>OW028574.1:55530296-57930296 GCA_932294295.1 Alitta virens | reverse complement strand
TTCTACAATGGCACCTTTTTCTCACTAATTCAAATTTTCCCCAAATACGTAAGAAAATATTTCAGTATATTTTCTGTGTCTTGCTCCGATTCCTCTGGATAGGTGACGGGGTCAGCTCTTTATCTATTTATTAAAATAAATTTGTACATTTATTCATAAGTTATATATCATATTTTTTTACTTTTATAGTAAAATATAAAGACACTTAGTGCAAGTAGCCCTTAGATAGATTTAATAATAATAAAAAAACCTATCTAGACTTATCTAAAAGTGTCGGTCTCTTCATGCAACTTCAATCTGTCTAAATTGTCAAAATTCAAAAGCATTTCATTCATATTTACTATTTTGTAAATTGGATTTGAATACTTTCATTATAATATATTAACCTTGGATGATCTCTAGTTCATCCAAGTATTAACAATATCTTTATACACAATGCATAAGTTTAAAAACAATGATTTTTAGTTTGGCAATTTTTATTAGCCCTAATCTATCTAGATCGCAAAGCACAGTAGGGAAACGGGACATCCATGCGGCGTACAGTTGGAATTTTTAAAATTTAATTAATTTAAGAGGATTGGGGGTGGGGAGGGTGGGGGACATTCCAGGAGTTCGGCGGAGGCCGCATCCCAACGGCTGAGGCAAAGCTGGGCATTGCCAAGTAGTCTGGGCGGAGTTTGATTGGACCACTGATTTAAAGAAACTAGTCAAATTGTTGTTGACCTGAATAAGACATCTTACATTTTTGTAAGCGAAAGCATATATGGGCATGCACAGAAATTGATGATGAAACTTCACCAATCTTCCAATATATTTGTAAACCTGATCACAGAAGTACCTCTTAAGCAGTAAGATATCTTAGTTTGAGGTGTTCTATAGCTTTAGATCTGGTACCAAAAATATTGGGTGTACAGAAAATCAGCAGCATCAGCTGCACCTCTTGCAGTGATTGAGCAGGGTGAGGCAAATACCAGCAGCAACAGCAGCACTCTGGTTTTCGTTCCGTTCCGCAAAGTACAGTTATCCCCTAAGACAACTGTACTTAACGGAACAGATTAGCGGGTTATTTTTTTTCTTCTGTTTTTTCTCTCTTGCATCCGTTTCCATTGTCATCTCTCTACCTGGTCTAGCTTAATTACTGTAATAACTGATAATACAAATTATAGGTACATGCATATACCTATACCATATTAAAATAAAACTCTATCACCATCAGAGAGACAAGTTCTGAATATGGGATACACCTACAGATGCATGCTCCACTGCATGATATTGCACAAATAAAAAAATCTCAATAGAATGACAAGAATTTCTATCCAAATGAATAAATGCATATATATTTTTATTTGAAATAAATATAATCTATAACAACCAACTATCATTGCCAATATGTTTCAGATACTCTGAATTGTATTATACGATAAAATGCCAAAAAAATTAAAGAGTCTCATTAAAATCACGTTTACCTGTCAATTAAAAATCCTATGCCTTAGTAACTAGTATCATGAGTACAAAAAATGCTACAATAGTCTATGTAACCGCTAGCTAAATAGGAACCTGTCAAGTATGTAAAATGCGTATTTACTTAGATATATGTGTTTAAACAGATGAGATGTTTTGCTCTTAGATCCGACTGATTAATTCAAATATCCAAAAATAAATAAAATCTCCCATTGTCAAAATATCAGTCATACTGTACACAACTTATAAATTCAATAAGCATGGCACTGTTGGCTTACCATGCCATGAACACAATGATCAACCCCACTATTGAGATCACCTCACTATTTTATTGATTTATAAAACATCTACATATGCAATGTGACACGGTCAGATCGATTGTTTTTCAACATGACCCTGTTATGAAATAAAAATGAAGGACATGCTCGTACAATGGGTGGTCTTCGTGGCAGGGTTCTACTGTTCAAGTTACACAGTGAGTCAACTGTAGGCCCATTTTCAATCAAGTTTAGGTATTTTGAGTATTTTAATTACTTTGGATCTCTATGTTTGATAAGAACAGACACCCTTAATTCATGATGCCGATGCCTAAACTAATATTTTAATATTTTCTGTTAGTACATGTAGTGCCCTCATAGTAGAAAGTTGCCAATAAATTGTTGTTCGGATCCGTTAGGTACAGTTATCCCACTGGATAACATGGAGTAGGCCTAAATATTAGGCCTATAATATTACAATTTCCACTTTAACTTTACCAACTGTCTACAGGGACATATCACCCTGTCGGAAAGACATGTTACAGCAATTAATGCACAGTAGAATCTATCTATCTAGAAAATCACAAAGTCATTCTTGTATGTTGCGTTAATTTATCAGTTTCAGTAGTTCAAAGCAACAACAAATAGCACATAATGCAATGAACAGCCCCTACCCCCCCCCCCCCCCCCACCTCCTTCAGAAGGCTTAGTGACTTCAGTCCCATTAACAGATGCCCATTAACCCCAGTATTATACAGTGCGCTTTTGATAACACAGTACTACATTGGTATCTTGACATTTTCTGGAGTGACCCCCTTTCTGTTTTGTTCTGTTTCGTTCCGCAAGGTACAGTTAGCCCTTTGTTGAAATATAGAAATTGTGGTGGTACTTCACAATTATGGGAGGTTAACCAAATTCCTCAGTGCAGGAAATGTTTTTAAAAAATCCAACATGTAACTGCTTTTCATTGCTATATATATATAAATTATGCCCAATTCAAAGGGGCTAATATTGTTTATATTTTGCATTAAGAAAAACAAAATATGTATGTTTGCATTAATTCTTTATTATAAAACACCAAAATATAGTGCCAGGATTCGTATTTCATGACATACAGACACTTAAAAACTAAGTAAGTCCCTGTAAATATATAATAATGTATTTTAGAAAATTTATATTAAACATTTGATGTTCATATAAGCAATGTTTCCAGGGTAAACGAGCTGGATGACTATGTTTCTGAATCTTCCTATGTCCAGCTATACTTAATCACTGGATTCGTTCAACATCACACTCCTGAAAATTTCAACATGCGTGGCATGATACATCATCCATGATAATCGTGTAAAATTCGTCAAAACTTAATTTCTTTAAGCAGGGAACATACCTTCTTTCTTTTGCTTTAGCCTTGAGTGCCCTTCTTCGGTCCCGACGATAGTTCACTCTATCCTCTTCTGTGGTAACCTGGGAGTAAATATTATAGACACTTACAATACAGCTAGAGCAGTCACACCCTTATCACAGTAATGGGATACAAAATTGTTAAGTGCAAAATTCAATTAATTTGATTTAGAAAATGTTTACCTGTTGTTGGTCCCGTCGTTGGTCCCGTCGTTGGTCCCGTCGTTGGTCCCGTCGTTGGTCCCGTCGTTGGTCCCGTCGTTGGTCGCGTCGTTGGTCCTGTCGTTGGTCCTGTTGTTGGTCTATTTCAGCTCCTCGCAACTGGTTTTGAAAAAAGCCCTGAAATATTACCAAAAATGTAAGTAAGGAATTTTTCTAAGGATTGTGTACTTGGCAATTCTTTAGTTAAGCCTGGTTTCAGATAGTAAATTTAAGTAATTATGTGCTATGTGCAAGCTTACCACTCTCAAATTAGCCAGTTGCTCTCTCTGCAAAATGAAAAAACCAAGAATTCTGCATAAATATGAATTCTCTTTCACCCTAATGTTCTGTATAATGATAATTCATAATTGCAAAAGGGAAAAGACATTACTCACAGTGGGTCTTTCTGCAGGTTCATCAGAATCGCGTGTGCCAGGCATTTCTTCAGTGTCATCGGGTGCCGTTGGTCCTGTCGTTGTCATTGGTCCTGTCGTTGTCATTGGTCCTGTAGTTGTCATTGGTCCTGTCGTTGTCATTGGTCCTGTCATTGTCATTGGTCCTGTCGATGTCATTGGTCCTGTCATTGTCGTTCGTCCTGTTGTTGTCGTTCGTCCTGTCGTTGTCATTGGTCCTGTCGTTGTCATTGGTCCTGTCGTTGTCAGTGGTCCTGTCGTTGTCATTGGTCCTGTCGATGTCATTGGTCCTGTCATTGTCGTTGGTCCTGTTGTTGTCGTTCGTCGTGTTGTTGTCGTTGGTCCTGTTGTTGTCGTTCGTCGTGTTGTTGTCGTTGGTCCTGTCGTTGTCATTAGTCCCGTCGTTGGTCCTCGTGTGTCTGTAGGACTTTCCCTAAGATGATGCACTTCGGGTACTTGAATTTCCTAAAATTAAGTGTTTGAACAATTACGTTTTTGTTAAATACATACAACTCAACATATCTGAAAACCCTTTAAGAACAGTTGATAAATTGCCTTAATCTCACCTGCCTTTGCCGGTCAGCCTGCAAGCTGGCAGCATAGGCGGCATTCTGCTCCTCAACTAGTCCGTGGTTTTCTTGTATCTGATCTCTGAAATAAAAGTGTAATTATACTTTTGTAAAAAATCTTTAAGCTATGTTTACAGCCAAATTCAATGAATCTCATAGACTTAGCTAAACTCCAGATGAGTTCATGTGAATGTAGGACTCTCATTGGCTCCGGGATTGCTTTAAATCCTGTGAGCCCTGGATTCACATAACGTCCTCTGGAGTTAAGCATCAACATCTAATAGATTGGTTTCTAACGCTGTCAATTGGCTGTAAGGAGGGACAGTTGGGAGAAAGTAAAGCCATTATATTGCAAATTAATGATTTTATTTTTATTAAATTTGTAAATGGTTAGTTAACTAGCCTGGGATGGATCCAGACTACCCACATCCCTTATAATAATACCCATGCAGATGATAGTCACGACAGACGCTAACATGTCAAGCTAGGCAATCGGTTCTAACAGAATATGCAAGGGCATTGTACCTAGCTCGAAGAATTTCAACGCATTGTCTTTCCGCTGCCTCGATGTAATTTTGAAACCTGTCATCGATGTGGTACACTGAAAAAGAAGACATTGTAAAGGTGTTAGACATTGTAAAGGTGTTAACATAGAATTTCGAAACAGTGATACTTAAAAAAAATCGTATGCACATCAAACTCACATCTGTTTGAAGTTGTTGTGTCCCAAGTGTTACCGGCACTCAGGGGCACATTCACAGTTGCACGATAATTGCGCACATCACTGGGCACTGCAAATAAAGGATATGTGCATACATGTTTAAGCCTAAGGTCATATGAAACTGATATTTTAAACAAACAAGGTGAAATTATTAACAATAATATGAAATGCTTAAACAGTGTACAAATATTTCTTGCACCTTGAGCAAATTCTGGCCATTTCTTATCGCAGAGCCACAGCAGCACTGGCCTATCGCTGTTCAGTGTCAATATCTTTCTGCAAAACAAAATATAGCAATGACCTTTTATATGCATCAGAACCTTTCTCTATCTATCTATTTACCTACTATCTAACTATCTATCTATCTATCTAGCTATCTATCTATCTATTTGTCAATCTATTTGTCAATCTATCTATCTATCTATCTATCTATAAATATATCTATCTATCTATCTTTCTTATTATCCATCTCTCCACGGATTTTTCTTTCTTTCTATAATAGTCATATTTTGCCATTCTGGCCAGTAACACGAGAATGTAGAAAACAAAGCCTAATGATAATAATTATTATTTAAAAAATGCCTATTTATCAATATAAAAAGTATACCTGAAATCCACGTGGTCTGTTGTGATTTCGGTTGCCGTGAATGTGATTAAGGGCATGGCCTTGGCTGCAGAAACCACTTTTGACTGTAACCAGAATCAGATAAATAAAACTCTTATGGAAATCTTATAACTATTTTTTTTTCAAAGTATTTATTACTTCATATTTGTGTTCTATCCCATTCAGAGTCTTACTTCTTGTAGAGTGAATGGCATAATGTAAGGGCTTTGCCTGTTCATTTCCCTCAAAGCAGCCTCTGCCAAACCAACCACCCGTCCTGCGAAATCTGTGCAATTCAAGTTGAAATACAAGATGTGTAAGCTAAAGATTAGCCAAAAGTATGATGTGATTACTCCACTTTTCTTTATCAATGGCAAAAAACAAAAATGGTAGTAGTTTAATCAATGATATTATCAAAAATTAGCCTGTAGATTGTAACAGTAAATATTTCATATAAGAGGCTGTGGGAGCCTTGCATGTCATAATTACACAGAAAATCAACACCGATATTATGTTAGGTACAGTTCAAAAGATAATTATTTAATTCTTAAATCATGAAGTTCTCTGGTAATTCCATGATTAAATTAAGTGTTATTACTTTGCACTGTCTCTGCCACAGATTCCTGTTCTTGCGGACGCCTTAACCAAGTTAATGTTGGAAGGTCGTCTTCCTCTTCCTCATTATCGGGAGTTTCAGTTGCTGTTGAGGTTGGGACAGGATCCACTTCCTGCTCCTCCACTTGAAGTACATCATCATCTTACGTGGAAAAATTGTATGGACCAATTTATTATAGTCTAACTAATCAAAATCATAACACATTATTTCCGCCAATGGATTCATCAATAATTTTCCTAAAATTGAATATAGTCACTTACCTGGCTCGTAAACATAGAGACGTCCTGGTCTGGCCTGGATGTCTCTGCCGGATGGGACAGAAGTGGGCCGCCAAGTTCCATTCCCTCTGGCAGGTCGGCCTCTCCCAGAAGTTACTCGTACGAACTGCAGTGGACTGAAGCATGATATTGATTGATTACATTTACTACCATATTATCTATGATATTGATAATGACATGTTTATGGATAATGGCAAGCAAAACATGTTCAAGGTATTTTTGTATCGTGAGTGATTGAAATAGACTACAGCAGATTTCTTAGACTTGAAAACTAAGCTCCAAAGGATGTGTGCGAATCTTTGTGTGAATCCAAGATTTCCATTGGCTGATTGACATTCTTTGCGAATAGGAGTTTGTGGTTCACATGACTTCATCTGAAGTCTAGTTTTTGTTAAGGTATGAAAGCTGCTGTACAAAAGTTAAGGGGTTTTACATGGTGAAACGTTCGTGTTTAAACTGTGATGTACCTTTCAATCTGGAACTCCCTCTCCACTGTGGTGCGGACGTCATCAGAGGACATTGCACGAGAAAAGCCCATCGACTTCAAACGACCTTGATGACGAGCATCTTCATCGTAGCCCCTTGGCACACTCCTTCGGTTGCGCTCGGTCTCTGTAAGCAGCCAAACATCACGACTGAAGTTTGACTGCGCGGGTCGGCCCCTTCTAGAGACCGGTCTTGTGGGCTGCCCGCCTCTTACAGGTCGTCTCTCTGGTCGGCCTGGTGCTGCAGGGGGTGCTGCACCTTCCCTCCCAACAGCTCTTGCCAAATTGAACAGTCTACAAGGAAACAAACATATATATATATATATATGTTAAAAGTTGGTTTTGTGTTCAGTCTTCCAAGGTCATCAAAAGTCTATGCAAAATTTGTTCAAAGAATCTGTACTTACTCTCTTAAATTTGGGTCTGAATCCATCTGAAAAAACACAACATATTGTAACGGCCATACATAAGTTTTAAGGCATTAATTTTGGAATAAGTCTCACTTAGTTCTCCCGCCTGTGTTAAGCTGATTTTGCATGATTATTAGTATTGGTATTACTTTTTTTTTCAGATAATGATTACAAATGTAAATATCAGAAAGTACATTACAAGCATATCATCACCTTAGGGTCATGCACCAGAAGCTTCAAAATGTTGCGCATGCCTGGTTTTACAGAATGTTTTTTATTTATTTCATGAATTTTTTGATGGCTACATTTTCATTTCACACACATAACAGTGATCCAATTGGCAAGCTTAATCATAATTCAGTAAGCTAAATTATTTTAATTTGTTTTTTTTAAATTCACATTCATTTTCTTTTCATGCCATGTTGTTCCATATTTGAGCAAAATATATATGCAATTGGTCTTTTCGATGTTGAGTGATACTTTGTTGTGTACAAACTACTGGTAGACTGCAGTTAATTTACTTTTTAAGCAAATTTTGGAAATTTTGTTCTGAAACTTTTGAAAATCATATTGCAATACATTTCTTATTTGTGACACAAATCAGTTACCAGATCTGGAATAAAAACCATATACACTTAGACCAATTTTCTTTCTTTTTCTGTTTGCCGAGGGTATGCTTCAACAGCAGCCTAAGTTCGCTACCACCCGAGTTTTTTTCTCTGTATACAATGTACTAATTAAATTGCTTGAATGTGGGCCTAGCTCCTGCAAAGTTTCATAAAAACTCTCATATTGACATATGGAAACTCCCACGAGTGCTAACCAATGAGTTATTTATGGCTGAGGAAGTTTATTTGATATTCCAAGGCCATGGAATTTGGATCATGATCGCATAAAGAATCATTCTTACTATAAATCTGTAATTAATAAAACTGGTTTAAGATGGATATTTTGAGAAATGTAGGAAAAAAAAAAAAAAAGATAATAACAGTGATTCAGTATATTTGAGAGTTATCTGTTGCGTAACAAACTTGTCCACATTGGAGTTTGTAAATTTAAAAGGTGTTTGTGCAAATTATTATCCTACACTTTTATATTGATAGTAATGCACCATGGTTGTTAATTTGGAAGTCTCTGTGAAAATTCTCATTGGGAGGAATGTCTTATTTTCTGCTACATGCATGTTTTGACGACTCAAAATAATTTATGTTCATTTAAATTACCACTGTCAATGCATTTCTTTTAATCATAGTTAAACATGAATACAATAAGCTTTTTTTCTTTCTTTTTTTTTTTAAACAGTTTTAAGTTGCAGATTGATGAATCTTATAAGTAAGTTGTAATTCACAATCACTTTAATAAGTAACTGGTCACTCGCACAATAAGAAATATAAAACTTAAGTCCTATATATATAGACAGTAAGTTGATGTGCATTCACTATTTAATAGATTAGAATAACACAATGCATCTAACATTACAATGGAAAGGCCTGAGGGATACTTGATAACCAATTTGTTTAGTTTATTTGCGTATAACATGCAAAAACACTACTAATGTGTTTAAGGTCATTACTGTGCGAAAGTGGCGGGAAACGTGGCAACTTGGATCCCACTAGGAGGATGTCCATGTTTTCTTATTGCAATTAGGAAGACAGCTGAAATTGGGACATAGGTAATTTACATCAGGCACACATAGCCTACCTTGTAAGGTGTCAAGTACAATACGCAAACTATAACAAAAGACAGTGACTTGGTGTTAGCCTGTTTTGGTTTCTATTTCTTATTATTTTCATAAAGTTCAAAGACTTTTTTTATTATTTTTCGGTGGGTGACCAATATTTGGTTTGGGCACCTGAAATTGAGATTTATTAGGGGGCCACTTTGCTACTGAATCGTCATTTACACACTGGTGCATTTGACGGAGGGTGCTACACGTAGCTATATAATTTGATTCAAGGTCCGGCTCACTAATTGGCTACCCCTTATCTTGATGTATGAGTCTTTTCGTTGTTTATATAGGGCAATCAATGTAGCCTATTACTAATACAGAATATAATATATGAATCTGTCCTAATTTGTTTGGCTAATTTGTAAAATGTGGTGAAAATATCATAAAACATAGTATTGCAGTATAGAACATTGTCTAGAAGTATAATAAGTGTAAGATATAAATTTCAAATGTTATGGTAAGATTATTAAATGTCTTAGAACTTGTCAAATTATGAATAAATTAATGTCATACAGACATACACCTGTGAATTCATACAAAATTCAAAACTCACACTACTTCAAATATATGCAATTTGAATATCATCAATACATGGAAGAGCACAAATGTAACAAATCAAAAGTAAAACATTTTATATTGATGGCTGTTTTTCTGAACCATGTTAAATTGGTGAATTTTTGGCAATGCAGCTGTATAAGAATTATGGGCATATAAACTAGGGAAGACATTTTGTGAAATAGCCTGATATTTTTTCAGGGGCGACTAAAAAGTGGCATGGGGAGGGGGGGGGGAGGTTGGGGAATGTTATGTAACAAAAGGAAGAAAAGGACCTATTCATCTTTCTTTTAAGTGTTTCATACGTTATGTCTCAGATACAAAGAAATTTTACTGATTGATAATATCAAATCAGGGCTGAGGGTAAGCAATTTTATTCTAGACAACATTATGGATTTCATATTATATGAAATGTTACAACCAAAACGTTTTGTGTGTTCAATAGTATGCAGGGCAATAAATGGCTAAGAACCTGCATGCTGTGTGTGATCTGATACTCGCAGACTACTCACATCATATACAGGGTGTATATAAACATTTGAAGTGTGAACATCTAACCTAATTTGCCATTTTATTTCTACCCTATTCTGAAAAATATACCAGATACAAATCAACCATTAAATATCTAGAGGTCCAGTTGTACTGTATAAATATGTTACATTTAAGTTCTAAGTTAAGGGTTTCTACAATGTGATATCGAAATTAAAATAAACTCAAACTAACCCCATGTGTACATGCTTTTATATTTTTCTTTAAATATAATTTTTATTATTAGTTAGTAAATAATTAAAAGGTGTGACAGAAGATTATAACAATACTGGATTGTGCAAAACTTATTTTTGAGGAAAAGTTACACAGGAGAAGTCAATAGTGTGTTATGATGGATGATTGCATAAGTCATGGGTGTATAAGACATCCTGTGCAATCGCTTGTTGGGATAATAAAAAGGTCTATCTGTATAACAGGAAAGTACTTAAAATAGCCAGTTTATGGCAATTTAAAATCTACTATTGACATCGAATATGGGTTGCAGTGCTAATGATTGCTGTGGTCACTGAGCTGTGACCAATGGTGGCTATGGCAACATTAAAAAAAAAATTGATGTCATGGCACATCCACTAAATTATATAACTATGGAAATGGACTGACCACTGACATTTTGCAGGTAATAAATACACTGTATTTTGACACAGACGCTTCCCAATTTTCATACTAAAATAAAGTTTCATCCCCCACCCCCTTTTTGATTAAGTACTTATTACACAAACTTTGATAACACACATTTACACAATTACATTAATCCTAAACTTACATTAATCGTCCTAAACATGCATGAGGTCATCGATTCATTCTCTTTTTTAAAATTATAAATAACAATAATTACCGGAATAGGAGAATGTGGACTTGTCCGTGATGATTCTGCGAAATATAACGATAATCTTGAAGGAACTGGAGGAAGGAACTGCTCTTGACTCTTTAGCTGATCTGACGAATGACTGTCCGCAAAGTCTCGTTTATAAGGTCATTTGGTTGTGCACATCCCTCTTTCAACCACAAACCAATAAATTACGGGGGTGATACCGGAAGTATTTGATGGACCATCTGTTTGAAGTCCTTGTGTCCGTTAAGTTATTTTACTTCAATACCCCTTCTGAATACCCCTTTAGTCATTGGGTAATCACCAATGGTCATTACGTCAGACTGACCAATGACCATCCGGGTACAGTAATCTTGATGACTGATGCAGTGATGCAGTCACACCTGTCAATTCAAGGAGTTTAGCTGTTTATAATGACATGGTTAATATAGTTTTTACCAGTTTGCTGACACCGTTTATAATTTGAAATATTCACAACGTTTTTTAAAAAAACAAATTTTTTGAAAGTCTTTGGCATAAATGTGTGCATGAAACATCTATCTATCTATCTATCTATCTATCTATCTGTCTGTCGATCTATCTATCAATCCATCTGTCTATCTGTCTATCTGTTTATCTATCTATCTATCTAGCTATCTAGCTATCTAGCTATCATTTACCATGCCACAAGAACTAGCAATTACAGATACTTATATATAAATGAAACACTATTAAACGAGAAAATTGTGTCCTTATTCAAATTGCATCAAACTATACAATTAGCAGGAATATTATGTAAACATTTGGCAGTTGAAAAATTTCGAAATATCTTAGATGTCAGTTATTAACCATTGATATTGTATTTCTGACATAAATTAATGGTGTCAACATCAAACATAAGACACAGGTCATTTTCAACAGTGTTACATAATGCTACATCAGAAGGATGTTGCACCAACATTTGGGGTTCTATTGTCTCTCTGCTAATTCCCCATTGTACCCCCCTAAACCCACTCCCTCTAAATCTCGGGCTATTTTTCAAAGCAGTTATTTTTCAAATCGGCATTATGGAATTGTTGTCAGTGAATGAAACATCATATACACATGTAAAATTATGGATTATAGCACCTTGCTTTTCTTGGAATGATATGACACTTACATTCAAACATTTATGCTTTCTTTTTGGTATCTGATTTAGTTATACCTGGACACATCACTACTGATACTGGTTAAATCTGTGGGTTTACTTGTGCATTCAATCCATGTGGTTATTTGATGTTTGTAAACAACCCAGGCATCTGAGAAGGTGGAGTCATATATATCACGTGACTATTAGACAATCACAGCCAAACCCGGTTTGGCTGGTTACAACAAAGCCACCCCCTCTCCGTAATGCATGGGTAGGCAGGAATTGTTTACATATTAAAATCCAAGTGATTTGGGGAGGTTTGAGTGACAGGCCAGGCTCAGCCAATCACAGCACACATGGGGTGGTAAAAACACGTTGAGCAGACCTTGGAGAAATTAGACCTTGATCGAACACTGAGGCACATCAAAATGACCAAAGGACCCGCCCATAATTGGGGGGGGGGGGGGTGAGGAGGGCAATTGTGCAAACAATATGCATGAAAGAAAAATAATATTAATCAGTTCAAGCACATTTATTTATACTACATAATATATTGCAAGAAATGTATATTTCTTCAAGATAATATATATCATTTGATTATCCTGAGCCCTTAAACACTACAAAAAACACTTACTGAGTATGGCATTTGGTGGACAACATCATTATGGAGAATTAATTTACTTAAATTTAATTCACTCAGATGCATAGTTGACAAGTAATTGCCAATAAAGTGTGTGATGTTTATCTTGATTTTAGCAGAAATGCCACAGCAAGCCGTGAATGTAGGTTATATCACTTAGTTGACCAGAAGTTTTACTTTCATCTTAGCATAATTTGATTTTGTAGGTATTTGTTGGTTGTATGTAATGGCAGTGTGAAAAATTCACTTTCTTAAATCAGTCATCTTTATTTTCTTATAACTGTATCTCCACCAAAAATGGTTTAATTTTCGTGGGAGTAGTTTGTAATTGTAGACTACAAAACTGGCTTTTACGTGGGAATAAAATAAATACATTACATTTTGCTAATTACCATATAGAAGCATTTTTGCTAAGGAGAGTTATAATTTGCAGAGATATCAATTATTATAAAATGCTAAGACCCCTTTTGAGATACCAGAATATGTTTAAGATAGTATGGAAACATTTTTATGCAAAACACATCTTAATTCTGAACAAACATGAATTGAATTTGATAATTACAATATAAATTTTTACCTCCTCCAGCATTATTGTTAATATATTAAATATTATCAATTTTAATTCCCAAAATCAATTAATGATGCAAAAATGTCCAAAAAGTAAAAGCTTAATATGGCGTTCAGACGATTTTTGGGTACCTAAAGCCCAAACAGAGACTAGTGTCGTCCTCTGGTGTAAAAAAAATGGAAGAAATAGTCTTGTGGGACTTTCAAACAGGGACATCCTAAAAAAAGGTGCAATACATAGTGATTTTTCACAATTACATATCTGTAGGCAGATATCCCTACAGATATGTAATTATAACTATTATATTATAAATTGCATTAATCCTGACGCCTGTTGACACCCGTAAACGCCCAATAACGCCCGTTAAAAAATACAGACAGTGCCTGATTTTATTATGTTCATCTAATTTAATTTTCTCAACAGGTGTTAAATACTTTGAACAAGCGTAAAGGATAAACTGACTTTTGGCACTTAAATAATGCCATATACCACTCTCCTTCACTTTGGAACTTCTGTATTTCTGTGATACACCCAGTTCTAACCTAAACTTATGAAAAACGTTCAATTTTGACCAACCTCTGAATTTGATAGCTCCTCTTGCAAAAAACTACATAAAAACAGTGTGTTAATAAATTCATTAAATCAGGCTCTGGAGAGTTTGCAACATTCTTTATCACTCTACAGCTGTCAGTGTTACAATATCAAAATCAAATCCAATGAGTAACATGAATATTTGACTAACATTTCAATCTTTTTTAATCAGGAATGAAGATGTACAAAAAACATGGAGGTATATAATATATTATACCAGTATGCTACAATGTACAGTCATCAAGCATTTTGCAACAAAACATAGGCCTACATTTTAGCAGTGTTTAGTACCACATGATATGCAGTAACTGCACACTTTGTTGAGAACCTGTCTGTGATGTGCACTTGAATTCATAGGTTAGTCAAATATATGTTTTTGCCATAGAGTGTGATGAAAGTTGTTTATAACAGCAGCAGAGTGATGGAGAATGTTACAGGACAGCATTGCATTACAGATAAGACCTATCATGTCACCTTTAAATGCTCAGGGTATGACACATGCAATTTGAGTCTAGATTTGTAGGCTTTGACTTGAAATTTTTCAGTTTTGCACAGAGAAAATTTTTAATCCCGCCCTATGTGCATCACAGAAACAACATTGATTATAGTTGTGTAATTTACATGTTACATGTATCTGCATGAGAGATTACTTATCGGTTCTAGCAAAACATGGGCAATTGATATGATGTGATCAAGTAATTACATGTGTTGGGACTCCAGTTGACCCCAAAGCAGCAGGGGATATTCAGGGTGGTAGCCATTATTGAAAGTACTCCGTCTTTTGGTTAGCGTCCTTGGTTTGCAATATGTAATGTAAGGTGAACCTCAATAAGTCAGGGGTAAAATAAGTTTAGTTGGAAAATGGGCAAAATATCAGATTTTTGCTACTCATTGAGACCATCAAATGGCCAGAAGGACTAATGAAATGCCAAATTATGCTGTTGGCAATGTTTTGTTCCAAAAATAAGATAGTATTATGGCTGGAGAATAAATTTCAGCTTTGCTCAGTTAATTGGACAAAAACAGGTGATATTGACTAATTAGGGAGTGCTGATTCCAAATCTGAAGTCAGAATTTCTCTGTCACATCAGGATTAAGAGTTACGCATAAATGTAAAACAATAGCAAATTTTGTAAGTTTGCAACACTCTCCATTATTCACCAGCTGCAGCAAGTCAGTGATATATGACATCTGAATTGAAATTGATTCAAAACCGGTATAATTAACCAAACCATGATTTAAAAGTTCCTGCTGTTTGTTTGAAAATTTCTAAGAATCGCCATTTTAAATACTATTTTATGATAAAAGTGATTAAAACCTAATGTCCTCCCGATTTCACATGAGTAAAACATAATCGTTCATGGTCTTCAAGGCCTCCTGAATAATGCTGTAAGTTTCATTCCTGTGTAATGAGCTGAATTAAGTCGCCCAAAAACCAACTCTGGCCACTGCACTATTTAGGAAATGTAGCAAGCAACACCATTTTTGCATTTTCCCGAATTTTCTAATGTCATGAAAACGTATGATAAAAATGACAAATTAGATTTTTTAAAGATAATAAAAGTACTATGATTTAGACATTTTATTAGTAGTTGCGATGGAGAGATTTGGAAAAATATGTATTTTGCACATTTCCCCTCATTGTATGTCTTATATATATATATATATATATATATATATATATATATATATTTGATATATGGTAAACATATTAATCAAGATTATCAAAGAAATTTAAAGTATTATAGATAGTGTCCAAATGCAAAATTGAATGTATTACAAATAAATGTCAAAAGGTGATAGTCTATGAGATGCACAAGAAAGTTTTGAAGTCCTTCTCTTTTTCATCACGCCATTGTGATGTAGTTCCTTCTTAATTCCTGAATAGTTCTGACAGTTATCATGTCACAGGGAGTGCATGAATAAATAACAAGTTCCCTCGCATTCCTGTTTGTCAGTATTTCTTTTGTCTTTTTTTTTTGTATCATTTCATTTGTTCGCTTCATGTTCTTGCCAATAATGAGGGGTTGGGGCCTAGCTCAGTGGTAGCGCGCTGGGCTTCCAACCACTGGGTCCCTGGTTCAATTCCGGTCGAGCCTATGTTGGATGGCTGTTTCATCCTTCATCTCATTGCAATGGTCTCTACCTGTCCTAATAAGCCCATCAGGTGCAGAAATACAGGACGTAAAGCTCTAATCCAATACTATCACCATCTTGCCAATAATAGCCTGGCAGTTGTGTATTCCATACCTTGCCAGATATCTCACAAATGAATTAGTAGAGTTTAGCATGTTATTTGTTATCTTTGCAAACCTTGAGAAAACCTGTGAGATGGAGTGTGCCATGTTGGCCAAATGGGGAAGATATCATACATGGGTTCTGAATGGTACATCCAAGAGCCTCTGTAATCCATGTTAGCTGGGGCTTAGTAATGTGAGGTCTGCATAGCATATAGAGCCTGCGAATTGGTGTCCTATCCAACAACTAAGAATATGATAATAAGGTTATCAGATTTTAAAACACAGATAAACACTTCAATTTCCCAAAATTGTAATTAATTTTTATTGATATCATTATAAACATAGAGTACCAGAGTTTAGGGTATACAACAAAGAACTTAATTTCCAAATTTCTTTTCATATTTTCCATTATTACAAAACACAATATGGAGATTTGCTGTTTAGCAATGCTACAGTTTTGTTGCATCGTTAAATCATGGCTAATATAGATATAGTTGATGTCTGTGTGTATTCTGAGTGCTCAATATCGATTAAGTTATTGTTTGGTTTGCCCAAGAATGAATCAGCATAAAAGCTGAAATATCTCCCTCAGGGAAAAATCATCTTACTTTCATCACCAGAATCTTTATGTAATTCCAGGGTCCACTGCTCTCTACAAAGTTAGACAATTGGTGCAATCAATCCTGGACAGAATTATTCTATACATTGATGGAATGAATTATAATATTTTGTAGTCAACAAGTATATATTATTCTAATGTCTTGATTGGCCGAAGCATATTATTATTGACCAGGTATCATTCCTTTCCACAACGAAGAAAAAAAAATGTGCTTGAAGAAGAGCTCTGTCTGAAGAAGTTTTCAAAGGAGTATTAAATCACCAAAGGAGATGATAAACACCGACTATTGCAGAAATCATCACAGTGACACCATCGGTAATACATGGACCGATTTACAGTGGAACCTCACAAGTGGTCTTGAAGATAAACAAAAGCAAAGTACACATATGGTACAATGAATGTTGTGTCTGTGGTTTTAGATAGTCGATAGTGTCCAAAATGACCTACGGTATATCAAATTAAACAGTATATTGAGTGCTATCTAGCTGACTGGCCTGCCAAAAATGGTTATGAGGGTAGTCTAACTAGCCACTTTGACAAAATTGAGCCTGCTTTTGTGAATCATTTATATCAACAATTGAGGAAGAACTGAAAGCACCTCTTCTATATTACATTGTAATGTAAAGGCCTAGTCAGATAACTTCTCTGGCCTAGAACTGAATAACATGGAGGCAAAGCAAATAGTTATTTCGGTTGTAAACATTTCAGTTCACAGTAATATGAATTTTACCAACATCGTTGTTACACTTTGATTAATAGTGTGTGCAGTTCTTCACTGCAGTGAGCTATCAATACTTGCTACACCCGTTTGTACAGGTGCTTTTTTTTTCTTTCTATTTAAAAAAAAAGTAATCACCAGAAAACGCATACTTGTTTCAATATGGCACCATAATAATGCACCTCTGAGATTTTACAAATTTCTTTGCTGCTTCATATTTTGGTTGATGTAGTTAAATGACATTACACCAGGTGGCAGGAATATGCCAACCCAACTTTATCACACAGCAATGTAGTTTGTGCATTCATTCACCAAAAAGACTTCAATCACTGGAAATTGCTCATGCTAGAGTTTTCAATTTCCTATGAGCAAGAGTTTTATATTTCCTAATACTGAAATACATACAGAAAAAATGTATTTGTGTAAAACAGATTAATCAAGCCTGTTAAATCTGTCTCACAGGAATGTTATTGGAATTGGAAGTAACTACCCAGATAGCATTCCAAATCTGACCAGCGTCGTTAACTTTCTCTATATTGGCAACCATCGGTACAACATTGTACCAACATCGCCAACATCGGGCCAACATTGTCCCAATTTGGTATACTATCTGGGTATAACTTTTATTTCTGCGCCAAGTGACATTTTATTCAGTTAGTTGGGTGGGGCACTAGCTAAGTGGTAGCAAACTGGGCTTCCAACCAACTGGGTCCCAGTCGAGTCTAAGTTGGTTGGCTGTTTCATCCATCATCTCATTACCATAGTTCCTGGTCTTCTTAATTAGCCTATCAGGTGCAGAAATACGGGACGTAAAGCTCTAATTCACCAACACGCTTTCATTCAGTTAGATCAATTAGGGGAAGATTAATCTTTTAAAAGAAAGGATAAAAGACTGACAAAGAATATTGGTTTCAGTCTGAATGTTAGTATCGCACTTGAAAGTGTCCCTAAATCATACAAGATGCTAATGTCTGCATAAAAAGCACAGACCATCAGGTTAGAAATTTTTGATGTATTTTTACATAATAACAGGGGTGTGCAGCCCTTGGAAGCCCATAAGTGCTATAGGTTATGACTTTGGTGACATGAATAAGACTTGTCAAGTAAAAATAACTGGCAACGTAAAATGTTTTTATAGTTGGCCAATCCAATGGATAAGAATCATGAACATACCAAACAGAGCATTTAAACTACATTAGGTGGAACAACATTTGCATTTACCAATGCAAAACTAAAACTTCAAACACGTAAAATTTGCATTAAGTACCAGTTTTCTTGGGGACCAGCTGTGCAATGCAAAACATAATCCAGTGTTATATTAATGTGTGCTGCTGCCAGACTCTGATGCAGCTGTCTGCCACATAATGTTTCAATGTGAACCCAAACTGTCATTATATATCTGTATGACATGCACTGGAACTTTTAAGGGAAATAGCATACACTTGCCAGGAGTCTGTGGATTGCCATAATCTATCAGTGGCATACAATAAGCTATATAATTTGAAATCAACCATGCCCTGGAGAGCATTTCTTTCTTTTTTTTTTTTTTCATTGTTTGATTATCAATAAGCAAGAACTCTTTTTGTGCCATGGAGCAAACTTATACTTTCACATGTATCACTGACATAGAAATTCGTGGACAATGGTTCTGTTTTTCTAATGGTGGCAGGAATAACAGGAAATATCATATTTTGTATAATTTTCTCTCGTGGCTCTATGCGCAATTCACTGACTGCTTTCTTCTTTCGTGTCCTGGCAATAACAGAAAATCTTTTTCTCTTCTTTGATATTATGCCAGCTGCCCTTGAGAATTATGGGGGAATAGAAACTGTCGAAAGGACGAATCTATCATGTCAATTATGGAAATTTAGTGTCTACCTATCCCGGGATTTATCTGCATGGACTCTGATGCTGTACATTGAATGCTTCATCGGAGTCATCTTTTTGCACCGAGCCAAGTCTCTCTTGACCAAGCAGAGAGCCAATGGATTCATAGACTTTCTGATGCTGGCCAAGAATTGTCTCTCCATACAAATGATTGGAGCATGGCACATCCTTCATCTGTTCAAACTACTACTGCACAAGCAGGTTTGGTCTTTCACCAGGATGATGCCTGGCCTTGGTTGGACTTTATTGTTTACAGTGCTATTCCATTCTCTGTCATCTTCTTTATTCTCACTGTTTCAGTGACATGTATGATTCTATCTACACCACTTAGCATCTACTTTATCAGCAGACATAAACACCTCCAGCTCATGAATCTTTACTATTATTATAAGCTTTATTCGTATAAAATATACAGTATAAATTCAAGATTAATAACAAAAATAAAATATTAAAAATAATGATTTGCACCAAAAAAGAGGGTTAGCCAAAACCCAAGATAATCAATTTGTGGCTAAATATTCTATAATATCACAGATATCTTTTTTACTCAGACTAAGTCTTCACACAACTCATCCCTGATATGAATTTGTTCCATAATTTGAACGCCAATTATTTGATCACTCTCTAAAACTGTTTTGTAGTACTTTGCTTTTACAAGTTTACTAATATAGCTTGGACTACAATTTATCGCATAAGGTGGTTTTATACCATACTTATTACAGACAAATCTGAAATTTCTAGCCATTACAGACATTTCTAAACTGCTGCACATACTAAATAGAAAACTGACTGTATTATTTTTATGTCTACACCCAGATGACATGTGCCTTAGGACTCGTATATCTACTATAAAATTGAGTGGTAACATACTGGTGATACAGGGTAAAAGATTATGCAGGCCTCTTTTGTCAGTATTTCAATCATGCAATCAATTGCCATCTCTATCTTCTGACTGGATCACAATTTCCAAGTGAGCTCAGATTTCTGCTGCATCATTGCTTCTGTGGAAAGGATCAGCTGCAAACTGTTACTCCATGCACGCACCTTGATGAATTAGCGAATTGTCGTGTTTTGGGATGATGATTAGAATCTCTGCATGAATGAACAAGATTATGCCTATCGTCCTCAATTGCAAAAACTATATTAACACTATTGTGTCTATTTTGATTCAATGGCGTTTTCGATGGGATAAAATTCTTTTGATTTAGTCTGACAATGCAACTGCATTAACTGCACCATTCTTGTTTGCGAATATTTTGATGAATGATTTGATTTCTTAAAAATGACAAAGACATCGATATAACAATCAAGATGTATGTTTCATGCAAGTTTGAGATTGATTATGTCTTCAATGTAGTCATATTTTAAGTTACGAGATGTCTCCGAATTTAGCACATTAAAATAGTTAATTAAAGCTATACTCCCTTGTTTCCAAGGTGATTTTCAGCTATTACATTAAGTCTTGGAAATTAAGTTTGATAGACAGTGTAACTTTAAAGTGTAGATAGATTATTACAATGGTGATTTCAATTACCCAGATAACATCGGTTTCAATGTTGGCCCTCGGCAACCATCAAAAATGGATTGGGGGACCGGGTATCTTGGCCACTTTGGCAACCACTATTGGCTCTACCAAAACATGTCATTTACTATACAACTTAATTAAAACTCATAATTGTAACAAATTCATTTTGCAAAATAATGGTGAGTCAAAATGGCCGCGAATATCTATTGCAACATAATTGTCCCCAGGGCAACATAAACTGCAGTGATGGTCTTATTTTTTTTCATTTTCTGGATAGTAAAAGGCCAATGATTATTTATCCATAAAACCCCATTGAATGCCAATTTAGAGCAAGATTGGAGACAACTTTTTAATTTCATAGGTGTCCAAAGTTACGCTGAGGTTGCCTAAGATACCTGTTACGGTACTCAGCTTTATCCAACAAGGAGTCAACCTTAATCATTGTCATGTAGGTCATTAGTCAATGACAGTTGACTCAGATTGTTAGTCAAAACGGCTAAGGGAGCATCAGTCATCTAGAAACGGTGAAATTGTCTCAAATCTTAAGTAATCAAAAATATTTTCATTGTGAATTTGTTTTTTTGTTTTCTTTGCCATAAACGACGTGGCGTATTTTTCCAATATTGCAAGCCAAAATATTCGCCCAGAGTTATACACCTCATGCACATAATTTATGAATCCCATTTTTATCATTTGGTTCCAGACGGTGCAGCACCAGAGCATCCATTGTGTAGTCCAGTATCTCATTTTTCTCTGCATTTGAATGTTAATTGGATTTCAATATATTGTAATATTTATTACAACATAAAAAAAATGGATGTAACAACTAAAACTGTTTATGAAGATACTGTCTCAGTGGAACTGACCACACGGAATGACCATATACCACAATACCTTGTGAATGTACATTATTTTGCCAGATATAGTCATTTATTTATATTATTAATTGGAGTACCGGGGAATGTGTTATCTTTTATGGTATTCTCTAGTGGATCCATGAGAACTTCTGTCACAGCATTTTTATTCCGGATGGTAGCTTTAAGTGAAATATTATTTCTTGTCTCTGATCTGCCGTTTATCATAGCAGATGACATTTTTGGTAAAGAGAGTTTGGAGAAGACAGATGTTACTTGTCAACTTTGGAACTTTGTGGTATACAGCGCTCGCGATGTGTCTGCCTGGATGTTATGCCTTGTGACTGTAGAAAGAGTTATCGGAGTCACTCTGCCTCATAAGGTTAAGACTATCTTCACAAAAAGACGCGCTTGTTATGTGATAGTAATGATAATAGCGTTACTACTTTTCAAAAACAGCGTGTCCTTCTTTATTGATGAATCTTATTATAACTCCTTCATCGATGACCATTACTGTCGTGTGAACAGGCAGCTATCTCCGGCTATGAAACAATTTGTGCAATCTTGGATTGTCCTTGATATGGTAGTTTACAGTGGTCTTCCTTTCTTCATTATCCTGATCTCTAATGTCTTGATAATATCTACCATTGTGCGGGCGAATAGAGCTAGGGCACAAGTGACTCAAGGGTCATCTACCCAAGCTGGGAGCAACATGACATTACTCCTCCTGACTGTATCAATAACTTACATTATCTTGTCTCTACCTATCTGCGTGTATATTGTGTGGCGTTCGGACAAGGAGTTCTCAAACACAGCAGAAACATTTTACAATATTGCTGTGTTTTTTCAGTACCTGAATCACTCTATCAACTTCTATTTGTACCTCCTGAGTGGTTCCAGATTCAGGGCAGAACTAAGGTCACTTTTTGGATGTCGATTTTGTCATCAGGAGAGTGAAACATCTAATTCAGCAATGACAGGAAACATAGCCATAGTGTCATCCAATACAACCTAATAGAGCACAGCACGGTGCCAATACCTCAGGTTAGGTTGAACCTAGTCCTAACTTGCTGCTATGGTCCAAAACCACCTGACTAATGTACTGCAAATTAGCTTTTTTGTACCGTCAGTACACTTTATCTTCACTTTCGTTGATGAAACATGAACTATTTGAAACTGTTGAATGTATTCATGCCTAAAGCCCAGTTCACACTATCACAAGTAAGAGAGACGAGTGACCACAGACGTCAAAAAGGGACTAAACGTGCTCACTCATGGCTCTGTTAATCATGTATAAATTCTTTTGACGAGCGAGTGAGAGACATCCCTTGATCGCTCTGCGACCATCAGTTGACCACTCGACGAACGTCGGTCGAACGCTCGGTGTACATCCGTCGACAGCTCATTAAATCACATATAAATTATTTCGCCAAGCATCCGTGAGGCATCCGTGAAGCATCTGTGAGGCACTCGTAGATCGCTCCTGCGAGTGTTTCAAAAGTGAATGAGAGGGCTACGGATGGGCACCGTGCCAGGGCGGACGGTCGACAGAAGACAACAGGCAGGCCACGGAAGTCTGCCAAGCGTTTCACCAGCGTTTCACCAGCTGTACAAGAGTGGACACGAGTGGATTGCGAGTATACATGGATAGACAGCATCCCTTGCGTACCCGCGAGTTAGCACGAGTGACCACACAAAGCCATGGACATATGTAGAACGTAAATGTATGTAGAACACTCGCCAAATGACTCCCGAGTGAGTCTTGAGTAATTCCCGATTGATTCCCGTAATAATGTAAATTTACTCGTAGAACGTCCACCAAATAAATACTACATAGGTTAGCAGGAGTATCCGTAAAACACTCGGTGATTGACTTACGTATGAACAAGAATAAGCAAGAGTAAAAAAATTTGGTCATCCGCGCTCACTCGCCAAGCCCATCCGTGAAAGTGTGAACGTCCCTTAAGTTTATATAAAGATAGATATTTACTGGTTTACTTGTACAGTCAATACATTCTATCTTCCCTTTCTTTGATGATGTGTATAATTAAGTGTAGAATGATTTTATGTAGTCATGTCAAAGCTGTTACAAAAATGTCAAACCAAATGCCGCAAACTGTTTGCTAAAAAGGTGTTCATTCCTGTGTGCACTTCTGTAAAACTTCACTTCATGTAGAAACTACTGAGTCACAAGCACAGCATTAGAACTTAATAGATTGTTGTGGGCAAATAAGGTAAATGTACTTCATTATTATTGTCAATTATTGCATTATCTAAACTATAAAACCAATAGCTATGCAATACATTCTTTTACTGCTCTCAGTGTCACGGGATCATATAGATTGTTGGATATGTATACTGGATCTTTGGATATTGTGGATAATAAATTCAGTGACATTCAACCCCAGCAGTGACATTCAACCCCAGCTGTGCTTGTACAGGCCTGCAGGCTGCAACACGGTGTAATAGTGCATACTGATAAATAATGATAAACATTGGACAACAAATAAATAAGGGGGAAAAGACAGGTGATCTTCACTAATTTGGCTTACCTTTTCCTCTTGAACATGAGATTTTTTCCCACCCAGTTATGGTGCTTTGAGTCATGAGTTTCGAGGATTCATATCAACTGAGATGAAAAGAAGATAACCCAAAAATATGATGGAAGACTGCAACTGGTTCTTTCAAAACACTATTAATTAAGGTGAGCGTTTCAAGCACTTTTAAACATTTATTTTTACCGTTGGTCCAATGTGCATTTTTGCAATTTTAATTGATTCTGTAAATTACTGATGTACTCAGAAAAACCCAGAATGGCTCTTGTTGTTTGAATGTGGCTGAGCACGCAACTTTCTTCCTGCCATTGTTATTTTTGGATATTCTAGGTTGTAACTGGTTTGATCAGCAGGTGGCCCAGCAGTGGTGATCAGCAAAGAATAAGTACCAAGAAGTGCCACTCGCTATACTTTACATTGTAAACGCTGCGCCTCCTTTTCCCAGCATGCATAGTTCTTTAACACCCCTAGTGGATAATAAAATTCATTCAGAAATTTCCAGTCAAGTGCGTAGACTTGCTAATTTCACGTGAACAACACATTAAAATGTCATTTCCACATATTTCATTGTCATAATGGGCGAATGGACTATTTAAATATTTGCCATATAAATTTACAAGGTCAACAAACACCAAAACTGCTACCATGTCCGTATCATGAATATGACGTCATAATAGGTCAGTCTGATGCGCAAAACTCTCGGATTGTTCTCTGTTTATGACGTAATCAGCTCGGTTAACAATGTGCCTCCTTTTCCCTGTAAGCTTACGATAGTGCTGTTCTTGATACTTATTCTTTGCAGCAGACAAGCATCTACCCATGATCTACCCCACCAGGCATACAGACCCATGGGTGTACCAGATCGTTTTTCCTGCCTGCAGAGCATACTGAATATATAATTGAGGCCTCAGTAATACCCATATCCATTGTTGGCTATATTAGGAAGATATAAAAGTAAGCACAAACTACAGTGTACTATAAAAAAGTATTGCTGCAATTAAACCCTGGACATGACCTTCAGTTTTGATAATAGCAACATTTCAAATACATATAATTTTTGTGTTGAAATAACAACTGCAGTCATGCAGGAATAGTGATTTATAAAGTTTATGAACTAGAAATTTGCGGATAAGAGTTTGTTGCAGTGGAGGAGTCACTGGTATTTTTCTCACAACATGCCTTATTTTCCAGTAAACAATAATTTGGAAACAATGAGTATAAATTTTATTGAGGTCTTATTCATAATCACCTGAATTATATCCCAGATAGCATTCCAAATCGTTTCAATCTCGGCACAATGTTGATGATGTTGATACGATGTTGTAACAACAGTGGCCTATATGGAAACGATGCTGGGCCGATTTGGAATGTTATCTGGGATAACACTCAATATTTACCTCGTAAGCCATCGGTATCACTTCTTGCAAATCTTGTAAATATCGAGCGCTATTGTCTCTTGTACCATCAAATAAAATTGTGCTGAAATTTTTGATGGACAACGAAGCTCACTTTAAATTAAAAAAGGTCTCAATATTATGTAAATCGCTACATGTGTCTAACCTATACCATGTTGCACTACCAGTTACAAACTAATTCTCTATCTAATCACTCATAATTGTTGCTGTGAGTAATAGTTATTGCCCGCGTTGAGTGTATATGTGAAGCCAAGTATTAAATTGCATATACACGAGGGCAATAACTAACTTATGCCATGAGTTGTTTTAATTGTGGGTAGTTGTGCTGTCTTTAGACACATCCGAAGCAACAGCTAGTGCTCCACTGCACATAGATCTATGTTTTCACAATGATATTATAGGTTAGACAGGTATGAAAATCTTCTTCTTTTTTTTTTTTTTTTCCAAGATCACAGACAAATTCTCGCTGTTATGGAAATTTGTACTGCTGTAAAACCACATTGGATGCAAATTTGAGTGCTCCTGATGGTGGTAATAATAGTTATTTAAATACAAATGTCAAGTTTTTCTTTCAAAACTTAGTGGCTAAATAAAGAGGTGGTCTTTATGGTGAGGTGGTCTTAGTAATGTGGTCCTAAACGAGGTGGTATCAAAAATGAGGTGTCTTATTAGTGACCTATATTAGTGAGGTGATCTTATATTGAGGTGTTTGATAGTAGTGATGTGGTTTAATAATGGAAAAGTCTTTATAGTGAGGTGTCTCAGCAGCGAGGTGGTCTTAATAGTGTATTTGCCTAAGTAGTATAAATAGTGATCTTAAAAGTGTGGTGGTCTCAATAATGTGGTAATACAATTACTAATCAGGTAGATTTAATAGTGAAATAGTCTTAATAATGAGGTGACCTTAAGAATGTGATTTGCCAAAAGTGAGGTTTCATTGTTTATTTATATGCCTTGAGCAGCTCCTTTAAGAAATCCCCTCTATTGATGCTTGGTTTTATTTTGTTTTTGTTTTTCAGTGTTTGACAGTTTTTTGTTTGATTTGTATTAATGTATTTGTTTGCTGTTTGCTGTGGTCAGTCAATCATGACCTTATACAACAAGGTATATGCGAATTATACCTGCAGCAAACTTGGCCTCTGAATTGCTGATATACTCAACATAAGTATAAGTCAAGTTTGCTTTGTTCTGCTGTTAATTGGATTAATTATGTGTTCACAGAAAACCATTACCCAGATAGCATTCCAAATCAGCCCAGCATCGTTTCCATATAGGCCACTGTCTTTACAACATCATATTTACATCGCCGACATCGCGCCGACATTGAAACGATTTGGAATGCTATCTGCTTGGGTGATTCGCAGACACATAAAGGGTTGATAGTCATATTACACATAATTTTATTCCCAAGATCCTCAACTGTTTGAATTTTTATGTTTGTCATGTCAAAAGTGGTAAAAAGGGTCTTACATTTTTTAATAATAAATTTAAAAAAAATGGTTATGTGTCACCGCTTCACAAAAATTGTCAGTTTGCCTTTCCTATATTAGGTTAATAACTAACAGAAATCCTGGCCAGTGATTATGAACGTGAAAACTGTCTTCTAGACTCAGGGTGACAAAAATTCAGTCAGCAGCCACACACTTCTGCAGCTTCATATTTTAACTTATTTTATGCCCTTCCCTAGAAGCACAGCTTTTGCCATATCACTTTTTATGAGTTCAAAAGTTGCACAGTTACCTGAGCTGTCTGGATATTGCGTGTTTAGGACACATTGAGGGACATCACTGTCTTTGTCACTCTTTAGGTATATACTTTTTAAGGGGTTAAAAAAACTTTTGTTCCAATAGAAATCGAATGCTAATGCGCTTACTTACCCTACGAAATATCAGTAAAGACTTTATAATTATGACTTTATATGACGTCATGTTGACATCGGCATTTGTGGAGCAGAGCTCTAACACTTCTGCACCAACACATGCTTAAAACATTGTCATAAAATTTCTAAAATAGTGTAGTTGTGCCCTTGAGGGATTAAGTGCAGTACAGCAGCCAAATTTATGCCCATATTTGGCCGCCATGAAATATAAAATACATTGTTATTTTTACCAAGTTTTTTTAGTTTTAGCACAATTTGGACAACCTTTGTGAAGGTTAACGGGGGTTTGGGGGCGGTAGCGGCTAAGAATAATAATAAAAATAAACTTGAAATATGAAGATCGCCATGATTTGTTTGTTACGTCATCCATTGAATTCAAGCATTTGACATCATGAGCATAGCAACAGGGCTCACTAAGTATGGTCACACATCTGGGTCCGCCATACTGCACTATATTTTTGACATGTTATGACAATTGAATGTATGTACAAGCAGAAGTGTGTAAGTTGCCCTGGCATTGAAAAAAATAACTAAAAATACAATACTGTAAGCAGTATGTATAGGCCTACTGCATTTTTACAGTAATTTTCTTGCTATTGTATGGGCTAACAACTACAGACATACATTGTGCAGTTATTCAATAACTTCAGTCATATATGTAAGAAGCCTGTAGTATTTGCTGTTAAAATTTCTTTGAATTAGATGTGTTATCACAACCATGTCTCTCAGTGAAATTTGTATCAGCTGCTTGGTGGATATGTAGGCTATGCACTATGTATGTATGATTTGTTTAATATAATAACATGAGGTATTACATTTTCAGTTTAATTTACGTTCGTGAAATTTGGCAGCTATATAGGCCTATGTTGTGATTCAGATGCACGACGCCTGGAACTTCGGCCATAATTGTCTTTTGTGCTTTTTCACCTGTGCAGTTTCATTGCCTATTTGGTAAGAATAAACCATTTCGTTGTCATTCGTTGCCATTCATCCAATATACAATGCATTTTTCTTACATATGTCATTTGGGTCTTGTGTCATAATTCCCTCTGTGTATGTGCCAAGATTAAAATGAAAAACATGATTATATGAAGTCAAAACAACCTAACAAAAACACTGACGTTTTAAGAAGAAATGCTAGGAATATCGTCACAGAGCCAAATACAAGGTAATCACCTTTTTGCGTTTATTTTGCTTTTGCATGTTTGGCCTCCATCAACATAAATTAACTTGCAACTTTTTCATTATTCGTAAGTCATTTCAGAAGGAAACAGAATCAGGTGGATAAGAAATAACAAGGTTAATAGGGACATCTAGTAATAAGAATTAAATTTAAGAAAATGTAAGTGGGATTCGAGGTGTTTTTATGCTTAAACACTGGTTTTTATGAACAATTTGTTGCTGTTTTGAGAGCAATGGCTCTTGAAGAGTTCCCATTTATATCATTAAAAATCGTTTTTTAAAACGGTTTCTAGAATTTTTGCCCCCCCCCCCCCCCTCTTATCTTAGCTGTTCTTTACTGACAGTCAGTCTTAGTCACTTTCATATGGAGTAACATGCTTTTAACTACGCAGCTAGTCAACATGACTAATATATTTATTGACTAATGATAGCTAGTCGTCATGACTGATATGATGCACTTTCATCTGTAATGTACATTGACTGAAGTGCTCAGTATAACAGTAAACAAATCAACAAAGAATTAATAATTACAAACACTCAAGTTCGGTCAATTACAGGAGTGCCAAAACTTTCGCACAACCCATTTTTTACCATTTAATTTCTGTCATAGAGGCAAATAAGCTTTCTAAGAATTCTGTCATAGAGGCAAATATAGCTTTCTAAGAATTATTGCCTGAAAAGCAATCTAACATCCACCTTTCACTAAATAATGAATGGCATGTTCCTGTGATTCATCCTTAAAGCGACATAATCAATAATCCTGTGATTTTAAAGGGGTGCATTCAATTGCATATGAAGTGTTGGTGATGTCTAGATATTTGGCTGCACCTGACACGTTTGTACTGGTCCTTGCAATTATGTCTGTTAAGGAAAGATGTGGAGCAAGCCACTTTGATGGGTAGCTCTATTTTTAGATATAGATGGCAGACACAAACAGGGATACAATTATTTATTGGAAAATACAGTGTGTGGGCTACAGGCAAGTGTCTTTGTTGAAACAAAACAAGGTATAGCTATAAACAAATTATGCATTGCTATAAATAAATTTCAAACAATCATAACAGACAAATGAGGGTTCTATATTTCAATGAAAGTGTCCAAGAAAATCAAATTGATCGAAGTATGTCGGCTTCAGATCAACACCAATTAAAGAGTCAGACCCAAGCTTTTCATTTAGCGTGAGAGAAATGATTTACTGATGAAATTATGGATGGTGTTTCATCTAATCACAGTAGTTCAATTCTTCACCAACGTTCTAGATTTTTTTTCCTGCAGAATGCAAGTGAAAATGAAGAGTGAAAGGTTCACTCTAAGAAAGTCAGAATGTCATGCCATGGAGTGCCTATTAAATTACCTATGGTTATTTTGACGACTCGGTTAGGTACATAATAACTGCCTTGACCTCTTGACCTCCAAAGTCCAATAAGTTCATGAGATAAACAGTGATAAAAGCAGGTCATGATTCGAAAGCTTTTCACGAATCAACAATAAGTCCATTAATATCCATTAATATATCCATTAATATCCATTGCTCAAGTCGCTCTCCCCTCGTTCTCTCTGGTTGAATCCTATGATCAAAGTGTTCAGGATAAATCGTATGGCTAGTCTGTAGATTCTTTCCAAACTTGTTGTAAACTTATCCCCCAGAGTTTGTTTCACTGCAGTAATAAATGGTTCTTCTATTGCCTGTAAAAATATAAAAGACATTTGTTGAAAAGGCAGCTATGTTGGGCACCTTACAGAAGATAGACTTGAATCTATACTTCAGAGGACATCATGTGAATTCAGGACTCACTGGCTGAAGGATTGCCTTGGCCAATTGGTCCTGGATTCACATAAGATCCTATCCTAGTCCGACAAACTGCCTCACGACGGAGTGCTTGCAAATGACAGCAATATTTCGGTCTAATCCTATCCCAGATAGCATTCCAAATTGGCCCGGCATCGTTTCTATGTAGGCTGCTCCATAATATGTTTCATATGTCTACAGCACACAGACCACTTTCCCCAGTACCACGAAACCTCTCTAATCAGAGAGTCCATAAAACATCGTATTAACATCACCGACATCGCTCCGACGTTGAAACGGTTTGGAATGCTTTCTGGGTATATGAGTTATGCAGTTACTTCGGGATCCTGTGGTTGCTTTCCTCTCTCCCTGCCAAACCTTTCTCTTAATATTATGTTTCCATGGAATGGACTCTCGGATTAGAGAGGTTTCGTAGTACTAGGGAAAGTGGTTTGTGTGCTGTAGACAGATGAAACATATTATGGAGTCTTTCTTGTCCCATAAGAATGAGACAATACTCTTGAAAATCGGACTGACGTTTTAGCTAATTTCAGGGAGGATTGAATAGCTGCTTTCATTGAAAAGCATTCCATTATAATATTATATGACACTCGATCAGTCTGACTAATTAACTTGCGAAGTGAACACTGCCGTTGGTCATTCATTTTAGACACAACCAAAATAACCCAAATTATTTGCCAGAAACCATTGAAATTCTTCTTTATATTTCATTATAGCATGATTGCATCAATAGCATGTAAATGATATGCAATATACAACTTGTTATATTTATAGGATCATGTTCTTAGAATCCATCGACTAAGAGACCAACTGCCTTACCCAAAATACTGTCTCCGAAAAGTTTTCAAATCGCTGATGAGACCTTCCAGTGGTGAGAAGGTATTCGACAAGGTACTCCTCATCGTCCATATTGTTCATGGCTTCGTCGAGGGCGTTCATGACAATCAGGGAGTGGTTCTCCAGGGCACTGGAAGTGTACAGGGATGCCACATCGTCTGTGGTTCGAAACTGTTCGAACATGGTTCTCACCTCTTGTCTTGCTTCAAACATCCTGAAATAAAGTCATAAATGGAATCAGTATTGGGGTTGTTTCTCATGCATATGGCTCTTTGTTTTTTCATTAAAAGCTAGTTAGTCAGCCTAAGTCAATGTCATGTTTATGTCATTAGTCATAATGATTAACATTTTGGTCAAAATAATGTCACTTTATATGACATTGACTAGGGCTGACTTAGTTGTTGGATACAGCTGGGCTGACCAACATTTTAGGTTACAGCAGTTTTAGAGCGAGCATGGACAGTTCAGGGTGAAAGAGACAGATCAGAAAGATTGTAAAGTAAATAACCAACTTTCTGACCCATTCCTAATGTCCTTGTCATAAAATACTTCTCGTTTCTACATAGGCCATAAGTCTAGAAGAATACAGAAATAGCATTACAACAGTACAGAAAAGGGGTAAACTTTGGACAAAAGAGGTGAAAACAAGTTTATTGCCCAGATGTTGGGATGATTCTATCATTCTTATCAAATGTTTCAATCAGACTGAAAAGTCGTTCTGAGGATGCAACTGTCCAAGCTCACTCTAAAACTGCTGTACATGGAGTCCGTTATTCCAGGCCTCACTTTTGGAACAAAAGGTAACATCACGTCTTTGAAGTAATGTATGCTTACCTCAAGAACATGGTGACTCCAGCATTGACCATATTCTTGCTGATGGCCTTCCAGGTTTTGCTCAGAGCAAACGTCTCTCTTTCAGTGAGAGGCAGTTTGATGCCATTTTTCTTAAGAGAGTCTTTGAAGCCCATTTTTGTGCTAAGTCCATCTGCAGGAAAAACGTGCTCTGAAGCTGAACAACCCATTTTTCTACAAATTCTGCTTGGTCAAAATGCTCGATTGAAGTAATTCAGATATTCCAGAAGGTAATTTTGATAGCCCTGTGTCTCATAAATAATGTTGTCTCACACGTGATGCCTTGATTGATGCTTTCTATATAATCTCTAATTTAAATTTCCTCGAGGTGTATCTGATACCTTTTGTTGTAAGACTCCAAATAGAATCCAGAGTGGGCTGTTGTTAAAGGCATGTCCAGCAATTTACAAAAGACGATTCCACTCAGGAACCATGAATTTAATACTCCCTTAGATCATGACGTTATTCATCCCATTATGACGTCATTCCCTTCGTCCAATCACCAGGTTCCAAGCAGCTCATGCCTCATCATGCCCCATATGGTGGTGGGCCCTTTGAACTTTTTCATTAAATTCTCCACAGACGATGGCTCTGAGTTGCAACAGTTACATGACCTGGCTAGGACGGTAACCTTTCGAAGCATTTAATTTTCAATTGAGCACCAATTTCTTATTTACTTTATGGTATAATGAACACACAATATAGACCACCCTTTCGAAAGGTGTTCTCAACTCTCCTTCTGTGACACTGGAAATAGTAACAATTAACATTTTTGGCAATTTGGTTCATTAATATTTGCAATAAGTCAACCCAGCTTTCTAAATGATAATGTCACCGAGCTCTTAACTATTTTCATGTACAGTTTGATATATCCATTGTAATACCTGCTGGCCCTATGTCATCATGAACATGAGACAGTTTTAAACTCAAGATAATCCCCTACCCACTTCATTCCAGTTACAATGACTTTGCATACAGTGTACTTGTCATTGTTTAAAAATAATAATATTACAAAGATTCTTCTATTGAGTGTGATTGTTAGTTATGCACAAACCTTTATTAATTTTGCACAAAACTTAATGTTTTATTGCTTATACACAAATCCTAAAGTTTTGATGAGTTTGTATTGGCTGTCTAACCTTAAGTCACGTGCAGGAAGTTGTATAAAATCCCGAGTGAGGTCACTGGGCAACTAACACGTGACAGTGCACAACAAGCCTCAAGGAATTCTTCTTCTGATGATCAGCTTAATTTGCTACGTAACTAATTAGACAGCTGGGTCCTCTAGTTTCCAAGCAGTCCACATCACTGATCAAAAGGAAGGCACGAACTACAAGTTGCTTGTCTTAAACAACCAAGGTGAGTGACCCCCGCGTTCCAATTATCCTTGACCCCTTATCAAGAAACGACCTTGGTATTTTAAGTATTTACTCATCAAAACATCTAAATCGCTCCCTGGCTTCATTTACATGCCTGTTCATTTATACACTATATACATGTAAGCGAGATTCTGGATGATAATCACTATGCTGGATGAATGTTGTTCAAAGAAGAAATTATTTTACATTGGTTTTAATGTTTAAATGTCTAAGAGGTCTTGCACCAAATTACCGGTCAAATTAATTCACCATGTACAGAAATATTGAGAGTGTTTACGACTTACGGTCTTCTTCAAGTGAAAATGTTATTGTGCCATATATTGATGCTTCTGTGATGAAATGTTCTTTTAACTACAATGGTGATATTTTATGGAATGGCCTTCCTAATTCTTTAAAGGTTTTAGCTGATGTCTGTGATTTTAAACGGAATGTCAAAACTTTTGTACTTACACATTTTTAGCTATTTATGTATTTATTGTATAATTTGTTTTTAACTATATTTTTATTTTTATGTATCACTTTTTTATAACAGCACCATTTGAAAAACAGTTGTATTGCTGACAATGTGTTGCTGTCAAAATATATTAAAATAATAATAAAAATAAATAAATAGTTTGTAAGTCAATAAGGTATATTTATATGGCTGTTACAAGCAATACAAATTAGAATACTTGGGTCGATTTTTCTTTCCAATGTCACTGATTCTTCTTTTAGTAAGTCCAGTTTGATTTGGTGTTTTTACCAAAGTTCAGCTTGGGTTAAATGCCATTAAGGTTAGTAGAAAATCTCTTCTTTTTTTTTAAATTTTTTCTTTTATTCGAATCTTCAAATTCACAAAGTCTGGTCTCCACTGCAACCTTCTCATGGTGGCTGTATTCCATTTCCATGGAAATAACCTGGCCAAAGTTTCGAGTAATAAATTCGTGAAAGGATAATAGCTCTTAGCTCTTAGCTCAGAAAGTCAGTTGCTGCTTTGATGTTGGCTCATTATAAGGCGACCATTGTAGTTTTCAACACTTCGCGGTTAGGACCATCAACTACGACATTGAGGTCATCTTGGAAATGCTTTCTCTTGTTGTATAATGCCATCAGCTTATTCCTCATGCCCTCCACTTGTTGTATTCGTCTTTCTGTGACTGGATCTAACTTTAGGAATGTGTTTCGTGATCTTGCTACCAAAATGTTCACTCTCTGGGGCCTGGCTACAAGTCTACTGTGATGCTGACTCGGTGACCTTTCTTGACCTTCGGATTTTTCATCAGTCCCACCATCATCTTCATCAGTTTCGTAACTTCGAAGTGCTGTGGGTTTTGTTATGGGTTTATTCTGACCCAGATTAAGGGTCTTCTTCATAACAACAAGCCTCGTTGGCCTGTCCTGAAACTGGGTACCAGCACTTTGGTTCATTACGGGCAGCTTTGATGGGCGTTGAACTTGGCGTGTTCCTTTTAAATAATTGGGCTGAACACCTTGGCCATGTTGACCAGCTTGACCAGTGGCTATTATAAAACCTTTGCTCTTTGAATGTGAGTGGGTCAAGCGTGCTTGCTTACCACTTTCTGGGGCCTCAGCTGTCAGGCTGTGATGATTAAAGCTCCCATCTTTGCCATAAACAGGTAGGTCCACAGCGTCATCAGTTGCCATGTGGGATTCCCTTGTCTTAGGTGAAAGTAGATCATGACCTTCTATCGTACCTGTTTCTTCATTGGAACTACTGTTGTTTGAGTCATATTTTTTGGTGCTCTGCCCAACTTTCGGTCTAATTCTACTCATTTGAACTGCCCTGTTGTTGCTGTTGTTGTGTGATTTGACTGCCAGAAGGTCTTCTTTAAGTTCTGATTGCTTCACCTCAACTCCTCTTGGTGACCTTGGGATTGACCTTGAAACTGGCCTTGACAATGACCTTGAAACTGGCCTTGACAATGACCTTGAAACTGGTCTTGACCATGACCTTGACACTGGTCCTGATAATATCTCAAGGTCATCGGTAATTGTAGGAGTCCTGCTGACTATATTTAGCAAGTCTTTCCGGACATTTATTATTTGAGAATTGAAGTCTGTTCTGCATCGTTTTTGCCTCGTTTCCATGGTTTCTAGCATAATGTTGCATCTCCTCTGGCATTCCAAATTGACAGACACTGCTCTGGTAAACGTTTTTGAGTAAACTGAAGCTGGCTTTGAATTACTCATGGTAACTTTTGAAATGTAATCGATTGTTATCCAAATTGTACATATATTATTTTGTATTCAAATGTTTCTGATTTTTAAAATCTCATCGATTGTTATCCAAATTGCACATTAGTTTGCATTCCGGTGTCACTGATTCTTCGGTGTTTATGCCTTGATTCAGTCCTGTTATGATTGCATACTGTGTCAAAACTGAATGATCAGAGAAATCTAGGCCACCTGAATTTGATATTACGAGCGACTTAACACCATGACTAATCACACTGTATGGCAAGAGTGTCAATCTTATTTCAATATTAACATAGATTAATTCCATAATTGTAATCCGATTATTGCCAAGGTCATCCAAATATTATACTTAGCTTCATGCTAAGTTAACGAATTAGTATTGCATGTGACCAACTTTTGCTAGTTCAAGGTTGCATCCAAACCAAAATGTGTTCCTGTGGAGAATGCCTTGTATACATCTGTATTAACAAAACACTTAATACGTGATTGTTGCAAGCGATAACGATTGTAAGTTATGGGCTCTAAAAAAATCAATAGCCAAGGGAGTAACATGATACCCTAATGTGTTGGTCATTACCTGGGGTTTGTTGGCTAGATCCACTTACACATATTTACAATGAAAATTTGGCATCCTGAATTTACTGATATTTGACCACACCCATATATTTGTGCTATTAATGAAGACATTGCATTCATAAACTACTGTCATTGCCATGAACTGTACTAATAATGGAGAGATGTCAGGTACTGGAAAAAAAACCACTGTATTTGGAGACCCCTCAGACATATCTAAATCACCTTGGATAACAACAATGGAAAATGCTTTTTCATTTTATGTGCAGCCTGAATGAATTGAACTTTGCTGATTGTGTGACTGTTTCGAAGAACTACATATCAGGCTTCAGCAGTAAATGCTGCAAGTCAATAATCCCAAAAAAAAAAGCTCCGAACATGGAAATATTACTCCTAATTAGCCATTTTTGACAGCTTAATGGCCGGTGACTTTTCATGAACTCAGTGCAACTTGGCTAATGGATTGTATCCTGAGGAGACGATTTACATAAAATTTAGCTACACAAGACAAGACTATTGAATGCCAAAAATAAATTTTTCCATGAGCCTTTGTTTATACACCAGTGAACAATTCTATTTTTTTTTCCTAGTGAGGCTTAAATTTTTCGGCAAACTGTGTGGTGAAGGCATTCCTTGACAGTAGATGACCTAACTGCCAGAATAAGTTCCAGTAATGATGCTCGAGATAGCAAAAATTTACTCATTGATCGATCTGTGGTCTTTAGCAAATGTTTACTAATGTATACACCAGATGGCAGTGTCACAATAAGTGTCTCTATGTTCATAGTATGTAGTATTCAGTTGCCTTTTGCTTGAATTTGATCGATAAGATGTACTACTAAATATGAATTGGTGTATATAGCATGTGGATGTCATCAAAAAGATAGCATGGGCTCAGTGATCTCCTTCTTCCTTCTTCCAAACATGCTTGATTTCTATAAACAAGGGACATCCTTCCAAATACATTCATTTATGTAATGTAAAAAAATATGCCATTGTCTTTCACTAATACTGATTTGCTTGGATGTCTCAGGTGGGCACTTGATAGCGATGCTATTAATGTGTCTTAGAGTGTTCCTCCTGGCCTCTCATACACTGTAAATAGAGTATATTGACTACTTCAACTTATTATTATATTATTGTATGAAGGCAAATATATTCGTCTTGAGTCTATGTTAGGGATAGTTTATGAACAGAACCACAGATATGTACCAAGACGTTGTTGTAGCATGGATCCAATCAGGATCCCTACAGCGACCACTATAACACCAGGGCTGCGAAGGACACAAATTAACACCATGGCACTTCAAAACTGGCCCCTGCAGCATTAGCCAAAAAAATATTGATTTTATTTCCAAATTTTAAAATTTTAAACAATGAAAACAAAACAGTGTTACAAGTCAGAAAGGCATTACTGAAATTTGGAGGACACACGAGAGTTTTGACAAATTTTTTTTAATTGTGTGCAGAACGGAAAGTATAAATTTCTATGCAATAATTAGAAGAAAAGTTAAAACAAAATGACAAATGAATATTATTATAAATAGAATAATTTACAGTGTCTCTGTGTTATAGTATGTTGTATTCAGTAGCTTTTTTTATTTTATTCAATTTCATTTATGCCAGTTCGTTTTTACATCGATATGTATACATATTTAACAAAATAATATATTTTGATAGAATAAATGACAAAAGTAATGAGAATGAATGAATTCATTTTAAAGAAATGAAATCACTTAATAAAAGGGTAATTGTGGGTAGCAACCTTCTAAAACTTCTTATTAATATATGTAGAAGAAACAAGTTAAATGCAATGAAATTATGATGATACCATACTAAAATAACGATATGGTAAATGAATTGAATTGTAAGATTATCAAATATAATGAAATAATTTAGTAATTCAGTGACTGTGGGTGAGGTTTCTGGCTCGCACCCAAATACAAAATGCATATCTATATTGATGCAATGGATAAACTGTGGGGTGAGGTTTAGACCAAGCACCCTTCTACAACAACATTTCAAGAAAGAATAAGTTTGATGCAATGCAATATAAATTATACTGATACTATATAGAGACAAGTATATGCTATGGAGTTATTTAATACACATTTGACAGTTTTGGTTCGTGTATGTTTCTTGGTAAAGGGGGTTTCACACATAGCCGGATCAAACGCCGGAGCGTCCCGGAGTAACATTTTATTACCTCCGGGGGGTTCCGGGATCAAAGAGCTGTTAAATGTCAACAAAAAATAAATGTTTGGCGATGTGTACACGATATCAATACGGTCTCAACAAGAAGCAACACGGCGCTAACACGACTGTCCCGTTTAGAGTGAGGAGTGAACCGGATTTTCACGGTGCCTTCGAGGATATCACCGGTCTTTACACCGTGTTCATTCGTGTGGATCCGTTGTGGCTCCTTGTACTCTCCGGCGTTAATGGCGGCGAAATATTCATGCCCGGTTGACGCCGGATGTAGCCGGAGACATGCCGGAGTCAATACGGAGATCGGCGGAGTCTACTGGGCGTCTACACGGGTCTACACGGGTCTACACGGATCTACACGGATCTACACGGATCTACACGGATTAAATTACTCCGGGAACTCCGGCATGAAAAATTAAACATGTTTAATTTTTTCCCCCGGAGTCCCAAGGTGCTCCCGGAGCGCCCCGGACAATGACGGACAATGCCAGACAATCCCGGACATGAACACGATGTCTATACGGCTTTCCCTGGAGTATGCGGGAGTATTCCGGAGTTGACCTCCGTGACGCTCCGGCGTCTGATCCGGCTATGTGTGAAACCCCCTTAAGTGCTTAAGAAATATTGTTCGATTTTGTGTATGGATGACAATCATGAAATTGAGGTTAATGAAGTTTTGCATCTGTCAGGGAGAAGGTTCAGTGCAATTGACAATTATGTGTTTTTGAGTTGTTCTTCTAGTTTGGTTATTATGGGTAGATAGTGGATGTCTTGAACTTGTTGTTGTGAACATTGGAATTTGTTATCAGTTGATCTAAAAATTGGTAGCTAGGAGATTATATCTATCTTTGAATAAATTAGCACATAATTATAATGTCTGGCTTCTTTTACCTGGCAATCTTGAGATTGTTTGGTATCATGAATCAGTTATTTGCCTTCGTAAATGAAAATAAAAACAAACTTTATATCTACAGTGCCACGTGTGTTCTTTGCTATGCTCTCGAACCAAGGTTAGGCAAATGTAAACCTACATGTACAATCTTAATCTTATCTTAATCTTAATCTTTGTCAACTGTGGGATATTCAACCTTGAATATGGAGCTAACAGCAGGAGCTTTCAAGAGCTTACACCAGTACCATCACTGTGGTTGCCCGTTTCAGAATCCTTAAAAACATAGACTGTGCTGCAGCTAAACTGTAAAATGTTTTTACTTGTCTGGTAATAAATAAGAAACTGAACTCATGAAATTGTCTGTAGGGATACTGGGAAGAAGTGATTTCATTGATTTCACATATCACAGCGCAAACATTTAATTAAAACATAGGGGTCCCTGCAACTATACCCTCAGCAAATCCCACATAGCACACAGGCATCATTAAAATGTTAAGTGTTCATCCGACAGACAGGAAGGCTGGCGTTGCACTTTCATTTCCAGAGCAGAACTCTAACACACACTTTTGTTTCTAGAGCTGAATTCCAACACTAATGCCCTTACCCTAATGAAATTTTATACAGTAACACTCAATATGGCCTAGTGGTGCCTTGTGATAGCCACACTGACATATCTCGGCTATGCTTTACAAAATTTTGAAAAATATTATTTCTTGAATGTTTATATAGTGTGTACAAGAACGAAACAATTGGCATTTGGCCTACATAGCCCGTTACGCAATGTTAATTAGAGTCCAAGAAGTCCTATTTGTTTAACTCTTGAATTTCTTCATTTGTTCATTATATTCTGTTAAGTGTGAAATAATACAGTATTCCGGTGGGTTATTATAAAGTCTTACTTCTGTTTTGTAAAAAGTAAGACCAATAATAAGTCTTATTAAGTCTTACATTGTCTTATTTTGATGCAAATATACTTGGATATTAATATCCACATTGTATTATTCAAATGATTTGGTAAATATGAATGAATAGAAATTATGAACTTTCTTTAAATACACAAGAACTGCATTTATTTTGATTAATAGCCAATGCCCTGATTGTTTTTTGGACGATGAAATTAAAAATATTGGTGTATATTACTCTATTAGTGGTCTTATTTTTCATGTGCGCATGATATTATAAAGTCTTACAAATATCTTACTTCTTATGGTGGTAAACCTGCAGGAACCCTGTATTAACAGTAGTAACAGCAATCAATTCTGTTCAGAATAAAGCCAAGTGAGCATAAAAAGTATTGTTTATCCTTTTTCTGCCATTTAATTGTTCTGTTTCAAAGATTTTATGCACAATAAGGAGTATTCAGTTCATTATTAACACAATAGCATGTTCCCTTAACTAATATACAACTAAAATTATCATTTATATGTCCAAAATAGTAGTATGATCCTTATATATCCTTATATATATGAAATTCAGCAACAATGTTATGCCACATAATGATGTTGGGTATAATTTCATACAAAATAAACCTTTAAGGTTTGTATTTACTTGTATTTAAATAAAATAAGTCTGAATACAAATGAAGGAAATATATATTACCAATTGCCATATTCCCTTCAATAGCGCAGTAGTGTGTGAGTCCTGCTCTGGAAATGGAAATTTTAATATTTTAAAACACAGCTGAGATATGTCAATGTGACTATCAAAATGCACAGCTAGGCTATATAGAGTAATAACACATAAAATGTTAGGGTAAGTGCATTAATGCCAGAGTTCTGCTCCAGAAACGCAATTTAACACCATTTTTAGCATTTATTTTGATTTTCCATAATTATGTAATCAGAATGAAATGAATATAAAAATGAAGTTTACGAAGTGAAAATACTATAATTAAGATATGTTATTGATAACATTTTATTTATGTAGGGTAAATAGTATCTTTGGTATGGAGGTTTGAAAAAGTAGGAATTTTCTTTAATGTTGAAAATTATCTAGTATTTACGGCTATGAGACCCCCAAAAGGAATCACTGCACTATTTTAGACATATTATGATGAAGTTTTGAGCATGTAGGTGCAGTAGTGTCAGAGTTCTGCTCCATAAACGAAAAACATATTTTTTCTTTTTTTTCCAAATTTTTTAAAACATAACTTATTACTATCAAAGGGCACCACTAGGCCATATAGAGTATTACTGTACAAAATATCATTAGGGTAAGTACATTAGTGTTAGAGTTCCGCTCCAGACTAAGGGGTTACGCCCGCCCGCCCTTCCGCCCGCCCGCCCGTCAGACGGACATTGATGATAACAAAAACCCTTTTCGAATCTCATTCGCTGAGGGTTAAAAAATAAGTTTCCTACATTACAAGAGTTATATATAAGCAGTTCTCCCCCACTTTCTAAAACCTAATAAAAACACCATGTCATTGACACCCTTTAAAATGGCTGAGTGAGGCTATTAACTTTCGAGTACATCTGATCTTTATGATACAATATATAAACTTGAAAATGAGGTGTGCCATAGACATTATGGTTTGAACCATTAATGATACATCCAGTGACCTGATAAGCTTTATTTGCTTTTCCTGTTATTTACAGTCATAGAGTTTAAGATCATGAATAATATACGAAGTATATCAAAGAAACTAATCCCAAAAGGACATAAACAAAACAGCTGGAAAAGAATATCATTAGACCAAACACATAAATATTCATAGTATTCCTACTTTTGCATACACCCACAATTTCTTGTTTTGCATGGCTAACCAGTGGGGGAAAAATATTCATGTATAACTTAATTTGTGTTTAGCAGGGATGTATATTTAGCACTAAAAGCAGCTGGGTGTTCTAATGGTTAAGGTGTCCGGCGACCGTCTGCCAATTCCAGTGTCCAGCTCTGCTGGAGGTTCTGGGTACAATCCCTGGCCCAGGTACTCCTCATGAGCTACATCCCAGCTGCTTGGATGTCAATGGCATATGAGACATCAAATTCAAGGTGCCTTGTATTTGATGTTTATGCTGAGGCAAGTAAAAGTCCCCACCAATGGGGTAAATTTGTAACAAGGTGTGGATTCATATCATTACATCTGACTCCGGCAGCTGGTCATATAAGCGGACTAAGCTTTAGTCCCATTAGCATTGAGACATTGAAATATATGAGATAATATTAATACAACTTGCAAGGCACAATACACTGTATTTGGTTGTATCTGTGTTGAAATACTTAATTGCAGTAACTTAAGTTGACAATTTTAAAATCTATCGTCAGCTAAACTATTTGTGAATCATTGTGTTTTTGCTTTAGACTTACTGTTAGTTCAAAAAATCTTTTTTCTCTTTTTACTCTTTTTTTCAATATTTGGCAATCATTAAGTTACATTATATCAGAAATGATAGCGTTAGCATGAAAACAATGTGAATTTATGGCAGCTTCCCCCCTCTATGAAGTAGATATCTTTATCTGGGTTCAATGGCCATCCAGGTGGGTCTTGTGCAAATGAAAGCACAGGGCAAACACGCCATATAATAGGCCTCAACTGGAAAGGAAAAAAATTGACAAAAATTGTTGAGTGACATCTATATCAGCATTCCACTCTCACTGGAGAGCAAGTCTCACTTGGAACCATGGCTTTCAGAAACATCCTCATTTTTGTGGCCATCTTGACCATTGGATATGTCCATGCAATGCCAAAGGTGGGTTATACTGAGTATTACTGACAATCTAAAGGAAACATAAGGCAGAAAACATTAACTTAACATGGTATATAACACTGCAAAACCATTGTAAATTATCGCGGACACCCATATGATTAACAAGTAGATGAAATCTGACATGATGACACATTTTTGGACTATTGCATGATCACGTATATAATGGATCACCAAACAAATTAAGTGCTATAGCTCTAAAAGGTCATTGAGACATAGTTGAATACTAGAGCTGATAACGTTCATTTTTCATGTATTACATTTTGATCTTCCAATGCTTGAATATTTCGATATCTCAATGCTACTGGGTCTGATGCTTAGTCAGCAGGTGCCATCAGCAAACGTAATGATGAGATAACAAGGCTTTGAGTCCACACCATGTTACAAATTAACCCCATGGGGGCTTTTTACTTGCTGTAGCATATACAATAAGTACAAGGCACCTCTAATTGAAGGTAGCATGCAATCAATATCCATGCAGCTGGGATGTAGCTCATGAAGAGTGCTCAGGTTGGCGATCAAATAAGCTTCAGGGAATCAGATTGACAAGAATGTTAGTTGTAGTGACTATTTTTAATACAATTAGCTACCTTGCAATTTTAATGAGCAAGTTAGTTATGTGTAGTATTTCCATGTGAGCAGCATGACTGACGCCAAAAGGGCGTCGCCTTAAAAAATATCACTCAAGGCTGACTTCTTCGTTGATCAAAACTGGTGCGGGAAGCTAACGTTGAAAAATTGCAATCATTCCAAATTATATTCTGGGATATCTTACAACTGTGGTAAGGTAACATAAAAAGTCCATTGTGGGCCATCAGACCTTTACATACTCATGACAGAAAGTGCACACAAAGCAATAAGTTGCTCCTCTCTAGATAAACAATTTAAAAAACCGAGTAAATATGAAAAATTTCTCTCAAATATTTGAATAAAGTCGCCTGCAGTCCTTGAAAACCGCCTTTGCATTTATGTGTATGCTGTTTCACAAAGGCTGAATCACATCAATTGATCTTGTAAAATTATCGCTTGTCCAAACACAAAAAGTGTGGTGATTTTGTAGTAGGCATATTCAAAGCCTAATTGTTTACGTAGAGTGGGAAATGCGTAGATATATCTACATGCCTTTTAACCCTCAGCTAACGAAGTTCGAAAAGGGTTTTTGTTATCATCTGTCTGTCCGACGGGCGTAACACTTTCTGAGCAGTACTCTAACACTAATGCACTTACCCTAACAAAATTGTTTACAGTAATACTCTATATGGCAGTCACATTGACATATATTGCCTATGTTTTACAAATTTTGGAAAAAATAGAAAAAATATTTATTTTCGTTTCCGGAGTAGAACTCTGACACTACTGCACCTACATGCTTAAAACTTTGTCATGATATGTCTAAAATAGTGTAGTGGTGCCTTTTGGGGGAAAAGATTGGGAAAATTCCTACTTTTTCCAACCTTCATACAAAAGACATTATTTTCCTTACATGAATGAAATTGTATCAATAACATATCTAAATTATAGTATTTTTATTTTTCAAACTTCATTTTTATATTCATTTCATGCTGATTACATAATAATGGAAAATCAGAAAACAATGCTAAATATTGTGTTAAATTGTGTTTATTACTCTATATAGCTTAGTTGTGCATTTTGATAGTCACATCTAAGCTGTGTATTAAAATAGTTAGAGAAAAATTAAAAGAAAAAACATAAAAATTACTTTTCCAGTGCAGGACTCACACACTACTGCACCTACATGTATACAAACCTTAATAAGAATATGTCTTAAATTGTGTAGATATACCTTTTTGAGGTTTCATGACCATTAATGACAGATAATTTTATATAATAAGGAAAATATGAAAATTTGGAACAGCTAAGCTTTATAGAGTAACATTTTGCCAATTTGATATATTTAGATTATAGTACTTTAGCTTCATTTTGACATTTGTTTCATTCTTCTTTTGTTTTATAATAATGGAAAATCTCGAAAAAAATGCTAAATATTTTGTTGCTTCCTTCATATTCCTTAGCATCCCATACTTAGCAATGACAGCCGTAAATGTTGTACAATTCATGTGCATACAATTATTAAATACTTGATCATAGTATTGCCATTCAGCAGCTTTTCTTTATATATATTTACAATTTCATAATAATTAGTTGCATAATGATCTATATTACTTTCACTTGACTCCAATACTTATTATGGTTTTCTTCATATACACCTGTAAAATGTTCGGTTATAAATACTAATTTAAATGCCATAGATATAACAAAAATCAGCAACCAACAATTCAGTAACTGAGGGGAATATGACAATTGATAATATATAGTTCCTTCAGTTGCCAGCTAACTTTAAACAGCGAGCAAAAATATTTTGACTTATAAAGGCATTAAAATGGGTGTGTTGAGTATCATTCCATACAAAATAAACCTTTAAGATTTGTATTTATTTGTATTTAGACTTCATTTATTTAAATTTAAAAAAAATACAAACCTTGAAGGTTAATTTGTATGAAATTATACCCAACATCTTTATGTGGCATAACAGTGTTGCTGAATTTCATATATATTCCTTAAGATCATTGCCATAGCCCATATATGACTATTTAGGACATATAAATGATAATCTTAGTTGTAGATTAGTTAAGGGAACATGTGTTGATGATGTGTTAAGGGAACATGTGTTGATAATTCTAGTGAACTGCATACTCCTTATTGTGCATAAAATCTTTGAAACAGAACAATTAAATGGCAGAAAAAGGATAGACAATAATTTGTATGCTCACTTGGCTTTATTCTGAACAGAATGGATTGTTGTTAATGCAGGGTTCCGGCAGGTTTACCTTCATAAGAAGTAAGATATTTGTAGGACATTATAATATCATGCGCATGAAAAATAAGACCACTTATATAGTAATGAACACCAGTATTTTTAATTTCATCATCCAAAAAACAGTCAGGGTATTGGCTATTAAGCAATAAACTAAATGCAGTTATTGAGTACTTAAAGGAAGTTCATAATTTCTATTCATTCATATTTACCAAATCGTCTGAATATAACACTGTGGATGTTAATATCCAAGTATATTTGCATCAAAATGAGACAATTTAAGACTTAGTGGACAAAAGTAAGACTTAATACGGGCCTTACTTTTAACAAAAATAAAGTGCAACTTTATCAGACTTTGTAATGACCCATGGGAACACTGTATTATTTCACATTCAGAATATAATGAACAAAATGAAGAAATTCAAGAGTTAAAAAAATAGGACATCTAACACTAATTAGCATTGTGCAACAGGCCATGTAGGTCAAGTTGAAATTGTTTCAGTTCATCGCACACACTATATAAACACTAGAAATAATATATTTCAAGATTTTGTAAAACATAGCCGAAACATGTCAGTGTGGCTATCACAAGGCACCAATAGGCCATATAGAGTGTTGCTGTATAAAATTTCAGTAGGGTAAGTCCATTAGTGTTAGAGTTTAGCTCTAGAAACGAAAGTGTGAGCGAGAGTTCTGCTCTGGAAACAAAAGTGTAAAGCCCGCCCTCCTGCCTGTCGGACAAACACTTAACAATTTTAATGATGCCTGTGTGGTATGTGGGATTCGCTGAGGGTTTAGCTACAGTGCAGCCTATGTTTTTATTAAATGTTCGCGCTGTGATATGTGAAATCAATGAAATCACTTCTTCCCAGTATCCCTACAGTTTTAATTTTTCTTATTTATTACCAGACAAGTAACAACATTTCACAAGTATAATGTATATCTTCAAAATTATATATCATTCAAACTGGTACAGGGGTTACACCCTGTGTATAAATGTAGCCCCTTACATTAAAACAATCAATCAAAACCAGGTTATACAAAAAAAACTCTCATTAGTATATACATACTTATGGACTTGGAAACGAATCTCATAGACTTGGAAACTAAACTCTAAAGGATGTCATGTGAGTCCAAGACTCTTATTGGTTGAGGGACTGTCCTTCAGCCAATGGGAGTCTTGAATTCACATGATGTCCTCTGGAGCTTAGTTTCCAAGTCAATGAGTTCTGCTGTAAATTGTGATCGTAATCCATATGTCATAGATTTTGAGATGTTCATTGTCTCCCAAACCTTACACTAACTTTAGAGTTTGGCCCTTTTTCTTCATGTTGTTTCATCAATTTGCTGAAATTCCAACTAGTGTTCAACTTCAGTAAAAACCATGATAAGCTAATTTATCATGCATACAACTGCCACACTGCATTGTTACACTGTTTTTGAATAATAAAAAGTTATCTTAGCTGAACCAAGACAAGCAGCTGAACCGAGCCCACAATGACTGTCAGAGCAGATATATAGTTCATCCAAAAAATCTTTTTTTGTGTGTTTTTTGAAATGAACTCACACTGGTTATAAATTCTATTTCAGCGTGAAGCTCTCATCAGATTATTTGATGAACTATTAGAAGCGGAAAAATTAGACGAAAAGAAAGCATTACCACCACTGCCTGACAAAAGAGCTCTACCACCTTTGCCTGATAAGAAAGCTCTACCACCTTTGCCTGATAAGAAAGCTCTACCACCTTTGCCTGACAGAAAAGCCCTACCACCGCTGCCTGACAGAAAAGCCCTACCACCGCTGCCTGACAGAAAAGCCCTACCACCGCTGCCTGACAAAAAGTCGAGCGATGAGCTTGAAGAAAAATTAGCCTTGAGGCTGCTACAATATCTTTTTGATGACTAATAATGTTTTTGTGATGAATTATTACCCAAGGACATATCATATTGTAATTGTACAAATGGTAATTGCTCAATTTTTAAAAAATTCAATTGTACAGTATATTTTATGTATGTTTTGGTAAGTTAAATGTTTTGTTCAAATGACCTTTTAGGAAATAAATACTATTTGTATTTTTTCTTACTATTACAAATCTTGCTTTATCCTTGAGTGCATAGTTCATTGACAATATAACAGTCTCTTTTAAGAGTTGTAGAGGAACCTAGGGAGGAGATAGTGAACTGTATATATTAGCTGTTTGGAGAAAATAAAGCTGAAGGTGATAAATGATATAATTTCTGACGAAAATTCTCCCTTTAAATATATAATTGAGATGGACAGAGTTCAAGATTTCAAGTTTAGCTGTAAAGCTTGCATTAGAGGTCGTATGTTTAATAACTGAGATGGTTTATCAGAACTTCAGTAGATATTGACTTCCAAATTTGGTTTACTATCCCCCAAGTTGCCCTGAGTACAGATTATATTACAGAGAGAAATACTCAGGGTTAAAAAAAGTTTTAAATAATTGCAAATGGATAACAATATATGTCCTTTTTACAGGGAGTGATTCCAACAATGACCAATACCGAAGGCGGAGGGATATAACCAACAAAAATGTTACCGTAGTTAACTCCTGAATATTAAGAATGCTCCATTTATAGTATTTACTAAAAATGTGTTTGATTGTTTGATTTGTTTAACTGCTCATAATATGTGAGTAGGAACTGCACTTATGAGGGAGATTGTTGGTTATATCCCTCTAAAGCCCCTTTCACACTTATACGGTTTTGCCGTACTGAACCCGTAGTATTACATAACGGTTATGCAACAGCTTTTTTTTGCCGGGTTCGCAACGGATTCTGGCGGCAAAAAGGGTTCTACGGATTTTGACGTTTTTCCCGTACATTAATTACCAAAAAAATATAAATAGGGGCTGCATCAACAAGAATGAAATAGAGCCTTGCTACTAGTAGCTGCTCAGGCCAATTATACATTTAATTTACATCTTGCTTGTGTGATGACAGCACTAGCTGAGGAGGAGGAGAGGAAGAGAGAAGAAGAAAGAAAACTGGCAGCCATGAGGAGAAGGAGGAGGAGGAGGAGGAGGTTTTGGGTGAGGCCCTGGCTGTTGAGAAGACCTCAGGTGGGATATTATGAGCGTCTACTGAATGAACTGCTCGTCAAGGATACCCAAAGTTACACCAACTTTATGAGAATGGGACCAGCCATATTCCAAGAGGTCCTTGGCAAAATTGGTCATAGGATTACCAAAAAAGACACCTTCCTGAGGAAAGCTTTGGAGCCAGGACTCAGACTTGCCATCACCCTCCACTATTTGGCAACTGGAGACAGCTACAAGTCCCTCATGTATGGCTTTAGAGTGGCCCACAACACCGTCAGCTTGATAATTCGAGAAGTCTGTGAAGCCATAATTGCAGGGTATTCCGATGATCTCCTGGCCTGCCCCACAACTCCAGAAGAGTGGAGACAAGTCGCTGAACTATTCTTTTCGAGATAGAACTTTCCTCATTGTGTTGTAGCCATTGATGGAAAACATGTGGCCATTAGATGTCCTCCCAGAGGTGGTTTCGTGTACTACAACTACAAGGGATACCACTCCATTGTACTCATGGCTCTTGTGGATGCTGACTACAAGTTCATTAATGTAGACTGTGGAGCTAACGGAGCTGGATCGGACGGAGGAGTTTTTAGCACGACAGTCCTGAGGGAAGCACTTGAAGAAGGGACCCTTGGGTTACCTCCACCAGAACCAATTCTTCCTGGTGGCAGACCTCTTCCCTACTTTATTGTCGGAGATGATGCTTTTCCTTTGAGAACCTGGCTGATGAAGCCACTGCCCCTCAGAAACATGACCAAGGAGCAGAGGATATACAATTACTGACTCTCCCGGGCAAGAAGAATTGTGGAAAATGCATTTGGGATCTTTGCAGCAAGGTTCAGGTGTCTCCTGACTACCATGACACAGAAAACCAAGACAGTGGAATCTATAGTCATTACATGCTGCTGCCTCCACAATCTGATGAGAATAAGGTGCAATCTTTATATACTGCCTGGATAGCGTACCCCGCTGTGATGACATAATAAACCCAGTTGGCATTGCATCACTAGCTCCAGAACAAGCGTATTGGATCAACAGCCGGCGACACTGGGCAGACTCGACGGGTTACTTATGGAAGCCGGCGGGTTACCCGTAGAACCCGGCGAGTCACTCGTAGAACCCCTGAACAAGCCACCAGATTTATTACGGGTAAAATCAGGGACGGATAACTCGTCGGGTTCTAGGGGTAACCCGCTTGCTTCCAAGGGTGACCCGTTGGCTTTTTGGACTTTTTGGACACCCGGGAGTTTGCCACGGATGAGCCATGCAAGCATGGCTCTTCTGGCGCCCGGGTTTCCCGGCTTGGCCACGGGTCCCAAGAGTCACCTGGGTATCGCCGGGTATCCACGGGTAGCCGTCAGGTTGGAGCCGGGAAGCGCGTTGCGTCACAGTTATGTAATACTATAGGTTCACTAGTGTGAAAGGGGCTTAATACTGTGTACAAGTTGTCTTCCCTCACTTTAATTACTGGGCAAGCAGCGCGAGCGTGTACAGATTCTTCTTTAAGGGGCAATCACACTATCACGTATAAGACCTACATATGACCACTCGTGGCTTTGTTGATCACGTATAACTTCTTTCTATGAGCGTCCGTGGGGCAATTGTGGATCGCTCGATGGACTTCCGTTAAACGCACGCTTGAGGTCCGTAAAATGCTTGCTGGATGTCCGTAAAACGCTCGCCGGACGTCAGGCATCCGTCAGGCATCCGTCAGAAATCCGTCAGGCATCCGTCTGGCATCCGTCAGGCATCAGTCTGGCATCTGTCAGGCACTTGTATATAACCTCACACGGAAGACGACGGGCGGGCGACGGACGTCCGCTGATCGTTTTACGAGCGTTCTACGAGTAGACGCAAGTGAATGGCGAGTTTATGCGGATGGACAGTGGCTATGTATGTCTAAATATTTCTACGTATGTCTACATATGTCTACGTATGTCTACATATGTCTATGTATGTCTACATATGTCTACGTATGTCAAGGTATGGCCATGTAGAACGTATGTAGAACGTATGTAGAACGTATGTAGAACGGTCGTAGAACGTACGTAGAATGGTCGCTGATGAAAAAACTAGGTTCCAGCTACAATAAAGATTTCTTATAATGTCAATTTTGCACAAATTAGTTAGAAATTGAGTCAATTTAATTGTTCATATTTGGCAACGACTTGTAACCAGTTACAATACAATACCAACATAATAATCTACAGTTTTCATTGTGAAGTTCAATCTTGTTGTATCTATATATACATCTAACAGCATTATCCATAACCAAATTATCTAACAAATAGGCAATGAGAACATCAGTACAAAAGTATATACACGTACGTAAGACGACACAAGATTGAAGATATTGTATATGAATGCTTATAATGCAGATACTCTCAGAATGATGTTCAACATGGATGATGGATGATGACTCATACATTTATTATGCATCAATATTCACAATTTTCCTAGGGATTTGAACAACTCAGACTCTGTTGGTTTCATGATGGTCTTAAATTTACCTTTGTTGTTTAGTTGCTCGAAGTTATCTATGTAATCATTAGCTCCTTTAAGGAGTTCCTCACGATTACATTTATTATGTGGACATACCATGAGACAACTTGATTTTTCTTCAATTTCATGCATATGGCATTTTAGGCATAGCCTTTCAACTGCTGGACATAGGGGGTTTTAATGTCCACCTGTTTCAAAACGTAAAATATGTGAGCTTACTCAGAATTTTATTATACATTTTTCTGCTTAGGTTTAAGACATATTTTACAAGAAATATAAAACCACCAGAATTAGGATATTATAATCTCTTTGCTGTGCAATATTAAGCAGTGAAAATATAAGTATTTGTTCGGTCAGCAATATGTTGTATGCACGTAGCGCTCTGGTAAAAGTAGGTCACTACAGTTTCCAGGACCCTGAAGATTCAAGGGTCCTGAGCAGAGACAGCCTCTAAGAACAATAGGAATGCTATCTTGGTGGAGTATAACATTGATTAGAGTTCTTTGAGTAGGGCAGATGTTGCAAGCAACTGGTTGATTAAACTGCCATCTGGTGTATGTGGAGGGGATGAAAAATCCTTGCACTGTACATGGGACAAATTTGTATATAAAGCTGAGTTTACACCTTCACAATTATAGTGTCGATTGATGATAATTTCAGAATTGACGTCATTCCTGGCTTTAAATTCATGAAGATCCTAATTAATGTTAATTACTTCAATCTGCCAGGAAGGACAAAGACCAAACTACAAAGCACTGAGAACCAAAGTTTGCCTACGTTTGTAAAAGTAGTGATGCGATTCACTGCGAATTTCTAAGATTGTGCTAAAGTAGGTCATTGTGGCAAAATTATACTTGTTTGTAGCTCCTCGTCATGTCAAGGTTGGCTACATAGCTTGGTGATGAGGAACGATGCAATGTACATTACCTACAATGTTCTATGACGTCTTACAATGACCTATGATGAAATACCGAAGATCTACAAACTCAACATTTTTTTGCACTCCCCTACCTCTGACGACATGTAAGGATTGGCTGTGATACATTAGGTGCTTCCCGATTATAAAGACGACTTCCGACGGTGCTCAACAAATTTGTGATTCATGATAAATCATTGTCAAAATCATGAAGGTGTAACTGGGCTTCACATTGATTAGAGTTCTTTGTGTAGGGCAGATGTAACAAGCAACTAGTTGATTTAACTGCCATCTGGTGTAAGTGGAGGGGAAGAAAAATCCTTGCACTGCACATGGAACATTCTAGTGCAACATATTTGGTTATGATATGTACATACTTCTTCCAAATTATCATTCATATTTAGACATGTAAATAATATATTATTTCAAAATTCAAGATGCAAGAATTTATTACCAGATAATAATTACACGATTTTATAAATATAATTATACTGGTAGGCTTACACCATCTGTTGTGTTTGCCTTCACAATAAGTTACTAAAAATATATTTACCTTAAGTGGCTCAATTTTATGAAATATGTACTTTTTTATCCACCATAATGTACCTTAATTGAAATTATGTTTTTCTAGGAGTACTCATTATGTGAAAGAACAGTAAACAAGAAGCTTGCCTTACTTCGCAGAATAAAATGCTATCTCCCTCTTGCAGTTAGACAGCTCTTCTACAATACCCATATCTAACCCCATTTAGACATCATCTGGGGAAGGTATTCTTTCGTCAATCTTACTGTTGATTCAAAAGAGAGCTGCATGAAATATTCTTCATATCACTGACTATGGACACCATAGCTCAATTTCCGTACAGCTGCCCAGGGGTGCAGATCCTAGAAGGGGGGGGGGGGGCAGGATGGGGGGATGTATCCCCTCTACAAAATAAGGTAGGGGGATGATAATGTAAATATCCTTCCCTGGATGTTTACTGTATGACTGGCTTATTTTATCATAAATATTATACATTAAAGTTTTAGACAAATATATTCTTTCGAATATGTTCGTCTCAGGAAAGGTTTTAACTAATGAGTACTCCTACAAAAACATCATTTCAATCAATGTGTCAGTGAAGGATATTTCATAAAATTTGATCACTTACGGTAAATATTGCATGAACGGCTTATTCTATCATATATACTAAATTTTGAGACAAAAATGTTTAAGTCAATTAAATAATAGATAAAATCGAGTACTTCTGACAAACTGAGATGTCTTGTACATGACAATGTGGTTGTCGTATGACTACGTCTTGGTTCTAGACTTTGTGCAAAAATTACTACAGCGAGTCAGTGAAAATGTCCTGTGCCAGATGTCTAAAAGTAAGGATATTTTCCAGATTTCTAAAATATCACGAAGCGACGACGCCAATGACTCTCATGAGTTATTCAGTCAAATAAGTCAGCCTAAAAGTCATTGTCATGTAAGGTAACACGTTTTTGATGAAGAAATAAGTCATCATCACCCCATCAGTGATTACCAGCAGATTGCTAATTAATCCGGCATTGACTACCAGGATACCATGACACCGTGATACCATGAAACACAACAATAAAATTTGCAGAGTGAACAAAAATAATTACCGTGATACTTAGAAGGTTTTAACTTATTTTAAACAATGCGTATTATACCGTGGTACTTGGTACTGGCAATTATTTCCCAAACATGTATATCCTGCTTCAAGAGAACACCTGCCACGCTCTCTTATGATAAACTAAATTCAATAGTTTAATACAAGATCCACCTAAGCACACTGTCGGATCCTATGTGGGGGGGGGGGGGGGGGCATTGGGGTCATGCCCCACCCCACCCCCCCCCCCCTTCCCGTAACAACCTTAATTTTTTCCTTGTATTATCCATGGCAATAAGTACGTTTTTGTATTGAACAAATTAATAAATATAATTTTGGTGGTATTCTGTTAATTACAATGCTTGACATTTGGTGCCACGACTAGTCTGCATGGCTGACCTCATCATAATTTTACAGTGGTTTTTCTCAATTTCCTTTTGCTATGGTAACAGTTTTACAATATTTTCAGAAATGTAAAACAATATACTTTTCAAAAGAAGCATCACTGGAAGTGCGTTCTTTTTGTGTGTTGCTATAGAAACTATTTTTTAAATTGTGACATTTTCAGAGAAAGCCTCAGTAATATGGGAATAAACATTTTATAAGATATATTGAACATAGGAAGGTGATATTTAATATTTTACTCACAGATTAAACAAATATACTTCTTGCAGTCTCTGGTTGCCATGGAAATGTGTATCTGAACCCTGTTTCCTTAAGGGGGTTTCACACATAGCCGGATCAGACGCAGGAGCGTCCCGGAGGACAACTCCGGAATACTCCCGCATACTCCGGGGAAAGGTGTATAGACATCTTGTTCATGTCCGGGAGTGTCCGGCATTGTCCGGCATGGTCCGGTAACACCGGGGGACTCCGGCAAAAAAATTATACATGTTTCATTTTTCATGCCGGAGATCCCGGAATAGTTAAATCCGTGTTGGTCCGTGTAGATCCGTGTAGACTCCCAGTAGACTCCGTCGATCTCCGGGGACCTCCGTATTGACACCGAAATACTTCGTGTGATCTCCGGCTAAGTCCGGCGTCAACCGGGCGTGAAAAGTACGCTCCGGAGAGCACAAGGAGCAACTCGGTTCCACACGAGTGAACTAGGACCAACACGGAGTGAACAGGGAAAGCGGGTTTACATGTCATTTGCTTGACCCGGTTAACTCCGTTAAGTACACGGTGTCACACGAGGTCAATGCGGACATACAGGAGTGAACGAGATGTCAAGACGGAGTTAATTAAACTGACACGGAGTGAGTACGGATGCCTGAGTATATATACAACCGCCGTCTTTGGAGAAGCATCATTCCACCGCCCGCCGTTCATCGTTGATCATCGAATTAATTGATTTATCATCCACCATTTCTTCTGGATATTACCTTCTGGATTGCTGCTGCTGCTACTGCCGTTTCTTGAATTAACCACCATGCCACCTAGGAGAGGAAAGGGGAGGCCTGGCAAGAAGACTGTTGTGCAACAGGAACCTGCACCTGCTGCTGTTGAAGAAGATGCAGCCAGTAATACCTCTTCAAGACCGCAAAGTCCGCAAGGCATGCCCGATTTACCTGGGCCAGTTGTACCTGCTGAACCTGCAGTACCTCCTACTGCAGCTCCACCCCCACCTGCAGCAAAAGCGAAGAGGCAGAAAAAGGAAGCCCTGAACCTGACAGATGACTAGGAACAAGATGTGGCCGACTGGTACCGTTCCAAGGAGATGTTGTATAACCGGCGGCTTGCTCAATACAAGCGGACAGACATCAAATCGCGAATGATAGACCAGAAGGCGAAGGAGCTGGGTTGTACTGCGCAGCAGCTGAAAACTTGGATTGACTCAATGCGCACTTCAGTTGGGAAGCTGACGGATCCAAGCAAGAAGCCTTCTGGTGGGGCCGCCAGAATCCTGACAGACCGGGACAACTGGATCATGGAGAATTTCGGCTACCTCGAACGCCACATCAAGAGGGTTGATGCTGGGAAAAGAAAGAAAGGTGGGCAGCTTTCCCAGAGCTTATCAGCCAAAACTCCATCCAGCAGCAACAGACCTACCACTGAGGATGACACGTCTGAAGCTGAGGAGGTCATTGTGGATAGTTCGGATGATGGTGGCAGGGATTCGGATACAAGCAGGTCCAAGGGTGGGCCTTACAAGGGCGACAGCAGCAGCAGCAGGAGGAAGATGGGGGCCCCTCCTCCAAGCAAGAAGACGTCCAGACGTCAGCCTCGTCATCATCATGACTGTGATTCATCCAGCCTTGCAGCTAGTGGAGATGGAATTGCTACACAAGCTGTCACTCAAGTAAGTATACTGCTTCAGTTGCCATGATAATCAAGATAATCATATTGTAATGTTGCAGTTTAAAGTTGTAATTGTAATCTTGCAGTTTAAAGTTGTAATTGTAATCTTGCATTTTAAAGTTGTAGCTTTTCCATAGTAGAAAGTGGTAGCTTTGTTTCTTGGCACTTCCAGTGTTCACTGTATGGTGATGTGTCTTTTCAGTACATTGTCAATAATGCACATGCTATTGCAGTTGCCATGTGACTTACTCTAATGTTGTGTTTTTTCCTATTTCCAGCTGATTGAAAAAGCCACCGATCTGCAGAGGGACATGCACAGCAAGTTGAGTCAGCCGACGGACTCAGGCAGCTTGTCCAAGAGGGTGTTCACGGACATGATCTACCACGAGGTGATGCAGATGGACACAGACACTTGGTGGGATTACCAGGCCCAAACCTTAAACAACCTGATGCAGTTTAAGCAGGCGTATCGTCGCAAGCGCCAGCAGCAACAGCAACAGCAGCAGCAACAGCAACTGCAACAGCAACAGCAGTATCATCAGTTTCTGCCTCCTGTCCCTCAGCAGCAGCAGCAGCAGTTCGTCCTCCCTGCTCCTGCTACTACAGCCAGTTCATCCGGTCCTCCTGTGCAGATGTTCCCTCATCATCAGCATTCTTCCAGCCCTGCTGCCCAGATGTTCACACAGCATTCTTCCAGCCCTGCTGCCCAGATGTTCACACAGCATTCTTCCAGCCCTGCTGCCCAGATGTTCGCACATCATTCATCCAGCCCTGCTGCCCGGATGTTCGCTACTCCGTCCGGCCCTTCGCCCCAGGCTCTCGTGTCGTCTGCCCCTTCTTCTTCGTCTGTGCCTGCACCGATCCCCCCTCCTGCGACATCTTCTACGATTATCAGTCAGGCCTGGTTGACTTCAGGTCCTTCTCACGGTCGTCCTTCCATGTCACCACAGGATTGCAGCACGCCTCAGGATGTTTCGCTCACCAGCTACTTGTTGAACACTAGTGTGGGGGGAATGGTTGGTGGTGATGACCATAACTCCTCCTTTTCGGTGCCCACGCCTCCAACTACCACAGCCGAGTAATGTTGAGCTGGAAATGAACAATGAACTTTAATGAAATGAACAATGAACTGTTATTACTTATGTTTTCATGTGAACTGTATACCAATGAAGTTTAATGTAATGAACAATGAACTTTTACTTATGTTTTCATGTAAACTGTATTACATGACAATAATTAAATGATGTGTATTTTTTGCACTTGTGTGCTGCAGAAGTCTGAAGTTTGCTATTAATTAAATGTTGAAACTTACATCATTCGTGTTGTTTTCAAATCTTGTCTTGCTGCCATGGTACACTCCCAGCTGCTGAGTTCACGTAGCTGACCAAGTATTGCCGCATTTCCTTGGCTGCTCTGTTGGTGTTGCCTCTGAACACATGTCCCATGTCTGGTAGATTGGCAGCATTCTCCCTCCATGCACCTGGGATGATCTCATGGATGTCGGCATTTTCCTGGTCCACAGCATTCACTTGAGCAGTTGGATACCTCACCCTCAGTAGGTTGTGCAACACACAGCAAGCAAGAGTTATGGTACACACTCTGTCAGGACTTTGAGGCATTGTTGTGAGGAGACACCTGAACCTGGCAGCCAAAAGTCCAAATGCATTCTCTACCACCCGTCTAGCTCTAGAAAGTCTGTAGTTGAAGATTCTGTCTTCCATGGTCATGTTCCTGTGAGGCAGAGGCTTCATCATCCTAGTCTGCAGTCCAAAGGCATCATCCCCAACTATGAAGTAAGGCACTGGTTGGTCATCATTAGGCAGGTTATCTGGTTCAGGTAATCCAATGTTCCCACTTTGTAGCGCTTCCTTCAATTCTGTCTGACTAAACACTCCAGCATCTGAGCCTAATCCACTGGCACCAATGTCAACGAAGAGGAACTTGTATTCAGCATCAACTACAGTCAGTAGGACAATAGAGAAAAATCCCTTGTAGTTGTAGAACAGGGATCCAGACTTGGCAGGACATCTGATGGCAACGTGCTTCCCATCAATGGCGCCGACACAGTGGGGGAAGTTCCATCTGTTGTAGAATCCATTGGCAACTTCTTTCCAGGCTTCTGGGGTTACAGGACACTGCATGACTTCTGCTGAGTACTCGTCTATGATGGCCTGGCAGACTTCGATGACAAGGATAGAAATGGTATTGAAGGCTACCCTAAATCCATACTGCAGAGACTTGTAGCTGTTGCCCGTACCCAGGTAGCGCAAGGTAATAGCCAGTTTCAATCCAGGTTCAAGGGCCCTCCTCCAAAAGGTATCCTGCTTTGTAATCCTAGGTCCCACTCTGGCAAGAACTTCATGGAATAAGTCAGGCTCCATCCTCATGAAATTCTTGAAGCCACCCACATCTTCTGCAGTCAATTCAGCCATCAGTTTTTCATACTGCCCATAAAGAGGTCTTCTTAGCAGCCAAGGTCGCACCCACATTTGCCTTCTTCTTCTTTGTCTTGGTGCAGCAGCAGCATTTTCTAATAGGTCATCTTCATCAGTTGATGTTGTGGCCCTCACTGCATCATCTTGCAGTTCGTGTTCTTCTTGCAGAATTATATCATTAGCAGCAGTCAATAGCTGGACTTGCATGTCCATGCACTTCAAATCCAATTCCACCCTGTCGTAGTGTGATAAAGACATATCCAATTTTTCTGTAGTAGCAGCAACAACTTTGCAGTATGGTAGTCCGAAGTGGAATGATGGACAGTGGAACGCAGGCAGTTTAAATACCAATTTCAGAGTGATCCGGGTGAAAACCGCTTAACTCCGTAGTGATATCGTAGTAAGATCGTGTAAAGATCGGGTATATCCCTGAAGGCCCCGTGTAACATCCGGTTCACTCCGCCCGCCTCCGGCACAGTCGTGTTACCTCCGGCTACAACCGTGGCTCATTCCTTGTTTAACCGCGCTCCTCCGTACATATCTGTGTAGCAGCCGTACACATCCGTGTCATGACCATGTTGCTCCTTGTTGCCTCCGTCTTGCCTTCGTGTCCACACCGCCCAATTATTTCATTTGTTTACATTTCTAACTTTTTCGCCCGGACCGCCCCGGATTTAACGAAATTTCATTCCGGGACGCTCCTGCGTCTGATCCGGCTATGTGTGAAACCCCCTTTATATGGGTAAATTTGCAATAAGATGGATATAAGCAGTCTGTAAAAGAGGAAAAAAACTGCAAATTGCTAGTTATACAGACTTTTGTGAAGGCTGAACCCCACTTCATCTTTCTCGGATATCCTTTTCTTTTGACTGTATTACCCTAGCAACCATAAAATTAAAATAACCCTGAAGGATAGAAATGTTACATTACTCATATCTCGGGACCTACAACCATAAATTGCTTATTGAACACAAGTCAAGGAGTTAATTTCTGATAATTCAAAATGGCTAATTTGCATATATATTTCATTGTTCGGCTAATCTAGATAGGTAAATTTGCATATTTTTTCCTTTTATGGCTACTACAATGGGCAGTCCAAGAGCCAAAGCATTTATATACGTATTTCTTTTTATGCTCATTAATGTTTCAAACTGTTTCCAACTAATTATTGAACTTGAATATAGTAAATAAAATTAACTTGCATGGATTGGTTACCATGGTAACAAAACCACCAATAGTCCTGATATAGATCCATGCCAGCATATACAATTTCATCACAAAGCCTCATTATATATAGGTGCCTTCTTCATATTCTATTCATATGCCTTGACTGTTGTCCCAAACATATATTGATGATAAATTAATTTGAAAACTGGTATCCATGGCATCAAATTGAAAAAAAAATGTGACAAGATATTCACAGTTCTGTCACTATTTTTGTCTGCAGCTATCATCTTAAAACAGCAACTGGACTTGTAACATAGAAAATATTTGGTAATATTTGAATAAATGACAGTGGAATCTTAGAAGTTACTACATCAGCAAGTTGCACATATTGATCAGTATATTTGCGAGAATGTAAACTTTCTGGAACTGGCCATGAAAATTGTCATTTACTGGGATGTAACCAACTCAAGCTACATCAGGACTTACAAGGCATTTGCCTTCATGGAAAATTTGACTGGACCCTAAAAATATTTTGCAGCAATATTTCACATAATCTCCAGATTAAAATAAAACAGAATAAGAATAGAAATACGATTTTTTAATGTCATGATTTCAACATTAGCTCAAAAGCTAAATGACTAAAAACGAGAAGAAAAAAAAAACAAGGATGATTATTTGACTAACAATGAAATGGACTTGCTGACATTTGTGAGAGATAAACTCTTAGGTATTCTTCAAAATATTCAGAGATTGGCTGCATTTGACATGAAGAGGTAGTTCATTCCATAATTTTGCCCCATAGTAGGGAAATGAATTAAACCCATACGTAATACAATTTTTTTTAAATCAATTTTGCATGTCTTTACAATTGTCTCTAATAGTATATGGTTAACTTTGCTTTGAAAAATTGAACATAGATAGTTAGGTGCTAGCATATTCACACCTTTCTAAATTTCAATACAAAGTACGTGTTTAAGTATACACTGAGACAGACATGTTTTTACTCTTTTTTTTTTAAATTAACAAATCAGTATTTTCAGTGGAAGATACTGAAGTAGTAAAAGCACTGCTTATAAATGATAATAAAAATTGCTTCCTTTATCTCTTGTATCTAGCACATTGCTTAATCTCATAATAGCAATAATTTGTCTACTTTCTTTTTACATATTGTAGATACAAAATGTCATTTATGAAAATTAAATGTGTGAAATGGGGACAATTACATGTCTAAACAATGACATGTAAGAAATGCTAAAAGAATAGAATAGAATGTGGACAACTGAACATCGCCGATTCTCCATTAGGACAGCACCACCTCATTATATTCTTTTAACATTTCAAACATGTTGTCACAAGCAACTATTGAGGGAGATAGAGCCTGGAGAAGGTATAGAGAAACAAACGTAGGCCAAAAGCAAAAAAAAAAAAAAACCTCAGCGAAAACCCACATAGTAAGTGAGCATTGTCAACATTTTTCATGAAACTAACTATAATGTACCTAGACATTATACTACCTTTTGCAGATGATAACGCTAACTGAATTCCAAATCAGTAGGAAGCACACAGGCCTTCTGTCGTACCCCCGTCGATGAAATAAAAATATTAATAACTTCACTTCTAGTTAACATTTCTGAACAATTGAGACAGATTCTGAATGCTCAGAATCTGAGGAATTGGGCCTGAGTAGTTGAATACCTAGTAATATAAATTTAGTGTTCATTTCACTAATAAACACCTGATAAATAATTATAACATAACTACTAATAAATACGTAAATTACGTTTTTAGACCAGAGTAAAATTATTTTATGATGTCATAAAGGTATTATAACAATTAAAAAACACCTCATATTTAAATGAAGTTTGAAGAAAATATTGACTTTAATCAACTGCTAATTAATGAAATATAATCCCCATCAATTGAACATAACAGGGGTGGAAATATCCAATTGTGGTGGATTAGGGAATAAGGGAATAAATAAATCAAAACTCCAAGAGTATAAATCAAAACTCCAAGAGAGAGGAATTCGAGAAGAGCTGTTCGTCACACCTGCAGTGTATTGTATGCAGCTGCATATTTCAAGATGCTGATGAAGCCATGGCTTGTGACCAATGTCATCAGTGGCAACACAGAGCCTGTAGATCTGGTAAGTTTTTGGTTTTAATTACTTTGTATGGGTGTGAATATTTATGATTTTATATATCCAATGTCTATATATATATTAAAAGCATTCTCGATACATTTATATTTATCTCAAGGTACTTATCTCCATTTTGTTAATATTGATTGAACTTTATTATTATTTAGCCATATTTATTAAATTTTGTTATTATTTTAGGACTTTACTAATACATTGTCAGACACATTAAATGTGGTTTAAAAATTAATCCCATCAATGAACTCAGGTTATTTATGTCACCTAATTTGTTAAAGCTGTTAGTTCTAAGACCATCTATAGGGTTAATATTTTTAATTAAGCAAACAATGTGACACTCTTGATGGTTAATGTAAGTTGTGAGGTTAATCCTTTAATTCTAGCAGGGGTAATGTATACTCTATATGTAATAATTAAAGCTATGCAACATAGATACATATTTTAAACTTTATATAACATAAACACAAATTATATGCTATTGTTAATAAAAATTCTTTATTTCCAGGTGTATCTAAAACAATTTACGACTTAGTACACAGAGGTGGAGCTTTTCCATGGCTTTGCAGGAGCATCGTCCAAGACACAGAGCAAACTACCAGGAAAAAATCTATGAGCAGGAAGTCTTATCAATTAGCCAACTGCTCAGAAGAATGTCCCAAGTCCAGATGACACCAAATTGCTCAAAGTATTCTGCTGATGATGAATTATTTATTTATGAATTTATTTATTGTTCCTTTTTTGGGTTGTGCATCTAATAAAAAAAATCTGTACATTACAATACTTCATTGTTATTGTCATGCATATTTTATTCGTCTGTCACACTAACATTGTGTGCTTTCATCCAAGGAAACATTAGCAAAATTTTAAAAAGAATTAAAAAATCTGACGTTTCGGACATATTTCGGAAGTTTCGGACCATTTTCGGACGTTACGGACTCGGACGTTTCGGTTATCGGACGTTTCGACTTGTATTGGTTCTGACAGCAGTATGACATTCTTTTTGAGCAACTTTGATACAAATTATATCAGATATCTATTCAGTATTCACTAATAGCCGGGTCCAGCATGAGCACATGGGTACTTGTGTATGTACTCATGCCAAATCTTAGGTACAGTACTTTCGCAAAGTACTCGATTACAAGTACTGATCCCCATGATTACATTTTGAGTACAAGGCAATTATGTCTTCAGGAGTGATCAGGACTTTACACCAAAAAACAAGTTTCATCAATATGAAATAGACATTTAATAAATTGTGAGATAAATTGAGTTATAGTAATATTATCCTTTAATTATAAACATCAACCCAATACTTTTTATTATTATCATTATATTAAATTATTTATTTCCATACTTATATTACATATTAGTTTCAAATGCCATGCATAGCAAAATGAGAAATACAAAAAAAATACAGAATAAAGACACTTATAAATATTTGATATTTCACGAGAAAATCAAAAGCAAAAAAAAAAAAGTTATAGGTTATTATTTCCATATATCTAACAAACTAGTGAGCTTTAGTCATTGCCGTGGGCGTTGTAACACCGTAAAAGTTACAAATTACGAGATTTCTATTTAAAAGATTTCAAGTGTGCCGTACCGCCGTCATTAAATTTTTCGGTGAAGCCATTAATAAAATTCATTTAAACAATTTACATATTGGGAAGCTAGGTTACTCTCCCTGGTATGCATTAAAATATGTTTTGACTTTTTAAAAAAAGTTTGTCACAGAACAAATGACAAGTAAGTTAGTGGAACTCTTTTGTGTAGTCAACAGTAAAATGCAAGCTGAAAAACCCAGTGTCAGCCAAAGTAGGAAGTATGAAAATCCCAGTATTAACCGCATTATTATTAAAAAAAGTCGTTATAATTTGTAATTTTAAGCCACCAACAAAAATGGAGTCTTCTTATGAGGCTTCCTTAAAGTTAGTGGAAATGTTGTAGAAAGTTAGGCAAATGTCTATAAATTAGCTACTCTGAATAACCTGCTGTTCAAAAGCTTAAAGTATGTGCTAACTTATCTATAGACTTTTTACCAAAATGTTAGACATTTAACTCTTTTTATTGTATCTAATACTATCTATGATAACCAGATAAACATGCATTGTAGCACAATGTCATGTGCAGCTAGTTTCATAAAGTTAAAGCCGGCCGATTCTGTCCACCGCTAGCTTATAAGTGGCTAACGCCTACCACAATGGGAAAAATTTAAAGAAAATTAAATTAATGACAAATATACGTAACTCTCAACTTTTCCAACAGATGGTGCTGCAGGTACTTTTAGATCCGGCTTTGAATAGCCAGCTATATAGCCAAAGAGTTCCGTTTAGTGGAAGATAGCATCGTATAGCAGAAGTTATCATGCTTTATCTAGGTTCAATTTTACAGGTCGTTTTTAACGAAACAAACTGTATATCCTAATTCTTAGGGGAAAAACATGTCACATTAGCTAGTTGACATGAAGGCCTTGAGGGGCAAAACATCCTCAAAATTATCATTCTGCTGCAAGTTTTATTGATCTTTTCTTCATTATTTCCATTGTCTCAATCCTGTGTTTTCAATTTTTTCAATTTTGTTTTCAGGATAATGTGTATTGCACACAATGGGCTTTCAGTTGTAGCAGAAACTGACACGTAATATGTACGCAGCCATGCATGGCATGAGACACAAAAAAATTACTATCTTTTTTCTACATTCGATTTTCAAGTCATCAGAGCAGCAATTACCCTGATAGTATTCCAGATCGGCCCAGTATACAATGGTTCCATGTGAGACATGAAGACTTATGTACATCCAAGAATGTCAATGTACAACGAGGCTGAAGTAATTTTCATTTTCATCAATGATTTTCATTGATCCTGATGTTATGACCTATGACCCTAGCATTATTTCCAACAAAACTTTAAATATAATTTAGTGACCTGGTTTTGTGTTTCATAATCTAAGATGTTGTATGTTCATAACATTTGTGTTACAACAGTAAGAGCCACCTGGTGTTTTTTCATTTACCAGTAAGAGTAATTTTTTGTTGTCATAGTCTAAGATTTTGTTTATAACCTAAGAGAGGCTCATGGTGGAATGGACGCCCACAAGAGCCTCTATTTGTGTGTGTTTAATTCACTGTTTGTCTCATAGCCAATAAATGGCACATTTCCAATCCTATGATCGACTCCTTGTTTCTTATTTATTGGAATTAACAACTTTCATGAAAACTTTGAAGAGTGAAAGTCATCATTTTTTAATGAATGGCTGCCGTCTTGGATCATGCTAACTAGCTACAAAAATGTATATTCTATGATGAGTATGATATCATATAAAAACGAGAGTGTTGGGGCTGTGAAAAGAGATCCATAATGCCAGTAAATTAGACAAAAATAGCTACACGTGTGGAAAATGGAGTACCCCTATTTATTGCTGATTTAAAAAAAAATTTCCCAGGCAATTTTATTAAAACTTTCTAATTCTTAATAAATTAGACAGAGTTATGTGTCGGGAAAAGTGAAAATCATTATATGTAAAGATAAATAAAGGTGCTCCGGGTATCAGGTCGAAACGTCCGAAAACCGAAACGTCCAAACCCGTGAAGTCCGATTCCCTTAACGTACGAAAAGTGTCCGAAACGTCCGAAAATAATTTTTCTGCTTTTTTATGTACTTTTTTAAAATATACTATATACGCAATAGTACGTTAAAAATTCATTCATGGACTGAATGCATTTATTTGACAATTATGGACATGTTGTTTACTAAATTAATCAATTTCACTTATAGCCTATAGGCTGGCTTTTGGAGTTGAAGATCTAACAATGAAATTACATAATAATTAGATGTTAATTCATGTGCTGAGTTTACGCAATTCTTGTAAAGTGCTAATCTGACAAGCAGAAAAATTTCTTAAACTGAAAAAATATGAATTATATTGTTAAGACAAGATTTCTTGAATCAATATATCAACTTAGAACTTCGTGTAACCACTTGTTTGATTTAACTAGGTAAACTAGCAAAATCCATGTACAACAATGGGTACATAATGGTAAATCTCATGCACACTGGTGCTTGGTACTGCCGTTGCTGATGAGAAGCCTCCTTTCAAGAAAGTGTACGACGGCGTAATCTTTTTCACAACTTTTGATCACAGTGTAGATGAGCTCATGTTACAAAAACCACAGAAGATTACTTTATGAGGTATGCCCATTCTGCTCATGTTACAGGACCCCACGCAAATTGCAATACTACACCTTGATTCACTACTTTAATATTACAATGTGTGTAATGGAACAAAAGGTTTACTGTTTTATTATTAGTACGTATTTATGCACTTTATGTCACTTTTTCTTGTTCTCGGTGGTTTTAACTGGTTGTTTTTTCTGTCACTGTATATATTTCATTTTAATAGTATTAAAATAGTTTCTTTTTCTTTTGATTTATAGCTTATTAAAGAGCTAGTACACACCCCCTACAGTATGCTTAAGTGTTTATTTAAATCATGTTTTACGAACTGTACTGAATAACTCACTACCCGCTAATTTGTTGATCAATTTCCAAATCTCCTTGTTACTCCTTGCAATCTAACTTTTTTTTTATTGTCGATGACACTGAAATTGTTAATTCAAAACAAAATTACAAATATATTGCATGGTTACATACTTGATCAACTAGGCTACTTATCTTATCTTATCTCTATCTCTATCTTATCTTATCTTATCAGAGTGAATATGCTGTTCATGACCCAATGCTACTGGGTCTGATGCAGTATTGTTTCTTGGACATTAAAGTCACATAAACAACACTAGCCTATTTTATAGCTGACTTCTATGTCAATAAATTTGGTATACAACTGAAATTACCATTACCATTACCGTTTAACTCCCAATCTGTCTGATGAAGGCTCCCACCAGTGCCGGATCTACATATGGGCAGTTGGGGCAATTGCCCAGGGCCCGGAGGTTCAGGGGGCCCGGGCCACAAAGATGAAGTGCGAGTAAAACTTTCTTGACAAGGCCTCTAAGAATGAAATGTTTATGAAAAGTAAGGGCCCATCAGTATGATCAGGTCTAGGGGCCTCGCACAAAGTCAAAGAAATATGAGCCATATTGTAATATTTGAACACATTGTTTGAAATTGACCCATTGGATCAGGGCCCTCACTGACCCTGCACATTGTGAGCAGCTCCAGAAGCATGGGCCCCCAAAGATAGTAATATAAACCAAATTATTCCTTTTTTACAGTTAGGGGCCCCATCAAGTCAAGGGCCTCACACCATTGCTAATATTCAACTGAAATGTTTGTCTGATATGTGTTTTATTTTGTAAATAAATTCTGAAATTTGGAAATACATTCAATATTAAAGTCAATTTTACAGAGAAAATTGTAATAGGAAACACAGGTTAAGCTTAAGAATGTCTTTGTTTTAAAATGTTTTAATCAGAATAATGAGTTAAGAATGAGTAGCTTATCTCCTGCACAACCTGCTGAGCAATATACAGGATCTAGTCATTGTTTATGGCCCTAACCAAGTCTGAGGGTGTGAAAACATGTGTAACTGCAACAGCCCAATTGATTACCAAAAAACACTAATTCAAAGAGTTTGGCGCAATTTTTGGCTTTCTACCAGAGATCAGTAGCATGGGTTCCAGTGAATTAGTTTCAGCTGCAAAGAAGGTGGTATCTGCATATCCAGAAGACTTTGAGTTACAGCTTGAGGACGAGCTTGTTCAGTTTTCTAGCCATTTGAGAAATTGTAAAGACCTAAATGCATTATAAAAATGGAGTCATAAACATAATATTAAAGGAAAGGGGCCCGAAGACGATGAAGTGCCCGGGGCCCATCAGACCCTAAATCCGGCCCTGGCTCCCACTACTACTTTCTCCCATCGTAAAACATAAATGTCAACGTGAAGAATGCATTGGAATTCTGCCGCCCTTTGAAATTTTCTAAATTCCAAATTTATTCATAATCTTTAAAAAATGTGGCGCAAAAAGTTTTAGCTTCCACGTTTCACTCATGAAAGATGTAAAGTCAGCGAAATCAGAAAACGTGTACTAAAAGTGTAGCATTTAACAAAGACAAGAATACAATTGTTAAATCAACAGAGCGGAAAGTGGCTATCCAGCTAGGATCACTGACCGGAACTGAGGTGCCATCTTTAGTTTTTTGCACCTGAACATATCAACTGAACAGACACATTCCTTCACATGCCCTACCTTAGTCGAATCCCACTTCTGGGGAATTTGGCCAATTATATTGATTCGATTTATGATCTCTGATTGTGTATAAAAAGCACCCGATCTGATGGCCAAAGACAAAGACTGTTCAGCCACCAAGAAGAAAAGTTATCCAAAATGTTACCGGAGTATTTGACATTGTCAATCACTGCGGCACTTTGCCTATCATGGACTTCATGCACGCAGGTATGCGTTCACTCATGTCTTAACAAGTTAGAATAATATTCTAATCTATACAGTTTGTAACAAAATGCTCAGTATTGGGTTTAATCGATCGAGGGCTATAGTATATAAAGAGGCCATATACCTTAATCATTGCTTTTATTGTGTACCTTGTAAATTATGTTTCCCTATCAAGGAATTTTTACTTGCTTTTTCTCACCAGATTTAATTTTCTTAGACTTTTAACATTTTTGTTTCTAATGAATTCACCTTCAAAATATCTTTTTCACGTAAGCTTTCCTTTTTTCACTTAAGCTTTCCTTAACCTGCATCTCATAAGATTTCTGTTTTCAATTGAACGTATTATGACCTTCACAAAAATTAGTGAATGCTATTTTTAGTAATTTGCCCATGAATTTTACCACAGTTTTAGAAAATCATTACATTAATGTTAAAAGCTAGCAATAGAAGTTGTCAAGGAATACATAATACTTGATTTCTGAGAAGTACTTGTTTTCCTGTTGATATTCACCATTTCTTTTTTCTTCCAGGCAGCTAGCATCCTAGATGACTACTCAAATCGTCCCCTACCTTATCCTTGGAAGAAAAGTATTCTAGAAGAGAGGAACACTTTGTCCGAAAAAGCTGCTGAAACGGTTAGTGAGAGTATCTATTACATGTAGTTGTGCTGTAGTATTACCTCAAAGCTATTACAATGCTTTTACCTTGGCCTAACTATAGGCTTTTCGTAATGTGCTTAAAATAGACACTGATATGACTCGAAACTCTTCATCCAAAACATACAATCGTAACCCCGGAACATGACTTAAGTTGGTAAAAAAAAGCTAACGTTGAGCCAGTGGTTCCAACCACAAACTGACATTTAGTCAATGGTTCTAACCACAAAACTAACATTGACTCAATTGTTCCAACCACAAACTAACATTGAGTCAATGGTTTCAGCCACAAACTAACATTGATTCAATGGTTCCAACCATAAACTAACATTGAGTCAATGGTTAGTTAGGATTAGGTTCTGAATGTTCCATTTAGCTTTCAAAGATATGCTGCAGTTTTGTCAGGATACTACTGCGATTTTAACCAATATTTGATAATCCTTCAAGAAAAGGCTACAAAGTTCCCTTATCTGACACAGACTTCTTTCTGACACAGACTTCTTGTCCTTCACTGAAATCTTCGTCCAGAAAGCTACAACTGACGTCTGTGGTGTCCTAAACGTATGATCAACAGTTAATTTCATATAGACATCTTTTTTTTTGGGGGGGGGGGGGGGGGAATTCCATGATCAGGGTTCCCGCGAGTATTATAAAGTCTTACCTTTTTTTTTTTAAGTAAAGTTTTAATTTCGTCCACTTAGTCTTACATTGTCTTATTTTGATGCAAATTTACTTGGAAAACAAACACAGGTGATCCTGGTCTGTATTCGCCAAAGGAAGTACCAGCACAAGATGTGGACTTTCAGCTGCATTATGAACTTTCTTTAAATACACAAGAACTGAGTTTATTTTATTGTTTAATAGCCAATATCCTGATTTTTGTTTTGGACGATGAAATTTAAAATATTGTGTAAATTACTATATAAGTGGTCTTATTTTCATGGTATTCGCACGGTATTAAAATGTCTTATATTAAGGTCTTACTTCTTATGAAGGTAAACCTGCAGGAACCCTGATTATACCTGATGTGTTCTTTCTCTGCTTCCCTTGAGATATTTCTTGGTATGGCAATGAAGTTTTTTGCTTCCGTTTCAGACAAAATTTAGCCAACCAGATATTTCTGGGACACACATATATCTCCCATTATAATAACAGTGTACATGCACTCTATACTTTTCACTTCAAGAAATAATTATATGTGTTCACGAAAATGTCTGAGTCATGTCAGGGCAATAAAAGTTGGACTCAGTTGCATGTTATCCAGATAAAGTGAAACTTAACAATTATATACATGTATTCATATATTTGTTTTCAGGTTGGAATTTCAAAAGAGCTTGAGAAACTGTCCAGCTTAGTGGATGACTACTCAAACAGGCCAAATCCGTACCCATGGAAACGAGGACAACACATCGAAGACACTAGTTACAAATCCCTCAGAATCGTAAGTACACAGTTACAGTTGCTCTCGAAAGTATTTAAACGCTCCCCGATAGTATGCCACATCGGCATAGATAGATAGAAAGATAGATAGATAATCAAGTGCTTACCAATTGGAGTAAATTTTACCAAACTTCGAACAATGCAGCTATAGTTGTTATTGACAATCTAGGATTGGTAATATACATTTTTACCAATCTGTTTTTAGAAGGTATGCGATCACGGCCTGTAATTTACAAGGGGATTAAAGGGGAAGTTTTCCAGAGTTATATAATTAGATGTGGTTTTAGTTGTACTAAATATCGGTTTTTGGTACATGATTGGGATTACAACTTTTAAGCATATTCTTTGTTTATTTGTGATCATTTAGAGATGGTAGAAAAATGCACAATGTCAGGTCAAAGTGGGTTATTTCTTGGACACTATAGGAGTCAAGTATGGGCTGGCTCGACTGAAGGTCCCGGGTTCATTCCCGGCCTGGACATTTTTCATGAGTTAGGCAGGATGTCGATCACAGGCATGAGTTGTTAGAAAAATATTATTACTACAGTCGAAATGGTTCGTGGGGGGGGGGGGAGAGTGGTCAATGCAGACACAGTCAAAATGTCTTTAGATCTTTGTGAAAATGTTCATTCAGAGTAAAATATATCCTACTTTGTTGTTTTAGAAGCAGATTTATGACAAATTGACCGAAGTTCAATATTGGCTGCAAAAACTGACCCGTCTCGAACAGGAGAAAGCAGCCCTCCAGCAGCCAAGAAAATCAAGTTTTCAAGACGACGATGTTGACTTTCAAAATGACGATAAAAATGTTGACAAGATAATATCTAAATTGCTGCATATGGCTGCTGACTTAGCAAAGTTTTCACAGGAAGCAGGACAAGAAAATCCTTGATAGTAAGTAAACAGACAGCCTTGTGTAAAATGTGCCATCAACATCAGTGCCTTCAAAAAGATAAACTGTTTATATTGTGATATGATGAACTATGCTAGTATATTTCACTACATTGTAATTATCATTGTGAGCAAAAGAATACTTGCCAATATTAATCAAATATGGTTAATAGTTTTGTAAGACAACATTTGTACTTCGGCTTAAGGATTGAGGTTTAGGGTTCATAATGATTCATTCAAACATGTAAAATTATCTATCAACTTTTGCTGCTTCATGCTTAGAGTGCCTAGCATACTTCTGCCAAAGTCCTCATGTGATGTAGATCATTGCTTTGCCTGGAAACTGTTTGCTCAATAAGCCAAGAGCTTACCTATATCATTCCGTTTTTGAATTTTGAAGAAATTTTCTTCATTGGGCTTCATAGAAGTGGTCGTAAGATGACGTTGTAAATGTGCACAATTTTTTGCCTGTTGATGTATTGTAATGTGTATATTTATTAGGTTCCTGCATATTATGAGATCCTCATACAATAAAAAATATTTATTAAAATATATAAAAATGTTTTGTGTTCGTTAAACCCAAAAAAAAGAGAATGATATCAAGTGTTATGATGACATAATTTTGTGTAATTGATAACTCAGTCAGAACAAGGACCATGAATCTATTCAGCTAAAATCACCAGGGGGCAGAATAGTGAAGGAAAACCCTGCCGGTTAAAAATAGACAAATTAGTCAAGGGTTGTTAATTTCGCCACAGGAAAACATACTTGACCTTCCGTTTGAAGCCCATCAGGGTACTTTAAGAATATTATTTAAATGCACAATATTACAGTTAATAATAATGTACTGAGGCGTATCCATGAAACGTTTAGGGGGGGGGGGGGGGTCAAATATGTTATTTGTTACTGAAATGATAGGAATTATAAACCCTAGAAATGACCAAATACTAAATTGGTATATTAGATTAGAGAGATACCTATAGAATTAATAAAAAGTATAATGCAGCATGATATTATTCATACATGTACATGGACTTGCCATTAATACAACTAGACCTGACTCTTACGACAGAGAAATAGAAGCTAATAGACAAGTAAATATAAATTAATCAGCATCTACCTTTGAATTTAGGAGAGTTTCCACCGATGTCTAACATGTTATAAAAAGATATATTTGGTTGAACACTCAGTAAAGTGTGAACTATGAATGAAATATTTTAGAATAATAACTTTATTCCAGGCATATCATTATATTAAATGGTGTACAAAATGAATTCATAAGAATTATGAATTGCATTCACCTTACAATTACAAGGAACATTTTCAACAATACATACAATCGGAAATACATACAATTTGACATATATACACCATGGATACCATTTTGCAGGACCTTTCAGCATAAAGACAAAAGGTTCCAAATATTCTAAACTGCAGATGGGGGTGAGCCACCACGCATCCCCCCCCCCCCCTTCTGAATGGGCTTCCCCAGTGGTTGCTGAGTAAGCCCCTTACATACTGATAGGAACCGTCAGCAGCAGCAGCAGCGTGCTACTCCATCCTCATCACCTCTGGACTGTTTTACTAACGCAACTCTCACTCAAGTAAGTGTACTTATTGAAGTTTATCAGTTATTGTTGGTGACTTGATTTGTATATTTGTTAGTGTAACTTGGAAGTAAAGCTTTAAAGTAAGTTGTGTAATGGTTACTGCACATGGTACTTCTGGCACAGTGCTGCTTCATCTCTGTGGCGTCCTGACGCTGCACCGAGTATAAACGTCTTTGTCCACATGTATCAGTGTACTTGGTATTCTCAAGCTCAGAGAATTTTTATAAACTTTGCCTAAAACTTGAAAATCTAACAGAATCCAGGGATGCACTGAGCTATTATTAGATGGTGATTCTGAGAAAAAAATTGAAAAAAAGAGACCATCATGTTATTGTTATAGATGTTAGTTATGCTTTTAATCGTCAAAGGTATACATGTATTTATCAATATATCTATATTTTGCTATTAATTTAGTGGAATATCTTTAAGCATATTAGTCATACATATAAACTAAAGAACTACATATGCATGTGTGCCCCATATTCAAGCTGATAGGGGATCCACACACGCCCCCTTCATGCCACCCTCACCCCTTTACCCCCCTAACCCCCCCCCCCCCCCACCGACATGTGTACAGTTTATGTCTCTGCTCAACCTATGAATCACAACAAAAAATTTGGACAGCCTCAACATCCTGTGTGTCTTTTTAATAACAGATCAAAAGTTACAGGGAAGTTCCATATACATGATATAGCGAAATATTTACATAATAATTCTTAGTACATGTAATACTTCTTTAACCTGTCACTCATTTCTCACTTATCCATTCATTGGTTGATACCATGGAGACAAGAGTCTCCATGGTTGATACTGTTTATCTATGTATCTATCTATGTATCTATCTATGTATCTATCTATGTATCTATCTATGTATCTATCTATCTTTCTATCTATCTATCTGTCTATCTATCTATCTGTCTATCTATCTATCTATCTATCTATCTATCTGTCTATCTATCTATCTATCTATCTGTCTATCTGTCTACCTACCTATCTACCTTCCTATCTCTCCGGTATAAGATATGTTTTAAACATCTCTATTTTTATTATGATTTAATTAGTTTTATTGTTATTGTTTTATCTGCATTTTTTTATATTTGCACATTTACAGTCGATCAATAGCTCTTTGAGCTAATTTTATTGTTGTCTTATGTCGAATTTAAATAAAGATTATTCTATTCTATTTTATTCTATTCTAGCTATCTAGTTATCTAGCTATCTAGTTATCTAGCTATCTAGTTATCTAGCTATCTAGTTATCTAGCTATCTAGCTATCTAGCTATCTATCTATTCGCGCAAGCAATTAGCACAGTTCACAAAACTTTTTGCAAGAATATAAACAAATAAGTTTAAATTCAAAATTTAGGTAATTAGGATAAACCAGTTGGTTTATTCAAGGTTATCCAACTGATTTGCATTAATGTGAATACTGTGTACAGGATGCACTGCATACGCCTTCATTATTATTATTATGCATAACGTTATCGATACATGCTAATTAAAATCACATGTATTAGGTGCTATGTTATCACGTAATGTATTGTCGGTGTATTAATTCATGCATTGCTTCATTTGCACATGCATGCATACAGGACCATCTGCCTAGGGTCAGCAGATAATAGGCTACATAATTCTTCAGCTTAGTCATCAAACAATTGTGTAACATTGCGTAATCACCCTTCTGGTAATTAGCCGTAATAACCTTGTCAAGTTGGTCAAAATTCTCTGTTATATTGATACTAATCCCAGAAATGGCTCCAACAGAGAGTGTTTCATATGCATATCTAATCTCTGAGTGACCTCCAAATTAGCTCTAAGCCATAGCCATTGTGTGTCACTCTTTGATGTCATCATAATTCTGGGCATACAGGCAGAGGGTGAAATAATTGATGATTTGTAAATTTAAATCGTGAGTGTTGACAAATGGGCCAAAATCATGAAATAGTTTTCCATTCCACTTCATGTAGTGAATTTAAATTGCATTGACACGGATTGTTTTATTTGGCTATAGGTTCGTTTCATTTTGTCATGAGATGCGTGAATGTCATGTTGTTATTTCATCCTTTGGTGATGGCAAGTACATGCCTAAAAGGACAGTGTAATCATTGAGATATCTTCCACTGGGCAACCATAGACATATGCACGATTTTACCACGTCTTTAGAAGAGTCAGATAGAAAAAATAAATACATTTAGTCTAAAATATAATATATACAGATTTATTGACAGTATTAATATCACAAGTTGATACATATGTCAAAATATATTTAAAACATATTGAATAAACATTTACAAGTCATAATTTGGTCTAAGAGGATTTCAGTTACTTTTACTAACTATTTGGTCAAGCATTACGATTTCTGTGAACCACCAGTGTTTACATTCTATCAAATTAGTCCAGTTATTTATCGCCTTATCACTTAAGAATTCACCAGGAGGCCAAATTCCATGTAATGGTCACAGCTTCATCAATACACAGCAATGGCTTTATCATATTATTTATAGCTTTATCATATTATTTATAGCTTTATCATATTGTATAATGATAACTCCAAGGTATCATGTTAATTCCAAGAAAATATTCAGATAAAACTGATGAAAGATATCCTGTGGAATTCTAATTACAATGTTTCAGTACAGTTCATGTAATGTACAGCAGAAAAAAATAATTTCACTCTTTTTTGAGGCCAACTCGATTTAAGGCCACTATACTGAAACTGAATATTATTAAATAAAGTTCAAAACATAGACCACTTCCCAATTAAAACTTAATAATTAAGGCCATATGTGATTGTCTAATTAGTAGTCTAGACAGGGAGTCAAGAGTAGACCTCATGGTCTAGTGTTTGGGATTCCACTATTATGTTGTTTATTATATATAAACTTTAAACAATAAAATGGTTATAGAGGAGATGAAATGACTCAATTATATTAATAGGTTTTATATTTCAATCAAAACAAATACAACATACAGGAAATCCGGTATTAGCTATGTTTCTCATGTAACCCTTTGCTAATCCATGTTAAAAATCATGACATCAAATATTCACAGGTTTTCCCATCGGTTGTAATTTTAGCAAGTGTTTTGAATCATTCTCCAAATTGGTGGAATTATAGGGGGTGCACTTGCCCGCGGGACGGGGGTTCTGTAAAATAACATTTGATGCGCTTCAACTTTAATTATGTTTGTTAACTTTCATCCATTTATGGAGTTTATAGGACATAACGCCAAAATAATTTCTCAGTTATTCCAATAATTAATCCTACTTGCTTACGTAACAAAGTTACCACTTGGAAGTGCCTCGTACTCGATGTCTGTGCAGCAAAAGACCCCACCCATGGGATAAATGTGTAACATGGTGTGGACTCCAAGCCTTATCATCGCATCATTACATCTCCCTCTGGCAACTGATTCTGATTTATCTATAAGTTGACTCAGCTTCAGAGTTCAGATCCAGTAGCATTGAGACGTTGAACATATGGAACATTCACTGTAACTGTTCTGTTTTGGAATGGTCTTAGCCACCATATAGTATTCATATGCACTGAATATGTGGGCAGTTTTAAGAAGTGCATATTTGTTTTTGTAAGTCTGTATCCGCAAGTGAGTCTGGTCCTTAAGTACTTGCAAACATGGCGAGAAATGTACAGGACATGTTTGTACACTTTTGTTTGATCATTGAGCAATATATGAGTCAGATAAGGCACCTGCAGTGGATCATTATAAATACAGGGGCCATAGTAAAGTATTCCTCTAGACCTTGTTGGAATTATTCTTCCTCAGCTTACTATACTACTAAAAGTCGGTTCAACTGTAGTATAGAATATTTATCATAATTCTTCAATAAATGTATTTTTTCCCTACTTCACTTTTCAAAAATCACTTTAAAAAATATATATAGCTTATATCATCATTCTATAATGAACATTTAAAAATCAACTAAATTAGTGTAAAAAAAAAAGTATGTCAGCCTTCTACAGTTAGAACTGTAATTCGGTGATTCCCAACAATGTTTTTAAATAGACTGGAATGAATTAAATGGGTATAATGGCTTTTAAAATTATGCAATAAAAATGACTTGAAAGAAATTGAAGTACATTTGCATCGCTAATACTGGAGTATGATAATAAAAAAAGGACATCGTTGTACCACTGTTTGCCTGATATCTGGATTTTGAGGTCATATTTTTGTTTAACTTTGCATACTAATCATTCCAGAAAAGTCATCACTTGACAGTAATAGTGAGATATCACTTAATTTCACTCAGACTGGCTGCACACAAATTAACATAATTTCATATACGTCAGAGGTGAGTTAACCAATAGGGAAAGCTATAGGTCTATGATGTAATCGATATCATAAATGATGAATAAAATCATTATTGCTTCAAAACTGGAAACACAAATAAATATGACAATACCCCATTTTAAAAATAGGAGTTTCATTCATCAATGTTTTGTCATAACTAGTCTAATCTTGTAATATTATTATTATATGTTCTGCAGCTTAAACATGATAAAACCATTATATCAATGATGATCATCAGGATAACTTTTTCATACTAGTTAGAGTAATTCTGAATGAATTACGCTGTATATTCTATACCCACTAAATTGAAAGAGTGTTTATGATATTTTAGCAGGGTGCCAGCATGGCAGAGCAGTTATATTTCCATAGCAAAGGTGAAAACAATGGTTCATTGTTATTAGCCTTCTAGAGAAAATTAAACAATACACATAGAAATAATTCAAAGTTAGAGTATTCAGAACAGAAAAATATCACCACCAGAATTGACCACGATTTACAGCTACATGTATATTCACTTTTTTAATTAATTAATTATATTCACTTTGACAACACTTACATAATTGCTTGGAGCAGTAGTCCATGGTATAGTTTTCAGTGACTCAGCGAGGCAGTCTGGGGTCTGCCCTTTCATAAACAGTTCCAAACCAGAGAAAGCATTTAGAGTTGATTAGTGCTGACTGAAGTGATGGCCACATTGACTGGTGCTGACGCATAGGATCCACTGAGAGATGGGTACCATTATAACAAGGCCAGTCACTTGCAGGTCTAAAGATTGGCAAATATCCAATCAGCTAAGGTGCAGGACTGTATTGCTATACAGGACTGTGCTGCTTCAGGACTGTGCTGCTTCAGGACTGTGTTGCTACAGGGCTGTGCTACAGGACTGTGTTGCAGGACTGTGTTGCAAGAACCTTAGTCAATTTAAAAACTCAAATAAAGGCCTTCTCGTTCAGACGCCGGGGTAATGAAAAAGCTATAATTACAGAGACACGGTTTTTAATTAAGAAAATTCGGTGGGTAGCCACTTGGATTGGGAAGAAAGCCAGAAGAAGAGGTGGGTGCAAAGTCCAGGGAATACGGTATACCCTACAACTCTCATCATCCTATAGATGCTGCAGCAGCAGCAGCAGCAGCAGCCTGAGGTCCTAGGTTTGTTTGTGTTTAGCAGGCGTGGTCCAACAGGATGGCTGTTCTTGGCCACTTAGAGCATCTTGGGTCCGCATCTTCTCTGCCTCCCATCCTCACACAAGACCCTCCTCCTCCTTCTGCATCCAGCCTGCATGACGTTATGCTCAACATGCAGAACTGAAGCACTAGGACTGGAGTGAGGGTGACTGAATCTCTGAAGTAGGGCAGGTGTATATTACGTAATGGTACAGGTGGAGTCAGAACTACTTCCTCTACAGCATATTGCATTCAGGAGCTCTTGAATCTCTCTACCTGCATGGTACACAGTACAAGATGGAACTTATGAGAAAATATGAACGTCTGCTAATGTGGAAGCTCCCAGACATTTCTATGATTGCAGTTCTGGCATACAAATGTATAATTACAAATGCCATACAATGTTATTGCATACAACAGAAACAGGGTATCAAGTTATCGAGAAAATAAGTTCATTTTTTTGTGTAATACAATGCCTCAATAAATCAGTGCTACTGGTTTGAATTAAGCTTGTCAGCTTATGAACAGCTGCCAGAGGCAGAAGCCGCAGAACAAGGACGTAATGATGAGATGGTAAGCAGTATCATCAGGCTACTGCAGTGTGCATCTTTTAGAGCCAATAATCTGCTACTTTATATAAAACTTCTGGAAAATACAACTTATTCTTCATAGGAAAGATAGACATGAGACTAGTATTTCTTCAGTACACGTAAACTAAATTAACCACATGTGATTTCAAACACACAACTCCCAGTTCCAGATTTGTTGAAGAAAACTGAAGTTAGAGTATTGGAGTTGGTACTGCAGTTAGTGTGCTGACAAAATCAGAGGTTTAAACCCTTCTATTTCTTTGTGCAAGTCTGGGGGGTGACAACCAACAACAAACATTCCACCCTTGCAAAGCAGTGAAGCTTTATGATGCTGTTCTCTGGGTTCAAGCCCTCCCACCGGGCTGAGACCCTCCTGATGTAAACTGGTCTATTTATAAACATCCAGTCAGTCAGTCCAAAGCACTGGAACTCATCTGGTCATTCATAATTTGAATCCAGGTCAAGTTGAGATTTTGAATTCGTGAGCAACGGAGGTGAAACATGAGGTCTAACTTCTTGATCTCACCAGATTATATTATAATCCAATTATCTAATTTTGGGCTTACGATTACTGTTAAAATACAAATATCCTCTACCAGGCAAAATAAGAAACTAACAAAGATGCTGTCGTAGTACATTAAATTCCAATGCGCTATCATAATTAAAAGAACACAATTTACAAACACTCCACTGTACCACACGTTTATCGGTGCTATTATAGTTATTTGACTAGGTTGAGAAATTAAATAAGCAAAATGACATATGAGTGTCATTTTGAAAGATAATTAAATTTTTGTGATACATGAATGGAAAATGTACCACTTATGCAGGCACTCCAGGTGCTTATTCATAGAGGCCCATATGGATAATTATGAGGTCACAGAGTGAACTCTGTGCTTTAGCAAGGAGGTAATTGGGCAATGTACATTGCCGTACATGTGAAATGGCAGAGGTATTCCGACCCCCCCCCCCCCCCCACCGCCCCCAACAAGAGAGCTGCAGTAGGTCTAGTTGAGTTGGCATTTCGTGTGCTGCAGATCTCACCTAGGAGGTTAGCAGGCTGGAGTTGCAATAGGGACTTGCAACCTCATTGCTTAATTATATTGCACTTTACTGGATATTTTAGCTGCTAAGCCCCAAGGTACGTGTTTGTTTGTGTATATAGTATTTGTAGTTTTTCAGTTTAAAGTTAAACCGTGTTGGCTTATATAGGACATTGGTGCTGTACATGCTAAAGGTGCACTGTAGTCTGGTATCATCATTAGAAACACATGGTTGGTGGAATTGCGTCATCGGCAGCCCCGATATAGTCGTTACTTTCGTGTAAACTGCAGTAAAAAAACTGAATGCCCTAGAAGCACATTACATATGTGTTTAACTAAAATCAAAGCACCATGGTTAAAAACTAAACAGTTTCAAAGATCATTGAAGTTAACTATCTGTCAATAGCATAAACCATCATACATACATTTTATAGCAGGATCATCTGATAAATTGCATAGTCGTTGCCATGGAAACCATTTTTAACACACATTCTACATGCAGGTTTTCTGCATATAATTGGTTTTATTAGCCTAACGTCATGCCTTGTGCAACTATTGCATTTTGTAATGTATGGATTTTATAACTCGTAATGACAGATAATTTGCAAAAGCCACACTTCAAGACTATAAACCCCAAGTTTGGAATTTGTGCAGTATTTCTGCTCACATTCTGCAGATTATCTCATGTGGGCATCTGAGTTGTGTGAGAAAACATAGGTTATGCAGTGCAAAACACTTGTGCCATGAAATAAAAAGCAACATGAAAAAAGTCAAGAGTTGAAGAGGAACTTTTAACATTTGGACGCCAATGAGTCTTAAGATTTCTGGTGTCAAGTCTTGTATGAGTTTGTTTTTATCATGACAGGCACTTGCCTTAGTTTTTTTGCTCTGTTCTGCAGTCTGTTCTATATATCATGTATTAGAGGCAGCTCATACTCATAGTCCGCCATAATCTGAATGTTTCTTCTGATTGAGCAAATAGTTTAGTAAATTACATTGAGTATAACATATGCCTTGTGTAAATTTCTTGGATTCTCTGTGATTCAGAGATGTTTCTACAATGCATTGAGCTGTAGGGCAATAATTCATATAATTATGGCAGGGGGTCTTATAAAATACACACCTATGTGATTGAGGTAAAACCCTGTCACAAGACATGGCTGTTAACTTGCAATTGTTTATTTATATATATCATTTTTCTGAAAAAAATCCATCCGAAAGGTGTGATATTACACAGCCTCAGTACATGTACATGTATTTGTATATTACTCTATTTGTATGGAATGCATGTCATGTGCAATGTACTTCAGAAGTGTACTACTATGACAAAAATAGAACTTCCCGTAGGCTGCATATACTCATAACTAGACTCATTCCACGGGTGTCTTTGACCTTGAAAATTCCAGCTGCTCTGAATTTGATATGTCAAGTCAAAATTGAGGTCTCAAGTAACCAATCAGTGTCCATCTGAGACATATTAAAAGATTATTGATGACTTCAAACACCAAAGTCACAGAGTCGGTGTTTTCCTAGAAGTTCAGTTATGAATTAAATTGGAGGTGGCTTGTGCTCGGTGTCTATTATGAGGTAAGTTTAAGACCCCACCCATGGTGTAACTGTTTAACATGGTGTGGACTCCAAGCCTTATCATCTCATCATTACGTCTGCTTCTTCCCGCTGGCCATATGAGCTGACTAAGCTTCAGACCCAGTAGCATTAATAAAAAGTTATGTGGCTTTGATTAAATAAAAATACATTTCAAAAGCATATTAAAAAGTTAACAACCTGTGTACATATGATTTATTTACTAGAATATAAATCCTGTTTTTGGGCCAATTTTTGGCATTAAAATACTGTTGCACAATTCCACTTTTAAGCAGAGCAGGACAAAAAATGCTCCAGGTGACCTGACATTTTGATATCATGTTCTAAAGCAGGTCCCTCTCACAGCACTTATATCTGGGTCACTGACCATTATGAATTGGTTAAGGACAACTTCCCATTTTGCGTATAAAAGGCGTTCCACTCACCAAAAAATGAGCCATTCAGGTGGATCTTAAACTTACTCAGGTGTAAACTATTTTGGGGTAAAATACACCTGGATAACTTTTGTATAACCAGCAATATCACCCATCAATGTGCATCCAGAATATATGAAGGTATGTGCTCATGTAATATATTTAACCATGGAATCATGGACGTAGTACTCCGTCCAGGATTTAACTTATAAATATGGATTAAAACCAGATACCGCAACGGGGTATTTTCGACACTCACATTAAAATGTTAAGAAAAAATATAATAAATTGTTAACATTTTAATGTGAGTGTCGAAAATACCCGCCCTGTCGATAATACAGTTACGTTACGGTATTAGTATATTATCATAACTATTTCAAAAGTTCAAGAGTTAAGACAATTATATTAAGGCCACCTTAATAATTTAAGGGGTCGTCTTAATTGTTGCATGATCCGATCACTTAAATTGTCATTAGTTGTTCAGTTATAAACTCATAGAAAGAAGTTATCAAACTTTTTTGTAGAAATCATGAGTTGATATGGACATCACAGAAAATCCCTTTAGCAATAAATATTATTAATAATGACGTTTTGAAAACAGCTCTAGAACACCATATACATGCATATGACGACCTACTCACGTTTATATCAATAAATCACTTCTTACTGGATTCCCCACAAAGCAAACAATATTGTTCGAGAATTACATTTTGAATAAAAACACAAACTTTCCGCATCAGCGCGAAAAACTGTCCGCTGATGTTTTGTTTACTTGCCATGAATATAACGGCAAAACTTAATGCTTAAGTTGTCAGGGGAGGTCTCATATTACAAGTTGTTCATTTCACTCCCAGCATGACATTTCGCTGGACTTTTCCTTTCAAAATTGTAGTGGGATACACCACAGTGAGCAACTATAGGGCATATAGTGTGTTTCATTCTGCTTGTGAGGCACATAAAATGTGAAGGCACAATGTCACCTTGCCTACTCAACATATTTCCTATTGGTCTTCATAATTTATGACATTTTGATTGTGTCAAAGGTTTTGAAAAAAGTTTTAGATCATGTTGTAGGTGATTTTCAAAGTTGTAAACATTTGTGCTAAACTACTTCACAAAAATACTAGATGCAGACCATATCTTTAGGAGGTTATAATATTCATGCAGGTGACACTGTATATATTATAACTATGACTCACAGCTTTGCCATCAAGTTCTGCAGTGACTAAGCGTTCATGCAGTACACCCGCACTCTCATAGAATGCTATACATCAAACGAAGGGAATGCCTTGGAGACATCATACATATTTATAATATATAGAGGCACTGTTCTTCCATAGAGTCATAATGCTGAATAGTGGATTTTCGCGGAAGGTTCTATATATTTCCACCAGGTGGCTATGAAAGAATACTGCAATTCTATTGGCTAAAAAAGTTCTCGCCCTTGGCTGAGTTTTGGCTGGAGCAAAGTGCATCCTAGCAGCAGTACTTTTAGTGCATTTTAATGTATATTTGACACTTTATCATAAGTTGATTTTTGCTATTTTTCTGAGAAAGTTATATTTATTGAATCAGTTAGTTATTACCTACTGTGTCTGAAAAGCAAAATGAGTAATAAGAGGGGAAGAAAGACTTATGTCTTGCTGAATTCAGGGCTGCTCAGTGAAAAGACTCTATTGATGTAGATCCAGAGTCTGATACATGATATGTTACTGTGATCATGGAGCCAAGAGTAGAGCTCCATGCTGTGATGACGAAACTTTGTACTAATACATTTGCACATTCGTTTTTTTTTTGTGTGTGTTTTTTTTGGGGAGGGGGAGGGCTAACATGAATGGTTTTTAGCATGTAAAAACAGTGGGAGGGAAGAAAGTCTGTCAGGATATGTCTAGAAAGGGGAATCTCAGTACAAAACTACAAATGGTTTTGATAAATAGGCATACAGATGCAACAACAGGGTCACAAAACAGCAGTAGGTTGGAGATGAAGTTGCCATTCCCAGTAGTATCACCAAAGATTATTATATTACTCTGGACTTCTTCTACTATTAATTCATTTACATAAGCATAAATTAATGGTTTGTTTAGTTGAAGCTTAACCACATAGGAATTGGTCAGCTATGTTGCTTCACTGGAATGCACATGTATTGTCTTATATATTGGTCTTGCAATCGAAATAGCTAAAAATCCTGAGGAATGTTGAGCAAACCCTGTAACAGAGGGGTGTGCAACATCCTGTCATCCTGCTGAGGTGTGTTGCAAACAGGATGGTTGTAAAGGTCATCGCCCTTTGTGCCCCCACCCCAGGGGTTGTGAAACTTCAAGGCAGAATTTTGACATCGTGGGCAAGTGGCTGAGCAACTCAAATTCTACACAGTAGTACAGGGCTAGCACATATACTATTATCCAAGCAATTATTTAGACCTAATGGGAAAGTCACATATAATGTTTTCCTCATCAAAAGGTCGCTCTCAAAAATAGAGACCATTGCAAGTTAGAATGACCTTGGAAATATCAATCTAGTGTCATTTAGAATAAAAGTTAGTTTAGTTTTGAAGCCGGGGCAAGGACTGTCTCTAAATAGAGGTGCAATCGGAAAATATAGCAGCCTGGTTGGTTTACAATTGCACCTTGTTTTGTCAGTATTAAATGGAATTTCAAATTATAAAGCCAAAAACATCACCTTATGTATCAAACGCCTGTATTTGTAATCAAGAAATACAGTAGTCAATGTAATGCTGGAGCTTTCACTGCTACGGAAGTAGAATGGTTTGACCTCAACAACATCCACAACCTCCAAAGTATGCAAATGTGCATCTCATCATGACATGAACGTCATCATACATAAGCCCATTGTCATCTCATAAGCGTAGACATACATAAGCCCATTGTCAACTCATTTGCATGTACTTCACATTCCACTTGGAATGATAATTGCATTTGAATTATACAATTTCATGCAGATGCAGTTAATTAAAAAGTCTCCAGAAGGATTCTAATATAGTCCTTCTGAAATGTTGATAATATCCTGCAAATGTAATCAGACAGTGATTCCGATTTGGTACAAAATATTTATCATGAATGGCGTTCTAGTTTTCTTGTAAAAGGTCATATAAAATGAAACACACTTTCAGTGTACATATGATTTAAACATGTTCCATGAGAAGGTCTTTTAACAAGACACTTCATACCATGGAGACGAGTATTCTTGTCTCCATAATAAAACTATGATAATAGATAGTCGTTATAGATAGAGCTTTCTTGCAAAAAGCCACATAAAATGGAATACATATTCACTATAACTTGAACATGTTCCATGACATATTAACAAGATACATAACTGATAGTCAGTAAGAGCTTGTAAGAAATGTCCATATCTTCCAAGCCAAATGACAAAAGAATGCATCTTTCACAAAGATACTATACTGTAAATGAAAGTGAATACTGTATGGCTGCTAAGAAACACAGATGTCACCATCTTCCACCAGAGATGCTTCAGAGCATGGAGTCACTATATCACTGTATAGTGACTCCATGTTCAGAGGCAGAGACCTTTGACATCTAGGTGTTTTCTGCAACATCTAGGTTGAAGAAAAAAGTTGCGTTTTTCCGTTGCTTTGGTTTTTCTGTAGTAATAAACTCAGGATTTTACAACCCATTTATCTGACTGGGATTTCAAACAAAGCCATGTGCATCATTATTTTTTTACACAAGTGAAAAAAGATATGAAACAGAGCTGCAGTATGTTTGTATCACCATGGACGTATTATGGTGTCACTATATTGTTTCATCACTGGAAAAAAATAACTGTATAGTGTCAATGATATTTGACATCTCTGTAGATTTTTCAAAGTATTTATTTGGCACATGCATGTTATCATCATGAAGCAATTGGAAAATATTTTATATAATACTTTTGATGCACATTCAGAATATATATTTACTTGATGGAAGAGATCTTGACCCTTACTTAAATGATGTATTGTTATTATTTATTAATATTATTCATTTTTGTTATGTTCCAAATATCTACCCCAAGTGCATTGTCTTGTATGGGTAACCTTACTTAGATTAATTGTGACAACTAACAAGGGTCCCTCCATTGCTCTTAGGTATACATAAGGCATACAATGCCAGCAGTGAATTATAAATAAGCAGGTACCCTAAATTTGGTGACGATTTGGTGATGCAAATGATTTGGCCAATGTGCGCATAAGACTTTTGTGAAGGCAAATGCATTTCAGGATTCAGCAGCATTCAAGACGCAGGACTAGAATGAGTGAGTAGAGTTGTGCCATCTATCTATAGCAGTACTATGTTCACATTTCTGTTTCATTTGGTTCAGTGCCTTGTTATATGCGATGGTAGTGTTGCACATTGTGAAAGAGAAAATTGTATTTATTTGCGAGACCATTTAACATACTGTACATTACAGCAGATTTCGTAGACTTGGAAACTACATAATTTTAATTAAAGACTCCCATTGGCTAAATCAGTGTCTTGGCCAAATGGAGTCCAGAATTCACAAGACATCATCTGCAGTTTTGTTTCAAAAGTCTGTGAAATCTATTTTAAACATACATCCAAAATTCAATACTTGCATACAATGAAGTCTTGCAAAAAAGACCTCCGAAGCCCGTTGGTGTTATGGAGGCCACTTGAGTCGCTTACAATAGACTTGGAAATTAAACTCCAGATGGCATCATATGAAGCCATGAATCCCAATGGCTAAGGCAGTCTCTCAGGATTCTCACCCAATTGGAATCTTGGATTCTCATGACGTCATCTGGAGTACAGTTGCCAAGTCTATGAAATTGGCTATGAATGCCTATGATATATATATATATATATATGAAACAGTGAGAAACGCAGTGCAGTGAACAATATCAGATAATCTATTCCAGTTTAGTTAAAATATCACAATAACAGCAAAGAATTAGTATAGACATCACTGGTAAATTAGCACCATGTGTGCACTACCACAGCCAACCAGTGAAATATGCATCAATGTTTGTTTCCTTGGCCTGGATTCTGATGGAGATTGCGATGCCCACATGTACAAGTGTATTGCTCTTGTTTATATTATGGTATGTTTTGCATCAGACATATCATTGGTGTTGCTTATTACTCAGATGGGCTGGAGCAGCAGCTAGGATGCAGGGGAGCATCATCTACCAAGAAAAAATTGAGCATAAAAAAGCCCACCCTGCTGCAGAGAGACAAAGGAGGTGTTTCATGGAGACCTGTGTTTAGAAGATCCAATAATGTTTTTGCTAACCTTCAGCTGGTTCCTTCAAGAGATCCTCCTTTGTTTTGTTAAAGATTTATTGAGAACAGTTCATGATCACAGGGGAAAGGTGTGAACTGTCAATTGGTGTAAATTCAACCAATATGCCTTTCCAACCAGATTCTATTCTTCTGTGTTTTCAATATATTTGGTTGAATTATTCTAAGAAACTGGAATTTTCTCCCCATAATGGTGACACCTTCAAAATTTGTGAGAGCATTATTCTTCCACAATTCCAAGAAGCTTTTTGCATAAATTGCTCCGTCTTGAATTGTCTCCATGAAACTTGGTCAGCTTTAATGGCCAGCTGCCAGAGGCAAACATAATGATGAGCTGATAAAGCTCGGAGTCCACACCATGTTACAATTACCCAATGTGTGATTACCGGTGGCGTCTTTAATTTGCTTTAGCATCGACGTAGACAATTTACATCCCACGCAAATGACATCCAGCTGAGATGTAGCTCAGGAAAAATGCCTGGGACAGGAATGATACCAGGGCCCTTGAGAAATGTTGACCAAGGCCTTATCCATATTGCTAAACTGCTCAAGGTAGTTTCATTCTGTAAAAATGGTTTACCAGATTGAGATTACCATGGAGCCATCAGATCTGGTGGCTCGATGAGATTACCATCGGAAGAAAAAGCCATATGAATGAAAGAATTTTGATTTATTCATTTTTTGCAATCATGAATTGGCATTTGCCACTGACTGCTCCTTTATATATTTAGTGGCTGTGTGTGTGTAGCATACCTAGGATATCCCAACGCATACTAACTTACTTACTTGCTTAGCTATGTATTGTAGGTCACATAGGATGTTTTTTTTTACCCTTTTTGATGCCACATAAATCAATTTAGGAGTTAGTCAGGAATGTTACTGCAGAAAGGTTTATTACCAATATATGGTTCGAATAAGAAGAAAAATGTAACATTTAATGGAGGACGATCTGGTTAATACCACGCTGGCACACGGTGGGGATCCAGAAGATGTAAAGATATACATTTTTGATGGGCCACTAACTCATTGTGAGCATAGCTACGTCTACCCATGGTCTACCCATAAAACTGCACTGCAAATCTTTTTGACTAAGGTCTTCGACATCATCTAGCAAGTTAGTCAAGTTACGTGTTTTTGACTGAAGTTAGTCATTATGAATCATGACATCATGAAATGCATGATGCATGTTATACAAAATGACATGTTTTTGACTAGGAAATTTGTTACTTTTTTAGTAAGAATTTGGTTATGATTAATGAAATACAAGCAGGCCAGTTCGTGGCTCGAGATTTCTCAAGCTCATAGCCAGTTTGTTGCTCATAAATGGCTAGAGGTCATTCGTTTTGACACAGTCAAAATGTCTTAAGTGTAACTCTGAGCTTACTTTGATCTTGAGTTCAAAGAAATTTTCATTGAGATGCAGTTTCGATGAACAAGCTTATCCAAGAAAAATATAACGAAAGTTTGTGTTGATGAGAAATTCACATATCGCTTGACACTTAAGGGCCAATTTTAGGTGCTGTATGTGTAACAAGTCGAAGCACCCTTAAAGTTGCTACAAAGCTTTTTTTCTCCTTAGAGTGTTCCGCTATATGTAACAGATTACTTCCTAAAGTATTGTGGAAATTTGTTATTTAAAATGCCCATGTTTATTTGAACTACAAATTTGTTATTACCATGCTTACAGTTGCTACATGGCAAAATGTAGCAACTGGATAAACGCATGGAAAATGCATAGTTTTTGCCTCATTATTATTAGCTTAAAACCATGCGTTATCCAAAACATTTATCCTTCTCATGGAAAACACACATCGGGCCATGTACAAGTATTGACTTGCTATAACAAACCTATTCAGCTATATTTCGTCCAACATCAGTCAGGCATATGCTTTTTACTTGATGATGTGAGGATAGATAGCATGTCATTCCGACTGCTTTTTTGTTTTATTCCACATTTGTAGCTGCAACATTGGTAGCAGTTTGATCAATACAATGTGGCGTATTATTACATTGTTTGTGTTTTATCGTGTGTGTAATCATAGACACTGCTATTGATTATTCTTGCTGAGTTATAGGATTAAAATGTATTAGCCTGGATGCATGTTATTAAAGTGTGAAAGCCTAACACAAGTTCAGTTGGTGATGCCTATGCTCAGAGCTGATGACTTCAAAGAAAATAGAGTGTAAGATAATGAAGACTCTGAGAAATGGCCAAAAATGTTGGATACCAAATGGACACCCATGAGGGTAGCTATGAATTAAAGAGGTTAGTAACATCGTACTGTGTAATTACTAGACATGGCATGCAAAAAAAAAGTTTGACACATGTCAATGAAATCAATAGAAATATGTTGCAGTATAATATTATGTACGTGGTATAAGTTGAGAGATGATTGTTGTCATATACCAAAAGTTAACGTTGAAAGCTTCTTCTCCACCAACAGGAGCCCCATGCCTAAGTGGTCTGTATGTGATAAGTAGTAAGATGTTAGTTGTAGTCAAAAAGACAATGTATAAAGTAAAAAAATAAAATAAAATAAATCTAAAACTGGGATTAGTTCAGAAGTTTGAGGTTGTCTTTTACCTTTATGAGATGAAGTCTTAAACAATTGTGGTTGAAGTTATCTTGACTTTTAGCACTACAGCACCACTCTGCCCAGCAAACTTCACATTGCCCCACCCCCCTTGACCTATTTTCCTTCACCCCAGCCTGTTAGCCCTGTTGCTGTAGCATCTAATCAGCAAATGGCCTTAAGCTGTTCATGCAATGGTCTGCCCACGATATAGTAGCTGCACACCAAAGGACTAGAGATAGCCTACTTCTGGCTGCCTAACATTTAGAGGCTATTTCCTCCACCAACAAATGAGTGTTGCTGGCAATGACGTCACAATCTCATTGTTATCAGCCATGTCGATTGTTGTTTGCCTAAAACCTGCTGATTGCAGATCATTTTTGTTGCCCAAATCAGAGATACTGGGATCATTTCCACATCTGTTATGCTGTGAAAGGGCTGTGAAAAGAAAGTAATAAATTATCAACATTAAGGCTCCAATGCTCATATGTCATAAAGACAGTCCCATATAATATAGTGGAACTATGCTTTTGGGCATTTTGTGTTAAATATTTTGTGAATAGCCTGCTGAACAACCATTGATGAATTCAGAGTTTTTTCCAAATTCCAATTCTGGATATTTTTAGCATATTGATCAGGATTCTGGTGCATATGGGTATCTTGGTAATTACCACATGGAATGCTGACTGATTGCTGAAGGACACAAGTTAGTATTTACTAATCGGGATACAGGGTCACATTTTGTGATGATCTCCAAAGCAAAACATGGTAGATCATGGTATTCTATTGATATATTTCAGTTATTCCACATTAGTCACTAAATGACTCGCTATCATTTCTTTGAAATGTTTTGTATCATGATTATTGTACGATGCTGTTGAACTCATCCTCGCAAGCTCAAGTTCCCCTGCTGTCAGGATGTGTGTATATACAGTTCATGTAGGCACTACTTGGCAAACGTAATGATAAATTAGTATTGCCTCGTGTTTAGCAATACATCAAAGTCTTCACTGTACCCCTCAGTATGTATACATTGTGTTCTCCACAAGTTTTTCCCAAAGACCCAGATCAGTTTGATTGGATGAAGTAAATTGTGAGTACTTAGATGTGTTCAATCAATGACCAAATAAGAAAAAAAGAGCATAAAGTTTTAATTCTCTATCACTTAGTAACTTACAGTAGTTTTAAAAAATTATCAAAAGAAGAAAGCAGCAACATTGTACCACAAGTTCTCCATGGTATGATCCCTTTAGATTCACCTACTGATCTATGGTACGTCCATGGTATGATGCTAACAAGCTTCTGTCCAGGGTTGTCATATGGAATTTGAACTACAATATAGCAGAGAAGAGTGATGTTGCTGTAATGCCTAAGATACTAGGTGTGTAACTTATAACTCGACCACCTATGGTTAACCATGAAATGGGGTTAACTTATATACTCCCCTCCTTAGAGGGGTTAATACACAACCTTAAACTTCAATATGGTTGAGCCTAGTTCAGCCTACACGTGGAAAACACGTGGATATTCACCAGCATATAGCATCGTCTGAGATGCTAACCAGGTCAGGATGATAATGATGAAGCTGCAGCAGACAGTGATGTTGATGCAGGGTCTGTGGGTCATATAGTTCAACTTGAGGAAAAGAGTTTACAACTCTGTGTAGCATGATAAAGAATGATAAAAGATAAGAGTAGCTTGGGTCTAGCATCAACAAGGGTCCATGGCTATCCGTTGGTTCACACTATCTTATCTTCCACTAACTTCAGCATGAGTCAGGGACTTAGAGATGCTACTGCTGCTGCTGCTGCTGCTGCTGCTGGCATCATGCTGCTCCCATCGCATCTCTTGGCTGCCTCCCTGTTGCTGCTGTCACATACCTAAGTGTCTGGCTCATGCTCTCTAGAGCTCATCTTTCAAGTCTTTCACCCTAGGAGCAACATTTGTTTGTTACCAAGGCAATGGCTGCCTCATATGTTGCAAAAAGAAAAAGTGGCAGTAGCTACCCAAGTGATGCCTGTTGCAGCAGCAGCAGCCACCCATCTTCTGAGCTTAGCTGCCTCATATGCTGTTTAGAAACTATGGACATCCCCTGAAAGCTTCTAAACCTCCTGATCTATGAACACATAACATTGAATCTAATTTTAGAAGTTGCCAGCAAATATACACACTTACAAAGTGCAGCTGGTTTGCCGAGTGGTTGGTAGAGTAGGCACTCTTGTCACCATACACCCTTTTCACGCAGCAGCCATGTTGGCATTTTTGCCTCATTGACCTCATTTTGATTACGTCATATATTATGACAACATTACTTCTCCATTGTTCTTGCACTATGTGACCTCACCATGGCCATTGCTGACTGATGACGTCAAAATACTATATCTGAGTGCAAAGAGATGTCAATGCGGCAAATGTGCCAACATGGCTGCCGTGTGAAAAGGGTATATGCATGACTCCATGGTATATGGCACAATAAGTCAAAATCTCGGATCTATTGCAATGGGTTCAGTTCCCATCCCAGGGAATATTTACCAATAACCCTCCATTGGATGCAGTATACCGAAATGATAAAGATAAAGGAAAAATGTTGAATATGATATGAAATTGAGCATCTCATCATGACGTCTGACAGCCAATCATATTCTGAAACTTACCAATCGTCATTCTAGTATATTGCTGCTTACACTTCGCATGCAGAAACATTTTTAAATGAAGGCCAATTTCATGTCTGTATGTATATTCAAATTGTTTTTCTGAAATCATTGACTGAAATTATTTATTTAAATTAATCTAAACATATAATCATATTATCTGTGAAAAGCTGACATACAATTTGTCTGTAATAATAAGGCTACTACAGTTTGAAGCTAAATTTGACTGTAATGCAAACATAAATACAAGTGTTTAACTGTACACATGCATAAGAGCATATCATGTCATTTATCAAACAGTTGCCTTGAGCCATAACCAACATTAAACCTACAATTACCGGCTCAATCATCTCCTATGATACACTTGTCAAATAAATTGACATTGGGCAAGCAATTCATAATCAAATTGCTGCCCTGGGGCCACTGAAACTGTTGCTCACAGTTACTGATCCAGTGGTAAAATGGTTTCGCGATTAAAGGGATTTAGCAGAAGAAAAAAACATCCAGTTGTAAAATAGGTCATAACAAATTGATGATGATATGCAAGCGTTTAAGTTGTGAATTTGTTAACTTTAAAAGGTGAGTCAAATACAAGCTCTAGTACAAAAACATTTAGCATCGATAGAGGTTTTCAAGAACAGGGATAATTTCGTTTGCACCAATTAAGCAACTTGTGGGTGCTTCAGGTAAAGGGCGTTGTTGTACATTGCAATAATGTTCTTATATGTGTGCCAGCAAGGAGCTGATTGATTGATTGATTGATTGCTTGATTGATTGGTTGGTTGGTTGGTTGGTTGTTTGGTTGGTTGGTTGGTTGGTTGGTTGGTTGGTTGGTTGGTTGATTGGTTGATTGGTTGATTGGTTGGTATGTTGGTTAGTCAGTAGGTTAGTTTGTTGGTTACCTTCCATTAAGTTATTATGTTTTTTCTCAGATGAAAATCATATGATACACAATTTCCATTTGCAGATTTGTATGTCATCCAGATTTAGATTTCACTACAACACACATGCTGTACAAGATATAACAGTATTGGAATTTCACCAGTAATCGCTTGAATGCTGTAACCTCAAATTCTACTGACATGTTTTAATGACACGTCTTCACTAGTTTGGCCTGCCAAGAAACATATGTTGCATATTGGAAAGTCAACTTCATGGGGGTCCTTACATTATAGTGGCAACTGAGCTGACACAAAGGTCACAAATCCCCTTAAACGATCACTCAAACAGCTTGTAATTGCTGTCAGTTAGTCATCACACACTAGCCGCAGACGATGCACTGAAGCGCAGCCATAAAATATGATATTTTAATCTGTAAAGTTGTGCAATATGCTAAATGTGTTACATGATGTTTTTTGCCAGAAGGTTAGATCCTGACATGGATACATCCATGGGCCCTGATGACAAGTAGCCCTCTAGGCATATGCTCCAAAAAGGCCCATTCCCGTGCAATATGTAGCTTTCATGTGGTAAACGATATGACACATTGATATCCATATTGTTACATGGTTTGTGCAGAAATCTTGTCATTCTCATGGATTACGTTCTCACACATTTGTAATGCCAGAAAATAGTACTTCCTTGTTTATTGTCATGAAGAGATTGACCTCGATTTGTAGATGAAGCTTGTATAGATAAAAAGTTACAGGGATCAGGGATTTGATAAAACAGTGTATGGATGATAAGAGATAATGCATATATATTTTGACAGTATCTGCCATCCTTAATTACAATGTATGTCTGTATTCATAATGCACCCTCGACTTTTCCCTTTTTTGCCATAAAAGTGACCTTTCCTCCAACACGAATCACTCCAGAACTTTCCCAAATGCATGTTTTCAAGAATGTGGGGCATGAGAATCACCCCGGGCCCCAGTTGTCCTGGTATTTGACGAATCGCACAAGATTTCAATATACAGGTCAATGGTTTTGGTATTCCAGCTGCTGGGAAAGTGGCTTTTAAACCTTCAAACACTTGAAACGTTACAAATGGTTCAAATTAGGGTGGCCTATTTCTGTTCCACTTTACATACTACGGGCTGGATGTTGTGTATTTAAGCTGAATAAGTGCTGGACTAGGGCAAGATTTGGACATGAAGATTTGATTAATATAAGGTCACTGATTAAGGCTAATGTAACTGCTTTTGCCAATGTCATTCCAGTCAGTCCATATCTAAATGTTTATTCACTGCAGTGCAGTACTATAAAGCGATTTTGCATCATTATGTATATTTATTATGTTGCTGACATCAATACTCCTATTATGGTATTATTACACTAGCATGCAGTAGCATTCTCACAAAAGCAACAGCCTCCAGACATGACAGCCATTACTGCTTCAAGGACATTGTGTGTTCCAGTTGCAATGTGTAAAACAAATGGAGGATACATCTGGTGGTACTGTTGACCCTAGTAGTATTCCCTGTCAACATCACTGTTTGTCCGTGACCTTCTGGCCTACTAAGTTCTGTATGGTTTTACTGAAACGTTGAGTAATCTTTGATTCCTGGTTTTGGAGGTTTCACACTTCAGTTGGTTTTAGTTTGCAAAACACGAAGTCAAAGAACTTCCATAAAAACTTCTTTGATGTGATAATAAGGGACAAAATACCTCGAAGACATGAGGAAGAAGGAAAGTGACACTCCATTCCACACGACCAAAGATTTCTGAAATACTTGGTCACAAAACTCCGTGTGAATTTTCCGAACGGTGCTAACATTTCATGGCTGTTCGAAACAAATGAGTAAATCTTTTATGTTCTTCAGGCCACATTTGGTTTTCTTCCACATTGTTCTTACGATAAATCTTGGACTAAACAGGTTTAGTCCAAGGATAAATACACTATATAGGGGTTTGTTTATCTTATAGAACAATGGTATACACATAGCCAAAATCTCCCATAAAAATTATTCCAGACTAAACCAAGGAAACTAATGGTGGTTGTGCAAGCTAGTGCTTGTGTGCAGGTCAAGGTCAATTGTGCAGGTCAATCAACAGAAAAACATCAACCGTTGAATGATATAACCAGCAGCAGGTACAGTGTATTAGGATTTACCATGGTTAGATCGACCTTGATTCGACTTATTCCTTGTAGAAGGTTGTTGCAGATTGTAATGCAAGTATCCACAAAATATGTATAATTCGCGTACTTCTTCAAATAACATCACTCTTTATGTTTACATGATGTTTGTCAGTGGTACATTGACTGATGATTTTTATTCTCACCTGCAGTTTGAGGAGGAAATATATGCTGCGGAATCTGTAGAAGTTGAACTCTACTTATTAAGAGACTGAATGTAAGTTAGTCTATCTAGACCCCCCCCCCCCCCCTCCTGGACTGTTTCAGTCCTTAATTAGCTAGTGCTGCACCTGTCACACTGACTTAAATCCTGCAGGCGAATTTCACCCTGAAGATCTGGACAGTGTCTGGTTATCTGCTATAATCAGCCTGACTGCTCTAATGGCACATTGACCCAGATAACCCCAAGTCTAGTCAGTGACTGGGCAGGGTGACTGTTATGAGGTCAGGGTATGTCTAGTAGGTCACTCCATAACCCAGATCAGGTAGCTAGGGTCACGATTTTCACCCCTAGAGGGGTAAATACTTATCATGACTAGCTGATGTACAGATAGTGCGCCTTGCATGATAGGTCGGCAGTGGATCTCGTCTGCTATGTTGGAGGGGTGCCACATTAGTATGCCAAAGAGTGCATTAATTGTTATCACATCTGCACAACACAGATTCTACAGTCAGTTCATTTATCTCTTTTGCCTCATTTTCAACGAAATGATTTACTGACATAGTCAGCAATTCTAGTTCTGTGTAATTTGTCGGCTGTACAGTAATCATCCGAATTCCATAGACTTCTACCTTGGACTAAACAGGCCCCTGTTTAGTCCAAGCTTCTACAACCATATTTTGGAAGCGTGCGCTTTACTGGTTGTTTGCTACAGATCCAACCACATCTGGTTAACATTCCATCTGATATTCAGAGGGTGTCATTCATCACCCCCTCCCCCCCCCCCCCCAATTCCTAGGCTTGGCATAGAGGTCAGCTCGGTCAGGGATAAGTGACCAGACTGTCCAAACAGTCCTCTAATATCTTGGATGAGTGCTATCTACTTTCCATACGAAGGTTGTTTATCCCACTCCTCAGCTGGTTTGTCTCATTCCGAGTTGTGGTCATTATTAAGAAGACCGATAGAACTCCAGTACCTTTCCTGGGTGACTGATAGCTAGTGATGCTCCATTTTTGTGAAACACAGAAATAGATAAGTTATAGAGTTCCCAGATAAACATTCATCTCCTTATTATCAAAATATTAAGCAACAATCAGCAAATATGAATGATGATAATAGTGTACTCGTAATAGGAATAATGACTCATAATATTTAGACAAAACCTTGGCTTGGTCGAACGTTCACATTTGTAGGTGCAACATTTATCACAGGTAAATCATAGTTCTTCTGGTATTACGACTGTCATCATAGTATACAAGTATCTGTAATCACGAGCGGAGGGAAGAAAAATTATGTAAACTTGTCCAGTGGGTCTTTAGCACAAGCAAAGTGCAGTCTTGCCATACCTTACCTTTTACCTGTGGAAGTTGTTCTATGTGGTAGTATATAACCAACTGAAAAACAGTAGAACCCAGGAAAACATAGTTCTTTCCTCGTGTACTTTTTCTCTAAATTTTTTATCTCTCTCTGACTCATGCATGCAACTTATCCAAACCTGCCTAAAAACTACTGTACTTGTACCCCCAAGATTTTACGAATTCTTGTTGATACTTTGTCCATAAGTTTCTAATATGATCCACAGATCAAAGGTAATATTTTCCAGGGAGCTATAATACCTCCAAGGTATTTTCATCTTTGTGGGGCATAAGCCATTCCATAATACATCTCCACCTAAGCTTTACTTTGTAGTTAGCTTGGGGTCTTGGCATGTGTAACTCATTAACCCACTGGGGTAAAGAGATGATTTACAGTCACTGACCGCTGGTCAAAAGTAAGGTGATAAGGGTCAGTTAATATTGACCCAGGTCAGGTATAATTGTACTAGTCCCTAGAAAAACAGAAAACTCTCCGAACTGGCGAGGACCAAAGTGTGATCAGTGAATAATGATCAAAGGGATAGGATACAGAAAATAGCTACAATGTGGAGGATTGGTGTAAATATTATGGTCCTTGATTGCTGCATACTTTCTGGTTTGTATAACCAGTACTTTGAGGTGGCTAAGACCATCAGAATCACCACATTTCCATGGTGAAATAGATGAAATTTATTATTCTCCTCCTTTAGCTTATATTATTCGAAATTGTTCCAATTATTGAATTATGGAAAGAGCAATTTCAAAACATACACAATCATGCTTAATATAATATAAGGTTGGATAGTGGAAAAACGCAAGCTGAATATGATAGATTAGATAGTGGCATAAATGCATCATGCATATATACTTAGTGACAGATCTAAGTTCCAAAAAATATAACTTTCCTTATTTTTTCATAGTAAAATCAGTCATTAGTATGTCTGTTGATTCGACGATATCATATAATCTACAATTTCCTTTTCCTGATGCAAATTGCATCATGCAATACAATTATTAACTTGTTTGCCTGATATCATTTATCCCTTACAACCTAGTCATCAATGGCCTTTGTAGAATACTATACAATACTGGCCCATATTGGCCTTATGATGGCTCAAAGTTGGCCCTATGTTGGCCCAATGTTGGCCTTGCTTGGTTTGCGGTCTTTGACTTTCATTGCCAGTAAAATAATTAAACATGATATGGTAATTACAATTTTCAATCTAGTGGCAATTAAAAATATTCCTTAACCTTAAATTGTTTATAGCATCTCTCTCTCTTTACGAAGAAACTCAAAATATATTTTATTTGTTTCAGTTTGAGCGAGGAAGGTGAAGAGGAGCCAGGTCATTGAACTTGGTCGACATCTTCAGTGAAACTTTCTTTTCTTTGCAACCACAAACAATCCAGAGGTAGGATGTGAATTTATGTAAATTTAATATCCTATTCAGTTTTTAATAACCAAGTAGATGGTTGAACTAATCAGATAAAAAGTGAAATATGGATGCAAGTCTTATTATAGCCTAATACTGGCTATACATATGTACTTGGTTTTATCGTGGAGTCACAAGAGACTGCATGATTTATTATGTACTTAAATATAATTTTGTTTTGAACTGTTACAAGTAGATATGGCAAGATTCAATTGAATACAGGTCATGGCTGTGGTCGAGTTGCCGTAAAGCTAAATTTCACTATAATTTTAACACCCTCAGCATATATATGTTCATATTCATAAGGCCAATAAAACATGAAATTCATCATTCACTAAGTAGGGTGGACCGCCCCAATAGAAAAATCCCTGCATGTGCACTTTGTATGGGGTTAAATTATCCACCCAGTTCTGGGAATGGTCCATAGTGTGCCTCTCTTTGTCATCATTTCTGATAATTTTAAACAAATTATCGCCACTGCTTTATCATACAAATACCTACAATGTATACGCTTAAAATTGCCCAAAAGGACGTCACTGAAACACACATAAAGTGTGTAACATGAAAATACAGAGGACATTTAATTGTCTTTTTGAAACTTTGGTGATTTAGTTTCTGTAATTGTGCAAATTCAGATAAATTGAAGAGTAGGTTTCGGCAGCACGTTTAACCCAGATTTCACCCAATTTTGCATCCAGACAATAACCTACTACAATGAACAATTTTAAATATAAAAATTTGACATTTTTGTCAGACTTGGCATTAGAAGAAATGACTCACTGTCTGGACTATACATAGACCGACGAAAGTATTCAACAATTTCGTCAATTTGTCTGGCGTTTAAATCTATAATAGAACAAAAATGATTCCACGCACATATATATACACTTTTTATAACTGTTGTCTCTACTAGTCTGTATAAAAAACCCTACTTTGTTGTTGTCAAAAAGGCCAATGGTTTACACAAATTAAAAAAGAGTAAAATATGCAGACCCGGACTTTAGCTTTAGTCTCAAGAAGAGACAACGTGCATGCAATATCTACATAACTTACATCAAGGCCTAAATAATGAGTTATATTTTAAATGCAATGTGCATAAAAAAAATTGAAAGATCAAGTTTAACACTTTTTGTATGTGACTGATTTAAAACAATCAATTTAGTGTTATGTTGTAAATTAAAACTTGCACGGATACTACTTGTAAACCAAAAAGCTTCACTCGTTTCTGGTCAGCTAGCTATAAAGGGTCTCTCATTGCAGTGTATTTAAAGTTTTCCCAGTAAATCTGTTTTAATTTTGCTTGTATCATTTCACAGTAAGTAAATAAGGTCTCTACATACAGTAGTTATGTGTGACGTATGCCCCGACAATTAGGCCTACTGCACACCATTGTGATGTACATATGCACGATGGTGTAATTACTAAACTTATAATTAAGTCTTTTAAAACATCTCCAGGGTTCGGCCCAATCCATACGGGCAGCAGGATGGGTGTGGGGAAGTCCAAGGAAAAGGCCCCCATCAAAGACCGGAAGGCGGACAAGGCAGCAGAAGAGAATGTCGAGTTCAAAGGAATGAAAAAGGTCGAGGAAAATAATGAGGAAAATAAGGTAAATATCTTTACTCTTAGGACATCAGAGTCCATCAGTTTATCCTTTAGTGAGCCCAATCAGCTTCAGAGGACATCCACCAGATGGCGCATGCATCGGTGGATGAAGAAACTCCCTCTAGTGAAAAGCAAAGGAAGCTATGTACCTCATACAAATTTCTAGATATCTATCTACCTGGTACGTTTAATATTATGTCATTTTATCGATATTCAGCCTGAGCCATCACCTGCAGAAAATAAAAAAACGGTAACTTATAATGTAACATGTTTTACATTTTCTGTGCCATATTTCTGCATTGAAGCATTGCATTTAATTTTGAACACATGCTTAGTTTCTAAATCTCTCACTGATCTTAGAGATGGTTTCGTAGGCGTTCTAAGGTAAAAAGCACATGTATGTGTTCGGGTGATGGATTGAGAATAAATGATACACAATTTGCAAGCACTTCATTTATGTAATAATTGCACGTTTGATTTCCACAACACGTGCATGAACCCAAGAAAATTACATTTTTATGGTGTTTTTTCTTTTGGGCAAAAGTTTGCATGGCTTTTGATCACATTCATTATTTTGCACGAATACTTTTTGCAGCAGGGCACATTGGGGCGAAACAAAAGGGGTACACTGACCCGAATGAGTGGTACCCTAACGAGGGGTAAAAACCGAGTTACAAACCTCCTCAAGAATGTCTTCCCAGGGGTAAGTTGCGCAGTGACTAGTGGCGACACCTGTAGTATAGTCTCCTGTCATAGTTTGGCGCGTCCTGCAAGATGTCTGTCCTATCACTACTAATTCATAATATGCTTTAGTGTAGCCAACAGCTAACATTAACTGTATAGTTTTGTATTTTCTTCTAAAGCGTTTTCACTTTATTGTAAGCTGGACAAAAATATAAAGTCAGTGAGCCTGGTTATTGAAGTTCACAGTATATTAAACTCGCAGAAAGTGAGTAATCAAAAGCAGCCAATGTCTTCTTAATCATATGATTTTGCTTTAACTCCATTTCAATCCATTTTGTTTGACATCTTAAAGGAAAGAAAAAAAATCCCTCCAAAATCAGCCTCTTCTGCCATTCAACCAATCCCAAAAGTCTGAGTGAAGGTCCTTGTCAAGACAATAAGTCACTACAAGGGGTTTAAAGTTCCGTCGTTTAGAAGTTTTAGTCTTATACACTAGTCAATAACTTACAGTGTTTTACAAACATCCCTTATGGGAGGGAGGTACAGTTAATGAAATACGGTTGATTCTAGAGAGCTGTAGCAACCTATTCCTGTCTGTAGCTAAAGCCAGCCACTTCTATCCACTGCTAGCTAAGAGTCGTCTTATACCTGGCAAAAGATATATATATATAATCTTGACAACGTTATATCAGTACAGATACATGTGTCAAAAAAAACTGAAAAGAAAAATAGTAGCAAAAATAAATATAAACCTTGGTAAATGTAACAAATGTATCTAATACATCAGAAATGTGGATGTGCAATAGACCTGCATCTTTTCAACAAGAAATGACAAATATGCATAACTCTCAACCTATGCACTAGTTGGTGCTTGTACTTTTAGATCTGGCTTTGAGTAGCCACCTATAGTCAGACAGTTCCATTTGATAGCAGGTAGCATCATATAGCAGAAGTTATGTGATGTAATGTAGCTTAGTTCAGATAGATCATTGTAGATAGGTTGTGGTTCTCAATCATGAGGTTACAGTCAATGGTTAATCCAAGATCCTTCTCTTCCTCAACTGTGGTGATCTGGTAGTATGGGATTAATCCATCTGGTTCCCTTTTCTTCGGTGTAAGGGCTGTTATCTAGCTTTGTCTTGGTTCAATTTGACAGGACGTTTTGAATTAAACTAATTGTACTGTTCATTGTTCAAAATTGCATTGAAAAGTGCAGGTTGAGAAAATTATGACCCACATTCCCATAGGATTCCTCTATAGACTCCTTCAGTCTTCAAGACTGAAGTTCCACACATTTAGGATCACCCTCACCAGCTTGATCTAAGTGACTCCAGTTTTAGAACAGAAAAGAGGTTAATGACAGATGGGAGTGGCTATCAGGTTGATGTTCTGGGGTATCTTAATGCCCCCGGGGTGAAATACACAACATCCTGATCTACTGCTGATATTGCCTCCACATCTTGGCTCCTCGAGTGCAACACATGGACTTCCCCAGAATTCTGCAAGCTCAGACTATGTACTCATCCTCCTGGAATTCTGTGGTTATAATTTAACATGAGCTATGTGTATTTGTTTACCTCACTAAGCTGCATGGTGCGAATATTTTGGTTTGAATTATGAATTACTTAAAACACTGTAAAAAACAATCTGCGATGTATAGTATAGTTCTTTCTTTTTCTTCTTCTTTCTGTGTCTTTGCTGTTACTGTTGCAAGCTTCTTTATTGCCAAGAAACAGACTTCCTGGCTCTTGGCACTCGGAGCATCCGTGTAATGCTGCAAACTTGCAAGCACTCTAGCTGACTTTTTGTGTCATAGTGAAGGCATACAGCTTGATAGAGCTTGAACCTCTGACGATTTCAGCTTAATATGTTATTCGTATTCAATCTCAAGAATATTTCTCACATACTTTTCATTTATACGCGTATTATAACTCACAATTACCTTTCATTCTGGTATAATGTTTTTCCTGCACATCCCACCTCGTTATATCAAATATGACCATTAAGACGATAATTTTTCTAGAGCATTACCTTGCTGAAGCAAGCATTTCCTGCAGTTAAATGGAAATAAAGGGATGAAAAAGGTCGAAAATCTGCTTTGATGTGGGCACCCTGTCTGAGGGGCACATCACTTCTCACTTAGCTAGGGCCAGAGATTTGCTGAGACACAACACATACATGACATGATGAGGGTTTTCGATTAAATAATTTCAATCATAGGAATAATTTATCAGGATTTCTCCAACTGTTTGGTGGAAGCTATATTCATATCTCATGATGTAATATTTATATTTGATGAGATCAGTTTCTAAACCATTTAGTGGCACAATCAGAACAGAGTATCTTGGCTCCATGCAAAAAGGCCAGCAGTTTTCTCATTATTAGGCTTAGTGTGAGAGGCTGACAGCGAGTATGCCTTATTACATAGGCCTAGTTAATCATAAGTTTAGATCTTGACTATGGGCGATGAGACAACATTTATACTTTCTTGCTGTCTGAAATTTTAAATACCTTGTACAAACGCATGGCTTTGAACGCAGCAGGTATTACGATAATCACACCTGTTATATAATCCCTTATTTAAACCAATCTCATGGACTTAGAACTCAAACTTCAGAGGACGTCATGCAAATCCAAGACTCCTATTGGTTAAGGCAGTCACTCAACCAATAAGAAGCCTGGAGTGACATGTAATGACGTCATCTGGCATTTAGTTGCCAGGCCTATGAAATTAGTTTTCAAGTCTATGAAATTGGCTGTAAGAGAAACGTATTGGTCAGTCACCACAACTGCAATAAAAAAGCAATTATCACAAGGGTGTAATAGGATAGGAACAGCTGGTTGCTAATGTGAGCAATGGACAGTCGTCATGACTCCAATTGGTGGCAAGACAATGGACAATGTTTTTGTTTTACAATCTGCATGATCATAGTAATTGGATTCACCGTGTATTCACTGTACTGTAAAGAAATTCTATTCTCAAATTGAATTAAATTTTATTCCAATAAAAAAACAAATATAGACCAAATGACTAGGCATGTTCTGGTAGATGACCAGATAGACTGTGACGTCATAGGCTGACCACGCTGTTGCTAAGCATGCCCTACCTCCGAGGCTGGAGATTTAGTGATGCTAGCCACGTGACTTTGTAACTGGCAGCTGATTGGCTAGAAAGTAAGACACTCCTCTCCACATAGGTATATAGAGGGAGAAGAGCGCAACTTCACTTGCATTTTATCTGACACTATTTTGAGCGGCTTGCAGTCTGACTCCATCCAGAAGTCAGCGTCCAAACATATCAGCATTCTGGATTTTATCAGCAAAATTATTGTGCCAAGACTCTGGTAGGTCTTTAATTCAATTCAATTCAAATGAAAGTTGCTGAGGGAGAATAGTTCAAATTTCTTGTTCATCAGTTGTAGAGGCGCACTTAAGAATATCACAATCTGGTCGTAAGAAAGTAATATAACTTGAGAAAACTTCTAAAACGTAAAATAATAGTTATAAGTAACTCTTTCAACTTCACTTGTTATAACATATAACCTTGGTAGAACAAAGAAGAAAGTGGACATGTCATTACAAAATAAGATTTATGCGCAGTTTGGAAGTCAATGAAATTAGGTTATATATGACCAATTATTTGAAGTCTCTGCATAAAGTTTGATAAACTCTAATATAGCCCATCATAGTAGAGAGACAGAGTTAAAGACCAGACTGCATGCATTATAGAAATTATTAATCATGGGCTACAATTTGATGGATATAAGTAGAATACCAATTTGAGATAATTTGTCTTAAGTTTATGTCCATGCGTAAATTATGACTCCAGTCTTAAGCTATTTTTACTTTTTCGTTTACCCAAATCCAATAACTACCATAATTTCTTATATTTATTACCAATCCATAGATCTGCGAAGAATTGCTAGAAGGTACGAAGTATTGCATGCTCACAATGTACAGTGTGCAGCACTTATTGCTTGACTTCTAAACCTTCCCAAGTACATGTACATTCCTAAGATGTTTCCCTGTACATAACAAATTGGTCATTAATCATTTGATGCTGTTGAATTGAAAGTAACTGAGTCAGATTTATCATTATTGCTGCACCATGCTTAGATTAGGGTGATCATTATGGTGAAGTGTATACCCCTTTGGGGTGATATGGTTTATCTATAATGGAGGATCATTTCATGTAAGCAAATTTATAAGCTGGAAGAATTTGGACTAGTACTTCATATATGTAATTCATATGTATGTTACAGCTGTTGGAAACTAAACTCCATAGGACGTCATGCAGGACTCTCATTGGCTGAGAGATGGTCTTAACCAATGGGAGTCCTGGATTTGCATGACGTCCTCTGGAATTTAGTTTTCAAATCCATGAAGTTGGCTGTAATTTACTTGCATGTTAGCTATCTGTTTTGATGGAATGACTGCCTTTTCTGTGATAGTATCAAATTATGTTTAGCTCCTTCAATAGAATCACAAATAAGAACAGATAACAACGGCTGGGGGACACCCTCCTATGGTATGAGTTACAATATATACTTCTACCTACATTCTTCCACCACACAGGTAGCTCCGCACTAATGGTAACTTCTTTTAATGACAATTAATCCCACGAAATAAAAACTAAAGGTGACCTATGATAGATAGATCGATAGATAGATCGATAGATAGATCGATAGATAGATCGATAGATAGATCGATAGATAGATCGATAGATAGATCGATAGATAGATTGATAGATCGATAGATAGATGTGGAAAGTGCAGCCCTCTAAGACAAGTTCTTGCCGCTATCGAGGGTTGGTGGATGAGGTGCCCACCCATGTTACACATTTACCCCCATAAGTTGGGTCTTTTACTTGCCTCAGCATAGACACCGAGTACAAGGGACCGCCAATTTAACATCTCATCCGACATCCAGCTGGGATGTTGCTCATGAAGGGTGCCTACATGGAGTCACTAGTGACTCCATGGTGCCTATAAGAGGATATTGTAAAATAGCATTTTGGTAATGCGATTTAGGGGTGTGTATTCATTTTGCAGGATACTGTATGTGAGTAAATAAGTTAATAAGAATGACCCCATATGCTGATGATATGGCTGCCTGACACCAGACTTAGAAGTCTCTGGTGTAGATTGTAAAAAGATACAATTTTAAAGTTTTTTTGCAGTCTATTTCAGCTCATTCATTTGCGAGACTCACATTTCCTGGCAGTACTTGTACTGGATTCCCTGCACATATTTCGCAACATTCCCTTGTATCAAATGTTTAAACGGTCACCGCACAAAGTATATTACTTAGCCTAAGGCTTTCCAACTATTGCAAATATGTCAAAAATATGAGCTAAAAAATGCACCAGCCATGTCTCCCAGCTTTTTCGCATGTGGTTCAACGTGTATTATGCGCTTTGATGTTAACACACACGAGGGAATTTAACTTCTCCGCTGCTTTGTGGATTTAAGAGCCATGGTTGCGTCATAACTTGTCTGGCAGTCTTTTTGTGGGGGTAGTTTGAGAGGAGGATCATGGGAGCTGCAGCATTGCTGTAACAGAGATGTGGGTTAATGACCTTAGTTCGGCTTAGGCAGCCACCATGCAGATTGTGCAGCTTGGTTACCCGCATTTTGGCCCAGACTCGGTTTGACAAGAAGTGCAGTTTTGTAAAATGTACGAGTTTGCGTGTCTGGTGTGGCGATGGTTTTAGCATAACTTTACTTGTAAAACCTTGTAGGACCTAATTCCTGAGGCCTGAAACAATTGTGGTAGCCAAGGGTTTTTTTGGGCGGGTATCCACGATTGTCCCAAATGAAGAATTTATTTATCTATTTTTATTTTTGGGAAATTTTTTTGTGCGTCTTTTTCCATATAATTTTTTATACCTTTCGTTAAGTCACAAGACCGCTGAGTAACTGTTAAAAACAAGTTATCATGTTAACCAGTCACAATCACAAGATTTCAACAGTAAAATGCAAAATGGCCCAAGAACTTTAGTACAAGCACATATGTATGTTAATGTATGTTAAAACAAGAGTCGGTAGATGATATTTGTGAATTTATTTCAAAGCACTAAAGATGTCAAGATCTTAAGTTTATTATAAGATCTATCAGGTTTTCAAGGACTTAAGTATCCAGCAACAATGGCTTAAATAGTTAATTAACAAAGGTCCTGCATGGCCTTCATGCACTGAATGTTTTCTTAGCCAAGCAAATTGGTAATAAAATCCACTCATTTTTTTTTATACTTTGACTGTAATTTGAGACCTTGGCAGGGGAACGTTTTATTATTTAGTATTGCAATTTAGCAACGGCCTTCACAATTTAGCAACGGATTGATGTTTGGTGCTGGCCAGGCCAGATAAAAGACAATTGCTTGAAAAGGATTTTGCAATCTTGTTGTGGGATAGCACCTGATCACCCGATCCAAAGAACTGCTGTAACATTACCCAGTAAGTTACTTAGGAAGTTTGAGTCATTACAACATTTTGAAACGGGAAGAATTTCTCATATTTGTGACACAATGTTTCGGTGGATGTTTGAAAATAAGGTAATCAGTGAGCTCTTGTTTTTTTTAGTCACAAATGACATATTATTTTATTGTGATGGATGATTTACAGCCGATTTCATAAACTTGGAAACTAAACTCCAGATGACGTCATGAGAATATAGAACTCCCTGGCTGAGGGACTGCCTAAATCACTAGGAGTCCTGGATTCACATGACGTCCTCTGGAGTTTAGTTTCTCCAAATGGTTTTAGAGACTAGGCTTTGAGGTTAGGGAGTCTGCGTTGTGTGTGGGATTATCAGATGTCACTAAAAAACATATAACTTACTTATTTGTATACAGTATTATTGTGTAAGACACAAACATGAGTAATCAATATTGTGTTGCCCGTGGCTTTGTTTCAGTATATATGCTAACTAACCGTTGTCTGTATGCAAGTTGACTTTATTTACTGTGATAATTCTTGCCGCGATATCTTAATATTTGTGGCATTAATGCAGTTTAAATATAATGACGTTTTACCATACAAGATGAGTCATACAGATTTCTTGCATTATTACATATAATGTACAAGGATTGGGATTATGAACTTTCCTATTGCTAGATATCAGTTGTTGCCTGCCAGTCCCTCAGGTCATGATCAACATGACACGCAGGAGCTGGTAATACTAACATGTTCTTGCTTACTCATTTGATTTGGTTGCCAAATATCATACACATAATCTTGTATAAATAGTCTAGTTTCGTCTGTGCATTTGCTGGAGCCGTAGCTATCTTGTTTTATATATGACACTTTGATATCCACACTTCGTTTATTCCTCCACCCACTACCACTTATCCTGTTCAAACACAAATGTAACCACCACCTTGCGCTAAACATTAACACCATCTGCATGTGTTGTTATGGCTAGCAAACATCTAATGTTACATAAGTAAACTATAAGTGATTTATTGTATGATTGATGTAATTATGAATATATGACAGAAGCTTTGAAAATACCTTGGTTCATCTATGGTGCTGAGGCAAAAATATATTATACTGATTAGATTAATCATAAACACACAGTTTGATAAATGGATGTATAGGTTTTTGAAAGCTATTTATCTGAATTAAATCATGTGGTTTCAGACTGAAAAAAAGAAGGAGGAAGGCACCTCGGACGAACGCACCTCGGACGAACCAGCTGCTGCTGCTACAAACGAACCACCTGCTGTTAACGGTCACGCTGAAGAAGTCCAGGCCAACAACCAGCCTGAGGAGGTCAAGGTTGTTGTGGAACAACACACCGAGGCCAAACCGGAACCAGCTCCCAGAAAGAACAAGAAACAGCTGAGAGACGAATTCTTCCGAATGGACAGAAAGTCAAAGCCAGATCCTTTCCCACCATCACCGGCTAAACTGAGGGCTCAGAAAACCGAAGTGGAAAACGTTCAGGAGGTCAAGCCTCAAGAGAGTGCAGAGGTTCTTGTTCCTCCCCCAAGGAAGAGGAAGACTTCCAAGGAAGAGCGGGAAGCTGCAGATGCAGAGGCAATGGCTGCTGCTGCTGCGATTGATGCTGCTGTTCAGTCCAAGGATGGTTCTCCAGAATTTAACGGTCAGCCAGAAACATTGCAGATAGTTGAGACTATGGAGAAAACATCAATTCCTGAGCCACAACCAGAATGCGTAGTCCAGTCAATACCAGAACCTCAGCAACTTGTACAGTCTGTTCCAGAGCCAGAACCTGTAATAAATGCACCTGAACCAGAACCTTTCATAGAGCAGGTTTCACAGTCAATTGCTGAAAAGGTAATCGAAGCCATACCTCAGTCAGCACCTTTTGTACAAGCAATCATGGAATCAGAACCAGCAGCTGTCTCCGAAGAAGTAGATTCTGTCCCAGTTGCTCCTCCAAGAAGAAAGAAGTCTGGTGAACAAGATGATAGTTTTGAGGTTGAAGCTGGATTCCCAGTTGATGTTCCACAGCCAGAGCCTTGTGAACCAGAGCCCATTGAGGTTCCATCAGATATTCAATTCCAGACACCACAGCCAGATTTCACAGCACCAGTAGAAGCACCTCAGGCACCTGCTGAAGCATGTTTTGCTGCACCACCCATATGCTTTGAAGCTGAAGTACCAATGCCAACAATATGTGATGACGGTCAAACTGGGCAGTTTCCAGAATTGGCACCAGTAGATACTTCTCCGTTTGAGCCATCATTTGAAGCCCAGGTATCTGCACCAGAAGTGTCTGCACCAGTAGAGGCTGCTCTTCCTGAGATTGTGCAAACAGAACAAGAGCCTTTAGAAGCACCACAATTAGATACTTCTCCGTTTGAGCCGGATTTCACAGCACCAGTAGAAGCACCTCAGGCGCCTGCTGAAGCATGTTTTGCTGCACCACCCATATGCCTTGAAGCTGAAGTACCAATGCCAACAATATGTGATGATGGTCAAACTGGGCAGTTTCCAGAATTGGCACCAGTAGATACTTCTCCATTTGAGCCATCTTTTGAAGCACCAGAGGTGTCTGCACCAGTAGATGCTGATCTTCCTGAGATTGTACAAACAGAACAAGAGCCTTTAGAAGCACCACAATTAGATACTTCTCCGTTTGAGCCGGATTGCACAGCACCAGTAGAAGCACCTCAGGCGCCTGCTGAAGCATGTTTTGCTGCACCACCCATATGCTTTGAAGCTGAAGTACCAATGCCAACAATATGTGATGATGGTCAAACTGGGCAGTTTCCAGAATTGGCACCAGTAGATACTTCTCCATTTGAGCCATCTTTTGAAGCACCAGAGGTGTCTGCACCAGTAGATGCTGCTCTTCCTGAGATTGTGCAAACAGAACAAGAACCTTTAGAAGCACCTACATTAGATACTTCTCCATTTGAGCCATCTTTTGATGCCCAGGTATCTGCACCAGAAGTGTCTGCACCAGTAGAGGCTGCTCTTCCTGAGATTGTGCAAACAGAACAAGAATCTTTAGAAGCACTGCCTGTTGATCTTCCAGTTGATGTTCCACAATTTGAAGCTGGACAAGAACAAGTTGATGCACTGCTACAATCATCACCCTTTGAACCTCCACAGTTAAGTCAGGAAGTTGTTGTGTCAACAGAAGCTGAAGTACCTAAGGAACCTCTTGATCCAGTTGAATTGCCCTCAGAGCCAGTTCAAGCACAAGTTGGATTTGAAGTTCAAGCACCAGTAGAAGTCCCATCAACAGAACAGTTACCTGAACCAGCACCAGTTGAGCTTCCACCTGTGGAATCAGCACCAGTTGAGCAAGTCCCCGAACCTGCCCCAGTTGAATCTGTAGCACAGGAAATGGCACCTGTTGAACAACCATCAGAACAAATACCGGTAGAAGTTCCTGTAGATGTTGCACCTGTTGAGTCTGCACCTGAACCATCTGTGGAACAGGTTCCTGAACCTGTCCCAGTGGAAGCTACTCCTGCAGAAGTAACACAGGTAGAGCAACCAGCAGAACAAGTGACAGTAGAAGCTCCAGCTGAAGCTGCACCAGTCGAGGCCATTCCATCTGATGCTGTACAAAGTGAACAGCCTGGTGTAGAGGAGCAGTCACAGGTCGATGCAGCACCAGTTGAGCAACCACCGGTTGAGCAACCAGCTGAGCCAGTGCAAGCTGAGGTTCTGTCAGAACAGCCAGAAGAACCAGCACCTGAAGAACCTGTCCCAGCTGAAATGCTACCTCAAGAACAAGCACCAGTGGAACCTGCACCTGTTGAGGTTGTGGCAGCTGAAGTTGTGCAGAGTGAACAACCTCAAGAACCAGCTGCTGTTCCTGAAGAACCATCTCAAGTAGATGGTGCAACAGTTGAGCAGCCATCTGAACCAGCACGACCAGAGGCCCTTCAGGCAGAAGCTGCACCTGTAGAACAACCAGCAGATCAGGCTCCCACAGAACAACCTCCAGCTGAACAGTCTACTGAGCCAGCTGTAGTGGAAGAAGTTCCTTCAGAACCAGCTGCAGCTGAACAGGCCCCAGAACAACCAGCATCTGCTGAACCAGCTCCAGAACAAACCTCTGCTGAGCAACCTGCTGAGCAACCTGCTGAACCAGCTCCTACAGAACCTGCTTCAGTAGAGCAAACTGAAACACAACAGTCATCAGAGGCAGCTCCAGTGGAACAACCTGCACCAGCTGACGAACAAGCACCACAGCAGGAAGAAGTACAAGCTCAGTCAGAAGAAGTACCAGCCCCACAGCCAGTAGAGGCTGCCCCAACAGAGGAATCTCCTAAACAGGTTAGTTCAGTATTTTATGTATTTCCTATAGATTTTCTTTGAAGTGTAATTGAGAAACACACCATGTGGTGAAATAGTTAGAGCTATTTTTTCCAAATATTTCATGTCAAGACTCTATATGTTTTATGCGATGAAAAGGTGTTTTAGCATGCGCTCTCTTTTAAAATGCTTAATTCAGCTGCATATTTTACGTTTATTAACGATGTATTTCTAGGAATCCTCGACAGTGAGCACAGAGTTTATTTGGCCACATGGAGGAAACGATGTATTATTAGTTGGATCTTTCAACGATTGGAAGGAGCACGCACTTACACAAGAGTGAGTCGTTGATGTTGTTGATGATGTTGTTGATGTTGTTGTTGATGTTGTTTTTGTTGTTGATAATGTTGATAACGTTGATAATGTATTCAGCAGTGAATTGTCATTGAATATCTGAGTAGTACGAACCCCTAATTATTTGTATTGTTATTTAAAAGTTATTTATAAACAATTGAAAAATATATTGATCAGTTGTTATGCATAATACATGAGTATATTGGAATCGAAGAGATCCTGTACAAGGCCAAGGTTGAACATAAAAGCAGAACCTTGGATATCCAATTAAGGGAGTTTCTCATTCCTGTTTCTGCTTGCAGCAATGGCATTTTCAAGGCTGTCATGGACTTGCCTGAAGGTTCTTATACATACAAATACAAAGTAGATGGAGAGTTGAAAACTAATCCTGATCAGGTATGCAATTATTTAATCGTTATCATATTCTTTTATGTAGTGTCATGCCATGATTTATTTGAAACGACATCCATTTAATCTATTCAATGGTTATAAAAAATGATACATCGTTCTTGTTGTACTAAAATGCTTATTTGTATTATTGTAAGCTTAAGTATGCAAAATAGCTTTATACATTCATTTTCATTTATTCACGGTTGCTGCATTGAATCCAAACTTAATCCATGCTGTCAAGACCCAGTATAAGTTTACCAAGTATAGCATTTCCAGTGATATTCTTTATCAGTACAGAGTTATTATTAGAATCAGGTTTTTATTTCCATGCTTAAATTCATACTTCAAACATGGCCATCAATAATATATACACAATGTCATAACTTTGCCAATGTGATTTTGTTCCAGGCATTCGAAGGTGATAACAACGTAGTGGTTGTGCAGAGAGTTTAAGCATTCTCACCTGAAGATGCTGACAGACTTGAATTGGACCAGATGAGAGTGAGCCAGTGGAGTATGTCCAGGAACCCTGTCTACCCTCGCCTTTTCGGGATGGACTCTTCCCTTCTACCTGGACTACTTTTCCCGAAGAGTCCATTGTCTCATCAATGGGGGTCACAAGTCCTGAACGTACTTCAGTGTTACTCAAAATTAAATGCAGTGGATTAGTGTAAATATATTTTTTAAATATAGCAAATGAACACTGTCCTATTTGAACTGTAACACTATCCCCATGGCCTTAAGAGATGCTTCTCACTTGATTTGAAAGTGATTCACTTTACTCGTTGCTATCACTTGTTATTCAAGTGCCTGTCAATAGTAATATAATGTCACTGATGGCAATATACTTTATAGGAACTTTACACCTGTCAAGTTTCACTTGGTGCAATCGTCAATTTGCCCAAAACCCAACATATCACCCCAGGATACTTTAGCTTAGGGTGTCATTCATGTTTTTCAAAATTACGACAAATGGAAAATATCACCCTTTTTTTTTTTCAGTCTCAGTTGAAGTGTGCGATATTGTTGTCCTAAGTAGATAAAACGACTCTATATCCAGTATCCATGGTAATTGTTTTATTGATAGTTCAATTAAAATGCAATACTTGTATTGATTACAGTATAGCAGCTAAATTTCTTAATTTTGTTTGCAGTATGATAGCTAGCAAGAAAAGTCAATGTATTAAAAGCCTCGGAATGAGGGGCCTTATTGTTCGAATATTGTACATATCAGACTTTAGTTTTGTCTTTTTATCTGGCTAGGTTGATTTACAGCACATGGGCGTAAATTGACAATCTGATTCTTTGAAGTGCTAATCTGAGCTTTTTGCAGGGTGATTAGGTTAATGTGTATATTACACAAGTCTCTAGTTTTTATTGTAATGAGATGTTTGTCTTTGTTTCTTGCTTCATGTTGCTTTGTATTTGATATTAAAGCATGTCGATATCACAAATCCGTCTTTTGTGTCATGTATCATAACTCGCATAAAGCAAAACCAGAATTAATGAAAAGTAGAGAGTAACCCATGTGTCAAAGGCAGTCCCTCAGGATTTAAAGAGGCCTGTATTCACATGACGTCCTATGAAATTTACTTTCCAAGTCTGAGTTCAGTTGTAATAGACACAGGTCTAAACACCAGTCTGGAACAGACGTTGGGCCAAAAGCCACCTATCTTGAAAAATCAGAGGCCCAGGCTTTTAATCAACTATATACCATATCTGCATTGTATGGTGAATTACGTGAATGTCTACAGGGAAAGATACCGTTCAGTTGGGAGTATTGGCACTTTTACCGATTGTTTGTCACATTCAAAGTTACCTGTTGTTTACCACACAGCCATAATTTAGTGGTGCACTTGCACTCATCAGTGGGAATAAAAAAATTACCATCTCACTACACCATTAGGGCAGTTTTGAACTTGCGAGAAGCACAGGTCCTTTTCTATGGCCTTAGATGATTTTTAGGTAGCCTATCTATGCCAGTGGGTAATTACACCTTGTGTATTCTTCCAAGGGTATGAACAAAGCATCCAAGTGCACTTTAAATTGTTTTAGTAAAACGTGTACCCACTTTTCTGACAACAGCTAATGAAACACCTTAACATGACGGAAAATGTATGTGAAATATTCAACAATAATATAATCTTAACCAATAAAAGTGCCTTTCTCTAAAAGGACATCAGAAAACACAACACCATGCATATTCAAGTCTTCACTGGACATTGTTTAATACAAACTGCAAGCATATACCATATATACTGTGAGGGATCAAGCATTCATGCCAATTGTGTGGACAAGCAAAGTGAACAACACATAGGCCTACAACACGTTGAAAATACAACATAATGCAAACGTTATTGTTTATTAGTAAATGATACTGTAATTCCTGTATGATTCATCTATGGCATGATCATTGCACAGAGTTTTTATTATGCTTGAAAACTACTGGGGCATAGAATTCCGTTTCAACAAATTTTCCACTAACATTACAAACCACTTCTCCTAAACATGATTAGTTTGGAATGTGGAGTGCACACATAATCCAACAGACTGTGTCAAATGTTTTGGTTGGGTATTTTTGGTTCTCAGTGTGTCGTAAGATCTGTAATAGTTATATCCTGAGTAGGAGGGAGGTAACTAACAGTTTTGTTGGTTATATCCCGCCGACTCCGAAGGCCGAGGGATATAATAGCTGATATAAGCAACGCAAATTTTACTCAACTCCCGACTATGAGAGATATACCTAACTTATATTCCATTAACACTTAATAAATTTGTTTGAATGTTTGATTAGTTTAACTGCTCTTACTATGCAACAAAAGCACTGTTTGCAATAATTATGCACTCAGGAGAGAGTTAACTAACATTTTTGTTGGTTACACCACTAGACATATTTACTGCGTTTGTTTGATTTGTTTAATTTTGATTTGGTCAAATCCCTCTCAGAACAATAGGAAAGGGCAGTCTCCCACGCAGACCCTCTCCCGCTAGGTGGCGTTTAGCGAAGGGCGAATACCATGAGTGAGGAAAGGGAGTTAACTAATTTAACATTTTCTTTGGTTATATCCCTCTCAGAACAATGAATAAACTATCTTGTCAGATGGAGTATACTTTTTGGTTATAATATGTTCATGTAGTGCAGCCAGATGTCATTCAATTTGATAAAGAAAATGAAAAACATTGAATAAATATAATCTTCGAGCTTGAAAATCATTCTGAAAAGTTGATGCTTGGGTTTTCCATTGGACGACCATCAAGTTTGGCAATTCTATGCAAGATCCTGGAAGATACATAAAGAAAACGTTACAGAAAGAGGAATTTATATTCTAAATTAAGACTTCAAATGCATATGCAAATTAGTATCCATCTAATCAAATGATGTTACCAATTAAGAGACCGTTCTAATTCTCCAAATACTGACTTCGAATTTTTACCAAATAACAATTCCAATTTAGGGATCGACATACTATTCGTTTATAAAAGTGGTACATTATGTTTTCAAACTTAAACAAATTATTGGAACAAAAAATAGGCTGAAAGAGAACTGTCAGTTTAAAAACTATACAAATAACAGCATCAAAGCAACTTACACGCTGGTGATAATGGCCACCACAAGAATTCCAGATATCACATAGAACACAAACCCATGGAACAATGTCAGCGTTACTGAGTAAATTGCATTGAATGAGAGGTTTCCAATCAGGACGGCCAATAGCTGCATCAAAGCTATGCTGCCAAAAAGGGTCCCTGAAATATAGAGAAGATGTACAGTTAGTTTCATTAAAAACGGCCTTTCAAATTAAACCTAGACAAAGCCAGACAACTTCTGCTATATGATGCCCATAGAACTGTCTAGCTATAGCTGGCTAATCAAAGCCGGATCTAAAAGTACATGCAGCACCATACCAAATTTATTTTTTTGGTGTAAGTTGATTATAAGCTATAGGAGTAGACAGAAGCGGCTGGCTTTAGTAATTAGAGTCGACCGTATTTTATGAAACTAACTGTAACTATCATTCAACGATGTAGGTTGATTTTTCGTGATTCTTGGTTCTTGATTATGAAAAAAGTTTCTTATCTTCAAAAATTACTTGTAAGCATGGGAGCTTCTAACTGTCTCACAGCCTTCATTAGGCTATTTAATGCTGCATGATATATATTCTTGAAAATAAGAAACTTTTTTCATTATAATCATCTATGTTAAGCATTATGATATATACGTTAAAAAAAATTATGGGTTCAATTAATTAACATACCTTGCTCTTGGGGCAGCACCAGCTTGGAAGCAAAAGCTCTGATCATTGGCATGGACAACAGGCTGAGGATGCCACCTACTGGAGCTGTGAACACAATTAATATTCCATCACAGACTGTTGCTTTGATGAATCAAATGGTATCAAATGAGAATAACAATTTTAGACAATTACAGTAGCCACCAATATAGTTTGATAGTAAAATATAAAACTTCAATTATAAACCTACAACTGTCAGAGAAAACGTAATGATAACATGATGACGTTTTAATTTACAATATAGATTTTTGCCAAGAGTTATTTTGTTTCTATTGCGTTTCTTAATAGGCTGATTGATAGGTTGGCTGCAAGAAACAATTAACTTAGGCCCAATAAAATTTTGTGGACACATCTGATGCAAGAGTGCCCCACTGCATATTGGTCTTATTGATACTATTGCTTAGCCAGGTATGTTAATCTTTATTTTTTACTCAAAACATATAAATAAATTATAATATAATAAGTATCAAATTCTCGCTGTTATGGAAATTTGTACTGCTGTAAAACCACATTGGATGAAAATTTGAGCGCTCCTAATGGTGGTAATAATAGTGATTTCAATGCAAAGGTCAAGGTTTTCTTTCAAAATTTTGTGGCTAAATAAAAATAATGATGTGGTCTTAATAATGTAGTCCCAACCAAGGTGGTCTTTATAATGAGGTGTCTTAAAAGTGAGGTGGTCTTATATTGAGTGTGTTTATTAGTGATGTAGTGTAAACAATGAAATGGTCTTAAAAGTGAGGTGGTCTTAATAATGTGGTAATCTTAATAATGAGGTAGACTTAATAGTGAGATGGTCTTAATAATGAGGTGATCTTAATAATGTGATTTGCTAAAAGTGAGGTTTCATTGTTTATTTATATGCTTTAAGCAGCTCCCTTAAGAAATACATTCTATTGATGCTTGGTTTTGTTAATTTTTTTGTTTTCCATTGTTTGTAGTCAGTCAATCGTGATCATATACAACAAGGTATATGCTAATTATAACAGCAGCAAACTCGACCTCTGATTGGCAGATATACTCAACATGTGGTATAATAGCATGTATAATCTTACCTAAATAAACCTGAATGCTGTTTGTAGCAGTTGCCAACATGAGGCTGTAAAGTAGAGCTGACACACAGGCCACAGTTACGAAGTTCTGATCATTAAGGTATGGTGACAGGAGCTTTGTAGCAGATATACTTCCAAAACTTCTCACTGCGCAAGATGCCGCAAAGAAGTAGCCAATGTAGATGGAATTCCAGCAAAACGGCGCGTTCAGCAGGGTGAAAGTCAAAACGTCTCCAGCACCAAATTCTGCAGTGCACGTCAGAAACAACAAAATCATTACGACTAAAAGTTTTAAAGTACGACGTTTGTCACCATTGGCATACAGCTTGTAAGTCGCCTTGAAATGCTGAACTGTCAGGAAGGTTGCGTTGGGATCTTTGGTCACAGTCTCAGGCAGTACTGTTATATAAACAAGAATTACAACATAAAGGCTGAGTACAACTATAAAAGCATACTCAAATCCAATGTAGACAATAAAGTAACCAGAAAGGACCTGCGACAAGGTGACACCTAGGGCAATAGCAATTTCGATGACCACAATGCGGAATGACCGCTGAGAAGGTGTCGTAACATCTGATATATATGCAAAGCAGCTCATTGTCATCGTACCAATTCCTCCGCTAATTCCATCAAATAAAACTCCCAGGAGAAGAGAAGCTACAGGCCATTTTGCAGCAAGGACCACCGCACTCCATAAAGCTCGCAACATGACACCGATGACGGGTACCATCAATCCGAGCTTCCGTCCTGTGCGATCAGAATAGGCTCCAAGGAATATGGTGGTGAAGAAGGCAGGGACAACAGATGCTGTGACAAAAGCCATCATCCAGATTGATGAAGTTGCTTGCACTTCTTGTTGGAGAATATACTCTGGATCAGATGCGTTGATGAGACATTGTGAAGAGTTCTCCATTGACACCTGGGTCAAGGTCAGGTTCATACGATATGATATGATGTAATACAAAAGCTGCTGAGTCAATGGCATTGTCAAAGAGACTCCCATAAAGTACAAGAAGATTGCTGGTTCAATTGTGACTCTTAACTTTGTCAAACGAGACAAACAGATACTTTTAAAACCATTCTTCACCGCTTTCGTACAGTTTGATACCCTTGAATTAGTTAAGTCTTCATCCGATTCAGTTGTTGACAAGTAAATAGGATCGCTGTCAATTTCATTGTCTGAGGGAAGTATCCCAGGCAACTGCGTTCGATTCTCTTGTCTCCTGACATCAAAAATTTCTTCGTCAGAACTGGCTTCGAAATAGTCTAGTAACCTCTCTTGGTCTGCTTGACTCATGGTGGACATGTTAAAAGGGAGTTCAGAGGATTTTGTAGTCCACACTTTTGACATTCCAATCTGAAAATACAGTACCTTCAAGTTAAATAAACCACTTGATGTTTGAACTAAAATAATCTCAGGATTAAGGAATTTTAAGTTAGGAAATCTGTGCATAGAGGGGCAAACACTGAAAATAGTGATAAGAATGTTAGTAAAAGCAGGTTACTGATTAGACAACTGATTGTGTTTAGAATGATTGTCTGCAATAACCATTTTTAACTAACAGGTTAGTCAGCTTTGTCTTAGTCATCCATAGTTAATATCTTGTATACATATCATTAACAATTTTGAATGTTTAGTCAAAATCATATCATCCTACATGATATACTTTAAACTGAAGTTATATAAGTTAGTTCGATAGAGCAGTTCCACAAGATGAAACCATTTTTAGCTAGTGCAAGTACACTTTTATGATTAGCTTGTGGAAGCAATCAAATTTTACTTACCCTAACTTGCACATGCAGTCACCTTATCAGCTCCATGGGTGCTAATGATCGTTTGCATTGTAATTCCTTTTGCTCATCACATGACGGTTCTATTTTGGTATGTTATTGCAGTAGATTAGAGATGCATTGTGTAACAAGCCATGGTAATGGCTTACTATACTGACTGTATATTATACACGCGACACTGAACTTTTCAATTGTAGATATTTCAAGAAATCATAATGTCATTGAATAATAAATTACAAAAATTAACTTACTTCAATCCATTCTAACAAGTCTAATCTATGTCTATATTCTCAATAGACATTGTAGACTGATTGCCGAAATATTCATGACTACTTCCTAACTATGCTCCTGTTTTCAAATTAATATTCGAGAAAAATAACAACAACAATTTTACCAGAAATAAATAAAATTGTACTAGGTACAACAAAGCTTTTACATTGATGTGGCACAATAAATAGACAAGATACAGAAATGTAAATATACAATTATCACAATGAAAATATGGGACCATGCTGGTTGCTCCCTCTTTTTGATTGGTGCTATTTCTGTAAACTGATCTAACGAAAATATCATCACAAATTACAGAAAATTACAATTTCATTAAAACCCGTATATAAAAATAAATAATGTCATGTCTTAAGTACACTTGGGTTGGGGTTCGAAAGGTGTGGTAATTTCTCTTTAGGCTTGAAGGGCATAGCAAGATATCGTATGTCGTGCCCTGCCTAGTCTAATAATATATAATACATCCTGTATAAGAGGTTATCAAATAATATCTTTATCTTCACTTATATCGATAGTTCAACAGTGGTGTTAATAATATAAATATCTAATGAGCTTTTAAAGGAACAGGCAAGAAAAAATTCTCTAACGCAACGTTCTTGCATTCTGACTTAGAATTTTTGTGTTTGGAAGCATAAATTCTTAGACACTTTTGCATGTCTCTTTAAAAGCTCCGTGCATTTCCTCAAATTGTATCAAATTTATTTATGTGGGGAAAAATCAATATAACTATGCTGAGACAATATGTCAAGAGTAATAAATAGCCTAATTGGCAAAAGTCTTCATTAAACTTATCAAGTGCACGGGCAATATTATCTGAAATTAAAATTATTCATACACAAAAATAGTGCGAATTCAATAAGTAATGAGAAGCTTTTGATACCATTATATTACAGCAGCACAGTGCATTAATTATGTTTCCAACTGCATCACTGCACTAAGAAAACTTCACCTGAAATCGCATCAGTGCCTTGACCACTTCCACACAATGTCCAATAATTCAATTTATTTGTATAATGACTTGTACTAAACTATGAAAGTGGTCGAGGCACGGAATAAAAATTTTTTTATTTCACGGCCGTTCAGCCAATCAGACGTGCTGATTCATCAAAAGACTCGCCTGCTGAACAGCACGAAAGCGTTGCAACCACATTTTTTAGACCAGCAAGTTTTCTTAGCGCACTGTGTGCCTGAATATAAATTGATACAAGCAAACAAGAAAATTTCCACCACCAAAAAATATTGTGTGACAAGGCGATGCAATTTGGGCACCAATTAAAAACATTTTCAGGGCTATAGGAATGCAGGAATTTTGGCAGTAATTTTGTAACTGTGCATATTGGGGACCATAAGATCAACCGCTGACATGTGGGACTTCTTCCGCTAAGCTGACTTCCTGTTCGAGCAAAACTTCTGATCGATGACCTTTCCTTGTACCCACGAACAAAATCCTGTAAAAAAAAGACGTAATTAGACCATTTTAAAGCTTACTTCTTGCAGCCAATTTCAAAGAATCGGATACCAATCTCATAGATATGGAAACTAAACTCCAGAGGACGTCATGTGAGTCCAGGACTGCCTTAATCAAGAGGAGTCCTGGATTAACTAGTGTTTTTATATTTACCTGACATTAAATAAATATTTCTTTATCTTTATCAACATTCGTCTCGCACTGAAAATCTCTTTGTCTATGAGCAGACTTGTTAGTCGGAGCTAACATTTAAGACATTTTGGCATATGGTTATATATGATGACTTTATTCCTGTAAATTTGTAATTTCTACCTAGGCATCTTCCCATCAGCCTCGTCATAGCAGCCCCTTAAGTTAAGTTATAATATATACTGCATTAACTTCAAAATATAGGTCCTAATCTTTGATCGAGCTATTTTTTTCATTATAAATGAAATGTGCTGGTTCCCTCTTAAAAGAGTTTTGAGTCTGGGTGAAGACCTAGAACCTCAGTGGACAACACACAGCTCTGCACAATGCAAACTTCAGTTATGTCTGTTAATAGCTTTGAATTAAATATGTTTGGGTGAATGACTTTGTCCAGGCCAAACGTTTCAAGCAAGTGGCAGTATCAAAATAAAAAAATTAGCAGCTTTATCTTCAGATGCAGGCTGACTGGTGAAAGTTGTTTTATATAAGGAAATTCCTTCCCATTAATGAAATAAAAAAAACTTTTAAATCATTTTAGGGCACCTTTAACCCGTCGTTAAATATAATATCGTTCACTCACTATCAATTGGGGTCAACCACCTCTGACAACATTTCTTCAAATGGGAAGTTTTACCTAATTTATAATATAACCATCATATAATACTATCATGAGGCCCCATCTGACAACTGAATTATACTTTATCAGCAATAAAAAGTCAGGGATCATACTTACGTAGACAGAATGAGAGCCATTGAGAGGAGACCAGCTGCCACAAAAAAGACAAATCCATGGGCTATATACAAGGTCGCTGAATATATTGCATTGAATCCAATTGCTCCAACCATCGCTGATAACAATTGGAACCAACCTTGGCTTGCAAATAAGGCACCTGCAAAATAATAGATTGAGAATATGCAATTATGTAATAGAAATTTGATACATGAGATCGGTTAGATGGTCGGACATAACAGCATGTTTGTAAATACAACGAAATCTAACTCTCTATGAAAAGGGCCCCATTTGTACAGACCTTAGTGGTCTTAATGATGAGGTGGTCTTAATTGTGATGTAAATAATGTAACAAAGTAAAACTTCGTGTTGTAAATCTTCGTTAATGGTGTCAACAAATCAATTTGATTACCTTGATGTTGATGGTCAAATGCATTTAATCTAATTTAGTTGTCAATAATTGTTGTGTTAATGTTGGGTTTCCACTGTGATAGTAACACAGTAACAGGTTTATAACTAAGAATTTTAATAAAGAGGCACCTAATACTTCAATAGTTGTTACCTTGTTCATCTGGATGGACGAGTTTTGATGCAGAGGACCGAAGCATCACTCCAGTCAACATACTTGCAAAGGCAGCCAAGACAGCTGTGAATTAACATAATATAATCATGGTATGTGGGCTATTACAATTTACGTTAATTTTATTGCATTAAACTTACCAAAGGTCACTGAAAACTTTCCTGATTTTGTTATTTAATAACTTTCCTGATTTTGTTATTTATTATATATAGCTTACGGTCTATTTACAATGGTGTCTGAAATGGCAATTTGTATCTAACAAATTAATCAGCCCTTAGATACAAAGTTATTGAAGTCAGTGATTACATAAGGCAAGGTTGACTAAATTCAATTGTTAGATTAAAATATACAGAGGACTGGATTCAGCGATTTTCGACACTCATTTCTAGACCAAAAATATCTGTCTTTGTGTAGTTGTAGTTATTTCTCATGCACAACTTGCTAACAGTTTCAATACTCAGACAGTTTCTATAAACTGGAGATAGAATACAGCAAGTACAAATAACAAAACTATACATAGAAATGGCCCGCAATCATTCTCCAGAACCAAAATTAACTTAATTACTTTGTAGTAATTTGTAAGTTGTGATTGCTGTTAAAACATTCCCGAAAAGCTAAATATGAACTTACTCAAAAATGCAGCGTATGTCTGAGTGGCAAACGGCAGCAATAGCTGGTAGGTGATGTTTGATAACAGACCCACCAACACAAGACCTAGATCACCAATCCTCTTGAAGCAAAGTGTTAAAATTGCCATCGATGACAGGTTCTTGATGAGGTACGATGTCCCATTGAAGTACCCTGAAACAGAAATGTGTGTTCTTAGGCATCTTGAAAGTCAATTCATCAGTGTAGAGGCCATAGTTTCTAAGGCAAAATGTAAAAACCTTTTTGTTTGGGTGTTGCCTTCTAAAAAGTCGTCAATTACAGCCAAATTCATAGAGTTGGAAACGATCTCTTGGACTTGGAAGTTAAACTCCAGAGGAATTTATGTGAATCCAGGACTCTCATTAATTAATGAAATCCCTCACTCCTATACATTCACATGATGTCATGAGAGTGGCTTCCAATTCTATGAATTTGGCTGTAAACCAAAACACAACAGCATTGCTTGAACACACAGACCATGCATGCATAGCAAAAATAATAATCTACCTTGCCTAACTTTGGCAAGTCTTTCTTTATCACACATCTTTCGCATGTGAAGTTGAACTTGACTGTAAAAAATCACATTACTTGCAGCAATACGTATATTTCACAGTAAGCTTTTTACAGTATTGGTCCACCAATTAAGGAAAAGTTGCTTGCACTTTCGCACATTAGCAGTAAGTTACAGATACATGGGTGTGCACGTTTTTAATCAGATGCCAGGCAATGATTTTAGGATTCCCAAGGAAACAAGATATTATGAAATTAATTATTAAGAAATTTTATTGGAATGTTACAAGATAAGTAACAGTAATAATATAATAATAATAATAATATTGATTTATATAGCGCCAGTTTCAGTGACAGTGCTCACCGGCGCATTTATGTGTGATTAGCTATAGCTATTTTTTAAGAGATGTGTCTTCAGGTTCTTCTAAAAACTTTTTAGTGAAGTAGCTTTTTTCACAGAGTCGGGTAAATGGTTCCACAATTTTGGTGCAGCATGAGAGAAGGCCTTGTCTTCAAAGGTGTTTCCTTGAGTTTGCGGGACTTTCAGTAGTAGTTTATCACTACTTCTAATTAGTTGACAAGGGGTTGCATTTTTAGTTTGGATGAGCTTCTTTATGTAGTTGGGAGCTTGATCATTTAATGCCTTCCATGTCGTTGTTAATAGTTTGAACTGACACCTAGCTTCAATAGGTAGCCAGTGAAGGTTTTTCCTGTGATATGTGACGCTTTCATGTTTTTTTAGTCTTTCAATCAGTCTTACCGCGGAATTTTGTGCAACTTGCAGCTTGTTTACTAAATGCTTAGAGATTCCATAAAGCAATCCGTTGCCATAGTCAAGGTGAGGGGTAACGAGAGCATTTACCACAGTTTTTGTGACTTCCTTGTCCATATTCTTTCTGACTTTAGAGATGTTTCTCAGATTTAGGTAAACATTTCTACACATTTTGTTGACCTGATTTTCCATTGTCATGCCTTTGTCGAATATTACACCAAGGTTTCTAATATGATTTGCGGTTGTAATTTCTACATTGTCCACTTTGAGGGCCGAAAGCTGTAGTTTTTTCAGGTTTGAGGGTGTGCCAATGATCAAAAGTTCTGTTTTTTTCACTGTTGTTGCAGAGCAAATTTTCATGAAGGAATTCCCTTATTTCCATGATACATTTTTCCATTTTTTTCACCGCGTTTTTCTGGTTATTCAAGAAAGTGGGTTTGAATGAGAGAATGAGTTGTTCATCATCAGCATACTTTTCATCAGCAACATGATTCCTTGCAGCAACCTCACTAACAGGTGCAATATAGGAATTGAACAATATCGGGCCCAGCTTCGATACCTGGGGAACCCCAAATTTCAATGCAAGCTTATCAGATACAGTGTCATTTATTGTCACTGATTGTGAGCGTCCAGAGATGTATGATTTAAACCATTTCAAAGCATTGCCATGAATACCATATCTATGTTTCAGTCTTTTCAATAGTATGTCATGGTCAATTGTATCAAAGGCTGCTGATAGGCACAACAGCACAAGCATAGTCACTTCACCCTTGCTGAGGTTTAGCGTGATGTCATTGTGAATTTTGGTCAGAAGAGTCTCCGTGCTGTGATGTTTCTTGTAAGCAGATTGTTTGTCATCCTCAAGTTTGTGTTTTGAGAGGTGGTCTATGTATTGTTTGATCACTGCACTTTCGATCAGTTTCCCTAGAAAAGATAGGTTTGATACCGGTCTATAGTTCTTTTTAGTCAGCTCAAGTCCTATTTTCTTTAGCAGTGGTTTATCTAGAGCATGTTTTAATTCAAAGCTAAACCAGCTTAAAGAAGATGACCTAAGTGGGAAGATACAGAAAGCCAAAGGCAACTCGAAAGCCATGTTCAAGATTCTCAATTCAAGTCTCAACAGAAACCAAGAATTACCTCTTCCACACCTTACCAACAGTGAGGAATTGGCAAATAACTTCAATGATTTCTTTGAGGATAAAATCAAAATAATCCGAGGTAAGCTTGGATCATCATCAAACAACTCATCTGACAATGTTGCAACATTTATTGGTTTTAAACTCAACTGTTTCAACGCACTGTCGCAATCAGAAATAAAAATATTGATCAAAGAAATGCCGGTTAAACACTGTAATCTAGATCCTCTACCAACTTGGCTGATGCTCGAATGTCTGGATGAATAAATGAGTATGAGATTACTATATCTTGGATAATAAATGCATAAATGATTAAATACGTTAAAATTGCAATAAGGAAAAATTAAAAAATTCATGAAAGGCTTTTTTAAATAAAATGTCTTTAATTTGGTTTTAAAACTGCTCTTTTTTTTTAAATAACACAGATCTTTATGTGATCTGGGAGTCTGTTGTTAATCAGTTTGTCACCTGATTATTATTTGGTAACATTATGAATTTACATCGTCAGAAGAAATTTAATGCTCTCCAGGAGAAATGATCTAATGTCACCAGAGCTAATATACGGATTAGATTCTAAAGAGAAAAAGTGCAGCACATGAACTAACAATACATGAACACAATCAGGCATTGTATTCACCTATGTAGTCGATTAGCATACACTGAAAAGTTTGGCATAAGTTTGACAGGAACTTTTATGTAAAAAAAGTAGATGATGAGGACGCGTAATGTGGCTCTATAGTATACATTTCACAGAAGGGAGTTAATAATGTAATAATCTTTCTTTTTTGTGCCCTTAACAGCCAATTACAACATGAAAACATAAGTTTATATATCATATGTCAGACCTTGTCATTTGTATTGTATTGTATAATTATTCACTTAACATGCTTATACTCCACCTAGATAGCTTTCCTATATATTGTTCTGAGCAGGCAATAACGAAAATGTTAGTTAACTAGATCCATGAAGTCAGCTCCCAGATTCCAGTTCCCAGTCAGCTACCAGTCAGCTACCAGTAAAGTGAACTCAGCTCCCAGTTCCAGTTCCCAGTCAGCTACCAGTCAGCTACACGTAAAGTGAACTCAATTCCCAGTTCCAGTTCCCAGTCAGCTACCAGTAAATATCTGGGCAACTGTTTGGTTCCTTGACCAGCATCACTGACATTGGGGCAACGGAAGTCCAGACCCTATACTTCTTGAATTCGCCCCTCTGTTGGACCTGCATCCTCATAGGTGAGTCATCATATCATATTTAGAATATTAAGTGCAAACTGAACTTTAATTGCTCAATAACAGCAGTAAAATCAATCAATATGACTAGTGGAATATAAGTTAGTCATATCCCTTATAGTCGGGAGTTAACTAACATTTTTGTTGGTTATATATACTAACTTTTTGTTGGTACCAACAAAAATGTTAGTTAACTCCCGACTATGAGGGATAAGATAAGATAAGATAAGATAAGATAAGATAAGATAAAATTTATTTAAAGTCGGTGGTGATACAAATAACATTAAAACATAAGCTATAAAAGAAAGCTTTTGGGATGTAACTATTACTTATTGGGCCAACATCAGCATGGCAACGCTTATGTAGAACGATGTTGACCCAAACTGGCATGTGAGCCTAAATGACCAGCAGTCAGAGACAGACATAATGATGAGATGATGAGGCTTTATCATTCAGAGGAGCCAGCCGATGCACTGACAGGCTAGTAAGAATAAAGAATGGATATTATATTCTAAATATGATATGATGACTCACCTATGAGGATGGAGGTCCAACAGAGGGGCGAATTCAAGAAGTATAGGGTCTGGACTTCCGTTGCCCCAATGTCAGTGATGCTGGTCAAGGAAAATATCAGAAGGATCAGTTGCAGTCTCCAGCGTCTGTGTTGAACGTCATCAATCTTATAGAGGCGGAAAATGTTCTTGAAATGGCTTATTGTGAAGAAAGTGGCATGAGGGTCTTTAATGATGGTTTCAGGTAAACCAATGACAGCATAAAGCAGGGTTAAGCCACTGAGCATGAACAAGATGACTATGGCCCAAAGGAATCCTAAAGATGATAGGAGGTGACCCATGCCAATCTGGGCAATGGTGAGCCCAAGTCCCATGCAGATCTCCACAATCAACATGTGCCTTGATCTGCTGTTGTGGTCTGTGATGTCAGAGATGTAGGCAAAGCTGGCAGCTACAATACATAATGCACTTCCCATTAAGCCTTCTAGGAACATCATTGGATACAAGGCCCATAGTGGTAGGTCCCAACAAACTGTGGCTGCCACCACACCAAGCCTGAGGAAACATGCTGCTAAGGGTGGCACAATAGCAAACTTCCTTCCAGCTCTGTCACTGTAAGCCCCAAGCAGGAGACTCGTGAAGAGGGCCGGCAACATATAAATGAAGATAACAGTCAACATGAAGGTTGCCGCTTGTGACTGAACCTCTTGCTGTAGCTGGTAAGCACTGTCATTCACATCAGCGGTAAAACATTGACTGTCATTGTTCTGGTTGAGGCTGTTTTCCAACCCTGCAGCTGTGGCGAAACGGTAGTAGATGTATTGTTGTTGGAATGGTTGTGATGCCGAGTATGTCATGAAGCCGAAAATGATCAAAGGTTCCACCGTGATCTTTCGAGTTATTTTACGTCTCCTCGGACGAATAGTCTTGAGGTCTATCCCTTCCTCATTATTAATTTTGGATGCCAGAGCACCGAATGAATTGGTCTTGTCATGGTTGGTTATTAGTGGTGTATTTTGTTCATCCATCGTGTTGCTTGACCTCAGTGTACTGATACAACATCTAAATCATTCACAACATGTTAGATAACAAGATCTATGTAGTCCATAATGACAATTGATACATCCAGGTGATTTGGAGCCATAAGCAGGACTTATGATTGAATCTTAGTGCCACTTCAACACAACACTGCCTCCTCCGCACTGAGTGAATCACAAATGCTAACAGACTAAAAAAAACAGCAAACAGCAGTCACATGGTTACGTATCAGCACATGTCCTAAATTGCGCCTTTATCAACTCACACACGATCGTGTCTGCTGGGACGGTGTGCCAGTTGTTCAGCATGTGTGACCTAAAACATCAAAGTTGGGACACCTCAACCCAAAGTATCATAAATTGGAATCATTGGTGTGTCCAATATGAGCATGAATCACTTAAAATTCATCATGACTTTACATTAATGCTTTTTTCGGACTCAAGACGGCAGGGTTCATTTAGTTTAATTTTTAACTGTATATATAGGCCTAACACCAGTCTATAATGAATTTCAAAGTTAACATGTTAAGGTGTTCAGGTTTGTGAGACCTATATAAAAAGCATGCCCAGCTAAACCCTGCTTGACTGCTATCATCAGTGATATGATCATATTGTTTTACAAAAGTCATTTATCCAAATTGTGGCTAGATATCTGAATGAGATAATGTTTGCAAGCGAAGTCCAGCTGCACATTTCTGGACATTAGATATGATTACAGTTTCTTCTATTTGCATAGTGTGACTAGGATAACAAAACAATTACACAGGTGCATCCTAGTTTGTCCAAGTACATCTTCCAAATAAGTCAAACATTAGAGGATTGTCAACATTATAAATTATTCAGTTTCGAGGTAGATCTTGACCACCCTTGATAACGACTTTTTTTCCTTTCTGTCCTATAAATGTAAGGAATGGAAAATAACCTATTGAGACATATTTTTGTTTACTGGATGTAGAAAATAAGTATTAAAAAAAAAGGGCCATCATAATATTATTAACTACATGTTCTTCATGTGCCCACCATCTATAAAAAATAAGATATATTGGAAATAGCAAGCTTGGTTTTTCGAAAAACCCAAATAACAGGTGTTTCAAAAAGCTTAAATCTAAGCATTCAAAATTAATTTAATGGAGTTTCACAGTGATGGCTCAGCTGACATCAACTGTCTTTCTGCCATTATAAATACTAACAAAGCTTTTATCACTTGGATTATCCTGATTTACAAAGTGAAAAACTGAAAACTTCTCTTGGGTATTTGAAAAACCAATTTTTCCAAATAAACCATGCGAAAACTGTGCCATTTTCTCTTAAATCCACATGTTTATCGTATTTACAGGGCACTTACCTTAGGTTGGATATGAACCAACTTGTAGAGAATGGAAATATCAACCAGTAATTAATTTTCTGCAGAATACGGTGCTCTTCTTTGCAGTGGAAAGCATCTGTGTGAACAACAGGTGCTGGAGTTTGGATAAGCTTCGGGAGAACGCAATTCTACAAGGCCTACTTGTGTTGTCTTGAGGCCAATTAGAAGATGGCTAACATCACCCTGACAAATCAACTGCATGGGAGTATAGGCTAACATATGACATGGCTGCAGGACCAGCTGGCCTTTCTAGCCAAACAGAAATCAAGCTAGTGATACACTAATAATGCACCTTTTATAGTGAATATCCCTGATGTGTCTCAAAAATGCATACTATTCCATAAGAGAATACGACAAAAAAATTGATCAGATAAGGAAAATAAGTTCTGAATCCTGCATTGTCAATGTGACTGAGGCAAAATGTGTTTGGTCACATCATTTTCATAGATGTGATCAGCCGTTTTCTTCACCATCAAAGAAGTAAATGTGATAATGTTTGAATAGAAGAGGCACAAGGCCAAGAGGTCATCCAACTTATATAAATGCCGACTGACATGACGACAAACTTAAAAAAAATGTCAAAGCTCATTAAGGTTGCTCTCTCTTGAGGTGATGGTTGGAGTTCATCAGGGGTCAGCACTGAGTCCCTTTCTCTTTGCCATCATGATTGCCTGACTGAGAGAGTCAGAAGGGGCCATGGAATATGACGTTTGCAGACTGTGATGTGCGCGAGTAGGAGAGAAGTGAAAGTGAGAGAAGTGAAAGTAAAACTGGAGAATTGGAGGAAGGCACTTAAGGACAGGGGCATGCAAGTGAGCTGACAGAAACAAGAGTATTTATGCACTGGAGGTGGCATGGCAGAACCCGGGGATGTCAAGATTCAGGGAGAGATGGTACCAACGGTCACGTGTTTGGGCTCTATGGTGCAGAAGGATTGCAGCAGGGTGTAACTAATACAAATACGTCACACAGTAGCAAGACCATGGTATGGAAACACAAAACAACTGGAGAGAAAGCTTGATGTGGTGGAGCTGAAGATGTTAAGATTGATGGTCTAAAGGAGTGACCCTAAATGATGTAGTGAGGTCTCAGCTAGGGGTGTCGATACAGGGGGGGGGGAGATGGGAAGGATATATACCCTCAATTTATGGGAAGAGCGAACGATCAATGCAATCCCCCCCCCCTCCCCCTGAAATTCACAAATTTATGAAAATTACCTTTTTTCTACTCACTTCGGTTTTGGAACATTTGTGCTTTGTTCAACAGTTTTACACTTCACATATCAGTCTGGCATCAATGATCCACTACTACTTTTTTTTTCAGGTGTTAACTTCTGCCAGTTGTACAAGCGAGGGGAAGTCCTGATGCGACAAAGTGGCTTGTATCCCTCCAACCCGTCAAGAGAATCAACGCCCTGAGTGAGGAAAGAACTGGATGTGGAAAGCTTAAGCAGTCAGCCGAGGGAAGGAAGACTTAGGTGGTTTGGGTATGTGTGGACTATGGAGGAGAGATGAACACTACATAGGAAAGAGAGTGACGAGGATAAGCATTTAAGAATTGGAAGAAGAGGAGGACAAGACCAAAGAGAAGATGGGAGGACTGCAAAGAGGAGGATATGAGGATGGCAGGTTTAGTAGCAGAGGATGCAGGGGACAGGGGGTGATTGGAGGGGGAGGATCTGCACCGGCCACCCCACTTAGATTGGGAATAAAGCGAGAAGAAGGAGAAGGTTGCTATTATACATTATCAAAATCCAATAAATCCAGATTGCGCGGATTGTCAAATTGCATAAAAACAAGTGTTATATCACATCTAATAGAAATCAAATTGTACACACTTTAACTGATCTATACACTCAATCACTGCACCCCCAACTGTTCTCTGGACGGAGAAAATGGCAATAGTCCACATTGTGACAGAGACCCCAGAAGCACAGGTTCACTCTAAGGTCTTGTTTATCACATTTTATGCAATGTAGGATCTGGAAAATTTTGCCTATTCCGAGGGCTATATTCCGAATCTTCGGAGGGTTATATTCCGACACATTTAAATTCAAGTGGCTAAACTTGTGTGAAACTCCATCAGAACAATTTGGAATGCTTAGATGTAAGCTTTTGGAAATTCCAGAAACTTAGGTTTTTCGAAATACCAAACTCGCTATTTCCAATTCATTGGTTTTTTAGAAACCTAAATTGGTTAGCACGAAAAAACCACTGTTGTCTGCATGGTAATAACCAACAAAAATGTTAGTTAATCCCGTTCTATGATTATGATGGAGTAACTAACTTATACTCTATTAGGCATATTTACTAATTTGATCGTTTGTTTTGTTTTACTGCCCTAATTACCCAAGAAAAGTTCAGTTTGCCCTCAGGAGGGAGTTTCGTTGCTTATATCCCTCTCAGAATAATAGGAAAACTAGCTTGGTGGATTAGGGGAGAGTGAGGCACCATGAGCCACTTTTTTTCCACCTTGGAGCATTAGTATCTTATATAAAATGTTGAATTGCATATATTTGTAAGAGGGGAAAATGCTACCTTTAAAAATGTGGTCAAGTGGCTCATGGTGCCCTGACCAAGGGGCACCTTGAGCCAACCTAAGAAACACCTGGAGTTTGCTAAAAGAGGTTTTTAGTTTGCTTCAATAGTGGCACAAACATAGATTGCCAAGACTTTGAGCAATCAGCAATCAATTATTAACCAATTATTAACCATATTCAGGGAATAATGTTGAAAAATATAATAGGCCGCAGGAGCGGCCCCGTAGGGGCCGCCCGTAGGGCTTTTATGACTAGAGATTGGCCAAAAACAAAAATCTACTGACGTGCTATTCTCAAATGACCGGACGGAACTTTGTTGTCCTAATTAAACTAGAAATCAATGCGCGGTAATGAGGTCATGATGCGCGACGATGAAAATAGGCCAAAACGTCACAACAAACTTGTATTGATGACGTCACAGAGAATGCCTTTGCGCTGGGCAAGGGGTGTCACGGTAATATCCCCGCTCAAGCGGAACGATCGCGATTTTGGTTGCCTAGATTGTTACGTATTAGATAAATTACATGAGAGCTCCTGGTGAATTGCAACTATGAAAATGGCATCAAATTATATTTTTAGTAAATCACACCTCCTGCGGCCTCTCATGCACATTGCATTATCATATTAGGCCGCAGGAGCGGCCCCGTAGGGGCCGCCCGTAGGGCTTTTATGACTAGAGATTGGCCAAAAACAAAATCTACTGTCATGCTATTCTCAGATGACCGGATCGAACTATGTTGTCCTAATTAATCTGCGCGGCCATGATGCGCACAAAATAATAATGACCTACTTACACAAAAATCATTCTTTACTTAGGATTTTCCTGACAAACTTGAAGAAACTCACGTTAGAACTCGGTTAATGACCATTTCTAGGTGATTCCAAGACTGGACAAGCAGTAGAACTATGGTTTTGAATGTTTCATGGGACATGATGGGAGCCATGTCCATTGCCATGAGGCTTGTCAACTAAATGAACGTTCGACCAATCAGAGTAGAGCTTATTTCTTTGCAAGGCCATTTTGCAAGGCAACGAGCTCTAACAGACTCTGTGATTGGCTGTGGCACTTAGGCCTTAGAAATTAATGCATAAGGCCTCATTGTTCATCAGTAAGACTACGCAAGCAACGAGCAGAAGGGAATGAAATAAAGCTTAATTGCAGAAGGATATATGAACTAACAGTAATGCAAACAACACCAACCTGCAGTCCATTGATAAGATATCAATAAGGAAAGAGGAGGCCGTTATTTTCGGGAAAAGCCCTAAAATAGTACCAGGCTATAAATAGATGTGGGCGTGGCCTAATGCAAGCACGTACTTTTGTTTACAAATGAATCTGTGTGTTGACAACTCGGTTTTGACAGCTTGTCAGAAAATGTTACCAACAGAAACAGCTTAATCTAGTGGATAACCATAATGATAACATCAATGACTTCAATACAACATTCAACACCAGTAGAATAAATCACTTCAGTGAAATTGACCGCGACAGTGATGCTAATGAAACATCATGGGTTTTAAACATACAACAGAATATCAATGATGAATATGTATTTTCTGGATTTTGTTTAGACACTGAAATTTAATGTCACTAATTTTCATGCTATTTCCAATAAATGGCATGTGGTATGACAGTCGCTAACCATGTAGACCAAAATTGCTACTTAGGTATTTTCTGAAAACTGTTTGGTACAATAAATTTAAATACGTCTGAATTTCAGTCTTATACACTTTTCTGGTGTGACATGACAGTCGCTATCCAAACTAGTACCACAAATTAATTAATCAACCTTGCAAACATTATTTATTTATGTGGACTATATAACTATAACATTCACTTAAAGATAATATATGATAAACCTGAATATATTATCTTTAATATAAATATATTGTCTTTAGGTATATTTAATATCTATCTATATAAATACACAATTCATTGCATCAACAATGCAATTTAATTTAATTTTGTTATATAGAAGAACCCTTAAGTCAGGGGCAGATCCAAAATTGTTTGCAGTGTTCCCTCTAATTTCTTATGCACAGTGATGTATTAGGCCAAGAAGGGGAGGGGGGCTAAGAACCCCCTAGTTCAGTTACTGGACTAAGAACCCCCCTTAAACCGCCCCCCCCCCCTACCTTTGAATCTGCTACAGCTCTTAAACAAAAGGGTATAAAAATGTATGCCATGGTACATGTACATGACACAGGATTATCCATGCGGCCCCTCATGCACATTGCATTATCATATTAAATTTATCTCAAGGTGCATAGTTTTCTTGACAGTTATATTAAAAAATACTTGTAAAGTCCATAAAAAAAAATCCATATAAATGCAAGCCCCAACCCAATGATTGTCCAGGGCAAGCGAAGTGTGCCTGTGGTAAAATTACATATAAAATAAGCTTTTTTTTCCTGGAGAATTACCAAGCCTAAATATACAAACATGCCTACATTTTTTAACCCACAGCAAACAAAAAGGGCTATTGTTTTTATTCTGAAAAATGATGTCCATCCGTGGGTGGCCAGGCGGTAGCATGACACTTACGTTTCTGGAACTCAAAACACCAATGCAGTTACCCTAACTAAATGTCATACAGTAATACTCTATATGACCTTGTGACTTTTGTCACATGACATGTCTCGGTTATGTTTTACAAAATTTGGAAAAAACAAAAAAAAATCAACTTTTTCGTTTCTGGAGCAGAACTCGCACACTACTGCATCTACATGTTTACAACTTTTGTTGTGACTTAACCATAAATGGTATAAAATTTGCCTAATAAGGTGAAAATATTACAAACTCCACTTTTTTCAAACCTAGCTCCTTACCAAAGACAATATTAATCTCACATGAGTGAAATTTTGCAAATATCTAAATTAGTTCTTTCACTTTATGAACTTCATTTTGACATCCACATCTTATTTATGGAAAATCTAGAAAAATTCTGAATATTGAGTTTTCACGAATTTCTGGAGCAGAACTCCGCGCTAAGGCACTTAACCTTATGGAATTTTTACAGTATTACTCTATATCCCGCAGATGCACGTATTTTGGATATTTTTTAAAATATTAAACTAGGCTCCAAATCCAGTTTTGAAATTGATTTTGGGCCTCAATACCAATAAACCGAATGTCAAAGGAGATGCTCATTTATTTGATTTTGAATATTAGTTGTAGTCAACCATTCGCTTAGAATCTATAGAATATTTTTTTTGACAGCTATTTGAATTTTTTGTGCAAGTCCAAATGTAACTGATTGATTTGGACCCAACAAACTGAAGTTCGAATATATATTCAGCCTATAGGCTAAAATTAATAAATATCCAATGAGCATGTTTTCAACATTCAATTTTTGGTAATTGGGTCCAAATCAGTGTCAAAACTGTACAGTTGAATAAATATATTCAATAAATATCCAAAACCTTTTATTATTTTTGATTCTAGTCAAATATCAAAAATTCACAACACAAAATTCAATATTCAAAGAACTTGACTGGGCTGTAAAAGTGCAGTTGCTATGTGCGTATCATTACAAGATACCAGCCTTGGCCTATCGTCTGTACACTTTCTCAGACAATAATGGGACACAAAATCAACAAAGGAAAAGCAATCAGAATACAGAAATTTTATTTACATGATTTACATAGAACTTTACACATAATTTAATACACGAGTCTGTGATTAAATACTGAACTTTCTATACAATTTCCCCATCTCCTGCAGGGTATCACAAGTTGTATGTTAAGTATACTACTCACAATTTAACAAGTATACATACAATATGAAACAAGTAGAACAGCTTAACCAGGAATATTTGAATATATAGCGCTTATTATTACTGCCAGTTTTCCCAGATGCTTAATGAACCAAGAACGACTAACAAGCAAACTAGTCAACAAAAAGCTACAGTCCCCAATTAAAATTCACCCCAAGGAACAATGATGAACACCAACAACGCACAGGTTGCACCTTACTTCTTCACATCTCCCTCAAATTACAATCATTTACACAAGAAAAAATCATTGAGAATGATGACAGTAGTAATCTAAATTATTCACCATTTTGTTTGCTCAAAACAGAATATATTTTTACAGCAATTACATATCATAACATAACCCTTTTTTCATATTAGAAATTATGATTTAGAAACACTAAAAATATTTGGAATCTCTAGACAAAAAATTAAGTAGCACAATCATGCTAATTCTTGGCAAGAAAAATGTGTCTAATTTACAACAGACAAAGAACCAAATATCTATAACCCCCTCAGTTACACAAGATAATAAATGGATGATGATGATGATGTCTGCCATTGCGTAGACTAACTTGTAAATCAGCAAAAATAAGCATGAAAGAAGTATCAGTTTGGGTGAAGATCATTGTGGTCTTCTTAAAAAGTCATTAAAAGTATTAGCAAAGATGCCATAATGGTGAAAATTCACTTTTCATATATGCAAGTCTCCCATACACTCTTTTTATATAGCAGCCACAATGGCATTATTGCCTCATTGACCTCTCTTTGTACTCAGATATAAGTATTGTGACTTCATCCATAGACTATAGCCATGGTCAGATCACAGAGCACAAAAACATTGGTCAAGTAATGACTATAATATATTACGTAATTAAGATGAGGTCAATGTCCTAATGGTTGCCACGTGAAAAGGGTGTATGAGTAAGAAACTAACAGAAACAAAACATACAATGCATACAAAATATTCAATAGATTATCATGGGATCCTGTAATTACACATCTCTAATAATCACCAACTAAACACATTTTCAAATGAAAACCTCAAACTAATAATATGTCTAAATGTGTGGCAAACGAGTGCCTCTTGAATATTTGTAAATAAAGTGCTAACAAATACATGAACATTTGAAGAATTTCAATTATATTCCATTAACAACTGTAGACCTACTTTGCAGAGAATGATGAGTCCAAAGAAAATCTATACATGAAGTAATGACATCTGCATAGAAGATAATTAAAGAAATTAGCACATTACTGAAATTTAAAAGAGAAATTCAAATTAATATCACAAATATATGCAGTCTGTTCAACCAGTGTGCAATAGCGTTTGACGATATCAATTATGCAATGTTCCAAATAAGCCAGTCATCTGCTGCACCCAAGCTAGTCAAAATTTTCGTCAAAGGTTCCGGCAGTTTTCAATAATCAGCCGATACATGGTCTTTCACATGAGACAGGGCATCCTGAAATATAAAATAAACAACATTGCTAAATATATTTGAGACCATGTGCAAATCAAACACTCTAATCATGTCAGTGCTGATCTGATATCTCTATATACTCTAAGAATACATTCAGAATTAATCCTAGGACAGAAGCAATAAAATGGCAGACTCAGCTGTAGAACTACTTTGTTCCACCCTATTTACATTTTTTTAATAAGAGCTGCAACTATGTCCGACAACGACAGAGTTTTAATTCCAGATGTATTGACCACATTATAAATCGATAGCATTGTCAGAAGGAAGTTTTCAAATGAAGAGTTTACTATAAATATAGGCATACACATGGAAAAAGAACAGATTTCAAACTTAGCAGTATACTTAGTTAACTTGTCAGACAACCACATTACAGCTGATTGCAATGAAGTGTGGTCAACAGGCCATAAGTCCGATTTCAAGTGTGGCAGCCACGACACAGTTTTGCACGCATGAGTGCCTCCCTAATAGGTTAAACCATCTTAATCTGCAGCTTTAAATGAGCTGGTGGATTGCTAGTCAATTATCATTTCATTGATAGAACAGCAAAGTTACACAATATAAATTTTACCATCAGTCATGATTGATGATCAGATTTCAAAACACAGTGACCCGAGTTTATTTGCAATGTTTTGAATTCTGTTGCATAATAGGTGATCATGCTCACCCAGGAAATTACTAGTCAAAACACTAAAATGTTTCTATTTGTGGGTTTGATTGGGAACTACTCAGTCATGGTAAATTGTGATATCACCAGGAGACTTTGCCAAGCAGCTGGCTATACTTCATTGCAATCCACTGTAATACAGAGAACAGTACATTTCTTCTGACTACTAATTACCAGCCAGAAAAGATTCAAAGGATTCTCTTATACCAAGGAATAGTTTGACAAACCTTATTTTTGGTGATGTACTGGGAGCAGTCATTCCACAGGCAACGAATAACACTTTGATTTGGCATGATGTGGTAATCATTTATGTGTGTGATCAGATCATCAATGGAAGTTAGCGGTAAGAGGCACTGACCAAACTGAAATATGAAAAGAAATTTCCTTACATTATTGCAATCTATATACATTGAGCACTTGTCAGATCACATATAAAGATACAACACTGAACGTATTACTGCTATATTACATTACTATAGACACGTATAAATATAAAATATTCAAGTGACATACCTTGCATGCATATTTAGCTTTTTCCACTAGTGTAACACACTCCAAAGCTCCGTTCTTTCTACCAATGAACAGCTACACAAAATAATAATAAACCACGTTTTATATTGCATCAATTGACAATCAAATCACTAAATATCAATGCAAAATATGACAATGCATACCTTTCTGCCATGCACACGCAAAGAGGTTATGACGCCTTTCTTTATTCCATAAATTACAAACAACAAATTCAAAGTCTGCAAAAGAAAACATAATATGGCACTTAATTCAGTTTGTTTACGCATAAATTTGCAAAGTTATCCAATATGAAAAGAAAACCATACAAAGGAACTGTTCAAAAGTCATTTTTATGTGACCAACATTAAATTTGGAGCAACAGATACTTAGTGCATAGAAGCATTTTCTTCTAAAGTAAAGAATATAAACTGAAGTTCTTATAACACTCCACTGCTCAAAGTTACTTGGTGCTTCGAGTGCTTTTATTGACCGTAAACAAATATTTTACGGCAGCAAGAATGGATGCATGAAAATGTAAACCATCTTGTGTAGAACTCATCATTAATAGACTGGTGTTAAAAATGGCTGCATTTGGATATCAATAACATATATACCTGAACATCAAAGCATCTGACCACTTCCTCATAACCAGCAACATATATTTTGTCTTCATGAATTGCGAGAGATGTGATGACTCGTTTTTGGACAAGGCACTTTACCAGTTCACCACTCTGCAAAATTAAACAATATGGTTAAAACTATAAATGTATTTTATAAAGTGGTAAAATGGAATACAGGACCATCAAGTCTAATTACCATACGACATCACGTTAGTGACATTACGCAGAATAACATTTTTATTAATAAAAGTTTTTGAAAAGAACATACATTCAGATCATGAACTTGTAGAGTTTGATCGGCACCACCACTGTACACTAATGGATTTGAAACCTGAAACAAAGCAAGGGAACCCATTTCATTAGATAATTTCTAAATTCTGCTTACACAGTCCACAGTCCTGTTCAAAATGACACTTATATTTATTTTAATTTTATATTATTGTGATTAGCTATGCAAACTGACACTCATTTAATGTAATATATCTTTTACTTCAAGTGGAAGTGTATTAATAAACATATATATATATATATTACCAGCAAATAATATATTTATTTCAGCCTTTATCTATACTTTACCTGAAGACACATAGGCACTTTAGAGTGACCCTCTAAACTCCTCATGAGGAGACCTGACATGGCATCCCGGATAATTAATGAACAATCACTAGAGGCCACCACCAGTATGCGCCTGCTGCCCTCTTTTGTTGTCTTGATGGACCTAATGGCTGCCTTGGAGCAGTAGAAACTGTCTGTCAGCCTCCTTGACTGATTTAGATTAAAGAGGGGAAAAAAGGAGTTAATAAAAAACCAACATGATTACAATACAAAAAGCAAAAGACCAAAGAAAACGTTTTACTAGAAGACATACCACGAGGGAATAACAAATAATATTTCCGTCACCAAGACCAATGTACATCCTGTTCCAGTTGATATCCATGCAGTGTACTCGATGTGCAAAGGCCCAACAGTCCTTCTGGTCACCAGTCTGAAAACGGCAATTTCCCAAACACCAATCAGTACCGAATACTGAACAAAAGAACTACACCAGTAAAACAATTTGTTTTATGATTATTCATAGAAGCAACAGTGCACAATGAAATACCAATTATTTTGCATGCTGCATTATATGGCTACATGTTAAGCCATCCAATTTCTATTCAATCATATCTCAAAATTCTGAAGTTACAGGATTAACCGATAAAGTAGAAACAAAGTCATGAAGTAAGATTTTACCTCCAAGTCCCAAGTGATGACACTATTATCATATGATCCACTGAAGATCTCAGGAACAGAGTCACTGGTTGAGGGACGATACACCTGGATGACTTGAACACCTTTAGAATGACCAACATACTCCTTCACAACTTTGCACGTGTTCATATCAAAGCGCATTATCTTCTGATCTTCAGATGCAGTGATGAGCCAATTCTCCCAGATTACCATATCGTGGATGGTGTTCAGATGACCTAAAAATAATGCAACACTTCGCATATTTGACCCATACTTGTGAATGATTAACTTACAGTTCGCAGTGATTCTCTGCACTATCCAGTTAAATAAGCAAATGCTTAACCTGGAGCCCCAAATTCATTTTTTAAATAATCATACATATTAACTGTTATGATGTTACACAACAGAATGGAATTATTCCACATCTCTAAATCACGTGCAGACTGAATCTAAATTGTGCACTTTAGTCGCTCGACATGATATTATGTTTGTCAGCATCACAATGGAATATCGCAATGCTGCTTTTCATTATCAGCCACGTTGCAAACAACTCCAGAATTTAATCTAATATTTCAACTGGAGTGCATCAGTCCAAGTTGTCCAACCCACTAAGTTACCTTTCAGTTCTTCGGGTGAGGGAGAATCAGCAGACTGTACATCACTTGATAATGGTATTTCACCTTCTGGGAGTGTCAGCGACTTTGCATCCAAGCTACAAGAAGATGCATTTTGTATGAGAGACCAAATACATTTGCAAGGACGCAACGCAAAACGCTGTTATAAAACATCAAATATGTGGGACTAAAACCAGCAATTTAACATACATACCATTCACCCTTTCCTTTGCTTTCAATATCAGTAGGTCTTCCATCATCCTTACACTCATCTTCAGCAATATTTGATGCTTTTTCACTTGTTTCTTTTCTAGACTTCCTACATTTAGATGTCGGTTTTTGTCTTGGTGATCTGCGTGGAGATTCTTTATCAGTTGAAAGGCTTGCCGAGTTCTTCACACTGGAAGATCTTGTCTGTTTTCTCCTCATGGATTTCTTGTCTTTCGAGGATTTTTTTGCATTGTCACTTGGATTCATTTCTGATTGCAGACACTTGGAATCAGCAACACCAGGAAGATCTTCTCCCTTAGACTTATTCGGAGGAATGGCAGTTATTCCAACAGCAGCTAATTCTTCCTGATTCATTTCTTTAACAATTTTCTCCCAGTCCATTGATTCTTCCTGCTTTTTTTTAACTCCTGACGACTCATCTGGCATTTCTGTTTTGATACTAACTGGTTCAATGTCAAAATTAAAATTAAACCGTTCTTCAGTCCCAGTCACTTGTCTAGGTGACTCAGAGCAACTGTCACTTTGAGTATTTCTGGTCAGCGGTACTAACTGGTCGGAACTAGACAGAGTATAAATTTTCTGGTTACTTGGACCAGCTGAACTAGCCAAAGATTTGATCACAAAATCACTGTCCTTTGCATTAAGCGAACCCAAATATTTGAGTCCTTTGCCATCTCGTAGCTTGTTAAGTACATCATCAGTTTTTGGTGTTTCCTGAGGGGCAATCTGCACCATTGTTTCTGGTTCTTTCAGCTCAGTTTTTGGTTCCTTCATTTGAATCACAGATGTCGAGTCAGGTTCTATAGTTTCCTTTTTAATTGGCACTTGTGGCAAATTCTGGATCACAGAATCACAACTTTCACTAGGAACAGACAACACTGTACTGTTTTTATCACAAATATTCTGCTGGGATGAGGGCAGGGTATCACTAGTTGCTTGTTCTTGAGAGTTATTACTTTGCGTGTCTGGTTGTCTAGGCAACTCCTGAGCTTTTTCCAGCTCGTTAACAGCTTCCGTGGAGGATGAAATCTCAGAAACAGCAACCCTAGGAATAGGTGTGTCACTGCCCTGAGGTTTTGGTGGTGTAGCCCTTTTTTCCACTGCACCTGAATACAACCAAACAGCTTAATCAGCAAACATATCAATATTAATGAAAGAAAGACACGCAAACATGTTCTCAAATGTCAATGTATGAGCTCCGGCAGCAAAACGAATTCTATTGCGTAAATTGCATTAGTTGAATAAATTCTATTCTATGCTATTCAACACATTTTTCACGATCTTACCTTTGAGAAGACAGATCCTTTGACTTCGTAATTCATCCTCCTCAGCCATTAGCTACAACATAAAAAGAAATTTAGCTGCATGATATGATTCCTTTATAACGCCTGAGGGAAAAATATAAAGCCTGAGTTGCATCCTTACCTTGTCTCTCTGTTTTAACCTGCGTTGAAGCTGATCTTTAGTCTTCTTCAGAAGACTTTGCAATTTTTCAACTGCTCTGTGGACTTCTGACAATTTATTGTGGATTTCGTCTTCACGGAGAGACAATGCTAACATCTGGTCCATGCAATCTGCAGCATCAGTCTCATGTAACGGCAAATCTCTCTCTAGTTGAGCTGATACAACACTATCCCTTGACTCTGGACATAATGCACAAGACAAATTGTCCACTCCTGGAGATTCACTTGCTTCATGCAGTTCACTCATCGGAGAAAGCTGATTTTGTGACATCACTTGATCAACTACTTCTTCAGTTTCTCTACTTCGAACTAGAGCTGAGGGAGATGGACTTATTTTGCCAGAATGTTTTGAAGGAGACTGCATTTTGTCTGCTTTACAAACTAAAACACCTTCTGATTGAATTTGTTTTTTGTCGTCCACAGCTTCGCCTTTTCTTGATGGCAAATTATGAACTTGTTTGTTATCTACAACAGATTCTGGTATTTTTATGACATTTGACTTGGTATCTTTGGGTTCGATGACTAGAATATTAGGTGGCTCAGTATCCCTTGTGGCAGCTACAAAAAAGTAATGAATATCAATATTTGTATTATGACTAATATAATATCAAGGCTCATCGAAAAAATCCATTTATAATATCTTTTACCTTGCATATTTTGAAGCTTTGGTTTTTTCACAATGGGTTTGTCTGTGCTACTGCTCATCATAGATGTCTGCAAAACCAAAATTCTTAAGGTTCAAGTGCATCATTGAAAAAAAAAACCCCCTATTTTGCTGCTGAGTCATGAAGGTCTGTAAACAAGACATTTAAAGTGCAAGATTTAATAAAGTAACATTTACCACACTTGACTCTGACACATTTCGTCGTCTCTTAGGTGTACAACTTGACTTGGGCAATTTTTCTTTTGGCTCTTCTTCATCACTATCTTCTATTAAAATATGACTCAAAGATGGCTTTCCTTTCCGAGTCTCCTTTGGTTTCTAAAATTGTGAGTTAGAAGTGATAAAAAAAATAAATGCAATAAGGTAAAACTATTCAAACACTAATATCAAGGGCAATTTCATGAACCAAGTGTCCAAATATTGTGAAGAATGTAAGGACACTCTATACAATCTAAATCAAAGGTGGCTCAAACACATGAGAGAGTATGCACAAATCCTTCATAGTGAAACTCACCTGAGTCACTGGTTCCACACTGGTAGTTTCCTTATCTTTTTTAATTTCAGATGGGCCTGGAGTTGGGGAGGGTGAATCCCTGAGCATAATCAGGTCGAGATCATCCTCATCATCTTCATCCTCATCATGTGAAGACAGTGCTATTATTTCACTCGAGTGTTGTGCAGCTTCTTCATCACTCAAGTTCTGAAATTACATTAAAATTGATAAAAAGCAACCCCCAAAAAATTGCTGAATGCAATTTTTATCAAATTTCATGAGTAGTGGCAAATCATTGCTTTCTGAAAAGAATACGATGTAAGCTTTATTTGAAATTCTTGACATCAAAATAAAAAAATTTCAAACGGGTAATTCTGTCTCAGAAATTGATCAAATATGCTATCTGTATCAAACCCTCGAGAAAATACCATGTGTAACATTTAACTTTCATGACTTCAAAGATCATATTAATATCAAGGAAACATACCATATCAGTCTCAATGAGCTGTGAAATCTGAGCTCTTATGTCATCAGGCAGTTCATCAATACTGACATTTGACTGCTTCTGTTCTGAAGATTGTTCACTCAAGTGCAATGACGGCTTTTGAACTGAAGGTCTGTGTTTGATGTTGCGACTCTTCAACATTTTAGCCACCTGCAGAACAACACAGACAAGATTAATTGAACTGAAATATTCATGAAGCTAAATTGATAAATACTTAACCATATGCTCTGAATTCATGCTATATATACTAAAAAAACAATGCCTACTCAAAAATAAAGAAATATATGATGCATGTGAAATAGTCACCTACACATACATACCTGTATTTGCTCCTTCCGAGAACGGGGTGAATTGACCAGCTTGGTAAGATAGTCTTTGTTGAGAGGTCCAGTTCTCAAGGGCTTGCTGGCTTTTGGTAGACTAATTTTGAAATTGCTGCCTTGACGAACTTGGTTATGCTTTTCCGAGCTCTTGAGCTCAGCACTTATATCCTCTGCATGACTTTCTGACAATGATCTTGACCCAAGTCTTAATTTATGCGGTGATATTTTCTCAGTTAATTGTTCAGGATTTTCATCCGATGATGAATCCATCAGTGGCGCAGAGTACTGGTAATTTTGTCCCGACTGGTCATGGCCTTCATCTCTCCAGAAGTGTGGTTTTTCCTGTGGAGTTGGACCATCATGCAATGAGGAATAGTTATATTGCCAAGACGGACTCTGCAGTGGTTTCTCTGTAACTTCTTTTCCTCTCCACATTCCTGTATCAGATTTGTGTTCAAACTTGCTTCCACCCCACTGATCCATCTGATTTCCTTTATTTCGACAAACGTCATCAGACACTCTCTTAATTTTGCTCGCTATATTTTTTGCAGTTTTGGATGTAGAACTTGAAGCAGGCTGGTTTTTGGAACTCACACTTTCATGATCAGATCCAATTGAACTTGACTGAGAGTCCCTGGTGGACCCAACCACTTTACCAGGCTTTTTACAGTTCACTATTTGGTCTATGATTTGCATAGCTTTGAGAGAAACATTGGAATTGTCTTTCTTTGGCAGCGGTGGGTCGTTTTCCGATGATTTTGACTGATCATCGAGATTCAAGGAAATAGAGCGTTCACGTTTTGGAGCAGATTGGCCTTCTAGTGTTTCAGGCGAACGATCTATAACACCATTGCTGTCTTTGAAATTATTTGAACCCCAGTCATTGCCTCTGCTCCCTGGACACAAGTTGTCATTTCCATTCCCAGGACCCCAGCTATTGTTATCACCCCAGTAGTTGTTACTTCCTGAACCCCAGTTTTCATTCATGGGCCTCCGAGTATTTTCTCCGTTTCCTGGTCCATCTTGCAGTCCATGATTTGGTCCACCCATGGGATTAAGTTGAAAATGATGTGAAGGGCCCATATATTTCTGGTGTGGAATATCACGCTCATTAAAGAAATGGGGATTAAACTGTTCCTGGAAAGGAGGGTAATCGTTGGGCCTTTGGTTCACAACAGGCCCTTGAAACCAATTGTCAACCCCTTGATGACGATCCACCCATGGTCTGTTCCAAGAAGACTTCCAAAATCGACCACGGCTCTTGTGGAAAGGACGATTATTTTTCCTACCTCTGTTAAACCACTGCTGTGGAGGTCTTTTACCATAATTACTCCACGTTTGCCTGCTGTCGTTCCTGACAGGATAGTCATCTGTCCCTGTATCACACTCACTTTGGCCGACATTGCCAGATCTGTGAGAATAATCTCCTGGATTCAAATCCATTAATGATGTTATTCCACCATCACCAGAGTTTTGCTGTGGTGCATTGGTATTTTCAGATTGGTCTGGAGTTTTTTCCTGACCATCTTTATGGAAATTATGTTTTTTTTTGTTTTTCTTTTTTCTGAAAAACAAAACCAGCACATTTACTAATAGAGACATCTATAGATATATATATATAAATGGCTTAGACTGCCACAAAACAGATGTACAGGTGACACGTACATTGTTTTGCCAACACCTCCCCAACTCCATTTATGAAGCAATAAAAGTAAATATAAGTGTGGATTGTTCTTCGTCTGACCTCTACCCTTTGACCAATCCGGCTTGGTTAAACCTGCCGAGAGTTCACACTCCCGCCGGCATAGCTCTCCAGGTCACTGAGGTGCACAAGCTTCTCCACCACGACAAGGTGACAATCCATGAGAGAAGTGCCACACGTGAACTGAGTTTATTTTGGTTATGAAACCGCCAATTGCAACCACGGTTATCTTTTTACTAAATAAGCATTGACATTCTACAACATGATGGTTATGATGTCACCATCATGAAAATGACATCATTAACAACTCAAACATATTTCACCACAAGTATAACAACTTCACCTTAAAAAAAATTATAAAAAAAAAGAACCAACTATATTACCACTCACTTGCTATTGGTCATTCCTGAACTTGAGGCCTTTGCTCCAGCATCCAAATCAGCATCCAAATCTTCTGTGCATTTCTTCTCTTTGGATTGCTTCTTTTTCCATTTTTTAGTTATCCTTGAAAAAAATCTGCTAAAAGTGAATCTCCTGAAATAGACCTGAATTCAAGTAACAGAACTGACTCGTAATGCCACACTAAAATTTAGCAACATAAACGGCCATTATGGTGACCCATACAATTAAGACCACTCAACATCATGTAATGTTATGTAATGTAGAGGCTTAAATTATACACTTTGCAGATGAGCTCAGGCTGTCAGCAAGGAGTAATGTGATATAGCCAAGTGTACTCCTAAAGCGGCATGTCATTAAGCCTTTGGGAAGAGTAGCTTTATTCAAATGGTGTAGGTATAACAAGTATGGGCCAAGTGTACTACAGTAAGGTTGAATTTCCTTAGTGACTATTAACATAAACCCACTTCCTTTAATCACACCTTGCCTGGGTCTGATAACTGATTACGAAGTTAAAAAAAAAAAAAGTTCAATAATATCTATAGACAACCTCAATATTAGGAGCAATCCAGTGTTTTGAAATGCTATCTTTTAAAATTGCAAAAGTTAAACAAAGTGAATATTTACCCTGCATCCTTTTGATTGTGGTTTGGGTGATCTGATGATGGTGAGCTTTCCTTGCTGGATTCCCTTTCACATATTTTCTGAGAAGATTTTTTCTCCATAAGATCACCAGAGCATTTCAGGGAATCTTTGGTTTTGTTTTTGTGTTTCCGTGAAGAACTAGAATTGTCTGCTTGTTCAGCAGGACTTTTGCTTTCTTCATAGGCCTTTACATTTTCTGTAGTAGACTTTTTCTTCCTTGTTTTCTTTACCTTCCTAAACACGAAAATAAGTCATAATCAATCAAAATGTTCCATAGTAGCAACAAAATTCAAGGATTCTGGTTGATCTGCAGGGAGTCTTTCAATGTCTTATGATATATAACACTGAACGTAAAAACATAAGTCACTATGCTTATATAAGACTTTGAATATTCTGTTAATTAACAATTTCATTTGAGTTTCATAATTGTGGATGCACAAGACCTAAGGACATATAGATTGAGAGTCAACCTGGCGACACGCCAACTCGGCGACACCCAACCCAACAACATGACCACTAACCAACTCGGTGACATTAAAAACCAGTATACACTTCTGTCTTTGTGACACTATTCTATGGGGGGAGTGCAAGCCCGGCGACAAGGTGTCTCCGAGCCGCCCATCTCTGCAATACAGTTTTAGGCACGAATCTCCGTAAATATTTGTACAGAAAAGTTACGGTTATACTATATGGATTCCTCTCGCTCAGATGGATCTATTCTATTATACCGTGTACAATATACTGGAAACAATCAAGTAAATGACAAAAATGAGTCATGCGCAGAGACGGGCAGGGTCAGGGCAATCACCAACAGAACTTCCAAGGCCGAGGTGCCAAATCTCTGTGACCCTACGTGTCAGGTTATCACTGTCTTTTATCAAAAAGGTTGTCACTGGCTTGAATCAAGTTGGATGTGATAGGCAATAATGTTGCTGGGTTGGTTTACAATATATACCATAAATATTTTCATCAAGGAACAGCCAAGGATATGCATGATCATAATAATTAAAATTATACCACATGCTTCAACATTTGGAGCAATAATTGCAAAGTCTAACAACCAGCTGTTATCATCAATATATGTTTGTATTTTTGTTGTTGTACCTGGACAGGGTAGGACTTGGCTCCTGAGCCTGAATTTGACCTGTCTCCATAATCCCAAGATTTTGGAGGCATTGACAGGCACATGTAACCTTCTAAATCAATGGAATTTGCTCGCAAATAACTGAAAACGTTCTTGCAGTAGTTGTTAACAACGACTGCAGTAAACACTAATATATTTTCAAGGTTCAAAAGCTTGAAGTTTACGAATTCCTGCACGAGCAACCATGAGGAGCTGATTTCAGTTCGCGAACGTAGTCATGGTCATGTTTACAATAATGAAAATTAGAAATGCTCTTACTGCTATCATTTTTGTAATATAGATAAAATTATGCTAGTATTTTACAATTTATATTACATGTGATTTGTATGAGGCATTAATAGCATAGCAATAACATCGTTTTTATCCGTTCACGAAACTGAATGACGTCACACCTTCGGCTGTCGCCGCCATTTTCTTGGAGCGAAGGTACTTGCTGTCTGTGGACGCAGTCAAAATAAAGGCATTTTAGCGGGATATTGGTAGGTATAGGCCCAGCAAACAACCAAATTGTCAGCATGAAAGTATTTTGATTGATTTTGTTCGGTTTTTTAGGTAACCAAGGTAGAGCGTAATTAAATAGCGACGCAAGAAGTATTATTATTGTTACATATATGGAGGGGGTGTGTATTAAAGGAAATCTGTGATTGCAGGTAGAGACTTAACCATTGTATTTTCGCGCGTAATTAGGAATCAGGATCACTGTGTCATGTAATTCTTTAACATATTTTAATCTGAGGGCAGTATATGTGCACTTGACGTTTATTGAGCGTATTTATATAACATGACAGTTGTCTTCAGTCATTGACAGCTGACTCAATATTAAGTGACTTCTTCGTGACGCACCCAAGGCAGTAATTGTGCAGTTTTGGTATACGATGGCAGTAATACCAGTATACCTAAATTTGCATCATTTTGGTTTCATTTCATGAGTGTCTAACTATGTCCATTAATGGATCTTGTAATAGCACTGCAACCAAATAGTATTCTTATTGGTTTTTGGTACATATATACTATTACTAATATAGGGAATAACATGACAGGTAATATGGCAGAGAGAGATAAATAGTACAACTGATATTTTCCTCCCTTTTAGTTGAGAGTGTTCATTTGACAAGTTTGTCAACCAATTGTTATTCTGTCTGCTATATATATATAATAATATGAATATGCAATGTGCATGAGAGACCGCAGGAGTTGTAGAATTAGTACTAAAATGATACTTTGAAGTTTGATGCCATTTTCAAGTAATAACAACCATAATCGCGATCGTTCCGGTTGAGCGAACACATCGTTTTTTGTTCGCCAGTGGTGCGGCCAAAGCCATTTTCTGTGACGTCATAAATAAAAGTTTTAATTGTGACGTTTCTAAAGGCCTTTTTTGTAAGCGCGCATCATGACGGCGTATTGATTTAAAACCTAAGCGCCACGGCAAATCACAGAGTTTGTTAAAGCTCGTTGCCTAGCAAATGGCCTAGTAATTAAATAAGCTCTGCTCTGATTGGTCGAACGTTCATTTAGTTGGCTAGCTTTGTGGAAAATCACGGCAGTGGACATCCCTAACATGGAACATTCAAAACCATACTTCTACTGCTTGTCCAGTCTTGAATCACATAGAAATGATCATTAATAGTGTTTTAATGTGAGTTAATTCAATTTGTCTGCTAGATCTTAAGTTAAGAGCTGTTAAGAACGATTTTTGTGTAAGTAGGTCATTATTATTTTGTGCGCATCATGGCCGCGCAGATTAATTAGGACAACATAGTTCGATCCGGTCATCTGAGAATAGCATGACAGTAGATTTTTTTTTTGGCCAATCTCTAGTCATAAAAGCCCTACGGGCGGCCCCTACGGGGCCGCTCCTGCGGCCTATTATAATATGATAATGCAATGTGCATGAGAGGCCGCAAGAGGTGTGATTTACATGACTAAAAATATAATTTTGATGTCATTTTCATAGTTGCACTTAATTGACAGGATAACTGTTATCTAGCAATTAGATCTACGTAACAATCTAGGCAACCAAAATCGCGATCGTTCCACTTGAGCGGGGATATTGCCATGCAATTTTCCTTTGCCCAGCGCCAAGGCATTCTCTGTGACGTCATCAATACAAGTTTGTTGTGACGTTTTGGCCTATTTTCTTCGTCGCGCATCATGACCGCATTATGACCGCGCATTGATTTCTAGTTTAATTAGGACAACATAGTTCCGATCCGGTCATTTGAGAATAGTACGTCAGTAGATTTTGTTTTTGGCCAATCTCTAAACATAAAAGCCCTACGGGCGGCCCCTACGGGGCCGCTCCTGCGGCCTATAATCAAAAAATCTAGACACACTTCGGCACAGAAAATCTGTTGTAGGAATCATTATTGAGACTGGTGCTTGTGATTTTCACTCATCCAAAAGCACCCTGTTCCAGAGGTTCAAACATGCTTTTGTTGCGGAGTTTCACTTCTGAGTCACTTCCAAGATTGTGTCGTATGAAGTGCTTCACAAGCCAAAAAACATGAAGTGTTTTTCCAAATTATGCATGACAGAATTTAGTGTTAACTAAAAGTTAGTTTACAAATATGTGCCCAACAGTGCACTTGATAAATATAATATTAGTTATACTACAGCCTTCGTTGGTGATTGATTGCATCTCCTTTTCTGTGACAGGTTGTCTGTAATTGCCAGCATCAAAAACAGTCAAGATGTCTGACATGGACGGAAAGACCGAGGATGAGATGAGGAATGAATTGCAGGAACTGCAGATGCAGGCCAATGCAGCTACAGATGAGGTAAGTTGTTTTCATTATATGTGATAGACAAGTGAAGTAGGGTCCTAGCTGGTATGAACATAAATTGGTATTTTAATGTATGTAGTATTGACTAATGAATCCGTCTAGTATTGACAGTGAAGGCAATTTTTTGTGGCATTCTTTTTGTCCAGATTTAGCAGATTATACATGAAGCATGATGATGTATAATAAATTATTAGTATTAGGCCCTTGCTTTTACGGAGAATTTATATATGCATTGAATTGAACGCAGATAGATTCATCTTGTTACTTTATCAGCTGTTTGAACTGGTCCCTCTGAAGATTTTATGGACATGTATAAACATTTTAAAGAATAAGTCGAGTCATTTGCTTTACTGCTTTATATGCAAAATAATCACGTATGTGAAGTTTTTTTTATTGGTTTATTTTTATGGTTAACCACTGTATGATACATACAAATGTGGCATTGTAACATACATTTCGAAAAGATTTCCTGATTTTCCATGCAGCATTTCAAATTTTTTAATCTAGTCTGAAATCATACTCTGTAATGTACTGGTCTCAAATTATACAATTTGTTGAATTGGATACTAGGATGTCATATAATTTGTGTCATATTCAAAACACAATATGTGAGCTTCATTGTGACATGGATTTTACTAGGTTATGTATGGGTATTTAGTGCTCAGTTATTGATCGCTGACTACAGCTTGTGTTGTTACAAGATTGTGTGCTGATTGCTATGATTGTCAGTTTCAGCAGCCAGAATCAATTTTTATAGCCATAATTAGGAAAGAAACCCTATTGCATTGCTAAAAATTATGTAAATGAAAGTGGAACCTTATAACATTTATTTTTTGATTCACTTGAGATTCTAAGGACATGATATTGCTGAAGCATTTGTAAAGACATGTCCAGAAAATCCTGAAAAAGTTATGCGTTTTAAAAATTAGGCTTCCAAACTTGGAATTTTGCAGTGGTTATAAATGTAAGAGCAGGATATGGTATGATAAATATGCTTTTATTGACACAGTAATATCATACATGATACATTTGTCAAAAATAACAGATAAAAACGTGTACTAAGTCTACTTCTACTGACTATTTCTATATTCAATATATATATATACATGGTATAAAAGTTAAAGGTATACATTATCAATGGATTATCTATACATCCATGGTCCCAGTTGCTGAACAATAGCACGGTAATATGAGCATTAAGTTTCGTTTACATACATTTGTTAATATATATATATATATATATATAGACATATATATCACATGTATACAGTAACCCTAAATACATAATATTAGGGTCATTTTCACAAAAATAGTCAAATAACGGCAAAGACACTTCAAATTTTTAATACTGTTCATTATCACAATGTTGATTTAAGTACATCATTTGAATTAGGAGTATATATAACAAGGCATTGTGCACAGTTATGTACATGAGTGTAAAAGCACATAGATCACAATATATAAAAATGCTTGTAGTGCAGAAACTGCTAGTTTGGGGGGTGATGGTTAATGCTCGACGATGGATGATGACCCAACCATTTATTAGGCATCAATATTTACAAGAAATTTTCCAAGGGATTTTAACAACTTAGGCTCTTTTGATTTCATGATGGTCTTAAATTTGTCTTTGTTTAGTTGCTCAAAATTTTCCATGTGATCATTAGCTATTTTAAAGAGGTCCTCACGACTAAGTGTGTTATGTGGGCATACTATGAGCATTGTACACAATGGCATTCGCCCATTATTGTTGATAATTGCTCATTTGCTTTTACATAGACTGGTTTAATAATAAGTCATTTGTGTGTTTAATTTGGTCTTCAAATATAAGTACATGTATACTTTTCGAAAGCTGCCCATTTCAATGATTTTATGAAGGAAGAGGAAGATGTGCTAAATTTAATGTGGTATGGCAAATTGATAATGTTTTGTTTTGCAATTAAGGTGATTATCAGATACGGCTCATGTACTGAATCAGTGATGGTGGTCTCTAGTTACATATAGTTGTGTACATTAGTCAGTGTTGGCTGTGCATTGTTTATGAAGTGCCATTGATCATGTGTTGATCAGTGATGGGAGAAGGGATGCTGGGGCTGCTGTCTTTACTGCTGCTGCTGGTGGTGGCTGAACAATGTTGGTGTGGAGGATGGGACCAGCTCATTAGTTGCAAACGGTCTGGTTGCATGCTCTCTTCAACATTGATCACTGGGAGAGCTGCCTGCCTACAACAGACTCCCTCGTTGCTTCACCTTAACCTCGCTTGTGACAGCCCAAGTTTATCATACCTCGTGTCACAGTCTTCGCAGTTTATCACACATGAGGTCCTGCCCTTCCGAAGAAGCCCGGTGACCTTGTGAGGTCATTGAGTCCCTTAGGAGTCTTTAAAATGTTGTATTGGGCATTGAAAACTACAATCTGAAAGTGTTATCATTGTATTTTCTTTGCCAGTTCCACTGTGAAACGTTATACTCACTGGTTCTGAATATTCTTAGACTGAGTCAGTGCACCAAGAAATGCAGCTTTAGTGCTTCATGAAAAATACTTCTCATTTCATTCTTGGTTGTTGCAAATTGTCTTGTAACAAAGTAGATTCTTAGGAATGATTTTCCTTTAAGCAATGCACGAAAAAGTTTCACCTATTGTCATATGATTATAGATAGATGGAGTAGAATATATCTGTGCACTGTGACCAGAAACCTTTAATGGTGGTGCTGTTTTAAGAAGCCCAATAATCGTTGCTGGACAAACCACTTTCACAGCAGTTCAGCTGATTTGTCATGATCCTGTTTCAAATTTCTCGCGAAGATGTTGCTGCATTTAACACATTGAGCGCAATCAGACCTTGCATGTTGCCAAAGATTTTGTCTCTATTGAAATGGCAATAAATTATCTTGATGTGCAGCGTCCGCAATTCTGAAGGAACGGAGACATCTTCTAGACACTTTCATTCTGTTTGCAGTTTGCAAGTCAAATTAATGAGATCTAGGAGCGCCCCACATTTCTCGATGGGCTGTGTTCCGCTCTTTTCCTGCTTGATTAATGACATTATTCTCTTCCAAGTTGTGTGCCAATGCCGAAATGGTGGATCTAGTTCTTCGCTTCATCTATTCTCTTCTATATTTATGGCATTGTGTATGCAGCATCAGCAGTAACCAGCCATATTTCTGATGAGAAAAACATCTTTTAGATGATATCTAGGTATTGATGCATGAAACGGTCTCTGTTACACTTCGTGCTGTAGTCAGCAGATTGAAGGAATATCTACCTTTGATGGTGTTGTGCATCCCATTAGATGAAATATGCTGCACCATCATCTTGCATATGGTAAAATCAATGACACCAGCTTACGCAACTAAGCCTTCATTAAGCCATAATTTGGGAGTCATTTTTCTTTTGCTGGGTTGTTTTCAAATCTACCTTTGTAGCATTCCTTGATATATATGCTAAATGCTTTCCATAGAGACATTTATGCAGAAATCTCTGTATCTCTCTGGATTTACCTTTGCATAATGATTGTATGTGTCTCTGCCTGTAATGGATTGGTGTCAGAATTTCTGACAATTTGATAAATTGAATATCTTCAAAATTCCTCTATGGGGAAACTCCACAAAAAGCTCGATTTAAAGCTTTATTGACGATCAATCTTGCGATGAATTTTAATTCATTGGATAGTTTTAGAATTGTGAATGAATTTGATTTCTCTATTAGGTTTCAGAAGCTTGTGTGAAATTGTACTTAGCCTTTACAAATCTAAATATATCATCACTGGTAGTACTGCCAAATCACTTACACAACCCAGGTCAATGCATTCATTCAATCTAATTGGTCTTTAGTTCGTTTAGTTGAGCAGTTGTACTGAGTGCAAAATTTTGTCAACCTACCAGCTCATCAAATAGTTTCTACTATTACATAAGCAAACATGATATGTATCTTAGTTAAGCTATTACTGTACATGAGTAGGCACCTAATGAATATGTTGATATCAAAATGACTATGCTGATATCATAATAGTCGTGATACATCGATAGTAATTATTGCGACATCCAAATTAGAAGAGAAATGGAGTGTGTTTGTTAATATTGTGCATATTTAATGAAATCAATAAAGTCAATAAACAAATATTACTTCATTATACATTAGTTATGTACCTGTCAGGTTGATGCCTTTTAAGTTATGCCTGAAAATAGGATAAAAGGTCGAATTCCAGAAAGTGGTAATTCGTTATGAATTTTTGGAGGGACCTGCAACCTATGGCATGGCCATATGATTAAAGGGAGGAGTCTTGTATGGGATTTACTTTAGAAAATTTAGGGTGGGTGATATATTGATGGATTTCACTTCTTCCTCACTCAGCATTCTGTCCACCCACACGTCCCTCGGTCTCTTAAGGTCTCTGAGAGACTTCACTTGTCACACAAAGAGACTCGGAGTTTGTTAGAGTGACCGATCACTGTCACCTGATTCCTTTACTCTTCTACTCTTACTTAGACGCTATTTGGATCTTCACCTTCAAGATTCTTCTATGTTTCAATCTCCCTTAAAAGGTCTTGTGGTGTGGCGGCTCCGATTTAACGCCATTTAAGTAGTACATTCATTAACAAATGGATTTATTAAAGACATGCAATTCTCATTAGGATGAGACATAATTTAATCAGATTATGGTTTAAAAATTTTATGTTGCAGTGTAATTTAGAGGGTGTAGTTTAGTTGACGTGATTTTTAGTAACTAAAACTTAGACATGCCTTACCAAACGATATGGTATTACCTGATGGGTTCTAGTATATATATTGCTGCAATAACCTAGTATGCTTTATAGTCTGCAATTTAATCATATTGATCTTATAAGCATGTACATAATATATGCAAATTTATATTAATTGGTTGTGATATTCAGATAATTCTGGTTTTACATACAATGTCTATTATGGGTTGTCTTTGTCTTTCTTCGTTTGGGCAACAATCTTGATCTCATAGAATTATCATACAAGGAGCCTTTAATAATTAATTGGCCCAACACACAGACAGCTGTTGGTATGCCTAGTGTTGTCAAAAGAAGCCTTCTAGAAGATTAGTTTATAGTAGGCAGGGTTACTCTGCATATTGTATGTAGGCCACATGAATATTTGATGCCTCTGTTTTATTAGGGCCAAAATATATTTCATCTGCTGTCAATATATTCTTTGAGCATAGCCTTGAATCTGAATGCTTTTGTATTTACGTGACTGGGAACTTTCGTCATGTATGGGTGGGAACTGTTTGCGAAATTGTCAAACATGAATATTATAAGCATAATTTTTCTGTATTTGAACAAGTGCTGAATGTTTCATGTAGTTTATTTTTCTTAATTTATTTTTGGAACATAACCTAGGATTTGTTGTTTTTAGAGAAAGTTGGCTAATTCTTTGCAAAAACATGATTAATCAATATCTTTGTTAATATTAAAGTGATTTTTTTATGCACACCAATATGGTGATCCATTTTCATTTCAAGATCTTGCACACATAGTTCACCTTAAAAGTGACACGCCCTTGTTTGACTGTGTGGTATATAGCATTTTTGATATTTCATTATACCAGAATGTCAATTCACTTAATGCCATGGGACGTCACATTCAGAGCTTTCTGCTGTTCAATTGCCAATAGCTCATAATTGAGTAACTCAAAGAGCTTGCATTTCGCCCACGCCAATTTAGCTTGCAACATGACATCCCTGGATCTGCTCGCTACTTATATTCTCAAATTTATTCCTGAATTCTGGTAATTACACTGCTGCTGAGTAGGTGCATTTGAATTAGCGGTTTGTGGCCTATAAATATGCCACTAGTCAAAAGGGAGTTGTCTATTGCCTTTATTGGGTGTTAAAGTGATATATATGCTCTGTTTATTGAGCTAATTTTGTGGATGCATGTAGGTGTGTGTCCTTGGCTCTAAAGTAATACGCTGTGTTAGAGAGTTTTGGTCCACTGACAGAAAGAATCTTATCGCTTTAGCTATATTCCATTTATGATACTCATATATTTGCTCCTTACTTTATGATATATATTATCCAATGCCCTTTGGCATGGTTGTAGGAAACCAAATTCTCTATTACATCTAACAGTTTCTCTTCCTATGTTTGACATCCTTGAATGTTCTTGATTAAATCAAGTGCTTCGAATGATCGATTATCACTGAATAATTAAGAAGTTTTGGAAGACATCGCAATGCTATCACCAGACACTGCTGTTTGAAGAGCAGACAAGTGATATTTGGAAGGCTCCCGCCCCCCTCATCATACAGCTGCTGCAGATGAAATCTTCGTGATGCTGCTCAGACTGAGGTATTCATTAGCATCATGTTGAGTGATGCTAGGCTTTGGCCTCACCACACAGACTACAAATGGTAGTCTTTTCTCTCTGGTTGCTGCTGTAACCATAGCAACTGGCCAGGTCATAGGCCCCCCCCCCCCTCAATGGCTCACTAACTAGTAGATGTCACTGGATGGTCAATGTCCTCCTCCATGTTGACCTGAAGGGCCACTGGGATGGTGGAGAGTCCTTGTGGTTGTCCTTGTCCACTCGAAGGCTATCGTGTACATTTCGCCAACATGAGTACATGCATAGAGTGGTGCATTAGTGTTGGCCTAATGAAATGGTATTTCATGCTTTTGGTGTGGTGGCTCTTGAGGCTCTCAATGTGACATTATGTTCCTACTCATATTTCTTTATTCTCGTTAATGTAAACTTGACTGCAAGAAAGATGGTTTTCATTTCTGCTTGAACGATGTTGGACTCATTTGATTTCATGCGCTGCATCAAAATTCTGATTGTCAGTTACAATGGTCCTGATGCATTGTAAATGAAGAAACAAAAGCTGACAAAAAGTCTGTTTGATCTTGTGTGGCTTTTGCAATTTGACGAGGCGAAATCCATAAAATGTTTTATTGCTTCACTGAAATGGATCGTTGTAACCAGCGCGGTCTCATTGATCATTCTAAATGAGTTTTATTTTCTGCGTGACATAGATTTCCAACCAATATAATAATACGATAATGACTCAGTTTGTATGTAAGGTGTATGATCCAGAAGCCAAGGAGAATGTTAGACTTTGCTGTTCAGTTGTAAGATCACCCAGGCTAGTGCCATTGCTTTTATTTTCTTTTTTTGTGTGCAGCAAATCTGAGGCAGCATTGTCACTGAACATCATGCTCCTCTAACTGACAGTAACTCTGCAGTGGTCAGACACAAAGCTGGTCAGCCTGAAAGAAGTCACTTGCAATCTGCTCGTGGTCACTCAAGTATTATGCCCTTTGATGCTACATCTTTGCCTTGCTACTGGCCTAAACCCACCAAGGTCAACGCAGTCACAAAGGTCATTGACCTCAGATCCCCTGTGCTGGGGTCTTTTCACACCTCATTGGCATCTGGTTTTAGCATGGTTTGCTCCAAATGCTCCACCAGCTGACAAAGCCCAGAGGAACAGTTGGAAGGCTGCCATGAAGTCAACCAATGCTGGTCATTGTGTTAGAAGCTATGTCCAACAAAATGGTTTGCACTAATCTTGCACCATCACCCCATTCAGATAATTAGTTTTCATGTACTAAATACCACCTTTTATAGTCTGCCCCAGTTGACTTCTGGCAATGAGAGCTCCATTGCTTTGTGTTTTGTCTTACCAAATGAACAGAGCTATACTTTAATGCACAAAATCCTATATCCTGATAGCTGGGATTGTTTTTGGTCCTTTTGATAGCATAGCCCTTTGTGGATACTCCTGTGCCATATGATAAATGATACCAATCATCGATTTATGCTTGAGGATCGGTCTTTGTCAATGTACTATTGACTGTGTATCAGTGAAGCTCACAGCAGTGTGCTGCTGTATTGATTGGCAAAGTAGTGGTCTAGTTGCCAAATAACTTCAAAATTATGGTTTTTTTGTTGTTCCACAGAAAGGCTTCGTATTGAAGCACACGAAGCAACCATGAAAAAAATTAATGGCTCATCACTGTGCAACAATTATGGTATCTTTGCCTTTTGATGGTTATTACTTTCTCGAATGTTACATTCTTTTGCAACTGGATAATATGGGCATTGGCACCAACCCACGAGGCTTTATGTGTCTAGCTGTCATTTCACGAAGTGAGCATGGTTTTGTGGCTGTCTCTCTCACTCGTCTTGTTTGCACTGAGCAAACACAGGTCGTCTTTTGCATGCTGTCTGCACCACATTCATAATATTGAATGTTTCATTTAACTTATTGTGTAGTCTAAACATGTATTTCTTGATGAATTTTCATGTGTGGAATTGTATGCTCTTTGTAGTTCCAATTCATTTTCCCATGTAATTTTTATTTTTTTGCGTGGAAGAAAGTGGCATCTTTCATATAAATAGAAGTACAAAGTGGACTACAAGAATGTAGACCTGAATGAAAAGAAGTCTGAAAAGAAGTCTGCCTGGTTGTGCTGCTTCTAATAAAGTAAATGGTATCTCTGGGACCAGTGCCATCACTTCTATTCTGTTCCGTCTTTGGCTGTCTGGTGCCTAGTCGTCCGTTATTTCTCCATCTAATGCAAAATTTATTGAGTGAAGGTCGGTTCAATGAATCTAACATTGGAATTAGGCGAGGTCGTCTTGGTTTCTCACCGCTTCATTTCAAACGACAGATTGACTTCATGGAGCGATCGAATGGGTAACGGTCTTTGGTGGAAGACAGCGTTGCTTAGAATTATCTGGTTCTGTTTACATTAAGATAGAATTTCACTCAAAAAACACTTTTTCATTTATTGAGTTGTCCCCGATTCGAAGAACTCCGGGAACAATTAAGGCTGTCTGGAGGTTATAGATTGTAGGTTACTCTCGAGAGAGCAAATAATTGGGATTGCCTAGTGCCTGGTATGTAGGCCTGGGGCGATTCAGCACTTACCTCTCTTAGTTCATTGATCAGGCCCATCAAATCTTGGGCCAGTAGCAACATGTGTTAATGTGTATTGTGGCCTTGAGCTTATATAGGGCCCCAGGCCCTCTTTCGTGATGCTGCCACAAATGTATTGCTCTCCGTTCGGTGGTTTCCCAAAAATCTGAACACAACACCATGGAGCATCTTCAATGTGTCACGATGTCTTCTCTTTGGTTAGATGTATCACCATCTTTGAAATTAAAAAATAATATAAAAGCTTTTGCTAGGTCTTTTAGGGAACAACAGTCTGCTAAGCAGAACTGACAGCAGGTTCTTCTTCTCTTTATATCATTTATGTTTTTTTTTAATTTACATGTAATAAATTATATTTAGATAATTTTTTTATTATTTTTATTATTATATATAACTTTTGTTAATTATTTAGTATAATAATATTGCGGGGATGCACAATTAAACATAGTTTACACGAAACTCTTGTGCATCCCCCTCATCGAAATATTTGTGTCATAATGAAATGTCTTAATAACCATGTATACATGTTTAAATTTCGATGAAAATAAAGTATCTATCTATCTATCTATGAAGTGGTTATAATTGTTGTTGCTTAGTTAAATTACGTGCATGTTATATAATGAATAGTGTTATTACAACTGTTCAGATGATAGAACCCTGAGGTACACCTTCCGATTTCATCATGTATTTTATTTAATATGTTAGTTAGATCAGGAGCTCTGCTTATTTTGGTCATCACACCATTGCAAGCAAACATTGCTTCGTGTGACATAGCAGACTCTCTAATGTAATGTAAAGGGCACATTTATGTAATTAAGTCACATTATGCGTTTAATTATAGCCAGGTATTTGCCACAACAACGTAATTTGTCCTATGATTTCCAAGGGCTGACGACTTCTGGTCATGAACTAAGTCTATCGTTTTATTCATTTGGATTTTTCAATGATGGGCTCGTCTGGTGCACTGGCTGGAATTGGATTGCTAGGAAATCAATGATATCAAGAACTGGAAGCAGCATATTATGACAATGAGGGCCCATCCTGACTCAACCTTTCAAGTTTAGATTTTGACAAACGAGATTACAACATTTTATAACCAAAAGCTACACTATATATGCTGCCGGTGAACTGAATCTCTTGGGTTCTCCCTTTGTCTGAAATTTAGTAAGCCTATGATGGCTTTTAGCTATTTTCCCACAGCGTGGCCATACATTAAAGGCAGTTTGTACCGAACAGCAGGGGATTATGGTGCAGCTCCTGAGAAAGCATGATAGATGATGGTCTGGCCTGAGCATGTTATAAGGTTGCGTGAGGGAATTGCCTTAATGGCTCGTTCTAATGTTCTGGGTGGCTCCATTTAGCACAGAGGTGCGGCGTTGGCTGCCCTTTCATATCTACTGAGCGTTTCTGCCGTCAATGGCATTGAATGCAAAGCCCGGGCAACATGGCTGTATTGTGCACTGGCATGTTTGCAATGTATTTGGCCTGACATGATGAATTATTGAAGTGATTATGATGTTATCCTATGTAGTCTACAGGATCATGAGCTGATATGACTTGAAAAGTATACAAAAATTAAAGTTATCATTTTTATTTTTAGGAACATCCTCTTTTAGTACATGGCATTATTCTGCAGCAGCTGCACTACTAGCACTAGCTTAGCAAGTTACCATGTACAATTGGTTGCTGCTGGTCAAACCTATGCACTTCTCACTGGAGTTGTTAGTGTGCCCTCTGGTATTTTAATATCATGAGAAGCTATAGTATAACACCGAAGTAGGAAATTTGTCAGTTATCATGGTTACTGTCACATAGAACATAATCAAAGACCAAATGTTGATGGAACTTATCAATTTAGCAATCTTGATATTGGGAACACTTGCATCCTCCCACAAGAAATCGAACTTGTTTGTTGGGGATGTCTTGTGCTATGCATCCACACGTAGTTGCCTCAAGGAAGCTAAATTGCTTCAGACCACTGGATAAACTTGGTGGATCCCAACTTCGTTTGATGCTGAATTCCAGTACTTGCTTTGGCATTACAGAACACTGAACAGTTGTCAGTGTCTTGATGTCCTTTTAAACATAAAGATGCAAGTCAATAGACACAGATTGACAAATCTATGCGTTTATATTATGAACTAGTATTGGACGTAGGAGACGCATGTAAGTCATGGACGCATGTCATTACATCACCATCTAGTGTAAAGATGTAGTCTAGTCACTGCAGAAATAGTCTCCGGTCTATTGTGTTCTCTTACAATGCTGAGTGACATTTTAGTGTCTCTTTCTGCGTCTTTTTCATCACCCTTAGTTGTGTGAGAGCCTGAAAGAAATATCCTTGTATTGATTCACATCCAGATGCTACTGCTGCTTTAACCTGGCTAGAATAGGGGCTATTGGACCCAGAGGGTGTGATTGGGAGATGGCCTCCTTTGCTTCACCCTAATCTGTCACAATCTGTGTGGACTCTGACACCCGTCTCATGTTCAGTGCAATTTCCTTAGGACTACAACACTTCCTTGTGTAATGCAGCTTGATAAATGTTTGCTACGTGGCTTCAGAGCTCTTCAGCTGCAATCCCAGCTTCCTGCTGCACTGACAGCTAGTAGCTACAACCAGCAATTTCTGCTAAGTTGCCTAGACATTGCTCCATTCACTTAGCCATTAAAACTGATCGATTGGCTTTTTTGAAGAACTTCTGCCAAGGTTTGAATAAATTTGTTTGAGCTGATTGGATTAGGTTGGGATTTAAAACCTGTGAGTGTGACTATGAGTTAATAGGCTTTCTTGTTTTCAGGATTAAAATTGAAGCTTTATTGTAGTAACTGCTAATTGCTATTATGGTGCTGTCTCAACTTCCGAAGTGTCCTTTGATGCTAGACACAATAGAGGAGCCACAGCTTCAGGAGAATTAACATATGGTTTTTGATTCTAGCCATACTACTGTACAGCCGAACGCAGCTATACAACAGCATAAATCTTGCACCGACATCGGATAGTACCTCGCGTTATGCTAGAATCTGGCCATCGAATCAATCCAACTTTGTTTCGCAGTGTTTTCGGTGTGTTTTCCAATGTATTCTAACCCCCCCCCCCCCCTAATATCTTGTTCCCCCCCCCCCCCGCATTATTCCACTTGGTAACCCTCCTGATTCATACATCATATGCCTATTGCCCCCACCTCTTCCATCACTTGTTTTTTGTCAGTCTCTCTAGACCTGATAGGACTCATTTTTGTATCAAAGCCAGTCTGCAGTATTGAATACAGCCTTACTTTGCAAGTGCTGTTTTCAAATCTCCTTGTATGGTTTTTTTTTTTTTTTGATATTCTTTGCATCTAGACGTGATTTTTGTTGAAATAAAGGATGATATTGTCCCTGTCATATTCTTTACAGTTCCAAGAATTTTGCGACTATAGCATTGCAAAATGTTAAGACTTCCACCAAGCTGTCATGATCTGTAACTCTAATCTGCTCACGTCCGCCATTCTTTTTTGCGATGGGATATTAAACCACTTTATAAAGATGCTTGTCATCTTTTAGATGTGGCTGAAATGGTCGCTGAATTATTAAAACTTTCCTGTTTGCTGTCATGTTTGCCAAAGTGGCATTTTTTCCTTCCATCAATGGATCTGTCATCTTGGCTGTGGTATAATTTATCTGGCTGGTGGGATGGGTGAAATGTTTGCTTTCCAATAAGGCTTCCTTTTCTATGGGTCCTGGTGCAACCTCTCCAGCATTTCTTTGGAAAGAATAAAAGGGAGAATGGACAAATTCTGTCAGATGGTATTTGTCTGGATGTTTACCTTGATCGTTATTTCTTGCCAGTGGATGTCTAACTTGATTATGCCTTTATGACTTTATATATATATATCTATCTAAATATGAATTTTTAGATCACACATTTTGCATTGGACTTATTGAACTGATATCTTCTTTTTTTTTTTCAATAGCTGCCACCTTTGCTTTTTAATACAGTTCAATATCCTTTCAGTACAGCGGATATACCTTCATTCATCCAATATGATGCCTATTGATTGTTATAGGAAGAATATAGCTAGGAGGCACTGCCTTCAGTCAATATGAAAGATGACACTGAGGTCTATAATAAGAATTGAAGCTCTGCCAGGCTTTCTTTTAATCAAAGCAAATATTGAAACACCCTTGTGTATTGCCAAGGGAACCATGAAGTAGCTTTCATCCAGACAAAGAGACCTTTTGTTGATTGCTTGGGATAATCGGTTTGTAGAATGACAAAGTAAAATTAATAGTCAATGATTTTGTTAGGGCCTGTGCTAACGTTTCATGTTTATCAATATGTCGATGAAGCAGTGGATGTGCTTCCACAATTAAGATTTGAAATGAGGACTTTAAGTTCATTAGCTCTTTCAGGGCTCAAGTCATGCAAACCAAAAAATCGAGGCCTGGCAGAAAAAACCCTTCTGTTTCACCGTCAGTATTGATCGCTGTCTGTGGCTCTTTCCAAATCAAATATCGTAGAATGATTGAAAATCATATTCTTAGTTGCAAGGCTCGTGGTTTTGAAAACAAATGAAGTCAGGATACAAATATTCTGATGTTTGCTTTGGCAACTTTTTTGGAATCGAGTACCGAATAAATGGTGCTAAAATGCTGCCGATACCAGCTATGATAAGCGACTGTCGTTTTTATTCACCATACAAATGTTAACTTGTGGTTCAGTTTAGTGTGGATGAACCGATGAACTTAAAATGTGTCGATCTTTAACCACACTTTACGATATTTAAAGTGCAAATATAAAGATCGAGAAAATATGGGTAGCATTCTGTTGTCGTCATCTCTGAAGACCTCTAGGCTGTTGCATCTTTAATCAGTACTGACAATATCCCTTCTGCTCAAGTGTCAACACATTGATCCATTTTGAAATCGATTGCTCCCTCCTCTCTTCCATAAAATGCTTCGTCATGGAATTAAACTGGCAGCCTGTGACCTGCACCACATCATCCTGGTGAGGCATGGTGTTGGAATCAATGCCCGTCAACTTCTAACTGCTGTTTTTAGACACACAAAAAATGTGTCAGGAGGGAGTGACAGTAATCTTTGGGCAAATGCACGGAATGTTAAACCCCTTCTTGCCTTGCCAATGAGGTCTCTGGAGCATGAGGCTTAATACATGGCTGTGCCAAAGCAGTGTTAAGCCATAGTGTTGGCAAGAGGGCTTAGTAGATATATGACATCATGACACTGCCTTTCAGTCCTACTACTGCCAGTCTCAGGCTAGGCTATGAACAACCTTTATCCACCCCGCCCAGATTATGGCACTGCCTTGGAATGGAGTCATACACATAAGGTATAAATCACTGCCCCTCTGCCTAATATATCTGCACCACAGTGGCTGGTGGGCGTAGGAGGGGTAGACCACGATGTAGTGTTGTCTTGTCTGTCTACGACTATGGGTAAAGGACTCAGATTAGGAATTCCCCCCCCCCCCCCCCAATAGACATATTCTATTTGCCAAAAACCGCAGTTCACAGCTGACTTTGCCCAATTTGGGTGAGATGCAATGAATTGTTTATTCCATTTATAAATGTTTGCATAGTCAAAACTTTGCCTAACTTGAATAAAATCAGGTGGCCCATTTCAATTCGACTTAAATCATATCACCTATTATATTATATACATTTATAGTAATTTGTAATGTGGGGCATATTCATCTACAGTTTAGAAAATTAAGTTGTTTTAATAGCTTTAGCCTGGATTCCTGTGAAGTACTTGTGTTGTATAGTAGGATGGCACCAAGATGACACTTCTCAGGCAACCCACATAGGGAGGCTTTTCGTGCCATTGAGTTAACCTTCGATGCGATAATGGTTGCTGGTGGTCTTGTATGAAGCAAAGTATCAAAGCAAAGGGTCCATTTCATTGGGCTCCTAATTCCTCTGCGCCCTTATCAAGCTAACCAGATCAATAGCTGACTGGGTCTAGCATCATTAGATTAACACCTGACCAGTCCCTGGGCTTAGGGGAATGGATGTACCATGTCCTGGTTGTTGTGCCAGCACACTCTATTCTTCTTTTGGGCCTTGTGGGCCAGATCTACCAATGGAGACCATATGGCTTATATCTATTAGTGTTGAGATTGAGCAATGTAACAGTTCGGTTAGATTTTACCTGTTTCCCACCAGGTGATTGCATTGTGAATCACTGAGTTCATAATGGATGTTGGCTTTTTGTATTTATTTTAATTTTGATTATGTGGTAGGATTTTAATAATGATTTCTATATCTCTACTTGTAGATTTGTAATTATGGCAATAAAAAATATTCAATATTTCAGTCAATAAACAATACCAAACTGACAACAGACTCAGCTGATTAAGTTGGAATATTTTATTGCCATAATTACAAATTTACAAGTAGAGATATAAAAATCATTATTTAAATCCTACCACAATAACATCACAAGGTGCAATTTGTTATAAATTCCATTTTCATAAAGTGTTTTGGGCCAAGCTCTTTTTGTTGTCGGTTGGGGAGACTCCATGAACTAATATGGTTAAGTCATCATTGATCTGATGCTATTTATACTGTTCCTTTACGCTTTTCAGACCTCAGTGAGCTGATTGCTTTAAATATTTAGGAGATTATATCTGCAGACTTTGGCCTGAGCCCAGTAAATAATTCCTACTGCTATGCTGTGCGCTGCAGCCTGGAACTGACTAAAACTGTGATGGAATCCTCCTCCAATATTGGGCCGATGTTCTTGCAGCTAGGTCTTGAGCAGCTATTCCTATCTTGTTTTTCTGCAGTCAATAGTCTAAATGGTCTGGAGGAATTCCCACTTTAGCTTAATGAAAAACTCTAGCAGCACTCTGGAGTTTTGATTCTCGGAGAAACAAAGTATTGCAAACCATGGTTCATTATAATCAGGACTTCTGTCTTAATTTTCAGGTTGGCCATCAATTTATTCCTGGGATTGTAATAATTCAGGTTTTCCTCATATCTGGATGACTAGCTGTTGTGTGGTTTTCAATTATAACTCCAATGTCAATAAAAGCTACATGATTAAACGAATGTCTTTGCATAATGCTATTTTCCATGATAATATTTACAATTTACCACAAAGCAGCACATACAGTGTTTGTGTCTTTGTAGTACAGTGTGTACTAAGACCTGTTATTTAATTAACTTCTGGGGCTTAACTAGGTGTCTTTCAACAGCTCATTAGCATGCTCAGCACAGCGGGAATTCTTTGGCCAGTGCTTACTTATTCACAGTCTCCATTTGCGTGATAGTCCCACTGGTGACCCAAATGGCCCATCACACTTTAAGTGATGTCTATTTAGAGAGTAGAGGGTCAGTATATGACCTTGTAATACTCCATTTGATGTTTTTTTGCTGAGTGGGAGCAGCTAGTAATTTGGACATTACATGTTGTATCAGGTGTTAATGGCTTGTTTAGACATTGCATATATATGAAAAAAAATGTGCTGTGATTTCTGCCCTTATGTATTATTCATGACAAATGACTAATAATGACAGCAATACACACCTGTTTAAAGATAACGTATTGGGGCTAGCTGCATTATGAAATGATGCTTTATTGATCAGCACGATATCATTGTCAGTAATGGTAATGAAATTATGATTACCTTATTATTTGGGCTTAGGCTATGAATTGTGTAATTACTTAGCGTTAACAAATGAATTATGCTTATGAAGCCTCTGCACATGACCTACATGACAATATAATTATGCAAATTATAACGATTTCATAACTTTTTCTGAGATGCCAAGGACTCGCTAATGTGATCTTTCCTGTGATATTGTTTTAAGTCGAATACTTTTGTCATCGGTGTTCTAAATAGGCTTTAGTAATTATTTATTTGTTTGGGGGGGGGGGGGCTAGGGAGTGATGAATCGGTCTTGGGGGTTCCTTACTCCCAATTTTATGTGCCTCGCAGTCGCGGAAGAGCCTCCCATCATTATAGCTGATTTGTATACCCGTTCTCACACAAAAAGAACGAATTAAAATGGCACAATTTTAAAATGAAAGGCTTGCAAACTATGATAGCATCCATTGGTATTTGGTAAATAGTGCTCAAAATTTATTTGAGGGGGGGGGGGGTTTGATGACCTCCTCTAGGTCTTTATAAAGATGCCTTTGGGTGGTGGCTGTGAAACTATTTGAGGAGTAAAGACTAACCCCCCCCCCCTCACTCCTCCCCTTTATTTAGAACACTGCGTGAAATTTAGAATTTCATAAAGAAATTGCAAAATACACCTCTAGGAAGGAAACCAGCGAAGTACAGAATCAAGAGGCTCCTAATCGTGTAAATACGGAACATGTTTTGTGACTTGTGTACCAGATGCTTTACAGCAAGGAGCAACTGAGGTTGGGTGGTCGGCTGTTCTCATGACATGAAAGAACACGCAACTTGTCAATAAGATGCTGGGAAAGCTTCCACGGCTGCCATGGTGACGCACCACGTGACCAAAAAGGAAGGTTGCGTGGAACGCTATAACTGGCACGTGGCCATCATGGCTTCCTGTAATTCCAGTGGAATTGTTCCTCCCTGTAATTACCCATGGCAATGAGATCAAGCCCATTGTGGGCAATGAAAACACGATTAACTGTTTGCACTACATCCTCTGTAATAATTGCTAGGCTAGGTCTGCCTCTGTCATTTTGTTGACATGTACTAATCACCAAATGATGGCCTTATGTTCCAGACGTAATTAATTTATCTTGACTGTCTGACTGTCTGAGGTGTCACTATCACATTGTGCACTAGATCTAGATGATGCAATACAACCTTCAGGAGATAACTTAGCTGCACAACTTAGTCTGGCCTTGTTATGAGGAATAAATTATTTTTCATCGCAGTTTGATAATTCAGGTTAGGGATAGGTTTTAGAGATATTCCCAATAACCTTCCGACTTTAAATAGTGATCCATTCGATTAAAATATAACCTTTGTAAGTCACGTTTTCGGTGCAACGTATGATATGAATTGATCAAATTACTTCTGGCCCACCACTTTTCTTCATATATTGAATCGAGCTTTGGGCGTCAGATTTTCTGCAAAAGCAGAACTAATATGATACACATGTATGCTATATCACTTGGTCATCTGTCTTCGTTTGTTGAGGCTCAGTGGTTTTCTTGACTGATCACGTCTCAAGGAAAGGCAGCAGGACTTAATGTCTTGGATCTCGTAGAAAATCCTGCATAATGCAACAGTGACCTTTTGGGTCTTACTACTGGCATAATGGCTGACTGAGATCATTACTAGCTGTCCTATGCATGTGTACACAGCTGTGTCTATGTAAAGTCTCACAGCAGCTGGTCTTTTGTTTTTTTTCTTCATAGCATGAAACTGCTCATCAAATCTGTGCATTGGTTGTAAGCGGTGTCATCCGCGATGAAAGGTAAATGCACTGTTGGCGTATGCTGTATATTGCAGTCATTGGTAAAATAATGTTGGATACTATTGATTTAGAATAGGGCTATCCTTATGAATATATTAATATCCTGAGAGTATAAATCGATTGTGATATATTGATGCTAATAACTGACATTACCAACTTGCTAAGAATTTGCTCGATAGAGCTAATTTAGTCTTCAGTGGAACCCCGGTGAAGTTCAACTCATATTAAAGGTCACTAAGCTGGCTGCCAAAATAGTATTTTCAGATTGAGACACTTTAGTAATTCTCTGCAGTGGTCTTAACTCTGAGCTTCCACTTTATATATAACGTACAATCTATGAAGCTGCAGTGCCTGTACGCTGAAATGTCCTTGCACCATATTTCAAAGCCATCCCAAGGGCTCATTCTCTAGACATATCCTGAATGTGTTTTATGCATCCTGGATGGGGATTCCTGGTGCAGCTATGCATTGAAATCAGAGTGCTTGGGCTACTGCATGATGCATTGTGTGTTTATTTGCGGCCATTTTCATAGGCTTTATGTGACTAGGTGTCATTTGTGTGAGCCAGCAGAGCGCAGCAATTCTATTTATTGGTGTACAAATGCACTGCACTATGTGCCTGTATAATGATTGCCTTTGTAGCTCCATTATTGATGTTTTGTGTGCTAGCAATGTTATAACTTCGGTGGCAATGATAATGTTGCTACAATTGGCATTGGCGTGGCTACCATGTATCCATCTGACACTAAAATACACTTAAGATAATCATTGTAGTTATAATTGCAAAGGAAATAGAGAACAGCATGCGATCTCAAGACCTCACTTTATGTGGATACTTAGTGTGCAAAATGGCAATAAAGCAGTTTAGGAGTGATTGAGGATGGCATTTTCAAAATGCTGACGACTGTCTCGTGTCATGCTACTCTCACGTGAAATCAGTGACAATAACTACATTTTAGTATCGATTTTTCAAAGTGATGTTGAAATATTCATTAGGTAATAAAAGTATGGAATGAGTGGCATTGAATACACGAGTGACTATGATACTTCAAGGGTAATTGATGGGCTTAAAGTCATACTATCCCATAAATACTGTTTCATAAAAAGAGCTGCAGATAAAAGGTGTTGGGGTGGAAGGTTACAGTCTTCAAGATTTTGATAATTTCCCTCTGAGACAAGCTTGATGCCATAACTCCCTCGAGTACAAGATAAGTGAGACAACTGTCAGTCTGGATTCTGTGAAGCCTTATCCCATTTGAGACCCTTCAGGCTGTATTGGGAGACATAGACTAAAAATAGCACCACACTCGGAATTACCATCTCCATATATTATGGACCATGTAATTGCTGGTAATGCATACCAAGCTCTGGTACCTCATTTAGGCCAGTTTGACCTTATCCCACCCTGACAAATCAAAGCCTTGACAACACAGCACCCTCAAACAGCTATACTAGGTCAAGTGATGAATATTCATGACCTCCAAGATCTGGCCCCACCTCCTGACAAGCCAGCTAACACATGTTGATGTTATAAACAATGACTGCACTGTCTCAGGGTTGTGGTCAACTGGCTAGATTGAGTTTGTGGTCAACTCTAATGACTTTTTTCTGGCTAGATTTTGTCATTATATTAGCTCTATCTATCTATCTATCTATCTATCTCAATATCTCAATAAATCAATCAATCAATCTATCAATCTATCTATCTATCTTTAGCAATCAATCAATCAATCAGGATTTTTAGTTATCTATCTGTATCTAATCAATCAATCAATCAGTATCTAATCAATCAATCAATCATTCAATCAATCATTCAATCAATCAATCAATCAATCAATCAATCAATCAATCAATCAATCAATCTCCAAGGTTAGCTAGCTAGCTATGTTATAACTGACTCTAGGCCTATATTTGATTATATGACTTGTATTTAACAGTTGAACCTGTTATTTTGAAAATTCCTTTAACCCAAACACATGGCCTCATTGGTCAGGCTGGCTAAGACATCTGGAGCATCATGCATATATTACTGCGTAGCAAAATCCACCAAACCCTACGCTGGAGATCTGATTGGCTGGTCATTAGAACTGGGTTGGATAAATTATAGTGGCCTGTGTAGGGCTTGTGGGCAGTGTAGCTGCATGGGAGTATGCCTTATCCAAAAATGAAGAAAAAAGTTTAAGTTCACATTGCGCATCACAGGCCTTCGAAAACTGTTTCACTTATTGTGGCATCTGCAGTGTTTATTCATACCTGAAGATAACTGACTTGAATATCTATTAATAATTAAAAATAAGTAAAAAAATATGTACTGCTGTTTTAGTGCACAAAGAATTGGTTTGATGTATTTCTGTTCATTGATCGATATTTCAACTATCATTGTTTATGTTTTGTATTTGTAAACATGGAGTTTACCTATTCCCTCGTGGGAATGTGCTTGCATATTTATGATAAAATGTTGCAATGGCCATCTGTTTTCTGTAGTCTCCATCTGTCCGTCTGTCTCAGTGCAAATGGCTGCTTCATGGTCACTGACCAAATTATTTTGGACAATTACATGGGATGTCCTTGTGTGGTGTTAGGCTGTGAACAATATTACGAAATCACAAGCTATGGATTCATTTTGCAATATTGGCTGGATGCTTGGTGAATAGGCCATATCTGCATGGCTGTGTTTTATTAGGAGGGTCTGTCATGAAATGGAAATTATGCACTGTTTATTATGATGTGTATTCCTTATGAATACCATCAACTGAATGGCAAATGTTGAAATACCATTCTGTAAATTTTTTCAATATTCTGTTAATCTGATTTATTGTGACATGTTAATGTAATGGGAAGAATAGGAAGATGCTGTTGGTAATGCGGTTTACATGTTGTGATTAGTATCTTTTCCAATGTGGCAAATCCTGCTGTTCTCAATATCAATTCTGCTTCCCGGTTGTTGGTGGAAATTGAAAGAATAATGTCATCATTTCGACGAACTGCTAGCTCAATATCAATTCATGCAAAAATTATTTTTAATTAAAAATAATAGAAACCATCAATGTACTGAGATAAAAGCTGACATTAATGTACACTGTACGCCAGCTTTTGCGGTAATGTAGTTTGTCATTATGTATGCATGACTTCTGAAGTACACTCTGCACTCATCTAGCACCAATGCTGTCATTAAGTGACTGCACATTGTAGGGCCTGCTTCATTTGGTTCATACCGGGACTGGAGTCGTTTATTCTTTGCTCTTTATGCTTTGTAAATGTCAATGCAGCACTAACCAATGTCAACCACTTGACACTCTGTCAGAGTGTACTTTCCTGTCTTTTTTTTTTGGGGGGGGGGGGGCATTTGGCTTTATTGCATATAAGAGAGCTAAAGTGTCAGTAGGTAGGTCTGTATTAGAATGTGGAGAGCACAATACAATAGCCACCCCAGGGAAGGCATACCTCAGGGGTCCGACTGCCTCTATGCATATTTGTGCAGCAAGTTTGCTGGCCCTAAGTTGTGCATAGTGCTTCCAATGCCTGAGGCTAAATGATGTGTGTAACACTGCTTACATATAGCCATCAAATATTGTGCATAATGAGGGACCGTTATGGTGCTGTTTATCTTATGGCATTCTTCCCATGGATAATGTGTTTCATTCATGTGTACTCACCATGTCATTTTGTGTCTAGGATAATGTGGATCAATGCTGTTTGTTCTGGTTTCTTGCCTGATTGGCAACTGTGATTACATCTATAGGTTTTCTGTATAATTATCTGGATAATCAGCATGATGCATGATAATGCACATGTAGCTTGCTGCAGTGAGCCAGATTAGCACTAAACATCCATTTTCCAGTCATCGTCCCAAATTATATAGGAGCCAACTACTGGATGATGCACCTCACTTTCAGATACACATTGGCCATTGATGTATCGGGATGAGAACGCTGCTTGCTGATGCAGCAGATCAGCGGTGTATTACTACTGCCATGGTCTACACATACTGCAGACAGTGCTTAATTTTCTGCTGTAGCAAACAAAGGACCAATAATGCATTGGTCTAGATTTTAGATTAAAGACTTTAAGTGGATTTGCTTTCTTTGGTCATCTATTTGATCCTTGTGTTGTATTGTCCTGCAGGCTTTGCAGTCTGTCATGGTTTATTTTCTACCCTTTTTTCTTGTCTTGTTTTCTAGGCTCCTGTCCCAAGCTTCTGTCCCAAGCTTTGTGTCCCTCCCTGTGCATTTTAGTGAAGACTGTTTGTTTCCTAGTCTCATTAACATTGGAAGTTAAAAAAGGTTCTTGCCTAAAGCAGACCCAACTCAAATACATCCCTGCTGTTGCTGCAGTGCTGCATCCAAGGTGACAGCTCCAAGTGAATTATTCAGTTTTGTCATGTGGAGTTATGTTGGTGTCATGACTATTCAGTAGCAACTTTCTGCAACCTCCAGTTCTTTCCAGATCCACTTCATTTGACTTGTGCAATATTACACTATGAAGGGAAAAACTGGCAAATGGGGTAGTTGAAATTAGATGGCTCCATCTGGGTGTTCCCAGAATATTGATGCTTTTGAGTGATACTAAACTCTTTTAAGTTAATTGCAGCTCCATATATAATGTATGTAGCTCTTTATGTATACTTCATGTATACCCTGGAGCAAGGCATGCACATTGCAATGATATAGCTTTGGTCAAAGTCTCACTTAACAGTATGTGAGCGATTGCAATTCAGTTCATGTAGAGCCAGTCTTGTAGCCAGTCTAGCGCATAATGTGTGGCTCTCAGCTGACTGCTGATAATAAGCCCCTCGAATGCGTGAAACAATGACTTAGAAGTTGACAGGCCTTTCCTTGCCATTACTGCTTGAGCAGTATTAGCAGCTGATATTGAAGATGATTGAAGTGGTCTGTATGGGTTGTGTGGCATTCAAGTAATTTAGCTGCAGGATGGATTCATATTGAAGCGCATTACTGGTAGTGATTCAGCCATAAACAAAATGAAGCGATTGCAATGGTGCACACATTTGCAATGATGGACAAATTTGTTTACAGCTCGTCTGGCAATACAGTAGACAGTTGTAGCAACCTATTCCTGGCTGTAGCTATAACTGGCTAAAGCCAGCCGCTTCTGTCTACTCCTAGCTTATAGTCAGTCGGCTTTACACCTACCACCACTGAAAAATGTAACCCTGGGTAAATGTAAATTTTTTTATCTAATATATAATAAATATTTCTGTGCAATAGACATGCATCTTTTGAACAAAAAATGGCTAATATGCGATACAGGATGGAACTAACTGTATGTAGGACACATTGTTAGAATTCCATTGTATAATCTCAGCAATGTGCGGCTGAAATTATTTGGTATCTAGGGGTACTATGATAAACTACCAGACTACCAGGGGCAAGCTTGACCTGCCTTGGTGTAGACACATAGAACTAACTGTACACTACCAATATGACACAAATCTATCCCATATAAAGATTTTTGCCCCTCATGCCTAAAGCAGTCTTCATTTGATTCAGCCCTCTTTCTGGTTTGGAAGAATTTATATCATGGTATATACTATGCTGGTCAATCCCAATAGAATTGAATATATACGGAAGCGCCCGTGAACAGAATTCAATTGTGAAACGAGCGTTATACAAATTTATAAATTTATTATTATATTATTAAGAATACATCCTCTTGGCGAAAAAAAACTTTAGGATCAGGATTGAGCATGGTGTAAATATATGACAAAAGAGAGATAAGAAAGAAGACATTTACAGGAGTAAGGAGAAGAAACCAACAGGGAAGCTGCGGCTAAACATTGCAGTGGGCATGTATGGAGGAATTGAGCAGTTTGTAGGGTTCATCGGGGACTAAGTGGACTCAGAAAGACTGCCCAGGGGAGCCTGCTGACCCATGCAATACGTGAACAAATCAGAGTTCTCTTTGGATGCCTCTGTTCTATTGACATAGACAGCTGTAGGTTTAGCCAGTCTGGTATTGCTGATGCTGCTGCCACTGCTGCTGCTGCTACTGCTGCTGCTGCTGCTGCTGCTGCTGCTACTGCTGCTATGCTACTGCTGCTGATTTAGGATGCAGCCCCACACACCAGCCACAAAACGGCGTGCCACCACAATGATGATAGAGGTGCACACACTGGGTTCCCTTGTGGCATACCAATACATTGTGCATAACCCTAGACCACTTGGGACTTCCAGACATAATAGCTGACCTTAGAGATATCAAACAGATTCGTCCTTGGTCAGGACAGGGCTTTGTTCTTCTTCATTGCTTTTGTATTAGCCCAGGGTGATGCCCTGTCACTTGCTGGAGACAGTTCTTTTGAACAAAGGACGTCTTCATTGTATGTTACGGTTCTCGCGGATATGGCTCAAGGCTGGAATTAGCTTACAAATCTTTGGCATGTGGTAATAGCTTCTAAGTTTGATGTCAGTCGAAACTCTAAAATAACAATCTTAACATGATTAAATGTACACTGCTAATTAAGCAGTCCAATACACGGCCTCTTGTCGTGGAAAGAAAACTATTTCATTTACTTAAAGAACTAAGCGCTATTCGAATTTGCTGATTACTGAAATATGCAAATTCCATCCAATTTCCTCATTAAACCTAATTATTGAATTATTCCTTTTTTACATTACCAAGTGTCTCAACCACATGCCGTGAAATCAATATGTGGATTGAAAGACCTATACTTCCGTCAGAGTCTGATGGTCAAACATTTTGGTCTACTTATCCAAATACCATGAGGTTTGGACTACACACTGTATAATCATGTCAGACCTTGGTATCCAATGACACTCTGGACTGTATAACGACTGAATATGCTAATTGCCTGGTTGTGTTTGAATCTTGTATAATGTTTGCCAAGCAACAGAAAAGGTCACTTGATGCCTGGACAATAAAGTGTATGGGGCCATGGGCCAGCAATTGGTACTTGGGGTGGCCCCCGTGGTCAGCTCTTGTGGTCATTTCACGGCCACTGAATGTCAGGCCAAGGACCAGACTGCCGCCCTTTCTTGACGGAAATCAATGGCTGCTGGCCAGAAATCGATGCTGACTCAACCATTTATGACAAGCACTGCTATACCTCTGATGATGTGTCTTGCATTCTAAGACACAGGTCTATCAGATTGTCAGAAGGCTGCTTCTGAGACCCCAGAAGTCATTTGTGACAGTAATTGCTTTTATCTATTCAGCAGTATCAATGTACATGAGAGGTGACCTAGATCTGGTGATGAATGATTTCTCTATGTGCAGGACAACCACACTGCCTCCTGGTGTAGTCTGCAAGGCAGTGCAAGCCATGATGCCATTGCCTGCCATCTCCCGGATTTTCGCGAACTATGGTGTACAATGGACTGTCAATGGATGAATGCCACGCTCCAACACTACTAAAGTCATCTAAATAGTTTTCAACATCAGGCGCGACTGTTTGCAACATTATTTAGTTTGCGGTCATCATCAATGAAATACTGTAGATGTAAATCATATAATACTAGTACTACAGTGCCCGACGTCGAAGTTGTGGCCGACACCGGAGTTGTGGACTTCCAATAGTGTCGTCCTGGGGCCGATCCAAACATTCTGAATGAACAGGGTGATAGATGTCGCTATTATTCTAAATCTTTCTCTGTCAAAATGTTCTGAATCCGCCCCTGGACGTCACTATTGGAAGTCCACAACTCCGGTGTCGGCCACAACTTCGACGTCGGGCACTGTATCATCCGTAATGAAACAACAGAAGTTCTCCCAAGAAAATTAGCAGATCAATTCACATTTCTTCGAATTTCAATTGCAACTGGTTTGTTCAATAGTTAATTCTACTCGACCAACAGATATTCGTTCCTCGAATTTTCTTGGAACTTCGTCTGATGTGTATACTGCTGCGTATAACACGAAGGGGCGCTGCCAGTCGGCAGTTCTTCAGAATTCCACCAGATGGATTTATTGATATCCGCATGCTTTTACACATTCAGGTTTATCGATCAGAAAGCGTGGGGCATGGATGGCACGCGTGAATTATTGATGTCCTTTCATTTACAGCTGATAAGAGACAAGGTCTTCCCTCCACCTTATAATATTATGCTGCTTCATTTTGCATATTTCTTGTCCAGATATTTCTATTTTCGTGAGTCTATTCAATTCGTATATTCAGCCTCCTGTATGCTTGACCTCAGTATTTAGAATAATCGATTGCTAATGCCAACAAATTGTTTTACATCATGATAATGTGATCTTGCTTTGTACTGAGTTTGAATGGTCATTTGCTGGAATAATGTCCTCCTCTCAATAGAGCTGCCAGTGAACAAGTTGTTTGGGTGCTGCTTTTCATCGGGAATATTTGCACGCAGAAGTATGACTAATCATTGTAGTGAATTATTAAATACCCAATTCGATGTTTTATCGAACCCATTTCGGGCCATTCGCCTATTTGTAACGACAATTTCAGCCATCTCATTACTGTGGTTTTTTTTTTGTCCTAATGGGTAATTACTTTCTTTCATGAGATATTATATGCCTTACGAAAATTGAACGATAGATTATTTTCTTTCATAAGCATCCATAGTAATCAGGATTCTAGCACGTTGTCTTGCACATATATATTTTGTTCTCTCATTCTGAGAATTCAAATTTAACTCAGTACACTGTACATAAGTTGCAATATCTATTTGATCATCTGTGGGTGTACACTGGGCTATCAAAGTCCCAGTCAACATTATGTAGAACTGTAGATAGTAAACTGGTTGGTCATAGCTATGTAAACAGTGCAGTGTTGTGTTGGTGTTTGGAATTCAGCTGACTGCTCAGATTTCATGTTCAGTTTGACACGTGTAAAATATTGACACACCCAAAAAAATTGCTCCCTATTTTGAGAATTAATAACTAAATATTTTTTAATTTACTTAAGATATACATGTAAATATATAGCTATGTTAACGGATGATAGCGTTAATTGATATACATATGACTATGAATATACATGTAGTAATAATGTGTGTATTACATTATACAGTGCATTTTTTTTGGTCGACTAGGAAATGACATTTTATAATGTGGGCGACTTTGGGGAAGTGAACACTGTACAGGACACTTATCATGTGTCCCATTTTATGCTTATTTGGACATGTCATATATTATTAAGTATATTTAGTGTAAACGAAAATGTGACATTCTGTGCCTGGGCAGTGAATTAGCATTATCAGCAATGCATCTGCAGCAACTGCATTCTCATGCACTGCAGTGGCACCTAGTGGCCAATGCATTGCTAGTTGTGCATTCATGACAATGCGGTAGTGAGGGAAGGACCAGATTTAGGTCTACTCGTGTACTCGTGCTTCTGTAACTCACCCAGGAAAATAACCAGTAACAGTGTCAGAATAGGACGTCGTGTGTAGTAGACGCAAGAGGGAGCTACAGTCTGTGACCTGACATTTGCATATTTACCTGCATGCATATAATACTTACCCGCGCTGCCTCACTGAGCTTGGGATATTTTGCTAGTGCATAGCGGAGGGACAGGACCACTCTTGGATGTACCATAAAAGCTAGTGGCATTTGGAGTGGATGACAGGTGGATACACATACTGTGGATATCTGTGGAGTGGAGATACACAAATTTACGTCAACAGCACGACCCAAGAGCATTGGGATATACCATAGGAGCACCAAAATAGTGGACAGTGTCCTGCTAAAGTGAAGAAGTGCCCACTGTCCTCTGATGGGCTAGAGTTACAGGCACTGAGTGTCTAGTGAAGCTGTGATAAATATACCTAGGATTACTTGTATAGATTGCCTACCTTAAGGGCAGGTAGGCCAAGACATCTTCTACATGAGCAATGCGGCCAAGAGCATGGGTGATCAGGATGAAGTGGCAAACGGGGAGGCGGTCCCTCCACTTGCCGAACCCACGGAGGCTGAGGAGATGCAGATGGCAATTAACAACCAAACCCTCGATGTAAGATCCTCCTCAAATATTCGAATCAAAACACCATCTCCTTACACTATCATATATAACATCATAAATAATAAATGGGATTATATTTTACTGTGGTCGTCTGATGTATATAATTTTTGTGAGCTACTGAATGCTTTGAAACAGATGTATGATACTTTTTTTTACTTTGTATACTTTTTTATTTTTCGCTATCTCTATCTGATATATCCCCACAGTAGTATTATATGTTTGATGATTTAAACCGTCACAATGCGACGCATACCTACTTAACCAATATGAGTAATTGAGTATTTGTGGCTCATGAGTGGTTTAGAGTGGTTTAGATTAGATACAGCACATTAATATATACACAATTTGATTTGATTGATGTGAAGACAAGGGATTGCTAATTTGGATGTAAATAGCCAATGTGGGATGCTGTTTTTGTCTGCACTTCAGGAAACAAAGTTGACAGATTGATATAGGACTCAGGGGAAGTTGTGTTTACTCAGCTAATAATATGTCGAGCCAGAAATAAACTCCTTGTGGAAAAAATGTCATTTAATATTTTACTTAAACTCCAGGAGTTTATTTGAAATAGACATAGAAACTTTTAAGTATGTTATGGTATATTTGGGGTGGCCTTTTTAGTAATATGTTAGTTTCGTCTTACTGTGTAGTTGTAATCAATTGACATTAAAATTATTTTTTTCCGCAGACTCCAAACTTACTTAAAATACAAAATGAATATAATTTGTGTAAATTTATGTATTGCTGTACTGCATTAGAATATCTCCAGTTAAAGATATAAATACTTCAATTGATTGCTTCCTGCCTGAAGCATCATTAAAGTAAGCTCTGATAACTCCATATTCAGCTGCTAACATTCATGAATGTGCATAAATTGGAGCATTCATTAACATTCTGACAACTTGTCCCATGGGGTATCAGAATCTATTAATCATAAATATTAGATTGATTTATTCAATAGAATGTTAGACTTCAGGTACACTTCTATTAAAGGATCTAACAACACTGGTACTCCAGCGAAGTACTAATATTGCTCATGCCAAGTTAAACCGGTCAATTCTGTAAAAAAACTTCCTCGGCTGAACAATGAATGGATTGATATTTCTTTCTCTTATCACGAAAATAATGGGAAAACAAATGAAAAACTTGTTGTGGAAACCGCATTGTTCGATTGTCACAATAGTGCATCACATTATCTCTCCACTGATGATATTGAAAGTTCACAGGGTCTATTGGATGTATTGATTTGTACGAAGTTGACAGCTTCATACTTCATGTTATTGGCAAGCAGTAGACATCATACAATTCCCTATGCAGAGTTAGGTGGACTGTGAAATTATCATAGATTTTACGCTGGTCAATGGTTGCATTAATGTAGGGAATATATTTACTCAAGCCATACAGGGAAATACTATAACCCCCTGTGCTATAAGCCATACAGGAGAATACTGTGCTATATACAGGAGATACTGTATTTCCCTGTGCTATAAGCTATACATGGGAATACTGTATTTCCCTGTGCTTTAAGCCATACAGGAGAATAATATAGTTCCCTGTGATGTAAGTGTACATGAGAATACTATAATTTCCCTGTGCTGTAAGCTACACAGGAGAAGATTATAATTCCATGTGCTGTAAGCTTTACAGGAGAATACAATAGTGTAGCATTAGTTGGTAGATAGTGTGCTCATATATCATTCAATCATTTTACACAAGATGTCGGTAAACTGCAAATGGGTCATGCTGGAAAAGCCTTGCGGGAGTTTGACATATTTTGTATTTTCATAAATTTCTCAATGTCATTTGCTTCAAAAGGCTTTTGCCCTTGACATCGAACAGACACAAAACACTTAGTGAGGAAAAAATGTGGTCCCGTTACAAGCCAGTAAATATATGGGTCACCTGAGCCCTAATATAAAGAAATCGTACCCTTAGGTCACAGGGTGAAAAAAATCAGATGTTTTAATCTTGTGAAGTCATGCTTGAATCTCTTGTTTGTTTATTTTTATACAAAGATGATATATTGTTTAGAATTCCAAAGGTTTAACATATAGTGAAACCCAGTGTTGTGATCACATTTATATCCTCAGTGCACCAGACACTTCAGATCACTGAATCTTGAACTAAACTGCATCAAAACCATTCTAGTAATGTGATTTAGTTTGGCCACCATAATGAACACCTTTCCATTGTGAACAGTGAATTCTTTAATCCGAGGATAATCTTATACATGTGTGTGTTCTGGTAACTTGGGAGGTTGTTTTGTACGTTTGGATGTATACCTGCAATCCAATGGAAAAATATGTTTGGAACCTTTAAAGAAATAACATATAACTGCAATCAAATAAGGGTCACCTACAATAAATGGGTGCCATATTTTGCTGTTGATGTATGATAAAATTAAAATATATTTCTTTTGGCTCCGTTTCAATTTATATATATCTGACTAGTACAACTATTGTACTATTTATCTCAGTTACCACCAAACACAATATTAACATTGTGTAACTTTTTAGCCATGCAGCAAGTCCCAGGATCGTGACTACACTTAGTGTGGGGTCTTTGATAGATGGAATGACATACAGCTCATTGCACCTCCCCAACAAGTCATCCTTATCAACATGTTTACACTTGGTCACACTGATATGAATCTGTCCTCAGGTATGTTATATTTTGCATCAGCACTGGAACAGGATGCTGTGTTGCTCACTAAGCAATATATTACTAATGAATGAATAAGTTATAATGTTAGTGGGTGGTGAATACTAGGTGTCAACGTGTTACGATAACATGTACTCCAATGGCTGATAATTCAGTATACAACCGAACATAAATGCACACATTTACAGCTTATCTATTTCAAGTGACCCCCTGTTTGTTAGTGGGAGTATTTCCCTGGCTTGGTTTTATACAATGTTCCTGGAACTCTGAAAGAGGAAACTTAAGTATTGTATCTCAACTGCTGCGAATATTTAGCATTTCCTTGTTTATATATCTATTAGGAGACCTATTTATTTAAATTCCGTTCTACATATAGTAAATGAAAACGGATCAGGGAGTGCAGAATAATAGTGATATGATAAAGATGGACATTTCTTAGATATGCATATCTAAATATTATAGCAGACCTATTTCTTGTAAGAAGAGCATGCCATCATCTGCTGTTAGGTCAGCATCTTATGGATGCGGAGAGAAATTGAGAATGTCTGCTACAGAGGCTGTTGATATTACTGCATAATCAGAAGTGACAGAAGCTCCAGCAAAAAATGGAGGACTGCTTCGCTACCTCGCTACTCCACCTTTTAGTTTCATATCTGGTAGCCATAATGCAATATTCATTCACTGTTGGTGATAAAAAAAACAGGGCTGTTTCGGCATTGGCTTATGGTTTGATGTAAGCAAAATGTAAGGGAATTATTGTCCATGTTTATGTTTAGCAAAATCTGTTTATGGGAAGTGTCATTATGTGTTAAATATAACGGGAGACGAGGAAATATTGTCATATGTTTACTTGTAGCAAAAAGTGAGTAAGGGAATTATTGTCAATATGTGTTTGGTAAAAAGGGTGATGGGGGAATTATTGTAATTATATGTTTAGCTGAAAATGCGTGCAGGAAGTAATGTCATGATGCATGGAAATGCAACTCAAGCAAATTCCTGTAGGAATTTTACCATACTTACTCCAAGGAATAACTAGAGAGTAAAATGTACTCTCCGTAAGGAGTAAAGTTGATATCCAATAAAGAAGGTGTAACTTTACTCGCTACATAGGGTACGTACTCTAAATGGAGGTCACTTTTGCCCTACTCAACTGGAATGGATTATATTATTGTGGAATTTGAGGTCACGTAATTTGTCTATTTGTTAATTTGTCTCTTCTCTGAGCTCTGGGAGTATAGCCAGTATACATAATTAATTCGTTATGAGTCATCTCATTATGTAACCCATGGTCATCCAATGCATATGTTATACTCTCAGGGGTCACTTTGGATATAGGTGCCCTACTCCACTGAAACCATCTGTCTATTTTATTTTTATTTTTTTTTTCTGTTTGGTATTTTCCTTTTTTTTTGAGAGTAAGTGTTATTTTGGAAAAATTGAAAAAATACACCTGGACAATCCTTGTATTTTTCAGTCACTTTGATGCAAGAGCTGCATGATTCATGAACCAAACAAAAACCCAATGTATTTTTGGTGTGGGACTGATGACAAGTGGCTCAAGGAAAGAGCAGGTGTCTGGAAGCAGCGGCAAGGCTCATGCAAGGCCCAAGCATCCTAAGGCTTTTGCAAAAAACACTAGAATCTATGGCTGTCAAGATGTCACTTTCACTCAACAAAGCCTCTCTGCAGATTATGTTATGCCTCCGTATTTTGCTAATGCTGATATTATTAAGAGTTATAGGATCTTTGTCAAATCCAACTGTGGTCCAAGGCAAGGCTTATCAGATTTATTCCTTTGGCTTTTTGTAATGTGATTGTCACCAAAAATAGGATAAGATATGATATGATAGGCTAGGATACGATAGGCTAGGATGCGAAACGATGGGATACGAAAGGCTAGGATAGGATATGATACGATGGGATAGGATACGATCCTGCCTTAGATAGATAGATAGATAGAGGCTGACTGACTGACTGAATGATTCATGAATTTGTGTCAAAAAGCGAGTGCAAAATCTAGAATACTAAAGTAACCTTGTGACAGTATTTACGCAGGATGGTATCAGCAAATACCTTCTCACAGAACACATGTGTACACAGTGGAGATTTTATCATGTTATGTGTTATTGGCATGATGACACAGTCTCAAATGTCCAATTTAACATGCATACATATTTGTCATATTTCTTTATCTGAATATTAGTATGTGACTGCAAGCCAGTGATACTTACATGTGGCTTTTATAACATTATTGTAACATGGTTATAAATGATATTTGTTTTCTAATGGCTGGTTTGGCTGGAATAATCCACATAAACAGCTGATTTCCGTCAGTTCTGTAATCAAGGAAATGGTCAGAATATGTTGTCCCAGGTGCAATGAGGTAAATTGCTTGAATCGATAAAATGCAGTTTTCTTGCAATGCACCTGTTCCCCCCCCCCCCCCCCCCCCAACAATAGGACAACAGTCCCTCGTCAATATCATAAGCCTTGTAGGGAGGCCTGAGACATATTGGCACCGTGCATCTGATATCTGTCAAACCTGCAAAGACTTTATTTCGTGTGTTACATGCACGCATTGCTTGTGGTATTTTTGTTGATTTGTTGTGACAATACGAAATGAAACACTAGGTTTTTGTTGTAACTTGCAGACCAAATTGGCAGAGGAAAATCATTAATATGATGATATAACAGCTCTCTGACGAATGACAGTCGGTGCTAGCATGGCGTTTTTGATATTCAATCTCTCTACAGGCTTGCTTATATGGTTTGCTGCACTACAATAGCCGATTTGTTTTTCTAGTTCTGTGATTAAAATAATTATTTCAAACTTACGATTATCTTGCTCAAAATGATCTAGTTGCATTTTATTGTCTCAATGCCACTGGTCTGTAGCTTAGTCAACTTATTTGACCGACTACCCAAGGCAGAAGTTATGATGAGATGATGGCGCTTAGAACCCAAATTCCACAGCATATCATACATACATTTACGTCATGGGTGGGGCCGTTTACTTGCCTGTATTTGTGGTCTTCTGAGAAGGCTTCAACATAGCCGTTGCAAGTCCTTACTGTCCTACCTTACTATGCATGATTATTGAACTCGGGCAATATATAAGTAGTAAGCAAATGATGTATGAAGGTTGCACAATTAGATTAAGCTGCAGGCAACTCTTGGCCATCACTTTGTGTTTCTGCTGCAGCAACAGCATTGTTTGAAGGATGAGGCAGATTGCATTATGATGGTAGTGCTTGATCATCAGGATGGGCTGGATCCCTGTGGAGCTTTTAATACACTACAAAAGCCTTTGCGCATAGGGTCTGCTCCACTCAGTACTGCCCCCCCCCCCCCTCCCCTCTTCATTCTAGCAGTTGTGCATGCCAGGAGTGTTGTGTGTTGTTGCAAATTGTATCAGCCTCTAATTCATGTGGCACTGCTGCACAACGCAGTCTGCCACACCCAGGGAAATCTTGCATTGTACACTGGAATATCTAAAGTACAAAGCAATGTTTTCGGAGTACACTTGACACCACTATTGTCATGTGTTTGTCTATTGTACTCTGTTGTCTATGTGCAATGGCTGTATTGATGACATACATGTTCATGACTTTCAGTATGGGCGTCTGATAAATATTTGTGACAATTATGATGATGTCAAATCATGCCTGTCCACTTAGATATCAATGTTTTACTCTTTTCTGAAAGGTGTCCATGTTTCGAGACATTTTATAGGTAATGGTCCTGACATTTAGTCAGATACAAAGCCAAGTATCTTAATGTTTAGTCTGTCCTGTCTCGATTTACTTAACTGCCTCATATCCTTTTCGTGAATTAAGAAAACAAAATCAAAATAAACTTCATAGTTGTGAGGCAATAAACATTTTCATATAAAATGGAAGAAAACTTTTCTTACTAACAAGAAAAACTAGTGAATTTAGCAAGTTTCTTCTTATTGACCGAAAAGAATATGTCTTGTTCCAATAATATTTAAAGTACTTGGAAAGAATATACTATATTCTTACTAAATTACATGTTTCAAGAAAAATTTAGAAAACATTACTTAAGTGAGAAAATCATTTATAATTCCAAAATAATGAATCATCCATGGTTCTCGTATTCCTCTGAGCTTCCGACTGCTTAAAGCTAATCCCATTGGGAGTATCAGGTTGGCTGTGTACTTGCTATGTACTTCGTCCTCTGCAAGGCCATGGTCTAATATTCAGGGAGCTTATAACATGTTGCTTGGAGGTGCCTTCCTATCCATAATTGATGCACTCAATCTAATGGTAGACTTGGCTGATAAACTTTGCCATACATGGCAGGTTGCATTGTGCAATTAGACATGATAGATAATGGCTGCAGGTCACTTAAGTTCAAACAAGAATGGTGCATGATAAAATGTTGTTGCGTATAATATAATTGTTTCGCTGCAAAACTAAGGTGGAAGAGTTTTGGTGCACTTTGTATGCATTTTGCATGGTGGCTTTTATAAGAAATTATGACATTATTATCTAGATCAACATGTGTTGAATGATTTGCAGAAAACTAGGACCAAAAATTAAACAGCAAGGGTGGCACCAAAGTTCGAACTCTAATCATTCTATAACCTATTCTATTTTATTCCTAATTTAATGACGTCTTCTAATTCTATTCTGTGGCTCATCCTTACCTAAAAAACAACATGTAACCTTAATGTCAAAAAGGATTTCTTTTAAGTTATGGAAACAAGTTTATGTAAAGCAATAGTTGTCTGATATATTATATAAATATCTGACGTAAATGACAAGATGTCTACTTCAGTTCCTGCCTCTTTCTGGTGTGGATGGGTCTTTTGAAGACCTGTGAATGAAATGTGCCTGAATTTGCCTGATTTTGCCTGATTTTAAGGCACGTTCTCCTCAGCCAGAGTTATGTCTTCAATTTGATGGTCTGTGAGAAGTCTGCCTTACAAGATTGCAATATGTGTTCCTGGCCATGGGGCTAAGCAGCTTGATATGGTCTGTAATTCGTAAAGACTGGAAGGCTTCCTGGAAGGCTGAATCTTTATGTGGCTGCAGCTAAAGCTTTTCCCAACTTATCGAAGTTGTAAACTGAGAAAATGAAGCTTTTTATCTTGCCTACCTCTATGAGTCCTAGGTTGTATATGGCAGAGCTTATCACCCTGTGTGTATAGCAAGTAATGGGGTGCAGGGTTTGGCATATACATCAATATTAGTGGTCTCATTCATGCTCCCTGTGGTACAACATGGTCCCCAGGGAAGGGTATTGTTGAACTGCATGGCAGATCCATAGTAATATTAACTCAAATATTGAAAGTAGGTTGGGATGGCCTCCCTGTTAGTGGGGTTCTTCATATTCATTGTTGAGCTGTCTTATTCAGAGGGTAGAAATGAGAATGGGTGAGACTTATGTCTCTCTTGTATTCGTTTATATAATGAGTTGGTCCTTCAGTCGATCAATGAATATCCCCAAGTTCCGTCTTGTACATGCTTCTCAGAAGATCTTTGGTTCAAATACTGGACTGGATAATCTTTATTATCTCAGACTTTGCTGTAATTCATCGGTGTTGACTTAAACTTTTCATGTCATCATCACATCTTACTCTGTCACTCTGGTAGCTGGTCGCATGAGATGACATCGCTTCAACAATATAATACAGCACTATTTAATACGATACAATAAGGCTGATGTTAAGGGTACCAGCCCTTTGCAGTTTGGTTGGATGATGGCATAAGATGTACCACTGTGTTGTTGGTGGTAGGTCTCTTAGTTGAATCGCCTGAATGGAACAGATCATTCAGATCAATTATGTCTCTTTCAGTATAAGTCCTATTGCATTATCTTTGTTATAACGCTATTATGTGGAGTCTTAGATTGAGTAGACCAATAATTGAAGCTTTATTTCTAATTATGAGGACTGACATGGCGTCGAGCCTATCTAATGCCACATCATGTTAGTTCCACTCAAAGGCTCTTGACAATTCTCAGTGATTAGTGGGACCCCTCTGCCCCTGTTTCGGCTGTACAAAAGAGAATGTGGTCAACTACATCATTTGGCTGCCCTAATTGTGATAAATGAAGGCCTGGAACGAAGCATTTACTTTCTCAGTCTTCTGCATTTTTGGTTGTTGTGACAGTCACTACAAGGCAAGGTTTGGTAAATGCAGTAGGTACATATCGTACCAAGAGTATTATATAAAGAAGTTATCACCATGGGAAAATAAAAATGGTAGTCTGGGGTATCAGTTTTAGAAGTATTTCGATTGATGCATGGCAATGAGCTTATCAGGGAGATCTCTCTCAGTCTGTATAATTTTGGATAATTATTATATGCAAATTTTTTGCTGTCTTTGGAGTGTGTGGAATTAATGATTTTAATTCGATTATGGTGGAATTTGCAGTTGTGTAATTTGTCATTTGTCATTTTCATTTTAAGGCACATACATAATTTAGCCATTATGATTCATTTTACTTTGTAACTCATGTTCATTCAATGCATTTTTAATTAGTACCTAAGTTGACAGACTGTATTGAATGTTTTCCATTACTCATTGACAACACAAGCAGAAACCATCATCTGAAAACTACATAATTCCAACATTTGCAGAAAATCTTTTTTGCTGATAATGGATGTCTTTAGTGCATGCCTGTGTTGCATTCTTGGTGCTTTAAGCTGCTGTGGCCAACACAATTCTGTGTGAGCTCAATTACTTAAACAAATTGTAACGCGTAGATAGAACACTGCTGCATAAAATATGCAGATTCCAGTTGCCTATTCAAGCTGAACTGTTTTATGGGGAGGTGGTGCATGCCTGACGCTAATTGAAGCTGTAGCAACTGCTTGTTTGTAGCAGAAACATATCGACGGACACAAATTGCTCTATTTTATTCGTTTTGTTTGGCTAATTTTTCAAGATACGCTTCATCATTGGCCTTTTAACAGGTTTAACACTACATAGCATGGGTGCTAATGTAGCGCCTTGTTTCATTCCATGGTCCCCTCAGATCCTGCCTACCCAACCATGCATAAATTGACCCAGATCAATAAAAAGGCCTCCTAAAAGGCCTATGTTGCTAGAAGGCTGTTGTTGTTTTTGGCCATTAGCTGTCTCCGGCACAGCTTCATGCATTTTATGGATTCACTAAATTTCTTTTTTAAAGCTTTCTGGTCTCTATCCTCCCAGAGTAATTTCAGTTTGTCAATTTGTGTATATCACTTTACAAAGATAGCAAAGATGCCATGTAAGAAGGCCTTTTGTTTGTTTAATATGTAAATTTTCTTGCATTGTTAAATCTGAAGAATGTAATTTATATGCAAGAAGCTCTAATGTGTATAACCAACTGTCAGTTTATATTCCTGGAATTGCTTCTCTGGTTTCATGTGACATTTAATTCCGCTCATTAATAGAAACTTGATAGTGTAACATATATTTATGTTGACAATTTATGCTTGGAAAGGATCAAATTGTTTTCTTAATATGTGGAATAGGCCATGTTACAAAATTTGTGTCTGTGCTCCACCAAATACAAGATCACGTTCTTGAAATTTGTGACGGACACCTCATCATTATGTCTGTAACACAGACTTAGCATCAAATTAACCAAACAGTGCAAAATTTCCCCATAATCCAGAGCTCTGTTGGTAGTTAAATCATATTCGGCGAATTAATCGAAAAAACATCCTCAGTTTTTAACCGATCTGTAATAGATTTATGCGAAATAAAAGAAAAAGAATATCAATGGTGTTGCGTGTAGCAAACTTCAGCTAATGGATGAAAAAGTTAAGGATGCGTGCCATAGCATGCATGAGTGGGCGTATGGCATCATTTTGCGATGTATTAAATTCCCCTCTTTTCATCAGTTTTTGTTTATTTTTTTATCAGCCTTCTTTGCTGTCATTTTCCTGGTGGAGCACAGGCTCTGCAGCCTGTGCTAATTCAATGGATGCTGAGAGGATGATAGATGTTGCAAGAGGCTGGATGGTTCATCTATTATGCCAAGAGGCGATGCAGAATACTAATGCATCACTTGTCATCCCTCTCACAGCTTTGTCCTGGCTTGAATTTCTTTCTAATGTCTTTGCTACTCAGTCAGGGCTCTTTATGATTACTACTTGTTGTAGACCTGATAATATATGTGCCTATTAGTGAATCTATCCTATATACCGTCATGGACTTCTCATATGTAAACCATTACAGCCAATTTCTTTGACTTGGAAACTAATCTCGTAGACTTCGAAGCTAAACTCCAGAGGATATCACGTGAATCCAGGACTCCCATTGGCTAAGGCAGTCCCTCAACAGCTCTCGACCAATAAGAGTCCTGGACTCACATGTCGTCATCTGAAGTTAAACCAATTCTATGAGACTGGTTTCCAAGTCTATGAAATTGGCTGTAAACCAGAGATTGCTGAACTAGAAAATAAAGTAAGAAAACAACAATACAAAACTTCAAGAGTACCTTATATCGGTCGTGTCCTACTCGCGGACAGTAGCTGTTGTTTGATTAAATTTCTCAGCAACAAGTGCTTTTGCCGATTTGCGAAATGAGAAGTTAAACATTGTCCATGAAAAATCAGCGGTGGATTAGCGTTGGGACTAAAATAAATTTTTCTGCTAAATGTTTCAATAACTTCAAAATGGCTGTGGCATCCCACAATTTACATGTATTGTCGCTGCAACTTTGTAGTCATGCAAATTATTACTCACTCAAGACACTTTGTTCAAAGTACTGAGCACGATGATTTAATTGACAGGAAAGTAAAAGCATGAACTACATAATATTACAGTAGATTTTATAGACTTGGGAACTAAACTGCAGAGGACATCATGTGAATGCAAAGCTCTTATTGGCTAAGACAGTCCCTCAACAAATTAGTGTTTTGGATTCTATGTGTATGAAGTCGGCTGTAATATCGACGAAGAATGGATCTCCCTAATATTTTGTAATTCTTGGCTCGTGGATAAGGTAACTAATTAATGTGTAACAATCAGATCATTGATCTAGGATTACGTGGATAGTAATTACTTCCATGTCAATGCACTAGTGTCTTGGGAATATCATAGAGGACAGTCATATGTCCATTTTCTCCTCCATCTTCTACCATATGCTAAAAAAGTTAGTGACAGAACTTCCTACCACGGAGCCACCAGGTTCCTTATCCTACCAATATTGGCTGCTGGGCATAGAGTGTAAGGCAATAGTAACCTAGAACCCTCTGTGCAAATGAAGTTACACCATCTGGCCATGGTGTGATTGGCCTGCCTCTGGTCATGTTGCTCCTTGCAGGATGCTGCACATTACTCTGCTATTCCTGCAAATGGCCGGTATTCCCCTTCATATATTGCTTGTATGCCCTTTACAGTCTGCTTTATAGCCTGATTGTAGGTATTGTCCATTCTGGTAGTCCCATCTGTTCTCCGGTAGAAAAATGTTGGTATTTCGACAAAGGGTAGTCAGGAAAGGATGATGTATGTTTGAATCTACCAATAACCCCTCCCCCTATATTGCCCTTATATTCTGGTGAATTGCCTGACTAGTGCCTTTTTGGACGAGATGTTGGTATTGACATAGGTGAAAGAATGTCTTAAGTTAAGTGAGCTAGTCAGAAAATGATAATGTATGTTTGAATCTACCAATATTCCCCCTCATATACTAGTTATATGCTCCATATTTTCTAGTTAATCCCCTGACCATAGGCTATAGGCATTTTACATTCAGGTTTCCCATTGGTCCTTCGGTATACAAGATGATAGTATTGACAAGGGTTGAAAGATTTTAGAAGTAAATTTATCTAGTCAGGATACGTTGATGTTTGTTTGAATCTACCAATATCCCCCTCATATGATGCTCATATTGCCCTTATATTCTGGGTAGTATGACTATGGGCATTGTCAATTCTGGTAGGCTGTTCCAAATCTATAAAATTGACTGCAATAGTTCAGTGTATATCCTTCGTAGACTGATGCTTTGGAATCACTATGTTGTTGTTTCCAACTTTTTCAAAAACCAGAAATGTACAATATATTGTCTCTGGTCTACCAGGACAGGACATTTTCAAACACACATATTCGCTTTACATTAGGGAATAAGGTGCCAGGCATCATTGTCGTCTGGTCTGTGTTACAATCGTTTTGACAAATAACATGTGATGTTTTTTATCACCTCAATATGGCTGCATATGTAGAATGTAGATTGCCTAGCAAAATCCTATTTGTACTTTTCGATATTAGTCTGAGTTGATATGATTAGTTCCAGGACTTGTAATGGAAAATATACTTACTCACATTTCCCACATATTTTACAATTTGTTTGTTATACCATATTCATGCAATGAAAAATGCATAGTTAGTTTGTTATTCAATGCCTTATTTTTCGGGACTCTTTCCATGATAATTCTGGTTTTCATTGTATGTAACAACTTCATGATGAAATTTGTTTGCAAAATATTTATGAAATTTATCTTTTTCTCTTTTCAGTCGCTTGAAAGTACACGGCGGATGCTGGCTATGTGCGAGGAGGTAAGTTATTCTTTTGATAATGTTTTTCATAATAATGATTTTGTTGTTTCCAATATATATTGACTTCATGATAATGTTGGAAGTATGGCAAATTGTGATGCTGACCATTTGTTTCATGGTGTTACGGTCCAACCAGGCCTCGGAGAGCTGATTTCTGAAGTTTTGATTCGGCTTTTACGGAAGCGCAAGTTAATGATTTTGAACTTAACGCATGCATTACTGGAGATTTCGTTTCAGAAAGAAATTAGAATCAACTTATATCATTGTGTATATTCTGCTCAAAAATTAGTGAAAAGATTAATGAATATGTGCCAAACTTGTTACCTGTCAAACCTGTTTAGTAACAGGTAAATTCACTTGTAAAATGTATTAGGCATCCACATATTATATGCAACTGAACGTGAATCTGGGTCCCTTCTTCTTTCCTTTTGTTTGGAGTGATCAATTGAACAAACGTCAGACCGTGTTCTTCATTGTGTTGCTTTCGCTGAAGCCGAAAATACACAGAGAAAGATGTCTGCCTTGCAGCACACCTTGGATGGGTGAAGGAGACATATCACTGATATCTACGACGAATCCAAGAATATTCATTATAAATATGTCTTAGCTAATCTAGGTACTACACTCAATTTGGAAGAATTTCAATCTTTATTTATTAAAGCTAGTATTGCTGTATCCTATTGTATACCAAGCAGGTAGGTCTATATATGGTGATGACATTACGCATATATTGTGATGCGCAATACTAAACTTTTGAGGAATGTCAATCTTTATTTGTTAAAACTACACTAGTGCTGTATCCTTATGTGAGGCAACCAGGTATATAATATATTATGGTGATAACAATAGAGAAAGTTGTGAAAGATGCCAGTAAAATGTCTCTGAACTTGAGCTAAGGCAAGTAATACGACCTGTTGAGTGCATTTGAAGTTTCTTATGAACTGATAACAACAATATCCTGAGGAGAGTGCACTCTATTCTAATCTCCAATGTTGCTGATTCAGCAGAAACCTTGTGGGCGGAAAATGAAAACTTCCGCATCTATTTGAAAGAAACCAGGAAATGGGAGGAAGATGCAGATGTTAATCACGATGGAGAGCAAAAAATAAGCAGTGTTGCAGTTGTTGTTGCTCTAATAACATTGAATTAGAAGTGGTTATGTTATAAAAGATTTGAAACAGATTGTATAATTGTATGTAATCGTGATGATTAAAATGTTTAGGGCATCATAATAACATGTTGTGAAGCATTGTATTATTGGATTTTAAATCAAGGCTAGCTATAATCTTAACAAACAAATCATGACCATAATGTTTGTTGCAGGATTTTAGTAAATATGTATGACCTTTATAGTTTATATTGACAAATAGGTTGTCTCGTTTGCAACGTATACTGTTCGATGCTCAGATTTATAAAGATTTCTCTGGCTTGTTTGGTTGTGAGCAATACATATGGAAATAAGGCTAGTGCAACTATGTGGTGTCCGTGGTTAGCATGCTGCGTCAGACCTGTCTCTGCTCTAGAGATCAAGTTGCCTCGTGGTGTCCAACCAAATTAAACTGGGTGTCCCTGTTGGTTATCAAACCTGATATTCACGCACAACGCACATGCATCTACTGTAGTTCACAACTCCCTCTGATGGTGACCTTGTGGAGCTGAAGGTCATGACCTTTGGAGGGCCAAGGCCAAGGACAGGAAGTGCGGATAGGCATTCTCATTTACAACTTCCCACTAGGCCGGACACTCGAGTGGACAGCCGTATGCTTCATGGCAAAGGACTAATGAGGGTTTCCACAAGGCGCAACGATATGGCCCTAGGCCCAATGCTGTGGGTTCATGTGAGAGGCATGGTGCTCAATCAAATGGAGCCTTTCGGACACCTAATGTTAAGTATGTAGTGTCCACATGGGTTAGATTCTTCGGCTATTGGGATGATTCTATATTACTTCTCAAGTTCGCACTGACGACTTGATTGTGATTTGATAGAGGGAAACTATTGGGCTTACCTGACCCAGCTGAACTATACTACAGATGGGTCAGCCAGTTCTCGGTCTAATATTCATGATATGTACTTGGTGACCACTGGCAGAGACATTTTAAGAGCAGCTGAATTCCAACTGGGTGTAGTTTGTACTTACCATCCATAAAACATAAGCTGGCTTTAGTGTGCAGACAACGTATGGCTGTGGTGCGAATGTGTTGCGGTGTACTGGACTTACTGGTCCATGTATGTGTTGTGTATGTGATATAATACGTATGCAGTGAAATGGGCTCTTCATGATGTTGTCTGCTTGGAGAGGCTGCCCTCTTGCTATATCTGCCTTCTGACACTGCATGAAGATTAGGCAGAGGCAGCATCAGGGACACTGAAACTCCCTATAGTGTTGACTCAAGCAAAGGGACATACCATATTGACAACAACATTGTGTTGGATTCTGTGGTAGGTTTCATTCATGGCCGAATCTCCCTTTGGACATTTTTGCAAGCAGTTTGTTCTTGCAGAGCGAACTGCAGCCGAATTGTCTGTACTTTTGTTATCTAGTAGACATTGTGTCTAACGTTTCATAAGCTATTGGTGTGCATACCTCTGTTGTATGTATGTATGTAGCATTTTATGATTGTTTAGCTGGTTAGTGGCCAAAAAGGAACTCAACGAGCAAAGAATTTTGTTGAAATGTTTTTGTAGTGCTTTTTTTTGTGTTTTGCTTTTTTACTAGACAAAATCGATAAGTTAATATCCCAGGAAGTATGCTTTGATAATGCCATCATACTTGCAACATGTTCGTCATCATGTATGTATGGCGAACGTTGACATTATGTTGCACAAGGAACTATTGTTATGCTGTTATTGGCTGGGGAGTTAGACAGAATGATCGTCGGTCAGTTGACATTTGAATGGGATTCTTGGCATTTGCCACCATCATCCAGTCCTGTAACTTTGATGTTAAAGAAAAGCATGTTTTTCTGCTGACAAGTCTTACTCAACTTACGATAGTATCTTATAGGGCGGGGGCCTAGCTCAGAGGTAGCGCTCTGGGCTTCCAACCGCTGGGTCCCGGGTTTGATTCCTGGTCGAGCCTAAGTTGGAGGGCTGTTTCATCCTTCATCTCATTGCCATGGTCTCTGCCTGTCCTAATTAGCCCAACTGGTGCAGAAAAACAGGACGTAAAGCCCTAATCACACACACACACACGATGGTATCTTATAGGGCTGATGTTAGGACATAGTGAAAACAGAACATCAATGTCCTTCTTGACACATTTTCTGACTGCTAATCATCTGGGTTTTCCTGTCGGGTTTTCCTGTGGTTTACTTGGTTAGCTTTAGTGGCAACAACGATCAAGCCGTATAGCTCTTTTATTTTGCTCTATGCTGAGCCACTGCAGTAGTGGGTGGGTGGTTTGGGGCAGCAGTCTGAAATGCCAGGGCAGTGGCCATCTATCAAAAGTGAATAGAGCACAGTTCCACCTGTCTGGCAGGGTCGCCAGGGCCATGGCAATGCCTGCCACTGACACCCAAATTGAAAACATTGACATTGGCTGCATTTATGAAGAGAGGCAGGCTGCTTCCTACTTCTAGGCATATCACGTCAAACACTACTTGCAAACACTACTTGTCAGTTGAAAATTGGACTTGATTTTTGAGATGCCATTATATCATGGCCTCGCTACTTTTACCTACTTCGTTGTTTTCGACTTTAGGCCGCACATGTTTAAACTAAAGATAAAGAATGCTCTTAGTCAAAGAAATGGCTTTAAAAGACATTAATGGGAGTAGTATCCAGTCTTAATGGAATGCCTTATTCTAGGTTCGCTTTAAAGGAGAGACTGTATTATGACATGAACGACAGTCAACAGCTGGAGTTTCAAAATCTTAAAGTGCATGGCTATACTTCTCCTAAAGGCAAGATGCTTTTATACCTGAATTTTCATCAGTAGAGTCCGATAATTTATTATGCCTAATTCGGTGTAGACAACAGATCCCCTGGCTGACTGCACTGACTATGATTCCGCCTTCCTGTAATTGTGATGACTGACCCTACTGACCTGACTCCCTTGCCTGCCCATATCCAGTGACTTTGGATGGGGCCAGACCCTGGTCCCTGACACTCTACATTCTCCTTGCTTGTTAGCTATTCTCTCCCCAGTCTATCAACCTAATGTGGTCTGTATACTTGATGACAGGGCCAGTAATTGAGACCATGCCCCCTTGTCACTGTCTCCCCTTCTCGTGTCATCGCATTCTAGTTTGACTGATGGTCCCCATGGCTGGTCTGGGCCACCCACCGTGTTCTCCTCACGTAGGTGACTGCTGCATGAAACTTGCAGCAACCTGCAAAACACCAAATGGGCTTCCGTTAATGTTATATTTTTCTGTGCTTTTATGTGTTCAACAAACGTTCATTTTATACTCTTGTAATGTTATATTCTTGTATTCTCTTCAGTGGTCAACAAACGTGAATTGTTTTGGAGAATACTGATTAGATTGGTAGCTCCACAATATTACATGCATTCTATTATTGATTTATAGTGATTAATTTGTTGTTGTTGAGATCATAATCTGTATGATTTATATATATATATATATATATTTTTTTTTTTTTTTTTTTTTTTTTCTGGATGCCTCCAACAAATACTAGTATGTCAGGCAGGCGAAGACTGAAGGAACTGATTTAATTAGCTGTTAAAGACCAGGGAATGAATAGGCCAGGTATCTAGCCTTGATGATGACTGCTTCAAAAGACCTGTGTTAAAACTGTCATGCTATGTGGAATGCATTGGTTTAACAGGCTGTTATTCTATGAAGCTTCCACATTTGCATGGTGTGATACTGCAATGTGATACTGTGAATTCGTGGCTTTGAATTCTGTTTCATACATATATCATGTATATTGTGTGTGTTCTGGGCAAGAGGAATGATTTGCATTAGAGGCCAGTGCTTAGCAGCAAATTGCATGTGTGTGTTATATGTGTCTGGCTTGGTCTCCATATGAGATTTTTAGTTTGTAATCGAGACTGGCAGACCCCAGATGGTCCCAACTACAAACAGACTGGAGCAGTCACTAACCACTGCATGGAGGGCCCAGGAACTCAGCTGGCCACCTGCTGAAATATTCATCAAGCCCTTTCTCTAATCGTATTGTGCCTTCGGTGGCAATCTATATGACAAAAGCCAATGTATTTGCAATCGATCTCTGGTGATTCCCACTCACCTTCGAAAAGCTTGTTATTGACAGCTAGTCATTCAGGCATTCATTCGACATCCATGCAGTTTTCTGTATGTCTGTGAGTGGTGTGAGTCATCGATGTACACAGACACTCCATAAATAGCTGCATTGGAAGTATCAGTGCATCAGAATTTCTATTGTGTCATTGAATTTGAAGGGAATTGATGTCCAGCTGTAATGCATTGCAAGTGCACTTATCAAACATGTTGACCTGAAGTAGGCTTTATCTTCCAATATCTAATGATTTTCTGGTGATTGATTTGTGTTTAATTGTAGTTTTTCAGTCTGTTAATGTTCTGTAAATGTTCTGTTCGATAAGTACGTCCAGGAATTTCAAGGCCACGCTTGTTGGCATTTTGGGCATCGATGGAAACTGGTATTTGGTATAAATAAACCTAGATAAGACATATTGATAGGATGTATTGTAGTGCTTGTATTTGAAATACTACCACTCTTTTCTTGTTTTTCTGCTGAGGTTTTCCAAACAAAAAATAAAATAAAATTAACCAAGACAAAGTAATTACTGAGGCTTGGTGTTCCTTTCTATTCTTTGTTGATTTTTTAAACGCTGGAAAAGCTGAGAAAGTAGGATAAATGACTGTATTTGGCAGGAACTTAAGTCTAGTTTTCCAAATAAACGAGTGATGAAGAAAAGGTCGAGGGTGGGTAATGAATGGCAAGGCGAACTCCGGAAGTAAATTGCTTCTCGCATGAAGAATAGAAACTGTTGTTTCAAGCTTAACTATCTTTTGGCCTCCTCTTTTCAGTTGCTTTTAAAGAAGCTTGTTTCTGTTGTTTAAAACAGAGTTTCTGGTTGCATTTTTTTGTTTAAAATTCACTCTCAATGCTATTCCCGAAGCCCTTGTTTGCTGAAGTTAAATTGAAACATCTTGTTGAATGAGGCAGTTTCTTCGCTGCAGTGGCTTATCAGTTAATTGAATAGGACCTGATTTCAAAGAACTTCAGCTGGTGAAACGTTGTAGAGACAGACGTCAAATTAGATAGGAGCTTAAATTGCTGTTTGCAAAGACAAGATATATTGCTTGGTGTGCAGTGTAGCAGAGGGACATTCCTTCTTGATTCAAGCACTGTAAGAGAATGTTTGCATAGATAATTGAATTAGAGCGAGTTGGGTGTACAAATATAGTTAAGATATAGCATAATATTTGAATTATGTGGTTTATCTGATACACTGGCTGTTGGGGCAATTGGTATATGGTCCATAGATGAAGCTGACACAGCCATATTTTGTGCATATTTTGACAGATGACCTTCTTGGTAGCCTAATGGGTTGGGGCACCATGCATAATGGCCACAAGTAATGACCATTACGGAGACATGGGCTATTTAGGCGCTGTGCATCTCTCTAATGATAGATGGGTGAACAGAATCGGGCTCCCCTCAGCAGAGAAATCTGACCCTACCACACCACCATCTACATCACAAAGTGACCATGGGCTGACCACTGGGCACTATAATACCTTAAGCATGCTGCTGTACTGTCATCTCATTAACTATTGATGGTAAGGCCAAACTAATTACTCCAACGCATGGTGCAATTAACCCAAGTCAGTTTGCACATTGTGCAGCTGATTTAAGAAGCTGCTCCTCTGATTGCTAGCCTCGTGCAAAGAAATAAACAAGACACCCTGGTCGTTTAGTTTGAATTATCTCCTCACTTTACCCTTTGTCTGATGGCATATATTGTGTTCTTTGCTATTGATCAATGCAATAACTTCTCTTCCCATAAGTTCAGTAGAGGCTGACTGTTAAGTATTTTCTTCTAACGTCAGTGTCCTTGTTTTTGAGTTAAATTGTAAATGAGATTTGGTAGGGAAATAAGACTGTAGTGTTGGCCAAAAATCGATTTGTTTTATTATTGAATATTTGGTCCATAAGAATTATTTTTTCATAAGATGGGCTCCAGTGTTGTAGAGGAAACGTATGTGGCTGATTCATGATAAAAGATGAGCCATACCTGCCTCATGTTATTTATGATATATTTAGTAATTTACTTGTCATATTGACTAATATATCTAATATCTAATGTTTGGTTACGGTCCACACGAAAAAAAGGGGAGCACCCTGTTGTCGCATCAAAGGGAGCTTTCAGTTGGTAATCGTTATCAATTAATTCATGCTCCCCCTACTAATCATTCTGTATTTTTCTACGTTGAATACTTGGATTACGAATGATAAAGTAAGTGATTGATGCCTGACATTTTCATCATTATCAATCATTTCTAGCTTGGACCCAAAAGCTATGGATGACCCTTGCCAGTTTTTCCAATTTGTCAGTTATTTTTACTGCCTCTTGGTCGTAAAGCATTGCAGATGTTATTTCGTGCGTGTTATGCAAGATAGCTTTGTTAGACAGATCAGTATTGTTCTTGCCTTTATGTCATTTATTGGAGCTGATGACATTTTTGTGTAGTGTGGAATGCTATACAGCATCCATAGCAGATTAGCCTTGCATGAACTCCCAATGTTGTGGATATAGTTGGCCTTAGGCATGGATTCGGTATGCCCAGATATGTTAATGACATTGGTGTGCTGATTTTAGATGACCTTTGCCAATGAATCATTCTATGATGGTAATGGTTATTATTATTTATCCCACAACATAACAGTAATTCCATTGGGGTGCCACTTATTATCATTATGTTATACTGGCTCCTAACTGTCAGATGACATGAAAGCACATTAAGATGACAAAGTAGCGAGATGTGCAGTAAATGACAAAAAGGCAGCAGCAATGCTTATTCAAAGGTTCTTGCAAGCTGGTGACAGCTGCCCTAACAGGTTTGTGTCCTCCATTTACATGCAGTTGCACGCACTAGAAGGATACTTTGTTACTCTTTGGATTATTGCGTTGAGTCTGGTTCCTAAGCCTTAGAGCCTGCAGCTTGGGTGCAATTCTTTTCATTGAGGTTGCTTCTAAGTCTTTCCTTCTTCTCACAGGACATATAAAGTGTTTCAGGCATTCTTTGAGATTTCATATCATTCATGAGTGGCTTGAATAGATTGGATACTCTGCGAAATGTATGCATCATTTATAAATGGAAAAAGGAAGACCAATAGTGTCTACCAGGATATTTTAGAGACAAGTTCTATGCTTTTCATTATTCAGTGCGTGAAGTGCCTTAAATTGCTTTTCTTTGAACATCCCATGTAATTTGTGAATTTGAGATCGCAGAAGATGTTGTTGCTGATTGCTGCGATGTTCCGACTATTCCTGTCTTCAGCTTGTCTAGGATTGCTCTATCTATCACTCTTTATATAATGCCTTAGATGCCCCACTTGACCTTTCTGGTAATTCAGACAAAGGCGTTCCACAAGGTCCTGGAATGTCAGCAGCTTGTCTGTAAGCAAGGGACATTTACAAATGGTGACCAATTACAAGTGCCTGAACCACTCTGATGTCAATAGGAAGCATGCATTAAACATTGTCTGTGTTAGGTTATATCATTATGCAGTTCTGAGCAGGCCTTTATGACCATATGTACATGTTGGTGTTAGCACATACAGAAACATGCTAGGTGGTACTCACTTCTCAGTCAGCATTCTGGTTATATTACAGTAGTAAGAACCACGCTTTAAGCAATGTCAATGCTAGGTTACGTCATTATGCATGCAGTGCTGACCATGCACTTATAATATACTGTATGTAATGCTCGTGTCCACAAATGCAGGAAAAATTTGTCATTTCTACCATTTATTCTCCTTTCCTCGGTGGCTCGTATTACCATGGTATTACTCATTTCTCAGCGTATAGGGTATAGTATAGTTGAAGTTAAAAACGTTTTAACCTGTAAGGTCATTAATGTCTGGCTGTGGTATGGATATATAAGCTAGAGTAGAGGATAATTCTAGCCTATTTCTAGGTGCAGTAAGAGGACGTCAGACGTCCCAGCATTAGTATGGTATTATTCTGTGACAATGTCCTTGGATAAGATGTGTGCATGGCAACGTGCACCTGCTGTATAGCCTTGAACATTGCTAAACCATTAACAGGACAATCAAGGTCACCCAGGCCCATTTAGCAATAGAATCAGCGTGAAACATGCGTGCCACAATAACCACTGACCGTAAGAGATAGGCTGGCTTCTGGTCAATGTGTCTGGTAATGCCCTTATAAATTTTCTTGCTTCTTTCTGCTTTGATTTCTTCACGTAATGTCAACGCAATAAAGGTTGCGTGCATGCGATTTATTAAGGTCACATAATGAATATATATATGGATGAGGCTGCATATTGCTTTGACCTCGATTATGCTTGCTCGTTACAGCCAAATGACAACAGAACATGCACATATGATACTTTCTTAGGGAATATCGAATCTCTTTTGTATTATATCATTTTCTATTATGAACTCGACCTTGGGAGTAAGACAATGTCGTGCTTGCCTTGTGTACTTGCATCTGTCATTGATTGCTTAGTATGCCATGTGTGGTGTTTATTTGCAGTATGCTTGACATAACCTTGAACTGTTGTTCACATGTACAAGGTCACGCCAAGGTCAAATCTCTAGGGTTCTGAAACTGCCATATTTTCGTGCATTTAGCCATTTCCATGCTCCTGCACGGTCCCATGTGAAGTAGGAGATAACAATGGGTGACACTGGGTCGCTTGAGGTCCTCCTCTGTGACCTTGGGAATTCTCTGAAGGTCACATGAATTAGTGGAAAGGATACCCTGCCTCATTCATCTCGAGTTGGGTGCAATAAATTAGAAGTCTGATGAGGAACCCATGACATCTTCACCCTTTGTTATATTATCACCTTGATCTGCTATTGATTACTCTACATCTTATTCCCCTGTGGCATGGAGATGAGTGCATCCTTTGGATGTGGGAATCCTGCAACCATAGTGCATCACCAGATAGGCCTGTAGATGCATTGTATGATACACGTAGTTGGATGGGTTAAGTGGCTGGCAGCAGTGCAGCTTGTGATACCAGATCATTCATTATGGACAACTTTTTGATTCAGGCCAAGATCTGGATTGGCAAACCACCACAATTAACTATGAATTATTGCATTTTGAGTGTATTATGATTAACATTTCCCTGAAGATGTCTGTGATCTGCTTTGGCAAACTGACTCATGTAACTATTCCTTAGACAGATTTGGACAATTGTGAGGAATTGTTATTCTCCTGACGATTTCCTTTTGTTTTCGTAACGGGATGATGGCACAAAAGAAACGGGATACTTCCGAATTGTTGGAAGGTTGTCAAGAGGATATCAGGTATACACGCATTACTTTGAAGCTTGTATTGATGTTTCTAGAGTGTACCTGTCTTAGGAAAAGGTGTTTGTTATGTTTGTTTGTCATTCATTATTATACTTTGTACCTACTCTGTGAAGTTATTCATGGAATTGGAAGAGAGGGTGTTAAGTTTATGCTGTGATGCTTATGTCAAGTAATACTTCGTTTATATGTGGCAGTATTTTTCGTTATGCGTTATGAAATATGAAATAAAACATAATTGAATCCCTACTTCTCAAAGATGCTCGTTTTCTTTCGGATGAAATCTCAGGTTGTTCGCCTTCTCTGGGATGTGCCGTTGGTATGGAACTGCCACTCAATCTAAACAATGCTTTCTCTGTCTGATGTTTGCTGGCCAACGAATCGTTCTGGTCGTTTAGGCTATGTGTGCTGGTTTTCTTTTCCCTTGTGTTTATTATTGTGGGTGCCTCAGTGAATATTCTGATGTTCTGAGTGGCATCAAATCGCTCTTGTGCATATGGACCAATCATCGAACAATAATCAGTTAAAAGTCGAATGATCGATTTATCAATAGAGACAGTGACCAATTCGATTTATTGGTTTGGTAAGGTGATGTTTGTGTTGGTTCATACGAGGTGCCTATCTTCTGTGCCTAGATCCAGGCCTGATCATGTTGGGGAGAGCATTCAAGGGATGCAAGATTGATTTTGCAATGTATTGCTTGGCTGCCAACTGCTATGTGTGTAGTTTCTTGGTTCACCAAGTGAGGTTCAGCAGGAAGACCACACATAGAGAAGGCACTTCTAGGCATTAGGGAATCATGGAGGAGTCTTCTCACTCCATCTACATTTGTACCTAGCCATCTAGCATCTCTCCTACTATCTTCCTGTAGATCGATGTGCTTATGTTTCTCTTTTTATGATGTTATTACCATGTTGAACATGGAGTTTACATTACGTGTACAGTACACTGTATTATTGTACTATGTCATGTGCAAAATGTCATCTCCTCAGCTGCATAAATAATGCTTCCATTGCTGATATGACCTCAGGTTATCACAATGCATATAATATTCTAAGGCAGGGACCCTCTATTTCTGCTGCCATGCAAGGACTGCAAGGTCCACCCTAGGTCCTAATGGTCACTCGTGCTGGGATGAACAGCTTAGTGGATGGGGGTCTCTCCTACATGAGTTGCTAAATCCTCTGACCGTGGCTCCCTCTAGTGTCTACTCCCAGGTTTTATTAGTCACGTGTCTTCTACTAGCAGACAGTAATGATCCCAGAAGATGGAGGCTGATATTTTGGGGTTAAGGCACTCCAGCAGGGTTCAGATAAAGTACCTTGTTAGCTCCCTTTTAATTGGGTTAGTGCTGTCTTGTGCAGGTACACCGCGATGATGTAGGGAAGGAAAGTTGGTGTAAATACTTCGGTGTTTAGAAGCCTGGTAGAAGTCCAGGTCAAGCTGAAAATTCTTGTAGTTTTTATTCTGAGAAATTTGTCTTAGTCTAAAAATTTAGCGCTGGCCATATTTATTTGATGTGGGATTAGGATAGTACATCCCTCTCAGGCTAGAATCTGCTGCGCTTTAGGTATACCAGCAGCGTTGGTGGATGAAATGAAAAAGAGGGGGAATCCCGCTATGTTGCATTTACCCCACATTCATTTGCCCTGCATTGACACCCGAGTACAAGTAAGTATTGAGTATTTATTAGACATAATGGCAAAGTGAAAGTAGATCTTAATGATTTCAGATGACAGAGAACTAACCGTTATATAAGGCAAGGCACTACCAATGTAACATCTCAGGGGGCTGATTGACATCCACCACATAAAGTGTGCGGACCAGCAGAGTCATTCAATGTGTTAAAAGGCCAATGCCTGAACCGCTAGGCCACCTAGCTGTGAAGAACAAATACTGTATCTCCTCCTGTGGGCTAATCAACCATCTGAGTTTCATTTGTGCAAGGCTGCTCCTAAGAGTCTCCCTTTGTGCTGTCTTCACACTTTTGTGGACCTTTAGAAGCCAATAGAAGTGGGGAGTGTGAATGTAGAGCGTGAATGCCCTCAGAGGTTAGCATTGAATAGACTGAAGAGACCAGTAGCACATCATTCATTGAGCACAACTCACTGGGGAACCTAGGGTTATGATAGGTACCCATCCTTTCTGTTGCTCAGTTGTGACTGGCATAATGCTGGGAGGTTCAATATGACCATAGGTGTTCACAGTAGTATTTGCTTTGTACAGAGTAAGGATATAGAATAACGATACAGTCTATTCTGTAGTCACAGAAAATGCACATTTAGTACTATACTATGTGAACAGCTCATTAGTCTTAATTATTGGAATATGAAAGTAACATTACTTAGACATGTTAGATGAAGTGGCTCTCATCTGTGTCATTGAGGGAACTTTTTACCTGTCTCACCACAGTCACTGATGACAAAGTATCCAAAGCATTTACAAGACAAAATTTCTCATAGAAACGTATCTGAAATGTATACTGGTTACAAAATATTTATTGGGTGAAAATCTAACCTTGGTCAGACCCAGTCGTTTTTTTTATCTGGAAATTTGTTAGGGCTTCGAGACAGGTAGCTACATAAGAAGTGGGGGAAAAACCTTTCATTAATAAAATGTATATATTGGCAACAAAATAAACTTAATATTTATTGGGTGAGACCCAGGAATGTCAAAGAATTCAAACCTCCGACCCACTGACTGTTTCGTTTTTCTTGCAAATTTGGTAGGACTTCGAAGCAAGTATCTAGCACCACATAGGAAGTAGGAATCTTGATGTGCTTATTGCTGCTTGCCTCAGCAGCCAAGCCCATCATCTTTGTTGTTGTGGGAAGATAACGGCAAGGTCACTGATATCAATGTGAAGTGGATGCTGATAGAGATGTCAAGGTCAATGTCAAAGATGCCAACTGCCATTGATCGTGAATCTGCAAAGTGCCATATGTAGCCTTGACTGCTGATCTAGGGGCTGATGAATTTCCTTCCTGGAAAATTAACATGTAGATGGGCCTGCTTTAGGACACAATTTCGTCTTATTCATCTTACTGATTTCTCCTGCTACCTCATTTCATCTGTCTTTTACTTTAAGATAAAGAGGTATTTATTTAGGTGGAGCGCGCTAAAGTGTCTCAAACTTAGAAAAAGGCTCTGTATTTTTGTCAATGTACTGCAGTTCTTTACGTTGCACTGGTGTTTGCTGTGTCTGGGTCCCATCGCTGCCATCAGGGTTGCAGTGTGCTGCAATGATGTAGGTATATATAGGGATGGGATGTGCTAGGGCAGCTGTATACTATATCAGGAAGGTCCCATAAGCAGTAAACTGGGTTGCACGGGACCTGGAAATCTTACACTGTGCAGTTGTCATATATATGGGTGTGGGACCTTCTCCCCATATTCACTGCACTGTATCACACTATCTATGTTTGTAAGGCAAGCAGCATCAGGAGCAATATTATGGGTGCGGCGGAAAAGAGATACAGGCAGATATCCACACAGCCACTGCTGCAAATTGAAATGTTTTGTATGTGGCAAAGCAAACAGTGGAAGCAGCTATGCTTTCCAATCCGCTCCCTCGTGTTGAAGCGAGCAGAATGCATTAACAAAATGTAATTCATCTGCAAAAGTGCAAATGGACATGTTTGCCAGTATTGCCAGGACTCGTAAGAGTTGGATCGAATTCCATTGGTGACCGTTGCTAACAGATTTGCAGTAGTGAAGGGTTAACAATTTGATATGGTTTAAATTTTAAAGTATGAAGTTGTGCTCCATTCTAGTTTGTAACACCCCAGTATTTGTGGTATAATTCATAAATCTAATTGGCTATTTTAGTGTTTATGTGGTGTTGAAGGGGTTAATCAACTCTTGTATTGTGTTGTTTTTGTTATTGTATTTTGTTTGCTTTTCTGGTGCGAAGTTAGGTCAGAGTATCAAACAGGCTACCCTTGGCAAAATAATGATGAGATGGTGAAAGACTAGGAGTCCACAGCATCTTGCACATTTCAATCATGGGTGGTGTCTTGCACACGTTTGTCTGGGCATTCCCATGTTAAGTTCAACTCTTCTTGTCACTAAATCAAAATTTAGGTTACTTGTCTAGTGACATATATTGAGAAAACTTGTGCTCTCACAGCCAATTTGTTGCACTAATTCCAAGCAAGGCAAGCAAGTTTTACGACCTGTAGTAGTGATTATATGTATGCCACATATATTTTTATGATGCCATTATTTACGTTGGTTGTTTCCCATTAATAAAACAAGTTTATGCCATATTAACCAATTATTTCCTGGGTAAAGATTATCATGGTGTGATTTATGTAACGGATATGTCGTAAAATACATAATATTCATGCAGCATGAACTCTATCCAATATGGGTTGCAGTGTATGAATCCCTGTAGTGAACATGGTATTTAATGGACCCTCCTCGGGGACTTACGTTCAACATCTCCCTGCCTGTTATTGTTATGCCTGGGTTTTATTATGATGAGTCTGGCAACACACTGTTTACAGATGAGTGGGAGGCTAGCAACAGATCAAATCTAACCTCAGGGACATTTGCTGCCAATTTGCTAATACAGGATTTGCTATAATTGAAAGGATTACCAACACGAGAATTTTAATTTCATCGGTGTGAAGGGAAATAACTCTTGGAAATTGCTTTAATTGCACAGTGCTCTGTGTCTAAAATGCATCGTTTGAGTTGATTCAGACCCGTAAGGTTCATGTTGACGGTTGCCTGTGTTTTATGTCGAAATCTCACCAAAGAATGGTGAAATTTCCATCTCCTTTCTGCATTATAATTCTGTACTAATGGACTGTGTGAAATGAGCACTTTACTTAAATATTCATGATTATTTACACCTATGTTCTACAAGCTTTGCTCTCCTAGAGGCCTGATGAATTCAACGTTAAATGTGGCCAGATTCCGATTCTGAGCTATCTCCTTTTTAAGACTTCAAAATTCAAAGTGGTAGTGCGAAATGTCTATCTAGATTGGAGGCAGGAAACCATTTTTTATTCATATTTTCCACAAGCTTACTGGTTCAGAGAATGGATCTCTTAAATATTAGATTTTTGCTACAGGAACACCACATAAGCATCTGGAAATTCTTGAATTGGGAGTCCATGGCAGCCCATTGTTAAGCATTGGATGTCACATTGCAGCTAACAAGCGATTCCTGGAACCCCAGCCTCATAAAATCCCCTAACAATCCAGCCCATTGAGACCCTGGTTGAATTGCTTCAGCGACAGTCTCCTCCTTTGTTACTGGCATAATTTCTACCTCATAAATCTTGCTCTTGTTGTATGATGGAGGTTGTTGTTGCTGCTGATGATGATGTTGTTTTTCCTGGACTTGCAGATTTGTTTGCCTAGTTTTGTGGTCTGTCTCTAGGGGACCCTGTTTCGCCCGAAGTATTGCACGGTAGGAAATTTGGAGCTTAAGCACTCTCTTGCTTGCTTCCTAGGGCCAGGAAATATCCTAATCCAATGAAGAAACTGCTGACTGCTGCGGTATTTTTCCACCTGATCAGGTGCCATCTATCTTCTTATGCTGCTAACTGTCTTATTACCAGCCCCAGCAGTTGTTTATTGGTGCACATAATTGTAATTTCGGTGGACACATGCCAAACCAATTGCAATTTTTACACAAGATTGTAACGCTTAATGTAGTCAGTAAAATGCCTCCAGGGATTTGTCAAGTCATTTGTGATATGTCCTTCTCTATACAAGTAATATCATGACATATGTATCATTTATGATATTTTACATGTCAATAAAATCTATATATATATTATTTTGTACATCTTCGAAGCTGTCCATTCTGGTTCCATAGCTCTATCTATGGTTTTGTCATTTGTCTTGTTGGCCATTTTGATGCTCATGATGTAGCATCTGCAGTCCAATCCAGGGAGAACTTACCAAATTAGTCTAATGTGTTTGCATCTCACAGAATCTCACAGAATAAATTCTTACTAAGGGGTCTGCGTAGTTTCAGTATAAGGAGCAAAGAGCCTGCTGCCCGGCTACTCTTAACGTTAAATCGTAAATCACCCCATGATAATGGGTATTCTCAGAGACAATGATTTAGATCCCGTTTAATCCTTTGTGGGCAAACAAACTTGGAGTTTCTATAGAAGGCACAGCATTAGAGAGAAGCATGCAATGGCCATTGGGACTAATTTATCATTGGGCGTTAGGCTCTGTGTGCTTGCATATTTGGGCCAACAGCATCATTGGAGTGACCACCAGACTCTCTGTGCAAATATTGGCAATATAGAGCTATGTCCATGTCATGATAGCATTTGGTCAGGAGGTTAGGGTAAATATTAATGACCCCTAATGTTAACTGAAATGCAATCATGTAGATGGTGTGAATCATGCGTTAGTAGAGGAATCTGCTGGTCACACCACGGCCATGCCCTTTGACCTTTGTGTGTGATAAACAAAGGTCAAATAGAGCTGTATATTTGTATACTGCTACTCATAGAGAATGGTAAACTAAAGTCATCCAGATCTAGGAACAAGCCTGAAGCTGCAACAAGCTGAACCGAGCCATACCTAGCTTTAGACACCTTATATAATCGGTTCCCTCTCTATGTTCCGAAGGGCTCTATTCCGAAGACAGTATTTCCAGGACAACATGTCCAATGGTTTAGTAGCAGTTAGCAGGGTGTTTATTAGTCGTCTATCTCAGTATAGCTATTAAATGTATCAGCATAAGATACGAATTTTACTGTGCATTGCAATTATTGGGAGTACCATCCCAGAGCTTAAGTTTTAAAGCAACTTTGGGAAGTATAACATTGCTCCCACAGCACCAACATAATTAATGGATTGAGCCTAAGAAGACAGCTGGTTCTATTCTCTTTAAAATAAAATATGAGGGAGATAATCCCTGTGCATATCTGAGCTGCTTTAAGCAAGAGGCATTTCTCATAATTTCTAAAGCTGTGCTTATTTATTTGATGGAACCACAATTTTGCCAGTAGATGGTTGTTACGTTTTACTTCTGGTTGCTGCCAATGCTGGTCCTCCTCTACGGTGGCGATTTAGTTGTATAGGCCGAACAGTATTCCACTTTTTTTAAGAAACAAGCCTGAAGCTACAACATGGTTTAAGTAAATTGGCTTTAGAGCCTTTCCAATACTTAATCAAAGGGTAAAAACCTTTGCCTTGACCTTTATCCGTAGTAGCAATCTACCTTTGGCACATTTAGGTAATAGTTATGGGCCACTTTAACTGTCACTCTAAGCCATTATGCCTTCCAGAAAACACCACCATATATATTACTTGTATACAGTTGGGGGCATGTTGCATACATCTTTGTATAAAGCATTCTTTGTGCCTAGAAAGGCCTTTCGAGCATCAAGAGGGATGGGTGAGACATGCAGACACATTCTTTGGTGCCAATATCTTCTGGCATGCCTGCAATCTTCCCATTATGCCACAACAGACTCGTCCATATTGCTTACAAGAGCTGTTCTCAGATACAAAAGGCTTTATGGGCCATGTCCTTAGTCTTTCTATGCTTATCCTGTTATCAATGGCGCTTTTGCAATGTTCGTCTATGTTGTGGTGACCAGGAAGCAATCATCCTTTCACAATTAATTTGTATAAGGCCATGAAAGGGGCATGTAATGAGCCAGTTTTTCCATGGTGAGGAAAAAATTTATAAAAAGTAACTTTATATTTCCCTTGACTATGACATAGTATCGTGTGCAAGGAGAAATCTCTTAACCTCTAAAAAAAATTGTACACTCCGCTTTATTCTTTACCTGTAGAAATTAAAGGAATTCTCAAAATATGTCATCCCTACTAAATGAAATGTTATTTTTTGTCAATGTTGCTTACTGAGTGAAAATAAATTTATCTTGGAATAAAAGGCTCTTATTTTGTGAAGTAATACCAGAAATACCATTTTTATCCAACTTAAATGAGATAATCGATTTTTTAGCCATTTAATATTGTTAAATCCTGCATATTCGTCGTTGTTGTAGTGGATAACTGCATTGGTTGGTGCGGTTGAGTGAGAGTAAGGGAATCTGTCATTCTGATTACTCTCTGCAAATTGAGTTCTTACATTTTAAGTTCTTGCTTCTCCTCTGAGAACATTTGTTCATTGAATGCAGCATTTGTTTTATCCGATTCGGAGTGTAATTTCCAAGAAATATTTGAAGGCACGCATTGGACTCGGCACAAAGGATCTCTCGCTCCTCTGCTTTGTTTTCTTAGGACTCTTGGATTTTGGGCTTTCGTTGTAGAATTTTAATCACCTTTTTCAACAAAAAGTGAGATAGGCAGGCAAGATCAACAGTAGATTGATAGAGTTTTCAGCTGCTTTGTTGTTTTTGGGTTAAATGTGTTTCAAGTTTGAAAGACCATACAATGAAGATGTTTGCGTATTTGATAATTTTACTTGGTAAAATAATTTCATCTTTGAAAGCTTTTGTTGCTTGAATGAGCTTTCCTTCTGGAAGTCATACACCTGCTGGTCGTTGAGCTCTTCTCCTTCAATTAAAACTTGCGTGAGATTTTAGCGATTTTGACAACTGCTGACTCCCATGGCAACTGTCATCTAAAGAGTTAGCCGCCCTCAGTCGATGCTATTTAAGATGAAATGACATACATAGCATTAATTGAAGCTGAGGCTGTTACTTGTTGGATTTACACTGCAATGGAAGAGGGCAGTTATTTAGACACCATCTAAGTTGTCCGAAAAGTTAGCCACTTCATTTTGTCTTTTCAGTGATATGCTTTATTGTCAACCACTATCGTGTTTCCATTGTAGTCTTCTTCTTCTTCTTTTTTCTGGTATTCCATGAAAGTACTCGGGTGTTCTGAATTGGCCTGTGAAGGAGAGTGCAAATGGCTTGACAGCTACAAGTCCTCAGGATGATCCGGTCATTCTAGTGCAGTCTGGAAAGGAGATTATAAAATGCTTTAAAAAAAACAACACTTGATTACCTTCCATCACGTTATCATCACGTTATCACCACGTTATCACCCTTTTTAGTAGATTACTTCTCAGTATTGAATGTTATTTATTGGTGTGATAGGTTTCCCTTGAGTTACACCAGAACTTGCTATGCCCCTGGGCATGATAGATCTCCAATTATCGTGCTGCTAAAGCTAGGTGGAGTTCATGATGTGCTGGGATCTGCTGTGAGCCACCATCTAATGGTTTGATGTCAAGCTTCCCAGTGCTTCATTACCTTGGCTTTACACATGAGTGTGGCTGTCAGTGTGTGTTTTTACACCTAGTCCACTGGCAAGAGTTCGTCCCCTACACATAATTGAACAACACATACTCCTCTGAAGGTCTGATGGCTTGTTGCATAGTGTTACTTTGCAGCTCAGTGTGAAGTGCACTATCCAGTGTTGTTGTACAGTGAAATTATAAGGGCAATTTAAAGTTCCAGTGTAGTGGTGTTTTTTTTTACAATACTGAAAGTTTAGAGAATTCTAAGCTGCTCTGTTTAGACTTCCAACTTTTTATTCCATGGTCTTTACCAGCTTGCGCTCTGTTTGAAAAAAGCGTGCATATACTGTTCGAAACTTGCTATTCGAATTGGGGATATTAAATCTTATGAAGTTATGTGTACTAATTAATATGTCGAAAATAATCTGGACATTTCTTATCAATTTTGTAAAGGAGGTTTCATTTTGTCCAGATTTGAATGCCTGTAATTGTTAAAACAACTGATGTTTGAGCCTTATAGATTGGGTGCTTGTCTATTGTATTTTTGTGCTTGAATATTAACACAGCATATTTCGCCTACTAACAACAAATTAAGTGCTATACCTTTCTACCTGAGCTTGAACTTCTCTTATTATCCCCTGGAGAGTCAATTGCCAAGAAATTCCTGCCACCCAGTTGAATTATGGGCAGAGTAAATATCCAGGATTCCGCCAGAGGGCGATACTTCATTCCAGAACCAATGATTAACTCCCCTCATCAATCTTTCGAGTGGAAAGAACTCAGGAAAGTTCGAGAGAAAATAATTTCTTCAATAGCTTTTGCTTGCTGATTCATTAGTAAGTCCAATATGGCAAGGCTACCTTTTGGTGTAAGTCAATAGGAATTTGTGTATGTTGGAATTGTCTGGAAGAAAGGGGAAGGTAATTTATTGTTAAAAGGTTAAAAATACAAGAGCACCTATTTCTTTTTATGTATCTGAGTCAATGAAATATTACATTAGGTGAGATTTTATTAACATTATTAAGGCAGTGTGTTGTGTTGTGAATATTGTATTAAATCTTGATGAGGAAATTAATAACAAAGAGCAATCAATCTTAATCATGTTTGTCAGGGATGATGCAAGGCAAGAGCTACTACAAAAGAAAGTTTGACAAGAATCCTTGTGTTTTTCTTCTTCAGTTCTTGCGAAACTTCTCGCGAGACAATATTTGAAGAGGCAAAAATGGAAGCTTTTAACACAAAATTTGTGCTTTATGATTTTTTTTTTGGGTGGCTTTAAATGGCGTTTGAACCCTTCCTATGAGCGGTCGGAAGTGATGGATGCATTTCTTGCAGAATTGTTGTGGTAAACAATGGCACGTGACTTGGATACAGAACGTGTGACGTCCAGAACGCAGTTCTATGCAAATGGCCTCTCCATATATGGCATATACCGAAGAATATGTGACAGTTCTGAGAGGTATTGTACGGATATACGAGCATTGCTTTTAGCTCTGTTTGTTGTATCTTTATATGAAAATATTGACATGAAATCAGATCACTCACTATTTGTAAAACCTCATAGCAGTTGGTCAACTAACAATTTGCCATACTTCCTAATTGCAGTCTGTGAAATTAATGCATTGTGTTTCTTCGAAATCAACTAAATAATAAGTATTTTTTTCTCATTAAGATTTTCAAATTAATTTTTATTAAATTTCAGCTTAGGATTAATGTTTTACTTGATAAACAAGTTCAATGACATCGTTGTAAACAATTTTCAGAAACCATTTATATTTCAGATACTTGTGCAACATGCTTTAATCCAAGGATTTCCTGTATATATTCTGCTGTTATTAATTTAATATAAGCCTTTTGACTAAAGCCCCTGTCACACGGGCCGGTTTTGCCGTAGTGAACCCGTAGTATTACGTAATAGTTATGTAACAGCTCTTTCCGCCGGTTTGGCGACAGGTTCTGTCGGCAAAAAGGGGCGGGGCAGCACCCGCCGGGTTACCCGCCGGGTGCTACGGGTTACCCGCCGGGTTACCCGCCGACTGCCACGGGTTACCCGCCGGCTTTCACGGGTGCCTCGGCGGGTTCTACGGGTACCTCGGCGGGTTCTACGGGTGACTCGGCGGGTTCTACGGGTGACTCGGCGGGTTCTACGGGTAACTCGGCGGGTTCTACGGGTTATCGTTAAATAGAACTAAATTGTAGTATAGTTTATACTGATTCCATACCTGTTTTCGGATCGAAAATATACCAAATATTAAGCGAGTTATTCGTCTGAGAAGGTAGCTAGGTTGGCGGAGGCAATTAGTGGTGCTCTCGCAGACGTCCGCGCCGGAACTGTATCAATGCTGAGCGCTTCTTTAAAAGGCTGCTACCCTAATATTAGTCCGATTTTCGTCAAATAAAGACTGGATTGTAGTATAATTCATACTGACTCCATAGGTGTTTTCGGATTGAAAATAGACCAAATATTAAGCGAGATATTCGTCTGAGAAGGCGGTTGTCTGGTGGCGGCTGCTGCTCCATTAATATTAATCTGATTTGCGTCAAATAAATATTGAATTATAGAAGAGTTCATACTTATTTCACACAGAATTTCAGATTGAACATAGACCAAATATTAAGCGTGATATTCGTCAGAGAAGGCAGCAAGGTGCACTGTGTATGTTCATGACTTGCATGGTGTGGTCAATATTTTTTACCATTATATATACATTGTTTGGATGAGCTTTATTGCAATTAATTTCTACTCATTCTGCCAACTGGCCAATGGGAAGGACTTTTCCTTTGGTTTTGTAAAGTCAATTAACCTATATATGTAATAGCAATCTGCCTTGACCGTTATGTCAATTGCTATTAGCATTTTGAATAATACAAAGAATGGGGTAAGTCATGCTTTATCATCATTGATCACAAGCATTAATCGAAGTTCTGAATTTCAACTGATTCCTGTTTATTATGCATATTAAAGAGGGAGATTGTTTTGATCATGGATGGAACATGCAATTTAAAATATTAATTCCAGTTGGATTATTTTCAGAAACAACAACGAAATATTGATAATTTATATAAACTAGAGTATATCTATCTATAGATAGTTATTATAGCTCCATAGACATCTTTATCAAGTCGGAATTTTATTGGCAACAGGCAAACATTGTTTTATTTTCGTTTTTTATTGATTAGGAATCAATGAATTATTGATAGTAACATATTTTTAGGTGAAGATCTTATAACTATCTGTCTACTACATATCTATACTCTATGAGATATTACTAACTTTATTAACAAGAATATTCTTGTTTGTGCCTAGTATACTCCATTAATTTTCCCCACCTAAACTATCATATAAATTCTACACATTTCCCTGAATAATTCAGTCTTTATTAGACGAAAATCGAATATATAGATAGACAGATAGTTTAGAGAGACAGATAGATTTATATGCTTATTAAATAATATAGAATATCTAGCTTAATATTTGGTCCATAAAAGATAGAAAATAAAATCACAGATCAAATCACAAATACTAATTACAATATCAATATTAGATTTAAATTTTACAAAAATATACACAAAAAGATAAGAATGTTCACATGTATAAAAAAAATATCATTGCCTGGTAATTACAATACAATACATTGTTTTTGATTAATGAAAGCAATGACATCTTTTTGTAATTGTGAATGACAATCAAGACAATGTCATATTACTGTGTCATCTTTGAACAAACTATGAAATGACAGGTCAAAGAACCCCAATTTAGGCAATTAGGCAATTGACACATGTATTGAGCATTTGCTGTATTCTCTACACCCATTCTTTATATCATTCAAAATGTTAATAGCAATTGACATAACGGTCATGGCAGTTGGCAGAATGAGTAGAAATGAATTGCAATAAAGCTCATCCAAACAATGTATATATATCATGGTCAAAAATATTGACCACACCATTCAAGTCATGACCACACACAGAGCACCTGGCCGCCGCCAGAGAACTGCATTTCAGATGAATATCTCGCTTAATATTTGGTCTATTTTCAATCCGAAAACATGATGGAATCAGTATGAACTATGCTACAATACATCTTTAATTTGACGAAAATCGGACTAATATTAGGGGAGCAGCAGCATTTTAAAGAAGCGCTCAGCCCTTCCTGCATTGATACACTCAGGGCGCGGACGTCTGCGAGAGCACCACTGTTTGCCTCCGCCAACTTAGCTACCTTCTCAGACGAATATCTCGCTTAATATTTGGTCTTTTTTCAATCCGAAAACACGTATGGAATCAGTATGATTTATACTACAATTCAGTCCTGATATGACGAAAATCGGATTAATATAAATGGAGCAGCAGCCGCCGCAAGACAACTGCCTTCTCAGACAAATATCTCGCTTAATATTCGGGTTTTTTTTTAATCCGAAAATACGTATGGAATCAGTATGAGCTATACTGCCATTCAGTCTTTATTTGAGGAAAATCGGACTAATATTAGAGGAGCAGCAACATTTTAAAATATATACAACCCCCCCCCCTCCCTGCCTACGCTGACGCTGGTAGCATAAAGCCGGCGGGTTACCCGTGAAAGCCGGCGGGTTACCCGTGAAAGCCGCCGGGTTACCCGTGAAAGCCGCCGGGTTACCCGTAGAACCCCTCAACAAGCCGCCAGTGTGAAATTAGGGCCGGATAATTCGCCGGCTTTCACGGGTCACCCGCCGGCTTTCACGGGTCACCCGCCGGCTTTCACGGGTCACCCGCCGGCTTTCACGGGTATTTTTATTTTTTTTTACACCCGTGAGATTGCTACGGTTGTGCCATGCAAGCATGGCACAACCGGCTACCGGGGCCGGGTTTGGCGGCTTGGCCAAGGGTCCCACGGGTGCTTGCCGGGTATCCCCGGGTATCCACGGGTGGCCGTATTGGGACCGCCGGCTTGGAGCCGGGTAGCGATTTTCGCAACTATTACGTAATACTACGGGTTCACTACGGCACAACCGGCCCGTGTGACAGGGGCTTAATGCTTATGTGTTTCTTGCCTTTAGAGCAAAGATGCTGGCATCAGAACCCTTGTTATGTTGGACGAGCAGGGAGGTAAGAGAATGATGGATGTTGTCAACATATCCTAGATTATAGCTTTGTTGTTGTTGTTTTGTTGGATTTTGTTGTGGCTGGTATCTTTTTCTTTATATTATGTTCCACATTACTGTGTTTGTAGTTGAGGGGTTGTTTTGGAAGACTGAGTTTGCATCACAAAATTACAACTGTATGACTTGCATGGGCTGAAAATGTATTTACTTATAATTCTATAAATTAAAGATATACATTGTATATGTATCCATTTGGTATTCATTTTTTTTATTTGCATTTGTATGGATTGAAATCCGTCTTCCAAAGCAGCTTTTGTGTAGTTATTGATTTTTGTTATATTTTTTTATTTGCATGGATATTCTAGGATTCTAGGAGTGGCCTTTTTTTCTTCTGGTGAAACTTTGGTACAAATTAATAATTATAGATATTTTACGACTCGTTTGCATTATTGCCTATCAAAATTAATACGTTTTATTCGTTTTAGGTTCTTTGACTTTGTTTTATTTCCTATAACACATCAAACGGTCGTTTGTCGTGGAAAGGCTCTGCATTGTTTCCCCCTTTTGTCTATGTTGCTGAACGCATTCACTGGAAAAAGTGTCGCTAGCATTTCCAACTATGTGCTGCATGCAATGAAAAAAACATTTTGTATAGAACTATGTTTTTGTCGTTTGAAAGTAAAAAAAAAAAAAGAAAGATATATAGACTCACCCATCTGGAAGAATTTAGCGAGTTTACTCTTTATGTAGCCAGTTTTCATTTGATAAATGGCAGAAACAGTGCACGCTTGAGTTACACTCGTTCTTGATGGAGATATTGATGTGAACACACCAGGCTGAGTCAGCTCAGTAAAATCTTGTTAAAAGCGACAAACTTCCTCCAAACTGATGGAGACAAAGTGACTCTGAATTTGGCAGTACGGGTGTCGATATGGCTGTTGGCATTCCCAGGCTTTCGCATTGATCTTGATGCTTGTTTCGTTCAATTTTGGCAAGCTCAATATGTCCTGGGCCCCACTGACCCCATGGCTTCCTAATAAGACAGATTCCTTGCCAGGAATTACTGGCATTTTTTGTCACTAGATGGCCCAGCTAGACCATTTTTTTCACAATGATGTTCTGCTATTGTGCCTAAATGGTAGCATTGAAAAACAGCCAGACACCTTAGGGGAGTAGTTACTGCCTTAAAGAGCATACAGGGACAAAGCAGTCTGTGCATTATTGAAGAAAAAAGAGAAGACCGCAAACTGAATCTTCTAGGAAACTTTGCAGCAGACTGTATTATTTTATCAGCGTCATCTTCCTTCAATGTTGTTTTGCCATGTGGGCATGTTTTGTGGTTGGTATCATGATGCCAGTCTCAATCCGGACACTCTTTAGGTGCCTAGAAGGTCTTAATTTCTGAAAATTCTTCGTTATCCAACACCTTAAATTAGGTTGTAATTCAACGCCGAATAAGCCGATGTGATGGTATTTCATTGGAATGCACGAGGCAAATATTGGCGAATGTGAATTATGTGGACATTATGGATCTTTGCTTCGGAGTTTGTGGTCTTTTAACAAATTGTTAAAGATCTTCAGAATCTGGTTTGCATAGCAATGGTTGTCTCAATTTGCTCATCAGCATGTGTGCATATTGCAATCAGTATTGGTCTTCACTTTAGTTTTCCAAACAGTTGTCTGATTTTAACTAAGAGTTCTCCTAAGTGTTTAGCAAGTTCTGGTATATTTTCTGGACAAAGGTCGTCATTGGCAAAAAAAATATATTCTTGAAATATTCAAATAACTGACAATCTTTGCTGTGTTTTGAAATAGTTTGTACGATGTGCCCAGATTTATCAGCAGAAATGCTCCATATAAAATGTTATTAAAAAAAAAAAAAATCACGTAAGTATTGTTTTCTGTGCAGACACATCTTCATAACAAATCCATGCCTCCACTTAAGATAATGAAACCGTTGCTTTAGCAATGAAACCTTGCCACCCCCAGTCCCAAATGTTTAAGAAGATGTCTTAAAGAAAATTAAAACATTTATTTTCAAGGTGACTGACTTGTATTTTGAAGGAAGTTGGCGTGTTGTTGTCAAGCACTTGATGAAAGGCTGTCTTATGAGTCCTTCTGGTGTGAGTGACCTTGGTGTGTTGTTGTTAGGCAGAGAGTCCCAGCTGTGTGCAGGTCATCTTCCAAGCTGCAGAGTTTGTGCAGTCTGTTGTTAGCATCTTCAGAGAGATGCATTTGGTGAGACTGAGACCAGCTGGTCCTAACTCTTCTTCTCACCTTAGCTCACTTTAACATGAGATCATTTGTGTGGCAGATCTGTTGCCACATGCTAAGGCATTGTCTGCTCCGTCTGGCTGATCCAATTAGGCCTTGTTCAATAGGAGTCAGTCCATCAGCCACTATGCCCAGAGGTCTGTGGCCCTAAATTTGGAAGTTAAACTTTTTTGCCCTAAAACCAGGATTTCGTACGTGGCATGTGGCGTGTTCTACGCCAGTAAAGTTACTTACCAAGCCTCTCCGTTACATGCTGTTGCGTGCCCATGGCTGGGCAGTGAATCAGTCCTCTTAATTAATGACCCCCTTTTATGTTTCATGACTGATTTGGGCGACTTGTCTTGACTACTATATACATGACTGTATTAGGTGGGCTCAACTTTAGATGTATCTTTTAATGGTATATGTATTGTTTAGGCCAAGACTTCTGGCCTTTCCTACAGTTGGTCTGTACAACCACATCGGACTTAAATCACAAACACATCAGACTTATATTACAAACACAGCAGACTTATATTACATCCACATCAGACTTATATTACAACCACATCAGACTTACATTACAAACACATCAGACTTATATTACATACACAGCAGACATATATTACATCCACATCAGACTTATATTACAACCATATCAGACTTAAATCACAACCACATCAGACTTAAATCACAACCACATCAGACTTATATTACAAACATCAGACTTATATTACAACCACATCAGACTTATATTACCAAGAAAGGCTTAGGTTACTATAAGGGCATCATGCACTATCATCCACTGTATGTATATCATCCATGCCTCCTTTTGCTGTCACAGCATATTAATCCTCATAGTTCCAGGTATCACACGAAAGACCTGGAAAGATAAAAATGGGCTTTTGTTTGGCCCAGACACTAGAGTGGTGTACTGTCATCGCTGTCACCGTGTTATCGATCAGCGTTATACTCCGGGCGTGGCAACTGCAGCTTTGCATATAAATCTCCCTTATGGTGAAGATTAACGAGCCATGGGTGTTATAAACTTCAGGCTTGGGGCAGATTATTGTTACATATAGGGTGGTCATGAGTCTATACATGAAACGCGCTCGGTAATCACATAGTCCAGTTTTTATGAGCTTGTTGCATGTTAATGGGGGTGATTCAGGGATCTTAGCTGTCTCCTATATATGTACAAGGATTGTTCATACTGCCTTTATTAGCTTCTGGCTGTGATGCAGTTGCTTGACCTTTGTCTCAGGACAGGTTTTTTCTCCTTTATCTATGTCCCTGCATGATATTCTAGGTTTTATCTGGCCTCTGGTGTGCTTTGAAAGGCTCTCATAATTGTTCCCCTGGTGTAGCAGATGGGTTACAGTCTCTCAGTCAGATTCTTATATATTGCATTTTTGGCAAGGTTAGCTTAAGTCCTCATAGCTGAAGTGTTATGAAGCTTTACTCCATTGCTCAGCACACACACAAAACACTCATACTTGAAGGCAGAGACCAATAACATGGCATAAATATAGCGAATGCCAAGTTTGATAGATGGACTCACAGTCCATGGTTACCTAACGGATATATCAAGTCAGCTTAATTTTTTCCTGGTTATGTTGCATGCTACAGATTGTGATTGTAATCAATGTCACAATTGGTAGTATATATGGATGTACTTCCTTTTTACTTTTTCTCATTTTTTCTCTTCCTCTGTGAACACCATATGGGATTGGAAAAACCTCTTTGTGCATTTTCTTGATGCATATATTATATTCAAATTCAAATAACAATTTTCCAGTCTTCATGTCAGGGTCGTGCCACGAGTAATCTGTTGTCATCTGTGTCACTAATTTAGGAAGTAAGGCACACTTCTGTTTGCAATTAAGGACAGGACTTGGAACGTGAGTGTGCTGTCCGGTGTTAGGTACAATACTGCTGCCTGGATTTGCGAGAAGGTTCAGTTTAATACTAAAAGTTATTTTTCAGACTGCCTCGCACTCAATAGTTGCTATCCATTGCGTACATTGCTCCGGAGTACTACGTACGAAGCACTTAGCATGCAGATTCGAACTACTCCGAGGGCAATTAATCATTTTCCCACCATTCGATCATTGTCCCCAGTGGCATAAAGTATTGCTCCTTTCACTACATGTGGCAAATAAGCAGACTATTGCTCAGGAAGATCCATGAGATGTGTCCTGGGTAATACCTTGTCTCTAATATGTCACTTCAGTCTTAATGCCTGGAGGATTTGAGTGATGGATGTCTGGCATTTCTACTACAGTCTGAGCTTTGCTAATTACTTGCAAGATATCATCGAGTTTTCTGCATACCTTGCGCTTCTTATTCATCTTCACAGAAAAGTTGAAGCTTACCATAATGTACGATTGAAGAGATGCGCTGATGGCGGTGTTTTTGCAAAGAAGAAGTTTAATTTATTCAAATATTTTTTTTAAGAACTGTAGTTTGTAGGCTGAATGTAAAGTTTGTTTGGATCAAATCTTAATGATGGTTCATAAGAATCATTAGCAATAAGTTTTGTTTTCAGTCCTTGTAGTGGACAAAAGGCCTGGTTAAACGGTTGTCCTTAATTCCCAACAAGGATATAATGGTCCATTGCCTCCTATTATACTTGATTACCCTTTGCCCATGGACTTCTTGGAACTTTTTTTTATGCCTCTTGCATAAATATTTCATTGTCCAAATTTCTAGACACATGATGTTGGAGCAAAAACCTTAACGACGCTTTCTGGGCAAGGAGGTAGAGATGAGTTGTCCACAAGACATTTTTTCTTTTGGTTTCTGCTTGTGGTTATTCCTTTAAGTAAGATTGGGATGAATTAAGCAAGAGAGATGGTAATTAACTTCTTTGCACCAATGATAAGTTTGGTTATGATTCGATTTAAGCTTGCAAAGAAACTTGTTGATAGGGGTATCCTGTACACACTACATGTACATACCAATGGCTAATAATCCCAGCCATTTACTTCTTGATTTATAAGATTTTTTTTTTTCCAACAGGGTATCCCATTGCCTTCCAGTTTCATATCTAAGATGCTACAGCACCTTCACTTACATCCGTGTGGTCTCTGTACTTGTTGGCTGTATTTTTTTTTGCTACCATGTTGTCCGAGCTGCTTTTGTTACATCGCTTTTTGTTACCTTTTCTGATAGTTTTTGTGTTGTGCAAATTTTGTAGACGCAAGATGTTGGAGTGAAAACCCTGACCATGCTCGACCAGCAGGGAGGTAGAGAAAAAAAAACTACTTGAAAATTTTTCTGTCGCTTTGCCTCTCCTGGTGTGGGTTTGCCACAAGTTAAGAACTTGAAAATAAATAAGAGTCCTTACTTAAAATGATTTTCATAATGCTTGTCTCCTATGCTGTTAACATATATGGTTTCCATATTAAAGCCAAATATTCAGCATGCAAACTTCAGCCATCGCTGTTGAATTTCTTACTAACGATCAAATATGCCCACTCGAAAAAGATTTTCTTCGCTGTTGGTGGTTATAAAACATTGTTAAGTGTAAGCAAATCTTTTCAGTTTTAAAAAGAACATAAAAACATGGAATTTCCAGTGTAAATTAAATCACAGTCTACCTGAATCATATGAATTGTGTTTCACTTGAAGCCCACAAATTTGGCAACAACCATAAGCCCACGCCCAAATCACCAGAATGTTGATAAGATGCGTATAAATTGATGATTTCTCCTGTTTCATTATCTATCAGCAGTGTGATTCCTTTATGTCTCATACATTAATGTCCCTTGAATTAATGTATGAAGAGATACTGATGGTCCCTACAGACAGCATTATATGTTGCTTCTAATAGAGAAGAAGCATTCTCTTATGTAAGCTTCTGCATGAATAGATAATACCAAGCTTAAGTGACAAACATGAAGTTAAAAAACATGAGATCAGAAATATGAGTCCCTAAGGTATGAAGACAAACTAACACTGAAGCCATAAGTAAATTTCTTTGATAATCCACCTGAGCTCCTGCACTCTTGTATTGAAATTATATAATAAAAAAAAACTCATTATGCATGATGTAGCATGTTACTTGGGTTACTATTTTTCTATAATTTTTTAAAGCATGATTAAAACCAGCGTGATGACTTTTATATTGGAGATAATGTTTTGTGAGAAAAAATTTTGGTGTCACATAAGTCTGGAGAAACTTGATTTATCTTTTTCAATATTTAATTTTTGGTATTTTTTAATACTATTTTATACGTTTATCCAAATATTTAATTCTTTTGGTAATTTTTTAAGGGTGAATTTAATTCTTGATAACTCATGATTGTGCACATGTCAAAACTGTTTTTGTTAATTTCAGAGCAACTTGACCGCATTGACGAGGGCATGGACCAGATCAATCAAGATATGAAAGATGCGGAGAAGAATTTGGAGGGGATGGAAAAATGCTGTGGGTTGTGTGTTCTGCCATGGAAGAAGTATGTAACATTGCTATCAATCTCTTATCATTTGTCAGTGGTTTGTTACTAAGAGAGTGATTTTGTGTGCATTGATTTGAACCCACTCCTATGCACAGATTCAAACACGATGCATTGGACAGTTTATGAGTCCAATTCAGCTCCTGCAGGGTTCATAGCCATTCTGGAAATTAGGAAAAACCTGGAAAGTTAGATTCAATTTTTCCATGCAGGGAATTTGACAAAACCAAAAAATCATTCAAAATGCTTTGAATTTTGAATTGCATTGCAAGGGAAATGTATTTGGAATTTAATTATCTAGGGGGGAACTCAAAGGGAAAATTTTGTGAATTTAGTTTTTGTGAAGCACTGGAAGACCCAGTTCAATCCCAGAAATGAAACTTACATGTTGTAGTCTTCACATCCTGGAAAAAAATTTAGATAACTGTTATCTCAGAGGTTTCCTATAGCAACGTTGATTGTGCAAGGTTGAATTAAATGATGAACTTTAGGATTGACACATATCATCAACTGGGAAATTATCAAATTGTCTACGAAAGAAATAGCTTTATTAGTGATGGTATTATTGTGGTTTTACTTTCAACAATGTATGTCATTATTGTGATTGTAAACTCTTTAAGGAAAAAATAAATTTACTACACTGTGCTTTCTAAGAATGAGTTGTCCATAAGTAAGCATCACATTTTTGTGAATTATCATTGCTATTCATGGCAAAACCAGGGACATAGGAAGTAATTGTAAGTTATATATATATATATATATCATATGACATAATATGTGACATAAAATCCGTACAATTTTTCCCAGTGTCTGTGGGTGAAATTCCAACATGTATATATGCAACTTTCTAATGGGAATCTCGTAACTGACACAGGCAGACGGTTCAGCGAATGTTTGATGATGTCATCTAAATGTGACATAATCAACTGCACACAATGACCTGATTGTATGATTATGTCATCCGACAATTGTTTTGACTGTCTTGCTGAATACAGGTCAATTCATCGACATGCAAATTCGTCGACATACCAAGTCGTTGACACATTAGAAGGCCTTGTACAAATTCGTTGACAAACCAACTTGTATAAATTTGGGAGACACGAAGTTGTTGAGAACATTTTGACCACAACAACCAACTCGTTGACAGGTCATTACCATCTCGTTGACATATTAATGCAAAATCGTTAACAGCTAATCTGCCCAATGACCATTTCGTCAACAAACCAGACTTTTGGGATTACTCGGTTAATAAAGCTTCCACAGATCTATTAAAAGATGTCTATAACATTTCTGTACTCCAAGTATTTATGGAGATAATAGCATAAAACCACGATATAGAGGGAGGGAAGAGGAGACCGACGACCGGGAAACACCTTGTGGCTGGTCCTCCCATGTATCCACGAGTTAGCAGAACCAACTTGTCGACATGTCAACGAGTTGGTATAGCCACGATTTTCTGTCAAGGAGATGGTCGGCCCGATGGCGTAGATTGTCAATGAGTTTGCCATCCTCGTGTCAACGGGTTGGTTGTCAACGAATTGACTGTCGATGATTTTGCGTGTCAAAGAATTGACTCGATACCGTCTTGCTGGTGGCCCCTCTGTCAACAACCAGTTTCCCATTGTAATCCGATTTGAATAAGTCTTTTATTCTTAATTCTTATACAGAACATTCTTTTATATTGGTTATATTTACCCTATGGAATGCACTGAATTACTCAATTCGTGACTTGCTTTTCTGTTGCTAGGTCCAAGAACTTTGAGAAGAGCAGTGAATTTGCACAAGCGTGGGGCAAGAATGACGATGGACAGGTGAATTCCAACGGTCCTCGCATGACAGTCGGTAACGATGTCATGATCTCCGGAAACTATGTCACAAGGTAAGAATTGGATTAACTGTTACAATCCTTGGTGTTCTAGGCAGTTATTAAAGTAACCTTCTGTCATTATAGAACTAGCAATAAATGATATTTGTATGTTTAAATATACTGTTGGAGTGTCCCCAAAAGGTCATATTGTGGATCACTTGTCTTGAGTTTGAGTTCTCTGTTGCATTGCAGTGGTAATGGCTTAGTACTTGTAATATTCCAAACTATGATGGTTTACGACACTGGTATCATAAGTCTTTATCACAACTGACAATGTAAGTTCCAGTAAAAGGGAATGCGCTGAGGCTGTGAAAGCCAAAGCTATAGAAGCAGCTTTACACATGGGATGATACCCAGCCAGGAGGCTGCATAAATCTCTTTCACTCTGTTGCTCGGCAGATTTCATGTTGAAACGATGTCGGCAGATCAAATGGCTAATGTGATGTAAACGCTTCATAAAAAATGCAATCTACTAGACTGCCTAGACGCAGGCAAATTTGCGTGGTGTACTTTGTGTGTAGTGCAGACATTTGGCAGTGCCATAAAACTTTAGCAAATTTCAGTTGTAGCTTGTTGCTGAGTTGTCGTATAGTGTTCGTGTGGTGCTTACAGTCTGTTGGTGTGCCATAGTGATGGTTTTTGCGTCCGTTTGTGTCTTCAGTCTGCTTTTTGTGCCCATCATCTAAAATAATTAGATAAGGTGTAGTTATTACTGAATATTATGAATGTTGGTTATTCTGATGTATTGAACATGACATTGTGTAGCTTCTGTATATATATATACATTACAATGCTGTAATGCTATAGACGTCACTTATCATTACCATGTGTATGAATGGCTTTCTCGCCAGTCTAGTTTTGAGCTTCTTCTGATAATTGAGGAATATGATTTGCCAGTGTTAGGTTGATTTTACTCTGCACCATACTCCAAAAGAGCCAACACATTCTGCTTGTCTTGAATTTATTGCACTCCCGCTCTCGAAATCCATAGTATGGCCATCACAAAATATTGCGTGATGTCTCGGTATCCTTTATTATGGACGGCAGGAGTACAATGCTTTAATGTATTGTTGCATGACCTGGTCTGCATTCCGGATAACAAGGTTCAGTTGCTACAGCCCGAGGCAGTGGCGCACACATGATGAATGTCTTACTTTGCCTTGTTATATATAGGAAGATCCAGTTATTAAAAATGTAGTAGGGATATGATGCTAGAATTTGTATGTTGCTGTTGCAAGTGATATTGATTGTATGCATAATATCACTCTATTTTGTTAATGATGAGACACCTCATTTAGTATGAAACCAGTGTCTACTGATGTAGTACTGAAAATCACCTCGCTCTTACACTCATTTTCCGCTACATCGATCCATTGCACAGGAACAGTGAAGTAGATTACTGACTTACACAGGAATGTGAGGCTGAGTGAATGATTTAATGGAGAGCTATTTTCAGAATGTGTTGCTGTGCTGGCTGTCACCAGCCTTAATGGGCCATTCATCTCCAGATCTTAGTTGTTCATTCCCCGCAGAGTTGATTTCCAGTGGGGCGCCAGCTTTAGTACATAACGAGCAGCGTCTTATTCTGCATGTAGCTTGCTTAATATTGTACAATTATTGTACTCCACATGACAGTCATCTTATTGCTCATTTTAGTCCTTGTTTTTATCATTGACAGAATATAGGGTTGTGTTGTACAAAGTGTCCATTTCATGAAAAGTTCATCTCGCCCACGCAGGTGGTCAACTACAGAACCTAAATCGCATATACTTCTGTTTTATCTTTTTTATTTTCCCCTGGCTCCTGGGAGGAATATGTAATCCTGCAGATGTGCGTTGCCTGTAGAGCTATGCTCTGAATTATTCAGCCCTTGCTCCAGGAAGCACCTTCCCTCCCTGTATAATCACCACCGTCGACCAACTCTTTCAATGGTCTTTTGTATTCAGCTAACATCGATTACTGTATCACTGACTCCATCAGTTTGTACTCCTTTTGTGTCTTCCTGGACATTATCGGTGTCTGGGCAAGAGAAGCTGGCCACTCGTCTAAATAATTGGAAACAGAATGCAGTTCCAATTTGCTTTGTTTGGTGACACTTTAACGTTAAACACTGATGTTGGTTTATCAGAATTTTTTTCTCTTCTCAAACTTAGTTCTTTGTTCTGTTGGTAATGAATTCGTATATATGGTGGAAGTAAAGTTATTAGACTCTGTCTAGGCATTATTGAATAATTATTTAGAAACATTTCAATGCTATGAACACCAGTGCTATGGAAGGAGATGCAATTACTGATTAACAGTAGCCTCTTTTTGAAGTTCACTGAACTTCGTGCCGTGTGAAGTATGTGACTTGATAGAATAGATGCTTATTTCATATCTCCATAGCTTTTTTTGGGGCCTATGCTTCATCGCTGAATTGCATGTACTTTGTCTCTTGTCTTGAGTCCTCTTCCAGATAATTCTGTAGACTACATTGCGGGCAAGTAGAAAACTGTGTTAGTGCTTGGAAATGGCTGGTCCAGTATTGCTTGAGGTGCACCAGTGTCACAAACAGTAACCCTCTAATGCAATTACAAATATCTCCTGGTGTGTCCTTGCTCATCTTGCATTCAAGTGGTGACACTGTGCGCACCGCAGGCACCTCAGGTGCGCATTAATGCTATCAGGAAGCTCCACTTGTATCTTCTTATACTCAGTATTTTAGATTGTTTCTTCTCTGTGCAACTTGTAGACTTGACGTGTATATCCATTTACTGGCATTTAGTTTTCTCTGTTTGGGTAAATATAATTACCTGATGTAAGATGATCCCATTACTTTTAATACCTGTATAAACAGACAGACTTGACAGACTTGAGGAGCAGTTTTATCATGAACAAAGACTAGACCTGAGGAATATAAAATATAAACTCTAGTGTTATGTATAGCAAGTCATGAGTTTTCCCGCTACATAAGTTTTGAAATGAGAGAGTAGTGTGCGCTTGTGCTATCGGCTTGGGTCCTCTTTTGGCTATTCTTGGTTGTTGCTGTTTGAAAGTGAATGACATACCTATGTGCATTACATTGACTTTGCAGGACAATTATGCTGCAATTTCCGGGGACAGGAAGGCGATAGATGTAAGACAGGAAGTTGTTACAGCTTCTTCAGCAATTTTAACCACTAAAAGAGTGAACTGAGAAAATTGCATGGTTTCATGTGGAGAGTATTGGAGACTACTTACCATCTCAGCTTACAGTGCCGTCTGGGTAGTGGGTAGATATAATAGATGATGCCTTCAATTTCATATTTATGGGATGATTAACTTGCTGACAGGCTCATGATTTATTCACAAGGACATTGTTGTCAGCATACCTTGGTGTATATAATGAGTGCTTTGTAGAGTGCGAGCAAGGTGTTGTCATTCTGTTGTCCTGGTGTGCAGCATATATAATCTATGCTACATGGCCAAATGTGCCACGTGCGTTTTCCATGAGAAGGATAAACGCATGGTTTTTGCCTAAACATAATCAGGCGAAAACCATGCATTTTCCATGCGTTTGGATAAACGCATGGAAAACGCATGTGGCACATTTGGCCATGTATGAATAGCTAATATATCAGTTAATGTCATTCATGATGATCGCTATTTGAAGTTTAAGACCTGGACAAACTAATAACAGGGAAAGTAATATCTGCCATTGTCGGCTTGATAATTCTGAAAAGAAGACATGAAAATAACTTGTTGTTATGAATTTTCCATCCACTATGGTTATGGCTGTTAATGCTAATCTGTATCATACTCCAGTAGATGGCATCTAAACAGCAAGGTTCATCACCGACCTTGTGCAAGGTCACACCAAACGACATTTGATGCTCCTGGTTTCTGAAGAACACATGCATGTTGAATGTCAGGTTTCCAAGCAGCTTCTTGTGGGGGCGGTCCAAGTAACGGCTGACGTCCTCGGTCGTGACCAGGGTCCTTGAAGTGCTCTGTTAGAAACAAACGAGACTGTAAAACATGGGCAACATTCATGATTGTTTGGATCATGAAAAATGCCTCACTCCCAGTCATTTATTATTTCTGAATGTGCATGCTTCTTGTGCCATATTTGTAAGTGATGTTGGGTCGCTTTTTTAATTGGCTTTGTGTGACAGGTCAATGGCATATATTGGCTGAGATGGTTTAGTTTGTCATTTTACCACTCTTGGGCATATTAATCTTCTGTGCATTGTTATCTGTCAGCCAGAGCATGGTTGGTTATCACTGACTCCTCTAATTAGCTCTGACCCCGGAGGGGCAGAGGTTTTGTTATTACATCGATCTCGCGAGATGACGTCGCCTTTGGGAAAAACTGTATGATCTGTGATAACACAACTTACATGGCGTCTTCCGCTACATCCCGTGGTTTAACGCTACATATTACCCTTTTACATGCTCCTATTGCTATTCAGCGTGATTCGTGGCTCCAGTATCCTACGCACAGCCAATTCATACCCCCGTTTTGTCCTCCACTTTGTCCCAGCTCTCGCCATTGCCCGAGACGTCCGTATGACGTCATCAAGGGAATCCCCGTAATGGGGGAAGCCCAGTCAGCAAGGTTGCCGTTTTTCCACAAGCTGCCTCATTGACCACTTCAAGGCTCCCACCTCTCCAGATAAGTCATTCAAATGCTACATTTCTGTGTTATTGACTCATTCCAACTTAGTTTTGTCCGATACAACTCGTTTCCTCACTTGCTCGTCCATTCTAGTTCCCATTTGGGGAACCCGCGCGAATAAAGGACGTAGCCCACAATACAGCCCGCTGGTGGAGCGAATGCAGCGCCCCTGGTGGGCGTTGACAGAATTACCCGGCGAAAGTGGCGGGAAATGTCGCGGTTTCGATCCCATTCGGGATCTAAGTCTTCTGCAGCAATGGGCAGAGCTCCGCACATCCCATGTTCATTCTAGTTTCTTAATAAAATAGAATTACTTTATCACAGCCTGTAACAGTTAATTTGTTGTTGAAGTTTTATCTCAATTATCTGAATTGGAATCAAAAGCTTTACTATAAATAATCCTGTTTTTCCAGTGGAGTTTTATTAGAGTATTGTTGAGCGCTGATTTCAATTGGCTCTGTGTGACAGGTCAATGGCATATATTGGCTGAGATGGTTTAGTTTGTCATTCTACCACTCTTGGGCATATTAATCTTCTGCAAATGCACTGCAGTTGGTGTATGCATGTAAGAATTTGTTGCATGGAAGACATGTAGTTTACTGTCTGTGAGCTTGAACCAGGCTTGCAACATTGTACAACATATTTAGAAGCAAGCTTTGAAGCCTTTGAAAGAAGCAACAAAGGAGAGCAAAGTGACCCAAAGGGAGCAAATATCCGTGTTGCATATGGAGATAAGAGAAGACCTCAGAAAGAGGATTACATCTTAGCCCGACCGTGGTTGCAGTATCTCAGTGGGTGACCCATCTCGTATGATTTGTGGAAGTAGGGCGTGTAATTCACGATCTGCGTAGGTGTCTTGTGGTTCATAAAGACAAGGAAAATGCTTTGCATTTGTTCCTATATTGCTGCATGTTAGGATGTCGCTTCGGGGTGTTCTGACAGTAAACTTGCTTCCTTTTGATGTGGTTTTTTTTTCATCAATATACATGCTGTGGCAGGAATCTTATTTCCTTGCTGCATGCATTGCTTTAGTGTCTTGTCCTTCCTGTATGATACCATCCTCATGACAGCAATTGTCATGTAAATGTGATCTTGTGTAATATATATTTGCCTATATAATAGATAATACTCTGGCACTGATTGCTAGTGATCAAATCGTAACTTGGTCTGGTACGCTGGAGCTGTTCCATACATATTGCTGGTGATTTTACTCTTAGTTGGTGTCTATAGCAAACTTGGCAGAATCTTACAGATCTCAGTTGGCATGTTTTCACATGGGCAACCTTACTAGTTAAGTTTCTTGTCTTGTGATGAATTCTGTTGATTGCATTACAATACCTTTCTTTATGAAAAAGGGGCTCTTTATGCTTAAGTAATTTCAATAGGACATTGTCAGTGTTTCTTCAGATTGAGAGCTTTTTGAAGTTAGGGGTCTGGTTTCATTTATATCCCCTAAAGTGCTGTGGAATCTTGAAATTGTAAAATCTCTTTAAATTCGTACTCAAAGCAGTGAGAGGAGCAGCAGAGTTGAAAGGATTTTCTTAGTTTTCCTTAATATATTTGAGCAGCTTGTTTGATGCAGTACATTTCTTTTCGGCATCTTTCTCCTTATGTTAGCAAATGTGGAAGTAAGATCCTCCTCGGGGACCTCTAAATGGTCTCTTATCACACCCAGAGCTATTGGTCGCTCATCCAGCTATCTGCTGGTTGGTGGAGATAAAAGACCCGGAAGGATATGGACACGAGTATTTTCTACACCCAAGGGACCTTCCTGATCTGTGCTGGATTTTGGACTGGTGGGCCATTGAATACTACATCAATATGCCTTCATTTTGGTTAAAGAGATTGTAAATTTGTTACATATTATTTGACTACTAATTCTAATCTAAAGAGACATGGCTGCCTTTATCATGGGTATGGACTTACAAATTGGCAATTCCTGAATGTCTTTTAACAGCAAGATAAAGATCAACATTTATCAAGATTAGATTATGAAACGAATATGCACCAGTTCTTTCAGCAAATGTGACTCTGTGAAATAAATCTCTACTGAATTCAGAAGATATAGACGTAATATTGGTTGTTACAGTTGGCCCCCATTTGGAGAAAAACTGTCGATGGAAGAGCACCTGAAAAATCTATAGTGGACCCTGTGGTGTTGGATGCAGTACATGCAAAAGGGTACCCACTTGCCTGTGGTAGTCTCTCAAAGCCTAATAAAAAGTACAGTGAAGAGTTGCAGAACTGCCATGAGGTTTGCGGTCGATAAGGGCTGAAAAGACAGCAGTTGAAAAGAGTGGCGTGTGAGGTGCGATTAGTCGATACATGAGACAGTTGCATGTTGCTGTTGTCTCAGAGTCTCGTCTGGAAACAAGTTCTTAGAAAGTGCTATGTTCTGAATCAACTCCATTTGTCTTTTCCAACTGCATTTGTATAGCCTGGAGACGTCAATTCATCAATGTGTGCTGTAGCACAGCGAATGCGCAGTTGCAGCTTTCGGCTAAAATCTATTTGTGTTTCACTCGCATATATATCTTTTATCCTTGTATCAGAGAACACTGCTCTGGTACCTGATACTTGGGTTCAAACTTCACCATCAATAGATTCAATACCTTGAATTATTGACATATGGTGGGTGTCTGATTGATTGCATTATCCAATAGCCTCCTTAGTGCTTCTGAAAAAAAAAAAAGCAATGGATGAATTGCCTCAAAAATCTATTTCCTCATACAGATGATAAACCGTCTATTAATAGAGTCATGATTGTATTAAGCTTTAAGGCTGTAATCAATAGAATAACCTTAACTGTGTCAATTAGGAGATTGCATGAACAACTCGTTGGGAACCAGGTCTTGCTCTGTGTAACATTACATCCATCAGATATGTGCCTTAATGACAGGAATTCAGTGACGATTGCCAGAAGTGCCAGAAGTGCCAGTGGTGCGCTGCTGTCATTTGCATAGCATGCAGTTTGCATTTGTGCAACGTAAGCAAGTCGTGTGCTGCTCTTCCGGGTTGGTTCCTCTTGCCATTTGCATCTGCTGGCCTGTTGCACCATTTAATCCCTGCAGAAATACTTCAGTCATTGGTATTATGGACTACTCGGTATTTCCCATGCACATGTTTATCTAGCATTGTGTATATTGTATGAACTAGCTTGTCTAAGTCCCAGCTTCTATATTTATCATATGTTTATAATTTAGAGTTCCAAATTGCAAAACAAAGTAGTTAAACTTATAGGCATTCGTAGGTGTTATATTTGTGACATAAAATATTTGTACTCCTACGTGGTTCTACAAGGATTAGGTTAGCAATCAGAATATTAATGTGCCAATACAGTCCATAGAATTCACTTTAGCAGCTCAGTACTCTCTTATCATTAATAGCTTTTCAGTTGCGTTAAATGCTGCATCGACAATTGTGAATCGGAGTGACTCTACGTGTTATACATTTTGCAGCAGTTGCTTGGAGTGAAATAGTGAATATTTTCATTCTCTGCTTATTCCCTTTCAAAGAGCCAGGCATTAATGACAGCATGGGAGTGTTCATTAATGGATAATAACAGACCTGTCAGGGGCATTTGATGTAATACTGAAATTCACAACAGCTTTTAATGAAGTTGATTTTAATTGGAAATTGAGGTGGTTTGGAAGATGATTCAGCAATATGGGATAAATCAGCCCCACAAGGGACTATTACAAACTGACAAGCAAAAAAGTCAGGAGTAGTTTGCTTTGTAATGAGAACTAGAAATGTCTGAACTATTGGGAATAGCACCATAGAGTTTTTTTGGCTATTGCGAGTATGTGCTTCGTAATTGTTCTGTGTGTTTAACAAAGCTGTTGAACAAAGTTGTGACTTTCGAAACTGATGTTCCTGTGATTGAAAAGTTTGATTGCAGTGTCCCATAGATGAAAAAATGACAGCCAAAGTAGAACCGTTGGAGAGCGGCAGATGGTTGGATGCTTTGTGGTGTTGATTCAGAGTGACTTGTATGATGGCAACAAAGATGTGATGGTGTCTAAAATAAATTGTGTGTCTCTGTATTGAGTTCAACTGAACCTATAATATTATGTCACTGGTGGAGCTTATAGTCAGCATAGGAAATGATTGAATTTATTCTTGAATTGCACTCTGAGCAAATCCTTGTTACTGATTCAGCCTACCTGTTAATTTGCTGTGCTGTGGAGTATGTTTGAAGCATGCTGTATTAGACCAGCTTGCCACTGCATGATGATGAAAATGTAGTGAATATAGCTACTTTCCATGCTGCCAGAGACTTTTATATCAACAGGTGTACATAGAAGATGGACAATTACAAAGATTTCCATTCATTTGGCAGTTGAAGCTGACATGCAATTTGCCAATAGAGCAAAATGTTGCGAGTCTGAAAATTCTGGTTTTCACAGTGACCAGAGCGTAAAAATTAATATTTATAGACGCGTAGCGAATCGATCTGTGAAATGCTTAGCTTTGAAGTGTTGGTTTCCATCTTTCTTTTTATGCCATGGAGTAATCAATTTCTCTTCAGTAACGAAAGAGTGGCTGACAGTTCATGGAGACATCTTGTTGATTGATGAATGCTCTAAAAAGCGAATGTTTATTTATAGATGGTCATGAAAGGCTTCGGTACACTTCACTGGTTGTATATTACTGCCATGAGCCATTATTATTGTTTATTGTTGTATTCTTATGTCGTACCCATTGTATATTGCTGACATCAGCTTGACATTGTTTAGAGATTGTAAATCCACAGTTATGCAAGGTGAGCAGCTTTTCGCAGTTGTTTTAGTTTGCTTTCACAGCTGCCTCTGCCGGACATCAATTACCGTCTATCTGGAGATTTCATGGTTCTTTTCTTTGCCAATTGCGTGCTTTGTTTCTCAGAACCCAGTGTAAGAAATCCGTCAAGAGAACTCGCATGCCGGGCGGAGTCTGTTTGTCCGATTGTTTGGATGCAATCAATCCCCTTTGTAGTCCCTAGGTAGGCAGAAACTGAAGAGGTTGAGCAAGCCTCTGAAGGAAATGGACCAATTGTGTGTTTTGTGTGTAATTTGCTTACTTGAGACTGTTTGGACTTCTAGAAAACTTTCCTCAGCCATTGATTTGTACATTACTTGCACGAACCTCAAGTGGTGTATGCAGGAAGAGAATCACCGGCGTGTTGGAAGAGTTATCAGCTATCCAGCAGAGTTCAGAGACCACTCAAGTAAATTGAGGATGTTAGGCCACCAAGTGTCACTGAAGGCCGTCTTTCCTGCAGAATAGAGCGTTTGGTTGTGTCCACAGGGCAATTAAGATGCTAAGACAGGCTTCTCCTCTTGGCACCAATGTGACCGGTGAAGCTCCCTGCAGTTTATTTGCTTAAGGGCATGATGTCTACTCCCTCAAGATGAGCGAAGAATATTGAGAAGGGATCCTTTAATGCTGCTAAAGATTGATTTGGTAGCTAGCTATCACGCAATTCTGCCTTCAGAAGAGTGGAACTGATGGTGTTGTTGATTCCTCTCGAAAGCATTTGTTCATCATTAACTAGCTGAAATTTTAATTCATCAGCTACATTACACTACTTTCGAAAAGTTTTCTCATTTGAAACATTTTATTTGGTACATTGCAGTGACAGATTAGACTAAATGCCGACTGCTTTCAATTTCACCATCCCACTGATTCCCAGCCAAAATGCTGTTTTAGTGATTACTGTCATGAAAAATTGCAGTGTCACGAGTGTAGTTAATGTCAATGACCTGGAAAGCTCTGCGTAGTCAAGGACTGAGAGCTCGAAACTTGTAACCTGTTGATCTATTCCCCTTTCGCTCAACAGCATTTTTTCAGTGTGTTGACTTTATGCTCTCTGTTGTAGTTAAATATCATTTTTGATGCCACATGAATCTAATGATCTCAGTTATTAACACAATTATAATTTGATTCTTGCATTTTTTCAGGATCACCAATGATGCAAGAGAAGATGAGATGGAGCAGAACGTCGGTGAGGTGTCAGGAATGATCGGAAATCTGCGCAATATGGCTGTTGATATGGGCAATGAAATTGAATCTCAAAACAGACAATTAGACAGAATAAATGTCAAGGTGCGTATGATGTTGTGCTTGAAAAAACGTTTAAAAAATATCTTCGATTTTAATTGAAAAACTTCCTGAGGCAAAAAGGTAATACGTATATAGTTGTTTTAATTTAGCTTTTATTTAAAATAATTTCTGCTGATTTATAATTATCTTGTTTTATTATTGCCAAATGTTTTTCTTATGTGCGTAAATATATTATGTTTGTCATTATTTTAATTTTGCTCTCTCAGTAATACAGATTTATATGTATATGAGTTACTGTTTAACTACTACTATTTTATACAGTGTCTTTCTCAATGCAGAAAAGATTTATATTGCCATACTTGCAGTAATATTTTTAATTTACCATCTTTGAAAACCAAAAGAGCCATATCTATCACTACCTTCTTAACCAGTCTGTAACTTGTAAGATGCACTAACTCAGGCTCAGCACACTGCATCGTTTTTCTAAAATAATAAATTTTATCGAATCAAATTTAAAATTCTATAATTCTACAATACTGCTTTGGTTCATTTATTTTTTGGCTTTTTAATTCGTTATTATTTTCGAAGTTAGTTCTGCTGAGTCGATGCTCTCCGCTTTTTAACCTATTATTAACACTTATCTATTGTGAGTTGTATTATAAGTCTTTAAGTTGTTATCTCCTTGTATTTCCCATAGTTTGATTTTCATTACACTATCTCTGCATGAATTATTAAGCATTTAATGGTATTTTTTATCATTGCTTTATTACCTTGATAGTATTAATTTGATGTTGCACTTCTATTAAATTTTACATTGTTATTGATTAAGTGGGAGTTTTCCACTAAGTGGGAGTTTTCCACTAAGTGGGAGTTTTCCACTAAGTGGGAGTTTTCCACTAAGTTGGAATGTCTCTGGCTTAAGTCATTGTAACTAACCTAATACATATAACACATTGATAAGTATACTGGCACGTAATTAATGTTGAAACATTACCCAGCACTTTATTGCTCTTATATATATAGTTTTGAATTATATTTGATATGATGGTCAATGTATCGTTTTGCATAACCCTCAAGTTTAAATGCTGCCATTTGTTTAATGATGTCATCCTAAGTCATGTGAAACCATTGACAGAGATCGTGTAAGAACAGTAAAAGTTGCTGGAGTGATGTATTTCGGTTGTGGTTGGTTGGTTGGTTGTTTTTGCTGTTGTTGTTGATAAGAGGCATTCGGTTGTTGTGTTGTTGCAGGCGACTTCAAACCAAGTTCGCATCCAAGAGGCAAACAAGCGTGCAGACAAGCTACTCAAAGACTAACCACCAAATTGCTCTGTGTGCAACCACTGCCTAGATCTTACCCTTCTTCTAACTCTACATCTACTTCTACTTCTACTTCTTGCTCTTCTAACCCTGCGTCTTCAAGAAATCACTCTTTCACCCCTCTCCAACAGCACCCCATATTACTTGCACGTAGCCCATCTCCGCATATGAAATTAAGTCCTTGGTGTGTGCATGGTGAAATTGTAAATAGTAGCAATTCCTATATCAGTGTTATTATCATCATGTTACATTCATTCAAAGGTTTATTCCTCTGTAGATCATTCCTCTAACCTAATATCAGTTTAGATTGCTGGAAGGCTCCAAACTGCTTTTGACGGCCAGTCAAGTCAGTCTGAAATGTTACCGTGCACTTTTGATAAGTCTTACCTTTAAGTTTTGTAAGTTATGATCACTACGTTACTTGGCACTTAATGCGTATGAATATGATAATCCAATAAGATGGCTTTTGACAGTTGTACACTAATGCATGGCCCAGGGTCTGTGATATGGCTTACTTTGGTACCTTGCACTTTGTTTCTAACCTTTTAGGGACGGAGGGAATGTCCTTTATAATGTGACAATCCTTCCACTCCCTAACGATTAACCATAACAGCTAGTCTTCCATCTGGCAGTTCCTCCCCCCCCCCCCTCCCAATTTAACCATGCCTTTTGTTTTCTATATGGACAGGGTCTTAGGTACTATTATTTTTTGACTGCCATGGTTCTCTGCATTCCAATTTTCTCACTGTTCATTTGTTTCTGTTTCTTTTTTGTTTCATTGTGTCTTCTTGATGCACACGTTGTGTCATGTTTCTCCTGTTTTGGCCACGTGAACGCTGTTGCCGTGTGGCATTGATGCGTCTGCCGATGGCTCTTGCGAGTGCAGGCGGTTACTCTAGACAACAGGGTCAAGACAGCAAACGAAAAAGCCAACAAGATACTTCGGAATCAGTAGTCGACAGCTGCACACGGGGAGTGTACATAGAACCAGAGATAATAAATGAATAAACTTGTCTGAGCAGGCCATTGAAATCAGGCTGATCAAAATGCATTACTACGCTATAATGTGAATGGAGATATCAGTACAGGATTATTTTGTATAGTATCATACCTATGCTAAACTTATTGTGCAATGTCGGGAATCGCATGTTACCCACAAACTCTCTCTTAAGAGACCCTAAACTGAAATTCGTATTGTAAATATGTATATTACATAGATGCTTGTGTAAGTCAATCAAAACCATGTGCTGAGTTAACCTCAATTCATGTCTCTTTTAAAAAAATATATAAGATACAGCTGTATGTCGAATAATGAAACAAGTAGTACGTTATTGCTCAGATTCTTTAAGACACAGCTGTCTAAAACGCTCAAGTCTCAACTCAGAAATCCCAGAATTTTTTTGGATGGAAAGTTATGATTAAATTAATGCGTGATTTCCTGATCAAGTGCAGAAATTTCAAAGGAATGGTAATGCACAATGCTTTTGATTTAACGAGTGTCATTTTTGCTTTTTTGGAAATTTTGCTAGTAACACCAATGGATTGCTACAGTTATTTTGTGATAGATAGCAGGATATAAAAATATATAGGTGAGCTGTGTGACCTTGAAAGTGCCAGCCACTTTGAAGGTCAAAATGGAACCAACTATGCTATCTGTCTCAATGCTTATAATATTGTACTTATGAAGAAGAGAAGTAGATTTTGAACCAGCACACACTTGCCAGCAGCTGGGGGTGGGGTGGGGGAGGGTATCTGTAATAAATTATAATATAAATCAAAATATTTTAAAAAAATGATGGCTAAATGAATTTATCATCAGTAGCTGGCAAATGTGTGCTACTGAGCACATAACTTGTCAAGCGTGCATTCTATGTTTGCTGATTTTTCATGTACATTGTATTTATTCATTATTGAGAGAAGTCATTGCCTTTGATAGGCGGATGCTCTGCATTTATAGGTTTTTGTTTGCATGACCTGCGGCCACGAAATCATTGATTGTGTAGGAGAGAGACTAATCGTCCAGCCACTGTACTGAATATAAACTCATATTATCTTATATTACTCACTGTTTCTTGATTTGTGAAAAGATTTCAAATATATCTATATATGTATTAGAATTGTAAATGGTTTTAGTGTAAAGGGTTGATCATTTATCAAATATTCCTAAGCAATTTTGTGAATATACTGAATGTTAATTATGTATTGTTAATATCCCTGCCCACCCCCAAAGGCTTGGTGTGATAGATATTTTTAAATGGTTTTCTTTCACCACGTAGTCTCTTGGATAGAGCAAACCAGAGCCAGTAAAAGGGAAGAAAAAAAGATATATACATACTGGAGATGGTGTCCCCTGTACGTAACAAGTCATTTTGATGCATTCCATGTAGACATGTTTCGAATGCTGTTAGTTAATAACGTGTATATTATCTACATACGCTACCCTAGATGATGTTTTATCTCGAGTGTCATTCAATCTACAGTAGATTTGCTTAAAGAATTTAGGTGCACCTTTTTCACCGCTCAATGTTCTTCTAGTCATGGTCTCGTGCTTGTATGTGATCCATGTATTTTTTTTTTTCTGACATATACATAACTTTATCTTTTATTGCCCAGTGTCACTTTTAACTTCACATTGGATTACAAAGCACATTCCATTTGTGGGCAGGTGACTGTGTAGGAGTCTGTCAGTGGCTGCAGATATTATCATGAAAAATAAGTGCGTTTAATTGCCATTGTCTCATGGTTGTGTGTGAATATATGTACGTGCGAGAAGGTCCATTGTATCTGGGAGTAATGTTTGGTGCTTCGTGTTCAATATATTTCTTAACGAAAAAGCCAATTTGTAGTTGTGTGTTTGTCACACTTGACGTGCTTCTTGATTTCCAGATTGATTAAAAAAAGTATACATGATTTTTACATTCCAGTACAACATAAAAATTAAATTATACAAAAAAAGAGCTCTGCATTATAGCCAACTACTATCTCAGATAACATGGACCTTTTCTCATGATTATTATAGGCCCTAAGTTGATTAAATAAATGCCTTTAAATCATCTGATGCAACAATAACTACTAGGATGCAACGCGTGCAATTGTATTGGGGATTGTTATAGAAAGCCTTGTTGATGTTGCATCCAAACAATACTTGAATTTATCAACAGCGTGGCTTTTGCCATCATGGTTTATTTGTTCGTCGAGGTCATTTCCACAGTTCCAAGGTAAAATGCACATCGCACTTTCTTCAGAAACACCAATGGATTAGTTTTGCGTATTAGGGGAGAATTGTGTTGTCATAGGAAATTTGATTAATTCTCAATGTCTTTGGTTGTTGTCGAGAATATTTGCAGGCCACTGAGATATATGGAAATAATTGTCAAGAGAGACATATTGGAGATCAGGAGTTGAGATTGTAGCCACTTGGAAAATGATGGCGTCCGAACTGAGGTGGTCACTGTTCCCCTTGTAACGACTGGCGTCAGTCGCACTAATGTTAAGGTCACACAAGTTACAAGTTCATCTTTAATGTCTGCATTTCAACGGAAAGCACTTAAAAGGTTTCGGTGTAAAAACACATTCAGATCAAGATTTCAGGTCCAAACAATGTATCATCTCATTATTAAATATGTAATTTTCATCAAATGATAATAAATGTAGTTGTAAGTTTATTACTAACTTTTGTCGTTTTTACAGAGAGATGGATTATTTTGATGTGGATGCCATTCGCAGCCTGTACTTGGTGCAACATGTATTACTATCTTGTTTGGCTACATAATATATAACTCCTGCTTGATTAACTTGCAAGAAACTGCTCCCAGTGGAGTATGTGATTTTCATTGAATTTAGTCTCACTATTATTTAATCATTTCTTTTTGTTTTAAATGCTGTAATTATTCCTCTTTCAAATCAGAGGCAGATTGGGATGGAACATACTTGTATTGATTTCTCTGATAATTGTATGAAGCTCAATGATGAGCTGCCAGATACTGTGGTAATGATCATATGGGTAGGCTTGAAGTTCATTTAGTAGCTGGCCTGATGATTTTCCACATGGGTGGGGGCTTTGTCTTTGCATGGACTCCCAGTTCAAAGCACAGACTCCATCATGGAGAAGAAAGAAAACAACTGACGTAACGAAAATGCTCCTTGAAGACGAGCCATTTTGCTGTGTTAATGAGCATCCCAAGCTGGTTTTTGGGGTTAGGTCAGGAATTTTATGCAGAACCTTCAGATGAGCTGATATGGGCCTTTGAAAATACGAAAAATGACTATACTGGAATCCATTATTTTACCATAAATCATAAATGACATGAACTAGAGCAGTGCAAAGTGAACGGAAATGTTAGCAACAAGACAAAGCCCATTTTTTTGCTCTGGGGTCCAAATAACTAGAATTATGCCTTATTGTCCATTGTAATTTCTGCTGCTTCTTTGTGGCCATAACAAATGGCTATAATGATGAAAAAGTGGCAAAAATTATCATATATTGCAAAGATAGCGAACTGGGAAGTTAATTTGTACAGAGAGAGTTCTTGTTATGGGTTAGAAAATTGATTTTTTGATTTTACAATAAAGACTATTGGAGAGTGCCAGACCAACAAGTTCCTCACTCTTATATAACATTTTTCTAATGTTGGGGCACTTGTAAATGTAGGTTAGCCAGCAAAGCATTGAATGTATATTGCCCATTGTTGCGGGTCTGTGCATTGATGATTGATAGGTAGTGTTTGGCAGTGTCTGGTTAGAAGTCCATATCAGAAGTGATTGTAGGCTACCATTACAACATGTTGAACATGCACATGATATCGTGTCCTCGTTGTAACGCCAAAACATTTTTCTCTTTTTGATTAAGACAAAGATAAAATAATTTATTTCCTGTTTGACTGTAACCACATGTGACCAAGACAGTGTCTGTAATTACTGACTTTCAAGACTCCAAGCATTTTATTAACACATTTTAACATAAAAAAAATAATAAAATAAAAAGGTTTTGAGGAGACTCCCTGGCAATATTAGTCTAAATATTCCAGAATAAATTACCAAAGCCGTTGTTAATCGTCTGGTCTGCAACATAACAAGGTTTTCTTGTCAAGATACAATTTTAATACCATGAATAGCTTTTGTGCTGACTCTCCCCAAGATTTCATTGCTGTAATAGCTGCTACAAGGACCTCAATTCGAAGTGCAATCCATTTGGCTGGACAGTTCATGGTGGTCCCACTTAATCGAATTGGCCAAGGTCATTCACTGTCTGAGTCAAGGTCATGGATGAGCTTTCTGTCAATAATGTAATTACAAAGGGGAGACAAGCGTGCTGTTGTAGGGTGAGGCGACATGGACTGTGTGGGGAGCGTGCCCTGGTCCCACCCAGTATTAAGAGCAGAAACGGGCAATGTATTGCTAATACCGCAACTCACTTGCCAGATAATCTCATAGGCAAATGACTGGAGGAGACAACTGGGCCTGATCAGGCAACCCCCGAGCCAAGCAGCCATTGTGTCAGGCAAGCTCAGTGGAGTGGGGACAGTCGTGAGCCTGAAAGTCTGCTCGCTTTGTGTAGGGTTTTTAGGCTCTCTACGTTGGTCATTGAGCTAGTTTTCTCAATTTGTTGGTCTGGCACTCTCTGGAAATAGTCTCTCTGCCCCGTAGTACAACGTAATCTGCCACATATATGGTACTATTAGGGAAGAGACGGCTGAAAATAGTCTCTTCTGGCTTTGCACCCAACAAAAAGGAGCATTTTTTTAATGGCTCCATCAATTGGGAAGTTCTACAAGCCTCCATTCAGCAAAGACTTGGATCAGTCTCTGGTTCAGAATATCTTCTAATATCCAGTTTAGTTAAACTGACTCTATGTTAAACGACTATCACATTCGTGGTTGTGTTAGGTCGGGAGAGTCATAGTGTGCATTGCACAGATCAGGACCAAAGCATCAGTAGCCAACACTTTATAAGGAACAATGAAAACGGTTGAAAAGGTTAGGTTTACCTTATGCAAGGCTGTTCCTTGGTATCATGTTATTTGTCAGCAATCAACCAAGTGAGTTGTTGCTTTCAAAAGTTTCTGCCAAGGGTAAATAAGTTTGATGGTCCTTTGGGAAATCTGCTCTCATGTCCCAGTCAAAGATTGACCGCTCCTCTTGGTCCTTCAGGTTGCTAAGTACTTTTTCTTGGCCTTGTTTTTGCTTGTTTTTGTTAATTGATTTTCCACACGAGTTCTCCTTTTGTTTTAATCTGCCGGGAGAAAGTTAAAGTCACACTTCTGTAATGAGAAATGCAGGAATAATATTATATGAAGGCCGCCTCACTATTAAGACAAACTCAACACTAAGGTCACATGGAACTGATTGGACTAACTGTGGACTTTTTATACAGGGTTTTTCTGTAGGTTTCCTGACTTTCTTTTATTGGGAGGATTGGGAGTCGAATTTTTGGGAAGGAACAGCTTTGATTATTTCATTAATCTTTCGAATTATGGTCTCCCTCTAAAACCAACTCCAGCAAACTGTTCTGTGGTACTGTACTTCATGGTGGATCACATCACCATACCACTGCTTCACTCCACCCTGCATGAGCATCATCCCAGCTATGTCGTTCGGATTATTTAAATTGGCGGTCCCTTGTACTCAGTGTCTATGCTGAGGCAAATAAAACATCCCACCCATGGGGTAAATGTGTAACATGGGTGGACTCCTCTTCACATAATCAATCAGCGGCAAGAACTTGCCTTAGAGGGCTGCACTTCCCATATCTATCTATCTATCTATCTATCTGTGTAAATTGTGATGTCTGCTTAGCTCTATAAAGAGATGACAGGCAGTAAACCCGCACACACATACAGACAAGTGCATCTTGGACCAAAGACTATTTAACAATAAAGTGTCATTCAGCGGCTTCCGGTTTCCCATGACCCCATTGACTGTTAATGAGGTCCTCTTCTGCTGCCTCTGCACTTGAGGTCGCTTCATTGTAATTCTGCTGTTCATGGATTTTTTTACCAGCCATGTAACCTTTGTTTGTTTTTGTACGTTCTATACAGACCTATTAGTTCTGAGTGTGCAGCAAAAAAATATATGTCAAATGCATTATACATGGAGTATATGTACACACATAAATGCGATTTATCCCATTTTTAACTGGTAACCATACATACAGCACTTGGTTAAATATAGCATTATGCTAGAGTCGCCCAATGCCTTTTTGGTAAACCCAACTTGCCATCTGTGTTGTAATAGATTGGCTTGTGGCCTTTGAAGGCTTCTAACCCTGTAGCAGTTGCTTTATGAGCCGTAGACAAGCACTGCTCCAAACTCATCGCCCTTTTATGAACATTTGATGGTGATAACGTTGGGCACAGGTATCCGTTTCCCATTCATTCACCTGACTAACTGTGTCCAGTCAGGGTCATCAAGCTTGTTATTTGGTGACTTTTTCCGGCTGCCAATGAATACCAAATTCTCTTTGGTCTCTGCCAGGGTTGGTGGGAGTGGTTGCAAAGAAAGGTCGGCTTATCATGCTTATTGCTAATTAACTGAAATGGCTGTTCACTAGTTATACTTGAACTGTAATTGGGTTAAATGTATTACAAGATTAGGTTCACTGGTCTGGGGCTCATATGTTGTATGGAATATGACAAGACTTTATTTTAATTAATAGCCATATATATTCTTACCCAAAGTGACCTTTAATAATGTTTAGAACTTTTATTTATATACAAAAACTTCCTTAAGTTGAATGGTATTTGATGCTTAAACCTGACACCATGTCTTGACCTACATCCCAGCTGGATGTCGATCGCATGAGACGTTAAATTAGAGGTGCCTTGTACTTGGTGTCTATGCTTAGCACGTAACAGACCCCACCCACTAGAAATGTATAACGGTGTGGACTTACTATCTCATTATTATGTCTGCCAGATAAGCTTCTGTAGCCCTAGCATTCAGACACATTTTGCCAAAGTGAGTAGGGCCTACCAAAATAAAGGGGAAACAAAAATGTATATAAACTTATTTAAAGAATCTGTGTCTGACGCAAGAAGATTTGATTCACGTTCTGGATGTTGTCGAAGAGTGTGACAGTATGATTGAAAGCACATAGCCACGAGACACAGATTTCGTGCTGACTTGGTCCCTTGGTGTCACATCATTCACTGCATGCCTAATATAGTAGAGTGATGAAATCTTACAAACCAAGTTGGCTTACTGTTCTTGGAATTATATTCTGCAACGGCTATATAAATTTGTTCAGGCATTGTGAGACATTCTTATTTCTCTAGTTACAATGGCAGATGCTTGGTATTCCTCTCTCTCTCTCCTTTCAAGGTAATTTGTACAAAACTCGAGGTGGCAGCACCAGTATAGAGAGTTAGAGACACCAGCATGGCCATCAACTCACTGCTTGCTGCCTTACCAGTGGCAATATCTTCTTTCATGTACCCAGGCAGCCAAGACTAGTCTACTGTTGGCTCCATGTATCATAGCTAGTTAGGGTTAAAATTACAAGGAGGTGTGTGTCCATGAATAAGTCCAAGACATTTAACACACATCCTAAGACACGGGGAACAGTGAGACAACATTCGTTTCTGAACACTTTTTAATAATTAGGTTGCTTATCAAATTTGTAATGAACTATCTATGGTGTGAAGTTTTAATCTGTGTTAAGTTATATTACAAGTAATTAATTTTAACTTAGAATATTAGCTTATTACATATTGATCTCGCAGCGATCTCGACATTGATACCAACCTGCGAGATCGTGTTGACATCTTTGTGATATGATTTCATTATTTCTTTTTTGACATAAAACTTGTATCAACAAATGCAAACATGACATCAAATTTTCTATGCATTTAAGACTAAGACTTCTTTATTACAACGACTTATAAGTATATATAACAATCAAGTTTGACCAACAGAAACGAGCTTACTTTACCAGCCCTACAGTGCAAGAACACCCTTCATGATTCATGATTGCCCCAAGCTGGGTTTGAACCTACAACCTATCTACCAGTCCTACCTGGCTAACCTAAGCCTAAAGCCCCTGTCACACGGGCCGGTTTTGCCGTAGTGAACCCGTAGTATTACGTAATAGTTATGTAACAGCTCTTTCCGCCGGTTTGGCGACAGGTTCTGTCGGCAAAAAGGGGCGGGGCAGCACCCGCCGGGTTACCCGCCGGGTGCTACGGGTTACCCGCCGGGTTACCCGCCGACTGCCACGGGTTACCTGCCGGCTTTCACGGGTGCCTCGGCGGGTTCTACGGGTACCTCGGCGGGTTCTACGGGTGACTCGGCGGGTTCTACGGGTGACTCGGCGGGTTCTACGGGTGACTCGGCGGGTTCTACAGGTAACTCGGCGGGTTCTACGGGTTATCGTTAAATAGAACTAAATTGTAGTATAGTTTATACTGATTCCATACCTGTTTTCGGATCGAAAATATACCAAATATTAAGCGAGTTATTCGTCTGAGAAGGTAGCTAGGTGGGCGGAGGCAATTAGTGGTGCTCTCGCAGACGTCCGCGCCGGAACTGTATCAATGCTGAGCGCTTCTTTAAAAGGCTGCTGCTACCCTAATATTATTCCGATTTTCGTCAAATAAAGACTGGATTGTAGTATAATTCATACTGACTCCATAGGTGTTTTCGGATTGAAAATAGACCAAATATTAAGCGAGATATTCGTCTGAGAAGGCGGTTGTCTGGTGGCGGCTGCTGCTCCATTAATATTAATCTGATTTGCGTCAAATAAATATTGAATTATAGAAGAGTTCATACTTATTTCACACAGAATTTCAGATTGAACATAGACCAAATATTAAGCGTGATATTCGTCAGAGAAGGCAGCAAGGTGCTCTGTGTATGTTCATGACTTGCATGGTGTGGTCAATATTTTTTACCATTATATATACATTGTTTGGATGAGCTTTATTGCAATTAATTTCTACTCATTCTGCCAACTGGCCAATGGGAAGGACTTTTCCTTTGGTTTTGTAAAGTCAATTAACCTATATATGTAATAGCAATCTGCCTTGACCGTTATGTCAATTGCTATTAGCATTTTGAATAATACAAAGAATGGGGTAAGTCATGCTTTTTCATCATTGATCACAAGCATTAATTGAAGTTCTGAATTTCAACTGATTCCTGTTTATTATGCATATTAAAGAGGGAGATTGTTTTGATCATGGATGGAACATGCAATTTAAAATATTAATTCCAGTTGGATTATTTTCAGAAACAACAACGAAATATTGATAATTTATATAAACTAGAGTATATCTATCTATAGATAGTTATTATAGCTCCATAGACATCTTTATCAAGTCGGAATTTTATTGGCAACAGGCAAACATTGTTTTATTTTCGTTTTTTATTGATTAGGAATCAATGAATTATTGATAGTAACATATTTTTAGGTGAAGATCTTATAACTATCTGTCTACTACATATCTATACTCTATGAGATATTACTAACTTTATTAACAGGAATATTTTCTTGTTTGTGCCTAGTATACTCCATTAATTTTCCCCACCTTAACTATCATATAAATTCTACACATTTCCCTGAATAATTCAGTCTTTATTAGACGAAAATCGAATATATAGATAGACAGATAGTTTAGAGAGACAGATAGATTTATATGCTTATTAAATAATATAGAATATCTAGCTTAATATTTGGTCCATAAAAGATAGAAAATAAAATCACAGATCAAATCACAAATACTAATTACAATATCAATATTAGATTTAAATTTTACAAAAATATACACAAAAAGATAAGAATGTTCACATGTATAAAAAAAATATCATTGCCTGGTAATTACAATACAATACATTGTTTTTGATTAATGAAAGCAATGACATCTTTTTGTAATTGTGAATGACAATCAAGACAATGTCATATTACTGTGTCATCTTTGAACAAACTATGAAATGACAGGTCAAAGAACCCCAATTTAGGCAATTAGGCAATTGACACATGTATTGAGCATTTGCTGTATTCTCTACACCCATTCTTTATATCATTCAAAATGCTAATAGCAATTGACATAACGGTCATGGCAGTTGGCAGAATGAGTAGAAATGAATTGCAATAAAGCTCATCCAAACAATGTATATATATCATGGTCAAAAATATTGACCACACCATTCAAGTCATGACCATACACAGAGCACCTGGCCGCCGCCAGAGAACTGCATTTCAGATGAATATCTCGCTTAATATTTGGTCTATTTTCAATCCGAAAACATGATGGAATCAGTATGAACTATGCTACAATACAGTTTTAATTTGACGAAAATCGGACTAATATTAGGGGAGCAGCAGCATTTTAAAGAAGCGCTCAGCCCTTCCTGCATTGATACACTCAGGGCGCGGACGTCTGCGAGAGCACCACTGTTTGCCTCCGCCAACTTAGCTACCTTCTCAGACGAATATCTAGCTTAATATTTGGTCTTTTTTCAATCCGAAAACACGTATGGAATCAGTATGATTTATACTACAATTCAGTCCTGATTTGACGAAAATCGGATTAATATAAATGGAGCAGCAGCCGCCGCAAGACAACTGCCTTCTCAGACAAATATCTCGCTTAATATTCGGGTTTTTTTTAATCCGAAAATACGTATGGAATCAGTATGAGCTATACTGCCATTCAGTCTTTATTTGAGGAAAATCGGACTAATATTAGAGGAGCAGCAACATTTTAAAATATATACAACCCCCCCCCCCCTCCCTGCCTACGCTGACGCTGGTAGCATAAAGCCGGCGGGTTACCCGTGAAAGCCGGCGGGTTACCCGTGAAAGCCGCCGGGTTACCCGTGAAAGCCGCCGGGTTACCCGTAGAACCCCTCAACAAGCCGCCAGTGTGAAATTAGGGCCGGATAATTCGCCGGCTTTCACGGGTCACCCGCCGGCTTTCACGGGTCACCCGCCGGCTTTCACGGGTCACCCGCCGGCTTTCACGGGTCACCCGCCGGCTTTCACGGGTCACCCGCCGGCTTCCACGGGTATTTTTATTTTTTTTTACACCCGTGAGATTGCTACGGTTGTGCCATGCAAGCATGGCACAACCGGCTACCGGGGCCGGGTTTCGTGGCTTGGCCAAGGGTCCCACGGGTGCTTGCCGGGTATCCCCGGGTATCCACGGGTGGCCGTATTGGGACCGCCGGCTTGGAGCCGGGTAGCGATTTTCGCAACTATTACGTAATACTACGGGTTCACTACGGCACAACCGGCCCGTGTGACAGGGGCTTAACAGTCCTACACCCTAATCACCAGCCAGTCACATCGAAACTAGGTAGCCTAGTCTTGTTATAATGAAACAAAATTTATAAGTTGGAATAGTAAAGCCACTTTTATCAGATTCTACAACATTACAATGTAATTCGATCATATATATCTTGCGTGATGCTGCAAGTTACCCACACAGAAAGCAGGCATGATAACCATTACACCACAGATGCCACTGCTCCTGGTGTTTATTTGAAAGGATCACAATAAAACAGCAGTTATATTTATAGTTTCTGTTATTGGCTGGCCTATAATAAATTGGCTTGCAACGCCATCTGTCATGGGTCATACAGCTGACCTCCCAGTTAGCTCACACTGAACTCACAGTAGTGAGTTCACCACATGACCTCATCATGATTTCACTGTGACGTTTCTGTGAAATCACATGATGAGTGTCTGGTGAGGTCACAGTGATCATGACATGAGCTCACTTCGTGACCAAAAGTCAACACACGTGCACACAATGTCCAGCAGAAATCCACCAGGCGTCACCACTACAGTTATTCTAGTGACACCTGGTGGAAACAAATGGTGATCTCATGGTGATATCAATCAGATATCATCAATATGATGTGAGAGTATGAGATCGCTGTGAGATCATTATGAGATTAAATTTTGACCTCATGAATTTTAGACAATTATGATATCATACAAAGCTCAGCATTATGTCATGTCATGACTAATTCTCTTAAAGATTAAATGAGTCTACGGGTATAAATTGAGTATGAATTATTGATTATTGATGAAAAGGGGGAAGAGCGTTTGTTCTTAGTTTGTGATGTCCATGATGTCCATGATGTCCATGTCAGCATTTCGGTTTCCAGATGAAAACAAAAGTTAGCGGGGGTGTATTGCTTTGTGGCTTATTAGTATGTAGGTAGACATAGCTGTGCGAAAGCTTCTCAATGTTTTTGGGCTTAATCATTATCCTATGCTTGCATTATTCGATCACATTGACTTGAATCGACCAAAGAAGTTCTAGCCCCGAGATGCAGCCCTCCGAAAATGGCGGAAAATGCTATCTATCTAGCTCTTTCCAAAAGTCTTATGGTATGGTATTCTTCACTAAAGACAATGCATAAGATGATTGTATATTTATCTAATAAGATTTTCTTACTCTTCACACCATGAAATCACTACAGACAGGCCGATATGATATCACGATAAGCTAGTTATTTGCCCTCAGGGGCCTGATATCATATCGAGCTGTGGCCATGGATCCCTACCCCTCCAAATTCGCCCCCGGGCTACGCTCATCATTATGCTAATTAGTACACAACTTGTCTTTGAAGGCGCACACCCCGGGGCTATCCATTTAGCTAGTATGAATAAATTAGATTAATTTGATTGATCAATACATTTTGTTCAGTTAAAACAGTTTGTTAATATTAGTACTATGCCGCAATGGGTATTTCAACAACTAAAGTTCCAATTTCGGTGACACTTTTTTTTAAATGAGATATTAAACCCCTGTGTATTAATAAATCTTGAATTCTATATTAACTATTTAAAATGAACTCCATTTCCTCTGAAGTATGTGACTGATCATTGAACTCTGGTATTTGACTGAAAATGTATTTATTTACTATTTTTTTTGTACATCTATAATGTAAATTTTATAATGCTCTTTTAGATAGCATTTGAACTATAACTATGTCATGAAACTAGCCAGTTTAGATCATAGTTTCAAAATTATGAGCTACAAATTACACTGTTACAAATTACAATACTTAAGAATAAAAGTCAGTGTATATGCATTAATTCAGTCAGTCAGAAATGAAAGCACAATCTCTCAGTACTCCCCACTGTGATTGGCATTATACTGTTAAGAGTATTTAGGTGTCACTTTGTGCCTGCTGTTTCCATAAGTGACACTAGAGCAAGCCCCTTACACCCCTAGGCCTGTCACAGTCATACTCAATTTGCTACCCCAATGTAAATGGAACCCCAAATTAGAAGGCTGCATTGAGAATGTTAACAGATAAGGGACTTCAAGCTGTGAGCAATATGGCAAGCAGTCATCAGCATCAGTCAACAAGCCTGCCTCTTAAATGGCACGCTTGACTATTGTATACACCCTCGGGGCTGATTCACGCCAAGTACACCCCCTTTTTTTGTTTGCCGTTTTTACCCTAAATGTACTGATAAGGGTTGTTAATGACAAACACAGCTTGTGTATTATCTTTCTTTTTGATCTGTAAATTCCCAACTTCTCTGTATACAAATTATTGTTTTAAAAATGAAGAAAAAAAGAAAAAAAGTCAGTGTTAAAAAATTCCTGTTTATGTAAAAATGTAAGTTTTAAAAAAGTCACCGTAGACATAAGCATAACATGCCTCACAGGAGTCAACAGCACAGCTGGAGACAAACTGAACAACGAAAAATGACATTAGAAAATAAATCAGTAAAAAATTGCAATAAAAAAAGTCCAGACTGTACAGTGCATCAATCAGCAAGTCGCTTCCATTGATGGACTGTACATACTGATCAGTGGCACATGTAAAAAAGAGTCAATAATAATAATAAAGAAAGAGAGTAAGAAAAAAAAGCAATACATGACTATGACAGCAATATATACATATACACATATATACACAATGGGGCACTACTTCATACATATCAAAGTGCATAAAAACAAAATTTTAAAAAAATCGCAAAAATTACCAAAAAAAAAAAAAAGACATCACATTCGAGGCTGAGCGCCTCTGACATATCTCAACCGGTGATGAATAACATTGCCTTGATCAAGCCATCTGCTACTCCTCACCCGTTTAAATTTGTCAGGGGCACCCCGATCCTCCTCATTATCGTCATTAGCTTGAAGATACGGGTCGTCCACAACCGCATCTTCTTCCTCCTCCTCCTCCTCCTCCTCCTCCTCCTCCTCCTCCTCCTCCTCCTCCTCCTCCTCCTCCTCCTCCTCCTCAACAAGTTGTCTATCTTCTATTCTGCGTCACTCCAGCTACATCGGCTGCCAAACACTGAGCCCAGGGAAAGGTTGAAGTAATTTCCAGGCAGAGTTCACCAGAAAGTCCAATAACTATAACTCTAGCGAATCCTATTGTGCGCTTGAGACTCGCCACGTCAAAGTTCTCCATTCCTGGCCTAATCGTCAGTACTTTGCCGGTCCGGTGTTCAGAAGCAAAGAATGGTGCAGCGGCCACCTCTTTACAAAGTACGGCCCCCGAAAAGCCGCAACTGCATTGTCCCTCATTTCCGCAGGACCATGCCACCGCATGACTCAAGCTAATCACTAGCAGCAAAAAGACAGCAATTCGATCCATGGCACTCAATAAATGATCCGCTTGCAATTTCCACTTGCTTTCTCTCCCAACAAAAAGCCTGTAATGACCACTTAACACCCCTATCCAGGTCAAGAATCACCCTCAGTCTGACCTCAATACGGTGTGTTACATAATGAAAACAAAAGAAGGCTAGGGGGGTGGCCACAGCATGCCAAATGGAAGGGTATATTAGACACAATGGGCTGAGTTATATTCACTCTTATTGCACACACATGTCATTATTCATCACATATATTAATTAGTTCTGATTGTAATGCCACTAATTTTGATAGGAAGTCTCTCCAAATTTCACTCAGGTCACTGTCACTATATTATAAGACACTCATGAGTAAAAAAATAAATAAAAATTAATAAATAAATTATAAACTTATATTTATATATAATAAAATAAAAAAAATTAAATAAAATTATTTGTACCGGCTTGAGATGCTACAGGTATTAAATGAGCATTCTTAAAACGTTTATTTGATCATGAGATAAGCGTGTCATGGGGCCACCCACTGGGGATGCTCAGATGTCACTTGAGTAGAAAAGACTTATGGCCTGAAGCTGTGTGATGCGCATGTCACCTGCATGATCTGAGGGGGAGATGACCATGGGGGCTGAGTTCTGGAGACCCCCCATAGCAGACAGTTCTCCCCTCCAGCTAATTATTTAGTATAAAAAGTACAAGGCTCAATGGCTGAGGACACCATTCACAACCAGGACTAGTGGGCATTAGGACATCACCAGCAGCCAAAACGACACCATCAGCAACACTCTGCTTTAAAACAGGTAAGTCACCTTTTTTCCTCTTGTTTTAATGTACATTCATTCCCCGTAACAGTCAGTCATGGAAACTCGTAACTCTTCAATGTGTTTTTGTTTTTTTTTTGTACTTCATTTTATTTACCATATTTTTTTAATAGACTACAATACATATATAAATAGACCTTTATCTAGATTCTGGTGTCGTTATTAAATGACATATTATATATATATAAAAAAATATTTTTGGAATTATAATATACTATACATCATTAAAAAAAAAAAAACTACTTTTAACAGCCGCTATTGACGGACATGCAGTACCATACAGTAAATACCTATATTCTCCCTCAGCTAATAATAATAATAATAACTAGACTTGCAATTGTCCCTGACAATTACGATAAACTTTCCTTTCCTTTTATCTTTCTTGTCCAGTACCATTAATTTCTGCACTGGAGAAGTCTCCAAGGTCTCTTGAAAAAAAATTTCATGCCATTGTCTCTAGCCAGTTTCCTGGAACTGTGAAGAAAAGCTTTTTTTTATTCCCTGAAATGCGCAGAGGTGTCATGAAATAAGGTCATGAAATTTGTGCCGTTCAGAGTGCGATTGGGCCATACCATGGGGTGCCCACTAGGTGTCCTCACTTGTTCAATATCATGGGGGTGCGAAATAGGGTGTCCTCACTCCAAATTGTTCTCATAAATTCACAGTAATGTAGTACTACCCAGAAGACATATATGTGCAAAATATGAATGAAATTGAAGACTTTCTTCCTGCTTTTTTGGGGCGAGAAACATAAATTTACTAACATTCATTGTAAAAATTGCTGACTCAGCCGTCCAGGGAGGTAGGTAGGTAGGTCTCCCCATTGGATAACATGGGAAAGAGAATTTTGCCTCAAGGTTCAAAACTAATTAAGGTTGGTGAATAGACAAGGTATCCAATGTAATCTCCTAATTTTTCTCTGCATAATGACACCAGTTGGATGAAATTTGGTTGAATAGAACTGGAGTTAAAAATTATTGAAATTTGGACTGAAAAAAAATTCCAGGGCCTAAGGTGTTTAATCAAGGCCCTTGCCCTTCTACATTTACATAGTACTCCCTAGAGGACATATGCGTGAAAAGTATGAAGAAAATTGAAAAAGTCTTTCCTATTGTTTTTGGGGCAAAACACGTAAACCTGCTTACATTCATTGTAAAAATTGCTGACTCAGCGGTCCAGGGTTCTGGGAGGTAGGTAGGTCAGCAATTCAGTGATAAAAAAATTCTAGGACCTAAGCTGTTTGATGAAACTAATTGCCCTTTTACAGTAATGTAGTACTACCCAGAGGACATATATGTGCAAAATATAAATGAAATTGAAGACTTTCTTCCTGCTTTTTTGGGGCGATGCACATAAACTTCCTAACATTCATTGTAAAAATTGCTGACTCAGCGCTTCAGGGTTGGTAGGTCTCCCCATTGGATAACATGGGAAAGAGAATTTTGGCTCCAAGTTCGAAACTGGTAAAGGTTGGTGAATAGACATTGTATCCTATGTAAAGGCCTAATTTTTCTCTACATAATGACACCAGTTGCATGAAATTTGGTTGAATAGAAATGGAGTTAAAAATTATTGAAATTTGGAATGAAAAAAATTCCAGGGCCAAGGGTTTTTAAGCAAAGCCCTTGCCCTTTAAAATTTACATAGTACTCCTTAGAGGACATATCTGTAAAAAAAATGGTGAGAATCCAAGCAGTTCTTCTACTGTTTTTTAGACTTTTTCATTTTGAGAAAATCAAAAAGTGACAAAAAATTTTCAATGTCTGACGCTTTCCCAAACGGAACTACCTGGAGCATATTACTATACATTCCTGAAAAGAGAACATTTCAAGGATTCTAAATATGTCTTTGAGATTCCTGTATCTCAATTTGGAGCCGAGATATAAGCAGTCAAAAAATGCAACTTTGGACCCCTGTACCACCTAGACCACTTTACCAAATGGGCTCATTTTTTGCATGAAAGTTGTGCTAGGGTAGGACTATAAAAGTGTGAAATTGCAAGTCAATATCATTATTCCTTCTATGGTTTTCAAAAAAAATTTCATGAAAATTTCGAATAACTTTTTTTCAAAAATTCATGGCTCAGTCAGCAGGCTCACAATTTGGCTCAAACTCCTTTCTGCACTGCGTATTTGTCTAAGGTATCTTGAAAAAAAATCTCATGCCATTATCTCTGCCCAGTTTCTTGAAACCGTGCCCTTAAATTTATTTTTTATTTTGTGAATTACGCAGAAGCGTCACGAAATTTGGTCATGAAATTTATGCATTTCAAAGCGCGCTCTGGCTGTCTATGTGACCTTGAAGTGCCAAAGCCCTGCCTTTATTAGTTTCTGAGTAATAAGCCTTTACTTCTTCAGAAGAATAATAATAATAATAAAGAATAATAATAAAAAAAAAAAAAAAAAAAAAAAAAAAAAAAAAAAAAAAAAGAAAAATAAGACGTACAATAATAAGATAAACTTTCCTTCGGAAAGTTTATAATAATTACCAATGACATATATATATATATATAATAATAATAATAATAATTGCACAATACAACGCAATACAATACAGTGCAATACAGTGTAATGCAATACAGCGCAATACAATACAGAAAAAAAGACTATACCAAGTGGCTGAAACAATATTTTTTTATACGCAAATAATGCTTTATCTCGATTCTATTACTGACTTTGAATGAAAATTTATTTTAATTTTTACTATGCATCAAATCAATTTACCCTGGCTATACAGCATTAAGCAGTGACTTTTAACATCTGTTATTTCCTTAAACATTTTTAAAATACATGAGGGTTCATATTGCCTGCTTCTATAGTAAGCATAGGCCAGTGCATAGAAACCGCAGTGAGTAGAAGCTAAATACCCCGAACAAGTAATGTGACTTTTAAATGTTGACATAAAAGCAGTTATTTCTTCATTGTAGGTACGCTCGCCCAGTGAATCGAATACTTCTAAAAGACTCGAATCTTCGCTCTTCAACTTCCGCTTCTCCCTCGAATTACCATGAATGGTCAGGATCATCCAGTGGCCCACCTCGCCGCGTAAGTACGAGTTTTCATTACAATTAACGATGTAACAGCGCTCACGGCCGTCGGCTTTAACATAGCTCAGCGCTCTCGAGGGTATGATTGCCATGACGTACGAAGAGGCTGTCTTGTCATTCCAAAGTATCTCATATAGCTCGTTTGTGTTCATGTCAAATAGAGGTTACGTGCGTAATCGATTGAGAATAGACCTGGATATGTCACTTTTGTGAGCATAACAGCTGACTCTTCCAGTGGTGATCTGAATCTCAACTCTATTCTCACACAGCCCTCGCGAGTCACGGGGTAGAATTCCGAGTGATTTTGGGGAGCAAGGTCAATCACGAACAAGGTGTACCCCTCTTTGTATTCCTCGCGAGTTATTCGCCCCTGATTGGAGCAATTCTGTTTCCCCTTGTAGAGGTCCGAGTAACAATGTAGATACTTATCCGCTGAAAAGTCAACACTCAGAGGCCCCCCTGGTGTAGGGGTGCCCGACAGACTCACGTTAATGAAATTGATGTCGTAGTGTCGAAAGTTGTAGGGGTTCTTGACTAGGCTGCCACTCATTGATTCCCCAGACACCAGGCCTATGACAATTTTACTCGGCACTCGTCCATTGAATGCGTCCTCAATGTAATATGAGGATGTATCGCGTGACAGATTGAATTTTCTGAGCTCTTCTTTGGTGTAGAAGTATTTGGCCAGTGAAATCTCTTTCACCAGGACATCTTGATGACCCAGTAGAATGAGACTAGTGGGGGTCACGTGTTTCAGAATTAAAGTAATATCCACAATTTCCAGCTTGTAATCAGTTTTACTGGCGTTGGGGCTCAGCAGCCTGAACCTATTGGAAGTTGGCGTGAGAGTGATGTCAATAGTGACACCATTTAGTAGGTATTTGTTGACTTTGAATACATCAACATCCACTTTGGCCAGAAGCTCAACAGTGCGGCTCCCACTCATCGCCTCGGCTCTCTTTTTAAACCCCTCGTTGCAACCAATCAGGAGACTGACGTCGTCCATGAAGCCAGCAGAGTCCTTATGAAACATTGCGCATTCTAGTTCAGAGTCATTAAGTTCAGTTTCACCTAATAGAGTGTTCATTAGGGCCTTGTAGCTGTAGCCTGTTTGACCACCTGTCACAACACGATCGTTGAGGCGTACTTCCACTTGATCCCATAGGCCCTGAGCCAGGTTATTAACAGGTCCAACACTCCATACCCCCTCGTCTGCAGAAACACTCTCCGTCCCTGCAGTTGCAGCATCAGCATCTGGCTCAGTTCCTCGCTCTGGCACTAGCGAACCGTCACCCCTGACAATTCGCACTCTGGTAGCTAGGTATACATTCGATAGGTCAATGTAAGAAGTACCTACGCCTGGTACATGGAACTTTGCTTCACTCTCGGTTGAAAACTGGTTGACCGGCTTGTGCGAGAGATATTTCACATCGGTGACGCCCAAGTTACTGGCTGGAACGCTGAACAAGTTAAGAGTATCCTCATAGGCTAGGTCTGACGACTCTAGAACTTTTTCACCGCTTGACATGACGAGTGAATATGTCGTTTATCCTCGCTATTTTCTTACTAGGTGCACCACTCGCTCCAACTGTCTTGCGCTTGATACGTTGCGTCCCTGACTTACGCTGTGGTGTGACTGAGCCCTTGAGTTTAGAGAGTGGGTTTTTATCAATTTTCCCCGCCAGTTCTGCATGAGCCATTTCGTTGGACTGCTCAATAGGCGACACTACCGTTAGCGGTAAATTTTGACCATTCTGTTCGCCTCTGCTCTGACTCGATCCGTCCTCGCTCTGACCCTCACCCCTAGCCGCCTTACCAGGCTTAATGACAACCGCCATAGGTTTTTTTGACCATAAACTCGTCTGCCCTGCAGTCTTCTGAAAATGCTCTATCCACGGTTCGGCTTTCATGGCCGCTAGTGATTTATATCTCTCCGCCATAACAGTTCCAAAGTGCACCTCGTGGCCTGAACTGTCTCACTACTAAGTTCCTGTAAAATGTCTCCTCTCGAATCCCTGAGCTCGAACGACAGGTGCTCCACGTCCGCCACTCTCACTGGCACATAGAGTACTGGCTGTAGGTGTGCATAGTTATGCCTTTTTATTTCCCCCAGAGGAATTGAGCGTAACACTGGACTGTAAGTGTCACCCACTATGGAGCCTTCCAACTGAGCGCACGTCACATACATTACATCCCATTTGGACCACTTGCCACTTAGTGAGGGTACTGTTATGTCAATAAGCCCCAAGTACCACTGTCCTTTCAGTAATGTATTTTTTGGTTTGGGGAATGACTCAGGCATTTGCACAGTGAAACTCCCCGCACTGTTTCTCGGGTTGATCCCCAGAGTCTGGTCGCTAGCGGCGTAAATAAACATGACTGCTGCCTCCTTCCTAGTTTTTCTTCTTCTGCTTTTTCTTCTTCAGAGTCTTAAGGCCTGCGGTAGGTAGCCACTGGTTATATTTACTCGGCCACGATTGATATTTAACAAGACTCTCACTTTCACCGTCAGCCCTCACTCTTGTTCTGATCACCTTTTCAATGCGGAAGAAAGCATCGGGGTCAAACCTTACTGCAGTCAGCTCGTTCGAATAGAATGGACCATCAACAGTCTCACCCCCGTAATCATTCAGGTAGTAGACGGCAACGTTGTCCGAAAATTTTCTTGCCCTCACCGAGAACACTTCACCGGTAAACTGCTCGTCATATGAGCGAGAAAATATTTTTTTCCTATGATAAGACACCCTGACTTTGTCACCGATGGCGAATTTGTAAACACTTCGTTTCTTGTTCCTCGATGAAGAAATGGCCCTCCGGAAAGCAGACGCTAGGTCTATTGTGTTTTGAGTCACGTACTGATAGTCCCAAATGTCCTGCTCGTTCGACTTAGCCACTTGTGATGGACTGACTCCTATGCTCGAATGAACAGTACGGTTATACGAAGATACTATATTCTGAAACTCATCAGCGTAGCTGTAACTGTTGCTGTATTGGAAAAATTGGAACAATCTTTTCTTCAACCCCTTGATCATGGCCTCTGCGTAGTTGGCCTTCGTTTCAGTGTTTGTAAAAATCATCTTTATATTCTGCTCCCCCATAAGTGCAGTGACAAGGGTGTTGGTAAATTCGGTGCCTCTGTCGCTCCTTATAAATCGAGGCAGTTTCTTCGATTCGTCATCCCCATCTCCATCACTCTCTCTCTCACCGGTTGGATCGCCTGCAGCAGCCGCAGCAGCCGCAGCAGCCGCAGCAGTCGCTGCAGCATTAGTGGGGCCATCAAATATTTTCCTGAACCCTTCGCACACATGTTTCCCGCTTTTGCTCTTGACAGGTTGCGCTCTACAGAACCTCGAAAAGACATCTATTGTGACAAGGATGTAAGCAAGGCCGTCATTAGCTCGTGCAAATCTCTCTCCATTCAGAACTAGTAAATCGCAGTCCCACAGGTGATTGATGCCTGGTGCAATGACTCTTCTATATCTGGCAGGTTTTTGTCTCCCCTCCTTGTGTAGCGTGACAATGTCCTGAGATTTGGCCCAATCATTAATTCGACTCAGACTAATGTTGTAGCGTCCTTCTCTCTTAATTACGGAGTGCAGCTTTGATGCACTTGTGAAACTAGCTGGCGATCGAGGATTGTAAAAACGTCTGGATAAATATGCATCTATATCTTTAGGCAGGACCATTATACAGCCTTGACCCTTATCCAATTAAGTTTATTATAAACTTTCCGAAGGAAAGTTTATCTTATTATTGTACGTCTTATTTTTCTTTTTTTTTTTTTTTTTTTTTTTTATTATTATTTTTTTTTTTATTATAAACTTTCCGAAGGAAAGTTTATCTTATTATTGTACGTCTTATTTTTCTTTTTTTTTTTTTTTTTTTTTTTTTTTTTTTTTTTTTATTATTCTTTATTATAAACTTTCCGAAGGAAAGTTTATCTTATTATTGTACGTCTTATTTTTCTTTTTTTTTTTTTTTTTTTTTTTTTTTTTTTTTTTTTTTTTTATTATTCTTTATTATTATTATTATTCTTCTGAAGAAGTAAAGGCTTATTACTCAGAAACTAATAAAGGCAGGACTTTAACCCTTCAAGGTCACATAGACGGCTAGAGCGCACTTTGAACAGCACAAATTTCATGACCAAATTTCGTGAAACTTCTGCGTAATTTACAAAAGAAAAAACAAATTTAAGAGCACGGTTTTAGGAAACTGGGCAGAGATAATTCCATGGGAATTTTTCTCAAGATACCTTAGACAAATACGCAGTGCAGAAAGGAGTTTGAGCCAAATGGTGAGCCTGCTGACTGAACTATGAATTCTTGAAAAAAAGTATTTCGAAATTTTCATGAAATTTTTTTTGAAAACCATAGAAGGAATAATGATATTGACTTGCAATTTCACACTTTTATAGTCCTACCCTAGGACAACTACCATGCCAAAAATGAGCCCATTTGGTAAAGTGGTCTAGGTGGTACAGGGGTCCAAAATTGCGATTTTTGACTGCTTATATCTCGGCTCCAAAGTGAGATACAGGAATCTCAAAAACATATTTAGAATCCTTGAAATGTTCTCTTTTTAGATATGTATAGCAATATGCTCTAGGTCTTTCCGTTTGGAAAAGCGTCAGACATTGAAAATTTTTTGTCACTTTTTGAAATTCAAAAAATGAAAAAATACCAAAATCACTAGAAGAACTGCTTGGATTCTCACCATTTTTTTTACAGATATGTCCTCTAAGGAGTACTATGATAATGTAAAAGGGCAAGGGCTTTGATCAAAAGGCTTAGGCCCTAGAATTTTTTTTCAGTACAAATTTCAATAATTTTTAACTTGAGTTCTTTTCAACCAAATTTCATGCAACTGGTGTCATTATGTAGAGAAAAATCAGGACTTTACAAAGAATACCATGTCTATTCACCAACCTTTACCAGTTTCGAACTTGGAGCCAAAATTCTCTTTCCCATGTTATCCAATGGGAAGACCTACCAACCCTGAACCGCTGAGTCAGCAATTTTTACAATGAATGTTAGGAAGTTTACGTGCATCGCCCCAAAAAAGCAGGAAGAAAGTCTTCAATTGCATTCATATTTTGCACATATATGTACTCTGGGTAGTGCTACATTACTGTAAAAGGGCAATTACCTTCATCAAACAGCTTAGGTCCTAGAATTTTTTTATCACTCATAAAGCCTGAATTGCTGACCTACCTACCTCCCAGTACCCTATTATTCTTCTGAAGAAGTAAAGGCTTATTACTCAGAAACTAATAAAGGCAGGACTTTAACCCTTCAAGGTCACATAGACGGCTAGAGCGCACTTTGAACAGCACAAATTTCATGACCAAATTTCGTGAAACTTCTGCGTAATTTACAAAAGAAAAAACAAATTTAAGAGCACGGTTTTAGGAAACTGGGCAGAGATAATTCCATGGGAATTTTTCTCAAGATACCTTAGACAAATACGCAGTGCAGAAAGGAGTTTGAGCCAAATGGTGAGCCTGCTGACTGAACTATGAATTCTTGAAAAAAAGTATTTCGAAATTTTCATGAAATTTTTTTTTAAAACCATAGAAGGAATAATTATATTGACTTGCCATTTCATATTTGTATAGTCCTACCCTAGTACAACTTTCATGCAAAAAATGAGCCCATTTGGTAAAGTGGTCTAGGTGGTACAGGGGTCCAAAGTTGCGATTTTTGACTGCTTATATCTCGGCTCCATATTGAGATACAGGAATCTCATAGACATATTTAGAATCCTTGAAATGTTCTCTTTTCAGGCATATATAGCAATATGTTCTAATATGTTCCGTTTGGAAAAACGTCAGACATTGAAAATTTTTTGTCACTTTTTGATTTTCTCAAAATGAAAAAGTCTAAAAAACAGTAGAAGAACTGCTTGGATTCTAACCATATTTTTTACAGATATGTCCTCTAGGGAGTACTATGTAAATGTAAAAGGGCAAGGGCTTTGATCAAAAGGCTTAGGCAATAGAATTTATTTTCAGTCCAGATTTCAATAATTTTTAACTCCAGTTCTTTTCATTCAAATTACATGCAACTGGCGTCATTAGGTAGAGAAAAATTAGGCCTTTACATAGGATACAATGTTTATTCACCAACCTTAACCAGTTTCGAACCTGGAGCCAAAATTCTCTTTCTTATGTTATCCAATGGGAGACCTACCTACCTACCTCCCTGAAACCGCTGAGTCAGCAATTTTTACAATGAATGTTAGCAAATTTATGTTTCTCGCCCCAAAAAAGCAGGAAGAAAGTGTTCAATTTCATTCATATTTTGCACATATATGTCCTCTGGGTAGTACTACATGACTGTAACAGGGCAATTACCTTCATCAAAAAGCTTATGCCCTAGAATTTTTTTATCACTCATAAAGCCTAAATTGCTTACTCAGACCAAAATGTTGTTGATAGATTGAACCAAAAAAATTCACAGGAGTATATATACATGTGCTTCACAAATGTGAGTTATTTCAGAATTCTAGGTCATGGGGTCAAGGTCACAGAGTGTCCTATATATGCAATTTTCAGGCGTTTTGAACCTGGGTCCTATACAAGGTACAGTAATCAGTTGTTAAACCTTTTTTCATTATCTTACAGTTCCTGTATAACTTGAGAGGTTAGGGCAATTATTTATGAGGTTTTCAGGTACTTTATTTTTTTCTCTATTGGAAATTGAATAAAAAATCTTTAAAAAGCCAAAACTCAAAATCTTTCATTAGATCAGTCCCAAAAAATGTACAAGTGTGTATATACATATGACTGAAAAAAAAGAAAATTTCAGAAATTTAGATCAAAGGGTCAAGGTTACAGTGTTTCCTATATATGTAGTTTTCATGCATTTTGAACTCAGGCCCAATGCAGAGTACAGAAAAACCCAATAGATATTTTTTGAAAGTCAGTGCTGGTGTGTGTTCATCTTATGAATAGTTTAAGACAATAAGGCAAAGATTTCTGAATTTATGAAAACAATTTGTAGTGAAGACACCTATTTCCCACCCCCATGATACTCAGGAAGTTGGCACCCCTAGTAAGGCCCAATCGCACTCTGAACGTTTCATGACACTTCTGCGCATTTCAGGGTATACAAAAAAAAATTTTCATCACGGTCCCAAGAAACTGGCCAGAGATAATGGTATGAAATTTTTTTTCAAGAGACCTTGGAGACTTTTCCAGTACAGAAATTAATGGTACTAAACAAGAAAGATAAAAGGAAAGGAAAGTTTATCGTAATTGTCAGGGACAATTGCAAGTCTAGTTATTATTATTATTCTTCTGAAGAAGTAAAGGCTTATTACTCAGAAACTAATAAAGGCAGGACTTTAACCCTTCAAAGTCACATAGACGGCTAGAGCGCACTTTGAACAGCACAAATTTCATGACCAAATTTCGTGAAACTTCTGCGTAATTTACAAAAGAAAAAACAAATTTAAGAGCACGGTTTTAGGAAACTGGGCAGAGATAATTCCATGGGAATTTTTCTCAAGATACCTTAGACAAATACGCAGTGCAGAAAGGAGTTTGAGCCAAATGGTGAGCCTGCTGACTGAACTATGAATTTTTGAAAAAAAGTATTTCGAAATTTTCATGAAATTTTTTTTGAAAACCATAGAAGGAATAATGATATTGACTTGCAATTTCACACTTTTATAGTCCTACCCTAGGACAACTACCATGCCAAAAATGAGCCCATTTGGTAAAGTGGTCTAGGTGGTACAGGGGTCCAAAGTTGCATTTTTTGACTGCTTATATCTCGGCTCCAAAGTGAGATACAGGAATCTCAAAAACATATTTAGAATCCTTGAAATGTTCTCTTTTTAGATATGTCTAGCAATATGTTCTAGGTCTTTCCGTTTGGAAAAGCGTCAGACATTGAAAATTTTTTGTCACTTTTTGAAATTCAAAAAATGAAAAAATACCAAAAACACTAGAAGAACTGCTTGGATTCTCACCATTTTTTTTACAGATATGTCCTCTAAGGAGTACTATGTAAATGTGTAAGGGCAAGGGCTTTGATCAAAAGGCTTAGGCCCTAGAATTTTTTTTCAGTACAAATTTCAATAATTTTTAACTTGAGTTCTTTTCAACCAAATTTCATGCAACTGGTGTCATTATGTAGAGAAAAATCAGGACTTTACAAAGAATACCATGTCTATTCACCAACCTTTACCAGTTTCGAACTTGGAGCCAAAATTCTCTTTCCCATGTTATCCAATGGGAAGACCTACCAACCCTGAACCGCTGAGTCAGCAATTTTTACAATGAATGTTAGGAAGTTTACGTGCATCGCCCCAAAAAAGCAGGAAGAAAGTCTTCAATTGCATTCATATTTTGCACATATATGTACTCTGGGTAGTGCTACATTACTGTAAAAGGGCAATTACCTTCATCAAACAGCTTAGGTCCTAGAATTTTTTTATCACTCATAAAGCCCGAATTGCTGACCTACCTACCTCCCAGTACCCTGGACCGCTGAGTCAGCAATTTTTACAATGAATGTTAGTAAATTTATGTTTCTCGCCCCAAAAAAGCAGGAAGAAAGTCTTCAATTTCATTCACATTTTGCACATATATGTCCTCTGGGTAGTACTACATTACTGTAATAGGGCAATTACCTTCATCAAGCAGCTTAGGTCCTAAAATTTTTTTATCACTCTTAAAGCCTGAATTGCTTACTAAGACCAAAACTGTTGTTGATAGATTGAACAAAAAAAATTCACAGGAGTGTATATACATCTGCTTCACAAATGTGAATTATTTCAGAATTCTATGTCACAGGGTCAAGGTCACAGAGTGTCCTATATATGCAATTTTCAGGCGTTTTGAACCTGGGTCCTATACAAGGTACAGCAACCAAAAAAATATTTTCATAAACCTTTTTTCATTATCTTTCTATTCCTGTATAGCTTGAGAGGTTAGGGCAACTATTTTTGAGGTTTTTAGGTACTTTATTAATTGCAGAAATTCATGGTACTGGACAAAAAAGATAAAAGGAAAGGAAAGTTTATCGTAATTGTCAGGGACAATTGCAAGTCTAGTTATTATTATTATTCTTCTGAAGAAGTAAAGGCTTATTACTCAGAAACTAATAAAGAGAGGGCTTTGGCACTTCAAGAGTGCACAGACAGCCAGAGCGCGCTTTGAACAGCACAAATTTCATGACCAAATTTCATGACACTTCTGCGTAATTCACAAAAGAAAAAACAAATTTAAGAGCACGGTTTCAGGAAACTGGGCAGAGATAATTCCATGGGAATTTTTCTCAAGATACCTTAGACAAATACGCAGTGCAGAAAGGAGTTTGAGCCAAATGGTGAGCCTGCTGACTGAACTATGAATTCTTTAAAAAAAGTAGTTCGAAATTTTCATGAAATTTTTTTTGAAAACCATAGAAGGAATAATCATATTGACTTGCCATTTCATACTTGTATAGTCCTACCCTAGTACAACTATCATGCAAAAAATGAGCCCATTTGGTAAAGTGGTCTAGGTGGTACAGGGGTCCAAATTTGCGATTTTTGACTGCTTATATCTCGGCTCCATATTGAGATACAGGAATCTCATAGACATATTTAGAATCCTTGAAATGTTCCCTTTTCAGATATATATAGCAACATGCTCTAGGTCGTTCCGTTTGGAAAAGCGTCAGACATTGAAACTTTTTTGTCACTTTTTGAAATTCAAAAAATGAAAAAATCCAAAAAACACTAGAAGAAATGCTTGGATTCTCACCATTTTTTTTTACAGATATGTCCTCTAGGGAGTACTATGTAAATGTAAAAGGGCAAGGGCTTTGATCAAAAGGCTTAGGCCCTAGAATTTTTTTTCAGTACAAATTTCAATAATTTTTAACTTGAGTTCTATTCAACCAAATTTCATGCAACTGGTGTCATTATGTAGAGAAAAATCAGGACTTTACATAGAATACCATGTCTATTCACCAACCTTTACCAGTTTTGAACTTGGAGTCAAAATTCTCTTTCCCATGTTATCCAATGGGGAGACCTACCAACCCTGAACTGCTGAGTCAGCAATTTTTACAATGAATGTTAGGAAGTTTACGTGCATCGCCCCAAAAAAGCAGGAAGGAAGTCTTCAATTTCATTCATATTTTGCACATATATGTACTCTGGGTAGTACTACATTACTGTAAAAGGGCAATTACCTGCATCAAACAGCTTAGGTCCTAGAATTTTTTTTATCACTCATAAAGCCTGAATTGCTGACCTACCTACCTCCCAGAACCCTGGACCGCTGAGTCAGCAATTTTTACAATGAATGTAAGTAAATTTATGTTTCTCGCCCCAAAAAAGCAGGAAGAAAGTCTTCAATTTCTTTCATATTTTGCACATATATGTCCTCTGGGTAGTACTACATTACTGTAATAGGGCAATTACCTTCATCAAACAGCTTAGGTCCTAAATTTTTTTTATCACTCTTAAAGCCTGAATTGCTTACTCAGACCAAAATGTTGTTGATAGATTGAACCAAAAAAAATTCACAGGAGTGTATATACATGTTATACATGTGCTTCACAAATGTGAGTTATTTCAGAATTTTGGGTTACAGGGTCAAGGTCACAGAGTGTCCTATATATGCAATTTTCAGGCGTTTTGAACCTGGGTCCTATACAAGGTACAGCAACCAAAAAAATATTTTCTTAAACCTTTTTTCATTATCTTTCTATTCCTGTATAGCTTGGGAGGTTAGGGCAACTATTTTTGAGGTTTTCAGGTACTTTATTAATTGCAGAAATTCATGGTACTGGACAAAAAAGATAAAAGGAAAGGAAAGTTTATCGTAATTGTCAGGGACAATTGCAAGTCTAGTTATTATTATTATTATAAACTTTCCGAAGGAAAGTTTATCTTATTATTGTAAGTCTTATTTTTCTTTTTTTTTTTTTTTTTTATTCTTTATTATTATTATTATTCTTCTGAAGAAGTAAAGGCTTATTACTCAGAAACTAATAAAGAGAGGGCTTTGGCACTTCAAGAGTGTACAGACAGGCAGAGCGCGCTTTGAACAGCACAAATTTCATGACCAAATTTCATGACACTTCTGCGTAATTCACAAAAGAAAAAACAAATTTAAGAGCACGGTTTCAGGAAACTGGGCAGAGATAATTCCATGGGAATTTTTCTCAAGATACCTTAGACAAATACGCAGTGCAGAAAGGAGTTTGAGCCAAATTGTGAGCCTGCTGACTGAACTATGAATTCTTTAAAAAAAGTAGTTCGAAATTTTCATGAAATTTTTTTTGAAAACCATAGAAGGAATAATGATATTGACTTGCAATTTCACACTTTAATAGTCCTACACTAGGACAACTACCATGCAAAAAATGAGCCCATTTGGTAAAGTGGTCTAGGTGGTACAGGGGTCCAAAGTTGCATTTTTTGACTGCTTATATCTCGGCTCCAAATTGAGATACAGGAATCTCAAAGACATATTTAGAATCCTTGAAATGTTGTCTTTTCAGAAATGTATAGTAATATGCTCTAGGTAGTTCCGTTTGGAAAAGCGTCAGACATTGAAAATTTTTTGTCACTTTTTGATTTTCTCAAAATGAAAAAGTCTAAAAAACACTAGAAGAACTGCTTGGATTCTCACCATTTTTTTTACAGATATGTCCTCTAAGGAGTACTATGTAAATGTGTAAGGGCAAGGGATTTGCTTAAAAGGCTTAGGCTATAGAATTTTTTTTCAATCCAAATTTCAATAATTTTTAACTCCATTTCTATTCAACCAAATTTCATCCAACTGGTGTCATCATGCAGAGAAAAATCAGGACTTTACACAGGATACCTTGTTTATTCACCAACCTTAACCCGTTTTGAACCTTGAGGCAAAATTCTCTTTCCTATGTTATCCAATGGGGAGACCTAGCTCCTACAACCCTGGACCGCTGAGTCAGCAATTTTTACAATGAATGTTAGGAAGTTTACGTGTTTTGCCCAAAAAATGTAGGAAAGACTTCTTCAATTTTCTTCATACTTTTCACATATATGTCCTGTTGGTAGTACTACATGACTGTAAAAGGGCAATTCCCTTCATCAAACAGCTTAGGCACTAGAATTTTTTATCACTCATAAAGCCTGAATCACTTCCTCAGAACCAAAATTTTGTTGATAGATTGAACAAAAAAATTCACAGGAGTGCATATACATGTGCTTCACAAATGTGAATTATTTCAGAATTCTAGGTCACAGAGTGTCCTATATATGCAATTTTCAGGCGTTTTGAACCTGGGTCCTATACAAGGTACAGTAACCAAAAAAATTATTTTCTTAAACCTTTTTTCATTATCTTTCTATACCTGTTTAGCTTGAGAGGTTAGGGCAATTATTTATGAGGTTTTCAGGTACTTTATTAATTGCTCTATTGGAAATTGAATAAAAAACCTTTAAAAAGCCAAAACCCAAATTTTTTCATTGGATCAGTCCCAAAAAATGTATAAGTGTGTGACTGAAAACTGGCCAGAGACAATGGCATGAAATATTTTTTCAAGAGACCTTGGAGACTTCTCCAGTGCAGAAATTAATGGTACTGGACAAGAAAGATAAAAGGAAAGGAAAGTTTATCGTAATTGTCAGGGACAATTGCAAGTCTAGTTATTCTTCTTCTTCTTCTGCTTATTCACATCCTCATCAGTAGCTTCTATTTTCTTTTTCCTCTTATTCACCGCTCCAGAGCCCGAGCCAGAGCCAGAGCCAGAGGCAGAGACAGAGCCAGAGCCAGAGCCAGAACCGGAGGAAGAACTCTTTTTACCGGTTTCCCTGTTACCAAATTCTTGACTAAGCTCTTCTTCTTCTTCTTCTTCTTCCTCTTCTTCCTCCTCTTCTTCTTCTTCTTCTTCTTCTTCTTCCCCCCTGGAGTATTTGTTCTTCATGTAGTGCAATATACGCCTCAATTTGACGTTAGAGACTAGGCTAAGAGGAACATCTCTCTCTAACATGAGCCAGTAAAACTTGTGATGTCCAGTGGGCACAGGGAACTCGCTAGATTGAGTGTGAAGTAGGAACGCAGAGTAATCTATAGTGTGAGCCCCTGAGCCAGCAGAGTTGCGGGGAATGAGTGCCCTCAATATTTGACGCGCTTTATCTCGGTGAGAAGTAGAAGTCAGACGAGTATCAATGTCAATATCAATATCAATATTTCTCAAAGCGGCGTCGCTGCTCACACTTCTCGCACCTCTCCTAGACTGATTGCTAGACGCGTCGCTGGGGAATTTGTCAGAGTCTTCATCCAGCGGAGTCGGAGATGCCATCGACACCGACCCATTTAGCGATGTATTTCCATTGCTGACAGGCCCCCCACCGCTTTCAATGAGCCCTCTCCCCCGACTCTGCGACAGGCTAGAAGTCGGCTCACCGTTCAGATCCCGCAGGGAGGGCAACTGGCCCGCTCCGCTGCCTATGGCAGCGGCAGGGGCCATTTGCCCTGGCTCATCTTGCGACTTCTTTCTATTGGCCTCCATAAGACTTTCGTATTTTTCATGAGGTATCACGTAGACCTTCTTGTTAAATTTCATTGTCAGAGTCATCTAGGGTAGACAGTAATTTCTTCAAGTGGGGTAGACAGTGCTCTAAAAACTCCACCAGAGTCTTGTAGTGCGTCACGTAAACCTGCTTCAGCTGACGCCGTGACGCAACGCTGATTTTAATGGACGAAGTTAAGCGGTCATCAGTTCCTCGAACAATTCTAGTAACCTTTCTGAGAACACGCTTGCCCCTGCTTAACTGTCGTAGCACACTGCTGGGTACTTCGACGTTCCCTTCCAAAGTGTTCAGGACGACTTCTGTTATGCAAAGCACCTGCTCACGGGTCGCATCTGCCAATAGGGTGCGACTGAGTCGAGCTGTCATCCTGTAAGTGGTTGTTAAAAGTTCTAAGAACTTCATGCAACTAATCGCTCTCTCAGCCATTATTTACGAGTGTATAGCACGAGAGTGTCCGAGGGTAGAATTGAGGTACTCAGTCGTACGTCGTCGTCCCCTGAACTGGTCAAGTTATTCACTACTAAGTATCCACGTGGTTGGCGAGTTGCATCCTCGTAAGCTTCGACTAGCCTCTTCGGAGTGTCGGGGAACATCTGACGTGAGAGGAAGTGTATCTGCTGTAAGTCACGGCATGTTTTTAGCAATATCAAATAACTAGTGTTAAGACTGATGGTGCGCGAGTATCGCGACTGGTGGTAGACGTTTTGAGATATCATGATGACTGAAATGCGACTGTGATGCACGTCTCTCGTGAAGAGAGAGCACATTTCGCTAGATTTACATATTTCATCCATGAGGTCATCGAGTACGAGTAGGCTGTGGCCTGTGTCATTGTCACTTTTCAATTCCTCAATCATCTCACGAGTAGGCAGTCCGTGATGGACGTTTAGATTTGTCACTTCAGCCTCCAAGTCATCAAACTTTTTCTGATGTACACCGTACGCGTAAAGTATTCTTTCAGGGGGTATGGTGTACATGGCTTCCGCATTCCTCAAAATGGCTAGAGTCAGGACAGTCTTACCAGACATTGATGGCCCCGCTATAACCGTAGAGGCGGGTGACTCGAACTTGAATACACCCATAGACTTCTCCATGATTTTTTTCTGCTGTTTTTTAAACAAAATGTCTCTTTTTTTGTTTTCTTTCTAACAGTCTTGCGGACCAGGTTATGGAGGACCTGAATGAAATGGCCCGAAGAGTCAGTGCAGCTCAGCCGAGAGTCGAGGAGAAAATGGATATCGATATGACGGAGGTGAAAGACTCTCCTCAACCTCGGCCTCAACCTCAGTCACAGCCTCAGCCACAGCCTCAGTCTCAGGCACAGCCTCAACCTCAGACACAACCTCAGCCCAGACCTCAACATCAGTCTCCGTCTGAGTCGGAGTCTCGACTCAAGGCCATAGCACCTCGCACAAGGGCTCAGACTCGTGCTCAGAATGTGACTCGGGTCAAGACTAAGGTCAATGTTCAACGTCCTGCCCATGTTTTATTAGAAGCGACGCCGTCAACTGCACGAAAGTCGTCTCTAAGTCTTACTAGCAGCCAGAGACAGAGGCAGAGGCAGAGGCAGCTGCAGAGTCAGCTTTCTGTCGAGTCATGCACAACAGCCAGCTGTGACAGTGATAGCACTATTACGGGTGCAGTGGCGAGTACAAGTGCGAGTACAAGTGCAAGTGTGGCTGCAAGTACAGTCACCAGTAAAGTGGGCACTGACAGCATGACAACTACTGCTACAACTACTACCACTACTGCTACTACTGACACTACTACTACTACTACTACTGCTAAGGACAATTGCTCAGCCTCTGTACATGCTGTAAATGGGTGTGATTACGAAACTGACGATGAGCCAGATACCGGCACTGACGCAGACACCGAGGACGACAGTTGCACTGACAGCGATAGTGGCACTGACGATGACGACAACGTCGACGACGACAGCGATATCGAGGACTGGTGAGTCACCAGAAGAAGGAGTGGGAGGAGGGAATGTCGACATTCACACCAACTCACGTGTACCACCGATGAGACGGTGCGATCACACCCACTCGAGGGTCTCTGTGCCTCAAGCAGTGGATACCTCCACTTCAACATTACCACTGGCTGGAATAAACACCTCTAGTGGTGATAATGATGTTAAACAGTACGATGCGTGCACTGAGGAGTGGGACATTGTTGATGATGACGATGCTCTTCAGTTGCTGGAGAGCGAAATACTGCAGAGACCTCTGGCTGCCCAACAGCAGACACCTTCCATTGAACCAGGTGCTGTGTATGTCCAGGATGAGGAGTGGGACACTGCTGATGATGACGATGCTCTTCGCTCAACCGAGAGTGAAATACTCAAGGTATGTATGCGATCAGCACCCAGTGCTTGCGAATTATTAATTAATTAATTAATTAACATTGACACTATAGGAATGGTATGGTTTGACAATATTTTTTCTTTTTTTTTCAGCGTTTGAAGAAGGAGCTACAGTATCACCAGAAAAGGACCCGTGAGATTGAGGCCTTTTTCACGTGTTTCAACTCAGTCCCTAATGAAGCCCCTCCCCCCAAGAAACTAAAATTAACCAATGAGTAAGTTTTTAATTATTATTATTAAAAAAAAACAAAAAAACAAAAGCATTCTATTTACAATGTACACCCGTGCTTAACAGTGTTTTTTTATTTATTCTTTCTCCTCCAGACCTCAGCCTTCGACCAGCTCGGCCTCTAGCCTGATGAGTGGGGAGTGTGATTATGATCCATGTGAGGGGACTTCATCTACTGACCATTCCATTTTGAGGTGTGTGTGTGCGTGCGTGCGTGCGTGTGCGTGCGTGCGTGTGTGTGTGTGTGTGTGTGTGTGTGTGTGTGTGTGGATGAATTTAGGATGCATGTTTAGCAATGTCTCCATGAATTGAGGATAATGACATAAGGTTTCATTACTCTGTAGAGAGAGCCGTGGCGTGCAGCGGAATAGTGGAGATGGTGGTTCAGTGGTGAAGAAGAAGAAGAAGAAGAAGAATGATGACAGCCATGAGGGGGAGAATGCCAGCAGTGGACCGGTTGATGTAGCAAACAAGTCGTCATTAGTTTAGTATGTTTGTGCCCCAGTGCTATTGCATACCATTATACGCGAAGTCTCTGTACAGCTTCTTTTTTTTAAAATAAAAAATAAATGAAATTAAATCATATTTTTTATTTTTTTATTATTTTTTATTTCAGCTTGAAAGAAATTTTGACACGCGACTGTGAGGTTGATGTTGAGGAGTTAGAGCTTGAGGAGCTGCATGATGGCAATGAGATGAAACTACTTATGGACATTTTATATGATAACAACATAGTGGGTGAGGGAGGAGATAGAGAGGGTGGAGGAGGAGGAGGAGGAGGAGGAGGAGGAGGAGGAGGAGGAGGAGGAGGAGGAGGAGAAAATGTACCTATTGTTAATGATGCTGCTGATGATGATGATGATGGTGGTAGTGATGGTGATTTTGAAGACAACATGATTTTTGATGGTCCTGATTACTCGGTGAACTTCCATAGACACATTGATGTAAAAAATATACGTGATCTAGAGTTTGATGGGGGTGCAGCTAGAGAGACCGTATACAGGGTGCACCTTGATGCAAACTGGTCAGGGGTCAATCTACGCGACATAATGGGAGGCCTAGAAGGAGTGATTGAAGACATCCTGGAGCGCCTCAGAGAGAGTTACAACCCCTTCGACCTTGTACGGTTTTTCATTCAGAATGAAGCTTTCTATAGCCCCCACACTCTAGGCCTTATGCCTTTACATCAGATTAACATTTTTAGAATTCTTGAACTACTGGAAACATTGTTACAGTCGGATGATGAGCTATATCTAGATGAGGCCCTTGAAATTCATGTAGGTGTTATACGTAACCCTCTGGGTGCTGGGCGTGGAGACGGACTCAATTATGTCGATGATCTGCACAAGTTCAGGTGTATTTGTAAAATAGGAAATGATGACAAATTGTGCCTTGCACGGTCAATTGTTGTGGGTCTCGCTAGAGCTGATCTAGATGCAATTCCCTCATCAAACCGAGCTGCACAATTGGCAGCCCGATCAGCTTATTACCAGGTGATTAACCCTAAGCGTAAGCTGCAAAAGGCGAAGGCAGAGCAGCTGCACGCGCGTGTAGGGTTCAATGTCGGCGACGTACCAACCTTCACCGACATTCCTGCTTTTGAGAGGGAAGCCAATGCGCGCATTGTAGTGTTCAGCAGAGGCTCTGGAACAAGGGCCATTTATGCCGGTGCAGCTCATCGTCAGCGCACAATTTATTTACTTTATGTGAGTGACCCTCTGAAACCCAGGGCTGTAGGACATTTCCACACAATAACACGTGTGCACTGTATTTTTGGAAAGAGCGCTTTTTGCTCAAAGTGCCTTCAGCCGTACGACAAACGCTATGGCCACAAAGGCTGTGAACAGTGTGTGTCGTGTCGTAGTTCTCCATGTGTTGCCGTGGAAGATGAAAAGCATAACTGCCCGAAATGTAACAGATTCATCAAGTCGGAGGAGTGTGCACGCATGCACATGGAAAACGGTGTCTGTTCAAGCGCTCACAAGTGTAAAGACTGCGGAGCTTTCTATGCACCATCGAAAGAGCACAGGTGTGGCATGAGGGAGTGCACAATCTGTAAGAAGTGGGTGTCAGGTGTTCATTTCTGCTACATACGGCAACGCAAACCCAGGGGAGTCTCCTGTAAATATATGTTTGCAGATTTTGAAACTGACCCCACTACAGAGTACCACACCCCCAATCTTCTCATCGCCCACTGGGAGTGTGAACACTGCATTGAGCACACATACCGCGAGAATAAGCACTGTAGCCACTGCGGTACTGCATGTGAGAAATGCTCAAAGCTCACCTCTAGCGCTACGGCTAGGGGGCACCCTGAAAGAGCTCTCTGCATGTCCAGTGATGCATGCGGAATGAGATCGGCCCGCTTTTTTGGTGATGCCACAGCCACTGAATTTTGTGAATTTTTTTTTGCTAAGGAATTCGAAGGTTACACGCTCATCTTTCACAATGGCCAGGCGTATGATGCATACTTCATAGCAAAGTACATCTTCTGCACCATGTGTAAACTACCCAAAGTGATATACAGGGGGAGCAAGATAGTTGCGATTGACACAGGTAAGTTCAGAGTGATTGACTCCCTGAACTTTCTCACGTTCCCCCTGAGTCAGATGCCCAAAGTGTTCGGGTTGAAGGGTGTGAAGAAGGGTACTTTCCCAGTTTTTTTCAACCAGAAAGAAAACTGGGACTATGTCGGGCCAATGCCACACCCCTATTGCTACAGAGTGAATGCCATGAAGCCCCAGGCTCGGACTGAGTTCATGAAATGGTATGTCTCTCAGAGGGGGAAGGTGTTTCATTTCAAAAACGAATTACTGGCCTATTGTGAGGATGATGTGAATATCCTGCAGGAAAGCTGTAATGCTTTCAGGAGCTGGCTTCTGGGTATTACTTCGAGGGAAGAAGTCGTTGATGTCTGCGAGGGTGGTGAAAGGGTTACAAAGACCATAGGCATTGACCCCCTGCAGTACAACACTCTGGCTAGTGTCTGCATGGCAACCTACAGATACATGTTTCTAACTGAAATATATTCAGTTACTCTAGCCGATGGTAGAGTGGTTAAGGGGCTCCTGCAAAATGACAACATGAAACTTGTAGGGGAAGGGGGAGAAATAATCGAAAGGGACAGCGCTCAAGTGAGCTCCATGCAGTTTGAGTCAACCCCCTTTGCCCGAATGCCTTCATGCGGGTTCGCTGGAATAGACGCGCACAGTAGATCGTCCATTGTTTGGCTGGAATATGAGTCGCGGAGACGAGGCGTACCTATTCAGCACGCCTGTAGTGGTGGAGAGCACCGGGTGCGAAACCAGAGCGGTGACGGGTGGCTGAAGCTAGATGGCTATCACATTGATGTGACCACTGGCAAGGAGACTGCATGGGAATTTTACGGTTGTGTTTTTCATGGCTGTAAGTGGTGCTTTGGTGGTGAGAAGGTTTCGACTAACATCCGACACCCTCACACTGGTGAAAGTCTCAAGACGCTCTACATACGCACTATGGACAGGTTAGCCTATCTCAGGCTGGTACTCAATTTCGAGGTTCACACTGTGTGGGAGTGCGAGTATCGACTGATGCTGAAAAGTAACCAGATGCTCCACGAAATAGAAAGCGCCTGTGAACTTTTACCTCGACTGGACCCCCGTTCCTCTTTCTATGGTGGTCGGGTAAATGCTGTCAAACTATACCATGAAGCCAAGGAAGGGAGGAAAATAGGGTACACAGATATCTGTTCATTGTACCCTATGGTGTTAAAAAATGACGTTTTCCCTGTGGGTATTCCTGAGGTCATTGTGGAACCACAGGGCACAGACATCAGTGCATTTTTCGGCATCATTCAGGCTCGGGTGAGACCACCTCGTGGACTGTATCACCCGTGCCTCCCCGTTAGGTTAAATGGTAAGCTGTTTTTCCCCCTCTGCCTCACATGTGCTACTACCCAGTCAAAAGAAGCATGCAATTGCTCAGACGAGAAGAGAGACCTGACCGGTACATGGACCACTATTGACCTTCAGGACGCCCTCAGTGTCGGCTACACAATCATAAAGCTGTTTGAAATTTATCATTTCAAAGAAAGGGCAACATTTGACAAGACTCAGGAGACTCCTGGTCTGTTTTCGGACTATGTCAATATGTTTTTGAAGGGCAAGCAGGAGGCGTCAGGGTGGCCTTCGGCTGACATGTCTGACTCCGAAAAGAGCGATTACATCGCTCAGTATAAGGCAGTGGAAGGTATTTGCCTGGACCCTGGTAGTATTTCACTAAATCAGGGGAAAAGGGCAACAAACAAGCTACTCCTTAACAGCTTCTGGGGGAAATTCGGCGAGAACAATAACCATCGTACTCACCAACTAGTCGAGCAGGGCATTGACATTTTTAAATTGCTCACAAACCCCGCTATTTCTCTGAAGGGCATGCATATTCTTGATGAGAAACGTTGCATGTTAGAGTACTCGCACTCGGAGGGTTTCCTACCAGAAAAGGGACACGTGAATGTATTCATTGCAGCGTTCACGACCGCCAATGCACGTAGTAGATTGTTCAATGTACTCAATAAACTGGGTAGGAGGGTACTGTATTTTGACACCGATTCGGTTATTTACGAGTATGATGACACGGAATTAGATGAGTACACTCCTGACATGGGGGACCATTTGGGGCAGTGGACAAATGAATTGAAGAAGGGTCAGCACATCTCGCGGTTTGTTAGCAGTGGCCCTAAGTCATATGCGTTTATTACAAATGACGATGAGGAGCGAACAACAAAGCTCAAGGGTTTCACACTGAATCACGAGGTGTCGAAACTCTTAAACTTCAATAGCATTTGTAGACTAGTGCTTTTCTGGGCTGACCCTGACAACAACCCTCTGCCCCCTGATGAGCAGCCCCATGTGGAAGTAGCCTATAGCAAGATCAGGCGTGATAAGTACAAGTTTAAGTTGTTTAGCAAGGAAGAACTTAAAAAATTCCGTGTTACATACTCCAAGCAACGACTCCTACCCGGTACATATGACACTGAACCTTACGGTTTTTAGTTGAGTAGAGTAGAGTAGAGTAGAGTAGAGTTGAGTAAAGTAGAGCAGTGTTGGAGGGGTTTGAATTTATATTGCAATTAAATGTTTTTTTTAAATTATTATTATACATTGTCATATTGTTTGTTGTAAATTGAATATAATACCATTGTAGTAGTAGTAGTAGTAGTAGTAGTAGTAGTAGTAGTATACATTTGTTACCAGCCGCTCACCGTTTGACGTGTGATATATGATGTATGATGTGTGAAATATGTGTTTGATGCACGATGCACGAAACCGTGAAATATGTAAGAAATTGATGATGCGTGAACTGAAATTTGTTTATGACTACACTTAACATTTCACACCACTCCATAGTTTGGTGTATGCTGTGTGAAACTGTGAAATATGTATGAAATTGTTTGATGTATGATGTGTGAAACTGCGAAATATGCAAGAAGTTGTTTGATGTATGATGTGTGAAACTGTGAAATTACACTTAACAGCCTTGAGGCATATTCAATTAAAAAAGATAGACTGCCAAGTCTTTTTTTAACTTAAATCTGCTGACTTTTTCTCATTTAGTGAATTTCACAAAGCTTTCTTGACAACTAATGCAATATTCATTTAAATAGAGTAGCATAATTTATTACGTATGTCAGCCTTTTCATGAACATGAAAGTCACAGGCCACCCTAATGAAAAGAAAGAAACGAGTGAAAATGAAGTGTTCACTTTTGAAAATTTTTTATTATAAGACTCGCAAAATTACATATCGTTTGCCCTACTATGCACAAGATTCTGGACACATACTTGAGGCACAGCGGTGTTGGGGTCTTTTTTCATAACCAGACCAAAACAAAAATCGATCAATCTCTCGGTCTTCAGAAAAGGTGGATTGACTGCCTTTACAATGTCAGCCTCTATTTTACCTATACCCCCAACATATGTGAAAATATCATAAATTTCGCTCAGGAAATACAGTCTCTTGTGGTTGAGCATTGAGGCGACTTCGTCGACAATCTTCAGAACATGGTCCTTGGTAACTTTCTCTTCTATTGTACTCCTGACAACTTCTGCTGGAGGTGACATCATGATCATGTCAGTCATATCATAGCCGATCTGTTCGAGAAGGAGACAGTGGAATACTCTCTGAGTGATTTCGAGCTTTGACGGCCGTAATATTTGTTCAGGTTCGATGACATAAGTGGATGGCTCCATGGGCTCATCATCATTGTCTGACTGAATGAAGCTCTGAACATTAGCCTCGCACTGTTCTCGAGTGAGGAACACTGTGTGTGACCTAAAACCTCTTTTTTCAATGAACCAGCGGAAGCACTTGACCGTTGGATATTCTTCCAGGTGACCCTGCTTACTGTCCTCAGCCTGAGGTGTTGTAATAACGAGGTAAAGTTGATCGTAAGAGACGTGAAGTTTTTCGAATTCTTCCAGACGTAAATTGATGGTTTTACTATGGGTGTATTCAGTGGCATCGGTGAGGTTGTCCTGCTCGGTTTTAGGATGTAGTATAGATAAAAAGTACAACTCCTCCTTGTTATACTTTTGGAACTTCGTAATCATCAGAAACTGTTTCTTAGTCAGCCGTAGTTGCATTGTCTTGCGATTCGTGAGAGCATCGAGTAACCCACATGATGATTCTTTAATTTTCTCGAAGGACTTCTTAGCGATGTGTACGTTCCGCCACTTATTGGTATCGTCGTTGTACCTGGATATTGTTATGTATCCAGCCTTGTACTGATGAGCGGCATGGGCGATGACTCTTGTTTTCTCAGACAGGCATATAGTCATACCACTGGCACCTTGTGGAGTCTCGGAGTTAAGCTGGCTGCTAGTCATGTTGATTTGTGAAGAAGAAGTGAATACTCTTTACACCCAACATGCCACCTTATATACTATGCATCACATTCATTGGTTCAAAGGTTTGTGTAAATGAGCATGTCCTGAGGTTGAGTTAACCCAATCCATGGAGAGCATTCAGCTCCATTAACCCAGAGGACATAGCACAGGTGTGGTGCCAGGTGAAGCAGAGTTGTCGTTGAGCATTTGAGATGGCTCTCAAAGATTAGCCCAGGGGTGTAATCATTGGGCGATTTGTCAGGTGTCAAAATGTCACTGTTTCCTAGTTGACAATGTTGGCTGGGGGAGCATTATTCCAAGGGATGAAGACAAGAGTGCAGTCCATAAATTGCTATCACCATTGCGCATCGAGAGGTTGACAATACAAGTGATGATGACAATATATAGAATGACTACCTGACAAATGAAAATAACTTCATTCTTGGGAAGAAGCCTACCAAAAATTAGCCAGTTACTATTACTCCCTATTGAGTGAATGTCTATTTTCCCTGTAGAAGACTGTGCCCCGGAATCGACATCAGAGGTTTCATATTTCTCTTCTGAATCCTCCAAAGGTGAACCACCCATGAACTTCATGAACTTCTCTCCGACGTCCTCGCTCCCCATTGTGTAGAGTTCGAATGAATAATATAATATATGTGCTAAGGGTTATACTCCAGCAATGAACCATGAACCACCTCTATACTAAGACCTCTATACTAGGACCAGTACAAAATGGAGAGCTCACAGAAGCGTGCCCCTAAGCTATTTACATCTATTTACATTTTTATGTCATTAAGTACAGTGCAGTGTTTAGCCTAAACGCCTGAGGGCAATGTATCAAAGAACCGTTCTGTACTAATTAGCATAATGATTAACATCGCCCGGGGCGGAATGAGAGGGACAGGGATCGGTGGACCACAGCTCGATATGATATCAGGCCCCCTGAGGGCAAATAACTAGCTTATCGTGATATCATATCGGCCTGTCTGTAGTGAAATCCAGAAAAAAATTAATTTACCTTCATTATGGTGTTTGTACTTGTCTGTGAAATTAGTTGAACTTCTTGACTTACAGTGACTGCAGAACTACAATGCATCAAGATGGAAGAAAAAATATATTAACCAGAGTATATATATCAAAGAGAGTGGACCAGTTCTTTGTATACCATGCAAAAAATTTAAAATTCAGTTACGGTAAAAAAACGTCATTTTTTCAATTTTGATTTATCACATCTTTAGACGCTCTCGGAAATTTCTGAACAAATTCGGGCACGTAGACCTTTGCACTAAGTATCTTTTGGCGCAAAAACTGAAAAATTACGTTCAACCGGTTTCAAGTAATATACGATAGCGAAGCTAGCTACCCGGCAGCTACCCGAATCTACCCAGATCAGTTTTATATATTGCAAAAGTGAGATACAAAAGTTAATTTTTGTTTTTTACCTGTTCTGTCCCAATTGGTTTACCTGTAAAATTACAATCGCAGCTACGGCAAAAAAAATTCGTTTTTGGGTTGTTTTTTTTGATATTTCAGAGCATTGGAAATGTCTGAAAAAAAAAATAAAAAAAGTTATGTTCAACCATTTTTTAGTAATATACATGGAATGTTAGGGTAGCTCCCGGGTAGCTTTCGGGTAGCTGGGTTCAGTTAGCCAACTTTACATCTTCGGGTAGCTGCCAGGTAGCTGTCGGGTAGCTAGGTTCGGGTAGCCAACTTCTAAAAAAGCTGACATAGCCAGGCTTGCAGGAAAAAATTTACCCAGAATGAACATTTCTTCTTAAAACAGAACACAAAACTCTTGCAGAAGGGAGCACATTTTCTTGTGGAGCCAGGAAAACAAGTGACTCTAGTTCCATTTTACATCCCAGGTCACTTAAATTCCATAGCAGATCTTCTTTCCCGATCCTCACAGGCGCTAGGGACGGAGTGGACTCTACACCACAGTCATTTCCAATATTCATCAAGTTTCCAAATCTGGAAATAGGTCTCTTCGCAACTCGTTTCAACAACCAGTTGCCTCAATATGTCAGCCCATGCCCAGACCCACTGGCATAGAAGATAGACACCCTATTAATAGAGTGGGAACAATGGAAAGCATAATATGCCTTCCCATCAACCAAACTACTACCAGAAGTGTGGAGGAAACTCAAGACAATCTCCCACGAGATTAGTCCTCATAGCTCCATTCTGGACGAACCAACCTGCTGTACGACCAGCCATGCAAGATCCCCCAGTGGTATTGCTTCCTCAAACAGCCGACCTCGGACATCTATCACCAAAACCCAGCCTGAGGCTCTCCCTCCTCCACTTTGGGAATCTGTACTGCTAATCATTGTCACGCTCTATTATAGCGCGACAATATGTCTGTGGATTTAAGCGACATAGAGTTAAGGTCCTCCCCCCATGGGGGATAGGACCTATCTCTGTGAGCTTATAGCCCACAGACCTATTACCAGATTTTCCCACCCTCCATCCTCAAGAGCCTAGTGGTGGTGGTGGTGGATTAGGGCTTTATGTCCTGTATTTTTGCATCTGATGGGCTAATTAGGACAGGTAGGGACCATGGCAATGAGACGAAGGATGAAACAGCCATCCAACATAGGCTCGACCGGGAATTGAACCCAGGACCTCGTGGTTGGAAGCCCAGCCCGCTACCACTGAGCTAGGCCCCCATTCTCAAGAGCCTAGATTTTAGTCCGTCTGAAAGAGGAATGATATCTCTCGCGTGACTGCTTACTGTCACATAGTCACAAGGGCGGGAAACACAACTCGACCGTAAACAGCTATTTGAGAGGAAATAGCACTGCTAATCATTGTCACACTCTATTGGTGGTGGTGGATTAGGGCTTTACGTCCTGTATTTCTGCACCTGTTGGGCTAATTAGGACAGGTAGGGACCATGGCAATGAGACAAAGGATGAAACAGCCCAACATAGGCTCGACCGGGAATTGAACCCCACACCCCCGTGGTTGGAAGCCCAGTGCGCTACCACTGAGCTAGGCCCCCACCCTATCACGCTCTATTATAGAAGGACAATAGGACTGCGGGCTATAAGCTCACAGAGATAGGTCCTATCCCCAATTGGGGGAGGGGGGGGGGGGGAAGGACCTTAAATTAATGCGTACAAGCATTAAAGATCAAAATGGATCACTAAAGGTATATTGAAATCAATTGCTTACAGGGATAAAATGTATACAAAATTAAAGTTGTTGTTAGGCAATGAAATTCAATTTGAAAGACATGAAGTACAATTGAAAACATAAAATAGAATATTAAAAAATAGCTTTAGAATTGCTTAAAATATATATTTTGAAAAACTCTTTTACATATATAAATCTGACATTACAATAACCTGAAAATTGATGTGGCACTGTTTGATGCTAAGTCAGCAATTGATATAGCTACACAGGCGAAATTAGAAGCTGTTAATGCTTTAGGAACAGTGAAGATTATGAATGATGAATTGACGGTGTACAAACGAAAATTTAATAAATCAGAAGCTAGATGCACTGCCATAGAAGAGACTCGTAGCTCTTGAACACTATAGGAGAAGGGAAAACCTCACTTTTGAGGGAATTCCCCAAACAGGTTTGATGCAAAGAGCCAGAGATCTCAAACATCATGCTGTCCTAAAGGGAGATCGCCTTATAATCGATAAAAAACAGTATACTGTTAATACAGTGAATCAACTTCCTGATGCACTCCAACCTGCGAATGTGGCCACAAGAAAGGAGGCTGATGTTCTAGCCTTCTTCACAGGGGCCACACCACTGTCTAATTTCTACAAGACCAGTATCGCTATTATATTACTTCCAGTACTGTAAAGCTACTTTTGCACATGATGCAGAAAGGGCAAAAAAGATCCTCGACTCTAGACATCCTGCAGATTGTAAGCAAATAGGGGACAAAGTCAGCTGACAATTGGCTGGCTGAGGCGAAACAAGTCATGACAAAGGCTTGCACTGCGAAGTTTAACCAAGACAGATATGCTCAACAGTATTTAAAAGACACTGGTGACTATGTACTTGCAGAAGCTAGCACAAACAAGATCTGGGGTATTGGCAAGCGTCTCAATGATAAGAACATTGCCCAAAAAGATACTTGGACGGGTCAAAACTTACTTGGGACCATCCTGATGAAAATAAGAGACAATTTATGCATTCATTCTGAAAATTTGTGAATTGTATACAGATATTCTTTACTGAGCCATTACAACATGGCTCTGACTTGTTTTTTCTAATTGACTCCTTGTACATGTCATTTATTTATTTATATTTTATCTTTTCCTGTTAACTATAGTTACATATTCTTGACAATGTTTTACTTGAGGTTTCTTTCCATATTGTACATCTTTGATGATTTATTCTATATTTGTTTATTTACTAAATGATGGTTAGCTGTGGTACATGTAATAACAGAGTATTAAGTCATTCAAGGTGTGGTTTGCTGTGTTTGTTGTGTTTCGTTTCACACTAGATGTTTGCCAAATAATGTGAACATTGACCCAATAATAACTGATTGTATACAAAACAACCAGTGGATATGTACTAATTGTATTGCTTCTGTTTTTCCTTTTAACTATATTGAAGAAAATGACTTGTACCTTGAAAATTTGCATACAATTTTTGGAAGTAATGATTCCCTCACTCATTTAGATGAAATGGTATTTAATCCATTTGAGGTGAATGATGACTCTTGTCTAATGCCATTATACGAGGTAGACCCTGATTTACATTTCTTCAATAGCACAGTTCAGTTAAACAATGCTTGTAATTACTATCTAGAAGACATTTAACAACAAAATGGTCTCAGTTAATTCTAATGATCTTTCTTTTATACATTTAAATATCAGAAGCTCGGTAAAAAACTTGAATAATTTTGTAAAATACTTGGACAATTTGGCTGTTAATTTTTCTATGATTGGTTTGTCTGACACCTGGTTGACAGAGTATAATTATGATTTATATAACATTCATGGTTATAATTCTGTACATGCTTTTATAGGTTAAATCGCACTGGAGGTGGTGTATCAATTATGATAAAAAATGATATTATTTTTACTGAAAGACACGATATTGCTGTATTTAATGAATACATAGAATGTATATTTATAGAATTACAAAGAATAAACACTGGCTTGTCTAAAAATGTTGTCATCGGTTTAGTATATCGACCTCCTAACTCCAATATTGATCAATTCAATGATACCATTAGTGAATTACTCATTAAGGTAAAAAATGAAAAGAAGCTTTGTTTTTTAATGGGAGACTTTAATATAAATCTGTTAAACCATGAAAAACATGCTGGAACAGGACAGTTTCTTGATGTGCTGTATGCAAATTCATTATTTCCGTTAATAACTAAACCTACCAGAGTTCAGAGAACTTTCGCAACACTGATTGACAACATTTTCTTCAATTGCCAAGCTAATATAAATATGTATAATGGTATACTTTGCACAGATATCACAGACCATTTTCCTGTGTTTACAGTTCTATGTAAAAGACAAGTTGTAAACAAAAATGATTTTATTAGAAAGAGAGATTACTCACAAAGCCATATTGAGATCTTTATTGGCACACTGTCTAACTATAACTGGAATTGTATTACTGATATCACCGATTGTGCTGAAGCATTCACCTTTTTCAACTCTGAGTTTAAACGTTGTATGATAAGTGCTTCGCCATTAAAAATTTCAGATGTGGATATAAAAACAGAAAATGTTGGCTCTTGGTTGGTGTGAAAAATTATATTAAAGTTAAGAATAAACTGTATGTAATATCTAAACGTTTTCCTAGATAATATCCAATGTTACAAAGCCTATAAGAATAAGTTACAGAAATTATTAAAGTCTGTAGAGAAGCAACATTTTTATGAATTGTTTGAAGCAAATAGAAGAAACCTAAAAATATCTTGGGCTATTATTAAGAATATTATTTATAAGAAACAGTTTGGTAATAAGTCATGTGAATTTGTAATTAATGGGGAAGTTACTGCTGATCAAAAACTAATTGCAGACATGTTTAATAACTTTTACACAAATATTGGTAAAAACCTCAGTGAAAAAATACCTAATACTAACACAGACCCACTTTCTTACATGTAAAAAATAAATGTAATCATTCACTTTATTTAGCTCCTACAGATTTAACTGAATTGCATAAGATTGTCAAACGGATTAAAACAAACAGTGTTGGCTGAGATGATATCCATACAAGAGTAGTTTAACAATGTTTTCATTCGTTTGCACGTGCATTAGTTTATTTAGTTAACTTATGCCTTTCGCAGGGAATCTTTCCAGATGAAATGAAATTGGCCAGGGTCATCCCATTATACAAAAGTGGAGATAGCAAGGTGATTAATAATAATCGTCCGGTTTCTATTTTACCTGATTTTCAAAAAATGTTGAGCGTGTTATTTATAATAGAATATTCCAATTTGTTAATGAAAGTGATTTACTGTACAAATTTCAATTTGGATTCAGAACTAATTTTAATACCACTATGGCTTTAATTACTCTGGTAGATAAAATAGTTAATGGAATTCACAATAATGAAATGACTTCAGGTACTTTTTTAGATTTCAGTAAGGCGTTTGACACAATAGACCATCACATTTTAGGCATGAAATTAAATAAATATGGAATAAGGGGGGTAGCAAATAATTTAATCAATAACTATCTGATGAACAGGAAACAATTTGCTTTAAATGGGACTTATTCAGAAACAGCATGTATTAATTGTGGGGTACCACAAGGGTCCATTTTGGGCCCCTTATTGTTCATTCTTTATGTTAATGATATATATTTAGTATCCAATGTAACCATGCCTATATTATTTGCTGATGATAGCAGCTTATTTATTCAAGGGAAAGATATACATGCCATGACTAATATGATGAATAATGAACTAAATTCTATATACGGTTGGGTAAATACCAACAGGCTTTCTTTAAACATTAATAAGACTTACTGTATGTTATTTAATAGCAAAAGAAATAATTCCGTTCATAATTTTTAAGTTAAAATTTCTGATCAAATAATTTCTTTAGTTAATTCTACAAAATTTCTTGGCACAATTATTGATTCCAAGTTAAATTGGGAGGGTCACATAAATTACATCAGGAAAAAGATAGCAAAGGGTATAGGAATTTTTGTAAAGCCAGAAATTCTTTAAATTCATATTCATTAACTACTCTGTACTACGCAATTGAGATTTGGGGTTCTTTACCATCAGTTAAATTATTGCCAATTTTAAAACTTCTGAAAAGAGCCTTGAGGATAATTTCTTTTTCTGCATATAGGGCTGCCTCATTACCACTTTTTCAAAAATATAAAATTTTAGATGTGTACAAAGAGTATGTGTACATGATTACATTATTTATGTTTAAGTATAAAAAAAGGTGAATGCCCAGTGTTGTTTGATTCCATGTTTACAGATAATTATCATTACCATAGTTAAGAAAGTAGGCAACAAATGAATCTACATGTTCCTATATTTAGTACTAATTTTTGTCAACGAATTATAAGAAATAAAGGCGCGGTCATTTATAATTATTTTGCAGATATTGTTCCACAACACCTATCAATTAATGCCATGAAACACCATGTTAAAAAATACCTCCTGTACAATAGTTTAGAAACAACTTAAATTTATATATATTATTTATTATTGGATTTAATATGTACTTAGCCCTTTATTTAGTTTTCAATTATCCAAGCCATACATGAATATTGTATAATATAATTGTATATAGTTTACCAAATATGCACGTATGTGCATCTGGTTGGAATTATTTGAATGTTTAATATCATGTGATCTATAATACCATATATTGTTTAAATCCAATAAATGAACTCAACTCAACTCAACCTGGACTAGTATTAATCAAATAATAAATAAAACAAAAACTAATCAGTTGTCAAAAACTTTCTTGGTCAATGGTGAAAATGTATCTAATGCCAGAGATATTGCGAACAAGTTTAATATATACTATGTTAATGTTGGCCAAGATCTTGCTAAAATTTTTTACAAATCTCTAAATAAATTGTTTATGGATTATCTGTACACTCCTTGTAGACATAATTTCATGTTTAAGAGAGTTAATACAGAGACTTTTATTAAAATCATACAATGTCTCAAGCCAAAAAGCAGTTTTGGAATTGATATGATATCAGATAAGTTTCTTAAACATGTCAAACACGAACTAGCTCAGCCATTATCACTAATAGTAAACCAGTGTTTCTTATAATACTTTTCCTGATCTGCTAAAGATAGCCAGAGTGACTCCACTGTATAAAATAGGTGAAAAGAAGTGGATTGAAAACTATAGACCTGTATCAGTTCTGCCCAGTGTATCAAAGGTCTTTGACTATTTCACCAAAGCTAAACTCTTCTTTACAAGTCAACATGGATCATTCAACCAAACTTGCAATTCTAGAAGTGATGGATAGTCATTAAAGAAATGGATCAGAATAAGCTCCCTGTCAATATTTACTTGGATCTCTCAAATGCCTTTGATACACTTAACCATGAAATTGTATAAACTGAGTTATTATGGAATTGGAAATGAAGCAGTGGAGTTGCTCAGAAGCTATCTTCATAACAGATGTCAATATGTCTAATATAATGGTGCTATTTCTGATTATCTTAATATAACAATTGGAGTTCCGCAGGGCTCAATCCTAGGGCCACTATTATTTACAATTTATGTTAAAATGATTCGTTTTTAGCAACAGATGTATTTCATCCAGTTCCATACACCGATGACACCACTCTAACTAGTATTTTTACCACCCGAGATAATGCAGAAGTAACTATTAATAATGAGTTAAATAATGTTAATGAATGGCTAAAGCTGAACAAACTGTCTTTACATGTATCAAAGACAAAAGCTATTATCTTTCTTGGGGTATTATTATTGATAACGTGAAAATTTGAAATGAACAAAGCATTTAAATGCAACAAGGAAGAGGATTTCCAGAACAATTGGGTTCATGAATTGATTGAAATTTTTTTTACCTACAGTCTTGAGAACTATATACAATTCTTTAATTTTACCTAATTTTAATTATGGATTAAGTGTTTGGGGTTCAAAAGCAAATAAATTGTTCCCTTCACAAAAAAGGCTGTGTGTATCATAATGAAGAGCTACTATTGGATAATGCATTATCAAAGATCAACATTTTGTCATGACAACTGTATGGCTTATACATTGCAATTTCAAACTATTTGATGAAATTCACAAATGCACTAAATAAGTGCATTTTTTAACATTTCCTTGCAAATGATACTATTCCATTAAGCATAAAAGTTCTTAGCTCAAAGGTCTGTTTAGTTGTTTACCTGGAAGTAGCAATGATCAGGAACAAACCTACACAGTTGAATACTATGCCAATGACACAGGTCATTCCGAAATTGCAGACTGAAGTTGATTTTAATTACATTTCTGTACATTGTAAGAAATGGCTTAAAACAATTACAATTTAGGATTTGAAAACATGAGTCCGCATATTTAAATCTAAATCCTTAATTATCACACCCGGTAGAGATACAGGATTGTCAGGCAGTTGGTTCACCATGTAGCTTGACTCTGCAAGGATTTCTTTGTCGGCATCCTTGTACTGTATATCAGTTTCGATCAAAACATTTGGCAACATTTCCTCCAACATGAGCAGAGTCATTCCAGGGTTTTTAATATTGGGCATGTTGTACATCCGTAAGCGCTTTAATTTCCTGCAAAAAGAGAAAGTTACACTTTAGTATTTTGTGTGCTAGTTAAAATTGAACAAGTTGTTGGACTTTTTTTTTTTTTTTTTTTCTTCAAACATATTTTAGCCCAAGAAACGAATTACTTCAATCTGTGTAATGCAGGTAGTCCCTTCTCTGTGACATTCTTGCATTCACTGATGTCCAGTACAGCCAAAGTGTCACGATAGGCTAAAAGGGCATCCAGGCACCAATCATCGATGTACTTGCCTCCACGCAAACCTAGGTATTTCAGGTGCTCCAGGTTCACTGAAACATGCAATTTCAAAATGAACATAATTAATCAAAGAAAAGCAATTTAAGATATTTCATATATTACTGTTTACTCAAGAGTTAATTATACAGTACCTAAATTCGCAAAAGAGTCGTAGAAAAATATCATTTCACATTTCTCGAAAGCCTCTAACTTCCAGTTGGGATCATATTGATACGGCAGGTCATATTCCTTCTGGCCTTTTTCCTTCTTTATCCAGGTGTCTGAGCCGACTGCTTTCACCATCCCTCCTCTGGCCACGATGAAGTGGGCTGCCCAAAGATCAGATCCAAGGACCTCATGGTTTTCTCTGCTGTACCTGTTTATTTATAAAAAAGATACTACAATTATCATATCAAAATTATACAAACTTATTGTTTTTTTTTTCACGCATTACCACTGATTATGTAGTTGCAAGAAATATAATAAAATTTAGCGGGAAAATCATAGTATGTTGTGACAAGATTTGCATAAATTAACACTGAAATTAATATTTAATATTATTTATTCTGCTGCAGAGATCTGAAATATAGTGAATCAATGTTGATAAAGTTTCTAATGTAATCAATAATAATTGTCTGGAAATTATGATATCCCCTTGTGAATTTAATTCATGAGACAGTTGTTGTTTCTTGTCATTTTGTGATACAGGCTTCAGAAAATAGTCACAAAATCGTCATATACTTTCTTCTTCTTCTTCATTTACTTGAAAACGTCTGTCAACATCTCTTACTTACATGTGATCTTCCTTAACATAGCGCCAGCGCCGTTTGTCTAACCAGTTAAAAAAACCTTGTACTGAGACATCGTAGTCTTGTTGCACTTTGACTAGAACATCGCGATCTATTGCTTTTTTACTGTTCCATATCGTTCTCCATGGTTGCCTTGATTTGATTGACAAACTTGCTCCTTGAAGCAACTTTCTTGCCAACATCTGAAAAAAAAAAAAGTACATTTAAATCATAATTCGTGTCTTATTGAAGTTTCTTGAAGTCCAGATTCCAGTGAGGTGGTTTAGATAAATATGAATTGATATGGAAAAGTGGATTTTCACGGAAGGTTCTCTGTATTTCCACCAGGTGGCTAAAACCAAATACTGCTATTTTATTGGCTGAAAAAGTTCCCGCCCCTGACTGTGAATCACTGAGTGTGATTGGCTGAAGCAAAGTGCATCCTAGCAGCAGTATTTAAATTTTAGTGCATTTAATGTATATTTGACACTTTATCCTTTAGTTTGTAAATTATATTTATGGAATCAGTTAGTTATGACCTACTATGTCTGAAAGCAAAATGAGTAATAAGAGGAGGAAAAACTTGTGTCTTGCTGAATTCAGGGCTCTGAAGGATACCACCAAGCAGTTCTTGGGAAGGTCATCAAGAATCATATTGGCAATGAAATGCACACACGTGTATTTGACAGATCAAAACTAACAGCACATAATCATCCATAACTTGACCTTATCGACGATAAACTAGACATTTACCTGACAAACCGGTGTTGATGTCATTTTGCAGCAATCCACATTATCGCTATGTTTCTTTTCCGCAAGATGGCGCGACGATATGACAGACATTTACGCCATCTTCAGGAAATCACAGAAACACTCGAGAACAACAAACTTGACCAAGGAACTTGACAGCAGTATTGCTGCGCAGTGCCAGTGCTCTTGCAATTGGTGCACGTGCTAACATGAATTATGCAAGGTCATTAACAAGGATCTCTTTGAGATCTATAGGAGTAAGTGGTAATTTGTTTTACGAGTAAATTTTTAGGGACTGTATATATCTATATCTGCAGTGTTCACCATTAGCCAAATTCATCTCAGTAACTTCGTCTGCTGGGACTTATTTTACTAAGCATTGCTAAGGGCTGTCTAAGGCCACTGCATATTGCACTGCAGTGTCATTAATTTAGTAAATGCTGGGAATAGGTATTATGAATTGTTTAAGTGTAGGATAATGACAGTAATACATACGTTTAGGTATAAACTCTAAAATACGATTTTCATTGGGTACAGGCAAGAAGATTTTCAAGATGTCCCTGTGTGATAAACCAATCACCAAACATGTATTTCGGACAAGGTATCCCACAAGCAAGTTTATTTCACAAGAAGGTTCAAAATCCTTTCCTTACAGTCACAAGTCACCGATATTTCTTCAGAATGCTTAATGCCGTGTTCAATAGGTAAGGACTTGTGTGAGTGGTGAGCGTGAAGATAGTTTAATTTATTTACCCATGTAACATCACATCAGTCTGACATCAAACAGCATCGCTCATAGCTCATAGGTCAACAGGCTAATTTATCTGATTGAAAAAAATTATGCACAGGGAATTATTTTGACAACTTAAAGCAGTTTTTACAACAAACAATTTAATCGCTTGAGTTGCAACATTAGATAATAAGCTTTGGCCAACCAAGTATTATGATGATAGGTTTTCTAGGCTTCCGCTAAACATTCGCCACTGTCCTCTTGGCGAAATTTATGTAACTGGCTAAATTAAATGCTTGTGTGACGAAAATCTGCAAACTTAGTGGCGAAAATGCCTATGAGCCAAGCAATCTGATTGGTCCTGAGAATGGTGTCTTCATTGTATTATGAAAGCTGCTTCAAATAATGCTGGCTAATCTGTCACTGTTGTGGATAAAAAAAATTGGACTGCTTTAGCCGCAGTGGCTAAGGCTGGAATAAATTTAAAGGAAGCCTAGGTTTTCATTAAAATATTTTCATTTATTTCAATTGTAGACCAGACCGCAATCGCATCAAGGAAGTTGGCGCTGAGCGTGCTTGTGCCGAGTGGCTCCTGAGGTGTGGGGCGCAAGTACGATGGGTTGGAAGTACCAGGTTCTTCACGGATTATAATTCCCTTCCACAGTCAACGTCCACCTTTTCTAATCACATTGAGGAAATAAACTGTGATGAAGCTGCTGTGATGGACATAGGCTTTGAGCATTTAGGTGATGTTAGTTTCCATAATCAACTGTTGCACCAGCATGATAAAAAATAACTTTAATAATGTAACTTATGAGATAATTTACCAATGACAATATGATAATACCAATCACCATTATTTTTAAGTACACGATAATCATATTCTAATGAATCAGTTCACCAATGAACACAAAGTTTTAGGCAATCGTGCATATTTCCATTTTAAAGCTATATGTATATTTATATACCATTTAATGTGACAGTTGTAGACTTTATTATTTTGACTACATGGAGACATTATTATTTGCATATCTACATTTCAGAGGGTTTGAAACATGTAAAGAAAGTACGGTTTAACCACTGCCCATATTTGGAAGATGAGGCAATCAGTCAGCTAGTGAGGATTAAGGATTCACTAGAAGTTATAGAAATCATATCATGTGGAGATTTAACGGAGAGGAGTCTCTCAACGTTTTCTGAGTTACAGTAAGTGCTCAATGTCAAGTTGCAAACTTGTGAAAAGTAAATGATTAATGAATTTTAGACTTGACTGTTTGTTCTGGTAATTAACAATTTTCCTGTTAAAGTGATTATACTTAAAGGACACTGTCATAATTACTTTCCAGAAATCTGAAGACTTTGTATATGCGTGACCTCCCTAATGTCAGAGACAAAACTGGAATCTATGCCTACCTTCAAAAAGCTTTACCAAGATGCAAAATTACATTTGAAGATATTCAGAAACTGTCTGAATAAGATTCATCAAATTAATTAACAATGTATACTGTTAGATTAATGCTTTTTGTTTTTAATCCTTTTTACATTTAATTTCATGTTTTTAATCAAAGGTTATTTGTTGTTGCAATGTAAATAAAATGAATACCATAAACAATTAATATTGTTTTTTATAATAATAATGTAGAAAGTCATGCCACAATTAACATATTAAACTGGTTGCAATAAAGTTGGATGAGAGTACCATTTATGATGAAATCAACATCAATTCAGTTGAGGGCACTCAGGGAGCACAAACCTCCACCAAGGTGGAACAACTATTATTTCTACCTGCAGCATACTGGGCCACTAGCTTTTGGCCAATGGCAGGTCAGCCCCGGACTGGCCCACTACAATGTTAGTCCAATGTCAGTTCTGCCCACTTTTAGCCAATTGCAGGTTAACCCATTTTCAGATAGGCCCAATATTGGCCAAAAGAAATGTCAGCCCAAAGTTGGCCTTATGTCATTCTAATGTTGGCCTTGTGTCAATTCGGTCCACTTTTGGGCATTTGTAGTTTGACCACTGTCAGATAGGCCATCGATGACCAAATGACATGTCTGCCCAAAGTCGATATAACATTGGCCCAATGTTAGTCCACTGTTGGTTCCATGTCAGTTTGGCCAAAGGCAGGTCAGCCCACTTTTAAAAGATAGGCCCACCATTGCCCCAATGAAATGTCCGCCCAAAGTCGGCCTAATGTTATTCTAACATAAGCCCAATGCCCACTTCTGGCCAACTTAAATTTGGGCCGCTGTCCAATAGGCCCACCATTGGCCAAATAACATGTCAGTCGAAAGTCAGCCTAATGTTGGCCCGATGTTGACCCAATGTGAATTCAGCACACTTTTGGCGAACAGTAGGTCGGCCCACTGTCAGAAGATCCTCCGTTGGCCAAATAACACATCGGCCCTAAGTCAATTAAGTCAGCCCACTCTATGGTTGGCCTATGTTGGCTTGTTGATCCAATGTTGCACTTGTCCACTGATGGCCGAATGTGTTCTGGATAATCTAAGGGGTATCATCCCTTTGCCTACAATATTTGACCGGAATCTATGTACTGCTTATGGCAATATCTACTCATCGGCGCCACAGCAAAACCCTCAGCGAATCCCACATAGCACACAGGCATCATTAAAATTGATCAGTGTCTGTCCACCAGGCGGGTGGGCACGATGAACACTTTCATGCAATTACCCTAACAAAATTTTGCACCGTAAAACTCTACATGTCCTAGTGGCATACTTGTAGAGATAAGTTGATCAGTTTTAGCTATTAACTGTACTTCAAATTTTTTGGCCTTTGTAAAACATAGCCAACATACTAAAAGGCACAATTAGGCTATATACAGTAATACCATGTGTTATTCCCCTCCCCCCCCCCCCCCCCCCCCACTCTGGGCCATCACACTGGTGAAGACAATAACCCTCATCGAACTGTTAGCTGAGGATTAAGAACCACAAATTAGGTGATCCTCATGTGATTCTTGTGCAACATATGCAGTATACAATGCATCATAAACCATCAAATTTTGGTTAAATTTTCTTATTAAACCGCAGGCATTTGCCATCATGACAGCACTTAGCAAATTAGCATACAATATGACCAAGGCTACTGACTTTGTAAAGAACAGCTTTTACTCCCCCGTGCGACTGCCTTTAAGGATGGGGCCAGTTTCAGTAAAAAAAAAATCATGTCACACTCAAATAATGGCAATATTATAAACAAAAATAATTCTCCTTCTTATTTTTAGTCATAACTTCTATTATTTATGGGTATTTACTACTTATTTTTGGGGAATTCCTTACCTGTTTACTGGAATTTTTCAATTCTCTCCTCTAGTGGCAGGTAATTTCCATATTTCACCATCTACGCACATGATGGTGCTTATTACAAAGCCATAATAATTATACTTGTTTGATTTGTCACACACAAAATAACAAAATTAAATAACGTTTATAAGAATTTATTTAATAATTGTATCACAACAGGGTTAAAGAAATTTTTTTATAATAACTGCATATTTACATATTCACAGATTAAAATTTTATATTCTATCAATGAGTGCAAGACAAGAGATCTTACTCAAAAGAATAACAATATGCATTGATGAGAACTGGATGGGCTGGCCACTTCAGTGACACTTTCCAATACTCTCGCCCATCTTGTTTACTCTGGTCACAAGTTTGTCGGTCGACTGTCCCGTGAGAGTGCGGAGTGAACCGGATTTTCACGGTGCCTTCGCGGATATAACCGGTCTTTACACCGTGTTAATTTTTGTGGAACCGTGTTGGTCCTTGTACTCTCCGGCGTTAATGGCGGCGAAATATTCATGCCCGGTTGACGCCGGACGTAGCCGGAGATATGCCAGAGTCAACAGGGAGATTCCTGGAGATCGGCAGAGTCTACTGGGCGTCTACACGGATCAACACGGATCAATGGATTAAATACTCCGGGACCTCCGGCATGAAAAATTTAACATGTTTAATTTTTTTCCCCAGAGTCCCAAGGTGGTCCCGGATCGCCCCGGACAATGACGGACAATGCCGGAAATATACACGAGGTCTACACACTATTACCGTAGTTTGCCGGAGCTATACTCCTGGACACTCCGGCCTCTGATCCGGCTAAGTGTGAAGGGGCCTTAAGCGAATGACCTGACGTTGCTTGCCCCTACTCTGAATGCTCTGAAGACAATGATCAACACATGTGAAGCCTTTAGCAGAATTACTTCAATGCCAAGAAAACAGGAATACGAATTAGAAAGATCACACACCCCTTGTCTGGATGTCCACTTGAATGCCTCCAAAATAGAGTGGACAGACAACGTCAAGTACCTTTGAAACTTGACAACTTAGTACTCTCAGTGAACATGAAGACATTCGCTTGAAAATATGTGATTTTATCGGAAGAGCAAATTCCATAATCAAATTACAAAGGTGTACAACGTCAGTTGTGTGTCATGGTGTTAAAAAAAAGTTCAATGCCTGCCATTTCTATGGCTGTGAAACCTGGCAATAGTTGATTTTCACGAAGGTTTGCTATATTTCCACCAGGTGTAAAGGAGGAAGGAAGTTAGATCAACTACGGAACAATAAAAAGCAAAAGTGCTGTAAAAGAAAAAATCTAAATCTAGCAAAGAAGCAAACTGAACAGGGAAGGAGAAGGAAAAAGAAAAACTATGTACTACATAGCAGACAGAATACACAAAATAAGAGAACTACTAGAAAAAGAAACAGTGCAACTCCTGTAGCGCCACAGGCCCCATGGTCATAGTACCTGGATAACCCAGGAAAGCAAAAGCAAAGCAACAGAATACTGCAATTTTATTGGCTGAAAAAGTCCCCCCCCCCCTTGATTGTGATTGGCTGAAGCAAAGTGCCCCCTAGTAGCAGTATTTTTAGAACATTTAGATTTGACATCTTATCATTCAATTGATTTCCTCTTTTTCCCTAGGGAATTTATATTTATGGAATGAGTAAGTTATGATCTACTATGTCTGAAAAGCAAAAAGAGTAAGAAGCGATGAAAGACTTATGTCCTTCTGAATTCAGGGTGGCTCAGTGAAAAGACTCTATTGGACAGGAATATTGACTCATTGTTCACTACATGGAGGAAAGGCTGTCGAAAACTTTGGCATCTTCCAAACATTGCAAGATCATGGTTGTTGCCATTATTAATGGGTACACCACGACCTGAAAATATGGTAGTGGCCCGTTCCAGAAATTCTTTGTGTACAGCAGAAAGTGGAATAAACAAGAAGCTGCCGTTCCTGGTAAAAATAAGCATCATGGCAAATATGGTGTCAAACGACCGGTAACTGCAGATTGCAGTGATGAGGATCCTATTCGAGTCCAGTGAAAGAACTCTTAAGCTAGATGGCTTTAGCCTAAGAGACTTTCTCAAACTAACTGACTTTATCACAACCTAATAATTTTATTTCGAATTTTATATTATAGTTCTTAAACTTTCAACCTCGATATGTTCTGCCAATGTACGCAATAACCAGGAATTGAACCCGGCGTTGTCTACTGACCAACAGGGTTAGTCAGTTAGTCAAACAAACCACCCAAATTAGTTATTTTGCCTAATTCAGTGAAGAATTTGAGCTCACTGTGAGTGCACTTTGAGCTAATAGTGTAACCACACAGTGGTCTCACAGTGAGCCCACAATGTGAATCATCTGTGAACAAAAAACTCAAAGAACAGCCTTCATTCATGATTGTCCCAAGCTGGGTTTGAACATATACTAACCTAGCCTAAGCCTAACAGTCCTTCACCCTAATCTCTACACCAGAGAAACTAGGTAGCCTCGTCTTAGTATAATTAAACAAAATGAAGAAGCTGAGATAGTGAAACCACTTTTATCAAGTAAGATAACGTTACAATGTAATTCAAATAGTTAGTTTATAAATGATTAAATACCTATAATTGTATATATATATTTTTTTTTTATTTATCTTTATTGACATGTGGTTTAAAATTATTACAATACAAGCATCATACGTGGAAACATAAACCACCCAGCCCCATAAGGGCTTATATGTGACGTCTAAATAACAAAAAGTAACTGTTTTCTTATTTCCATAGCTTTCAGCAAAAAGTTAGCCAATTGTACCTGATATTCGTTATTAATAAACACAAATCTTTCAAAATCATTATACTCATTGAAATTACTATTAATGTAACTAATATTATTATAAAGACTAGTTCTTATATCCTTACATACACATAATACATGAAATTCATCTTCTATATTATTTGTAACATAATTACATAGTTTACAAACTCTGTCTTTTAATGGAACATTCCTAAATCTTCCAATTTCGACATTAATTGGCAATACCCCTGCTCTAGCTAACAATCATCTATGAATATGTGGTAAATTACATGTAATATACTTTTCTTAAAACCCCATACTGATGATCCGTATTCTAAAATTGGTTGAACACAAACATTATATAGTTTAGCAAAGGTTTTGTATGGACATTCTTTTAACTGTTGCATTTTACTCCTAATCATTCCAAATGCTCTACTTCCTGCTTCTGCCAATAGAGTTGCTGATCTTGTGAAATCTAAATGTTCATTAAAGATAAGCCCTAAGTATTTATATTTCTTAACAGTCTTTAGGTTAAAATTTTCAAGATTAAATTCATAATTTGTCTGTTTTAAATGTTTTGGTCTAAAATGCAATATTTCTGTTTTGTTTTCATTTACTGATAACCTCCATTTTCTACACCAGCTATTAGGTGCAATCAGTTGCTCCTGAAGAGCAGATTCATTTTGGTGCAACAAGAACCAGATCATCAGCATACAAAAGTGCTGTAACCTGAATGAACTACCAATCTATTTTCCTCAGAGTATTTAACAAGTCTATTATTAAGAATCCCTGTGTAAAGTTTATATATAGAGGAGAGTAGACTGATGCCACAGTAATTTAAGGGAACATAGGGATCTTCTGAACTATTTTTAGGTATAGGGCAAATAAATGCTTTTTAAAACAGTTCTGGAAAAAGGCAAGCAGCACATTGTTGAGTTTACCAGTTTTGAGTATCTCATTGGGTATGTAGTCAGGCCCTACAGCTTTTTTCAATTTCAGTTTGCGAATACCCTTTTCGATCTCTCTAAGACTAATGTCATTATTCAAGGTAGCATTAGACACATACCCAGGGTCTTGCATTTCTTGTTCAATTTTTCCCTTCTCAATCATACACTGCCTATAAAAAAAATGTATCAAAGGTGCATTGCACACTATTTGTTTGAGGGTTCAAAAGCTTACAGAGATTATTTTTCCATCAAGAAAGTACCTCATTTTGATCAGATGTTCTATCACCAGTATCCCCAGAGCAGTAACCAGAGAGTGGGATTCCTGAGGTTTTATTAGGCCCCAAAATCTTAGTATAATTCCAAAATTCTTTTGAATTTTCTGTGTTCTACTACATCTTTTTGATGATTACTCTCTTTTTTGCGGAGACATTTGTCAAATTCCTTTTGTTTTTTCTTAAAGGTTTCCCTATACTCTCTCTTTAGTTCACTATTATATTGGCGAAATATTTTCTCACAATCCCTCATTGCAGACCATTTTTCAGTCAATTCCTTGTCCCAAAAAAGGCTTAAAATATTTAAATTTCCTAAAGACTCTAATTGAGCAATCTTTATATTGTAACTGTTAGTCCATTTGTTCAAAAACACTTTTACAAAGTGTGTTATAAAATCATTTAGTGAATTTTGGGACATTTCTCTTGTATCTAAAACATTAATCATACTTTCAGATTTTCTGACAAAATTGTTTAAAGTCAGGAAGTCATTTGGTATATCATCATAAACATACTTTCTTATAGGTTGATTGTTAACCTCACAGTTCATCTCCATATTTCTATTTCCATCATTTGCGAGTGTATTAAACTGATTATGAACATCGATTGATAAAACAATAACTGCATGATCAGGTGCTTTGCATCTACTTGATACATAACATTGAAAATTGTAAACGTGTAACATATCATTTGAGTTCATAACTTCAAAGTTCACACATTCTTTAAGAGTATTGAAATCGATAGCAATATAGTCAACAAACAGAACATCCTCTTGTTGAGGTACATGTAAAGTCATTTGCCTCGTGGTTAATTCTGCCATTGATAACACACATATTGGCTTCTTGCAAAAATTCTACAAAGGCATTCCCATGGTCATTAATCACATTATCCACAACACCTCGTTTTGGTATATTTTCATCAATACCATCAATATAGTCTGGGAGGTTGCCTATTCGTGCATTAAAGTCTCCACAATGGAACTTTGCCATTTTTTGTGGTGAAAGACACTTTCGGTGTCTACATGCTATAAGAATTAATATGAGCATGTTTTGCGATTACAAAAATAAAAAACATGAAAAAATGGTGAATTGACAATTTTTAACATTCTAGTTGGGCCCTCACGTGTACAAAAACAAAATGAACATATTTGTCTCGCTGTTAGCATACACTTATTTTTACAAAGATAAGTGAAATTTTGATAGAATTTAGCTTCCCCCTTATCACATTTTTCTCTATTTAACCGATCTTTACAGCTGTCACCTACTCAATGTTGCCCTAATCAGGTATCAGAGAAGATAAATCAAGATTTTGAAGGGTGAAATGTTTTCTTGCCAGTGATTAAGAAAACGTTCAATGTTTGATCATTGTTTTTGGGTCCTCACTTAGTTTTGGAAGGTTAGTTTGCTGTCAGCCGAAAACCAACTTTCAGCCAATCAAATAGAATTTTTCTCAAGTAAATGTGCTTATAGGCCAAAATGAAGCAATGACACTTAGTTATAATGCTTGATTATTGTTTCTGGGGTCCTAAGAATTAGTTTTGGTAGGTTGGTGGTCGGTTGGCTGTCGGCGGAAAACCAACTTTTGACCAAGTAAATCGAATTTTCCTGACCTGATTTGGTGGCCTTGAAAAAGGCCATACATTATTTGGGAGTTTTCTTGTTTTTTCTACTGGAACACTGGAACAGGAACAGGATAAGGTGATTACTTCTTTGGAGACATCTGAGTCATATTAAGGAAGGACGGGTTCATCGGGTTGAGCGGAGTCGAGCTGGCAGGAACACTGTCTGGCAGACGGCAAGGATCCCTCTGAAGGAGGGTTCAAGGAAGAAGAACTTGGCACCACTTGAGTAGGTACAGCAAGAAAGACACCAAATGAAGATGAAGGTCCAGGTCCAGAAGACTGGTAGGTAGAAGAAGCTCCTGCAGGCTGTAAAGAAGCTGAAGGACACGGCTGTGCAGACATCATTTGCCATGTGGTCCATTGTTTCTCAGGAGTAGCGTGCTGGAACTGCCTGAACCTAGGCTGAAACATCTGGGCCTGCTGCTGCTGATGGAGCTGCTGCTGCTGAATAGTGAACTGCTGCTATTGCTGCTGCTGCTGTTGCTTCTGCTGCTGCTGCTGTTGCTGCTGCTGCTTGTTCCTCCTGAATTGCGCCTTCAGCTGGAAGAACGACATCAGCTGGGCTTCGACGTCGTCATACGTGTCCAAGTCCAACTGAAGACACTCAGAATATATGTAGTCAGTCATCGAGCGATCGAGCGAATTCTCAGGGTCTTCGGATCTGCAGGAGGAGGAGGTTGTGCGATGGCTTTCATGTGCTGGTCAATCTTTGAAGCTGTTTGCTGAGCAGTCTGGACTATGTCAGCTAATTTGGAGCTTGTTGCAGAAGAATGATCACCAATATTCTTCCTCTTCTTGAAGGGACCACCCTTGGTTGGCGCTGGCAAGACTGGACTTGGCTCGACGTCAACTTCTTTAACTTCTTCCAGTTCTTCAGGCCCAGAATCTGGCTGTCCTGCACTAGAGCTGTCATCAAAGTTGGGCCGTTGCTTGTTGCTCTTCGCAATCTTCTTCTTTAGATTGACAGCTTGACGAGATGGCACCCTGAAGATGTGTTGCTCAATGAACCCAAAGTTGGTGATAATCCACTTCTCCTTCTCTGTCGGATTTCTTTTGGCTGTACCGGGAAGCGCCCTGCTTGATGAGCTTCCCAGCACTGGTTCTGATAGTTTCAAGCCAGGTCTTCAACTGTAGCCCAGTACAGGTGACACTGAGGGTGTGTGCCTTGTCCTCAATGAGCCTCATCTTCCTCTGATGATCTTTGTAGTCACGTCTGGTCCTGTCATAGAATATGCCAAGTAGCCAGCACCAGGTAGCTAACTTCCAAGACATTTCAAGTAAATGCTACATGGCCAGCACCAGGTAGCTGACTTCACAGATCTTATGGAGTAGTACATTTATGGCCATACAACACAACATGGAAGGAAGCCTATGGTTTTAATGATGAGTTAAGTTGTTCAGCCACTGATATATTGATATATATATATATATATGCATTAAGGCAAATGATTGCAATTGAATTGAAAAAAATGCATTACCACATCTATTTCGTTACAACTAAAATGGCTTTCGGGTATATATTGAATGTTTTACAATGATTTCAGTACGACCTAAGGCTGGTTGCTTGCCAGCATTGGTTGGAATTAAGGCCGAGAAGTTATAATGCATACAAAGCATGTCCACTATACCTGAGTGGACCAATATCATGTATGGAACTGATCTGGGTAGTCAAGGACATTAGTTATGCCTCAAGCTCCTACACCATGGTATGGACGTTATAACGACTGGTTAAAAATTACATTAATTAAACATATCATACTACCATTATATCCACTTAGGCCTAGAGGGCACTGTCGTCAAGTTATGACAGTCTGGTGCTGCCCTCTGGCAGGTTTACCTAAGTAAAGTGACCTGGGGTAAAAAAATAGACAAACAGGAAGTTTCAAGATTTAAAGATTTAATTGACTATGTTAGATAAACATACTTGAAATAAGCATAGTTTTGGGTGTTGTGCTGTTTATGTCTGAAAATCGTTATTATGAATATTATGTTTGTTGAAATACAGTAATCATATGTATAGATCAAAATATTATGCAATGTCAGTAAATTAATATGTTTGATGATATTCATTTCATGTAATGTCTGCTCTAGTTAAGAAATAGCTATATATATGTTTGTAGTTAACACCAAGTGGCTTTATATGTATTAGTCACTCAAAAGCCCTTGTGGGCTGGGGATACCAAAGATTTGCTATGTTTAAGTTAATGTTTAAATTTATGTTTGACTATAATGAGATATTCATTCATTCATATATTTCAGCCGGTTCTCCTTACTTTCCCCAATTTCATGAGCTAATGTTGTAAAAAAAAACTTTGTAGCATATTTTGTATTTTACACTCTGTAAAATAGAACTTCAAGTAAATGAAGACCATAGATCATGAGAATTTGAGCCTAATCTGACAACAAAAAAATTCCGACATCATATTGAAAATACAATTCAGTGTATGAGTTTTCTGCTGAAACTTTCACGTATTGATCGATTGTATTTTCAGCAAAGCATTTATTGGATGAATATGCTTTATTTTTCCATACTATACATAAGACATCTAGCAGTCAGTGAGGAGTGTAACACTTTTATTTACTTATAAGTTAATATAGAATTGCTCTTGTAAAGAATGATGGAAGTATCTACCCTGCAAACACAAAAAGTTTGTATTGTAGGCCATAAGTCAACTATGCTGTGACATAGATTATGGTTTTCCTTTCATTTTCTAAGTGTAAGCTAGTGTTTTAGCATAATTTCTAATGGAGGTGGTATATAATTTCCTTATCAAAAAGTTTGACTGTATTTTAAAACAGAGGGAGGCCTAGGACAGGAGCCCAGTTCTCCCCACCTGAGGTGGCCCAGTTCTCCCTAAAGCTGTTGCTTGAAAGAAATGGCAACCATATTTTTCCACATGGCAAGAACCACATGCCAGTTACATGATTGTACTCTGATTATGTGCTGATTATAACAATATGTTTATTTCTAATATATCCTCTGTTGGTTTTTGTCAATAAACAATTGTATACATAGTGGACATTTTACTCACTGACACTCACTGACATCAAAAACAGAAACAAAAATTTCACTTTATCATGAAAATAAATTTTTCAAATGGTTTCTTGCTTTCAGATAAAAATGCACTTATGATCACTCAGGAGTAATATGACAGAATTTCAGGGTAATATTATTACTTTTAGCTGTAGAGGGGGTGGCTCAGTTCTCCCGCCTGCCCAGTTCTCCTTACTTTCCCCTACATGGCATGTTGGAAAAATATTCATAAAAAAATATATGCTAAAAAATGTTGTAGACATGTTCTTGAAATATTTTATAATGTATTACACATAGTTAAATTTTTTTGATAAGTTTGTTGGGTAATATTAGTCATAATATTCTGCAGGCTTTTCTGGGGTTCACACTTTTATGATGTAACAATATGTTCGGTATATATTGACATAATGTTAGTTAAAATAATAATAAATGTTGTGCCAATATTTTGGTAATATCTGGGAAATATTGTTCTGGGAAATATTGTTCTAAATGTTGCTGCATTTATTATGGCAATCATTTTTGGAAATATTTGAAAACATGACTGGCAAGTTTTTTTAGGTTCCACACTTAATATTGTGACAACATTAGTTAAATGGTGTGGCATGATTGTCACAATCTGTTTTTGCACAGTACAACGACATGATCAAGGGTAAGAGACAAAAAGACAGGAGTGTATAACACAATTCCCCAACAAAAGTTTGAGGTGACATTTTTTCAGTTTGGTGTACCTGACCTGACAAGTACAAGAATACTGTTCATGCCTGGTCAGTATGTTAAACAATTTTAAATACTGTTAAATAATTGCTGTGTGTATTTTATAAACATAAAGAAGAAGAAAATTATGAAAAATGTGCCGAATCACAGATAAATGCTCATGAAATGAAGGTAATGCAAGTATGTATATAAGTTAATTAATGAAGTACATTGCATATATGCATAAGTTAATTATGGTAAGACAGTGCTATCATAAATAGCGTAAAATTTATGAAATTTATCATTACTGTATTACAATAAAATTCAAATGTGGTTTCAGTTCCATGTTGCTTTTTAAGTCATTTGTATAGTTGTCATTAGCCTTACATAGCAGAGGAGGAAAAAAGAAGTTGCTATTGTGGCACGTGCAGTGATGCTGTTAATAATCGAGAGAGGTCGCCACTTGTAGCGATGGGCACTCTTGGCAGAGAGGACGAGCAGAGGGCTTTGGCATTCAACAACCTTGTAGTAAAAAGGCAATTTGGCACTTGGTTGGCAGCGATTGTTTTGAGAGGCAAGAAAAAAAAAACATAACCCAGGAGCCAGGACATGCAGCGGAGAGCAAAGAGTGGTTGACTGAGATGGTTTTAGACATGCAAACACTTTGTTGTTACAATAACTTGTAAAAAGAGAATAGTTTGAGTACTTGATTGTTTCATTCAAACCACAAGGTCTATTGCTTGTTAGTAATTGATATTTCGCGTTTATTGTGTAATAATTGGAGCTTGTATTTTGTCAATACATAGCATTTAAGTCTTTAATGTCTTTGCCACGTGCTGCTGTGATAGACCCCCCCTTGCTATGTGATGGAGCGGGGGGCAAAATGGCAAAGTAGGGGCTCAGTTTGGCACGGCCCGCCCATGCCTACAGGGGGTCTTTAACCCTGACAAATGATTAAATGTTACCTTAAACGGCCACTGACAATACCTCTTTAATTCTTTTAAAAGCAATTTGCAGTCACATCGGGCTTGATTGGCAAGTTAGACAAACGGACAAATTGCACTAATTGAAATAAACTATTGATTATTGTATGTATTTTATTGAATGCTGATGGCTCTACAATAGCTCTTAGATCAGTATAAAAACAAATGATAAATTCATAGATAAGTTTAATAACTTATTGTTTGTTTTGAATAAGTTGTATATTAGCTGTTTCGTTTGACATAGCGTTTGTATACATTTGGTGATAGTTTTCCCCTTCAAATAAAGAGTGAATAGCATTATATATTAATATTTTATTAGATAGATAGATAGATAGTTGGATCGATGTATATATATGTATAATTTATTTACTTTCGTATATGATCAGATTACAAGGTAATGATAGTTACAAACTTCTGCTCGACAATAAACTATTAAATAAGGAAAAAATTCAAAACTATAAAAATATATAAATCTTTAAAACAAAAAAGTCCATCAGAAAAAAAGAAAATCCATCAAATATATATAAGTCAAATTCAAAGTTCATCGAAAATATCTTTGTTTGAATGTTTGACAGAAATGATTCCGTCTTCTGATCCTGCATCTGAAGGTAAAGAGAAAAAGTGGCATTCCTATTTTTAAACAAAATGTTGAGTAGAAGTTACCTTAACTAACAGGGTCATTTAGTGACTGCTGTTTTGAAGGTGCCAAGTGAGACGCTTCCTTTGATCTCCACTGGGATGTTATTCCAAAGTTTTCCTACTTTCATTATCTCTCATTTCATACTGTGAAATTTGAGCCCTAAATAAATCAATGACATATTGTGGTGCCATACCTTTCTTTATTCTATATTTATGCATTGTTATGTATAAAGTATGTATTGTGCAGGATTGTATTATATTAAACCTGGTTAATGAATAAATACCAGTCATGAAAAGACCAATACATACAGAAAGTGGTTTTATTTTTTCTTTGTAAATTTTTTGTTTTAAAAAGGGCGGTAAAAACATTTCCTGTACTGTTATAAAATCTGAGAGAGGAGATGAGTAATAATTAACTAACTGGAGTTCTCTCCTGGCAATGGAAGTGTGCAAAAAAAATTAAAGGTGGGAGTTCATTGGAGGCACTTTTAACCTTTTAACACTAATTAAGGTGCTGTGAGGGGAGCACCAGTTTACAAATGGAAGCACTATTTGACATGGCTTTAAATATTAATGGGCAACTAATGAATTTCTGATTGGTTGCTGAACGCAAAGGTTGTGAATGAGACCGAGGCTTCGCTGTGCTTCCTCTATTATCGTTCAGTTGCCTTCATTATCGCTCAGTGTGATCGGAAGCAATCGACCGTTGCTTCCCTGATAAATGATGCAAAGATCTCTCTCGCCCATCATGGATGCAGCTTCCTGGCTGCTGAGACAAGCAATCAGCATCTCTACAATGCTGGTGTATGTCTGGTGTTGCAGTAAATCATCTAGTGAATAGATAGATAGATATTATTGTCAAATACGTAAATACTATAAAGATCAAGTTCACGTATACGTTTTGACATTAAATGATCAGTTATTCAAATAGAATACACCATAAAATTACTGACTAAATTTTGAAAGACTTTAATTTATTGAAATAAAGTTATTCAACTGAATGAATTTGCTCAATTAAAAATTGTTTCGTAATTCATGTGTTGAATTAACATTATTTTACAAGAAATAAATGGTTTGCATCATATGAGCAGTACGTGGAATTCCTTACTTCTCTGCTACTTTGTCAATCAGTTATATTATGTGTCATCAATTATTTGGCCAAAGCAGATATCCCTACAAAAACAATAGAATCACCGTTTCTAAGAAACTTGATATTATAATTCTACTTGCATGATGTTTGGGTAAATACATCGATTCCCCAAAATATTTGTACTTCGAATTCTGTATTCAGTTGTTTTATACTAATCTCACATAGACAGGTTTCATTTGAGCCAAAAAGTCCTATCAAATTTGGTATCATCCGCAGTGGAATTGGTGTCATCCGCAGTGGAATTGGTGTCATCCACAAAGTAATACAACTACAGCAACTTTATGGTGCACCAAGTACACTATGTGTGGTCATATATGACACTTCATGATAGTCATTTGACCATTTTTGGATTCTTGTATATGACTACTTTTAGTCTTTAGTCATTCTTACAGCTTCAGACTCATGTACTGTACATGGACTCCAGTAAGCACATTGTCATACAAAAATGCTGAAGTTGTATATTCCTTGAATGTACTTCGTAAGTTAGAGTTTTTAATTGGGATTTCTATTTGAGAGGGGGGGGGGGGGGAGTAGTGTATTTATAATGGTTTTATTGGAAATTATCTATTGTGGTTACAGTTATATGACAGATGGGTCTTATTATGTACAATTAACAACTGATCATCACCTAATGATTATTTATCTGATTCATAAATTCATTTGCAAATATCCACATGCTCACAGTTTGGGGAGAACAGTGGTCACTTTATTCTTTGGAACTCTTTTTTAAACACAGTTTTATTCCATACTTTTTGCTCAATTCCACGAGACTTTTAATTATATCATGCATTCTTTATTGTAACATACTTCAACTTTTTGCTAAGATAACCTCTTTATTATAACTATTAGTAATAATTTAGTACTATTATTATTATTAATATACCTGCAATAGCTGTGGTGGACTACTGGTGTTCCAGCTACACTTGACTGCGTTGTATGCAGTTTGTTTGCCTCACTGAACCAGTAGCACTGAAGCCCCTTAATCACTTAATCAAGGCTTATCGGGACTTAATGGTGTTAGTGCTTTGTTTGTAGTTGGGAATACAATGTCTCTACATTTTGCTTGATGTCCCTCAGTCCTGAGCACGAATATTCCTGTAATTTCGGGTCAGGACAATAAGGGACAATGTTTACATCCTCAATTAGATTCAAAGCATCCTCGGTGAATTTTTCATGACCCTTGGCTCAAGCTCTGTGGTAAATGGGGCCGAATCACTCCACCTGTGTAGGACCAGTAATGAGGCCATTGAGTCAGGGATCTATTTTATTAGGCGTAAGGCCACAAAGGCAGAAAGAGTCCTTTTAAACTAATGGAAGAGACTCGATCGTCGAGAAATAGCCTATTCATTGCGATATTGTATTGTTGTCCACAAAGATCATTCATTGATGAAATGTGAGAGTTTTTTTTCCTGGCCCAAAGCCAACCAAATCTCTGCCCATGCGGCTTATTGAATTTTTTCCGCCATGCTGCTTGCATTAAAGCATTAAACATCCGTCGCAGTGTGCTAGTTTATAGTAGCCTTGTTATCTCGGCTGTTAGCGAGTAAATATTTGGCTAGGGGATTTTGGAGATGGTACTAGAATATAGCGTCTGTCATATATCAGGATTCACTCGTATATTCGGTCATATCTAGGTCGGTGAAATTCTGCAGTAGAATTGTCCAAGACTAGGAAGCCAGCGGCGGATAGGCCGTCACATTTTGACGTATGGGAGTTGACCAAAGTGTCAATCAAGCAGCAAGCCCCGCCCTGGGCCAGGGGAGAGGGCTGTGATTGGCTGGGCAGCCAAGCGTGCAAGGAGTACCCTCTAGCTTTAGGTGCAGGAGCAGAGAGGCACTTGTATGAAGGCTCTTATCATCGCATCTGCTTAAACCATGCTGCTAGACCAGATCGGTAAGTCGGTCAGTTGACCTGTGTGGTTTGTCTTTACTTGTACTAGCCTTGAATTTTCGGATATATATAAAAATCGGGCCGGGAGAAAGCGACTGTTAAGACGAGCATGTGGGACTTGGAGAGGCGTTCCCCGCGTTAATCCAAGACGATCCCAAGTGGCCGCCTTGGCTACATGCTGATGAGCTGACACATGCGCACTGCTTCCCCGGCCTGCAATTTGTCAGTCACAAGAGGTATACAAAAAGCTGCAAGTGCAATTGCACACATAACAGTCTGACATAACAGGGCGGAGAGAGTTTAGCCTAGCATTGAGATATCCTTCGGTTCATGGCAATTTCCATCTAGTGCTGTTTGAGATGTCCTTGAGTCCTAAGCATACTACGCCATTCTCTGTGACAGATATCTTGAGCCCGATAGAGGAGCACTACAAGAAGACGACCATAGAAGCCAGCATCCCCCCGCTAGTGCCAGGCTACAGGAACCAGCAGACGGCCGCGAGTATGACTTCGATGAGTGGAATGGCTGGGGCAGGCAACCCCTACCACAACTATGTACCCCAGCTATCTCACCACACCACCTCTGCTTTTCCTTCCCAATACTGCAATGGATCGGAACTTTCCCACTACGGCGACCCCATGTCCATGTCGACACGGCACTCGTCGGCCGGTTGGTACAGCGCCAACCCGGACCCCCGTCTCACAAGTAAGTAGCTTTGGTTTCCCTTACATCTCAAAAATATCCTGCACATCGATATCTGTATACTTTTTCCTGCTTTTTTCTTGCATTCCTAGTGTCTTTTTCTTCTTATAATCCCCTCTGTGGCTGTGTGAAGGGCATTCTGGTGGCCCTTAAACCTCAGAGAGCGCCCGACAGCTCGTTGATGCGTACTCCTGCTTTTTGAGAGCGCGAAGTAGCGGCGGGTGATGAGGGGAGGGCTGCTGGGGAGAGGAGCATCCTCTGAGGGTACTAGAAACAAGAACGACCCTTGCTGTCCCTTCTGGCTGCTGCATTAAACATCCAAATAGTGCTGCTGCTGTTGCTGCTACTGCTACAAAATCTCTTAGTTTTTTTTTCTCTCTGTTGCCTTAAACATAGATTGAGGGCGCTATGTGTGGGGCTGAGTCTACAAAATGACAGTGGGTCTGCTAGCTTACTTTAGACAGACTTTAGAGCTGTACCCATGGCCATGGGATTTTCTTAACAAGTATAAAACTACCGTGATTACTAATAATCTGTGAATATAGGACTATAACTGCACCGGATTCACACTTGTTTGACAGGTAGTTAATTACAAAGCTGATGAGTATTGCTTCTCAGCTTGCACCGGCTAGGCGCATGGGGATCATATTTGTGGCCGGAAACATAACAACAGCAAGTTCATGGAATACCATTTCTGCGCTCTGTGTGCCGAGGCACCATTTTAGCAATGATGCGAGTTAAAAACAGAGGGAATAGGATTTGATAGAGCTGCTGTTTGAATGGCTAAAGTGAGGTGCCATTGATAATTTACATGATGACACCTCCAAGCGGAGCTCATTGGCTTGAAGCCTTGAATAATGCATAAAGGCGTGCGTTAATAGGAGAGAGCCTGAGCCAGCTCTGTCAGTCACCATGTACTCCTCAGGCTCATATCAAGACCTCTACTACACTTTCTACAACCATGATGGTAAGCTTTGTCTTACTTAATTAATAACATATATAACATGTAATACATACGAAACATGTGATACTTCATACATTTCCATAGTAATAATATACAGTCACTTTCAATATGACTTAATTAATAGACGCTGCCATGCAGACATCATAATGACTTATTCTTCTCACCGCACCCATGCATCATAGAGTATGGTGTTATTTCAACAGTTTTAACATTTTAAATACAGATAATGTAAAGCATAATAATCTTTTACTCTAACTTTGACACATTGTTTCCAATTTTAATATTTCTAAAAAATATTATTGGACAACTACTGAATTTATTTCCATGAATTATTGCTACAACACACCAAACTATATTATATAAAATGTTGAAATTAAACTTATACTCATCAATGAAATCATCATGCATGAAATAATCATTTCTTATACAAAGTATGATAAATTTACTTTTTTTTTAATATATTTAAATAGACTTAATTCACACTAAAATTCATTGATCAATTCTCAACTTTACACATGCTCTCATGGCTACCATCTTATGATTTTAACTTTTATTTAAATACTGCGAATTTGCGAAAGCGTTCTGATGTTAGCAGAGCAAACAAGAACGCAATCAATCCATGTCTGGTTGTTGATAGAACCTGCGAACTGGTGTTTTAGTGAAGTCTTGCCTCATAAATTCTTAACTAGATTTCGGCTCAGTTTGATAATCTTTGACGCTAGAACACATTATTTTCCTTATCACAGTTATGCGATGGTCTTTCATTTTGAACGATAACAAATTCTGTAGCTGTTGATAGAGCCAGATAAGTTCTGATCAGGCCTGTCAGTTGTTTATTAAGATATTAATTTTCCCCTATCAATGTTTGTGCTTGGGACTAGGGGCTAGTGTGCCATGCATGCACACAGTTTGGCGAATTTTACGCGCGGTCGCCTTAAATAAATCGCGTTACAATACCTTGCGAATAAAGGCAAATAAACTCAAATAAACATTGTCACTTCTAGTAATGATTAAATAAAAACTCCGTAGCAAAGCAGTTCCACTAAATATACTTGTAACATGAATATATTTCAAAATTGTGTATATAATTTTGAATCAGGCCTGCTTCAATTTTACCTACACATAATTTACACAGCAACTGTTGCAGGCCCTTTGCTATGTAAGTTACCTACTGGAATGAACTATAGTAGCGTGGAGTTCAAGGGATTGCAACATTTAAATTGGTTTCATTATACCAGATGGTTACGTTTCAACTGAAGTCTGAGGTCTTGACCTTAACAGTTTTGAACTCCGTACTTCAATCATAAATTCAATCGCCTGAAAACGTTCTTGAACTGAATGTGCACTCATTAGTACTATATACAGTATATTCTCTGCTTCTTCGTCTATAACTTTTGAAAAATCTTTTTAATTGCTTTCTGCTGTTTCTACTATTTCAGTTTCTTTTTTCTTTTCTTTTTTTTTTATGTATTGTTTTTCTGTTTAATTTTTAATAGAATGAGTGATTTATTTCATATGATTGACTATTTTATTTGTTTGCAAAACCTTGTCTAAATATAACGCGTACAGTATATGTTTATTTCATAATATTTTTTGTGCATTTTTGCTTCCAATATTCTTGCCAGTAACATTAAATGTTTTTTTGTTACTCATAATTTTTTACATTGCATGTAGGATTTGAGTAGAATTATACTGTTATTTTGTCTGCCTTACATGCACAGTTGCATTATTCATATTCCACCAATTTGATCTGGCTAAATATGCCCTGGTTTTTGGTGATCGTTTGAGTTGCGTTGGTGACACAATTCTTTCATTTTTCTCTCTTTCTCTGTTTGCAGTCTCGAGACTCATGGGGCCCAGCTCATGCTCCATGTCAGGAGTCTCAGGAATGTCTGGAATGTCTGGAATGTCGGGCACCATGAACCACATGAACATGAACATGAACATGTCTGGTATGAACATGTCGGGGCTGGGAGGTCTGGATCAGAAGACTGGCATGCAGTTCCCTATGACACAAAGACGCAAGAGGCGAGTTCTCTTCACCCAGGCTCAGGTCTATGAGTTAGAAAGACGATTCAAGCAGCAGAAATATCTCTCGGCCCCCGAAAGAGAGCATTTAGCCAGCATGATCAACCTGACTCCGACCCAGGTTAAAATATGGTTCCAGAACCACCGCTACAAGAACAAGCGCGCCCAGAAAGACAAGGAAAAGATTGATCAGCAATCGGGTGGAAATCAGCACTCCCCCAAAAGAGTAGCCGTGCCAGTTTTAGTGAAAGACGGCAAGCCGTGCACTGGTTCTAACCAACCAGACGACGGGGGGCACCATGGACAGTCCGCTTCCTCGGGCCACGGGGGCGGCATGACGACGGCCGTGGTCTCCCCTCTCTCCAACGGACCGGGCATGGCCGACTCCCCGACCCTCCCCATGACTGGTTCTCCGACGGGGTCCCTTTCGGTGGACACCAGTCATTCCCTGTCAGCCCACACCAGCCCCCAATCTAGTCTGAACAGCATTCACATGCATAACGCAGCCCTCAACTATTCGGCCGCGGCAGCCAATATGTCCAGCTCATCCTATCTCCTCAATGGCGGCCGAACTTGGTGATACTAGGACCTCTGACTGTACTATGTATGAGACACTACCATCCTAATGTGTGAAAGATGTGTACTTTAACACTGTGTGTACTAACGGTGCACCGAAAGACTGTTTTCTAAGTCAGCTGACACTTAAAACACAAAATAAAATTTGTGTACCAAGCGTCCAACAATGGCTGCCAGTGAACAAACTTGACATTGGACTATTTGTTTGTTTACAATTGCATTAAAATTGATCTCATCTACAATCCACTACCTATACATTCCGGACTATCTTATGTGTGTTAGAAATGCGAAGAATTATGGAAATGACATTGATAAACTATGATATTTACATGTTCAGACATTCCAAAATACCTGGGCATGCATTAATGCCGGGATAACATTCATCCGTTTTCATCCATTTATTCATCCGTTCATCCATGCATCGATGGCTGCACGTGCTGTCACATGACTGTCATTCACGAATGGTAAACAAACTACATGTCATATATTTATATAATTCAATTGTGAAAAAGAAAACGTCATTTCACGGTGTTAAGTATTAAGCCTTGCTTTTTTTGTCAATAGGGCTTTTTTAATGTATCTTACATGTTGTAAATTCATGTGTAAATGTTTTAATAAGTGGTGAATGTACAAAAAAATAATGCGTGTACAATAATGACATTTTCCCTTTTTCATTTTTCAATCATTATTTTACAAATTATTTACATGATGTATTTCAGGATTTATTAGTGTAAGAACAAAATGCATTGTGATTGTGATAGTCACTTTAATAAAACGAATTAAGTGGAAAAAAAAAATCGGCATAATTATGTGATGAATTATCAGAATTAATGATGACGTTTCGAGGGAAGAATTTTTTTAGAATTTGGTTGTTAGGCAACCGGAAAATGCTTGCCAATTGGAGCTTCTTTTTAGGGAGGCAACAAGGTCTTTTGGATTGAGGGAAGTTCTTTTTGGCATTGTGTGTGAATTCTTCTGCAAATCTCAGTGAATTCGTCTGCTCATTAGACCCAAACGACAAAACAGCAAATAAATTAACGAGACGATATTTGTGTTAATCGCCATTATGGCCGAAATTACAGCCTGGCGCGCTCGTGTAATATCGACGGAATTAATTGCCATAAGAATTTGTCATTAAGGGGGGCGCTGGAATGAAGCACTGACACATTTGCCCTCCTGGATTTCACAAAGGGTGAATATTGCCCCGTCTCTTTTTATGACAGTTTCTGTGCTGTCTTTTCTGTGTAGTACTTCATTGTTATGGCAACCGAATTGCTTTTTTGAAAAACCTATTTTTTCTACTATTTTTTTTTGTAGCTAATTTCACAGCTACATAGCCTACTGTTGCTTTAAATTTACACAGTATTTTTTTTTCATACGTAACCCCTGCAATAGCGCTTATTTTACTAAACAGTTGTATTTTGGCAAAAGAAAATATAAATTTATCATAAAACATTATTAGACACCTAAAACGTTCTATTTCTTCCAATGGATGTCTAAATTACAGTTGCTTTATAGGTGATTTGTTGGACAATTTTACTTTGAAAATATTTTTGAACGACAGACTCTTTTGTTGCATGCTGTAATATAACCTCTGTAGCTATTGTATTTTCTGAAATACATGACACTGAAAAATGCTGAATTCTCAATTGTAATAAGTAATAATTATATTTATTTGACAACGCTATTCATACATAGCTGTATATGACAGTATATATAATTATCATGCAGTTTTTTTAAATGCATTTTCGCTATAACAGTGAAACAGTCCTGCAGGAGTATCCTAAAAGCAGAATTATTCTGTCTCATCCATGGAATTGCTTGAGATAATTCGTCTGTAATTGTTGGGCAGAGTGTTATGTAAACAGACCGGTTTCCCGCCTCAAGTTGGCCACTCAGAGGTAGCCATGTTGGACGCAAATTCTTTGTTCTTCTAGAGTACATGCAAAGATCAGAGTGATAGGGACAATGATCACAGTGCCGTAAATTGCGGGTTATTAAGTGACAAATTGCGTGGAGAAAAAAAAAACACTACAAAGTATAATTTATAATTTTTAATGCCATATGAAATAAAATAATGAAAAAGTATAGAAAAAAAAAACACAAAAGCATAATTTCAACAAGACATAATGAAAAGAAGTATTTTAATCACATATATCTTTGGTGACCATTTATTCCCTTTCAAATTATTAAATGTTTTATCCAATATTTTCCTGATGAATAACCTAATATTAAATTTTTAAGCGAATTTGAATGATTTAACTTTCAATTTCATCAGCATTTTCAATGAACAGGTGTTATACTGATTATATTCATGGCTTCACACCTGACAAATTAAGTTCCCTAACTGTTCACGGCCAACGTCAATACAACGTTTAGCAATCCCCAGTTAACAGTTTATAATGAGCTTAGTCTTACAGGACTCGTATATTATCAATTGTGATTATGAACACCTGTGTATACAGTTTAACACATGGACAATGAAGGACTTGCTGGAAAATGTGATTGAAAATCAATGGGTATGGAAAGTAATACCTAATGAAATCATTCCAAATATTCAATTAAAATGTTCTGCAATTAAGGACGACTGACAAATATTCAATTAAGATATTCTGCAATGATGGATTGTTGAAGTAGAAACAAAAGGATAGATTATAGTTGTGTCTTCTGGTTTTTAGCTAATGTCTAAAATGCTTTGTTTTATTAACATTAATTTAGTGCAATGTATTTTACCAATGTTATTATTATTACTTTGATGAAAAGTAGCCAACTAGGGATGATAAACCAAAAATACATGGCATCAATTCTTGGAGCAGTATGGCATTTCAATTAATTGATATGGTCTCAAGTTGAGCATTTAATCAACACAATGGCTGACTATTAAGCTGTAATGGTTTAATTGTGGCCTCAATTCCCACAAGAAGTTGACCAGTAGTAGACCAGTAGTGGACATATTTAAGCTCCCAGGTGTGGCGGGGGTTCCAGGGAGTGAGGCGGGGAAGCAACAATGGCGGAGAAGCGATTGGGCGGACTGCCTGCCGGGCGTTTGTTGAGCGGGGGGGATGAGGCGACATCCCTGTCAGTGGGCATCTTAGGGGGGATCTTTGATACTCCGCTGAACCCCACAGAGCTGGGGATTGTAAACTGACACCCAGGGTGACAACAGACGCTGATCACAAACACCCCAGGCTGTGATTCCATGCCGATTCTTCCCGAAATATCTGGTTCCTCAACAAATAAATGTCCGTTTCCATCCCCCTACCATCCACTATCATCCGCGGGGAAATAAGAGTATTTTCGCATCCCTCCTAATTCGTTTGATTTGCACGATCGGTTTCTCCCCAAGTGCCTTCTTAAACTGCCCCTACAATCCCCAATGCTTGTGCCACACATTTCAGGTGTTTAGTTCAGGCAAATTTAACTCTTTTCTCACACTTTTATGACTCAAATAATGTGCTTTTCCTTTCAATACAGTAAATATGTGTTGACAACCGCCACTTGAGCGGATAAACATTTTCAAAGTTCATATTTGGAAAACATTTAATTGAAAGCACAAACACCCTAAAAATAGAGAAAGAAAAAAATAACCAGTGGTATTTTTTTACGTACAATCATATTTTGCCTAAATTTTTATGGGGGGAAAAGGTGTGTGCACATTGAATATTTGCCAAGCATGCTTTTGCGTGTTTACCGAAGTATTAATTGATCGTTCAGTGTCAATAGAATATCTGTATAAACACAGCAGGTACTTTAAATATTGTTTTTATTTTTAACCAGTAGGCTGGCTACCTGCCACATATGCTCATTTGACCTAAAACTTTTTTCCCAATTAAATAATACTGTACACTACTAAGTAATAATAAAAAAAATATATATATATATTTATAACCTAAATTAACATCATTTTCTGCTTGTCAGCATTATATAAAGTGAAGTTATATTTGCTACTCAACAATGTTATTTTAAAAATAACATTTTAATACCATTTTGAAATACTCACTCCAGCTTTGGAGACGCAAGATCTTAGATCAAGTTAATGATCAATGATTTGGGTAAAACCACAGCAATATTTCTCGGAAGCCTATCTGACCAATGTTAGGATTGAAGGTGTGACAAACCTAACAGGATCCAAGCGCCGATGATTCAATGACGTTTATTATTTTTGCAAAAACAGACGAATCCTGTCTGGCTCGGAGCAGACGACACTTGAGAGACAACATGGCGGCAAATCAAAGCGCGCGACTCCTGCTGGTTGCAGCTCCTCCATAGACAACAAATAAACAAGCACAATTCAATAAATCTTCGGTCTATCCTTATCTCTTGTCCTGTTTGTTTGATGTAAATATGTACGTGTCTAACCAAAGATCGTGATAGGCCAGTAAGGGTATGGCTTTTGGTCGGTCGCATACATAGTAGTCTGCTGGGAACGAGGTGATTATCATATTAGACTACTTCAAGAGTGCTGTTGTCTACTTGTATAAACTAGTAAGCCACGAAGTATATAGCCCAGAATCCTTTGGTATTAAATACAACAATTAATCACGATTTAATTTGGCTTGTAATTTGTTTGACAAAATATATAATAAATTAATCAGGAAAACGACATTTACTACTACTGCTGCTACTAATACTACTAATACTACTACTACTACTACTACTACTACTACTACCTTCCTACCTACTGCTAATATTACTTCAACTACAACTACAACTACCATATTACTACTACTAATGCTATTAAAACTACTTCTTTTTCCTCTTCTTTTCCTCTTTCTTCTTCTCACGGCAAAACACATGAGCCATGTTGGAGGCCACTAAATGAAGACAGTTTAATTCACAATGCCAACAATTGTTCTCCATTTTTCGGGTCATGGGTTCGAATCTCTGCTTTTGCGTGCTGGAGTTTATTGAACGAATGATTGTGCGGCGTGAAATGAAGCGAGAGTTTATTAAATAACGCACAGAATAGAGTTCTAACGCTTCAGTGGCATGCTGAAATTTCTCTGCAGGGGATAAAGATTATGAGCTAGCTGCCAGGGTTATCAGTTTATGCAGAATTCTCACTTTGTAGGTCATGTTTACAACTGCGCTGATTACTTTGTTGCGTAATCGTTAATCTCATTGCATGCAAATCGTTTGTTGGGTCAAATGATAATCACTTTGTCTCATCAGAAATTCATGACCCCCCCCCCCCCTCCTCCCCCACCCTCCATGGGATGACAAGGGTTAAATTGACGAAAACGGGCCCGAGCTGAGTGGCTAATATTCTGTATACAGAGAAGAAAAAATGCATGCATCAGAAGGAATAAAAGAAAGAAAATAAGAAAGAAAGAAACTTGCATCATGGTGTGCGATTAAAACAGACGTAAAAGACATAATTGAAGCAAGTATGTGCAAACAATTTTTTTCCAGAGATAAACTAGGTTTTCCGGAATAGGTCAAATGACTTAAATTAAAGCAATACACCAATGTGGACTGAAAGGTTATTTCACTTTTCATACCACAAAGATATGTTGAAAGAACAGGAAGTTAAGAAATATTGTGATTTTGGCAGTAAATTCAAGAGAAAGATAAGGCCTGCATTGAATGAATGATAATGAATGAATGAATGAGTGAAAGGAAGGAAGGGAAGGAGAAAAAAAATAGAAATGAATGAAAAAATTAGCAAGTGAATTAAGAAAGAAAAGATACATTTTGGACACCATGATGACCTGAAAATTGTATAAACCAAAAACATAATTGACTGCTTTATTGATGAATTAAATATCGAAAAATGCCATGGCATATGTTGAATGAGACCATATGGGCTGCATAGCTGAGAAGAGGACGTTATAGGGGAAGGTCAGCCAAGTATATTTGGGGATAGATTAGAGGCTATTGTCTATGAGAGGTTTTTGGAGAGTACTTGTGTTCTGCTAGGCTGGGCGCTGCTGTGCTGCTGTTGTGGGGGAAAGAAATGAGCCCATCTCCCCTCCCACCCACTCCCTTTCCTAACACCACATTGGCCTTACCCTTGTGTAACCAGCAGCCAGAAAAATCTGTTTAAATTTTATCCCTTTGTTGACAGAGTTTTAACGGACCTCCCTATATAGTTATGACTCTCATTAGTATGTTTGTGCCACTGTTTAAGGGATTGGGGGAGGGGAAAGGGGTGGAATTGGTCAAACGGTTAACCAACAAACAGCCCACCTTAATTTGTCACGTGGCATTTAGCTGGCTAATCATTTCCACCCCAATTAAAGGTGTTAACGTGCAGCAAAATGCCAGGGCTGCAATAATGAACCTCTAATTAATTAGAGGCGGACAGTACTGTGTGCCGACAAGAAATTGATTTGTCCCCTTATTATGAGGTGCAGTATGATTGAACGACTTTGCAAATAACTAAATTGTCAGGCATATAGGGCACCCTTTTACCAATTAATCAGACATTAAAGAGTATATACCCTAACTGACTACCTTTAAGTTAGTCATGAATTTAGGGGACTATTGTTTATAGGATTGTGTTGACCTTTTATTTTTTTCAAGTCAGTCTTTGTATTGAGACATTTTTCATCAATGTCAGGCCTTAGTCTGAAAAACAAAAGTACTTGTTAAGTGGATCTATGTGAACGTTTTTGGTGTGAGAGACAACGTCGCCTAGCAACAATTTATGATATTTATAAGCCTTTTGAGGGCGACTCACACGCCTTTGTTTGAAGATCAGCGGAAGGTGTTGAGGGCAAATTCCGGACCTCCCGTTTGAAACACTAAAAGGCGGTCCTGCAGACGTTAATCCGCTCTCAAACAGACCGTGTTTGTCTGCTGTGGTCCGCCTTTTCTATCAGCCGTCGGCTTGTTTGCTGCCCCGCTTACCGCCTGTTCGGCTCACCAGCAATCCGGCCTCTGGAAAGCGGCCAACCCAGGAAGACACAAGGTGAAAACAGGATTCGATCCTTTGAACAGGTCTGTATATAAGTTGTGAGAGATGTCACTTATGTTCTAAAATCACTTTATAACTCCCAAAATATTGTCATTTGAAAATGTGCATGTATTTATATATCTACTGATAATATTTTCCCCATTGCAAGTGTATCATTTAGGATCCGTTTATTGTGAGAATAAGAATAAAGGCAATATAACTTTCATCATGTGAATAATTTTTTATGATTTCTATTTTTTTTAATTTTTACAAGAGTTAAACTTAACTACCCACAGTTGATGATTTTTACTACAAAACACCACTACTGTTACAATTTACAATTTATTTGCACAAGAATCCGTCATGAGATGATGAATAATGCTAGGAGTCCACACCAAAAATAGGGTCTTTTACTTGTCTCACTGGTATAGATCTACTACATTTTGGGATTTTTCATGGTCGAAAATTAACTCTTTGTAAAATATTACTGCTAATATAAATATATGATGTGCTTTTTTTGGTATTTCACTGATATTGCTAGGCAGATGTAATGATGAGATGATAAGACCGGAAGTCTAGACGTTTTCGCATTTGCCCAGTCGTCATAGATACAAGGCATGAGTTTCATATTTACTTATGAATCCTATATGGTCTATCCGCTATTGGGCCAACATTTCTAATTGGAATCAGATAGAGTATAGGCCTGGCCTAACTGGTGATTCCTGATTCATTGAGCACCAACTGATAATGCACTGTTCATGGGTTGTAAGAAAAAGGAAGGCGATTGCCGTGTGCGGGCAATTGAACGCAGTTCAAATGAGCGGACTGGTTTGTGAAAGAAAGGGAGGGAGCCCCGCCAGTTTCCTGTGAGCTGTGCTAATTCCAATATGGCTGCTATAGAGCTCTGCTGGCTGCTGCGGCGGCTGGGAGCCTAACCATGCAGAGCCCGCGTGGGAAACTCGAGTTCGTCTGCTCTTCTCACTTTTGACTGATCCCATTTGAAGCCATGGCCTCATGAAATGCGAATTAGCAGAGACGTTGTCGGTGGACTAAAGAACCATCCAGGCAGCGAGAGAGAGGGAGTTTTCCACTGAAATGCTTAATTGGCACGATGTGACGGGGGCCCGGGAACCTCCTGCCGACTGGCGCCCGTCTCGCCAGCCCCATAGAGCACGGAGGTCCGGGTGCATCGTGCGCAATTAGCGCGAACAAGGCTTTCTGAATCCAAGTGGCCGGAAAATCTCGCCTAATGACTGTTTTTGTAATGCGTAATTGCTGATCATTGATTTGTCGACGTGACTACTGACGGCCTAGCCACAGCTCTTCACTTTTTACTCAAATCCCCTCTTCCCCAGCAGCAGCATCCGATCCCTTCATCCTGTCACATCAGAGGAAAATATATATCCTCCTCAGCAGCAACCACAAATATCGAACAGGCATCGCTGGATTCATAAGACAGTTTTTATTTTGGTGCAAGAAATAGGATTATCATTAAATTAACGTAAGCATGGGTTGTGAGAAACAAGTCTAATGGAATTTGTAACACCGAGCTATGATTACCTAAAAAAAAACACGTATAAATAATCTTATTAATCTGTTTATATTAATTAATAATATATAGGCCTACTTATTGATTTTTTGTCCCGCCAGTCATTAAAAGATCGACCTTTTTTTAAATATTATAATTGTAAAATCAATGTCACTCTATGAAAATATTTATAACAATCAAAATTACGAAAATGTAAAAATGCGATACAAAACACTGCTGTTTGTTAAAAAACACATTTTTGTAAATATTTTGAACACTACCAGTTAAAATTCTCAGTACAAACATTTTGGATGGCGTATCTCATTATTAATTTTTTCATATTTTTATAATTTATTTAAAACATTCATTTGACCTATATTATTAGTCAGGTGTAATACTATGTTCCCACTCTAATGCCATGTTAATGGTCCTTATAATCATTTCTGTGAGGGATATAAGCTCTCTGTATGATTATGAAGTACATTGATCTGTATTCTATTGTACAGTGACAATAGGTACTCCAGTGGACAACACCCATGTTTCATTAAAGCTTCATAAATTAAATATGTTATTGGCACACAGTCCTAACTCACACATGTTCATAGAGTATCTATTGTAATGCATACTAGATATACAATGCTATATGCATGATTAATGCTATTGTATCAAAGTGACAATGCATTCTACATGACCTTGTCTATTTAATATAAAAACCCAACCTAAATTGCATAACTTATCCAGATGTACATTATTTATTTTTGGCTTAGCCAATTAGTAGTTCTTCATTTGCTAATTGTTATAAGTGTAATTGAAATATAGTTTTGTGGACAAAAAATAAGTAGTTTAATTAAAAATTGAAATAATGTGAAAAAAAGATATATTATTTAATTTCAGTATTTTCTTTGACAAGATAGCATGTTTGAAAGTGATATAAATATTAAAATATATGAAGTATTTAAAATAAATATGATCAGGCTTTTGTGTATATAGAGTGTTAAGAGTCATGTTTCTAACACTCCAATGATATTTGTTATAATATTTTTGAATAATTTGGTAACTTGTGTCAATCTTTAGTCCTTAATATATCATGCGTCATCTATGATATATCTTGCTAAATTCGAATATTCCATTATTTTGTAAAGCCAATCAGGAGTAAATCCATGCATAAATCAACAGTTAAATTGTTTAAATAATTTGAAAAACATCTTACCCATAGTTGTCTGAAAGAATTTAGAACTTTTTCATTAAATCACCCAAATACCCATGGCTACCAACAACTACCATCCGCCAAGTAACTAACGTGTGTCATCCGCAATGTAATGTCATGAGCCAAAATCATGCTGTTTCATGGGCATCTTTACCTATTTTTTAATCATTTATTTTTGGATAAAACATAATAATACTCAAAATAAAAATATACTATTAATTTTATACATACTCATTGTATGTTATTCGTTAATACACGATTTCGACCTTATTAAAATTAATTCTACTTACTTGCTTATTTACTTACTTTCTTTGCTATAATTACTTACTTTACTTTATTTATTTACTTTAATTACTTACCTACTTACTTACTTACTTCCTTCCTTCCTTTCTTACTTACTTACTTACTTACTATTTCGTATGACTGAGAGCATGCATGTTATAAAGTATAGTGTATCCTGTGCCTTATAAATCAAAAGTATCAAATCTTCACAAATCTCCTGTACACAAAGTGAGTTTAGCAGAAACTGGAGGGGAGAACAAACTTATGCAGAAGTGGGGACGTGTGTCAAATTGTTGGGATAGTTTAAAAACACAATGGATGTTGAGAGTCAGACATTTGTGCAAAATTCAGTTGAAAGGAGAGTTGGCAGATTGGCTTGAGCTAGGAGAGAATTGTGGTCATTCTGGACTGGACATTGCTGACCAGGTGATGCTAAGTCCTTGAGTGGACAGTGGTCAATTGCTCTGAAGGCACCGCCAATCTGATGGGCCATGTCTTTCCTGCTGCAGAGGCGGAACAGATGGCTAGCAGAAGGGGGGGGGGTTGATCTGACAATATATCTGAAGTGTAATACAGAGATTAAGGTATGTCTAGCAGATAGGAGGGGGAGGGTATACAGGAGGGAATACAGGAGGAGATACAGGAGGGGATAGATGAAGTTTGGAGGCATCACCAATCTTTTGGGAAATGTTGAAAGTATTGCAGAATGGTTGGAATATATTACCTGGATCCCCTAAAAAAAAATCCAACATTTTATTCCATGTTAATCAAGTTCATATCACTATCTGTACAATAACAGGTTGACAGTGATGTGGTGCTGTTGTGTATAGACATTTTATCTGAACCGAGGATGCTGGGACAAAATATCGCACGAAGTGTACAGAAATTAAACATGAGAATTTTTATTATTGTGACAGGCTGATTGAGATGTACCATAATAGTTCAAACCAACAATACTAGCCAAGACTTTGGTTTAAATTCTTGCGAATTTTCAAATATGTGCCCTATATGCTTACCATCTCACCATTGTCAGACATTTACTTTGTGTGATACGCCCCTGAAGTCCTTGAGCCCCATCCAGCCACAACTATTAGCGATATAGGTTCAGTAAACCCATATCCAGTGGTTATCTGGGTTCTCTTGAGATTCAAGGGCAACAGCTCTTGAGACTGTGCTCCAAAGATTTCTCAAGACTCCGGAAATCTTGAAATGAGTTCACAAGTCCCGCCAAAGAGGGCCTCACAATTTCACTTCAAATCGATGTGTATTTTCATCAACAGAACTCTGGGAAACACAGACTTCTGAGACTTCTATAATTGCCAAAATTTGTCTGCTCGCCACTCACTGAGAGTTTGTCTGAATAACTGGAAGAAAAGGTTATTTTTTCAGTATATACTTCAAAAGTTCAGTGCCCTTGTACATGTACAGATACTCCGAAAACAAGAAATACACAATGATTTTTTTTTTGGCATCCGAAACTAGTTTAAAATGAAAAAAAAAAATCTATTAAACACTTTGGTATTTTGCAGCTATTTTTATTTATTAATTTCTCATTGTATTTTAAGATATTTTGTTAATATTATGATTTCACCTTGTACATTATTTTGTAATACATGCTGCACGAATAAGCATGAGAATTATATAATAACATAAATGCTTTTATAATGATACTAAATGAGGAGTGTTACCTTCAGCTAAACGTACATCTACTTTGCACTTACACTCCCAACAAAATGTTGCAACAATGATACAACCCAATTCATTAGAATATCATAATATGGGACTACCACATTCACTTAGAACACTCTTCGTTTTACATTGGATTGAGATTGGAATATACCACACATCCAAACATAAAATATGAAGACTACAATGACAGCCATTGGAGCCATCAATCCTCAGGGTATACAGGCATTGAGTGAAGAAGCTGGACTTCAATTTTATGCATTTAATGAGACGTTCTGGCATGGCCTGTTAAACTGCAGCAAGCTAAGTGAAGATGCCTGACTGATGAAGGTAATGAGGATGACTCTGCAGCAGCAGCAGATCATTACAATGAGGAAGCCGCTGACTGATCCCTCATTACAGACAAAACTCAACCAGGCGAACTCACAAATCAAGCGTCAAACCTTTCAGGCCTCAGAGCAAGAAGTTGAGATTATAATGAGGAGAAGTTGTTGTCTGTGACAAAGTTATCACAACATAAAACTTGGACTGTTCATGCAATTTAAAACTCATAAATTATTGCTTGGAGCTGAATTTTACTTAATAAATGTACAAACAAGCCATCCCATCAGATTTCTCTTCTTCTCTTCTCTTCTCTTCTCTTCTCTTCTCTTCTCTTCTCTTCTCTTCTCTTCTCTTCTCTTCTCTTCTCTTCTCTTCTCTTCTCTTCTCTTCTCTTCTCTTCTTTTCTCTTCTCTTCTCTTCTCTTCTCTTCTTTTCTCTTCTCCAACAAATGATGGCTGCATAATGCAATGTCAAAGTGCCTTGGGAGGCTCAGCATCAGTTAGGCAGGGATGCGGGGATGCAGATGGATGTTGCGGCAACTGCTTATGCATCTCAGATGAGCGGGAAAATTGGCGCAATTGGATGACGTTTAGATGCAGGGCTGAGTAGCAGGGCCGGGGTATTTTAGCATTCTAGCCTAGGGCCGGAGTCCTCTTGGTGCACACGGCTTTTAAACAGTTAAGAGGAATCGGGCGCAGTCTCCTAGGACCCTCATTTAAATTACATCAGTGGCAAATTTGCTTTATGTGGAAAATTGGCGGCCGAAATGACTTGTGTTGCTGTGGGCGTTTTGTGAGATTACTGGCAGGAAGAATGGTGAAGGGCGCTCGGCCCGTCAACCGCTGTTACAAGGGGCCTTCACGGGGGATAATGGTTGCAAGCGAATTACTAGGCAGAGAGGGCAGGAGAGAGAAGGAGTTTCTTGTGAGAATTTCCTGGGCCAGCTCTAGGGTTCTCCTGCTGCCGATCTGTCTGCTGATTAAGTAGGTGGCGAAACAGGAGTGCCTCGGGGCGCTCCTCTCTTTCCAGCACATCTCTGCTTTCCCCCGCCGCCCAAACACCTTTTATCTTGCCAATAGAGCCACATAATTTCTCAAAGGTTTTCTACCAATATCCGCTTATTGGGCCAAGTGACAATGTAAATTCGGCGCCCTAGGCTCACAGACAAACTCGGAGGGCCAGGGGCATCCTTTGATGTTGACTGCTGCAGCATCCCTGTCTCCCTGATGAGAAGCCTGCTTGTTGGAGCGAAACACAAACGCAGCTTCCAAAGACATAATGAGCCACAAGATGAAGGAGCCAGACACTGAAAGAATGCAGTTCATGCAGCCAAAAATCATGTAATAAAGTACATGCAAAGAAGGAATTAAAGAATATTTCATATTCAAGGGCTGACTATGTCTATAGACACCAACATTAAGGCCTACTTGTAAGATTAAAATTGCTATCGAGAGGACACTGAAAGATGCAGTTCAACCACAAAAGCTTATGATAAACTTATACATGAAAATGAGAAATACTTAAAAAATTACTAAGATCTTGGTTAACAGGAGTGTTAGTCAAAAATGTCTTAAACCCAAGGGAAATGATAAGAAAAATGGTAAAACAATGCAGATTCTTTCCAGAGGAGTTGGAATTAGCCGGTTACAGCAGGTGACCGTTCTGTACAGGTAGCCGTTCGGGGCAGGTTTGATTGTAGAAAAAGTTCTCTTCTATTGCATCTAGATGGATCATAAAAACATTGCTGACATATTTATGGAATTAACGCATTGCAAAATCCAGTCCATGCGCTAAGGTTTGGAACGGAACACTGGGAAGTTGCATTTGCAGAGATCTGAAGAGCGAGGAAGTTGAAGCCGGTTTGGCATGCATGGCGAAATGACTAGCGAATCCATAACACAAATGAGGGACGGGGAATGCAAGCAATAGGTCTGCATGCCTCATGAGATATGGGATAGGATGGTGTATGTAGTATTTGGTGGGTTCTGCAGGCACAAACACTCCATGAGATGCCTTCATTAGTTGCGCAGGCAGGAGAGATGCGGTGCTGAAGGATGCTGGAGGAGGGAGGCAAACAGAAATATATGCAGGGGCCGTTTAGTGCGGGGGGTGCTTGCAACCAGGGGGCGTGCGATTCTGTCCAATTCTCATGATGAATTGCGGATCCGTTTCGGTGCCAGGCGGAGGAGACCCAGGAGACCAGTTTTCTCCCCCTGTTGAAGGACCCAAGTAATTAGCGGCGCAAATGAAAGACAACAAAAGCGCCGATTCGTCAGCAGTCCGAGAGCCGTATTGTCGTTGTCGAGGGCCCTAGCCCCCGCTCTCCATCTCCTCCAAAACTTCCGACTTCATATCTAAACAAACCCAACGAATCTGCCAGTTGTCGACTTCTCACACACAGAGCAACCAATAACCGACAACAGACCAGCGATGTGGCCAACCACCCTGCATTAAACAACACACGACGGTGCTCGGCAAACATGGCGCCAAAATGAACCCCACCAGTCTCAAAGTCATTCAACTGGCTGGCAAACGTTGCGCAGAATGCAGTAATTGAAATAGACAATAATTCCTGGCAATGTATGATCCGCTGCATGCATGGGAGTATCACCTAATTCTGTTTTAATCTTCCGTCTGAGAAATCACATTGAAAATCTTCATCATGACTATTTGATGGTGCCTAGAATCACTCACGCCCCCGCCCCTAACTATAGACATACTCAAAAGCCAGTCATCCTTGGTAATTAATTTCATTTCTAAAAAGGGGCTTCTTTTTTTTTTACGAAAAGTTAGTCATTATGAAATTGACTAAGACTGACTAATGGTAAACTAAACCTGACTACACTTTTAGTCTATAAAAAGCTATAGGTGTCAATCTAGTGTCTCTATACACAGTTAGCTGCTATGAGTCTATGACTAACCAGTCATGGAGACGTTCGTTGCACAAGCCTTCCAACAATGTCTCGTGCAAAAATCTGAGCCTTTGCCAATACGTTTTCATTGGGGTGATTTCGTGGCAGTTTGACCTTAATTAATCGCACGGTACCTGCACGAGGCTTGCCAAGGGAGGAGCACGAGGTCATCGATTAATAACACAGTAGGGGCGAATTGACTGGTCAAAGCGACCTCAGTTCATTAGGCAGCAAATCACCAATCATATAATGGGGCAATTGGCTGAGGTTTCATAGCTCCTTTTGAAAGGGTCTGCTCTTGTTAGTGTCTCCAGGATTAAACATCGAAAAAAAAAGTGAAGCTATGATAATGAAATCACTTCTAAATTTAAGAAAAAATCTGCAATGTCATATGTAGATTCTATGGTGCTAATTTCTAATTCTGTACTATTGTAAAATTGGTATAATGAGAGTAAATGGTAATAATATCTTATAGTAGGACTAGAAACAATTGAGCTTTATATTAATATTTAGCAGTTAATTCCAGATTATCAAGCAATGCTGAAGGATAAATCAGTTACAATTAAATTTGGCACAATTTACACATATTAAGCAGATTTAGGCTTTATAAAACATGAGGTCATATATACCTAAACATAATACAATCTCAGTGATTTTGGTGATGGCATGTCAATATTTCTTCTGAACCTCAATGTTAACAAGTTGCCATGGTTTCCTGTTTACCTTGCTACGAGTAATTTCAGGTTTTTAGCCAGCTCCACCCCTTGGTTCATCAAAACACATTGACAGTATCTTCACACCATGTATTCACTCCAATTCAATTTGAGCCGTAACCACAAAATGGCATTTTTTAGGATTGCAACTCAATTTTTCTTGGTCTTACAGTTTATTGAATATTTGCACAAAGGCACAGGTGCGCGAGAGGCCAGGGGGATATACACCTTCTGTGGGCCAAAAGAGAGCATTATGCATGGCCAATTAAACTATCAAAAGTTGAAGTGCCGAGTAAAATGTTGGGGAGTCGCTGCATAAACGCTGTGGGTTGGCTCAATAAAAGCACGGGCATTTTAGAGCATTCAGTGTGTTGAAAACAGGAAACCCAGCGGTTTTATCCCAACACCTGCAGTAATTAGGAGAACCGTGGCAGCCACAACAGACTTAAGCAGGCCTACCCAGATCTTGCAATACATCCTAATTATGGAAAAGGCCGTATTGTGCTCATTGTTAGGTTGACATGTGACGTCACAATGAGGGAAACAATGAGGACAGAGGTAGGCTGAGCTGCGCAGGACTTGGAGGGCCATACAGGGAGTTAGGAGGGATGTGTGGGGCTTTCTTTGTGACAGCCACACGGCCCTCCTAGACCCCTTAACTCTCCTCCAAACGCGGATTTGTGTTACTTTCAAAGCCAGCCTTGATTAATTAAGCCAGAGACGTGCCCCTCCAGTCGTTTTGATACTCAGTCGTCTGAAATAAATAGGCTCCTAGCAGTTCGGCCGCCAACAAGATCTGTGCATGCCAGCACAGTAATTAGAATGGTAGACACACCCAAGTTTTCTGTCTGTTCTTGCTTTCTTGCTTATCTGTTGTTACTTATCTTGGTCATTTTTTGTTTGTTTTGCTCAATGTTTGTGTATTATATGCATTCTTTGGAGGAAACTGAGCGGTCAGCTCCTCTGAAGGTCCTGGGTCCTAAAAGTGACCACAGCCTGCCTGGTCCCTCTTCATGAACTACATTTCTCATCTGGATGTTGTTCAATTGAATTGTATATTGTTATATTGTCTCAATAATACTGGTTTGAAGCTTAGTTATTTCACATGACCAGCTGCCAGAGGCAGACGTGATGATGAGATGATAAAGCTCTCTGTTTCCATCTTTCACCTCAATCAATCCTCGAAGAACGTACTGCACTATCCTGATCCTAACCTTCGCTTTCATGACTTTTGCTTAGTTGTTTTGCACAGTGACAAGGCAATTACTGGTGCATAATTAACAATGAATTGCAGTCAGGGCAAACTGCTTATGCTTGTAAACTGGTGAAGCATCTGCAGGTCGTCAAGTCGGAGCTAAAAATTTTTCTATTGTCAACCGTTGTTTTGCATTTGTAAGAGTGAAAGGGGAGACCTCATTTCCAGGTAATGGATTTGATCATGTGACTGAAGTTACTCGCAACATCACGTAACTGCCGTGACTTGTGCCATTCGAGACGGGATCCACTCGAAGCAGCGAACAAAAGGCGGGCTTTTTGCAGTTCAAACGCCTTTTTTCTCCAGCAGGATGAAGTGCTCTGAGGGATTTAGGGATGCCGTGTTGACCGACTGTTGTGCTGTGGAGAGCCCGTGTCACACGACGTCGTAGTTAGAGGCAAGCGGAAGTGGATTTAGCAGTGCCGCCAAGCGGAGAATGGCTGAGAATGCCCCGTATTTTCCTGGACATGAACACGTGCGATTGTTTCCACACCTCTCGAGCAGGAGAGCTCAATGCGCTGCATGTTTGATTTTCAGTGATCAGCCACAAGCCACATGAAACAAATGCAAATGTATGAAGAAAGACAAACGCTCCTTCAAAGAGCCACGTGGCCCCACGTGCGTGTGACCAGTCTAGGGACATGTGACCAGTCTCAGGGCCAACAGTAATCAATTAAACGCTGCGGTTGCCTGGCTCCGTGCTCACCGCTGACGAAAACATTGCGCCTTTAATGTCAGCTCATCGTCCATTCCCCACCACGTGCACAGCGCGTGCACAACCCTCATTTCCTGACCTTTTAATGACCTTGACAATGAGCCCTTCCCAGCATTCCATGTTCGTTGTTGGTTCATGAAAGTATAATGACCCCGTTCTGTTTCCCCAGTGTGGGTGATAGTGTCCTGTCTGTTTAGCCCAGGTGCAACTACAACACAGAAATGAAGCACGATGTCATGTTTTTTTGTATAAACGTAGATCATTTGCCACTTCTTGAAATTAAACAGTATAATTCTTGTATACGTCAGTTGTCAGAATGTTACATGGTCTTAACAATGAGTTTATTAGTCCCTATGTGTTACTGAGGGAACGTATTTGTGTTGAATCAGTACCATCCGTACGGAAATAGGTCCCATGATACTGCCATCCATAGGGAAAACATGTTGAACCAGTGAGGAAGTATATTGAATCAGTACCATTCACAGGAAAACAATGAGTACCATCCGCACTGAAACTGAACAATCCTGTTGTTAGATAAAGCTGACTAAATGGCAGCAGTCATTATATAGTCTCAGTCAAAATGTCTACATGTAGGCCTAATTATAAGATATCAATCCAAACAATTTCAGTGACACCTACCGATCTAAATGCCATAGTAAATGGGAAAAAACACTTACATGTATTTGCTGAAAAAATTATAGGACCAAGCTGATTTGTTGATGCTGTGAATTTGCCCAACCACCTTGTGTTGACAACCACCTGAATGTTTGTATTTGTCTCTGGATCCAACTCTATTGACTTGTCCTCCTCCGCAGGATGAGAGTGACCGATGACTGAAAGTGATCAAAGCCAGGGACTCAAGCACCACAAGATGGATGGACGGATGAAGGATGGATGGTGCACCAGCCAGCCTCCTTCCCTTTCCATCATTCACCAAACACCAAAACCAAACAGGACACCAGTACCACCAGCCCACACTTATTTGATCTCTCAGCCTCTTTTAACTTTTTGTATTTTAACTGTTATGTAAATACAAACTGCTTTTGTCAGTCAGTTTTGCCCTACACATATATATGCTAAATTGATAGTAATAAAGAGGCAGAAATATTGCGGTAATATATGTAGTACATTAACTTTTAACAAAAATGGCTTCAAAACGACATGTTTAATATATATGACTGGAAAAGTCACATGCTACAGGCTTATTGCAATAGTCTATGTTAACATGACTCGATGTGCTGAATCCACCGAAGTCAAATGTATAGTATGGTCTAAATTTTACTTTCTAAAAAGAGGGTTTACATAATGAAACATTCATTAGCCAAACAAAAAACCAATTTGGGTAACTCGTAAATCCTCGTGTCTGACGATTTATGACGTCACCTGAAGGGGGACTGATGGGCCATGGGAAAAACGGGCATAAAAGGCAGACGTCAGTTTGCTCTTGGTTTTCACCAACGTCGATAATTGCAGAGAAAATAAACGGTCCATCGGATACAGAAACATTTAACACCCGAACCAGGCACAAGCGAAGGGCCAAACAAGCAGATCTTAACTGCAAACTGCAAAAACGCAACAACAAACAGAGCATTAAAAAAACACCAGGCAGAGGCCAATCTCCCATGGCTCATTGTGCAGAATCACATTTCAAAAACAACGGGCAGACGACGTGCTGGAAATACCAAAGGCGCGCCGAAAGACCTCCCGCCATATTGGCCCTGATTGGAAGGTGCCTGACTAATCTTCCTGGGCAAATAGTTGACACATGCTTAGGTGGGTATTTCTGCCTGTAATTGTAATAAGCTCAATGGAATATATAGAAGCCACATACATTCCGAATTTATGGGCAGTTGTGGCCGAGTGGTTAAGGCGTTGCACTCGAAATGCAATGGGCTATGCCCGCGCAGGTTCGAATCCTGTCAACTGCGTTGGTTTTCTTTGCTGGCGCTTCTTGTTGGCATGAGCAATGCTTGAAAACTTGTGAAAGGCTGCACTATGGTAGTGTTGACAAATAATATAGACCAAAAAGGAAGACATAGATCTAAAATTACAACTCTTTTAAGATTTTGTCAAATTTATTTTTTAGTGATTTCTTAAGTTCTCGGTATCTCAGCCATATTATATCGATGTTAATTAATGTCTCAGTGCTCTGAAGATCAGTCAACTTTTATGACCAAAAGAGGCAGACCCAATGATGAGATGATAAGGGTTGGAGTTTTCTCTTTACATTACATTATAATAAATTGATTTAGTTGAATAGGTGACACAGCCTAATCACTGATTTTTTTTCTCACACATGATCGTCATGGCGGTGTCAGTTGTATTTATAAACAAACGCCGCCTTATTGGATTGGTGATGTGAGTTGCTGTGGGGCATTTTGATGTGGGTGTAAGTTTCAAGGGGCGGGTGGGGGCAGGTGGCAGCACCAGTATCAACCAGGTGCACCCCCCTGCACCCCACCCCTGTTTATCCACCCCTCTGATCATTTTGGCCACTTGAAGGAAGCAGTGATCTTCATGGGAAAATATCTTGTGTTCTTCATCAAAGGACCTCAATATCGCTCAGCTGTGGCTTCTCTTTGCAAAGGCATAAAATTCAATCAAATTATCCCACTATGAATATTCCAATAATGCATTTTTCATGATTAGCTTCATCTGTAGTTCATCTCCTTTTGGAAATATCCCAAAAATTTCACAAGGTTTTTTGTAAATTGAAGTCTTTATCCCTCTTTTCTTTTTCAGTCAAAACCATGAAAAAAATGTGTAACTAACTTTGTAACTTCGTGTAGTTTGATTGAATTCAGCCATTCATTGCTGTTTGACTGTAAACACAGTTTAACACACACAACTTGCATTTCTCCTTAGGAGTCTCTCTGAAGTCCGGGGGGCACCTCAGCAGCGACACTCCATGTCTTGGAGGTGTCCCCTCATATTACATATACAATGAATATAATTATTTCTTGTATATATGTTTCGACAAAATGTAGTTGATATATGTGTAATAAATTCTTCTTCTTCTACTTTGGTGGCTGACCGTCCCATCGCCTAATTATATGAAAACACCACATACATGTGTAACACCAATGTGTGACAAACCGGATGTACAAAACATATTATACCGGAAGTGCCCTGAGGAGGCAATTGTGCGGTTTTTCACCCCCCCCCCCCCCCCAACCGGGTAACAAATTGTGGCTTAAAAAAAAGTCTGAGTATAAGTAGTAATGAATACAATATACCAACCGAAGTTGCAAATTATAGCAAAAAATTAAATCAGCTCATCATTACTTCTTAAATAATTGTGATTTTAAAAGCTGTGACACCTCTTCAAATAAATCAAGTAAGCCTATATTATAATGCAATATAAAGAGAAAACATTCCCTTGTCATCTCATCATTACCTCTACCTAAAGATATAGAGACGCACTGTCTTAAAATCTTCAATATCTGCATAATCCAATCATATCTTATTTCAACTTTAAAGCAGAATATGAGAATCAATGAAATTAAGACAGTATACCAGGTATCCATTTTTTGTAGCAATAGTCAGCAGTTGCCAAAGTATGAATTCCTATATGACTATATAGGCAGAACTATTCATCACACTTCATAACCTTGTATAATTTACAATTAACATGGGTATTTTACTCAATTCTGATGTCTCAATTAAATTGTGAACTTAACTATCCAGTTTTTGTTGAACCTAATCAGATTTTACCATCCAACTGTTATGGAACAGCACACGTGTCTCCGTTGTTTCAGTTTGTTTGTGTGCATAAAATTCCATGGCGTCCCTGTTTGCTAATTGTGCCACATGTTTGATAATTGTGTTGCCCAAGTTTATTGGTTGCTGTAAATGCATGGCGTTTGTTTAATGTGACAACACTAGGGAGGCAGATGCCTGGTAGGCTTTTATGATCTTATATATGTTGTCACAGGTCACTTATGATCTTATATGCATGTGGTCACACGGTCAGAAAACTGGGTGGAACAATTAGAACGTCAGTAGGATATCTGAGTATTGTGACGTTAGAATGAACACCTTTGAAGCAGGCTTTGGTCAAGGTCATTTGTATAATTTTACGGTAGGACTGGTTGGCCAATGTATCAGTCTATACTATTCTCTGTAAGGCAACCACCCCAATTCAATGTGTTTATTTGAGTTTTTGCACTAAGTTCAAATCTTGGCTTCCTGTGCAATGTGAATTTTTTGGATAATTTTGAAAATTATGATATCTGAAGAAACTGTTGTATTATATCATCGCACATCCCTTAGAAACCCACATTGCTATGAATAAGTCAGGACTTGAAAACTGTGCTAGTTTGTTCATTTTACAAAGCATGTTGTTTTACCCCAGTGTCATTTAGAGAAACCTGTATAGATATATCTGTCTTGTAGTAAACGCTAGGCCTAGGCCTATGCCATTGACCTTTAGGATGGGATAATACAATAAAACTTCAAAATGAATAGTACTTATTCATCCAAGTGAAAGTCTACAGCAGATTAAGTACTAGTCTAGAGATTCACACAAATCCTTCGCTTTAGGAGTCTTTAGTTAATTTGAGTCAAGCGAGGTCTGTCTGTCTGTCTGTCTAGCTGTCCCTCCTTCCATTCTTCTTAAGCCCGTCCTTCTTTTTCTTCCGGTGCCTCAATGTGGTTTTGACTCGGGGCGGAAGTGGGTTGTTAGTCGTTCAGACTCCGTTCTTCACAAAGTCCTTTTAGTAAAAACCTCGCGCGCGGAGTCATTACCGCCGTGCATTGAAGGCTGCAGAAAGACATGCCGACTGAGCGATAATTGGTGCCGATGATAATTGACATATTGGCGCGTGGACGCCTCATAGAATCAGACGACGCTTTGAGGTCGAATTAGGGGTTCACACCAGGAACCGCAGGAGGGCCGGGGGGTTGCGCGCGCACCTCTCCTTTTGTAAACAACACGTTCCTTTTGTCTTTTGGAAACCGCAAAACAACAAATGCCAGAAGTGAAAGGATTTTGTCGCCCGGTGTGTCATTTGGCATGGACTCAGCATGCATCCCTCCCACGCCAACAAAAAAGACAATAAAAACAGTTGCAAAGGCCCATGGGTAATTGCTGATGACTTAACTTCTTGTAGTTAACGAGCTAACTGACCTGTTGGATACTGTTAAGTGACCTTTAGAATGAAAATTTAAGTAAATACTTATTATCATTTAAATAATACTAATGGGATTATACGTGTGTAGGCCACTCTTGTTGATGATAGAAAGAAACCGTTTATGTCATTAGGATAACAAAGCATTAGAACCTTTTAATTTGGTAATGTAATGCATGGTTAATTCGTGCTGTTGTACAATTAATTTTGAAATTAAGAGAAAAATAAGCACCACAGATTAGTGAAAAAAGTTGCTCATCGAAAAAAAAAAGAATACCCCATTGTCCAATAGCAACTATGCTGTGGCTTATGCTTGGTAACAATACAATTGTATAATCTGGGGTCTAACTATCTAATTATCTATCTATCTATCTATCTATCTATCTATCTATCTATCTATCTACCTATCTACCTATCTATCTATCTGTCTATCTATCTATCTGTCCAAACACTTAAACATTCAAACAATCTATCTATCAATCTATCAATCTAACTATCTATCTATCTATCTATCTATCTATCTATCTTAAATAAATAATGTATTTGGCTCAGTGAAACACAGAACTTTCTGGATTTTAACACTTTCTTCATTTGCTTCAAAGCTATGGCTTATACAGCATACAGTAATGAATTTGCAACTATGCTTCCAGGAAAGACTATAGTTTGTTTATTCATTGTAAAATTTATATCTGCAAACTAAAAAAACTTGTATTGCAACCTGGGATCGTAATGTATTGCTCTCTACGTTTTTTCTTCTTTCTTTCTTTGAGATAAAACAGTGATTTACTCTGGCAAATGAATTACTTTGTAACAGAGCCATAATGCAATCTCTCATAGATTAAGAGCGAGATAGGGCCTGTAGTTATGGTTTTATTTTGGCTGTAAGTATTCCTTAGACATAAATCTCAGTCCAGTTCGGTCTGTGTAGGTTTTTGAGAGTCTAGAAAGTGCACGAGGTCCAAATACAGTAAATATTAAATTAGATATTGTTGTTTACATTTCGTGGAGCTCTCCAATGTTGGAGTAGCATCATAGTGATGAAAGTGATGTCACATATTTATGTTTAATTATACTTACACTATGACCAGCTACGAAAGGCTACTTTAATGATGATACATAATAAGGCTTGGAGTTCACATCTATGTTGCACATTGAATTGAAATCATGCCTATTTACCACATATTGCAGGACCATTTACTTATTAGACACCACAAATTTACTGTCTCACACAAACAGCTAAGATTGGGCAAATAAATGGCTCTATGTAGAATTCGAAACTGTGACCTTAAGGGAGCTGTGTAATGCCTTAACCAATAGACCACCCAGCTGTCTAAATCACACCTGTGACCCTTATTCGCCATATAGGGATCCTTTCAAACCAAGAAATGTCTCTTTTCTCTTCTCTCTCTCCCCTATCTATTCAACATCTATTGAACAGCAGTTAGACCATGCCCACTCTACTCAAGGACATATTAGAATGATATTTTGCCTTCTCGATGAACTGATAGGCTGACAGCCTGGAGATCACTCCAAGGTCCTCCAGCGTAGCTCAAGTGAGGCAGGCCACAGTATCTCTAAACATGACTGGCAGAGATACTATGAGACTCATTTAGTAAATATTCACCTAAAAAAGGGTGCTAGAGGTGACAACCAGAAAGGTCCAATTAGGATTTGAGCTGTATAGATTGAGAGCTGTAAAGGCCGTTTGACAGAGTACATTGTGCCTATAAACTGGCATGTTGGAGAGGATGTACAAATTGTATGTTTAATTAAATTTCGCAACAATTAGATCATACACGTACAACAGGTTATACTTACAATATGACATATTTGAATTGAATTTTGTGTGTTAAAATGGAGCTATTGAAGCGGAAAAAAAAGCTATGTTCTATGCAATGGTTAATTCTCTGGGAATTGAACCTACAACTCCTACTACTCCACCCATTGGACCAGCGATAGATGAACAACAAATATACGAATTTATTATCTAAGAACTGCTGATATAAGATACTATAGTATAGCTGCAGTTGTATTTTACCAATTGCACCAACAATATATTATTTGAGCAGATAATGAGATGTCCATGCAAAGAATACTAAAGTGAGATATAGCAGGATCACAATTGTTAAATGTCTAGATTGGCCTTCAATAAGAAAAAGCGTTATTAGCGGGATAACCCTGGGCCAAGTTCTACAGTGCATTGAATAAGCTGTATTTCCAAATTACTTTGTTACTACCATCCGCAAAGTGACTTTGGGTACCATCCACGAAGTAATGTACTATAATTTTATTGTTGAATAGATATCCTCTTCTTTTACTCAAATTCGTCTAATGCTAATCTGTAATTTTTGTAATGAAATAAAATAAAATGAATGGATACAAAAATTACCACACTGTCAGTAACTGTAACTATGAGCCCAGTTTGGCCATCATTTCCTAATTGCATTTGATAACAGAAAGGCAAATTGTTCAATCAATCAAGCAGTGACACCTCATGTCACCACCAATGATTGATTGCATAAAAAAATATGTATTGTTAGTAGCATTAAAATGACATTTTTGTTCTTATAACTTTGACATAACACACAGGGGATGCAAGTCTACATATAAGATCACATACACTGTATATAATGGTGCCCAGCTGCATCCTACATTTTGCAAGTTTATAAAGCATAGCATGTGAACGCATAATTTAAACTTGGAAGTATATTTTGAGGCTCATTCATAAAGCAAATGGTTGCATGTTGAATAGCATATGTCATAATGTTTGTACAATTAGCCCTTTAAGGCATAAAAATGATGAGGGTAAAACTGTTCTCCAGTGGGCAAAATCTTTTGAAGGTGCTTGTTGAAATTCTAATACGTGCTAGTTGCGATGAATGAGTTAAAATTTGCGGAAGAACGGGGCAAAATGTTGAAAAAATTGTGAGCGACGGGGGCAGGGTGGAAGAAGGGCGGACCACCCGGGAGGCCCAGGTGCGCGACCCCCCGGTGCCTGGCCGTTTCATCCCCGCCGACAATGCCAAGCGCGTGTTTCGCCCCAGCAGCATTTTCCTTACACAACCAACGTTGCTTATGATTCGCCCCAAACACTGCACCATTATGAACGAAGGATTGCACATCCCTGGCTTTCATTTTAACCAACATCTCTTCACACTTCAGGGCCTCATTTGCCCACTGTTCCCATGGTCTGTCTTGTGGCTACATGGCTGTAGTTCCATGCATGAGAATGAAAGGCCTGCAAAATGCAATTCACTGGAAACTGCTAGCTAAATAATTGTCTCCCCATAGTGCCCTCGTGTGTACACATAGGCATGTGCCCATTCCTCTACAGGGTGTTTTTATAAACATGTCTTCATTTGCATTTAACCATTATGGTATTTCAGTCCTATATGTTCAACTCAAAATGAAACGTCTATAAAATATTTAAATTGCAAGAACTGATAATTGTTGTGTTTCAGTTTTCAGTACCATCCACAATGAATCAATTATGACATTTAAACTATTCCCAGAAGTGAGCTGAAGTCATGGACACTTTGACCTCACTGTAATATTGTCATGTGTTACACAGCTTAATGCACAGAGCTACCATAAGATGGTATATTGTTGCAGAAGTGTAGAAACACACGATAAGCTCACAGTTAGCTCACAGAGAGGTCAAACTGTGACCTCACAATGTGAGTTCACTGTGAGGTCCCTGTGGGGCAGCAGTTTTAGCTCACAGTGACCTCATCAGGTGAGCTCTCCGTGAGGGATTTGTGACCTTACAGTAAGCTCACTGTGAGGTCAAATTCTTGACTAGGCTAGAAGCGAAGAAGAAGCTACACAAATAGTTAACCAGGTTGAGCAGGGGCCAGCCTCATTAGTGGGTTTTGAACCCAGGACCAGCCAAGACAAAAGAGCTTCTGTCTTATCCAGTGTGGAATTCATCACCTACATCTGATATATTCTCAGCATATTCTAAATGCTGCTTATAATAATGTTGATTTCAAATCCTTAGCACATGTACAACCCGAATCTTGTTGTCACAGGTGGTCAAAATATTGGAATATACATTAATAATACCTATTTCTGTGAAGTAACTACCTTTTGAGGTCAGGTCGTTATGTTTCTAATGTATTTATTTAAGAGCTCATAAGATGGGGGGGGGGGGGGGGGTTGCAATGAGCACGAGCATTGAGCACATGATCTTTTGGATCTCAAAGATCAGCACACCTGCAACATGCGATTATGATTTGGGAGGGGGTGGGGTGTTCTCTCTCTTTTCATTTGGTTTCTATTGAAGTCAGGTCTCTCATTTCTGCTTTTGCTTTGTCCCAAAATGTCCTGGCTTTGTCCCATAATGATTTCTTTGCATAAACGATTAATGTGTTAAAGAAGGCATTGTGCTTCTCCCATTGCACACACAGGCAATTAACTCGTTAAGAAACTGTAATCTGTGTAAACAATTGCTCAAACAATTGCCCTGGCAGCAACACAAGACAATGGATAGATTCTGCAGGTGTTCGCCAGGGAGGTGTCACTCTCCCCGTTCTTATAACAAGGTAATCACTTGGCTTTGTAATCGGAGCCGAAATGAACAACAAACGGAGATGTGGTTCTGTCCTGTTGATTTATCTCTGAAATGAAGAGAAAGACTTAACACATGGGGAAAATCATAAATTTTAATAATAGTTGTACTAATTCAACAGTGACCAACTCCAATTTTAATACATTGTATCATGGAAATTTAATCAATGACGTCAAATAATTAATTCATTAATGAACTTTATGGATATTATATACATAATATTATCATATATATATTTTTTCTTCATGATTCTACAGAGCTCAAAAGGAACTGGATACATGAGAATTTTTTTTTTAAGTTAACTGATTAGAATAACTTACCTTATATGTACAAATTTATGATAAAGGATGAGGGTAAATTTATAAAATAATCCCAAACAGTTAGTTGGTGGGATAAATGAGTGGATTGGGATTAAGATTAGGACAGTGCAGCCCTCTGAGACCGGTACTCGCCTTTGTCTTTTTTGTTAAAAGTGGGTTATACATCATTCATTCATTTATCTAATCAAATTATCAGAATTTATTTGTTCAAATTTATTTTGTATGGTTGTCTTTGTTTCACAAATGTTTACAGATGACACATTGAAACAATACAAAAGATCACAAATACAAACAACTCACAGATACAGTGTTTGTTTTTTCAAACCAAAACCTGCTTTAGAATATAGACAAAATCACACATTAGATTTAACTTTACTCCCAATGCTGGGCATTAAATGTAATTAAACTGTGAGCATTGATTGTAAGCTTAGGCTGTGTATACCCCTAAGGCATCGCCGTATAAATTCTTTTTTTATTCACCAGCCTGTGTACCTTCTAGATGAACCATCACGATGCTTGGAAACAAAGTTCAATGAATCAATGAATTAATCAATCAGTCAATCAATCAATGTAATTATTTTTTTGGCAACCATGTGGTGGAATGTTGAACTCGATGTGCATTTCTAATACAGTATAATTCATTGTATATCTGTACATTAAATATGCATGACAGCCATTTCATGGACCTGTCCCTCGAAAAAGGCTCGACCCAAAAATATATGTGTTATTTACGGTGTTGGATCTCTGAACAAACATTACTGGTAGTGGATATAAGTGAGTTGATGATAGTATTGAGTGGATTTTGGTGATCTTGAAATATTCCTAGCACCTCTGTTCACAGTCAAAGCCCATCTCGCCAAAACTGTTGAGCGATAAAGCAGCACTTCAGTCAACAACTCTTCAGGCAACTTGGCAGGCACTTTGTTAACATGTGGAGGACATTGTGAGCTTAAAACAAACAGATATACAATGAATTATACTTTACTAGTCTGGCCCATTCATATTATAACAAGATTACGAACAGTTGAGGCCAACAATCACTTGCATTGATATTAACGAGATTATCCGAGTTTCGATGGTACTCAGTTTGTACTTCTGGGTACTCTACTAGTTCTGAGTTATGGTCATTGATCAGGGACTTGATCAGGGACTTGACTCTAGAACTCTTCACTTATATCCAATGATCACCAATCCATAGATTATCACAAAGGATCCAACAACAACAATTGTACGGTGTACAGTACTTCATATATGCCACTCCAATTCCCAGTCAATTAATAACGCTTCAAGTGCAGCCGAAAAGTGCTCGTGGTTCACACCTAAGCACCACTAACGGTTTATTCAGTTTATTAATAAAAGAAAAAGCTGCTTGTTGTATTTACTAAAAAATATATATGTATTTTTAAATAATGTCCTAGAATACAGTGTTTGTCTTTTGGATGTCACCTCCCAATCAATAATTTCAGTGATAGGATTGTTATATGTTTATTGATTTGGCTATAGGCCCATGATTTATATTATGACTCTGATGACAGTTAAACACTAATATACCGTTTAATTTTGGATTGTTCATGAACCTTTGAAAAATCTTAAAATCAAATAGTCAAAAGTATTTTTGATGGTACATGGTACACAAGTTGTATCCAAATATTATTAGTAATAAATGAGTATTCCTGTATGTAATGTTAGTTGATGATTCGTTTTTGGCTTCTACATTGCTATTCAAATTGTTGAATTGCAAAATGTTTTCGTTACACTAGATATCCTACAAAATAAGTTCAATTCAATTTGACTAGACTTTGAATCTGTGCTTTAGGATAAATCACTTTTCAATATTCTAAAAAAATAAAGCATAAAATGAATTGAACGAAAGTCCTTCACGTGAACAATCACGCTACAGACCTGAGAGAACCCCCCCCCCCTCCCCCAATCACATCAAGCCCCCCCCCCCCCCTTGCTCACCATTCCAAACAGGGGGGGGGGGAGAAATGTTTGTTTTTGGAATGGATCGCTACAAATTATCAATTTACAATCGAATCAAAACAGGTCGAGTAAACATTGTAGCTGGTTTTGTTTGAGCAACAACGGTCCGTGGGTGGATTTAGTTTGGAATATGTTAGAAATTGTCAGAAAGAACCAAACAACTTTGATAAGAGAAGGAACTTACTGATGACCTTTTCTCCTTATCACATATTTTCTTATCTATGACGCAAGTGCAGATCAGACTGATCGTCTTTTGTCTGATAAACTTTGAATAGAATCTTTTTTTTTTTACTAACACCTCTTGACTTTTATGATAAGTTACAAGCTTGAACTGGTGAAGTATTTAGTGCATGTTGTTCCCCTGCAAATCTGAATTAGGAGTTAAAGTACATTGTAAATCAAATATCATTATTCATGCCTTTATTTCATTTAAATTAAATCAATGTGCTCCCTGACTGATTAAATTATATTAAGGAGTGTATCTATATTTAATTGGAGACTTTAATGTCTAATTTAAAGCTAGTTAATGTACTTGACTTCACTGTGGTATAAATTGCTTTAAATATTTTTGTCACTACCCTTACATACTTTCTCTATAGGTACAATGTACATGTCTCATAATGTATATTTCAAGAAACAAAGTTTATAATTGGACACTTTTTCTTGTATAAAACAATAAATAAGTAAACAAATTTTCATCAAAACTTTATGATATGCATTTTCTTATTTAAACGTATAGCGAAAGTATACACATAGAGCCCTGTAAAATATGAATATTGTGGCAGAGAAGAGTTTGCTACACCTAGTGACATAACACGATTATCTGCCAAAGCCCTGGATACGATGTTTGCACAGACAAGCCACTGAGATAAGAGATTCACAGGCGCATATCTGTAAACACAATCAAAGCTACCTCTATAAACAGCCGCAAAGTGTTAAATGCGAAGCCCCATAGCTGGTGTATTTTATGGCATTTCTGGTTACATTTAGATTAATCTCTTTTAAAGTGGACATAAGAAAATGTGTAGCACTTCACTATTGAGATTATTCTACCAGTAGGATCCATAATACATGTCCACCTGTTTATCGGTACTTTTATCATAAAAAGCACAAAATGGACAGAAATGTTACTAAATATGTCAGACCCAAACATTCTAACCCATAAAAACCTCTATATGTACCATTAAACATTAAGTTTCCTATTTTTCAAATTATAATTTGTTGCCTTCTTGGATATAGAAAACTTTCAGTTACTTGTTACAAAGGTGTGTCTTTTATCGGGTTGGGCGTTGGCTTGTTGTTAACATTTCTGTACATTTTTTTGCTATCCTATGCTATTAAGGCATGTACAGTAAAATATGAATCCTTATGCATTGTAAACTTAACTGCAGTTGTCTTGGTGACGCGGTTTCTATAGTTAAGTAAGCCTTAAATACATAAAATACACATAGGCCTATTAACTAACTGCAGAAGTTGGTTTTAACAGTATTATGATATTAGAGTGGGGTTCGACTGGGCATATAACTTTGTAGTATAAAAGACAGTAATTAAAATCACGGAGCCATGTTCAAACTTAATGAGTATTATTTGGTTAGAATTCAATCCATCGATAAATTTTTATTGACGTAGCCTATAAATTATATATTTCATAATCAGGTGGGCCTATTGGACATAATTTGAACATGCAGTAGTAGGCCTATTGTAGAAGCCATTTAGTTTACACACCGGATATGATGTGTAAGTAGACGTCTAATAAGAAGTTTAAAAAAAAAAAAGGTTTCAAATTCTTAAAGTTATAATTGACATTTTAATAATATGTTTTAATTCGCAGAACGGTTTCGGAATATAATTGTTTTTATAAGGAAAAGTTTGATAAATTCCTGGAAGAATTTCAATCAACATGTTATTTTTGGCTGTAAAGGAATAAATTTGACGGCTGGGTAGTTTTAAGGGTAGTTTTAATTGGAGACCAATTAAGGTTGTTGACAGGCGCCTGGCTATACATGGTTCATGTATGGATTTAATTCGCTTAATACATGGGGATTGAAGAGGCTAACATTTTCTTAATCGTCTGCTAACGATCGAAATGACGTCACATTTGAATGGCGCCAAAACTCTTGAAACAATGGCGCCCATGCTCGTGCAGAGTCTATGAGGGGTTCATGTAGTCTATGGGGTCTTTTGGGGGTCTTTAAATCTTGAGGGGGCATTTTTGGAGGAGCAGGGCGTGGGGGGTGGAGGGTGCACACCTGCGACTACTTGAGAGGGGGTATCCCGGAGGGTGGTGGCCAGAAAACCCCGCGCCCTTTCACCCTCGCAGTGGGGAACCCCCTCTCAGCCCAGAAACAAGCAGCCCGTCCTCCTCCCTGCACATCTACCAGCCCTCTCTGCCAACCTCAGCGGTTTATGACATCATATGAACAATAAAGGGAATTCGAATTATTTTTCTTCACCCAAATTAATTTTTTCAATAAGTGCAATGCAATGCAGGTGTCCCGTGACGTAGTTTCTCTTCCTGAAGATGCACTGAGATTAAAACCAGTTTAATTTAATTTCTGTAAATGTAACCCTTGAAGGTGATCTACCATTCTCCTTAAATGCTCATTTACTAAATTCAAATATATACTGAAGTATATGCCCACAACTGTGCCTAGTTCCAACGTAACAATAGGTAGCCTATATTCAACACCAAAATTAGAAGGAAATGGTCAAATCGTCCACTAATGAAGTAATCAAATGAATCATTTTGCACGTCTGAGCCTTGCCTCTGCGAAGCGCGCCAAAAAACATTCCAGTGAGCAGACGACATTTTCTGTTTCTCGCCTCGAGTTCTTGGCTCGCCCACGTTGGAAAGAGTTCCCTCCTCGCCTCTAATTGCTGCATTCAATCCTGTAATTAGGTAATTACCGGCAAGTTGTCTTTCTCCATAGTCATTTGGGGGGCGTCGTTAGAGGCGTCAGAAATCTCGTTTTCTTGTTGTGAACGGACAAAATAATGAGGCAAGGGCCAATTGCAGCCTGGATGGCCATTGCTTTTCATTATGGAGAGGCAGAGGCTGCAGCCATGTACAAGCCATCTACAATACCGCCTCCTAACTATTTTTAATTGATACTTCTTCACACTTAAAGTTCTACCTCCAGCAGCTTTGTTTCATTTTCTAACATAATCAATTTTATTCATTATATTTATTTAACAAATTAATTTTACTGCTGTTTTGCATCATGAAACATAAAAGTTGTTGTATACATAATACTTATTAATAAAATTAAACTTATTAATAATAGAGTTCATAAATGTTTTTTGTTTTTCAATGGTCATCAGGTTTCTTATAAACCAATCTTTGCGGCTGATGATTTTGGAGTTGATAACATTCCAAAAATAGCTATTTTGCGGAAAGAATACTTATCACTATTTCTCCTTGAAGCGGAAGAGTAATATGAAACTATTGATTAGCAGATAACATCAACAAAAACTTTACTGTCCTCTACCAAGTCCATCTATCTCTCTTTAAAGGCCAAACAATGTTCAAGGCAATCCATGCATATATTTATCATCACATGTTTCCTGAGACTCAATTCCAATTTCCACGGCGCTAGTGAGACAGACAGGCTTGGTGATCTTTATGAGCTTTATTTCTCTGTCGTATTAGTGTCATTGATGTTTGATAAGTAAATAATGAATTTTGGGTCATAACATGTAAGACATATTTAAAAGGTTATATCATGGGTTGATGCAGTATATCCCTGATACACACCCCTGAGAATCAGTGTCCATCGACCCTTCGGGTCTCGGGAATATACTGGTGGAGGGGGAGTATATACAGCATCAACCCATAAAATGACCTTTTTATCCCATGCCTCAGATTTTTAATAATTTTAATTATTATGTATATATTTTGATATCAGTATACTCCCTTATACAGCTAACTTTCCCTCTGTATATTCCCAGGAAAGGTCTTGTATAGGGGAGAAAATGTACCTAGGCATAGGATAAAGAGCTATATAGCCAGGAAGCGAGATTTACATACAATTTGCATCCCAATAACATGTTCATTCAATCGTTCATACATTGCACTTGCATGCAACCACCCTGATTCTCATAAAACTTCACCATTGAATTAATCTTGCTGATATATCCCACTGGTATATTTGTCATCAATGTCAAAATTCTGCAGCAATTTCATGTAGTTCTGTTGCATCGTTTAAAGCATAAGTCGGCTCAAGATAGAGAAGTTTTATTAAGAGCATATCAAGAGAAGAGAGTTCTAGGCTGGAGCAGAAGGGCTGGATCATGGTGGACAGAGAGCTTTTGAGGGGGCTTTGGTAGGAGTGAAGCATCATGGGATGACCTCAATGATGCTCCTGCTGCCACCTCTTGGTTGCTAGGGGAACCTCTGCAGCTCCAGCAGCCGTCAACACTCTGTAGATGCTGTTGAGATGCTCTATAGCACTTGCAGCCTCTCTTGGCCCCTCGCAGTCCTATTGCAGCCCCTTGCACCCACTCCAGTGTGCACTCTGTCAAACCTCTTGCACCACCGAACCACCTAGCTTCAGATGCCTATGCTCCAATGCTTGTGGAATTAGCTATGTTGATGATTACCATTCTACCACAAAAACCTCTCCAGAACTATGTTGATGATCTAATGCTCTCAAAAGAGTCTAGCCTTCTGCTAATTCCAACCAAGCACCCTCCAAATTCTCAATTCCTCCCGGGGACCACCCAAAATATAGACTCACAATATGAACCAAGCACTCAGTGCTTAGTGTCAGTAGCCTAGGATTACCACGAGTGCCCATGGTTTGTTATTACACCACTAGGTTATATTTGGAGCACTCAAAAATGCTTAGCAATGCACTAATTAGGAAGGAGCTGAATTTAAGAGAATTACAACATACAGTGTATAACCAGGGCACAGGTACCTTGCATAACAACTTTCTTGCTTGCTGTTTATTTGAATGTTGATTAACAGGGTACCATTTATATATAGTCTACATCCAAATTTAGCGTATTTTATCAGGTCTGATATGTTCATACAACCCTTTACTAATCCTTTCCATATTCGAGCCAACAATCATCATTGTAACCTGTTTAATTTTTGGGGCATTGTCACAGTTGAATACTGAACACATTTTTTATTTCTGTTTATTTATTTTTTAACGTGGTCTGATCATTAACTTCACAGCGTGACTGGGGTCCTATATATCATGAGCCGGGAATACATCATATAATAATTACCCATTTATTACCCAACAGACCAAGCATACCAGTAAGTGTATTTATTTTAGTTTTTTGTCATAGGTGCGGTCACCTAAGTATGTATCAGTAATCTTGAGCGCAGTGTAACGGCTGGTATTGTTAGTTAGGTCAAACCCAAGCTCCAAAATTCATTGCATATTCCTCAGACAGTAAACGAACTGTAAGACGTTTTTTAAGTTTTCAAGTAAATGAACTACAAATATTGAAGGGTATGCATATCTGGCATATTAACGAATACAAAAAACCAATGTAAAGTGCAATGCTTTATCATATTGGCCATCCGTCAATATTATTTTCCAATAAATCAAAACGTCTTACAACATAAACTTCAGGTAATTATGCTTTCTATAATATCTGGTTAAATTTCATCGTATTACACCAAAATATAACGCCAATGATATGATTGTTAAATGATAATAAAGACCAACTTACTTACTTACTTAATTACTTACTTATTCAATTAAGTATCTTCCTATTGGGGCAAAATATTGTACCATCTAGCTTATTTCCCCACCCTAGTATTGAAGGACTCTAGGCCTAGGGCATAGATCTAGGTGCCCCTAGCACGAGGGCATGCTGAAGGACCTCGTGGGGGTAGAGGACCTCTTGGGGAGCTGAGGGCCATAAGGACCTCTTGTCAAAGCCAACGCACATGCCACAAGCTGGCTAGACGCTCTCTAGGGTGTTGGAGATAGGGCACTACTGGAACAAGAACTGACTGCATCATGTTGGCCAGTGTTTTGCTCGTGTTGACAAATACATTTCTATATATTATTCATATACACATTATTGTTACTATAGCTAGATGTGTTAATAAACACACACACACACACACACACACACACACACACACACACACACACACACACACACACACACACACACACACACACACACACACACACACACACACACACACACACACACACACACACACACACACACACACACACACACACACACATATATATTCAACATGCCTCAATGTTTATTTAACATGGACTGCAAATGATAATTTTTCATTGCTTACCAAACTCACACGTTTTATTTTTCATATAACTCGGTGTCTAATGTTCAGGCAAGCAAACGACCCCACGTGGCTAAGCTTCAGGTCAGCAGCATTGAGACATTGACATTGCCATTCAATGGACGGATGAAAATTTCTGACACTGTTTTTCTTATAGCATATTCTCACGTTTAATTTCGTGTGACATCAATTGCTGAATTTTATCATTGATAGAGTACCATGAACCATCGTCACAACCCAAACCAAATGGTGTTTTATAATTTTTCCTTTTTTTTTTAAATCTATTATTTATTTTTTATCTTTTCGTCTCCTATTTTCTTTTAATCGAGTCTCTTTTTGCCTCTCAAACCACTGACAGTCTTTAAAAAAAAAACTATTTATTTAATCGAATCCACAATTGCAACATTTCAACTCGTGTTTACGAAGAATGGAGCACTTAGGGACTTATAATGTGGAATAATACACTCACTTAGGGTCCTCTTTTAGTGGTGCTTCTAAAATCGCTACTCTATGAAGCCAGCCATATAGACATTGCAAGGACATTGCTACACTTCTATTGGCGGGGCCCTGTTCTAGTAGATGGCGCTAGAGGCAGTGCATGCTGAGCCTCCTTTTCATTCTGTCATGGCGTCTGTTCAGTGGCAAGGGCTGTGCTCCTGGGATTACTCACTCTCTCAAGAGCTAGCCATTGTTGGGAGGTGTTGAAAATTAAATTTTCAAGTGTGGCCCTAAAGCCTCTCAGCCCAGAGCCGCGAATAAAGCTGAACTCGTCATTATTTGTAGGAAAAGGGGGGTCGAGCCCCACACCCTCTAGCTGCTTCCTATTTAACAACCCCAGGCTTTTTTTTTTTTCTATTTCCCCCTTTTTTCTCGTTTTAGTGAATTTTATCATCCATACTTGCTCACTTGATTGGAAAAGAATTCATCAGTACCATTTTGGACGTGTTTCACTCCCTTTTTCTCATGATACAAATTCATTTCTATACCATGCACTAATCGCCTCGTCTAGTCCTTCTATAAATTTACTGTAATATTTAGTCTTTTATATCTCCAATCAAAATTAATTTTTATTCTTAAATTGCATTTTATCCTACTTGTATAAGGTATATCACACTTGCTAACTTAGCCTATATTTCATATGCTGGAATCTGAAACAGCAACAAATTGGTTGTAATAATTGAAAATGTCTATGTTTTTTTTTTATTAATTAATCAATTAGGGTGTGTCCCTGGATAGCGGTAGAATTTCTGCCTTAGAAGGCCACTCCCAAATGTGCATTTTTAAATGTTTAAAATATATGTTTAATAAAATGAGTTCTAACCAAGTCACCAAAATGTATATTGATATGATGCAGTAAATTGCTGTAAAGGACAGATCTGTATTTCTAACTACCCTCGCATCTTTTGCTATAGATTCTCCAACTGCTAAATAACCTGTGTGCAATGTTTATTGCACTAATATTACATATTTTTGGTGATTTAATATAGACGATGAACCAGTGTCCAAATATTCACCAGAACAGCTGCTTGTCCAACGAACCAACAGAGTTGGCTCTCCGCAAAATTTATCCCCGAAAATTGTCTTTCACAGATGACTGGCTTGAAGTGTTATCAATTCTTACAGGCCATTTGGCACATTGCACAGCCTCTGTACGGATCAAGCGATTAAGGTAGAATAGGTGTGCACAATTTACAAAATGGATTTGGACCCAGAACCAGAATGGGCTCACACAAAATGCCTTTTCAGTTCTCAGTATACTAACTTATGGTGCCCTATTATGGTCAGGTTTTTTCTTAGGAGAGTTATCAATAAAAGTTTTGTACATCTTTGCCCGTTCCTGATAACTCTATTGTTAAGTATAATAGTTTTACTTTACAAAATAATTGAATATTTGATATACATTAAAAGATACAGCCTGTTAAAACAAGTAACCTCATATTATGGTCACCTTGTTTTTTAAATTTATGCAGGATTTTTGTTGAAACAGGTAGAACAGGCTCTGATGTAACATAGATGAAATAAATTCTCAAAAGGCAGCCAATTCTTGTAAATGTTGAAGCCAGCTTAGCAAACATTTCAAACTTTGAATATTTAATTAAAAAGGGACCCTGATAACCGTGGTTTTCATGCACTCTCTATTAAGAGCTTATTTCTTGGTACATTTTGAATACAAATTCAAACCATTTGTCTTTGGATGACCTTGCAAAGTAACACAATTTTCAAAATGCAACTGCTTTAGTTGTGCAATTGCTCAGCAAATGGAATCAGGGAGCATTAATTATAACTGGCCATATTAGGACACTGCCCATAATAGAGCACCATGCGTTACTGATTTCGCCAGCAAATGAGGGACAAACCATAAAAAAAATTTTAACTTTTTTTTCTTTATTGCTTAACTATTTATTCCCCATACAAACCGTGTGTTAATCGGTCACCCAAGGGAGTGTCAATCAACCCGGTCGTTAAATGAAGGGGTAAAACAATACATGATTAGTCTGGGGGAGTGGACGTAAGCAGCAGGTAACTGTTACAGACTCAGACGCTATTTATTTTTCACATATGAGACCTTTAGAGAAGGTTTAACTATTTCTTAAAAGTTTATTTCATGTACCCTCTTAAAAAATATTTTTATATTAGCTTTGGTTGCAATTTATTAATAAAACTCAAGAATTAATAGCAAAACGTATATAAATACCAGTATCAAAACAAAGGCAAAATTATGATGTCAAATATTTAATTCGTCATGTATTACAAAATAAACTCACATTAATAACATCAGTATGTACAAGGTTTATAAAGCCACCATTCATCCATTAACAAAATAGTATACAGATTTGTGACAGGACTTACTGAACTTAATTTTGAAAAATACTAAGATTCTACTTTAAGTGAATCCATATGACAAATAAATCTTTTCCCAATATTTACAGTTCTATGAAAAATGTATGCCAGGATACTTTTTTCTCACTGTAATGCTGCCTGTTATTACTCTGTACTGCATAAACAATACACAAACAGATATTCATATAAGATCATTTCATTTACAATCATTAATATGTCAAATTATCATGGACATCGTTTTTTTTCCTCCAGAATTACAATGGTTAATGCACAGTGTCTATACGAACATAATCATTTGTGAAATCATAATAAAACATTGAATTATTCACTCCTATGATATCAACTTCATAAAATAAAGACAATTACCAAATCACAATTTTCAGTCATCTTTACTCAATTGATTTATTATCTATTGATGAATCGCATTAAATGCATAATATCAGGCAGTTAATTTATACTTGTATTATCACAACATCCAATCAGATTTCAACAACAAGAGCACGTGACATTTTTAATCAGTTCTTGAATATATTGAAAAATTAATGCAATTAAAATAAGGGGAATATCACATTCTTCGAATGCGGAACAATCTTTCAAATTCTTTACTTTTAATAGCTTTTTGTAGGCATACAACTTCAGAACTGCGTACATGTATTTTAATTCCTTTTGTACTTTTCGATGTAGTTAGGGGGGTAGGGGTAATGCCTGTTGTCTTGCCTGCCACCTCGCCTGTCATCTCTCTGCAAATAAAAAGAAAATACACATTAAAAAAATTACAGATTTCTTAATGAATAGTTTTAAAATACAAATTTTATTAATAGATAGATGTAATATTAAAAGGTAACTGGAAATATATGACATGACAGGTCATGATAGGCCTACATGTATGTATCTGATATAATATACAGGATATATGATGATTTGACATGATATGGTAAGTTTTATATGAAATATTATTTCATCCATGATCATCAACAATGTATTCTTTTATGTCATAATGTGTCATATCCATATACAATAGCCCTGTATATGATGGTAAATTAACAAAATTTTACATAAGACTTTTACATATTACATTGTATACATTCATATGCCATGAACGTACTGCTTTCAGGCTAGTCCAATTAACTGGTTTATGAATTCTTAGTTCCTTTCAACGAATATTGTCTTATCAAACTAAACAAATTTAAATATGAATTAAATGCATTATTTAATAGCTTAATTCTAAGATACAACAATGCAATTCTCAGGCCCTGATGAGTCCATCAATTATGCATGAGATAGCGTGACTTTTTTTGATGAAATTAACTCTTCGGTTTACCACTGCGACTTTTCAAATCACTTTTTCTGACTCCCAACTACAGTTCACATCTAATAGTACCGTATTATTCATTCCAAACGTGATCACGCAGTTTGACCTGATATCAATCACCGTCACGTGATCCCGTTTATCGCGTCTTAATTGATTGTGACGTCACCTTGGCGACGGCAAGCAGGAAACGCGTGCTGCCATCTATGGCGATAAATGAAGTTTGGCGCGTTCCAAGCTTGGCGGGCACTAGCAGACGACATCAACAATGGAATTGAATGGAATGACACATTAACGAATTGCTTTCTTCATTTTCGGGCCAGATTTTTATCTCAAACTTTCTTTTGTGGCCTGGGGATGTTTACTAGGTACCCCTGACAATAGGGCGTGTGCCGAGCAACGGTTTTTGCTGACACTAGGGATAATCTGACGGGGGGCAACGGGGCAGGGCATATGGCATCGGGGTTAGCACCCTCAGCAAAGAGCACCCCCTGACACCCTCACCCAAGCACTGGGGTACTAGATAAACTTTTTGGCATCATTTCAACCAAACACTTCTCTCATTCCTTTGCCAGTGAAAACGTTTTGTTGCCAAAGCATGTTGCTAATGTCAAACATGCAACCTTCTGATCTATTATTTCCCTTTCCTTTTTGTCAGCTTTTAGTTGTCGCATTTAAAATGCATTGCTTCATGTAAAGCTATTATTTATTGCGTCAAATATGCAATAACAACCAAGTTTATAGGCCAATTGGGTGCGGAAAGTTCAACACATTCTTTGTTTATTTTTTAACTTTCTGTTGAGCCTATTTCCAAAATAGTTTTTATCAATTTGACGTACACCACGAGAATGTATACAATTTCTGAGGCAGTAATTCAATTTAATTTATGCAGCTTGGTGACCCAATTACCCATTGGCCAGCTCTGCTGAAGGTCCCACGTTCGATCTCCGGCCCAGGCACTCTTCATGAGCTATATACATCCCAACTGGGTGTCAATTGCATGTGACATTAAATTGGATGTGACTTGTACTCGGTGTCTATGCTGAGGCAAGTAAAAGACCCCACCCATGGGGTAAATGTGTTGAGACATTTGACATTTATCATAATTGTAATATAGACATTTCATACTTCATAGGTCAACAACTTTTTATACAATTTACCGGAGGGGGCGGGATTAGTTAATAAAATTTTAATAATCTTATGACAAAAGTTTCTCTTGACTCAATTTAATGAGTGGAGCGAGTAAATAAAACCACTCTTTCCCCATTTCTTTGTACGAAATAACTTTATCTAATCACAATAAGTAAAATTTTCTAAGCCAAAAGCTTTTCTTTGCTCAATTTAATGAGTGTGGGGGAGGAGTTAATAAGTCAGTCTTTCTCCATTTCTTTGTACGAAATAAGTTAACAACACAAGAGGGGTCAGTTGTGTGTCTAATTTGAGGAGGCATCCAGCCTCATTATTGTGGCTTATGGATGGGGATAATAGCAAGTACTGCACGACCACATCAGCTATGTCAGCTATGCTGCGGGGAAACGGCAGGGATGCTGCAGGGCAGTCCTGTTGCCATGGAAACGGGCTGAGGATGTTAACAATCATGCATCAACCACTAGGAGGTCAGCCATGTACATTTGTATTTAATGCACTCTGGGCTAAATAATAATAAGCTTACATTTCTGCTAAACATTCGGTTTGGTTAACATGCATTATTCTGTGATAATGTCATATGTACAATGCAATGTTGTAATATTCTGTATAACTTCATACGGAAATATACATTTTCAAGAAAAATTGGAAAAATTTCAAAATAAAAACACTACCATCCGCAATGTATATGCCTAGTATAGTGCATGTTCAGCAAATCAATACATTTATTGTTAACAAACCTAGATAATTGGGTGATTTGACCTGGTAATACAGGCCTTGGCTGCTAAGACATACTAGAAGTGTTCTGTCTACTTTTGGCAACACCAGATGCACAATATTTTTTTCTATGCCGATATATATATATGCCTTTATTTCCCAAGTGACAAAGCCCAAGTTAGTCTTGCATTTAATCCATTAACTAAACAACACAGCCTTTGACAACTTTCCTATTTGCCCGACTAATGACCGTGACGTAAAAGACAACGTTGTGACGTCACCAAAGCGTGCGTAATGCGTGCGTCGCAACGTCGCGCCATTAATTTGGGCGTCGCTCTGATTACGCAACGGGCACTGGGCTATCGACGTCGTGGGGGAAGGGGAATCTAAACAGATCAAAGACAATCGCACGGAATAGAGACAAAAGAATACGTCAAAACGACGTCATTGAAACGGGAAACATGTCTGATCATAGGACGCAAGATGGAGCTGTCGTCTGCTCTAGAGCTCTCCACATTTGGAGACGATCCACAACACAGCCACTCGGGCCTAATGGGCATGCGCAAGACTCCTCTACTGAAAAGCAGACGAAATCAAGGAGAACTGCTGAGGGGCTGACGATTCGGCGCTAGTTTTACAAATATACTCACAACCAAGGTCATTAATTTCGCTTCATTACTTGCCTAGTTAGTCACGATATCAAGTGTATAGTGCAACTGCACTTCTCATGAAATGTCACAAGCTACTTCAGTCAAATCGGAGTAGAAGTCAACTATTGGCATAGGCCTAACCTGATTCCCTGAAGACTTTTAAGTTGGACTTCATAAAAAAAACTTGGAACAGGTTGGATAAATAACCATAGATTAACGGTTACGTGTCCTCGACATATTGTATAGGTCTGTTTTCAGTGAAATTTTTACCTCTAGGCTTAGACCTAAAACATTTTAGAACTGAACTTCCATACTTGCAGTACATATGAGGGCCTACAAGTATGCTATACTTATAAATGAAGTCTTTTTTTCCCATTCATTCTGAGTTCTCGCGGAGACTGACAACACAGAACTTCCTAGAAATCTCAAAAGCTGAGATAGGCCTATTCCATAAAAGGATCAATGCTACAGGCAGTGGCGTAGGGAGCTAGCTGTCATTGGCACCTAGACCATTCTGATCACATCTGAGCCATTATGAGCCCTTCTGGATAGGTGGGCTAGTGCGGGCCACTTGTCAGCCTGCAATAAGTCAAGGGCATGTGTGGCAGCAACATGTGGTTGGAGGGCCCAAGGACAGCTTGAAGGACAAGTCCTTTGCCATAGGAGCAGCACTTGGGATGGGCGGCCAGGAACAGCCAGTGTGGTGGGCACAAGTGGAAATAGCCCTTGACTGGTCGCCTTCACATTTTCAAGGGGGCTGCTATGACTCTCAACGTAGCTCTCCAGCAATCTCCAAGCAACCTATAACCAGTTTACTTTGTACATTACACCCTATATCATTATTTACGCCAATATTTTAGATTTCACGGGGGTGCTACGGGGGCCACTGAGCAAGGCCATCATTACAGGGCGGCGGGCCAGTCAAGCGCACGGCCAATTGCACCCGCTATGCCCTGAGCCTTCTCCCCCGGCCCTTGTGCCCCCTCGCAGGGTTGCATATGAAAGCAATTAACAAATAGAGCATTTTCTCCATTCACTGCCCCAGCTACCCCAGAAAGGGCGATATTACAGCCGGAGTCGTGTGGGTCCCGTCTTGAGGCTGCAGTCAGGCAGAAAGGCAATGGCCCGTGCATAACCCGCCTAATAAAGACTCCTAATTATCCCACTAGCAAATGTAAGACCTGCATAAGACCTGCATAGCATAGAACCAATACAGCAGCCACACTTGTCTACTTGTGTTGAATAAATATTTCAAATTCAAATTCAAAAAATACATTAGAAAGAGCAAAATGTTTATTTTTACGCCTCTACTTTAATAATGACTTGCTTTCATATATACAGATAAAAGTGGAAAAGGCCAGGGCCACATAATAAAAATCTTAGCTTCATATAAGTCAAATAAGCTGACAAAGCTTCAGACCCAGTATATGAGACAAAAAATTTGAGACATAGAACACAAGGTCAAATTAGTTATTATTTTGACTGTCTAGGATCACTGATGTCCACTGCCATATTTGACCAACAGGATAAATCAGCCGGTTAGTCGGCTTTATTTAATAATTTGGTCAGTCTTTATCAATGTCCAAAGTCATAATCAATAACCTGTTGGTCAAAAAACTTGTCTTTTTACATTATGACTTAATCTGACTAACTTGAAAGACAGCTGACTAACATGTTGGTCATAACGCTATGGACGCTAACGCTTTAGTGCAGTCCCTTATATATATCTTGTACATGCATCCAAACAGCCATTGAATCGCCTAAGCCTTTGACATTACATGGCGTGCACAGGTGTCGGGGTAATACAGTAGTAGGAGGGTCTCTCAGGTGTTTTCTGTCAATTCCCAGCATGCATAAACCGCTTCAATCTGTCATCAACGCATTTCCCGGGGCTTTCCTTTTGCTACACTGACACCTTGGCCTCCTCCTCTGCAAGGCTTAGTTAGCAGAGGGCCCGCTAGGGTGCCAGGGGCTCATCAAGCCTTTCAATGGGCTCATCAGGGCCCTGCGAGGGTCACACAAGGTCCCCATTGAGCCCTTGCAGGGTCTTGACGGCCGGACAATGGGCTGGGGGGTGACCACAGTCACATCACCCAGTGGAACACTTTGTGGGGCACATAGTGGACACCCCAGGACACTGTGGGACACTTTCACAACACACCACAACATACTCTGCCCCTGTTCTCTTAACCTGCAATTACACAGGGGCCAACTACACACCTGGAAGACACCCCAAGACACCCCAAGCTAAAAAGGGGGTTCCAAGTGACACTCACCCCTTACCCAGCATTCCCTCCTCACAAGTACCCCTTGGCAGGCAAACCGTTACAGTCAAAAGATTCTAATTGCCTCCAAGACGTTTCAAATCTTGCATGAGGACATATTAAAGTACTTGGCATTGCTGCTTGAAGGACATAACTGGGAAAAGTCCATCATGCTATGAACATTACACAGCTTTCAGATGAAATGAAATTGCACATTTGTTGTTGTTGATAATTTGACAAATTAGTGTTACTAAAACATCTATGATTCACTGCTGAAATATCTATGAGTCACTGTTGAGATGCTGAATGTTTTTTTTTTTTGTGTATTTCATGTCAATGCTATCCTACTAGGTCTGAAGCTTAGTCAGCTTTTATGACCGGTCAACTGCCAGAGGCAGACGTAATGATGAGATTCAGCTTGGAGTCCCCCCCCCCATGTTACAAATTTACCTCATGGGTGGCGGTATTTCAATTGCCTCAGTACAATAATATTATTAATGATGACTTTTTACAGAAACCAAATAAAAATCTTCCAGATGTACAAAAAATACATGATTAGCAATTGTTAAACTTGGAAGGGCCTAACCTCTTTCCAACTGACAGTCAAAAGGTATGTAATGACCTCCACGCTATCAAGAACACCTCTTGGGGGTCTTTATATATTAATGAGGTGAAAATTGGTTAACGAGGCCCAATTAATGAGCAACATTTAAGACTAATTAGTTAAAGAGGTACATAGAAGTACATACATTGGAGTTGCTTCTGTTTGAAGATGTGGAGTAGCTCTCTATTTGGTCCCTCTGTTGGTTCTGTTGGTAAGCCCTGGACTGACCTCCCATGTTGCTCTGCCAGGCTTGGTTGCCGCCATAACCCCTATGTGCAAAGAAAATGATCAAATGTAAAAGATATGTACAAAAAAATGTATTTTTGGATGAACACTGATTGGTTTTTTTTTTATATTTTTCATTCAATAAATCAATCAGTCATTCTGTCAATCTACAAATTTTACTTTTTCTGATTTTCAGCATAGATAAGGTTAACTATTCAGGTATGTTCCGCATCTTTCCTAAAAAAATTCTAACCAGACCAAATCATTAAGGCCGTTGCCAGGTACCATACTCGTCCATAACCTACAGGTTCAGAATTCGTTTGGCGTGAATTAAAATGGGCTGAAAATTACGAAATACATAGCAATTGCAATAGATTTAAATATATAGACTAACAGAATGATTGATAATTGATTGAATAATGTAAAAAAAAAAAAACCATCATCACTACAATGCATAGGAAGGATGAAGAGTTTTCGATCAATTATTCCAAGTAATAACTAGAATGCACATGGGATGTTGCGGGGATTCCCTTGATGACGTCATACGGACGTCTCGGGCAATGGCGAGAGCTGGGACAAAGTGGAGGGCAAAATGGGTGTAGAAAGTGGCTGTGCATAGAATAATGGAGCCACGAAACACGCTGAACAGATAAAGGAACCTGTAAAAGGGGAATATGTAGCGTTAAACCACGGGATGAAGCGGAAGACGCCATGTAAGTTGTGTTATCACCGATCGTACAGCTTTCCCCAAAGGCGACGTCATCTCGCGAGATCGATGTAATAACAAAACCTCTGCCCCTACGGGGCAGAGGTAATAATAGCATAAACAGAAATTTTGCCAAAGTTTAATAAATTCTAGCATATGCTTTAGAAACTCACCCTTGGCCTTGATAATTTGATCTTCCATAACCTCCTTGGTTACCACCATAACCTCCCTGGTCTCTGCTGTAACTTCCTCCTCCTCCTCCTCCTCCTCCTCCATAACTACCCCCTCTGGCTCCTCCTCCTCCCCCTCTGGCTCCTCCTCCTCCTCTGGCTCCTCCATAACCTCCTTGCTCTCGACCATAACCTCCTTGGTTCCTGCCATAACCGCCTTGGTCCCTACTTCCCTGGTTCCAGCGACTGTCTGTAAAAGTAAAGTAAACCAAATTTAGTTAATACACAAAGTGCATACAATACAAAACCACAGATAAGACAACACATTAAAATTAGCCATTCCGCAAGACACAGATAATTTGTCAGATATACAACATATTGAACAGACCTCCGAAAAGACAATTAACATACATAGATATGCAGTTAAACAAGCCCAGAAGGCCACCTGTATTGAACGACCACCTGCGGTAAACAGCCAATACATTGCAACACCCACGGGCTGAATCTCTTATTTCACCCTCTATTAATGGTGGCATGTCTTGACAGATCAACGTTTTTTATTTCCTTAGGGTGGTCGCTGAACACAGGGTTTGACTGTAATGTATTGTTAAGTAATGTAATTTACATTATTGAGTATTCATAATAATAATAATAATTCCGTATGCATATCTGTGTATGTAAGGCGCTTACATGATTCCAACCCCTGAGCCCAGTTGAAACGAGAAAATTAAGAACTTTTATTTTGTAGTTAACTTCTCTTTTATAATCAAACAAACCCTCGTATTGATAGTTTAGGTCACTTGGAATCTGGACACGATTTACATACGATATAACATGACTGCAACGAGGTACGAAGTTGTGCACAGATCATCATTTAGTCATTTTGTGACCAGATCGTTATTCATCAACAAACCTTCAATTTCAAATTTTACCATTTTCTTTCCCCAAAGTACTTGAGGCCAGCTTGAAACTGAGACCTTGTAGAGAAATCTCCAACTGTCAAAGGTCTTGCCAATAGCGAGCAGTCTCAGCCCTTCTACAATGCTTAACATATGGTCGCTAATCTTTTTGGCAATATTTGGTTTGGGAGTAACACACTTCTCTCAATACAACCAAACACTATATACAGTTTCAGTTAGGAATAGAAACCGTTGCACATATGTTGCAAAAAGATGGCCAGCACACTTTTGTCAAATATCTCACGACAGTGACAGAAAACACCACATTCTTGCAATACTGATTACTAAACCTAAAAGGTCAGTAGCATACTTGAATGCTATACACCTAGATGGTTTCCTTAAATACTGTCAAGTGCTGAGCGCAGATGTTCTTAACACTCGTGCCTGGCTGACTTCACATTTCAATGGACACTTTGTCTCCCAGTGTCACAGTACCATAATCTGCTGAGAAAACTTAACACTTTTACTAAAAGGCCAAGCTTGACTCAAACACTTTACTATTTTTTCCACTCCCCTACTTAAATATGTCATCAGCTTAAAGTACCAAATGAACTAAAATACTCTCTAGCATTTCTATAAATATTTGGCAATGGACTATTTTGTTATTCAAATTAATGAGCACACCAAGGACAGTTTTCCACCTCTGTTAAGAGCTTGTAATTATTATACATTGTCTTACAGTTAGCTAGGGATAATATTGTTAAAACTAATTATCATGGCACAGTATTGCATGGTGGAGGCCATGGCAGTTAACAAACACATTAACGGTGAAAGTCACACATTACCATGGCAACCTCTGAATGGGTGTGACATGATGATAAACAAACAATTAGGCCTACACGAAGGCAAAGTGTTAATATTATAATGCGCATTGTGCGAAGTTAGATACCGTGGGTGACACCACAGCAAATACACTGATGCAAGCTTCTTGTAAGATAAAAAATAACGATAAAATCTATTTCGAATAGTTATATTGATAATCCATCTTTCTAAAAAAAACACCTCTCCATACTTTCAGCATGTACATCAAGCTGTTACGTCAAATTTTATTCCTAAACAATTATTCATTCATTGACCCATTTTTAAATATGAAGAACTAGATATCCTCTATTTTCTTTCATGCAGTACAATGTCTAGAATTCTAAGATATATTTCATTTCAATTTATTTGGAGATCGTGGACTATGACTTTAACTATAATGTAGCAGATTTCATCAAATTGTATTGTGGCATTAACGAAGTTATCATGGCACAGCTGTATGGCAATCCCAGAGATTTCCAGTCAAGGGCTGCTGAGTACTAGCATGGAGTTGAAAGCAGTTTGGGATCCACATTCATCGTATAATTCAACTAGAGGAGTATAAAGATTGACAATAGCAATCAAGGATTTGCTTGTGTGAGGGAAATGCCCCCAGCCCCTGCTTCTGCTTTTAAACGATTTCCAGCTTAGTCAGTCAATCTGAGTGAGAGTGGGGGGGGGGGGGGGGGTGGCTCCCCCTTCCTCTGCTTCTCACCCATTAATGTGAATACATTGTTAGACAAGCCAAAGGGATTAGCATTATCAAATCCTAAGCAAATTATCAATTATTGAAAAGACCGGGGTGAGAGGGGACATGTAGGGCTAAATGGGAATGGTCATGTGGTCATTGATTGCTCCCAGGCTTGTTCCGTTGCCATGGCTGCAGTGCACGTGGAGTGATAGTGAGATGCACGTTGGATGCAGAAGATCGCCAAAAGATACAGTGCTCAAGATGTCGACAACTCGGTACTGAATGAGGCTGAAACTATAGTCTATTTCAATTGACACACAGTGTATAAAAATAGTAATCTGGTATTGTAAGGGAATTATTAAGACATGAAATGAAATTAATTTCCACATTGTCACAATTGTAAAACCCTTAACAGAGATATTCTCAATCCAATTTGAAGTTTCATTCTTTTCAAACAATCTTTTCAACATTGCAACTTTAAAATTTCACCAAATATTCTCTTGTTAAGTTTTTAAGAGAGCAGTGCTTCCAACACGTGCAGTATGGCTTCTGGGCAACCCCTTTAACACCACACACACAAGGAAAATACATGCTCCCTCCCCCAATTGCCAGGTGCAAGGTCTTAGTCCAAGTGTGAATTGCTGGATCCTTGTTTTGTTGACATTTGGGCTCGGGGCCAATGGCCAAAGTGTCATAATCTGCTGGACATGAAACCTCTTTGCTACTACGCATGACTTGCAGCGATCAATGCCTCCTCAAACAAAACCTATTGAATGCTAAAGTGTGCATGGAAGCTCCCAATATGATCTCTGCATGCAAGCTCCCAATATGATCTCTGCATAATTTCCTATTTGGCACAAGAGATAATGCATCCAAGCAGAAGTGTGAGCCATTGTAATTTGATGGTGTGAGTTTGATTTTTTTTACCATATACAGTACCACCATATACGGTATGAAAGACACATATCAGAGAAAAATAAATAAATAAATTTGTGCATGTTAGTAGTTTCTCAATGCCACATGTTATAATATAAAAACTTAGCTTATATGACCAGTTTCAAAAGGCAGACATAGTTATATATTTAGCCTCGGGGTGGGGTTTTTACTTGTCCCATCATAGACATGGTGTACAAGGCACCACCAACTTAACTTCTTCCAGTTGGTCAAATACATCTAATAAGAAACGCTCTATTCATATCGTTTTGCACGTGTCCACTCTATAAGAACTTTTATCTGGCTGTGCATTGATTTATCTGTCTGCATTACCTCATTCTTACGACCATTCTTAATAATTTAAATTTTACCTATTTATTCCCTCACTTTTATATTTAACCATTCTAGCCAATCAGTTATCAATAAATTCTTTATTGACTTTACTATGCCACACCAATGTTCCTCTAACTACACTGTATACATAGTGTGTGCCTTATAATATGACCCTTAAAATATGGAATATCTATGATATATCTACACAGTGTAATGAACCTTGAAACCACTTGAGACCAAGAGGCCATGCAGAAGAGCGTGTAAGCCATTACGTAATAAGAACCTGGCATGGAGTGTGACATGCTGCTGATACTATCAAAATGATCCATTAATTAAGTGAGAGGTATTAAATGATATTTTTGACACCTCTCTGACATACTTAAAGTATTTCTATCAAGTATGATCTCATGATAATCGGATACTCCACGAGACTCTTTGGGAACACTTATTCCAAGCCACTTTACTGGTCAAGTACACATACACATTATTTCACATGCTCAAGTATTCATAATTCTAGACGAGCACTTCAATTTACAGATTTGGGTCAAGGGCATTGGAGTGCAATGTAATGATAATGATAGTGCTGGAAATGCACAGTGAATACAAGTGCACCCAGCTGTGATACACAATCTTCCATACCACACGTGCATCAAATTTGATGTACGTCAAAGTCAGAAATGAATATCATGTGCCATATTGGTAAAACAGCCTTTGTAAAATAACTGCGAAAACAATGGTGGTAAAATAACTATTAAATTCATTTTAGGTACAATAAATAACTGTATTTGGGACATTATTTCCGGATAAGCAAACATGGAGAAATTTAAGTGATGTTAGTGTCAACATTGTACTGAAGATATGGGTGACCATAAAACTTTGGACTCTCAGAGTTAACTGAACAATTAACTAAACAACTGCTTTAAAATTTCATATATATATGCATGAAGGAATCCCCCCCCCCCCCCTCATATGGACTGCCTGAAGATTGCATATATGCAGGGTCTGGGGCGAGCTGATTCTGTAGGGTTTACTGTCCACCCCCAGCAGTGACACTTCAACATATTTCCATATATACGTTGTGTGAGCATCCTAGGACGTGCTAAACCCCAATGAACAAGTCTTAGCCTCTCTACAAAGATCTCGGGGCTTCTTGGTACAGTAGCAAGGAGAAACGAGGGCCAATAGAGGCCTCTAGGATCCTTCAGGAGCCTCTAGGAGCCTCTATGGGCTTCTATGAGCCTCTACGAGCCCTAGACTCTGTAGACAGGTCAGATAAGACCAATACTTTAGGAGATCTCGAGGCTCCTTATCTAAGAACAGCACCTTGAACTGCTCCTAATCCACCCTTGGTTTGTATTAATGTTGGAGTGTAGCACTCTTGGCCGCACTCTCTACTCTTATGAAGGACATGTTGAGTATTCGCATGGTCTCTTCACACTGTCACCTTAAACACACTGAAGATTCTTCAACTGTAACCTTCGTATGACACACAGTCTGGGACATTTAATACGCTTGGGTTTTATGAGATCCTCTCCACAAAAACATTTGTTTGTTGAGCCAAAGAAAGCCTTCGAGGCACCTGAGCCGACGGAAGTTTGAGAGGTCTGCCAGTGCTGCAGCTCCAATATTTACTGTAGTTTGCTTAATAGATATTCCGATGTTGTGGATGCCTTTGAGTGACATGTTCAAGATGGAGATTGAAGGACGTGCAAGGAAACCAGATTCACAGGCATCCTGTATGTGTGGTAGTAGTGTGCACAGCGGTGCAGCAGCAACACAGTCCTAAGCCTCTACACAGTCCACAATGCTACCGCATATAATGCAAAAATGAGGCAGGCTCAATAAAATACAATAAAACACGACCTCTTGGGTCAGAGAGTGACACAGGTTGCAGTAAGAAAACATCAAGTGGAGGTTTGCAGGAATGCGAGGATTTTGACAGCATAAAACTGGCGTTTCACGAAGAATTGCGAAACACAGAATAGGGGGGCTAAAGGGTAGGGGGTTGGGGCTGCCCCCTCAATCAGGCCTGCTTACATAGCGTGGCCCTGGGGCCAGACAGTTAAGCCAGAGAGTACACTGCTTTAGCTGCGGTTGCATGGCAATGCCCTTGTCCTGTCAATCATTCTACACCATTGTTCGTTTCCACCTCATATCTGGTGGCACTCTCCCTATATAAATACACTTTAATCATTAACACTTTGCTTGACATTCTCAAGATTGCGTCCTTCCACTAAATGCCAAACATTCTTATACACAACACAGTTGAACACCACCAACTCAGTCAAATGCAAGACCAGCTCCACAAAACCAAAAAGGTCCACTCACTTGGGCCATTTCAAAGGCTCTCTTCAGCAAAGCAGTTATTGTAACATATTTTCCACTTTTGCCCCCCCCCTCCCCTCTCCCTCTCTCACACAAATCTCATACGAATGTGCTGCAAGAAAACTGCAATGCCAACAAATCCCTCAACAAAAATAAAACGAGACTGCCATACAAAAACACCAACCCACCATTTTTTCATACACCTCACATGTCAATCAAAATTGTACGTTTAACATCGGGTGTTGACATTAACACAGACAAACACACCAATAAGGACATTTAAAGTATCTGTATAATATAGTATAAGCATGGTGCACTACAATATCGCAAGAAATAGTCAATTATTTATTCAATTAACAGCAAATACAAGTACCCATGCTTTCCAAAACACTTTTTGCAAAGTAAACTTCATGGCAAGACTCTGGTTACTTTCATCATTGATACAGTGATAATGCTCAGAGTGGTTAAAACCTTCCTCAGAACTGGTCCTATCACTGCGCCGTTATGGGTTCAATTCCCAGGCCATCAACCACATAAAAGCAACATTGCAGTATAGTGATACTGGCAACTGCTCCCCTAACAGTACATAGAAGTCATCAGTGCCTATGTGACAAGTGGAAGACTCCACCCATGGGTAAATGTGCAATATGCTACAGTTGCTTGTCCACATATTTTTTCTCCCTCCACATCAAACTATAAACACAGAGAAACTAATTTACATCAGCTATCGAATGCCCTGCTTTCTTGACTAAACAGAAAATCTGTCCATCACACACCTAACAAAAGCTGACAGCTCTACAGATCTGTTATGACAGTGTTGTCAATTGTATTGGCACATTTTGTGCATTCAGTGCCTACTGCGGTGTATAAAGTTACTTGTGGAAGGCTCCTGTACAATGTATGTGCAATATAAGACAGCAGAGTAATGTCATTTTAAGAAGGAAGGGGCTGCATAACTGGAGATCGAGTGAACAGAATAAGTTTGTTGGTTTTACCGAGATCCACTCGTCAGCAATATGTGAATATCTAAGTCAACAGAGAGGAGGAGCAGGTCACCCTTCACACACACTCGTAATACCTTGCACATACACTCTAACCCCCATTTTTTCCAGTCATTTCAGACTCCTCTAGAACAAGAAATTTCAAACCCACGACCACAAAATTGGCCAGACAAGACAAAATGTGAATATCTGATATTATAAGCACAAAATATAAATATCAACACACTTCTAAGTGCACGCATAACAGATTTAACTGAGCCACGGACAATAACCAAAGAAACTACCATCCGTTATGAAATTTACTATCATCCGCAGAGATACACAACCACAAATTTCTGGTCCCAATGGCCCATACATGCAATCAATGATTTAGTAAAATGTTGCATTTGATGAATAGAAAGAGATATTTCTAACTTGGACACCTTGCATGTCACTCCAACAGACAGTCTCACTGACTCTAACAGTCCACCTGACCCAACAGACAGTCCTTCTCATCCATATGTCAACTGCTCTCGGCCATATGTGCGTTTGTTTTTCTCGCTCAAAACAAAGCTCTGGGGATTATTTCACTCTTTTCCGTTGCTCTTGAACATTGCAACTGTCATCGGGCCAACTCAAAAGTGCATTCATTAATGCTTAAACGTCACTGCATTGTCTGTTTAAGTTTACCAGCAGCAGAAGGGGGGAGGAAAAGAAAGAAATCAATAGAGAAAGGTCAATCCCGGGTTATCCCCTGACCTGTCTTTTTAACAACCCTAAAAAAAGGAGGGTGGGGATTGCCAGTGATCACAGAATGTAATATTTGTTGGATTAGCCGAGCATTTCGCAGCTCCAGGGGCGAGATAGGGCAGTGGGAATTTAGCAGCTAGGCGGGGAGCCTTTCACAGCTCTGTTTACAATCAACAAGACTTAAAGGGGGCGCGGTGATCAAACGGGTAATCAGGCAGGGGCGGCTTAACCCTCCCAGCAATTAGTCCGCTTAATGCCCTGGTCCGCTCTCCACAACAACCGAAATGCAGGGTCCGCTTAATGGCCGTCCGCTCAAGGAGAACCCGAAAGGAAGGGTCCGCCTGTCAATCACTCGCTATACATAGAATTGAAAACACCTAAAGCTATGAAGCAAGGCCGACTTTATTAAATTCGTGAATCGAGCCCTGTTTAAATATTTGCAGAGTAAAAACTCGTTGGCTGCACAATTCTTTTGATCTTTTTTATTCCAGTTTCAAAGCCCTGCTAACATGCGATGTGCTTTCTCAAAGAAGTCCCTCAAAAACTTCCATATTTGCTTTTCAACAATTATTTGAGCGATTATTTCCCCCCATTGTTGTCCACGATGTTGCCAGTGAATTCGGACTGCAACAGTAAATCGCTCAGCACGTAATCTTTTCTCACAACAGAAATACTAACCCTCTTTTAATATCAAAACCAAATTTATGCTAACACACCAAAGAAAAGCCTTAAGAAATGCATTCATAACCTAAACCAAATTTACTTTTCTGTTTTCCAATCTAGCATTTCTGACAGGACGCTCCTTTAGGTACAGGTGTCTATCACTGAATTTGTCTTAATACCGAGGTGGCCTTAAATTCTGATGTTCATATATTGTAATCACAGAATGTAGGCCAAGATCCAACAAAAGGGATGTGAAGTCGTTAGAGACGGTCTTATATCAATAATGGGTAGTCTCAATTTTGTAAGATTCCACTGTAACTAATTTTACACTCAGGGCTTGAATGTCATAAAGCACTTGGTCTGATTTAATCATTACGTCTGCCTCTGGCAGCTGGTAAAATAAGCTGGCCAAGCTTAATAATACCAGAGGTAGGTCTAATATTGAGACATAAACATCATATTCTATATTTTATCAAATCAATAATTTCATATAAGGCAAAAGAAGCAGAGAGTTTAAAAAGTGTCTATCAAAACGAAATATTAAGCTATATTACGTCATATCTAACGATTATATTGAATGCCACATTTGAATGTCATTTCAACTCACAAGTTATAATGTTCTATAGAACACCAATAAAAAGAAGCTGTGCACATTCCTGCTATATATGAGATTAATGGCTCTTTCAGATTTCTCAAGCACTGCACAGTTCATTATACAGGGCTCTATGTGACATACACTGACAGACTGGGTTGGGATAATGCTTGTATATTGTTAGGCAGCTCAATTGTAGCAGAGAGCTACTGGGTGAAGATCTCTTGAGGCTGAATGAAGCTTAGCGAGAGCTGGATCCTAGGTCCTCAACTCCCCTCCTAAGCGACTCAAGGGTCGTCTATTCCGCCCCGCTTGCTCCCCACAGACCCACTTGTCAGGACCCCGACCCCCCCCCCCCCCCGAGCAGCCACCACCCACAAGCATCCCTATATTATACTCAGCACAACCTGCATCTGTAGATGCTGCTGCTGCAGTCGACTACCAACATGCTGTGCATAATATAATTGTATCAGTAATGCACTGTGGTTAACTAATTTAAAATCATCTTGAGAATCTTCTTCGGTAATTGTATTCAATTCTATTCGTGCAAAATTACTGCATGCCTGCATAGGGAATGGTGGGATTCCATATATATTGTGCAATTATTGAATGTCTTGTATGTATGCACATTACTGCAATACTATAGATCTAAACTAATCATACATTACAAACATTCTCTATATCATACACACTACAAATATAAATAAATTTATATAACACCAGTTTCAGCATTATGACTGTATCAATTCACAGGCATCCTATACTTATCAGAAAAAATATTTGTGCTCACCGGCGCTTGGATTAGGGTTGTTCATTGGGAGTTCTGAATAGACAAGCTTTCAATTTCATCTTAAGTAAAGCCATGATTGGTGGAGAATCTACCAGGCCTACTATAAACGGGTCTAGGATTCAAGCACTAAAATATGTAATGATGGATTGCCATAGTAAACAACGACATTGATACAAGCTGCAATCCTAATAATCAATCCCGAAAACTACATTTTCCCTCCCAAAAATCTTGCATTGACTATATCATATATACCTGGGGGTATCCATTTCAAGCGAACTATTTCCTCGGTGTGAAAAAATATACTAAACTTCACACTATAAACAACCTAATTTATAAGCGATTTAATATTCTGACACGTTTCCATACGATGTGTTATTGAAGGACTTGGTGCTTTTCGGAGGACGAATTGGCAGATGGCGAAACGACTGTTGCTTTTGTGCCTGTCACACTTGTCGTTCGAGAGATAGCGATGAGTCTTCCACGTTCACCCTAATTACATAAGGTTAGCGCTACGAACGTAAAATGACGTCATTATCAAGTGATGACGTCATAATCACGCACCAGGTGTGAAGATGAAGGAGTGAAGCTGCCCTAGTGAAGAGCGCCAAATCAGGAAGCAACGTCCAACGTGATTATGACGCAGAAAAACACGTCGCCCAAAAAGTCTTTGACACTCCGCAGTCCCCAGGGGAAGTCCCTTGCCGTAAGGGCCCTCTTCAATATATTATGCCCTCATGTATGTTCTAAACCTGGCGAGCATAATTAGCACTGTGGTGTACATAAGTATCAGATTTAAAAACCTTCGTAGGTTCATGTATAGTTGTGAGTAGGCCTAAATTTGAAAAACATTAGGCACCTTGATGATAATATCTAAATTTTTTTATTTCACAAAATCTTCACAATATGATATATATATATATATATATCTTAAGTATAAGGATGAATATCCTACATTAAAACATACAGCACTTGGTAAAAAAATAAGAAAGCTAAAATGTCTACTTCTGGAACACCTCCACTTGAAGATATGTAATGAGCAGCAAGAGACCATGTTCTTTTCCCTAACTATTGTCAATTTGTTTTCCATTTGTGACCCCCGGGCAACCCCTAGTATAGTCCGGCACGTGGAGGGAGTGAACCCCGGGGAGGGTGCATTGGGGCAAGGTGTATCATTCGTAGGGGCGGACCGGAACACCCCCTACCCCTCCCCCCAATTGGACCCCATTAAGGACAATTTGACAAAATCATCGCCTATTTGAGGCAACAGCAAAGGGTTGCAAGTCACTGGAAGTACAGGCTGGTACAGGTTATGTAACCTACAGTGCCGTGCATAGGTAAGTGAACTACAATAAAAAACACAATTTTTGTTTAATGAATTCGTACTTAGGGTTCTTAAAATAAATAAAGTAAACAGTATCCTGACATTCGTCTGCAATAACTAATCTCTAATCTGGTATCCCTAAAAGATATATAATGATAAACTGTTACAAGCTGTGGATTTACTAAACTTTCCAGATGATTATTATTTGGAGGGAGGGGGGTCTTGTGTTAACGTGGACTCCTCTTAAGCATACATTTAAATTGATAACTCCACAGTTTAGACCATAACTTGAAATCAAAGTATTTCAACATAGTACAACTATGCCTAAGAACTCCTGTTTTAGCCAGTAAAGAGATGCTTATGGAAACACTATATACTCACATAATTAGAAAAATCCAGTGGTTTTGGTGGAAAAAGAAGAAAATAAACAAATAAACAGCCTCTTTAGGTTCCAAAATTGCCCTAAAAAAGTGTTAATAGACTTAAATGATCCGAAAAAAGTGTAGAAATTGGATAGAAAATTAGAGAAATATGAGGAGAGAAATATAGAAGGCCTATACCTAAAACCTTTAAAAACTGTCAATATAAGCCGCCGATTAACCGCCAGATGATTCAGCTTAAAAAAATGTCTGAATAAAAGATATTTCCTATTCTTGTGTGTTTGACCAGTCAGTCATCAGTCATTTAGGACTATACGACTGACTGACTATGTACATGGTGAGTTAACACTTCCTGGGCACAGTGGGGCAGGGGGTTGTGGGGTATCACCATCTTACCCCCTTTGCCCCATCTGTTGTAGTCAGGGGGTATTTGCAGGAATTTGAGAAATCAAACCGAAGTGACAATTCCTTGACAAAAAAAGAGAAAAAGAGAAAATCCACCTGTTTTGTATGAACACCTGTGGGGCATGTGGACAATGGCCAAATGCCAGTATACAATATGGCATGAAATAAAATCCTTATCCCTAAAATACACACGGGACCCTAGCCCCACCCCACCAATTACAAGTAGTCAATCTAGAACATAGTCAACACGGCCTCCAGTCAAAATGCCCACACTCAATATTGACAAAGCACAACCTGCTCAGATTATGCTTCCACATTAAGACCTTAATGTGTTTGTTGAACTTAATGATGTGTAGGCTCCCGAGATGAAGAGGTAAAGGAAGGGATGAAGAGGCAAGAGAAGAGGTTAAGAGGAAAAAGAAGAAGGGGTGAGAATTTCTTACCGAGAAAGGAAGTGGAAGTCACAGGAAGAATGGAAAAGTAAGAAAATCCTCAAAAGAATTCCTTACTGGTTTCGAAACAAAATGCAGGAATCATACACAACTAACAAAGCAATCGATAAATAAATCGAACAATTTCAAAAGGACCTAAAAACCAAGAATACACCGATGCATCGATTACTTTCTAAACATCATATTGAATATCTAAGCGCTTTACATCTTCATTTGGAAACTGTTTATAAAAAGAAGTTTATCACACACTCCTCGTAAAAACAATGTTGCATCACACTTGGTGCAATCATTAGGAAATTCTACCAAGACATTATCAACACTCCCTACCAAGAGCACTTCATTATCAAGGGCGGATCCAAAAAATGTTTACGGAGGAATTGTATTTGATAATTAAAGTTTACTAGGCCACTTTTTATGGGTTAAATTCCCTAAACCCCCCCCCCCCCTCCCCCCTAAATCCTCTACTGATTATTCAGTCCACTTCATTATTACGAGCATTCCACTATTAAAGAGCACCTCACTACCACGAAAACATCCCTAGGGCCACCTCAATACGAAGACCTCCTCACTATAAAGACTACCTCAATATTAAGACAATAAAATATTGAATACACAAAAACATTCCTAGGTTTTGATAAAGGTATACATGTACTACCTAGTGCACTGTATAGTGCCGACTGCTAATATTTTGGACATAAAATATTTAAAAACTGTCTTGAAATTCATAAAGGTCACCTCCATGACAATCTCAACTTCATCATCCTCTTATTTTTTTTAAATCAAAAAGATTGGTTCTTAACTTTTTAGGTACTGTTTAATTTCATAAGGTGTCTTCACTTTTTACAGCAATACAATTTTACTGGTGTCACCTTAAGGTAACAATCAGTGCACCGTATCTATTTTTTACTGAAGGACCACAGATTGACAATAAAACAAAAACAGTTATAAGACACAATGCAACTACTGCTAGGAAGATTTGAGAGCTCAGCTTTATCAGATTGATACAGAAGACTATCAGAAAATGAGATAAGGTTATATGCATCCTGCCCTGACCAAACACACCTGTCCGAGTAAATGCAAACAGGATGCCTCCGTTACTCCACCTCCCATTCTGTTTAATGTGCAAAGGTGACACACACTTAGTTTATAACAGATGAGACAAAAATGAGATGAACTTTAGTATAACTATGCTGTAAATGTCAGAGTTAAACTGTTGTAATTTAGCTAGCTAGGTACATTGTCAGTTTGTGAAGAAGAAAAAAATTACATTAAGAGTGTGGTGATCCAGTTAGGTACATTGCCTTTTCTTATTCTTTTTTTTTATTGCATTTGATTAAATCCAGTACAATTTGTCCTACTGTAACACTAAATTTCAGTGTTGTATAAGTTGCCAATGATTTTACACTTGCCATTTATAAAATTAAAGGTCAGCATTGAAATTACTGAGCAATTCTATAAAATAAAGACCAGGAAATGAGAAATTATTCTCATCAAGCTTTAGTAACTTTCGAAGTCTGATATAGAATAAGCTTGAATTCCACACACAAAGAATGATTGTAGAACTAACTGCATCAGTCATTATATTGACAATTAGTAATTGCTGGCTTTAATTTCGATCAGTGGTGCTATGGACAATCAACTGATCAGGGTTAATCCTACAAAACGTTTGAGGTCAGCCGCAACTGCTTATTACACTTAAACTGCAGAGAACCAAGCACTTCTGAAGTCTGAATTACCAACTCTTCAACATCTCATACACAATTCACACAACCGCAATTTGGTCAAAATCACAAAAACTGACGACAATTACCTAAATCTCACCTGATCTCGTTCAGTGCGAGACCAAGGTGAGAATTAGGCGAGCTTTGTAGGTCAGTTCAGTAGCAGCTGTCCTGAGCTACATTAATGAGCAATGTAGCAATTAGGAGATGTTACAAAGGGCACCGCACAGCTGATGGACACTTGAAAATATCCCCCTCATAAGATCTTTATGTGTCCAACACCCCAGTACTTGTGAAAGGCTCAAGACAGCTGCGCTCAAATCAATAAGCTACACATTCACTGATGATCAGAAATGGACAACACTGTCAAACTATTTTTTCAATGGAACTTTTTTTTTTTAAATAGTAAATCAACGTTTATCTCAGTACTATACTTGGTAAATACTGGCCACAAGAAGAGACATAAATTTATGATATCTGCAAATTACTTACATTGAAAATTGTGTGACTTGAAGTCATTCAATTTTCTATTATAATCCAAGGGTGTTTTTTATCATTCCACTTTATTCCTCAATACACAGCTATTAATTGAGAATTAAGAGGAACTAACAAATTGGATAAAGCTGAACTAGGGGAAAATGGATTTCCTACCACTTATTTAGGCCTTTTTACATTAGGAAGTGGAGGAAATAATTTGAAGTAATGTTTAGGTCCCATCAATCAAGTCAGTTACTCCCATCTTAATATGTTTTCTTTTACTTTTGCAAGTTAACTTGATTAGTTCCATATGAGGTCTTGTGGTGAATAATTCCCAACTGGAAATATTATTTTCCTGTTATCATATCAGACCACTATTTCTCTTCATCCAGAGGAGATTAATCACTACTTCGGGCATGTTAGTCCTTTATTCTACAATTTATCAAGCCTGACTATCGGCCTTTATCTGTTAATCAACATAACTGGCGAGCGGGGAGAACAGAGCTTTTGTTTTCTTGTTGAGAGAAATTAGTGAGGCGTGGTGGCGCAAGATGTCGCCATGCGTCGGCCTCCTGTCGGACAAGTGCAGAAGCAGTGATCGGAAGAGACAGGTTGAAAGGAGGCGAGGTGGCTGCCACATTAGGCAATTAAGGCATTGACAGCTAGGGCCTGACAGGCCACCGTGGGCCTCACAATATCAGTCACAACATATCAATTAGCAGGCGGGGTCAGCCCAGCCATTAGCCAGTTGACCAAGGTACTGTCCAACAGCTGACCTAGTGCCAGGGTCAGTGGTCACTTCAAGACCTTCTGGTCACTCCTATGTCCACTCCATGACCCCACGCCTCCTCCAGCCCGCCCCCTAGCGGCCCTGGCCCCCCTCAGCCCAGACTGCCCTCAGCCCCCGGGGTGCAAGCTGCCCTTCTGTATTATGCGATTGTCCAAGGTGTTCTGTTTGACCACATCCGTCAATCACTGCATTATTGCTAAGACTGCACTTCCATTCATACAATCAGTCAGACTATTATTGCTAAGTGCCCAATAGAGAATCACTCTCAGAATAACAAGGGAATGGTTTCATACATGGTTTTCCTGTAAAAAAAAAATTGATACTGCCAGCATCAAATGTGTGTATACACCACTGAATTACATAAACCAAGCCCAACTTACACTGCGGATGATAGTCCTGCAGTGCCATCTAATATGGTATCATCCGCAATGTAATATATGTGCAACGTGCATTGCACAAAACAAAGTAACCCAACAGACTGGAAGGTATACAAGACATAAGTCGGTATACACTGTCAGCGCAACCAGAAGACTGCTTTATCTACATATAAGAGTTGTGAAATGGTGGTATAGGGCAATACTTTTTCAACCCTTAATATCTAAGTGCATGTGGACGTGTACTCTGGTGCACAAATACAGGTAGACACCAAAGGGAAACTTTGACCAAGTAGATCACAAATAACAAGTACATTCAGATGAACTGCATCTAACTGGTCTAACACAATGCCAAAATACTGAACTATCCAATATGCTTTATCGAAGAGTCAATAGTATTGTTCACAAAGTAAGCCAGGAAATAAAACAGGACTTGCAAAACTATACATCTACTAACCGACTTTGCACTAGGTCTTCTTAGGAAGTTAAAGACTGGAAAACAGCAAAGGGCTTAAAAGATAAGACTGTGCCACTGAGTTATAGGAGAGAACCAGTTGAGGCAACCGCAGCCTATCATGCAGTGGTAATGAGACAATGCAGGTGTAGGGAAGGGCGATGCTTTTTCTCTACTACTATCTCTAATGGCGTTTCCATGCCAAGACCCTCTTGTGGGCACTTCACCTTCCAACCAGCACATCCGATAAACATCAACCACTCCCAGCAGCACCAGCAGCAGTAGCAGCAGCAGCAGCATCTTCAGAACTGCCGCATCCCCCCTCATCACTCAACCCAAGGACAATATTATATCAAACTCTTTCAGCTAACTACCACAACTATGATAATAAGAAGTATAAGAAGCAACTAGCAAATAACTGTTGGGTAGCATGACATAAAGAAAAGATTTATTTTGATAAAAGATTTATCGACGTAATAGCATGAGATTTAGATATAGAGACAGCATTTTTCCTATCATATTAATCAGATTTTAGAAAATGTACAATACTACAAAGGCTAGCCAGTCACATACATTTAGCACATGGATCACCTCAACCTCATGCATCTAAACTGATATATTTTCCTTCTGGTAAAATTTTATATTGCCTCAAGGGGGGGGGGGGGCTATCTCTGATTTTGGCGGTTTTTCTAAAATTTCCTAACTGAAAAAAAAAAACTGACGCTGTTTTGCCATGTTTCCCCTGATTTCCAAAGTGGCAGGGAACCATTGTACAACTGTATTATGTCCACTGTAATGATGTCAGTGGGTGGACCAATATTTATTCAGCAGCAGTTTATCTCTCCCAGACCAAGTTGTATCCTTATTCTGAGGAAATGAAGACATGACAGGTGTTGCTAATAACGTTACAAACAACAGCTTCCTAAATGCTTTTTAATATCATTAACACCACTTCCTTCATAATGGCAGAATAATGGATCTCCAAATGCAGATTTCAGCTCAACTAATTGAACCAGCATTCCTAACAAAAATGTTACAAATATTAATTATGGTGAATGCTGACGTTTCTAGATTTTTCTTCCGTGCAAATTTCTGTCAAGTTGGATTATGAACATAACAGAGCTATTAGGCCTGCAGGATACATAACCATGCAATTGGTGTAGGTATCTTAAATCATTAATAGGCCTATATCATATGTGCGAAATAACTTCGAACCCAGGACCTTCAGCAGAGCTGTTTTCATAGACTTGGAAACATAACTCCAGATGACGTCACAACTCCCATTGGCTGCAGAGTGACTGCATTACCAATGAGAATCCTGGATTCACAGTAACCATTGGGTTCAGGTTCAGTCAAAACTAAAATCCACACCACAAGCAAAAAGAAGCTGAAGTGCTTGGGATTTATCGACCACGATCTAATTTATGAGAATTTAATATCAGAGTTCACCGAGTTCACCATAACCTCCCACAGGAAGCAGTAACCTCCACTTGAGCACATTTAATCACTTGCACTTGATCATCAAAACATATTGCGCTCAGCTAAACAACAGTGTTACGCTTAGCAAACATTGACAGATTACTGAAATGCATTGTTTTGCACTCGAATCAATGACCAACACAAGATTAAACCACTGGTTCACTGTAACTACCGAATCTTGATTTGACTCTCAAGTGGAATGGACTGGGTCAGTGTTTTGCGTTTAACTAGACTTGTACAGCTGAGGCATGTAACAAACCCCAACCAAGAGGTAAATATCCACACCATGTTACATATTTACCCCTTGGTTTTCCAAGTCTTATCATCTCGTCATTACGTCTGCCTCTTACAGTCATATAGTTGAGTATTGAGACTGTTAGTAACACAATGACCTTGTCAGACATTGTGTTCAGCCTACAATATAGCCTAGCCTTGAACTGAATGTTCATTTATTGTACACAAAACCAAGACTCGTCAACCTGACTTGGGGTAGTCATATATGGCACTCTGAGGTAGTCAGTATGGATAAGACTACCCTCTAGTCATTTTGACAAACTTAAGCTTACAGTGAGGCCTCGGCAATAAATCAGGTCTAAGATATCTTTCTGCTTGATCAATTACCAATAATTGTCCATAGGGCTACTAATAGAAGCAATCATCCTTCCTTTAACAAGAATGTCATATCTGTAGCACTGTGTATCAACACACAGCACAGCGTCAAACCCGGGGGCCCAGGTTTCTTGATGACTTGTTAAGGGCGACGGGGGCTTTTCGGTGCCTTCTGAATGGACGTTTTCATTGGGTAAAGATGCAATCCTTGTAGCAAATAGTTGCTCGGATGATGCTTGCTTTGAGTATGTAGCCTGCAGCAGCATCAGCAGTAGCAGCAGCATCAGCAGCAACTGATGCGATCCAATGTTCAAAAGAACGATTGCAGACGAATTAGGAAAATGGCGCCAACACAAATAGCGCCTTGTCCGCCATGATTAGGGAGGCCGATGACTTCTCCGCCGGCCATTTCCTCGGCTTTCTCCGCTGCCCCGTTTCTATAGAGACAGGTCGGCAAAATAAATGAGTATCTATGTGAGGCAATGAGTAGGTCGGGCCCACGAATAACAAAGCTATTTGTGCCCTTGTGATTTGATCGCTGCTCATGTCCGTTTTGCAAAATGACAGATCAACAGATTAGCCGCCATTTACTCCGGACGGCCATTCACTGATTGACTGAACTCCAGGTCCGCTAAATGCACTCCGCCGCCAGCTAGCATCTAACTTCGATTGGCTCACCAACTGAACTTACTATTTATCCCAATTTGTTTTATTATACTTTTTTAATTTAATAATTATTTTTTCAACACGGGCTTCTAAAGTCAAGGCATCATTGTAGTTAGCCTAAGTGTGCTATAGCCTACTGGTCAAAAATTTAGTCAGCTTTGAAACTTTGTCAGGTTCTAGGCCAATGACCAGCTGACCAGCTTCCAGATGCTCCCTGGATGATAAAGCTTGGAATACTGGCCATGTTGCCTCTTCATCCCTTCCTTTACCGCTTCATCTCGGAAACCTATTCCTGGCTGTAGCTATAACTGACTAAAGCCAGTCGCTTCTGTCTACTTCTAGCTAATAGTCTGCTTAAATATAAATGTTGGTAAATGTAGAAAATATATATAAGATATATGCATCCTTTCAGCAAAAAAATTACAAATATGCGCAACTCTCAACCTATGAACCTAATGGTGCTGCATGTACTTGTAGAGCCGGCTTTGAGTAGCCAGCTATAGCCAGACAGTTCCATTTGGTGGCAAGTAGCATTGTATAGCAGAAGTTGTCTAACTTTGTCTAGGTTTAATTTGGAAGGCCGTTTTTAATGAAACAAACTGTTGCCTGTAACAGGCCACTTCACAACTGCGGTATGGAAAGGACAGTCCACATCCCCAATGCCCAAGTTTGCCACCTAACAGTAACAACTGGTCAATCTATCACATGTTGCTATTTGTCAGTAGCTCCTCCAAGGAAACAATAAGCAGAGGTTATGGATGAAGACGCGGAGGCATCTAATAATCTTGGTCTTATCAATATTCGCGTAGAGATGATTTACAGTGACTGAGGGAACGCCACCATGGCATGGCAGCCCGCCACCTGAACACACAGGTCAGCCCTGTTTTTCTCTTCTCGAGATCAGCGCGGATCGCAATCCCGATAAAAATGGCAATATCGCGGCTGTCTCAATTATGACTGGTTCGGTACGGGTTATAGGACCGTGTTTTTGACAGGTGAACTCACTGAACTATCATCAGCTCTCGGAGCTTTCCTATCGTCTGCTTCTGGAAGCTTTTGAGGCGAGGTGAGCGCCAACAAGCGGCCGGCTCATAATTAGGATCATTTGAAGAGACTTCTCGCCTCCACTACTTGTTCCTGAAGAGTTCTCTAGACCAGCACTAGGCTCGCACAAGTAGCAAATATGAAAACACTCGCCGTCCTCTCCTACCATGCTATGCCCATTGATTTGCAGTCGGCATTTTGACACAACAATGTCTGTTGATTTTTCCATCTGAATATTTCTGGGCCAGCTGAGTCTGGAGGGCTGTTGGGCGACCCCAGCACAGTCCTTATCAGACAGAGTTACATGGCCAGCCTGAATGGACATGGTCATGTAGAAACAAGTGCCCTCCAAGTGCAGTCCACACTCTCTCTCTGTTTAGGTGTGCGTGCAGGTCTTTAAAGGGGAACTAAAGGAAATTTGCATGTTTATCTTAAAAGTTCAATTACATGTAAAATAATATATTGCAGTGAAAGAAACGGTCTAAAAGTTTAGTTAAGTCTTGTTTTAAGCTAATTAATTGTGCACTTTGGACGCCCTGCCATTAAGCTGGGGGCCGCCATTATTGCACACGGCACTATGGCTGGTGACGTCACTTATGTCCTAGTCTGTGGTGAATGCAGCATGATTGCAATGAACAATTTGTATTAGGCTGTCAAAGTCAAAGATACCTTTATTCAGGGTCAATTCATTCAGTTGTACATGGTATCCATATTTTGCATTTAATTATATATAACTTTTTCTAAGCACAGGAGTTTACAAACTGAGGTTAGGACTATTTAATAAAAGGATCATTATTTGCATAATTAATATGTTTTCACTATAAGATTAAATTAAGCACATATTTGACATCACTATATGTATGAACATATACATATATATATATATATATATATATATATATATATGCTGGAAACACAATTTGAATACTTCTTTTAAACGCTTATAATAATTATTGTACTTAGCCTAAGACTCAGGCTAGGCAGTGTGCGAAATTAACACACACAAAAAGCATGTCCAAAAATTAGGGGAATGGTGTCATGTGAATGAACTGTCTTAATCCAGTGTAATTAATCCATGTCTACAGTATCATAATCGCATTTGGAAGACTGAATTATACTGCATGCCCTGTAGAAAATGCCACAATTTTGTTATTCCATAGTGTATCCCCCCCCCCCCCCCTTTGCTCTGGCGACGGCCCGGTCTGTTTCAAAGGCGTAATACACTGTATGCAATTTTAGACTTGCATTGCTAGACATATTTGAAACTCAAATAGGTGGAGGAAGGGCTATGCTAAAATTCAAGTTGTTATATATAAAAAAAAAAACCTTAACTGATGAATGGATTTTAATTGTTTAACATTGTTCTGTCAACAAGTGCATATAGATAGATAGATAGATAGATCTGTGTTTGGCAACATAATACATATATACATATATTGAAATCGGATCAAAATATAAACCAAAATGTTACATATATGTATATAGGTGAACACAATCATATCTTTAAAAGCATTTTTCGTGCACCTCAGTGGTATAGTTTAATAAATTTATTCTATAATCAGTGTTTAACAAAGTTGGCTAATTTACATTCCCAAAGATTTCAGTGTTTCTGTACAATTGTGTAGCCTCAAATTATTCAATGGCAATTTACTTGACACTTGGTTAGAACAGTGACATGCTCTAATTTGAATTGCAATTAACACCTTTTGCCTGCTTCTGACACTGCTAACCTATAGTAAAGCAGTTGGATTGCACTTGGCTCTCATTGACTGAGATCTATAGTACAACATTGGCTGGGAACTGCCTAAGCGTAAATACTGCGTCAGCTAGTCGCAGCGGCCCAGCAAATAGTACAACAGTGACGTATTTCCGGCGAGTGCAAAACACCCGGGTTAGTCAAAAATGGCGGCCTCCGTAGTTCACAAAACGGAGCTAATAAATGCAGGATATTACTTTACCAGGGCATATATACACATTATGAAATGCGTAGATGAGTTCCAATGGACCAAAGCTAACATCTGAGAGGTAAAGTGCTGAAGGTGTTAGTTCCCCTTTAATGCTCCCACAAGGCTGCTATATAACTTAAAACTGGAACGGGCAAATTAAATATTGTCAAAGCTGTAATCCTGACCAGTAGGCCTAATTGCAATTAGGTCGCTTATAGCATTCAGTATCAGATCTTAAACAGATCATTACTTCAAGAAAATCTGAAAATTTATTCACAAATTTAACTTACAAAAGCGATTCACAAAATTAACTTCACAAAACTATCTGTCTATCTTTCTATCTATGTCTATCTATGTATCTATTTATCTATCTATCTATCAGGGTTAACTGTATTACAGTCACTACAAAGACTTATTCCGACACTTTCAGTGGAAGTGATTTAGCTAAAGGTGGCATCAGATATTCTATGGTATCTGACAAATATAAAGGTCAGTGGCTGTCTATGGCTATCATTTAAATATATTAATATCATTGTACTTCAAAATACTACATTTTGATGGATATATTCTCTCCAACCAGCAACTATGAACCTTAACCCTTTATCTACTGACCACAGACAAGTGGTCAGAAGTAGTGACCAGGAGTGTCCACTTGGCTGGTGCTGCCACCAAGCGGCAGTGACCAACAGAGCAACATGCTTGTATAGTCAAGAGTGATTTCTTGTTACCAAGATAACACTTTCTTATCCACATGGACCACACCAATAACAAGGATCTAGCAAGAGCCCTTGTGGTCAACCCGCAACCAGTTGACCTCTCTGATGACCTTGTGATGACACAATTCATCTTGAACCAGTGCTCCAGAGGCACTAAGAGAAGCTCTCAACAACTTAGTTTTATCATCAACGACCATCGTCTAAAGCACGATCACTGAGAATCCTCAAAACACTTCAACTTCACTCATGTGTGATGATCAATGGGATCCAACACTCGATCGATCTATGCATGTACAAGTTATGGTTTCCTGTGATTAGATATGATTTAGTCTGGTCCACTGGACATAACAACAAACACTGACATGTTGTATGTTATACATTCATGAGCTGATAAAAAATGAATGGCATTCCTCTGAGATGATAAGTTAACAGTTGACAGCTCCTTGAATTCAGTGTCTATGTTGAGGCAAGTAAAAGACCCACACCTGGGGTAAATGTGTAAAATGGTGCAAACTCTTCCTCACACCTTATTAATCAACCCTTGTGGGTGGCATGAACTTGCTTTAAAAGGGCTGCACTACCATTATAATAACCCTTCGGCTTAATGACAATTTGAAGACTTAATACAGGGTTAAAGTGCACCATGGGGTAGACTCTAAAACTCATCATTACATCTGCCTGTGGCAGCTGTTTATGAAAGGTGACAACTTCAAAGGTGTACCAACAAACCTCTTCAAATAAATATCATAACTAACAACCAACTCTATTGTAACTTCACATAAAACTTGATCACTCTAGATCCTGGCAGAGATAGTGTTCATGTCTAGAAATACATTTTGGCCGCTTTTCTCAAAAACGGTTACAGCTATAGATACCATTGTATACCCCAAATTTGCACTAGTTAAATAATGATCAGCCCAAACCCCCCCCCCCCCCCTAAATATTGTTGATAGAACAAGCAAAAGAAAAGCGATAATCCTTTACAGGTCAGGATTTTATCACAGCCTTATGATTTCCATAAAAGTAAAATATTTGTTCGTTTGTCAATCTGCAGTCTGATATCACCAATATTTTTATTGCAATGCAGCATAACGAAATCTCTCACCAAGCAAGCATGCAAACTAAGCTTGATATGCTAATCTCTCTTATATGGGCCATTGATTATGTTTCTTTCAAAATGTCTTGGACATATCAGTCAAGGTAAATATTCTTGAGGAATATCTGTCATATGTGGCAATGAAGAATGTCAAACATTTCCAAGATAGCAAATGTTCAACAAGATAAGAGAAATTGATGAAGGGGAGAACCGACTGTTATCATCTGCAGATGTCTTGATAGTAGCCACAGTCCTCATTCATAATCTCCATATTTATTGCATCATAGTTCCTTATTGTGATACACCAATGCCATAATATTAATCGCGAGTAAAGATACTATGCATGGTAAACCTGTATTGTTTCAGTTCTCCTCTTGTGTATTTATAACTTAATCCTGGTTCCCCATATTTGCTGATTTGCCCTTCTTGTTGCATCATGCTCCCGCAACTTCTGGGTTCTAACACATTTTGGGCATTTTAGCATATCAACCTGAACTTCCCAATACCAGTGGTTTTTTTTGCCGACCAGTGAAGCAACATTTTCTTCAGTGGATGGCACACGTCTTTATGTGTCTTATGTCTCAATGCTTCTTGGACTGAAGCTCATTCAGCACATATGACCAGCTGCCTGAGGCAGACGTAATGATGAGATTATAAGGCTTGGAGTCCACATCATGTTACTCATTTACCCAATGGGTGGGTCTCTTACTAGCCTCAGCATAGACACTGAATACAAGGCACCTCCAATTCAATCTCCAGCTGGGATGTAGCTCATGAAGAGTGCCCGGGCCAGGGATCGAACCTGGGAGCTTCAGCAGAGCTGGCCAATATGGAATGCATGGCGGATGCCTTAACCAGTTGGCCACCAAAATTGATGTGGAATGTTTGCAATGTCACATGTCATCCAGTGAAATGGTTTGAAGCAAGCAACCAACCAACAAAGCAACAAGCAAGCAAGCAACCGTTTGGTTGGTTACTTGTTAACTTGACTGCAGAATGTGTAACAAAGACTATGTAAAACATTCGGCTACAGACTAAAATAACTAATTCTTAGAGCCTTGGACTGAACCACTGGCACTACCTCGTGTCCTCATATCCAGGAACTCCCTGGCAGTCTGTCTGTCTGTCTGTCCAGCTGTGTAGCTGCTCTCATATCAGAGAGATAAAGCCAAACAAATGGGTGTTGACACTGCAAGGGGGTGAGCATATTGGACAGTGTGTCATTTTAGCAGGCCTGGCGAGGGACTGTGAGGGAAGGACAGGGGCCAGGCTGGTTCTTTTCCCACATTAATAGCGCCTGTCTGCAGATTAATGCGTCGCCATGGCAATAACAAAATGGCGCATGTGTGAGCAGTTGTGATAAAGTAGTGGTTGCTGGGCTCCCTGGTTGCAGCCACCAGTCCTGCTGCTTAAACACTCGCACCTTTTACGAGAGCCAAATCCCCACAAACCTGACCCTTCAGAGGTCGCCATAAAATGCAGGACAGCCCCTAAGCGTAGCTCGAGGGTTTGTCAGTATGCCAGCACCTCCATGAAATCTCCATTATCACCTTTTACAGCCTCTGTCAAGCATCACAATAACCTTTATATGGCAACCTCAGTGATTCCTCAGTCCACCCTATGATCCTCTTGTACTGTGAGACAACTCTCTTACCCCTTTTCAAATAACATTGTAATTGCAACCTAACATGGCATAAAACAAGGCACCGAATGTCCCTTAGAAGGTTTAGTTTGAATAGATAGACAGCAACCAGAGCAGTGCAACACAAATCATGCCAAACTTCTGTAGGATAGAGGTTCTTAATGTGGAACTGTGTTAGCAGAGCGTTACCCTCGCACCAATGAGTGATCCTTTGGTGTAATCATGGAGTCTCTAGTGACTCCATGGTGTAATGGCCAACGATCTCTTTTCCCTTCTGAGAGGTCCCTGGGTTAAATTCCCAGCATGCGATATGGGACATTATCCTATTATACAGATTCAAGATTCAAGAATTTATTATTATTACACGATTTTATAAGTACGTAATATTATATTAAATGAAAAATACTGATAGGCTTAGACCATCTGGTGTGTTTGCCTTAACAGATGAATTGAATGTCAACTTTGCTCTACTATGAACATGACAGTTATCAGTATAATTTAACATAGGAATAAATGGAGACATTACTGTAAGACAATAATGAAATACATCTCAAAATCTAGAAACATTTAAACCTTAGATGAACTGGAAAATGAATCCAAGTTAAATCGGTAGCAATGCGAGGATACCATACATGTGTCCAAAATCTCAGTCCTACCAAATCAACCCAAAGTATCTTGCAGATGGGCCCCTACCCTTACGCCATATTGCTAATATGGGCAGTGTACACAATTCTTGAAGAATGAGGAGCCGTGGGGTCCTAATAGGGACCAACTGGGACCCCTTGCACAAAGCCAGTGGCCCCATCTACCCCCCAATGTCCCCCCATGTACCCCCTGTGCACTTTCAATGCAATTAAAATGGTCGGCTGAGATTGACAGCTTGAAGTGGGCCCCAATTCGATTGTGAGCAGGCCTGGCTTAATTTGCTGCACAGTTCTGCTCGATGGGCGATCAATACCGTCTCCTATGGGGACATATCACAGCGGTTAGCTCGGACACTGGTCACTCTGTGTCCACACTAGGGCCACCTCTGCCCTCCAACCAATTCCTTTCGCTCATTATGACTGGCCACAGAGTACAAGATTCGCCCAGGCAAGGATATTAAGTCGCCCATGTGTCCAAGTTATTGAATCATATACAGATTTCTATAGGAGGACCACAATGTAATATGGTCTAAGGATACCTTGTTGGGGAAAATATCATATGAAATCATATGAAATCTATCCACATTTATATCTGTGTAAGTTCCTGTAGGTTGTCCAATAACAGTGCTTGAAAGTTATGAAGAAACCTTCATGAATAAATTTATAGAACATAGTCTCAGAAACTAGTCGTTTGGCTTAGACAACAAATTAACTTATGCATTACCACAGAAACTCAGCTGAATTATAAATGAGAACTTCTTGCACTTGTATCAAAACACAATGAGAGATGACCATTCTAGCATATATGGCAGTAAACGTAGTCTGGCCAAAAGGTTTACATACAGTTGAGCAGAATGCAGTCACTTCCTTTTCCACATCTTTTCCCTCAATATATAACACCAATTCTTTTGTATTCCAATAACAATTCCAGCCATTTTCCTTTTTATCAAAGGTTTTAGCAAGCTGTTTTCATTTGGATGATTTTATCAACAATCTCATGTATGACATCTTGCTTTTACAAGTGTATGGAAATTTTTGGCCCGACTGTATGACTCAAGCATTCAGAGCTTAAGGCAAAGCCAAGAAGAAAGATCTTTGTTATGCTAAAATACTAAGCAGTGAGGGAAAAGAAAGGGAGAGGAGAGAGGGAGAGAGGGAGATGCTAGATGCTGCAGAGGCAGGGAGGCCAGTCCTAAGGCTCCTCGACGTCACTACAATTTGGCGCCTAAATTGCGCGCCATTAGAGCGGCGCGTGAAGGGCCTCTCCAGCAGACGAAAGCTCTCGCAGCCTAAATGCCGAATTCTTGGCCAGCCGGCCTGCAGAAGGCTGTCAATCAGCAAGGACCGGCCCTGTGTCAAATTAGCACTGGTTCAGGGTGTATCGGTGGTCGGGACAGGCACAATGTCATTACTCGGGAAGGGAGCAGGCTTGTTTGGGAGTTCGAGAACCATCGAAAACCCTTCAGTCGTCTACCTCCGCTCTTTCGACTTTCATTCTTATGCGAATCAAAGCTGAACACTGCGATTTGCACACATAATCGTCCCTGGCTAACGAGCCTTCACAAGTACGCATTCAAAGTCAGTCATTTCAACGACCGATCAAGGAATTTAGTCCGCCCAATTCACCGCCAATGAGTGACATTATGGAGGCACAGTCACAAGACCTACAATTCTTCCCACAGTCAATGCCCTGTAGTAACACAGATCATTTGAATGTCAGATTGCCTCCGACTTCACATTGGGGAGGGGGGGGGGGGAGGTGTTGAACTCGCTCAAAATCTTATTGAATATTCATAAGCACCTTTTATTTTGGTTTTTAATTAACTGCTTGTACTATACAACAATTCCTTACGTTCTATGCCGCACCAATGGCATAATATTATGAATTCTGACGTTCGTTCTGGAATGTTAGTGGGTTTTTTTTTTTAAACATACATCGATCGACTCCGAGAACCTAAATAATAAGCACGCGAATGGCGCCATGAGTAAAATAAGAAATTTATCAATGTGGAAGCTGAGTTTCTATCCTACTTTCCCGCAATTTTTAGCATGGCAACGTGGATACCAAATAGGCGTCTCCTAAGCAGACGACAAAATGTCCGATCTGAGAAAACTAACCGAAGATTTTCAAGAGGCCGTCATTTGCAGGATTCGGGCATTAAGGAAGAACAGAGGAGCACAGACAGTGCATTAGATGACGTCATAGCTGCTCTGTAAGTGATTACGCCGTCTCGTCATTTCTCGTTTGTTGTGAGAGAGCAGTTGTGGGTGACGTGTTTGTTGACATGTTGGTTGTATCAATGATCACACGTGGCTCCCTCTGGTGGGGTCCGGGCTCCCTGCAGCTGAGTCGGGCCACAGATCCAAGACTTAGGGGCCTGGCACTGACAGCCCCCGGCCCCTAACCCCCTCCAACCATTGTGCCCCTAATCCAGCTCATTCCTTCTATGAATTTCATCCCCAAATTAACAACCCGCAGCACAGATTTAGATCTGCTACTGACGAAATTAATTCGCCTGTCATGGCCAAACAAAAGCCACAATCCTCCCCTTTCAAAAGCCCAACGTTTCACACCTTCATGACAAGATCTGCTGCAAAGCCTGATTAACCAGCTCACACAACCAGTTAACAAATTCACCAATCACCCACAAAATATGCTTGTATTCCAATTTCAAAGGAAGAGAGCATAAACTCGGATATCAAATGTCTTAATCATACTTAGAGCACACTGATAATTCCTAGATATGTGGTCGCTAAAATAGTCTCATGACCTATTTTTTGATAATTTATAATTTGTGATGCAACGGTTTATTATTTTGAGCCACCATTTTCATCGGCACCATGCTGTCATATATTGCCATTCATGTGATGCAGGTCTTGCTAGGCCTTCTTACAAAACATGCTGCTAAAGGTAGACATAATGACGATATGACAAGGATGACGGTGGGCAACATGCTACACATTTACATCACAGGTGGCACTTTGTCTTATGGCATTGCATAAAAGTAAAAATAGTTATTTTGAGTCCCTCCAGTTACATTTGCGTATGTTCAGAAATTATTGACATTTAACTTCTAAAATTTCTTTAAGAATAGTTATGCACAATGAAGCTGTACAATGAAACTGCAATTTTATGTCACGTGCCCTAAAGGTCCTAAGATCTAGTTCATAACTTATGCTGGAGCTCAAACCCAGGACCACCCAAAGAAGCTAATACACACCCAAACCAATATGTTACCCTATCATAGTAATGGATCCCTACTAGAGATCTTGTGGATGGGCATTTGAAGGCCTTATCCACTCTCCATATCATGACCTCAATAAAAAATGGCATCGTCATGTCACCATGGCAACCCTTACCAAACAGAACCAGACCCCAAAGGCACGGGAAATTGCTACCATAAACAAGTCATAAGCAGCAGAAGCTAGCTGTATAGCATCATCCAGCAGCTGCAGCATCACCCAGTTAAGGCAGCAGATCTCAGTGCTTAGATTGGAAGAACCCAGCAGCATCTCAATGTGGTGCTGCTGCTGCTGCAGCTGCTGCCGATGCTACAGCAGACCCGTTATTGCGTCCGCAGTTTGCCAAACAAATAGATGCACCCTCCGTGGGTCCTCCTTCCCCCCTCTCCACTCCCTCATTTCAAACCGACAAGTAATTTCACTTTACTCCCCAAACACTGGCAGCAAAAATGAAAGCAATAAAAGGTGTGTTTTGGCTAGGAGGACAAACCCAGAAAGACCCTGCACATATCCAACGATGGTAGTCCATACTAATAAAGTGAATCATGAGCCTCCCTCCTTCCCACTTCACCAGCCCCAGTTTGCTATCAATGTAATATTCCCCCAACAAATATCTACTGACCGCCGCTCTAGGGTCCTTGAGCAGAAATTAAATGCAACACAATCTTTCTCCGGCTTTATATGGACAAAAAAGAGAAAGGAAAAATCAAAATGAGAAGCATTATTCCCTTCATCTGCATCCAATATTTCAAGATCGCATCCAATATTTCAAGACTACTGACAAGAATTCCAAAACAGCCACTTCTATCAACATAAACCGGATGCTCTGTAGCTCAGCTTAACCACCAAGTCTGGTATCTCAGTCAGTGAATGCTCATGAACCACGGTAGAGAGCTGCACACTGCTGACACCTAGTGTTAAATTAAGCTGGCGATTGGCGACACCTTGTGTCTCCATGATAGGACCCAAATGAGAAAGTCTGCATAACAATGTCAAATTCTCCAGAATAGTTGCTATTCATAATACAGCTGCTCACAGTAATGCAAGTGCATGCATAAAATAAATAACTGTAAATTCCTTGAGCAGGTTCATCAGATCAAGAACTAATCGAGGATCACTTCCATCTGCTGCCACCTGGTGCAAATTTAATTGCACATCGCATTGCACCAGTGAGGTACTAACTGTAAACCCTATGGCACTCCTTTTCTCCATTTTGGATATCATTTACCCTTACACAGTAGAAATAAACATATCCTTACCTCGGTTGCCATTCCTGTCATTCCTGTTTTGTCCTCTGTCTCTGGAAAAGTTTGTATAACCAAATCAGCATCTAAATAACAATTTAGCCAACAAAACTGGGCCTTTAGAAATTACTATTTACTCACCTGTAACCTTGGCCAGAATACATCAGGGGCGGCGGAAAAGCAACTCCATCGTTTCCAACACCAGCTCTGAAAAATGGAAACAACAACAAAACTTATAGCATATTTCCATATGAGACGTTCTTCATATTTCCTTCTTTAAATATTTTTGTTTTTAATACATACCTTATATGCCTCGCGGCAGGTCCGAGGTTCTTGTTTCCTCGGTAGAAACTGTCTCTCTGGAAGCCGAGTTGCGGGCGCCAGTTACCTCCTCTTCCTCCTCCTCTTCCGCCTCCTCTTCCGCGTCCTCCACGAGCCATTGCCTCAAAGTCCTCTGGCTTCAGGACTTTCTGAGGGAGCCTGGGCAAAGCAGAGATACTTTTAAACAATTCACAAAAACATTCCTCCCAGCTGAAATTTCTTTTAAAGGTTTAAATCTAAAGGCTTCATTTGCAAAAAATATGGCTAAATAAAGGCGATTTGTCACACTATTGGCACTGGATGAGCAGCCTTCAGAAAACTGCTGGACACCAGTTTTGGTCAGAAAGCAGAGCAACAGGGGGACCAAACAATTCCGTTTCATTTAGACTCAAAATAAAGGGTTATAAAGGTTCAAAACCGCAGTTTAGATAGTCTACAGACTCTACAGGCTACTCATCCAAAAAAAAAGGTTTTTAACGGGTTTGCGGGTTTGCTGGGAAACCAGTGAAAATAATAATATGAAATACTGCTACTTTGCTGGTGGTTGTCCAGAAAAAATTACCCAAAATAATTTTTGAACATCCAACATATGATCAACTTATCCTATACAATAATTTGACAACAAAAATAAATGCATAAAAACAATCATCAACTTGAAATGTATGAAAGGAAAATGCCTTAAAATAACAATGCAAACAAACATGATTAAACAAATTAAAGGAAAAGAGTTCAGTCTCCCGTTATTTTGAGATATCATGTAGCTGTGGATTCTTCACAACGAAATGGGCAACATTAATAAATTATACCGACTTACAAAATCTTTTTAACAACAGATTTGAACTAAAGTTCGCCATTTCTTCAAATCTGGAGATTGAACTATTTTAATTATTGAACAAATGTACCTCATCAAAAAACCCTATTAAACATGTAAAGTGAAACAAAGGAATTGCAATTAGCATAAACGGAACAATTCGAGCTCTATGTGAACAATCGTTAACCTCCTTAGTGGGTTTGCTCTCCAAAAATATCCCTTGAAGTTACTCTCCAGGCATTTTATCCACCTACAAAGAGGTAGTTGTGGATCTCACTTTGCAAAAATAAATGAACTTTGAAAGACAGCAAATTTGCTGAGTAGATCATAAGTGAGAGATCAAGCTACATGAAGTTAACTGTTTCCTACTTCGTGGAAAATTAAGATACCTGCCATTACCGTTATTTCTCTCCTTTCAATTGTTGACTGCACAATTAACAATTACGACAATTAAGAGGATAACATTTTACAAGACACCATAAACTCACGAGGATATTTTTACAGTGTTTTTTGTACAAACATATGCCCACACTTCTAAAGAAACAAATATCACAAATATATAACAGACATCAGTACAATAGTCACACAAACATATATCTCCCAAATATAAACAAAGCGTAAAACTTACTTGGCTCCAGGCAAGAGTTTGGCTGGATATATGAAATCCGCAGCATAGACAGGATCCCTGTACTTCACTCTGAAAAAGGAGAAAAAAGAACATTTCATGTAGCGCTTGCCAAAAAGCTGTAACTTAGTTTAATATAAACTGGATATGAGCAATTCCTGTTACTTACACAAGTGTGCGATTGTCCTGCAGGTCTGCACATGATGGAATAGGAGATTTAAAGACTCTGAAATGTATAAAAATAATTTAGTTTTGGAAATTTTGTAAAAATTGCTTAATATTTGTTAATGGACCAGAAAGGCATACAGTAATTAACAATTAGAGCATAAGATGTGCAACAAAGGCGGCTGGAGGAGGGCTGTATACATGTTCGACGTCCCTACCATTTGACAGTCGGACATTATCAAAGCTAAAGTTCACTAACCACGACGACTGGAGAGCATAACTTCGTCAAAAATTGATTAATTTTCACTAAGTATACATTAAATAAAAGCCAGAATTTCATACAATAACTTTCTGAACAAAAATGGTATCCACTCCCTCTTTAACTGCAAAATTCGCCGTGTTATGTGGCAATTGCCACGGACATTAGCTTTCCTAGTGTTGACCTACATAGCCGTGTAGACATGTCACTGCACATGCGCGAATACATTAAAATACGAAAGAGTGGAGTTCGCCATCTTTTTCATCAGAGAGGCACATCGTGAAAAATGCATCTTTTTACCGGCTATTCGCACCCACTTCTACTGGACAAAATGCTACCACAAAGTATACAGCTCTGAAGCAAGTCGTTGACTGCTAAGTGTGCAGAGTCATTTTTCTGGCCTGAAACTCAGCACACAGACACTATTGTTTTGTGGCCATTGACTTAACATCAAATTTGCCGCTGACCTAGTTGTAAAGCGGATACAAACCCTCGTCATGATAGTTTCTGCGAAGCGTTGCAAACAAAGGAGGCAGCTAAGCTGCCGCCTTTGAAATACATGTACAGGTGTAATGGGAAATATTTATGATTTGAATTCAGTGAATGAACTTGTGTTCTTACAAACGATGGCATACTTTCTTTACACAAATATGAATCACCAGCAATAGCATTTTACAAGAGCACATCAGCCAGACAATCTTTCCGAGGTTCTGTAAAGGTTCACACAAACCTACTTCCTCAATGCACACAATCTACAGACTCACAATAAACCAGCTAACAAAGGCAAACTAAACAAAATGAAATCCAATCATGAAGTAGTAAAAAAGAAAACGAAATGATCAATAAATCAATGTCAGACTTACTCTCCTTTTCTAACAACAAAGTCATCGCACCACACATTTCCCGCCATGCCAGGAGTTAACTCGGGGTTAAGTGGACTTTCCTCATTCGTAGACTCGCCTTCGTATAGTCCTTCCAAGAATGAGTATATTGGGTGTTTGGATGATACAAACAGGCGGTCATCACCTCGAACGTTCCTTGAAACTGAAAATATAAATATTTCAATTGTTTGTTAGTCACAGATTAAGCACAACTACCATCAGGCCATCATTGTCGATGACTTGGAGACATCACAATTTCGAGCAGAATTGCAGCTGCCATTATCTCACTTTAAGTTTTAAGGTGAACTACAGATGAAAAAGCAAAATATCCCATCCACATTTATGTAAATAAAACTTTGTCTGAGACAAATAAAATGGTGACATTGACTAAAGCCTTACAATCAAAAACAAATGGTGGTTATAAATTACAATACTGCAGTGGTGTGAGCTTACTTTCAGCAGGAGATAGGTTAGGATAGACCTCTGATAGCGTCTCCTTCAACCTCTTCTCTTCAACGAACGGCAACAATGCCACACCTGGAAAAGTTACGAACATTTATAAATCATATTTAGAACATAGAACTGAAGTGTAACATAATCACATTCCTCTGTATCGTTCATGAAGGACAAAGACATACCCTGCCATGCAAACTTCTTTCCATTCAAATCGATCTTGAAATCGGTGGGATAAAAGTCTATGATGGGAGAATCCTGAAATAAAAGCATTTTAATTTACAGCAATGTCTTTGAAATAATTTTAAACAGCTTTGTTTCTTGGCCCAACAGACTAAAACTCAAGACTGCATGGATGCAAATACACCTGACATTCTCAAAAGGAAATGAACAATCTAGAACATTCTAAAAAATAAAATATGTTACTTACGGGTTGGTACATAAGTTCTTGCCAACTTGGCGGTAGAAATTTCTTACTTCCAGCAGGAAATACACCCATAAGCTGCTCGAGAGGTTTGAACTATTCAAAGAAAACAAGCAGAAATGTTAACAGGCACATAAAATGCAGTTATTGCAGAAAATTAGGCTTAAAAAACTTCTTTAATCAACTAATAGCAACTTACAGGCTTTGTGTCCTTCTCAAACTCGGTCGACAACTCAGCAATGTTAACAAAGTCTGAGGCAAAAGGTGCATAGTGATACGGAAAGTACCATTTCCAAGACTGACAACCTTGGTAGTAGTACTTCAAAACCCAACACAATCCTATGACGTAAGCATTACCCTGAAATAACGACATCGTAATTAGTTTAAAAGGAACTATGTGACATCTTGAAGAAAAGACATAAATTCCAAAGCAGATAGTATTTATTAAGTTGCTTCATACCACTCTATATCTGAATTCAATGTCTCCTTCACCCACTCCGAATTTGCTCTGGTAGTATCGATCTTTCCAACCATCTTCCCACAATCTGAAAAGCAACACATAAAGCCAATCAATTAAGACTCCAATATTATGTACAATGTGTGTTGCGGTAGATGATAAATATTCAAAATGGCACTCTTATACTTTTTCGAAAAATTAATGAGTTTTTAGGAATACTATGATGCAGTCCAACCTTTCTTAACAGCCAGTCAGTCACATGTATATAACAGTCACAAGCTGTAAGCGGCCAATACATTCAAACTGCCCAGTTTTAATTTCATGTTTTACCCCTCTATTTCATGCGCTGTAAGCATCCAATACATTCCAACTCCCTTCAGTCTTAATTTCATGTTTTACCCCTCTATTAAACAGCAACCTGTCTTAAATGGCCAACTTGATCAATTTGCTTTCATGTCGCGTAACACAGATTTGACTGTAGTCTGAACAATACTGTATAGGCTGTATTGTACAGGCCTGTAACAGGCTATGTGTATGACTTCATAGTCTTCAAACCAACAAGTGATGATGGTTAACACATGCTTTTTTTTCAAATCTTCAACTTACTTGACTTCATCCTGAGGCTCAGGGTCACTGTCAGAGTCAACGTTGTCATGTTTTCTTTTCTCTCCTCTGCCGTCCTGCTCCTGGTAGATTGAACAAAATGTATTCTTAACAAGCAGCTCACTCAAAAGAATGAAAAAAATGCTAATTTTCTTTTTATAAACTTCCTCTTGCTTATCCTTGATAAAACATTCACACTTTACATTTATGATAAAGTTTTGAGCTTTCCATAAAAAAGAAAATACAAGTAAGAAAAAAAGTCTGTCAAGAACAGAGTATATATAAATTTCTTTATTGTGGTATGCCCAACCCATATGGGTTGATTAGTCCCTAGTTTTATATAATCATTTAACAGGGGGAGCTGCATGCCGGTCCGCACAACTATTGTGATGTCATCAGCGCACTCAATGACCTGATTGTATGATAACGTCATAAAACAAAGACTTTTGAACCAGCATATAGCTCCCCCTGTTGACCTGAAAGTCTCCCATATGTTGTTAACAACTTGTTAAGGATGAGATATGTTTGGTTTAGTTTATCACTGGTACCTAACAAGGAAAACAAGTTTAGAAATATTTGCTAAAAAGTATTTCTTTTTGGATTTTATATATGGGGCATTAAGTTACAAAGAGAGTCTCATCCTCAACAACATTTAAATTACATAATGCACATATTCTCATTTCCTAAGTTTCGTTAATGAATCTGCCTGTTTCAATCCTGTGTGGAAGGATGCCAAATTGCAGCTGTGCCATTCCCATTAGAGATCTTTCATATCTATGAAGAAACACATAATCTTCTCTTTTGAATACTGTTTTAAATTTAGCATACGTTCGCAATTTTGGTTTTGATGTTGCTTCATCCTTCCACCTTTGTATCATTTAAAATTGCTTCACATTCAGAAATATCAACAATTGATTTAGACTGGAATGATTCGAGGGCATCCATGTTCTCCACAATATCAAATATATCACTAGACCGGTTCCTATTGATTCATTCATAATCCCATAGAAATAGTTGTTTTGTTAGTCTACTATCAGGGAGAGTTAGTAATCGATTCAGATATTTTAACATATTCAATTTATTTCTAATGGCAGGTGATTTCCACCCCACATCACCTTTTAGACCAGTAGTGGGAGCAAATCTGTGCATCCTACGAAAGTACTTAGTTGGATTTTGGTTACATGCTTTATATTCTTAACCCCCCAAAATAATGTCAGACTCATATTCTAAAATTGGCACTACGCATGAATTATAAAGTTTTGTAAATGCGATCCTACATCTTTAAACTGTCTAAATTTCACAATAACAGCTCCCAGTGCTAGTCCAGCAGTTTAAATCAATATGTTCATTGAAAACTAAACCTAAATATTTATATTCTTTTATCTTTTCTAGTGTAACATCTTAGAGTCTAAAACTGTAGTTTATTATAAGGGTTCGTTTTTTTCTGATATGCATAATTTTGTGTCTTCTCAGTAATTTCCAGTTATATCATAATACACAAGTTTCAAGTACATATTTTTAATAATTTCTTGACAAAACAGAATAACATAGTTTTTTCTGCAAATAATTTATTTTTTTTTATGTTTAAAAAGAGTGCAATTAAAAATACAATATCTAAATAAATAACAAGATAATTTGAGTATCACCCACCTCGCCCGATCGCAACATGGAACGTAAAGCCTGGGCAGCTTGCTGATTGTCTTTCGCCTGCACCCGACCTTGGTAAGCCTCTTGTCTGGGATTACTGACCACTGTATTCGCATTAGGTACCTGTTATAAATTCATAATATCATGCATTATTTACACCCATTGAAATAAGATGTACCAGTAATGACATATGGACAAATGAATGAAATGATTGTCATACCCCTGGAGCATATTGGCCACCCATCATGAAGCTAGGCCTCTGAGATTGATTAAACTGTGCAGAAAAAAAAGATTTTACATTCGTTGAGGAAAAAAAAGACCAAGTACACAGCTTGATTATACAAGGAAGGAATCCAAGAAAACGCATAATGCAAACAATTTTACCCGAGCCTGACGTTGCCTCCTCTTTTTATCCTTATGCCTTTTTCGGAATTCCATCTAAAAATTCAGTTGATCAAATCTTTGCATTCTGACATTATTAATTTCAAAACAAATATGGAAAATAACATAATTTGCATTCTTACCTCTGTCTCTCTCCTTTGCTTGAAAATCTCATCTTCAGCCTCACCTAAATCTGTAAAAATAAACAAAATTCAGGCATTTCACCACCAGTTGTCAGATTTTTTTACAGCATAAAATATCTGATATATTGTATTTACCTGTTAAAACTAGCTGCACCCTTTCAAGATTAACTTCTCCACTGTCTGTCAAATAACCCTGTAAAACAAAGGCTACATTTAACTTTGGAATTTGTGGTGCATTTATGTTTCAATAGAACAATAAATCAAGATACATGTATTATTCAATCAATTAATCAGGTTTATATGTAGATTCATTAATTTGTCAATCGTTCTGCACAATAGACCCCAATGGTCACTCGCCAGCAAATCTCCACTGAGGACACAGTAATAGAGCATCAGCAGAAAAAAAGGTTTATCAGTGCCTGAGATAAAAGCAATAGAATTTCAACCAAATTCCAAGTGACCATAACAGCCGTGGTACAGCATCAGAATGAATTGTGAGGTGAACTATGTATTATCTCATTTTGGGCTAGATCCCATTCATGACTGCAAAAGAAACAAATGCAAAAACACTCACCCCAGTTTTATAAACAACTTTCTTGTAGAGATTCACAAGTCTATCTATTGCACCTTCCCTGAAAAGTAAAAATAGTACAAGTTCAATGCTTGCAAAACACAAGAACATGATTCAGAATTAAACTAATACAACAAAATGTGTTCATGATCTCACCTAATTTCAAGTGATGGTAAATGAGGTAGGAAATCATTGCCGACAAAGAAGCACATGAAAACCCAGTCATCTATCGCTCGTTCAAAATCGTGCTTGAAAGGCAAATTCGGCATCGACAACTCTTTCTCTAAATATTCCCGGAGGATGTTCAGTCGTATAAAGATAAACTCTTGTTCTCCTGCTAGATCTGTTTCTAATTCATCATACTGAAAGTTATAATACATGTATGGATAATGAAATACTTGGTATTTGTACTAATTTGCTACTAAATAGCACAAAATGATGGGGAAAGTATCAAAACATACCTCTCCCTGTTTCTCTCTTGCAGCACCAGTACATTCCTTCATTTCATGGCCTGAAAATTAATCAAATGCAGGATAGAGTGAAAGCACAGCATCATATACAATAAGCAACGATGATAAAAACCCACAGAAAAACAAAAACTCACCCATTTGTCCGCAGATATCACAGCCTCTAGGCTTATTGGGCTTGAACTCTTCCCTAATAATGGTGAAATAAGGTTCATGCGTAGCAAGACCCAGCATAATGAGATCAGCTGCAATAAAAATACATTAATTAAGACAACAGAGATACACAAGTGGAGTATTCACTCAAAATCACAAGTATGAGCCACAACAATACAAACCATCAGCTCCACAAAGACAATGATGAGTGTTCGGATCATGATCAGGTTGTGCTGAAATGTACAAGTAAATCATATAAATTTAATATCACATTTATGTCGCACAGCAATATTTACTTGTGCTTCATGCTGAATATCCAGCACAATTACGAACAACCAAGCCCAACAATACCAAGAATCAATAGCCCAAAAATTATCAATTTATTGTGATAATTTTTTCTCTTTGCAATTGTAAGAGAGTTCAACATTCCTATTAATTTTCTGAAAGCCATCACTTGTAGGCCAGAGGTTGCTAATTTCTTCGTTACCTAAGTGACATAAATAAAATGTAATACAAACAATGCCTCACCTCTCTGTTTGCGAATGTAGTCCATAATCTTGTGTTCTCCCTCGCCCGGTGCATTAGCATCAGACAGAATGATTTTGATTCCTTGCCATCCAGCATCGGTGTTGAGGCGATCATGAATATAGTATATCAAACATTCAGCAAGTCTGTACATAAACTCAGTACCCTTGAAAAAAAAAACACAAAAGGGAACATGAACCACATCCAGTTGTTAGACTATCAAATGTTCGTTAGTATTTCAGTGAGACTAATTTCCAATCAGAATATCTGTAAACTATATTCTTCTGACTTGTCAAATCGATTTACATCTTATACACATGCATGAGTTTTTCAAACATTACAGTAATCGGGCCATTCGATGACATTGGCTTATAATGAAAATTTAAGAAAAAAGCACACATACAGGAGTGATACAATTGCTGTCAAAGTGTTCACTAGCTGGCTTGTCAGGAGGAACTTCAACACCTTTGGCTCGCAATTCTTCCTTAATTCGAGAAATCTCTTCTATTTTCTCAACAGTCTCTTTGGATGCTCGAAATCGTCTCGAGCGCTGCTGGTTCATTTTAGCTCTTGGGGCAACACCATCTATAGCCATGTATAACAACTTGCGAGGTCTAACAATTGAGACGATTCTGTCAATGTACTCAAAGATAAGTACCATCATCTCATCTTCATTTTTTGGCGCTGGTCTGAAAATAAAGCATAATTATTATAGTCTAGAAATTTTATCGGACAGATCAGCAATTCACGTAATTAAAATAGACATGTTTTCTTACCTATCTTCTGGATGGCAGCAAGGGTGAATAATCCCATTCATGTCCAAGTACAAGTTGTCAAATTCAGCTTCATTAGGGTTTGGTTGAGTAATATCCAATGGTATTTTGACTCCATTTACAATCCTTGGCTGAAAGGTGAGGACACACACTCATGTTAAACACACAACTATGAGTAACATTGTATAAACGTCGGAACAACAAGTTATTATGTTTACTTGATTTTAAAGTTGGGCATGCACTATTGATTTACACAGATTCTGCTTCCTCACCTGACACTCTGTCTATCAACACCATATCTTTCTACCTTACCCCATTTTAGATGGGTGGATCACTTAGCAAGTATCAGAGAATGACAAAGAAGTCTTAGTGCATTCTTGATATCAATGCACTAAGTCTATGTAGAGCTATGTAGATACTGGTGGGGCTGTTTGCATGAATGACTAGGAAAACTGCTTATGTTAATTTACCGGTTTAGTTGTTCAGAAAAATGTTACACAACACAAGGGTGCATCTTACAACGCCCCAAACCTTGTAATATACTAACAAAATACAGTGCAAACAGGTAAAAAAAATCGGGGGGTGGTGGGGGTTTGAGTCAAATATGAGTCTGAACTCTTCTGAACAGCTCTTATAATAATATATTTGGGGATTGCACTCAGGCACATACACATACAGTTAAGTGAATTACTTCATGACGATCATTTCAACATAAAATTGACACAATTCTCGAGACAAAACACAAATTATGCTCATTGGAATATACAGTAACAGTAACATGTGTGTTTGGAGGATGAGGAGCATTTCGCAGGGGCCCATTGTTTCAGAATGCATTTCAATTTTAAAAAGATAGAATGCCCTGCCGGTTCCAGGGACACCACGCACTTTTTCCTCTACACAGTGGACGACGATCGAGGCATACTTTTTGCTGAGCCATCGGAAAAATGCCGGGACTCCCATGCTTTCACTTCTTTGCTACTTTCGCGTGCGCCGGAAGTGTCTTGACCAACACAAACTTGACCCAGTTTCGCAGCGACACCTTCTGTTGATCAAGGCGCCACCTAGCGATTTCGCTGAAAACAAAAGAGGACAACGACCTGCGGAATAAACACATTTACGCTGTAGTGCCGGTATCATGGCACAATTGGAAGAAATTCTTGGACGCCTTTGTAGCTCAGCTAAAATTGACAGGGACAAAGGAGCTGTTGAACTGCAGAGGTTTGTTGCTGAAGACAGTGACAAGGCCACAATCAGGGAACTGGAAAAATCGGTCATCAGACTCCTCGAAGATGAGACCTTGACTTGGGAATCAAGGCATGGGGGCCTAATGGCAGCCAAGGTCCTCGTGTTTTCTGAACAACTTCCTGACAAAAACAAACACTGCGGTGAGGAATTTCCTGTCAGTTTAAGAGACTGTGCGGTCAGGCTTCTGGAAGATCCTGAGTCAAGAGTTAGACTTGCAGCGGGTAAATATTTTTTCAACACTATTGTCTGAATTTAAGTATTTTTACTGTCACATAATTTATGTAATGTGACTCTTGTATTAAACATTTCATTTAAAGTAACGTCTGAAATATTACAAGCTGGTAATGTAAATGGATTATGATTTGTCAACTAAAAAGACCCTAAATTAATGATGACATGCATTTATTGAAATTGTTACATAATGGCATTGTAATTGTTACATAATGGCTGTGTTATTCTGTGTTCAGGTGACCTGATGGGTGTTCTGTGCATGAGAGATGGACCTGAGGTGTACGCTTCCTTACAGGATATGGTTCTTGATGGAATTCGGACTAACTTGGACAGACAACCAGTGGAAGAAGAGAAGGAGGGGGCACAGGCACTCATGGAAAAGCTCAGCACCACAAGAGAAAGAGTGAGTCAGCATATGTGATACTTCAAATACCATTGCACAATAATAGCCTGGCAAAGGTCACAATGAGTAACTCAAATGTGTGCTGTCTTGTGATATTAATCACGGCATCATGAAAAATATAGGTTTACCGTCACATTATCTTGTACTTGCATGTTTTTCTGCAGCAATAATCCCAGTATTTGTGATGTTTTCTGTGATGTCATTCAACCACATCAAGATGGAAAAAGTAAGCACTGCATTCTAACTTGTATTTTTCAGAGAGCTTCTACAGCAAGCGAAATTTTTCATGACACTGCTGGGTGGAAGAATTTGGAAACCTGGATGAAGTATGTCTACAACAATCTATGATTGACAAACCACTGAGATCTAAAAAAAAGAAAAAAAAAGACATAAAATTGTCTTCACCACATCCACTAATTTTCGTCACTCTTGTACTTATGTATACATTCATGAAAAGGTTGTGATTTTGTCACAAAGCAATCGATTGTTAGTGTTATGCATACATTGGAAAAGTCAAAATTTTGTTTTTATTTTATCGAACATCTACCTTAACCAGGACCAAAAATCTATCATTAAAAAAAAAGAAGCAAGGAAAACAGGCATCGCCTCACTAAGAAATTCACTGAGTAATCACTCGTCTTCTGTCTTTTTCAGATGTCTACAAGCAATTATTGATGGATGTGGTTCAGCGTTTAACTCTTTCATCACACAAGATCTCCTCGATCTCATATTCACAGCTCTAAATCACACAAACAGATTTGTCCGGGAAACTGGCTATTATGTGTGTGCTTCTCTCGTAACCTGCAATGCATCAGGTTAGAAACATCTCGAGCATCTTCTCATAAAATGTGTCTTGTACAATCAGCTAAATTTGTAAAGTACCCAACCGAATGTGGAACTAAGTTTTTTCTAATACGACAGAAAATGTTACCATGTAACAAGTTATTTTCATCTACCTTTGTTGATAAGTGGTTTCATCATTCTTCCTTTTTTTTATAGATGATGAAATGACAGATGTATCCGAAGAAAATGCTATTTACAAATATGGAGAAATATTGGCCAATCAGCTAGCAACTGGCTTGTCAGACAATTGGAGTCAGGTGAATCAATTGATTAGAAATTATATTATTGCCTACTCAGTAATGCAAATTTCTGAGTTTTGGTCATGGATAGTACTTGCCCGCACTCTGTTGTTCATTTAAGTGCTCTTGTTTATTATCTGTCATTTGTTGTGAACGCTAGTGAACAGTCACAGGACAATTAATGCACTGAGATGGCACGCAAATGAGCAGCTGGTGGGTGTGAAAATTGCCCGATAACTTTATTAGTACCCTCTGCATCACAATAAAATTCGGTACACAACACAGATTTAGTAAGATAGGAAGCTATACGTTGAATTGCACGTGCGCCAACTCAGAGTATGCGATATCCTCTGACTGTTCACTAAAGCTCACAATAAATGACAGTTAGTAAGCAAGAGCACTTAAGTGAACAGCTCAGTGTCTCGGTAAGGATAGGGATCAAGTGTAATGTTAACTTAAATAGTGCCAATGGTGTAGTAACATTGCAGTGATTCGGTTATTATTATAAAATGTATAGTGATTTTGACCATATTTTTTAGTTCTGGCACAATTAGTTTAACATTTGTGTAAAAGGAAAAGAATAATAAAAATAAAGTAGTAATTTGTTTGTGATGTCATCAGTTGCATCCAAGCATATGACGTCACAGGTTTATATTGGACTTGAGCCAAGGATAGAACTTATACATAATCGCTTATCTTTTTTGATGCCAGGTTCGACTTGCTGCATCAGTTGCCACAAGAAATTTTCTGAAAGGTTTTTTGGATGAGAGTGTTCGGAAAAGCTATTACCCATGTTTACTTCCTCCTCTCTGCTTGAATAGGTGAGGCATCTAATGGTAATAACTGTTGGCAAAATACTATTTTGTTCGCCATGGTGTAACTTTGCGATTATATCAATTACTTTTCTTTCTTAGATACTACATTGCTGAAGGTGTAAGGATCTATAATCAGGACACATGGAGACAAATAACTGATGGGCAAGGGAAGTGTCTTGTCGAAGAATACATTTCAAATGTGGTAAGGCACCCTTTAATAGCACAAAGTCGTGAAAAAAGGAATACAAAACCATTTCTTGATTGTCAACAAATTGCGTCTCGAACGACAAATAAAATTACTTATCTTATCTTATCTTATCAAAGGTGTTTATTATAACAGGATTTCATTGTGTGGGTTAGTTTTAAAAGACATGCAAAAACTTTGTCCCTGGACAATAACCTTGTATAATACTCCAACACGTGACCTTTTCTATTCTTCTGTTGCGGTATAACCAACAAAGATGTCAGTTAACTCCCTCCTGAGTGCAAATTGAATTTGTTTTGTTAAAGGCAGTTAAAACCAACAAACAATCAAACAAATGCGTAAATATGCCTAATGGAGTATAAGTTAGTTAAATCCCTCATAATTGAGTCTTAACTAACATTTTTGTTGCTTATATCCCTTCGGCGTCGGGATATAACCATAAAAAATGTTAGTTAACTCCCTCCTACATGGGATATAACTAATACATAACTTGACTAGATTATAAGTGTGCTCATCATTAACGGATCACTGCATTACAAAAGATACAACAATGCTTTATCCTTGTATTCATCGGTTTCATTTGATTTATGGCTCATTAAGTAAATAAGATTTTAGTTCACCTTGATCACATGTTATCATTTGTGCTTTTACCCTTTGAGACCTCATAATAAAGTATAGACTTTGTAAATTTGTATAGCTATCAGTTGTTTTGGTTATTAAGTGTTATATTATTAATATGTCTTACATTAATTATCAATAAATCTGTTTAAAAATAAACACATCTGGCAAATGGTTTTATTATAATATATAAGTGACTCTTGCCCTATCAAAATGACACATAGGTTGGAATAAAAATCCATCTACTTATGTAAAGTGGATAGTTTTCTTTGAAGTACACCTAGAAGGTTGTGAATTCTTTTTCTTTCCTTTGAAGATTTTGCAGGTAAAGAGCATAGCTATAAATCAGTTTTTTTAATATCATTGTTTCATTTCAGGTTACATTTTACATCAAACAGACAGAGGCTGACAACCATGCAGTGAGGGAGGCGGCCTGTGCATGTATTGCTGAGCTAGGATCAAAAGTATATTTTATTTCTGACATAACTGCAGTATGAGTAAAGACAGTAACAACCTTTCACTAACTAATGATTGCTAGCTTTAGAGACATATCCAGTGGCATATTTAGAAATTTGCCTGGGACTGGGAGGTAGGGTTTGGGGGGATGACATTAGACATCATACTATTTTTAAAATCCAGTTTTAACATTGGAAGTCCACCAAAAACCTTTAGATAGGATACATTTTATTTATTTTTTGCCCTTTAAAAACAAGGCTTGTCGCAACGACAGAGGTATATAATACTCAAATAATTATGTCAATGTCTCAATGCTACAGGGTCTGAAGCTTAGTAGATATGACCAGCTGGCTACACATTTACCCTATGGGTGGGGTCTTTTACTTGCCTCAGCATAGACACCGATTACAAGGCACGTCCAATTTAACATCTCATGCGATCGACATCCAGCTGGAATGATGAAGAGTGCCTGGGCTGGGGATCAAACCTGGCACATTCGGCAGAGCTGGCCAATGTGGAATTAGCAGATGCCTGAACCATTAGGCCACACAGCTGCACTCCCACATTTATATAAGCAATGTAGATGATGTAAATAGCCTTGGCTCTTGGTTTTTTTCTCTATTTTAACATTCTGCTGTTACTGTGATTTTTCAGATTGACAAAGACGTAGTTAGACCCTATGTTCCTGCTCTTCTTGAAGCTCTTCTCGTTTGTTTCAAAGATGAAAGCTGGCCTGTACGAGATGGTAAGGCATCTTTGACTCGTTGCCGTCTTGCCATTGTGCTGGGTGTCGCTGAGCCACAGATCTGAGGCTCAGTCAGCCTATGTCACCAATGACAAGGAGACATTAATAAATGAATAATAATTTGAATACCTTAGCATTTAGATTGGCTTCTACATTTGAAATGAATTAATGAAATTGTTACATGTATATTGATGAAATTATCTATATTACGAAGACTGCAGTAAATTGCGTTTGTTTTGTAACTCTCAGCATCATGCGTGGCGTGTGGAAATTTCATCTTGTGTTTCCCTGAAGAATCAAAGTGAGTGATGAGATTATAAGCCCTTACTGAATATGATTACAAAAATTACCAATGTACAAGTTGTCTATCTCCACATTTTCTAATTAAACTGTTCTTCTAACATTTATTTTTACCAGAGGTGCTATGAGAGAATTGTATCCACTGTTCTATGAAAACCTACAGGATAACATCTCTTCAGTGCGGCAGGGGGCAGCACTTGCATTGGCCAATGTAGTCAGAGCTTATAGTGAGTTGAATTATGTTAAATACATCTGATCCTTTTTGTTTAGGCCTCCGTTGATAGCTGATAGGGCTTGATAGTAATAGTAAACTCTCCAGTGTTGGCGCACAAAAAGATCTACCTTAAGAGAACGTCAGATTAAGAGCTGTTCATGGAAATGGACAGAAACGACAAAAAACATAGCTTCATAATGATATTATAATACCCGATTGAACAGTAACTATAGTATTAGCCAAAATTAATTTCCACTTGATTTTTGGTTTTTTTTTACATTTATGTCATGGAGAAGAAGCAGCAGAAACTGTTTTTATCTGCTAGAAAGTTTGGATTTGAATTAAGAACATTTCTGTCCGTTTTGCGCCGTTCCATGCCAATTGTTGCAAAATAAGCCCAAAAAACAAGTGGATATTCATTATGAATTCTAGTATCTTACATTAACTATGGTTGTCAACACTTCATGGGAACAGTTGGAAACAGTGACCCCCAAAACGGTGTGACATGTGGGCAGCCTTATGTTTTTCTTTTTGATATAAGAGTTAAGTTATAAACTAATTATAAATGTTTCAGATGAAGAAGCCCTGGAAGTAGTATTAAAGAAACTGCAGGAAGGTTTCGAGAGTCTCAAAAATCAACCGGAAAATACAGAGAAGTACAACCAGCTTGAAAAAGGACCGGCTACCTACGGGGTCGTCAAGAAAATGAGGGACAATGACATGGAGCTCCACACAGACAAACAGGTACATGTTAAATCTGTTTTATTACAAACGATTATCACCATATGGTATACGGGTTTACAAGACTATTCAGTCGGAGAATTCCAGCAACAGAATTGTTACCTCAAACAGAATTTTGATATGTCAACAACAAACTTTTAAAGTATGCGATGTAGGAATAGAAGCCTAGTAGATTAGATATATGAGTTAAAAACATGAGATATGATATACATTATTGTATCTCAAAAGACAAGTTTTAATACAGAATACTACTGACTACTTCTTGTATCTTGTGAAATCAGGGATAGCATTTAACAAGACGGTTTAATTTTTTACCTGTTTTTAAGGTCTGAAAAGGAGGGTGGGGGGGGGGGAGGGGGGTTTGCTTTATACCCAAGGTTGCACTATGCCCAGATAAATATGGTAATTTATTGATCAGCAACTAATTTATGTAATAATGAAATGACACTACTATTATACCATACCGATGGTCCTATATATTTGATTGTACTGGCTTCCAACAGAAAATCATTTTATACGCAATGCTTCGACTAGAAATTAAAAAGAGGCAATTTACATGTCCTATGTTCTTCTGCTGTCCTATACAAATAAGTCAATTTTTGACATTTCCAGATGTACTCCTGTGGCTCTCTAGCACCAAAGATGCACCGAGGGAAACGAGATGGAGGTTGTATGGACCACAAATTTAGAAAACCTTCCGAACCCTGGGAACTTGCTGATGGGTATGAGTTTAACATAGGTTGTCATGCAATGAATGCATAATTGGGTACTTACCTAGATTTTAATGTAGATGACATTAAATCACAATTTCCATATATTTATAACATTATCAGTCATTGTACAGCAAATATTTCACATTTTATTTGAAGTTAAACTACAAATATTCTTAACTAACGGCCTTATCAAAATAAATGTCGTGGTAAATCTCAGTTGGCGGGTGTGATTATTAACGGTTTCTTTACCAGTGAATATACTGATATCTTATATGCTTCTGATATCATTGTTTGTAAATTATATTTTGTTCATGAAGATGTGCTTTTTATTTTCAGATGTGTACATTTAATATCAGAACTTACTCAAATTTCAAAATTTACTTCGGCCGTCTCAAAACATATACCTGCTCTGGCCAAAGCCGCAGAAATGAAACACTATACACAACATGTTCACTTCCTAGAGACTCTGTGTAAACAGGTTGGTAGACTGTGATCATATATAACTTTGGTACTATCAATGTTGTTTTGTTATATGTAATATTTCTTATTTAATGTGAAGATTTCATGATTTACATGATAACGAAATTATCGTTATCATTGTCTTTAAGAGAATTGGTTATATGTTTATCTTTCATGTCGATGTTTTTCAGTTACCGAACATAGCCAAAGGCCTAGGCAAGAAAGCTTTTAAGATGTACCTGGAATCCTTTTTTGATGCCATTTTTTATAGCTTGGTAATATAAATTATTTTTTCATTCTATTTTTTTAAATTCTTTATATTTTGCTTCAATAATGGCAACTACTCCTAGCTGAGAGTTGCTGCAGTTGGCCTTCATCATTTTGTGCTAATTTTAATCATAAATAAATTGTTTTTTTTTGCAGTCATGTGATAACACATTGACATCTAGTGCAGCTAGTCAATGTCTGAATCAGTTCAGCACTCTCTTTGGACCCAATATTCTCCGAGGCAGAGTGGAGATGTATAATCCTGAGTGAGTGTCTTTTCCTACATATTAAAGTTACGAATTCAAATGATGATGAGTAATGAATAACACTTATTACAAGGTATTTAGTTCGAACGATTTTGAATCTTTCAGATTCAAGTAATGCTTATATTTATACAGCTATACCTTGCACAAGTTTGTACATCATTCAAAGCATACGTGTTTATGTTTTCTTCTTTTCTTTGCAGTTACCTTCAGCAGCTGGAATCAAACCAATTTATTGCTCCTTTTTAAATCCTTCCTATTGCATTCGTAAAATGATTCATTCAAATTTCTGGAGTGATTGCGCATTCCCACCGATCATATTTAAAGCCTTTGACAGAGACTTTCGGACTCCACTTGTGTACATATGGCTGATATGTATTATAGTTTTTAGAAATTAATTAATTATTTTGTTACTGTAGACTCAAGTTTGTGAATTATGTGTCAAACACAAAATAAATTACAAAGTGTATGAAAGAAAATCTTAATAAAAACTTCTATAATACCCTTGTCTTGCTTTTTTTTCTCTTAGCAATTAATTTAGGATGTTTGCCAGTGATTCAATCCTAAATGTGTAAAGTATTGATTAAATAATCTGACTACGGATGAGATTTAATATCTATTATAACAACTCCAGCTAGATTTATATATATAAATACTGGCCCATTACTGGGTGGGGAGTTGAGCCTGGTGGTAATTCAGTGGACCTAATTAATAGAATGATGTAAATTTGGATCAGGGGCATAGCCAGAAAAGAGTGACTTTCAGAATTGAAAAGGGGGGGCAATATTTGCTGTTACCTTTAATTAAGTTATAGCTAATGAGCAAGGTTTCTAAACCAAGCTGCACCCTGACTTGCATCCTCACCCCCCCCCCCCCCCCCCCCCCCTGGAATCAAACCAATTTATTGCTCCTTTTTAAATCCTTCCTATTGCATTCGTAAAATGATTCATTCAAATTTCTGGAGTGATTGCGCATTCCCACCGATCATATTTAAAGCCTTTGACAGAGACTTTCGGACTCCACTTGTGTACATATGGCTGATATGTATTATAGTTTTTAGAAATTAATTAATTATTTTGTTACTGTAGACTCAAGTTTGTGAATTATGTGTCAAACACAAAATAAATTACAAAGTGTATGAAAGAAAATCTTAATAAAAACTTCTATAATACCCTTGTCTTGCTTTTTTTTCTCTTAGCAATTAATTTAGGATGTTTGCCAGTGATTCAATCCTAAATGTGTAAAGTATTGATTAAATAATCTGACTACGGATGAGATTTAATATCTATTATAACAACTCCAGCTAGATTTATATATATAAATACTGGCCCATTACTGGGTGGGGAGTTGAGCCTGGTGGTAATTCAGTGGACCTAATTAATAGAATGATGTAAATTTGGATCAGGGGCATAGCCAGAAAGGGTATGACTTTCAGAATTGAAAAGGGGGGGCAATATTTGCTGTTACCTTTAATTAAGTTATAGCTAATGAGCAAGGTTTCTAAACCAAGCTGCACCCTGACTTGCATCCTCACCCCCCCCCCCCCCCCCCCCCGTGAGCGAGCAAGTTGGCTCTATACATGTAAATATAATAGTTCAGGCCACCTCATCCTGCTCGCTACGACCTGCTCGCTACGACTATGACTATATGAATACTTTTTTCTTCCTACCAACTTCATAAGTTGAGAGTTGTCAGTTATGATGCAAATTTATACATTAGGAACCTGATCTGCATCTGAGATTATTCATTAACCAATTTTAAAAATTACGTAACTTTTTTAATGCTCCTCATGAACGTTTTTCTAGGAGGTTACGACTGCTGTTAATGATATGTGTGACGCTCTCTCTTTACTTTAGTATCTGCTGGTCAATTTATGACTCGGCTGATTCTGAAATGGCCATAAAACCTGAACTCTGTCAACCAAATGCTGTCACAACTGATGTTGCCATATCATAACATCTAGGAAGGAGCACATACATATTTCTGGGAGGTGAGGCATTCATTCATGTTCCTTTTATGTTCACATTTTTAATTCTATTGCTATCATGTTCATCTTTAAGTTCTACTGCTATCCTGTATAGCCTAATGCATCTGGGTAAATGAGATCACATGCAGTATGGTTTCTAAGAATAAAATTCCAATAGTTTTGCAGTATTGAACAGCACAACTGAGGTTGCTAAAATAATTTTCATATATCTTTTGCATAAATTATTGATACATACATTATTATATTATTTCAGTATGAGAAAAGTTTGAAAATGCCAATGGGTAGAAATTTAGGTAGAAATTAAAGTTGTTAAGTTTAATTTATCCCTGAAATATACATTTAATGTCATTTGATCATTTCAGGATGCTGTTCTCAAGCCACATATTATTGGTGCTTTTGATATCTTGGCCAGAAAAGATGAAGGCACAAGAACCTCAAATTGATGATTCACCCGAAGGAAAGCAGACTGCTACAGGTAAGTCAACAATATGAGATGTATATAATGGGCAAAGAAATTTATGAAGCCCTTGCAGTAGTCAATTTAAACTAGAAAATTGATGTAAGCAGATCTTAGAAAATTAAATACCCCCACTTCTAAAACAGAACTTATTTATAGTGCATGTTTGCTTAGTACCTAAATTTACTGTCAAATATTGAAATTACTTCAAACTAGCTAATTTTAAGTTAGAAATAATTAAAATGTGTGATATGTCCAATCCTTTAATTGTGAATGACTTGTTAATGTTATAACTCATTATACTGGGCAATTATACAATCTTTTTATGTGTTGGTCAATCCTGTCAAAAAGGTTAATGACTGTGAGGTCTAGCAACGCTGCTCCTAACTGACACTACATAAAATGTACCATTTTTATGGCAGTGAACATCCTGTGGTCATTTACAGTTATATAGTAGCATGTGTTGTAGTGTTGTACATGAAAGTGATTTTATAGCTTCAATAGAACAGTATGCTGCAGTGTAACTGCACACTCTACTAATTAAATATTATCTCACAACAAATACATCTACTTTAGAAGAGGATGTGAGTAAAACAAAATGTTAGGTTTTTGCTGTGCTGTTCCATTTAAAAAAGAGAGGGGGAGGGGGTGGACCTGAAAATGTTTAGACCCCCCACCCCTGATGATTTTTGATAGACCCCCCCCCCCTCATCCCCACTTTTTTCTACATTAAGATTTTAAGAAAATACTGGTCACCCCCCTCCCCCAATATCAGTTTTCCCCAGACCCCCCCCCCCCTCTTCCGATATCTTCAGGTCCCCCCCCCCCCTCTTTTACATGAAACAGCCCTGTACTGTTTCAGTGATACAGAGGCTGACTAATGTTTCGGCAAGGCATTTGAAGCTTAGTCAGCTTATATGACCATTGACCAGCCAGAGGCAAGCATAATGATGAGATGATAATGTTTGGTGTCCTTGAAACTCTTTTTTGGCAAATTTCAGAAATTTGTTCCATACAGTCCTTCGTGAAAGCCAGAAGCAAAATATTTGTGTCCGATTCGTCTGATTGCCAAAACTACTACTTTTGTTTCCAAGTCAGACAACCATCATTACGACAAGTCTTCATGAGGTAAAATACTCTCTGAAAACTCCAAATATTTTTTTAATCCTAATCACTGCATAAATAAACTTTGTCTTAAATTCATGTTCTCTCAGGTACAGATGCCCGGAGGGCTACACATTCTCAGGCACCCAGACAGCGCCTTATTGTGTGGCTTCAAAAACATGCAACCCCGGTTGGTGAACAGCACATTAAGTTTATTTATAGTTTTTTGCATGTGTAGTGTTTTAAAAAATGAAGTACTTTAAGTTCAATTTTGACATCCCAAAGAAGGGCTTATGATGCAGTAGTGCAACAGTGGGGGCATTTATGAGTGGTTATAAATTCACACATGGTTCAGTTAGCAGGTTCATGGGCTTTTAGAACCTAGATATGGTGTAACAGTTTTAATTTATGTTGGTTATTTTATGTTACTTATCTTTAATTTCAACTATTTTTTAAGAGTAGAATTTCATATAGTTTTCCTAGGGGTGGTATTTTTGATAAAGAAACTTTTGGAGATAGCATTTTATTTGATGTGGTGATGGGTTTTGCAGCTGTGAGCGTAGAAGAACAGGAGGCAATTGACTTGCTTCAGACCTCAGTCTTTTACAACTTTGCTGTGGATGCCCTGTTTGATAACTCCGCAGCCGTGGCCAATGAGACACAGAAGGCAAGAATGGATATTCAACAACTCATAGATTCTGGCAGTTTGACACTCAACAGTACAGAGATCGAGAGAAGAGCTGCTATGATTGCCCGAAAATCTCTCAGCCAACTCCTAGCAGACACAGTTGCTGAGTACTATGCGGCATTACTTGTGCAGATATTTTCCATACAAGACAACCCCTTCCACCAGAGGATCTTCAACGAAGTGACCAGTGTGTTTGACTCAAATGGAGACCTCAATGCTGCAATTAATCAGGCACTTGACAACAACCTAGAATCACTTCAAAGACTGTTCACTGTAGGTGCAGACTTGACCGCAGCTTGATTAATCTCGAAGCAAATTATATATTGTATGAGTAACACTTGCTTTTAAAATGTGGCATGGTATATCACTTAGGCAGCATGTAAGGTTAGGGTCAATTTTGGTTCTATGGAATAAAGATTTGTTTCTTTACAATTTTGTTGTTGTTTATGTAACAAACAACTATGATACTACTTCATGCTGCGTGGACCTTAATACACCCATACTGGTTCCAGATGTGTCCCTAAGACGGAGAAAATCCAGAGCACTGTCACAATCTGAAAGACTTCCAACACAAACTGTAGCTGAAGCCCTCAAAGACAAATATAATCACACACAAGTAACCAGCATTCCAAAAACAGTAAACGAACCAAGCTCTGCAGGAAAAGAAGAAATAACTTCCCAACCAGACAAACTAAGCGAAGGACTGAAACCACAACCACTTGTAAATAAAGATGACCTACCTGAAATGAAACCTCAATCAGATATAACGGAATTCAAGACTGAACCTAGTGGTAATTCACCGGACTATGAGCTAATGGAAGTTCATGAACACAATCATAATACTTTTCAAAATGAAAGCCTTTCATATGAAAACTCGGATGAACCAGAAACAACCAGCTCTCCAATTACAAACAACTCAGAAATTTGGTCTAGTGAAAAGAAACAGACCTATCAGAATTCAACAAATTTGGAAAATGTTATTAATGTTGAAAGAAAAACTGAAGAAATGACTACTTCACCAGCAACAAAAAAGAATGCTACCACTTCTGAATTTAAAAATAGAGAAGCTACTAAAGAATCTCATCCTGGTGCTTTTGTCGAGTCCAAACTAAAGCCTAAAAACCTCAATACAAAAAGACTAATAGGTCCGAGAGGACCTCCAGGCAAGGAAGGACCAGTAGGGTTAAGAGGACCTCGTGGGTTTGATGGACTTCCAGGTCTAGAAGGTGCTGTGGGTGTGCGTGGACCTCAAGGGAAGAGGGGTCACACAGGAACCCAAGGCCCTCCTGGTCGCCAAGGATTTCGAGGTCCTCCCGGATTAAATGGACCAAAAGGACCTCCTGGTACATTAGGACCTAAAGGTGCTCAGGGTCCTCTAGGTCTACCTGGCCTAGATGGCTTCATGGGTGCCCCAGGTGACCTCGGGCTAGCTGGGGTTCGCGGACCTCCAGGAGAACCTGGTGATCCAGGGTCCATAATAGCTGGAATTGTGGGTCATCATAAAGGTGTGGATATATATGGTAAGAGTTTACACTTTTTGTCCTGGTATCCGAATTTCTATGTGCATAATCAAAATTGAAAACTACTTAGCATAAGTCTAACTAATCTCTTATTTCAATTCCAGAGTTCTGCCACCAAAACTTTCTCAAGTTCAGAAAATCAGACAAAGAATACTACTATCGCCATCCAAAGTTAGACTGCAAAGAATACATCATCTGCTATTTGGGATATGGAAAGATAGCTTCTTGTCCTGAAGGTTGGCAAATGGATACACTGACCAGCGAATGTACATTGGTCTGCCAGGCCGAAGGTTTGTAATTTTTAATTTTAACACAATGCCTATGTAAGTTTGAGATGTCAATCAAAAAATATAACCAACTGTTGATAAGTTATTGGACGTACACAATGATTCCATTATAACGATGTTTTGTTTTGGTTTAGGTCTGAAAAACTTTGTGGTAGGCTGCCTAGGTCTGGTCAGCATCCTGACAATGATACTGGGTCTCCTTGTGTACAGAATCAGAACCAAGCTGAGGTACATTGATGCGGAAAAGACAAGTCTGATAGTCTCAAGTGTCAGCCTGAGTTGAAACCGTACAGACTCTTGCCATAGAATGGAGCTTCTGAACAATATTTCTACCTCATTCATTCAGCGCATGTCAAAAAGAATACAAGATGACATTTGTTACTGCAACACTACTTACTGACCAATTCAGGCTAACCAAAACATTGCATAGAATTCAACACCATTTCCAGACAGTTAAGAGAGACATAATGACATAATGATGTGTTCAAAATTTAATGGACAACAAAACACAGTTCTCAGCAGCAATAAAACAAACAACGTTCACCAAATATTACTCTTGATATAAACTTTAAAGAACAACTTACAACTGTACATGCAAATTTTTTGACAATACAACTGTGAGATTATCATATAAATTACCAGTAAACAGCATAGAGTTTTCACTGCATTTGCAGGAAGTGTAATTGAGTTGCATTGTGTGTGATTACAATGAGTGCTCCAACTACAGGTTTATATGTACGTCAGAAATTGTGAGAAGTTAGTGCTAGAAAATGTCGTCAACATGATGAAGGCTATGGAGTTTTCCGTAAGGCTAACAATACATTGATGTAAATTAATATTTAAGTTTATATCTATATATGTTATAATATATATGCACAATACAAACACATTTTCCAAACAATATTATAATATTACCTCAATAAACTGAAATGCAAATACAGGCTGGCACTTTCACGAAACAAAGCAGCTATGTGAACATTATATGTATATCAGGAGATATTGAGTTTCAACTTTATCACCAGTGGCCTGAAAATGTTGAATTTGAAAAGGTGTTCCAACTGTTTAACTTCCAAGTTTCGAAGCCATTTTGTTGGCATTGGGACCTAGAAAGCAGTCACAATCAAAGAGAGAAAAGGATAATAAAGGATCACTGCAATTATAATGCAAAACAAAGAACTTTTCAATTTCATCAATTTTTCCGAATTCAAATATTCATGTACATTTAGGTCGCAAGCGTTTTAAATCTGTGAGAATATATTTACAACTCAGATCAGCCAAACGTATCTACAGCAGTTGTGGCCAGGCATTGATACAATATCTCATGTTTTATGGACTTGTCAACCCAATTTCTAAAACTGCAACAACTTAGGCATTTTATTTTGGATGAAATGGATGGTGCACCATTCAAGATGAACATTATAAGGCAATTCAGAATATGAAAGGCAAAGGCAATTAACACAATAGTTGCCAGAGATTTGAGTTTCTCACCTAATTGACGAAAAAGAAATTTGCTATTTTGAAAATAGATTCATTTAAAATTAAAGATGTGGAAATTTACTTTTTTTTTTCAAGTTGTGAAAATTTACTTTTTATTTTCAAGATGTAAAACACTTTTTTTTTTCTTCTAATTCTTAATGAAAATTTACAAAACCTTTTTTTCTTAATGTATTGTTCATCAAATTGTAAAACAAATGCAAAAGTCTTCTTGGCCCATCTCACCACATAGTCAAATAACCAATACATGTATAGAAGTATGGAATAGATAATCTGAAGCCCTTTGTAACAACGCATGCTCTTTGTATTGCAAATTTACAATTTTTGAATCTAGTCCGTCTCGATTCAAAAATTGTAAAGTCGTTTGTATAGCCTGGTCCATCAAAACTGAATGTTTCATCAAATATGAAATAGGTGTTATTTAATTCAGCAATATCAACATCTTCCACTTCTACACTGCATATAAACACTATTGAACTCTGGTTCAGTTACCGAACACTACAATATCTAACTATATGCCATACCTCAAAGTTTTTAACTTTGACGTAAAGTTAACTTTTGCCATATGATGAAACATTCAGTTTTCAACCTACTACTTCACAAAAAGTGACAAACTTGGTTCCTTAATACGATGTAGACAAGCCAAGATTTCTATTTATATATCTATATATAAATGAACTGGTCCTGTATCAGTATTATGCTTTCAATTGTGAAAAATCGCAACTTTGAGATGTCAATCAAAAAGTGAAAAATATATCCTGGTCATGATTGCAACCACTACACGAACACTGGACCCACAAAATAAATACCTCACTGGATTTTCAGTTAACAAAATTAAACACCGTGAGAAATACAGACCTCATATTACACAATTTGAACAATTTACAAAACACTTCATATAATTATATACACCATCATTTTTATCAATTCATACACACACTGCATGTATCATTTGAGTGCAGTAATCTCATAGTGTTAGAGAAAGTAAGATGTGTTAGATAAGTAAGAGGTATACAAGACTGCTCCTCGGTCTGCATATGTATGTCAAATTATTGTCGCTCCTATAAAACATTGGATGTCAGAACCATGCGCATATCAAAGACAACAATGTTGCTGAGAAATAGCAAAGGGCTTTAGCTATAATAACGAGAGAGATGCATTAAGTTTCATGAAGATATGAAACTGCAGTGTGCAGATATCAAATTATGAACACTACACAGGAAAGAGATTTCTAATCATTATGGACAGGGAGATTTCTAATCATGATAGACTGGATACACACAATGCATTTTTGGATGGTGCATCAGCATTTAAGTTTCAGGTTCATGTAGCACTTTCAAGTTGCGAAAAGAAAAAGAACTATCACTTCATGATATGCCTTACAAAATCTAAACGCAGATCTACCACTCACACCATTGCCAAATATACATAAAGAAAAGATTCGCAAGTCTCATGACAATTCACAAACCTTTATGTATACTGAAACACTACAGCATCTGCCTACAGATATACAGGCCCTGCCCGATAGAGAGAACATTAGCACGACGACTTTACATAACTACTTGGTACAAATATCTTGTTCACAATTCACAGCAATGACTGTAAGTAGTCAGCATTTTTCAGCTGATGCTGAAAATGTGTCAGATCATAATTAACCCTACATATGAAATACTATGAGGTGACACAAGGCCGAGAAATACTTTGCATCCACGCATCAAACATACAATTACTCGCCAACACATAAATCTCTCTGGATCCACCAGAGGTCGCCAAGATACATGCAACGGCACATCAGAATATTTACAACGACTACAGTGCTTTAAAAAATCACAAAATTTACAACCTTCTTTGGCCCAATTACATACTCATTAACGTCATACTGTTACTTGTCATTCAAAATAGGCCAACTCCATTTGTGCATAAACACAGTTGTGATATTTAGTCAAAACAAATCGTTTAATAATTCAACATAATGCAACTAAGTGACTCAGATATAGATATACACTGCATATAAAGTTTGTTAGCATGAGTGACTAAACGAAAAGTTTCATATGTATCTTGTAAACTCAATACTCGCAAGCAGATCAATACAACTGCATCATAGTATTAAAGAAAAAATTGTCTGCATGTTAGCTTGATTTCCACAAAGTTACTGGATCAAATGGTTTATATATTTTTTAAATTATGCATCATAATGATATTCAATCCCTTCAAACTTTACACACAGGAGATTTTAAAACAAACAAGTATTGTCATAATGAAATATTATGCTTGTGAAAAGTCAGACCTAATCATCTGTGCACATTAATACAAATATTACACAAAGAAATTAAAAGTAAACAAAGAAAAACGGAAACATTATGCCAATTTCTCTTGGTGTCCATTTACTCCCAACATTCGACCACATAACAGGAATGGCAAGGGTTGTAAGTTTCATAAAGCATCTCCACGCAGACCCGCCTAACTAATTTGACAGCAGATGCAGCATTTCTCATACTGTAGCTACTAATACTTCCATCCAGGCACATAACTTCACACTCATTTCCTTAAAATTGACACCAGTACCATTCAATTTCCACTGCTAAAACACACAGCTTTTTACTGTTTAACTCAAATCCTACAACCTGCCTTTTCAGCACTACGAATTTCACTGTTTTCTGATAACTCAGGCTTAACTTTTTTTTGTCATGCAAAACTGTTTACAAACCTTTCTTTACTTCCAACACAGCCTATGTAATCTATATATATATATATATATATTATTATTATTCTCATCATTGAACATGCATTTAAAATGGTCTGCATCACAGTGAACATATATAAGATGGCAAAATGATATGAAACAGGATGCAAATATTATTATCTTTGCATCTGTCATCTGCAGCATGGCTGCAAATATGCAAAATGTATGCTCCTAGCATGGTCACAGCTTAGTGCAGCATCTATCCACAAGGTGGCAGACATGCAAATGTGGATGGTTCCCACCAGAGGGCGTGAAAAGTAGCTTCTCCTGTGGAAGGCAAATCACGGGACCGAACTTCATTTGTTCATGGCCAACTTCCTCATTTGTCTGATGACTGCCGTGGCATTGTACGCTTGCTGCAACAGAATCAAACAGAAAGGTTATACAAGGACTGAATGAAAATTTATCAAATCGAGACATAATCTGACTGAAGGTTATTAGATACTCCTCAAGCATGTCACTCCATGCACAAAAACTATTTAGGGCTGTTGCCTTTAACAAAAAAAAAGGGGGGGGGGGGGGAATGGAAAATATTCAGAACCGCTCCCCCCCCCCCCCCCCCTCTTTTTTTCTATATTAAGAAAATACTAGTCAACCACCCTTTCTTTTTTAGTTTAACAGCCCTTAAGAAATCAAATTCATGAGATAGGTCAATGCACATGCATCCACATCCTGAAATATTTTAAGTTAATTATATCACAGACATCCAAATCTTCAAATGGTTGATGTATTGTTAGCGAAAATCTGATGGTAATAGTAAACCAAATGGGACCACTTTCTCCAAGCTAAATACATCTATTAGGCTGAGGACCATGCGTCTGTTATCATGCTATCAAAATACAGGTAACACCAGTCTTCTATAGTGGATTAAATTTCCTTTGCTTTCAGGTTAATAATTCCTACCACTCAGGAAAAAAAAAGAATGCATCGAAACAATCACACCATACTCTATATTAAAATCTACATAAGTGGATTTTACAGATTAATGCTGGTGTCTGCCTGATCAAACCTCACTCTCACTCTGTCAAAGGCATCACACTGCAACTGGGATGCTGGCGAAGGGATGTGGATACATACAGACTGACCTATCACTGGCCCAGAGATAAACTGCGGTAAAGCTTGTTTTGCAAAGACTTTACCTTCCACCGAGACTTGGCTAGGGTCTTTCTCATCTGGGCGCTCACTGAAGCGTGGATGTTCTTGTCCAAAGCAGTGTTGCCAGATATCCTGCAAAGAGGCAAATGGAATATTTTGGGTATGTCATCGTAAACATAAACAAGAGTGCCTTTGAGTGAATTGAAAATTGATGCTGTATAAATTGCATACAACGAGCAGTGTATGAATGGCAATGTTAAAACAAATACTACAGGAGACATTGATTTCTAGACATTCATTATAAAACATCCAATGGCCCCAAACATTGCACATTATTTTGAAAATTAATGGTGAGCCATCAGTGCCCATCATTCAAAAAAGAAATTCTTAAGTAAAACAACAGGTTACTATCCTGGCAATAATTACCTGGAATGAAATACATTTTTTAAAGCACTGTAGTCGTTGTAAATATTTTGATGTGCCGTTGCATGTATCTTGGCGACCTCTGGTGGATCCAGAGAGATTTATGTGTTGGCGAGAAATGGTATGTCTTATTTGAGTGTGACATTACATGGCCAGCCTTACTGTGATTGGTCAGTCTGATGAAGTGTAATGCAATGCTTGGAGTGTGACATCACATGGTGGGCTACTACATTAGGCCTATGCAATTCCTATGGTATTGATTGTTTATATTTGATGTTTATTGAAATACAACCATGCTAAACCTAACAATAACAGTGAGAAGCAGATACTTTCAATCAACCATCTTATTTCCCTTGTTCTAAACTAGATTTGATATGGTTGGCTAGATACAAATGATCATAGGCTTTCACCATTTTAGTGTGTGACCCACTTTCAACAGCCTGAGAGTATGATGCAGCTTTGTGTTGGATGCCATTGGATAGTAAGGTGTGATGTCACACCCAGTTGTCATGTGCTTAATTTACATGAAGTGCAATACTTGCCAGCAGTGTCTCATGATATGACATCACACTCCAGTTTCACCGAAGCAATCTGATTCCACGTAATTATTGCCAGGATAGTAACTCGGCGAACAATGCAACATTCTAATTTCGGAGGACCATTATGGCAAATCAATTACTTTCATTAGTTTCACGTAGTTATGACACTTACCAGGGATGTTGCAGCGCTTCTTTACATGAGTACCTCTTCGTGGTGTCTTTGCACATCAAGTGTCTAATGAAGTCCTTCGCTGTAACAAAACAATATCATTAAATTAGTTATCCTGATACAGCTTCTCACACAGTTTTTATCAAATTTATATATATATATATATATACACACTTGTATTAATAAAACAAAATAACAATAGAGAAATTGTGACTTTGGATTGAACAGGATTACTAAATAGTAAATACACCAATGACCCATCCCTCAACCAATTGATGGGGACTCCCCAAAACATATCTCACACTTCCAGTACATTTCATCATGCACATAGATCATAGCTGTTATAAGCAATATGAGCATCAGTGTCTCAGAGATACAAAATACATGACATTATACAACATCGTTACTGCTATAAGTTTATGAACAGGCCAGATCTGGCATCTATATCAGCATAAAAAAAAAGCAAAAAAAAAGCAGGGTTCTTAGCATTTCATGAACATAAAATTCTCAGAAAATCCCCCCCAACACACCCCAGCATAGTACCAAGTAAATTAGTCAAAAAAGGCCACAAACCAGGCCAATCAGCAGAGACCAAAACGTTATATTTAAATGAGTGGACCCTGCTGTGATATGGCCTGACCACTAGGCCAATGAGGTCAGGCCTTCAACTTAAAAAGGGTAAACTTCTGTTCACACTTCATATGAGTGAATTTCATAAACTTTGCACGGGGGACAAGCCTATCTAATTGTTTCTGTTAGTTTGACAGCTCTGACCACGAGGGCCACATGAATACATTATGATAATACCCCAACTTTGTGTGATTTGCCTGGGAACCTTTTCCTGGGCATCCTCACAGAGAAAAACTGTAAATGAAAGTTTTTCTGGGAACCCTGAAATGGACACCAACCTGATTCTGATATTTCATCCCAGTACGGCGAGTCAAACTCATATTCTGCCCTCAAAATCTGTCTGAAGAGCTCGGAGTCATTTTCATCATAGAAGGGCGGGTAGCCACATAACCTGCAGGAAATTAAGAGGAAATGAGACAATGGCTGAAGAGGGTGCTTATGAATATCATGCACTAGAAATCAATAACATGCTCATATTCATTACAGACTACACGACTTGGTAGTCCAGGTACTCACAATATGTACGCTATGACTCCAATAGACCATACATCCACTTCTTTTCCATACGGCTTCTGTGCAAGAACTTCTGGAGCTGAAAAAATGAAGGAAAAAGATCATGTTACCTGGTATTTTATACCATAATCATTGCAATTACATTAAGAAGGAATAGGGAGGACACTAGTAGTGCCTGACGGATGCTTGGCGACGGACGTTGAGCGAGCTTTTGACGGACGTCCGGTGAGCGATTTATGACTGCCTCATGTACGCTTGTGGAAAGAATTTATACGTGATTAAAAGAGCTCCAATTTAATGTCTCATGGGATCGACATCCAGCTTGGATGTGTTACAGCTATTAGTTGCATGTACTTAATTAAGCATTGCCAAATATGCATTTCATCAGACGATTGACATTGTGCATTTCATGCAATGATGAATACAACTGGATGCAAATGTAGAGGACCACAGTTACGACCGAATCTGCACAAAGCATCTTCAGCGATTTCCAGGCATGATTTCCACATACATAAGAATCTGAGACGTTGCATATAACACCCACATGTGCAGAAGTGGCAATTTGAGACTCCATGTCACTGAACTCGATGCACTACAGACGGAAGCTCCGCAGTCATTAATAATTCTGCTGTAGCCACTGGACCAGTGGTTATGCTGCTCATCTAGATGGCATAAGAAGTCTGCCAATTCCACATTTGCCAGCTGCACTAAAGGTCCCAGGTTTGATCCACGGCCTGGGCACTCTTCATGAGCTACATCCCAGCTGGATGTCGATCCCATGAGACATTAAATTGGAGGCGCCTTGTACTCGGGAGTCTATGCTGAGGCAAGTAAATGACCCCACCCATGGAGTAAATGTGGACTTCAAGCCTTATCATCTCATCATTACGTCTGCCTCTGGTCCTATAATCTGACTAAGCTTCTGACCCAGTAGCATTGAGACATAGACAATTAGCTAATCACCACAATGAAACACCAGCTCCATCAGCATCATAACTGGCACCTGTGGAAATGATATGACTATCTGCAGTGGCAACATGTTTTTTTCTGTGAGCTTTCGATAATGTCATTATGCAGTGATTTTAAGCACCCAACCTTTGTCTTTCCGTCTACCAACTGGGAATAACCACTGGGTTTTCTATGTTAGCATAACTGGGAAGTAAAAGAATTTTCTGCTTGGGGTAGCTTTCTTATGCAACTACAGAAACGCAGAGAGATAGACAATTAGCTCTTGGTTAGAAAGAGCCATAGCTTCTGTTGATGTATTTACCCGGATTAAAGATAATCTGAAATGTAGTGAAATATATGACTACATTCCTAGACGATGGTGACTGAGTCAGCAAAGAGTGTTCAGTCAGCCCCACTTGCGATGTGAATGAGATACTCGGAAGGCTAAAGGCATATACTTGACACTGCTTACCGCCCCCACACTCACAGCCAAATGCAGCCACAATCATCAATCCATAAACTGTTGTTTGCATTCAACAGGCTGAAATTGAAAGGAAGTGCTAGCGCAGCGTTATATTTGAGCTATAGGAGCAAGGTCAGGGAGCAGGTGGGCAGCTTGTTCGAGGAACACGACAGCAAGTGGGCGGACACCACTGCAAATTATGCTCAGAAATCTGTGCCACAGTCCTGGTTGACTGTCAATCTGATATAGATGGATCAGCTCAGTTAATTTACCTATGCGAACCTATCTCAGTCTCTCAGGACTTTATCCATCACAGTTCCACAGCGGTTACCCGAAAAAGTCAAAGTCGCTGAAATGACGGTTGGCTTCTGATTTATTCAACCAAAGCAATCATATTGCACACCAAGTCAGTACACTGCCAGCTCAGGCTATGAATGATCACACTGCCCCACCCTATCTCCATATATTGGCAATCTCTCTTGCTGGGTGCATTAATAATAGACATGAGAGGCTTCTAAAATACTTGGGTGAGGGCTGTCATACGTAAAGATATTTCATACAAATACATAATCCAATGAACCTCATAACAAAAAACTCATACACTTGGATGTTGAATATATGACTATGTACTAGATATTGAATATATGACTATGTACTCAGTATTGTGGTACACCAAGTAGAGTAACATCCAACAATTTCACATAAATCTAAACAGCAGTCCCTGGTATTGGCTCAATTGTACTTTCCATCATAATTAAAGAGACAGAAGAAGTCATTAAATGGAGACAACAGTCTAAAAGCACTGGGAATGACTCATATATACTATATGACTAAAACATCAAACAGAAACTGGAAGTAATCTGATTCAGTCCTTTTTTTCTTTTTTCTTTTCCTTTGTCTCCATCCTACCTTTGTCAAGTTTACAACCATGGTTGTGATTCCAAGTCCAGATGATAAAAGATAGATCGTAGACAAATAGAAAGATAGACATGGAAAGTGCGGCCCTCTAATGCAAGTTCTTGCTGCTATCGAGGGTTGATTGAAATTCCAGATCATAATTATGCTACAAGAAATAGAAATAGGCTTCAAGTACCTCACCATACCGCTCAAATCTATAATAGATGTTTCTTGGCCAGGGCACCCCATTTATGGTTAAACTTACCTGAGAATATTAAGAATAAGGATAAAATTAAAACTTTTGTTCAGAATTATTATAGATTTAAATGGTCTCAACTCAATGTGTGACAATTTGTCTGTAATTATAAGAAAAATCAAATCATATTCATTATTATATTGCTGTAATATGTACATATCACTATATAATTTATATTTTATTACATTTCCAATATTGTGTCTTTTTGCAATTAAGCATTTATATGTATGTCATAAGTTATATTTTTGAATAACTTGCTGTGGCAGTCTGTGGCACTGTAGGCACCAAGAGGGGCCAACGATGCTATTGCTGCTGTGGCATATTTTGATATTTTTCCTTGTATGCTTTGTACTTTTTCTTTTTCTTCTTAAACCAGCATTGTTTTGTTACATTTATTGTTGACTGGTATGTAAGTTAGGGGTGTACCTTCCTTGGACATGCAAGCCGCTGGCCTGGGGTGTGAAAATTCAGGTGCCGGGTTTGACTTGACCATTTGTTTACATGGACACAAAACAAAGGGTACATGTCCCACAACTTTTCTCATCCCTTCAATCATTCTTTGTGGGCAGCATTAGAGGGCTGCACTATCTGATCCCATTCATCATGTTCATGAATCACGATCAAAAATCCCTCAACATTGCTTGTACAATGCTCAGTTTGGTGTTTTACATTAATAATAAGCACGCAGAAATAAGACGTCACAATAACAAACGATCTCAATGACATCACTGGCTATTGTAATGATTATGACATCACCAATCGTAATGGACGCCACCCACCAACCCTGAGAGGCCCTGGATGGCTTATGCAAATGAAGAACTGTCCAATCTGTATATATATATATATCAATCTGTGATACCAGTAATCACATCTTGAACCAAAAAGGGTACACATTCGTTTCTTTCATCCTCATTCAAATAGACATATATTACGCTGTCTGCCCATTGAAAATTGCAATAAACACAATAACTATGGCAAAATAAAAGCTGCACTTACAGGCAGTGATAAGAAATCTGACCATTTCCAATACAAAATTAACTACAACATCTCGGTCACAAGTCGAAAAAGAGGTTAAAAAAAGTAAATTCAGACAGAAAAAAAAAGATTTGTCACACAGACGGAAGGTGTGAAATATTCTGTCAAATGGAAGTCATATAAAAGTGAGACTAAATATACAGATACTGTTACTTGTGCTCATATCATATTCTAGCAAAGGTAAGGAACACATTCATGTGGTGAATGCTTAACATTCTCATCATTACATCTGCCTCTGGCAGTCGGCCATATATGCTAACTAAGCTTCAATACAGCAGCACTGGGATATTTGAATAAAAACAAATTCCTCGTATGATTTGACAGGAAGAAACTAATGTCATATGTCACAAACTTCAAACCCACATGCAAAATCAATATGTCTTAATGATGCTTGATTACATACCACAGCAGCATAGTAATTTCAGCCACAGGCATAACTTAGATCAGATGCAGGGGATCAGATGTTGGAATTTATGTGGTAAGCCAACATCTCCATTTGACAGCACTATGTTTACCACAAGAACACTGTGCCACATATGCCAACTGCAGTTCATAATAGCTGCCACTGCATTCGTTGTTCACTGTACCAAGGATTTCTAAACAGCATCAGAATGCAAGCTGCACTTCCCTCAACACTGGTGGATATAGTAGGCATTCCCTATGAAATGGTCCAGAATGAAGTAAAATTCCCAGGTCATATCTTCAGATTTTCTTGAAACTCCACTATTTGCAACATTGATATGTTTAATGAGGAAATGCAAAGTATCTCTGACCTACTCTTAGTGGTTTTTGTGTTAGAGCATCTTAAAAATTTTAGTTTTTGCCCCAAAAGGAGTGCTTACAAGTGCTTTTATATTTTCTTCCATTTTCAAAGTGTTGTAGCATCTCTACTAATCAAGATATAGGTATCAAATTTGCTTTATGAACTGCCTTATATGTAGGCCTATATATTGAGATCCTGGGTTTAATTTTTGATCACAGTTGTTGAGCTGGTGACAGGAGCAGTCTCAACATGCTCACATATTTATAACAGCTTGCTTGCAGAACGATTTTCAACATTGCATAACTTGTGAAGGCATCACCAGTCAAGCATGAATTGTTTAAGGTATCAGACAAACAGTTTCTGAGATTAAAAAAATCGTGAAACTCAGCTGCTTTATTTTTCTGACTATATTGTACTCAGTACAATGAGATAGATTACATGTGCAAGCCTTTTAACGCCAATATATATGTATGTAAACAGAACCTCGAATGAACGCAATGCATGAAACATTAGAAACAGCAACTGAAATATTATATGGTGTCCATGAGCAATTACTCTACAAAGTATTACAGTGATATGTTTAAAAGTGAAGACTTTTGCTTTTTTGGTAACTGAAAAGTGGGCATGATGAGTCATGTTCCTATATGTCTCATGTTACATTGATGACTCATAACTGTAATCACATCAAGTTATATTCAAGATGATGACTCATCATGGCCCAGAAACAGCTGTCACATGGCCTGTCTGGCTTTTTTACACCAGGAGGCAGGCTGATCTGCCCATGGATGATATGGATCAGTGAATCTGGGATGTCCATTCAGCTAATAAAGTACTGGGATAAGACCTCAACTTGCAACAGCACACCTCTCAGCTTAGAATGTGGGTCAGCATCTGTATTGGAATAGACTGCAAGGCGCATTGTACAGGTATGACACATCTTCAGACTTGCCTATCATGAGTCATCATACAGCATACACATTTGCAATAGAAAAGATAGGATACTGGTCACAGAGGACTCATCATGCACAAATTTTACTCCCTAAAGCGGGAATATTCTTCACTCTTACACATGTCACTTTAACAGGCCATAAATGATGTAGCTAACAGGTTTATCATACAAACACATCTGAAGGCCACCCCTCAAATAAAGACCATCATACAATTAAGAACATATTGCTGTGGTCTTCCTACACGTTGATTTGCATCATAATGTTGCGACGTTGTTTTTATCCAAAGGAAAGGTGAATGTCAAAGTCATACATGCACTCACAGAGTACCATCCGCAAAGACATGGATGCAAGATGATGAGCAAAATGGCACATGACACATGTAATGGCACATGTAAATGGCACAAGGCACACCAGGCGCCACCACGTATGGTGTGGCAAAGGAGAGAGTATTAGGTAGGCCTAAAAGGCATGAGTAGACGATGGATGCTCACATGGCCCATAATTACGAGCTGAGATTAGGCACATCCTGCTAGAGAGGATACGGGGGCAGCTGCAGGGGACGTGTCACAAGGGACCTGCAGCAGGGGAGCCCCAAGGTGGGTAGATGCTCAAAAGGTCATTTGCACAATGTGAAGGTCCTCAATGTTCTGCAAAAGCTTTTGAGATGCTTAGCCATTATGGCCATTCTTCATCCAAATCCGCCCTGCAAGCCCATAGTATATAAGCAGTGTATTATGCACACCTGAGTGAGAATCTGTTGACTCTGCATGAAGTATTCTGCTATTCAACATCATGTTCTTGAACAAGACGCTTAGTCCAAAAGTTAACAGATTAAAAAGTACAACTGAGAAGTACAGAACATCAAAGACCTTTCCTCATTCTTATTGCTGAATAAACCTTGGCACCACAGTGAAACCCGAGCTAAATTTCAAAATTCATGAAAGAGCTTCACACTTATAAATAATATTTATGTCAACATATGGTTCTAAAATGTCTCAGGTACAATGTCTAATGTACATGCAAGGATGCGATCATGTGTGTTTAACAATACTGATGAACACGATGCATCAGCCAATGACAAGCATTGGTCCAATTGTAACCTGAGACAGGATAACATCAACAAAAAGAAGGGATTTACATAATTTTGCCTCTTTTTAGCCATATGCAGACAGGGAAGCCCCGAGGGCACACAGCTTCAGGGCAGGAGGAGACTAATAGAGTTTGATGAAGAGAAAGGACCGCTTTGATGTCAGCCGTCAAGGCAAAGAGGGCTCAAAAAGCATAATGCCAGAGACCGAGGGACACTCCAGCAATAGCGACCGATGCTGACCATGCTTTTGACGCGTCCACTCCACTAGCCATTGAACTGCATTGCAGAGGTTTCTTCCTCCCAGGTATCACACGATGAGAGGTGATCTGCCATTACCACTCGTCTTCTCCTCATATTATGCCTTGCCTATAGCTGCTAGTCGGCCTTTGATACCAACAGCATACTGTTTGGAAATCCTGACATACAGTACTAAAGCCCTATGCTTTATCAGCCTTCAGCTCACAGAGTTTGCGATGCACAGCACAATGAAAGATATCAATCACAACAAATCAATAAGTAGTTTTTGTACCTAAATGGTTTAATACAGTACAACCCCATCATTAACAGATTATTTCATATTGACATTTATTTATCCAGTGATTTTGAATAAATATGCTTACTATCGAAACGACTATGGTGTAAAAATAACTAGAATGCACATGGGATGTGTGGAGCTCTGTCGAGGGCCCCTCCCTCCCTGAGGGTTTAGTGGCAGAATGACCCACCTAGCCCACAATGCAGCCTGCTGGTAGCGTGATTGCAGCGCCCCTGGCAGGCGTGGAGGGAATGAGGCGGGCACGCAACGATGGGAAAGAACGCACACTGGCAGCATAAAAGAGGAATTGGAACTTTGAGGAAGACAACATAATGAGCGTACATATTAAGGCATGGTAAATACAAAGGGGTACATGGAGTACTAGGCTACAACGGCGCTGAGCGTGGGCTTCCCCCAATCGAAATTCCCTTGATGATGTCATACGGCAGTCTCGTGCAATGGCGAGAGCAGGCACAAGATGAAGGATGCAAACGGGGGTAGAAAATGGTTTGGCGTAGGACAATGAAGCCACAAAACAGACCCAAAAGCAATAGCAGCCTGTACAAGGGGAATATGTAGCGTTAAACCACAGGATGTAGCGGAAGATCGATGTACTGACAAAAGCTCTCCCCACTCTGTGGGGCAGAGCTAATTATCAGAAGAGCACTCTGTTAGAACATCAGAAATTGAAGCACTGAAACACAAATCCATTACTTTAATTTTGGCAAGAAAAGTGCCTATTAATAACTGTCGAAGAAAAGATTAGCAAACTTGTAGTCATACTAATTCAAAGGTGTCAAAGATGCACTTTGAAAACCTATCTTTGTTAGGATGAAACAGATCAGACACAGATATAAATAGTCTTTCAGGAAAAATAGATTGCGCGGATGAATAATAAATTATTATGAAATCACTCTATGAAGAGTGTTCATTTCGGGGTTAAACAAAACAAATTCAGTCTGTTCCAACTTCTTTCTGTTGGACGGTCAGCTTGCCAGAAATTCAGACGACTAAAACTGTCACCATGTACAATCATCAGCTTCAACCACATTTCAGTGAGGTATAGCTCTTCGTAAATTCCACATTGCCAGCTCTGTTGAAGGTCCCCGGATCCGGGTTTGATACCCAGGCCTGGGCACTCTTAATGAGCTACATCCCACCTGGATGTCAATCGCATGAGACGTTAAATTGGAGGTGCCTTGTACTCAGTGTCTATGCTGAGGCAAGAAAAAGACCCCACCCATGGGGTAAATGTGTAACACGGTGTGGACTCCAACCCTTATCATCTCATCATTACGTCTGCTTCTGGCAGCTGGTCATATAAGCTGACTTAGCTTCAGATCCAGTAGCATTGAGACATTAGACACATATGTGTTTCGGATAGAGATTCAACAACCATCTCTAATTCCACTATATTCAAATATTGATAAATGCAGGTCAGAATCTACGAGTCACTTTTGGACTTATTAGCAAAACAGACTCCGATCTAAGTCGTCTCACAGTTAAGCAGCAATTACTTGACCTGATGCTAAAGATTATAGCGTTGAAAATTCCAGTGACACACGGTATACTCTGGAGGTTGGAGGGTAGGTAATGCTAATTGAGGAAAGCTAAGTTGCAAGTCATGTTCTTCCACTTGACTGATCACTAAGCTTCCCAGAATTATTAGAATCTATTCCCCAAACATGAGGCACGAAGCAGGGCAAAACTAGTAATATTCCGCTATGTTTGTGGCTGCGAATATCTATGCATCATTTTTATGGTGGCAAGGCATTACCTAGCTGCATTTACTGTAGCGGAAAGATTATTCGCAACAGTCTAGACAGCACATTTCCTAAATATTTTTTTGAGCAATTATTACGATATCTAATGTAAAATAACACTCCTACATAGCATGTAACTGATAACGCATTTCCACATGACGTAACGCAGTTTTACATAAGACATTGAATTGCGACAAATTATACATTTAGCACAAGGCATATTTCACAACGAATTTTTTACCATTTTTCCTTTTTTTCTTTGCCAAGCAATTTACTTTCCAGCAAAAAAAATTAAAAATTGACATTTCACCTTGGCTACAATCCGCAGTTTGATGACAACACTTCGCATGAATATCAGGCCTTGAGCTTGTGACGATAAATCACTTATACACAATATGGCTGTTATTAACAATAGAAAGCTCATGGCACAAGCAATACCATTCACGAAGGAGGCTATTTTAGGAACTAGTAAACTAACACATTACAGTTGTCATCTGTTAACAGCGAACTGATCATTAAAATAAGCATTAAGAAATTAATATAATAAAACTAGAGCCCATAGAAATGTGCAAATGGGGTGCAGTATGAGGACTGTTGTATACATGTTTTGACATCCGTACCATTTGACAGCTGACATTATCAAAGCAAACGTTCGCTAACCACAACGACAGGTGCGCATAACTTTGTCAAAAGGTGATCAAATTTCACAAATTATACATTGAATGAAAGGCAGAACGTCCTAGAATTCATTTCTGAACAGAAACGGTATCCAGACACTGTTGAAACTGCAAAATTCTACTGAAAACATACCTTTACCTTGCCTGACAACACCAATGTCAGCGTTGACCTACATAGCCGTCTAGACACGTCACTGCGCATGCGCGAATACATTAAAGTAAGGAAAGAGGCCCCCAGTGGGTTTTCAAAATTGAACGACCAATAAAAGGTAAGACACCGCAAGAATTCCCCGCCTGGGGCCTCTCGCCCGAACATGCACGAAGCTGTGCAACGCACTTCGGTCATTTCCGTCGGAGTTCGCCATCTTTTGACCGGAAACAGCCGAGGATGCAGCGTAGTCAACAAATAATGATTTCAAGAAATGTATGGAACACATAAAACATAACACGAGTGCAAAACACTCCAAAGGCAGTACACTAAAGATGGGCAATGTGGCAAGGCGCTACGACGTGTAGAAGTATGCTATATACACGCTTGAACGTACACCCGAACTGGCCCCATTGGATTAACATGTAAGTTCAAATTTGCGCGCCAATAATAAAACAAGAGAGATATAGAGTATTATAGACCTTCAAGTTAGAGACTCACCAACATATCCCGGTGTACCACAAGCAGTTGCCATGACTCCCGAATCTTCAGTTTTGGAGAGACCGAAGTCACTAATCATGATCTTTGAGTCTTCTGCAGGACTGTAGTAGAGTAAATTCTCTGGCTGCAAATGGAAGGATAAAAGGTTTAGAATATGTCTTGGATTTCTGATCATGCAGAAAAACCTAACAAGTAGAAAAGTAATGCAGCTTCATCATAACCAATGACAATGTATGTCATACAGCTTGAATTGGGGCATCTATTTGACTCCCAAATCTTTGAGAAACACCTAGGTAAGTGATCAAACAATTCACAAGAAGAACAAGGGCAATTGTAGTTGGGAATAATATTGGCCTCTGATCTCTCTAACTATGTCTAGGGTAAATCTTTAAGTTACATCTGAACACTGTAGATGTTCTAATACATAAGGTGGATCTCACCATTAAGTCAGGCACATAGTAAATCAATGGACTTTTTTTGTTATTTTTAAAGACTCGGAACCATAAATCACAGGCCATAAGAGATTACATGACCATTACAACATACTGTAATTCAACAAAGATTTGAATAAACATCAAGTAGCTTTACCTTCAGATCTCTATGAACGACCCCTTTCTCATGCATGAAATCAACAGCTTCCAAAACTTGTAGTATGAGATTACTGGCGTCCTTTTCTGTGTAGCTGCCTTTTTCTACAATTCGGTCAAACAGCTCTCCACCAGTAACTCTGAAAAACGCAACAAAACATTTGATAATGATACTAAGGGTACGGTTCTTTGCGAAATAACAAATTTCAGGGCAAAACATGTATCAATGTAACAGGTCAATGCAAGCCCAGTTTGAGAAAACGTTTCTAATTCAATATTAACAAATTGCAACGATTACGGGAGCCAATCCTGGGGGTAAATGGTATGTATCCCCCTATAGGATGGGCCAGCAAGGTATTATCCTCCCCCCCCCCACCTAGGAACTGATAAAATGTAATATATTAAATTTAAAACAATAATACCCCCCCCCCCCCCCCCCCATCACAAAAATTGATGTTGCCTCTGGAAATGATACTATATAGTTCCACACAGAGATGAACATCGGTAATTTACCTAAATTGGCCAATTGAAAGAATACAATTCCAATGTACAGACATATTGTCAATTTTGATGTCCCATGAAAACCTTGTGGGTGTTTGACATTCCAAGGAGCAATTGCTTATTACTCTGGGATTCTCACATTACCAAGGAGCATGACAAGAAAACAATAGAATGAAGAATAGAACCGCCCTCACATCCGGTTAATTTTACCATATCATGAAATCTTGGTGAAACAAATATTATACACTACAGCACACGACTTGTGTCAAATCGAGAACCGACCATAAAGTCTTAATGTCCGAAATGTGAACTTTACATGTGTTAAAATATATCCTGACTCCCAACAGGTCCAGTAATTCTGACTAGTGAACTGAGATGCAATTTAAATAAGTCATGAATTTCTATACTTAAGATAATCGAACAATTTATTTTCCGGAGTTCAGAACGCAACAATTGAACATATCGGATGTCTTAAAAATACACAAGATAGTATGAAGATACATTAAAATGTGGGCGAGCTGCAGGAAAATCACCATGGTGGGTGACCTACAGCATGTTTTTTTTGCAGTGTTTCATCTGCTGAATCATTTGGTGAAATTCCATAACTAGATACATGTGGCGCAAAATGCTATTAGACTAAAAATTTCACAAAAATCATATATAGTTATACGAGCACTTGAATCTGTATTAGTACCAGCTCAATTATATTAACATATGATAATATATAATATGAAGATATCCAGACTTGGGTACAAAATTTTCAAGTGCTCGTGGGGTATACATTGTTATAGTTTAAAAAATCTTTATTGTCATGTGGGTCAGTAAGGAAAACACACAAATTCTTTAATGCACAATACCCTCCACCCAGCCCCAACTGGGCTTAAATGTCAATTGACTTAAATAAAAAGTAAAGTGGTGACGCCTTTCAAACAACAAAATTCTCAAATAAAACATTTTCCTGATTACCAATATATTTGATAAAAATTTTACTAAGTTTGGCTGGTGCTCATTATTTATATCTAAAAACTTTTCAAACTCATCATAGGAACCGAAATTAATATCTAACTGACTTAAATCATAATATAATTTATTTCTCACTTCACTATAGCCTGCACAAACACATAAAATATTGAATTCGTCATCAAAGAAATTACCAACACAAACATAACAATATCTTTGTCTCAATTATATCAACTGATGTAAAAGGTGTTATACTTACAATTCCATAACTAGGAAGACTTTCTTCTGATCTTCAAATACATCTATGAGATCTACAATGTTGGGATGTTTTAACCTGCAATTGGAATAAAACTGGCATGAAACACATCACATTAATCTTGATGAAACGTAGCAAATCTGATCATGACATGCCAAGACATTTTATGCAATAGGCCCGATTTACATGGAAAATTATTGAAGATTTATTTCTTAAATTATTACACCAAATGAGTAAGTGAGAGAGTTAGGCAGACATAACTAGAGTGCATAACTAGAGTGTGGATTGCTTGGAGCCCTGTTTTGGGTTCGAGTTCTTCACCCACAGTGTTATGTAACACCATGAGGAGGCCAAGGACTTCCAAGGATTTTATTTTTCAAAGGTCAGTTTTTTTGTAACCAAATTAATTAGTTGCGTTATATATTCAATTAAATTTATTGGACCAACTAAAACATGATTTATACATAAACACAATATACACATTATAGCTGGTTGGTGGACACCAGGATGGTGTATATTCTACCAAATGGGCAGTCATACTTAGCAATTTAATTTGTCATCAGACAGATTAACATGATTTATGTCATTCTGATGGTTGTAATATTATTATCCCAAAAACATAATAATGTGGTTCATTACATATAGCTTCAAAAATTAAAGGCTTAATACATATTAATATGCTGAAGTGATCATATTACCATCACAGGCAGATTAGAACCTTTATTAATGAACAGTGCCAGTGCACAGGATCATATATATAAGAAATGTGACAAAATGTACATGACAATGTGAACTAACAGCAATAACAAAGTAAACTATTTAACTCAACTGAGTATTGACAATAATGGCTTAATCGGACAGAACATACACTTTTTGTCTGATTACTCCAGACCTGGCAACACAGAACCTGTTATTGCTAGGGCTGACATTATCAGAGAACTTGTGTGGTGTAAAGGAGGAACTCTATCCCTCAATCTCTTCTCTAATGAAGAGATTACAGACTTTATTAATTTCATTGCAATATTTCAATTGTAATTTATATTCAATTTTTTCAAATTGTACGTATTAGAGTACGCAAATAAATAATATATATATATTAACAATGATTAATAGTTCTGCTGAATAGAGTAAACCTTGCCTCAGTCTATTTCAAAGGACCATCGGATTTGCATGCAAAGATTAAAAAAAAAGACAATTAGCACTTCAAATTAAAAAGCTCCATAACTCAGATTCAAGTTGTAAAAAATCCAACTTAATCTAGGTTCACATTGATTGATCTGTCTGATTTTGATTTTAGTAAAACATTCAAATTGGTCCTTAATTTCACACTGTAATATTTTTCTCACACACAATCAACATGGATAGATATGCATACGGAACCAGATCAATGTGAATTAGCTTTAAGCATATTGGCTTAGGTGCACTTTATATGGAATTTCAGGTGCAGAAAGGTGGCATCTAGTTTACACTGCATCAATCTAGTCTGCTGTACATTCTTGTAATCCAAGAACTCACCGTTGGAGCACCGTAATTTCATTTTCCAGCGACTCCTCCTTGCCTTTAATTCCCTTTTTGTCTATACATTTGATGGCTACAAAACTAGACGGGGACTCTCCCTTGGTTTCTGCTAATACAACTTCTGAGAAGGCTCCCCTGAAATCACAAAGAAAGACCATCAATACACATTGATACATGGATATTTATAACACTGACATAACATTGATACAGCCATCATTAAACATTGTTAAATAGAAATGCATGGTTTACATTTCGTAATTACAAAGAACAACTACTATAGTAATCTAAAAATGTCTACTCAGTTTTTGGTCATATTTTTCATTAAAAGCTCACAGCAGTGCGAAGTTGACAAAAATCATATAAACAAACTTTATGCCAATGTCTATGTAATAATAACACCTCCCATGAATAAACAATATACAGTTTCTATGTTTCCAATAGTGATTCATACTGTTTCTCAAACAGCATCTCACTATCAAGCCTCATTCTGAACCAAACTATGCAATTGTGACGTCATAATGGCCATTGTTTCGGATGATCAAAACATTGATTCTGTCCATATCACAGCACTAAAACCCAGTTATTTCTATATGATAATTACACTAAAGTACAAAAAGACTAATCTGTGGATATATAAATGAACATAATATGGTTATATTATGACTTAGTCACTGGATCAACAAGTGGCTCTGCAGGTCTTTGTCAGTGCCCTCTGTGAATCAATATGAATGTGACCATGTGACAATAACAGTCGGCAATGATGATGACAAAGCAAAGAGGGCAGAAAATTAACACTGGAAAGATAGGAAAATTTAAGTTCTATGTGATAGGATGTAACTTTACTGTCAAAAGTTGGCCCGATTTTTGTTATGACAGGTTACCTATATGTTTTTAAATGTTCCAATGCTTGTGCATGAAATTATGGGCAAAACTGACTATACACATTTTTTTGTATATCAGTATCATGAATTATACAATGACAGTGAATCACACTTCATAGACAAACTGTAGTCCAGCTGTTAGTGTTGATCAGCCATTGCAATAATGAACACAGATCATGGAGGATCATAACCCTTCCTTCTCCATCTGACGTGTACCTAACAATGTCCAATACATGTCAAGCAAAATATTTCAGCAGGGAAAAGTACTCTCCTTAACTATGAAGACATATTTTTGAAGGAAAAGAAATAAGTAGCCAGAAAGTCTGCATACGAGGTATACATTTGACATAACCGTTACCTCAGTTATCCTTATGACATCAATAAAGACATGTGTTTACAAACTGATTGCAGCACCAGTCTATGGGTCAAGAGTGAGTCAGCCAGACCATTTTGAGGTTCTTTCAGCAGATTGGTGCTGGGGTCAAACAACATGCTCACAAAAAGGCCTTATTGGAAGAATTTCTGAAGACCAGGGAGCAAGGGCTATTTTGGGCAATGGGGCTGACAAAGCATGGCTTTCCTTGGTTAAACCCACTCTCAAGTCTTTTTGCCTTCCTGACTGTCACTCGACAACCTGCAGTGATTACACAAGTGATCAGCAAGAAATGTTCCTCCAGACACCGCTTTGGACCCACCGCTCCGATACACTCCGGAGGACTTTCTTGCTCACATTAAATAGACCAGTGGAGACTGTTCACCCCTCTGGACAGTGGACACAGCGGACAGGGTCATCCACAGATGACTTCTCTACAACTGACCTAAAACTAATTCTCATGAAATAAGGACAATTGGTTGTTATTGAAAAATATAATCATAACAAAACACTCAAATCATTGGAGAGGAGACCATCCAGATTATATGGTCATAGAATGGGAGATTATAAGATAAAAGACGTTCTACAAGCACCTTCTTGAGGCAGTCACAATTGGTCCCTGTACTTGCTTTGTAAGATAAGACGACCCTAGCAGGACTATTATGTTGCACAGGGATGCGTAGAATAAATGCTTCAATTTCACTAGTTTCATTCAATCAAAGCAAATTGCTTTAGAAAGCCTAGTACAGCTTAAGCACAAAGAAGCAGTAGTAGACTGCTGAACATCAGTTCCATTTGCAATGATTTAGAAGAGCAGAAGAATACTGTACAAGACTGTACACTACTGTATTGTTACAGTCCCACAGATCTGAAGAACTTAGTCAAGCTAACAAAAATGGTAAAATAAATGTTACGGGTCTACAGTCTAGTCATTGTATAATGCTGCGATTACATCTGCGAAAGGCCAACCATGAGTCTTTCGCGACTGCTTGGGGAGTATTCAGATTTGAACATAACTGTAGGTCTTACAAGCTACAATAAGCGCCACAGATATGGTTGGAGATCAAGACAACAAACATCATAAGATTCAGTATAACTAAATCATAATGAGTGAGCTGAAGTAAACACAAGTGGCATTTGTTATAAACCAGGCAGATTCAGCACCAAGTCCAGAGCCATGGGAGACCATCACTAGGAATCTCGAGGGACCACCAGACTCAGCGTGTCTGCGTCTAGACGTTGGTGGCAGCTATACCAACGATGTGTTCCTGTCTATCTGTAACACTGTAGCCTCTAGCGATCTGCATTGATCCCACAGACAATCGCTGCTTAATGCAGCTTTACTGCAGACCAAGATGCAGTCTAGTTGCAACCTGAAAATGGCATCAGCACCACTTAATGAACATCACTGTCAGATCCTTTTGGACCATAAAAGCCCATAAAGAATAGTAGCTTGACTAGGGTCTGTTTATCACCTGGATTAATGTTGGAGATCAATTAGTACCTATCTGATAACATGCCCATGAATAATATGGTGTGATAGAATTCAGTGACTCCATCATTTGGGTTTTCACTTAGTCTTATTTGTTATAATGTATTATCATCATTTACAAATTGATAACTGTATTGTCTTAAGTAATGTCTAAATGCAACTGGTCTAAAGCTTAGTCAGCGTATGATAAACCAGTTGCCAGAGGCAGATGTAACGACATGATGACATACTTTACAGAAAACACCACGTTACAAATTTACCACAATGATTGGGTATTTCACTTGTCTTGGCATAGACATCAAGCAGACCACTGGGCCAGCACATTGTAACAATCCCATTTTCTACAACAATAAAACTTATCATATTTATGCACTGTTACATCAATATACATGATGTAAAGCAACCACTTGCCAACCAGACCCCTGTTAAGGAAATCCTGTCAGTCTCTAGAAACCTCGGTTCAATCAAGAACCCCTTTGCTGCATGGTTAAATTCAGTTGACGTGGCGGGGAAATATTTGTAACATGTGCATGGTCGTGGGTGGCAAATAAGCTGACTTCACCATTAAAACGTCAAACAATCCGGCTGAGTCAGCTTACGAAAATATGTTCTAGTGGAGTGAAGAGAGATGATAATTAAAAGAAGACACCCCACTCACAGAAGCACCTGAAAGGACTTAATTTGAGGCAGATCATGAATCGGGAGAATGAACAGGGCCCATCCTCAGACATTCATAACACCCTTTATTATGCACAAGAACCAGCAGGGACATCCTCTTTCATCTTCCTCACATAGCATTTGCCAGAGCAGAGCAGAGCAGCGCAGAGCCTTGCCCGCAGCCCATGCATTATACATGCACGAACATCCACGGGCAAACCTAGCCAGCAGCACAAGTTCACCACGAATGGCCAGAAACGCTGCACTCCGGCCAACACACTGCGACCACTGCAGCTGCAACAGCGTTATTACCAGTGCGATATTCATACCGCCATAAAAACACAGTAACAGACATATCTTGGCTTATTATTCGAGAATCACACCTACACGATACGCATGCAACAGGATAATCCAATAACTAAGACAATTATTGTTCCTGGTTGGACATTCAAACCAATAGCATATACAGCTGTACAGTAGCAGACTGTTTGTCTTAGATTCAGATCTACATGTAATCCAATGACATATTGTTTCTTGTAGGATATATGCATATGCAGTAACTGAAATTCAAACCATCGGAGCACAGTGAGAGATTCAGACCAGTATTTTTTATAGAGTATGAGACAGTACATGTTTTTGGAATTTTTGGACTTTTTTTCTGAGAATTGCCAGATTTTCATATGATTATAGATAGATAGGTACTTTATTTTCATCGAAATTTAAACATACATGGTTATTAAGACATTTCATTATGACACAAATATTTCGATGAGGGGGATGCACAAGAGTTTCGTGGAAACTATGTTTAATTGTGCATCCCCGCAATATTATTATACTAAATAATTAACAAAAGTTATATATAATAATAAAAATAATACAAAAATCAATATGTATTATCAAATCCTAAGGACTAACGCTCGGACCAATAACAAATAAATATCATACTTTGGCGGATGGTTACACATTCAAGCCAGTGCTAAAGTACCATAGGTTGCTCCTTGTCACTAGATCCAGATTCAGACCTGCACTGCTCAGTTTGTTACTGGGACAAGAGACTCAGCTACAGCTAAGATGTCACTTGTCCTACATTATAATTGCATTTACTGCAGAAACTTGATGAAGCTGCCATAATGTCAGATTCACTTCAGCAACTAGACACCAGAGTGACTAGACGTCATCATAAATGTGCCTCTCTTTCTCTATGAGCAGAATGTTCTGAATAGAGCAAGGCTCATTTATTACAATGTCTCACTGTGACAGTATTGTTTTTGCAGCCATTTCACAAATCATGATGTATCGTCACTTTTGTGTACATTGTACATGATAGAGTATGATAAATTTTTTTAATCAGCTCTTTTAAAAAAATGAGCAAATAGTTTCAAATGCCAAGAATAAGAGAACATTAAGCAGTAAATAATAAATGAGCGATATTATCATGATTATATTGTGAAAGGTCATTCACATCTGTTAGATATGGGATAGCTAGATAGGCATAACCATGATAACCACGATAACTGTGGAGTGTGCAGATGCTTACTAAGCTGAAGACCCTCCTCCCACCGAAGACCCTCCATCCAACCCACTTGCACCTGTGTTTTCCACTGTGATTGAGGTCTTCACCCACAGCATTACCAACCTTGGCACAACACACAAGAGGCCCAGGACTTTCAAAGGGCCATTACAATAGCAACGCATGATAAATATCATACAATATATAAATTAGTAAAAAATCCATCCTTAAAAAACCTATAAAATCAATGATAGAGCTCCGCATAGCTTTTTGCTCTCAGTGACATTCTTGGCAACAGGTTCGACTAATTCAGAACACACTTGGAAGTTTGACTCCACCTGTAGATGCCAAACCTGGATGGGTTGCCAACACCCAAGTTCAACAAAAACACCAACTTCGATTTACTGGTTGAAATCAAACTGCTGCTTAAAATTAATATTAACATGTTCACATAGATCTTTGAAACATTTCAAACGTTCTTAAAGCAGCTCATGCCCATTTCATTAACATATAATCATCAAATTGTTCAAGAAAAAATAGGTATACAAGTTAACTGTATTAACATTATGTAGTTTCATGAATTTCCTTATACATGTGCTGAGGCCACCTAAGCAACAAGATGGCGATAGAAGAAAATATGTGAGAAATTGAGATAGATGTATTCCACAGCTTGATTCATGCAAACCAAGGCTATGTTCAGTCAGCAATACTGTCCTAAAACTGTCAGGAATCTTTAAATGGTTGATATAATGAAGATATGATAAGGATATTACTCTACACTACTGATATAGCAATGAAAGGTTTAACATCTTTGGCAGGTTGACTCAATGATTGAACATAAATTTATACATTGTACGCATGCGGGTGACACCCAAACTTGAAATGCCTGGGCCCTGGAGTGTCGATACAACACAGAGAAACGTGACAAACGGGTGCTAATAGACTAGTGTTTTAAACATTAGACCACTAAACTGTAATCTATATATCAGTAAGCCCGAATTTGTGCATCAATGCTTTGGGCCTCGGTTGTGCCGTAGCCTACCTCATTCTTTCTATCTTCTCTGGTTCTAACTAACTGTCACCATGACAACTATCTATTCACACTCTATTGCTCTATTTTACCCCTCTTTCCCCAAAAGTGAGCCCATGCTCACTACCATCACTTTCAGAAAGAGGCTGAATGGATGTAGGTCCTGTGGAACCATAGCAAATGTGCCTGTGGGTCACATGACCAGCCTAACAACCATGCTTGCAAGATTAAGCTCCTTAGCAACCCTTCACACCATTGTTGCCATGTTGATAAATTCATGTGCTTGTATTATAGTAGGCTTTCTAGTGAATAAATAATACAAAATAGTAGACCATTGAACAGAATTTCAGAACAATTAAGTACTGTTAATTCCAGATTACTACCATCTCTGAATTTCCCAAATATCAAAATGGTCGCGAAGAGTAATTATCGTAAATGTTGGAAATTTTGCTTTGTAATCAGTTTTGAAACCCAGCAATTAAAATGCTCATAAAACCTAGATGGGTTGTCAGACCAGTTGTCCTAATTGTATGATTCCACTTGACAGTAATTCAATGCCACTATCTTCTCTCAACGTCTCAATGCTACTGGTTTATATGACCAGTTTATATAACCAGCTGCCAGACATAATAATGAGATAAGGCTTGGAGTCCACACCATGTTACAGATTTATCCCATGGGTGGGGTCCTTTCCTCGCCTCAGAATAGACCAAGTACAAGGCACCTCCAATTTAACGTCTCATACGAATGACATCCAGCTGGGATGTAGCTCATCATGCTAATGAAGAGTGCCTGGTCAGGGGATCGAACCAGGGACATTTAGCAGAACTGGCCAATGTGAAATAAGCAGATACCTTAACCATGCAGCCACCCAGCCGCTATTACATTTGTACGTGTCGTATTTTCTCCCAAATAACATAAAGCATCTCTCTGAATGGTAGGCAAAGAAAGAAGGCAGCAGACAGATCAAACGAATGGAAGAACGATGACCAAATCAAGGAGCAGCCAAGTCAAACAGGCTGTCACAGCTCATAGTTGCAATATTGATAAATCCATGCAAGATCTTATGGCCACATTCCTTCATATTAATATTCACATGATTGAGTGAGCAATAATCCAATGATTAAAAGCTGAGATAGCATACAGTACTACTTCTATACATTTTCATGCAGTCAGAACCTTAATTCCCTGAAGCCTCTTCAGCAAGGCATTCCAAACTGACAATAGCTTGGTTGGTCTATACTGATGACAGGGCCAATCCCTAAGTAAGTAACTTTTCCTGCAGACACAATCTGGAAAATTTCACTATCGACCCTATCGAATATACGGTTAAATAGTGTTGCTAAGCAACACTATTAAATGTGTAATTTAGTAATTTAATGTAATTAAGCAAACTTGTTACTGGTGTGACAGGGTGTGTCATGCTAGACCTGCTCTTATTCCAAATGACAAAAATACAAAACTATTTGGTATGGAACTAAAGTAAAAACGAGAGCATATTTTGTACACTGCACAATGCTTAATCACATTTGAAACAGTATTGAATTAATCGCTTAGTCATTAGTACATATTGCCGTTTCATATTTTTGCCATTTCTATATATTCTTTAAATACATATACTGACTGTGTAATCATTCTATTTTCTTATTTTTTTTAACTTTTTATTTCTCTATGTTCTTGCTCACGAAATGTGATAAACATTAAATGAAGCAGTAGGGTGTAACAGGCAATGTTTAATATGGTCCAGGTGCTGATCTACTAATAATGCAGATCCCGGATTCAATTCCTGACACAAGGCTCTTTCTGTATAGCAAGGCATTCTAAACTGACAATGGCTTAGTCTATACAGACGATTGTGCCAACCCCTAAGCAACTTTTCCTGCTGACATTTGAATATGGCTATATATGTTTCCTGCAGGTGAGATCTATGTATAAATGCCCAAGCTGTCAGTTGTAAGAAACTACCTGTTATGATGTCTGCAAGCAGTTTCCTGAGAACAGCTTTTTTGCACTTCTAACCCAGATCAGGTGCAGTTCTGGCCACAATAGAGGTCTGTGAGTGTTCAGACAACACAGGAAGTCTATGTGTCATTCCAGGCCAGGCCAAAATGCCTCCCAGATTGTGTAAAGGCATCCTGATTCAGAAACTGCCTGAGCTGAGCAGAAAATAGACAAAAAGAAATCAATAGGAGGTTTAGCACCGCAAACAACTCAGTGCTCCGTGCTCTGGCTTCCCCGGGAATTGCTACGCGGCGAAAAAACATATTAAGTTCCCCCACGAATCGATCGCGATGTACACAACGCATTAAAAGTATCCATTTCACAAACCAATATGAGTGCAAGTGCTTCAACTGCATGAATAGAGCAGAGCAAGGGGGGTTGGCCCATCAACTGATGGCTGAAAAACTTCCATACTTTCTGTTTCCATGGTAACTGAAAAAGGATGAAACTGGTGATGCATGAATCATGTGCAGATCTCCATGTTTGGTGGGAAAACTCATCCCCTTTGTATTGCACCAAAGTGCTTCGGTTTATGGAATTTCATGCATCCTGGGACTCGAAATAAGCCTTGGGGTCACTTCTATATATCGATAAATGAAAAGTTCCAAAGTCCCAACTACCAGGGAAAAATACTTCAAACCAGATAGATAGATAGATAGATAGATATGAAATGTGCAGCCCTCTAATGCAAATTCTTGCCACTCACGAGGGTTGATTGATGATGTGAGAGAGAGTCCACCCAAGTTACACATATTCCTCATGGGTGAGGTCTTGCCTCAGTACAGACCGAATAAAACGACCGCCAATTTAACGTTTCTGAACCTGGGTCCTTCAGAGGAGCAGGTGAATGACTTAGAATTAGATCACACAGCTTCCACTGCAAACAGACTGCCAGAGAAAGTACAAGGGGTGGTCCAATGACTGACTGTTTAAAAATTCAAAGGACAATTGACCATGCAGGTGGCACACCATCAGCAAAATCCATACTGTAAACATTGAACGGGTAGTCATTAATACATAACATGCATAAAGTACATATTGGGCTTCTGCTCTAATTCATTATCATTTTAATTTGTTAATTACTTAATTCCACTGTTCATGTATCATAAATATGCTTACTACAGATAATTTTACTATGTTCAAGCCCACTCAGTTTGTGTGAATGACAACCAAATTGGTTTAATTAATATCCAAATAACAAACACACGAAACAGCTACAAATCACCAAAATAAATCACCACCATGCAGTTTCCAATTATGCTGGCCTGTTGATATTGTATTTTCCATAGACTCGGATCCTATAATTGTTGAAATGACAGACAGAACTGACAGTTTCAACAACACTTGAACATTTCCATGGATCATGGAGATTTTAAGCAAACCCAGTCATCATGCAACCACTTGTAATTAAGTGAAATGTGTTTCAGCAAAATGGCCACGGCATGTAGTCTAGCATTGCTTTTGTTGCTCTTCTGGCAGACATATTGTTGTTGAATCTACAGTTTTAGCTTTTAAAGAAAAAAAATCAAGTACGTTGTTGTAAGTTCATTTATATACATGATATGCCTTCAATGATGTCCTAATATAATGTATCAAGAGAGCACCTACATAAACAAAGCCACTGAACATTGCATCACAGAAGACAGTCATATAAACCAGGTATATCAAGTTAGAAGTGCTGCTATTTTTGGTACAAAGAATGTCACATTCATTCCTGTAACAACAAGTAGTTATTTTGCCTCTATGGCATTAAAGAGCCACACGCCACTTAACACAGTAATCTGAAAAGGAGACATAAAACTAAACCTGAAGAGGATTGGACCCAAGACTGAAGCAAGGCTTAAGCAGATTTAAATTAAGAACTATCATTGGAGTATGGTCACCCAGAATATCTATCTAGACTATCTATTATTTGAAAATAACTTAAAAGATTGAATGATTAGCAATGCTTTAACTCTGAATGAAAGTGAGGTTGATATTCAGAGATCCCACAGTACTTCCATTTACAAACGTCACAAAATAAAATTCTGATAAATATCTAAAGTATGTAATTTTAAGTAAACTCGCATCCTCTGGCTGCCCATATGTTAACTGTCAAGTTCAATTCAAAAAGAATCCGTCACTTAAAGAATGTTAAGAAGTTAACCATGTAAAAAGAACCCACAAAAGGGCCGAAGTAGATCCTTAAATAAACAGCAAGGTCTCCTCTTGGCTGTCAGTCAAGTCATGCAGTCAACACGGACAACAGTATTTTCAGTCTTCCTTTCAAAGTGCGCTTTCACTATGCTATGTTGGTGGGTGGCTCTTCAATGTCACGGAAGCAAGATAACCACATATTATTAGGACTTATTACTGTGAATTAATGTTACATTTTGCATACCAAAAATACCAGCACTCTTTATATAGAATAATAAAAGGATTTTTTTTTTTTTGCTTAGGAAATATAACGCCGTCCCTTGTTATGGCCCCATATTCTTTCCTAATAGCTTTTGGTAATGTATGAGCTCATTATGTTGTCTTGTGGCTCTTGTGGCAGAAGCAGGACCATAAATTAACCGAAGTTAGTGTATTAGAGCACAGCTTCTAATAGCCTTCGATATTCATGATACATAATTTTGGCCTGTAAAATTGATGTAATACACGCTCAGGAAAAAAAGGATGTTAACTAATCCTATAAGCGGAGTGGAGGCTTATGTTAAAATTACTCTATAACAAAAGGAGAAAACTTCCACCAGTAAATTTTTATGTTACCCCTTTTTTCAATACTATCACTCCTTGAATAGTCATGTTAATTTATCTATAATGAATGCGTGAATGCGCTTACCACCGGCAGCTACAATATTGTAGGTGTAGCTTTAGATAGACTTAGTGAGTAGAGCTATAGATATATGTGACATATGTATCTTTTCTGACATGAAAAAGTGTCAATAAAAGCTATATATATAATATTTTCAGTGAAATTAATTTCTATAGGGTGGCCTCCCGACAGCGATATATTAAATATCTTTGGAAGGTCACCCTGCTAAATTCAGCATAATCAATGATGTGTATTTTTTATTATAAAATAGTATGTCAGAAATATTTGGCAAAATAAATGAATCTGAAATCTGTCTCTCAAATTGGTGGTCTAACCCGTTTTCTTTTTCGTTAATAGTGAGGCCTAATAACTAATCGAGTGACAGTTTGCAGTAAACCAGCCTCAAGAATGAGTCAAGATCATCATGGATGATGCACGGTGATTTCAATGTTAAAAGTCTAATAAATTATTCTCGAAAGTCTCCAGTTATTACACAAAACGTCAAAGCCAGAGGTAAATGGTGACTTATGAGGGTGGGTCCAGTGAGACATGCAAATTGCCCAACAAATAACGCTGAAATTGTAGTTGTTAAAAATGCACTCACGTCAAAGGAGTTTGGGCCGTTTAAGTTTGGTTAAAACCTAGCTACAAGTCTGCTGTCCACAGGACAGCGTTACGAAGTCTTACATGCTAAAAAAACAGATTTAGCCACCTAATAAATGTTTGCCACACAAAATACACATACTCCGGATCCAGACATACCTCTTTTCTATCGTGTCACACTCGGATATGGTTGATTTATTCCTATTTTAATCAATTTCTGTAGCATTTTCGAATTCACGTTTCCTTGATAATCCATGATAGCCATTGCCAACTAGTTTCGCCAACACTCACTAGAGGGCCACGGCGCTAACATAGGTTATTATCAGACACTAAGATGGATAAGCTTTTGTTATAAATTGGTGATAATTTGCTTTATTCGCACACCAGGACACTGAAATCATTTGGAAATTATATTTAACTATTTTAACTGTCAAATTGAAGAAACTATGAACTTGACAGACCTATATCAAAATTATATTTTTTATCCACTAGGGGCGTTGAAGTTTGCACATACTACTCCAAAAATACTGTTGGGGGCATGGCTATGGCGAATGCATGAACAAGCATATGCGAATTGGAAATTACTCTAAAAAAGAAATTTTACCAGTGACCTTTTTCAGCAATATTTGAGTATGATCTGATAGTAAACGGAGTAGTACTCATGTGCATAACGACGAAATAAGGTGTGCTAGAGTGTAGATTGAGAAAAATGTGTCATAAATGTTAACTTGCAAGAATTCCTATGGAAGCCGTTCCGATCTCATGCGATGTAGGTCGGTTCTGGATAGTTTAAACCTAGCTAAAGTCATTAAACTGGTGTTTTTACGTATACTAATAATAGTGGTACAGGATTAAGACCTATAGCATTTAAATCTGAATGAAAAATTTATCAGCTAATGCTATATGGCTTACAAGAAATATTTATACTGAATTACTTTATTTAATGTTCATTTTCTAGTCAGTTCACTTTCAGCATTTCCTGGAGGACCAAATTTATTTAATTAAAACAAAAGTTAGCAAGGAAATTGCAGAATGCGCCCCCCAATACCTCAGATCTGCCGGGATGTTTTAACCTACACGAAACCTATACTTCCAATATTTTCAGTCCATTTCCAGTAGACTCCTGACCAAATGGCCTCCTCACCCCTTCAGCATTTTAATAGAAGGCTGCATGTCCTCAGACCACTTAATGCCATCTTTCAGACCAAACCACTGTCAAGCACGTCAAGAACAGCATTTGATATTATTTGAAGGAGGCCCACATCACTTGCTAGACTCCACAACCACAACAGTTGTGTCAAATCAACCCCATTAAAGTTCAGTCGTTTGACATTACAAAATCCACTCTCACCAGTCTTGTAATCTGGTCTCTGTTTATAAACGAACAAAGCTCTTACTTGACCTGGACCTTCAATAAAAAACCAGTTCGGGCTAAGAAAAATATACCAACATTTTAAGGATCCTTGACAATATGCTCAAGCACTACTAACACTTAAGATTTTCATGCTGAGAGTGGTAATAAGGAGAGAATTACAGTGACTCATATTGTAAAAAGTGCATGCAAATCCTATTCTTGTTGTAAAAAGTTTTTTTTGATATTTTTAACTTTTTCAAATTTACAGTGTATAACAGACGACATACAGCAAGGAGTATGTTAAGCAATTTTTCTTTTTTCGTTTGTGGCCCATGTTGTTAAAAGAAGTTGTGTAATTTTCAGCAATAAAATTGTTGTAAATATGTTTTATGCCTATCAGGGCTTTAGAAAAAGCTCAGAAAACTGCACTTAACTGATACAGTTCTACTCCAAATGTATAGTATGAAGTATTTTATCTTTCAGAAATAACACAGACAAAATATGTCTGTGGATATAAGCAGTGGGTCCTGACTACATGTGTATTGTGTACATCAACTGAAGTTTAAACTAGTTTCCTGATCATCTGTTTATCTGCCCAATCTTATTTCATTCATTAGGTTAACTAAATCATAGAGAATTGAACATGGCATTTTCAGTTGCAAACTCCCATAAAGAATTGACTCTATAATCTTAAATAGTCTTTCCCACCTGATGGCCATTTTGGGAGTTTAGTTACTCAAACATTTATCACCCATACATGTATCTACGACAATGAAAGCGTCAGCGGCTGCCACAAGAAACAAGTCACTAAACAAAGAGAGCATAGATAGCCAACCTTCAAACCTTTTTTTCTCATGGTGTAAAAAACAGCCTCTGCCAATAACCATGATAACAACATGACTAATCCAGCCTATGTTATGCAATCAGGATCCAAATATGGCATTATCTCCATAATCACCTTGCAGAGTAATCCTGGAGGTTGTGCTCCTATATCTTTCTGCTGACAGTGATGATGGCAATCTGTCCCCATCTCTTTTCTGATTACCTCATTCAACCATCCCTTTCTCCGCCTCATACGCCAACAAGCTTCTATCTCCATAAGAAAAAAGCAATGCACGTCGATGGCATTTATGTCGATGTAAACACAGCAATCAACTAGCTCAGCAGTGTCAACATACTGTAAGTTTTGACCAAACCCGTTGTTTTGACAACTCTCTTGACAGTTTTCAAGTGTTTATTAGATCCTACCTTTTCCATTCTCTGCTTAAACATTTGTCAATAGACTTCTGTAAAATGTTGTTTGTAGAAAACTAAGACAGTCACAGAACAATGCAAAATTATAGTAAGTCAGGATCATCCGACACTGACAAACTCAAATGTTTTTAAACCACGCGAGAGGGACCGTACAGTTTTTTTAAGAAATATTTTGGACGCTAGCAAATACCTGAAATATTACACATGATTCCTGTCAAATAGCATGTATTTTTAATGTGTTACTTCTCCAGACCAATAAAAACTTGATCTAACAGGTAATCATGGTGCCATGAACATGATGTAATGCGGTAGTTCGTTCGTGAACTTTTATCCCTAGCTAGATAGCTAGATATGGAATGTGCAGCCCTCTAAGGCAAGTTATTGCCATTAGCGTGGGCTGATTGATGAGGTGAGAGAGAAAGGAGTCCACTCATGCTACACATTTACCCCTTGGGTGGGATCTTTTACTTGCCTCAGCAAAGACACAGAGTACCAGGGACCACCAATTTAACGTCTCATCCAAACACCATCCAGCTGGGATGTAGCTCACAAGCGGTGCCCCGCCAATTTTTTTTTGTCGAAAACTTACTCAACAATATTCAGATGCTCTTAAAAATGGCAGATTTTAACGTCATTTTATTGGTCCCTATTGTGCAAATGCCAGTACTTAGGCCACCTCGATATTACAACCACTTTAAGCTGTTATTGAATGCGGTTTTAATTGAGTTTTCCATAGATAGTTCAGCACATAATGGACACTGGCCAGCTATAAAACAAGTACAGTCAAACCTGTGTCAAGTGGTCGCTCAAGATAATTTAAAAACTGGATTGTTAAAGCGAATATTTAATGCAGGATAAAACAATTGAAATCAGTCCAGAGGGAGTTGAAATGTAATGGCCATTACAACAGGTGACCGTTCTATACAGGTGGCCATTTTGGCAGGTATGACTGTACAGCTGTAAAATGCCTGTCATAGTGTTCAGTGATAAACTTCGCCTCAAGACCACCTCACTAATCATTGAAGGTCATATTCTTTCAATAAGGTAATTTTATTTTAATATATTGAATAATTTACCCTGCCATAAAGACCAGTTCGGTGTCGCACCAGGGAAGTCTTCATTACAATCTCTGATTTACATTTGAATAAAGTGACCTCGAAACTGTCTCAAATTTAATAAAATCCATAAACCTACATCAAAACACCTTACCAAAAGCCACAACCACTGCTCTGTGAATGTCAAGCGAGCAGCAGCATGGCTGTGAAGAATTTATGAGGAGTGCTCTAATCTAAGTATAGACTGCTGCTGATGCTACTGCGTATGCTGCTGTTGATGCGGTTGATGGTCAGCTGATATGACTGGAGCAACCAGAATGGACAGTCTTCAAGCAATCAATATAGGTCACATATTCAGGCAATGCAGCAACATGCACGTGTGGCCATCATATGGCAATAATAATGTCATCATGACCATGTCAAAGATATAACATGTTCATTGATGCACAAATGACAGCCATCAATAGCACAATATCATACGACACAATTGGCCAATATTACAGACCAAATCAGATGTGGCCAGAAATATAATACATAAATGACAGGACAATTTCTTACAGCACTCATCCCTACATAATTTTACTGAGAACTTCCAAAAAATGTACATATCTATGCAGTATTTTTTAGCATATATATACACTCCTTAACCATGTGGACTATGCCTATGGTTATAAAATTGACTTTCGAACATGTATGTATGACACATACCACACTGACTTATGATATGAAGTTAAAATCACGCATAAAAATGCCAATAAAAATGTGTATAATATGAGCGAAGGTCTTAAAATTGCTTAATCAATGGTGAAAGAATACACGACAAGAATGATTACAATGATATAGATTGAAAATTAATTTTCATCATGATTCTTTGCATGCAACATAACATAGATTAACAAATCACTTGAAATGCACGCTATGCTCAGTTTCATTTTCATGTCTGAATTTCTGCGGAGCTCTGAGAATGCTGAAGCTGTGTGGCAATGTGTGCTGATGAAGCCTTGGGGCAGGAATTCTCAAGATAATGGCCCTAAACAACATAATTCCCCATATTGTTTTCAGACACACTGAACTATTAGGAGTTTCGCTGTCTCGCTCATTTTCCTTTTTTTGTGCTTTTCTTTAAGAGCAACCTGTCAGCTGCTGACAATCTTTGCCAATTATCATGAGCACCTGGTAATTACTTCCTTTTCTCTTATTGACATCAGCTGCAAATGGTGAAACGCACAATGGGGAGAAAAAGTAACAGAGCCTGCTGAGGGCACTACGACTGTAGCACATAAAAGACAATAAGATGATGTCACAACACCGTTGTTACACAGATGATGTCACAATATATGACATCATCAAACAATACTTATCTGCTATGGTCGCAGTGTCCTCTGGTGATATATTTATAACATGTATAATGACAGAACCAGTGTTCAAAATAAGGGCCGGTCCGTTGGTCCTAACCGGCAGTTTCAAGGCAGTACTGTCAAGTTTGATGACTTCCTGGTCTTGGGACCGACAGGTCTGAATAAAAGGCCTAGTTATGGCCTGGTAGGGACCAGCAGGTTTGCTCAATAACTGGCAGCTTTCCCACACAGCTGGTCCTTGGGACCCGCAGCTATTTTGTGCTTAACATGAACACTGGACAGAACCTTTCTTTAATTTTTGTATCATGGACAGTACCACTGTACACTGTTCTAATTCCTTTGGTCCATTCCTTTTTTTTTTTTTTTTTTTTTGGAGTGGCGGGATGGGGCTTTGTATTAGACCTATTCATCAGCCCAGCATCAGAGATGCAGGTTTGTATAAGGATAATTTGGCCTACGTGAAATATGTGCTTTCATACATATAAGTAACTGGCATGTGACATACTTATTTAAATGGTATACTTATTATCCCCGTAATAATTAAGTGGAACGGAAGTGTTTTTTTTAATCTCAGTTGACTGCTGACATCACGCTTTTCAAGGCATGTGATTGGACAGTTTCAACTTTTCTGATGCGAAGAACTGAACATGACAAAAACAGAGTTTGACCAATCATGTGCTTTGTTAGGTTGTTTTATTGTACATAGTTGTTTTCTGTTTGATTGTTTATAGTTATTCCTTTGAACCGTTTTAATATTTTGTAATCTTTGAATTACTTACAATGTGTTTTTTTTTAAAGAAACTTAAAAAGGAAAATAGGGATTAAAGTAGGATTAGCAGACAAGACCTGATGTCATCTTCTGAGTCTTTGCAAAATATCAATTGGAATTTGTTTAATTATTACTGGGATAATAATGTTCTGATTCACAGTAGGAGAACTGATGTCACCATTGTCGTACAACCAGTACAAAGTACTACAAATAAATAAATTCACATAAAAAATAAATAAATAAATTCACATAAAAATGTTCACCCATAATTTTTTATGCATCAGTCTTTACACTTCTTTCGTCAAATAACCATAAACTGCACCAGCATTTTTTTTTATTCTGATATATCATTAAATGTCGCAACATATAGTACTCTTGGTACTTGGTATAATATGTATTATAAGGTGTTGGTTTATTCATGTGCCTTTATTTATTTTGAATACTCAAAGGACTCCAACGAAAAAAAGCCGCGCTGATTGGGTTACCCTTTTAAAATATCATTAATTAATAATAATTTTAAGTTTACCTAATTGAGTTTTCTACACATTGTACTTAATCAAATATATAGATCTGAACTGTGAGTTGTGACACAAGATTTACATTAAATGTTCTAGTGCAGTTTCAGTATTTAAAAGCCAACACATTTAAAGTAAATGAAAAAGCTCAAAATGTTCATAACACAAAGGTATTCAAATCATTCGTTTAATCCCTCGCTATCTACAAATATCATTGACACCACCAGCATGAAACAAAATACATTATGTACACATAATACCAGCAGTGCCACAGTGGTCATCATTACCTTGAAATGGAACATTACAGCATGGAGTCACTAGAGACTTCATGATTAAAGAGCAAATTATGATACAATCTAGTCTCAACTTACTCCATCAAAGTATAAATCATACATAATGTCATTTCAGATTAAATACACAGTATTGAGAGAAGATTCTCTTGCATATGGCATTTCAAACAACACATGTGTGAGTGAAACTCATCTGAAATGAGGCATGAACCTGTGTCCCAAAAAGGGCATCTAGAACAGGGCATTGGAACATGAGCCATGATGAGGTCACTGGAATGTGCTCGTTGTGGGCATGAGGACCCATGCAGAGCTTGTCTTTGTCAATAGAAGTCAAGATTTAAATCTCTATCCACTTGAAAGGATGTAAACAGTGTCAATCATGGTCACCAGGAGCAGACTTGTGGCTCCTTTGGTCAATCTTGGAAGAAATATACATGTATATTTCTTCCAAGGGTCAATTCACCCAAGCCACTCCACTGTTATATACAAATGTATTCATTCAATGTCTATGGCAGGGCAAGTAACATACCCCACCCCCTGGTATAAATATGTAACATTATGCAGATTCCATTGCCTTACCATCTCCTCACTACGTCTGCATCTGGCAGCTGATCATGTAAGCCCATTAGGTATCTGACAAGCGGCATATGAGGCAATACATAAAATAGCATAGTCGAGGACTTGTTTAGAAGGTATACAATCTATCAATGCCTGACTTAACAACTTGAAGAGTGCTAATATCTTGTGCTAGAAATCCGTGATCACGCCAAATAAAACAAGGATGGTCTGAATTAGACAAAATCTATCCATGCTTAGATTTAGCACCATGACCTATTATATATACTGGATTAAGTTATATCAGGTGACAGAACTTCTTTCCCTGCATCAGCAAATATCCACCTAGAATTCTCAGATGTCAGTTGCACTTCGGCCCGTGCAATTCATTTAGCACAGTGCATGTGATGCAATCAGGATCTGATATTATGATTACCTGTCTGAAGTAAAGGTAAAACTACAAACAACAGGTACTCTACAGGTAAGCCACAATCAATTGCCAATACATGTTTCCCTAATCAATGAAACAAATAACAAAGCTGTGCATTCGACTCGCTTCGATCATGCCAGTCCTGCGCATTACCTTTCGTTAGATTCTCAATCAAAATATCACGACATCTGTCTATATAAGCCTTTTCTCACAAGAGACAATGTACTATCATGAAGAAAAGAACAACTGCAGCACATAGAGATTTTCAAGTGTTTTTTTTTCTTGTTTTTTTTTTTTTCATACCAACCCTTCCATGAAGGCATGCTATTGCTATGTTATATGTAAATTTAAAAATATATGTTTCATGTAATAAATATACAGACAAAAAATTAAAACAGAACACAGGGAAAAAAGCAAATAGCTTTGACCTTCAATAATTAATATTAGCACACATTTCATATGTAGCTTAGTTTCGCACATCTAATGAGACAAATTTGTCACATATGAATTGAATATCTTTATTTGATGGCAAAACATCTCATAAGACATCAGAAAAAACATATTCAAAACCACTGGTCACTAAATTTGTTTGTGTAATATCAATCAGCATAATATTTGAATCATGCTTGATATTATCAAGTCCAGGACAAATAATCTGACCAAAAAGAAAATCCATTGCACTCGACATCTTTCCTATCTTCTATTTTATCGTGTTTATCGAGTTTATTGACTGCCTCAGCTTCCACACACTGCATCACATCCATCTAATTAAGGTTTTTACGACAAAAAAATAAAAGAAGTAAAAAAATCATTCAAGGCACTTGGGATCAAAGGATCACCATAGAAGGATGCTTCTTATCATCAATACATTTATCACTTGACCACAAAACCATAAGGAACAAATAGATGAAGGAATGCCAATCTTTATGATCAATATTGGGTTAACCGAGCCTGTTACAAGTGCAGATGTGTATGTGTGTGTGATTAGGGCTTTACGTCCTGTTTTTCTGCACCAGTTGGGCTAATAAGGACGGGCAGAGACCATGGCAATGAGACGAAAGGATGAAACAGCCATCCAACTGAGGCTCGACCAGGTATCGAACCCGGGACCCAGCGGTTGGAAGCCCAGGGCGCTACCTCTGAGCTAGGCCCCCGCCCTTACAAGTGCAGATAGTTACTTGAATACTTTCCATAGGTGGTGTGGTGGTGGTGGTGGTGGATTAGGGCTTTACGTCCTGTATTTCTGCACCTGATGGGCTAATTAGGACAGGTAGGGACCATGGCAATAAGACAAAGGATGAAACAGCCATCCAACATAGGCTCGACCGGGAATTGAACCCGGGACCCAGTGGTTGGAAGCCCAGCACGCTACCACTGAGCTAGGCCCCCACCTCTACTATCCATAGGTAATCTCACATACAAGGTAATCTAAAATACTACCTATTAATATATTATCCACAGGTAATCCAACTTACTATTTGTAATCTGCTGGGCTGGCCTTTCTTAATTAAATAATTCCTATAAATCTATACGGCTTCAATTTAGCTGATCTAGTAATCAATTGCTAATTCTGTGGACAATATATAAAATACTCATAATTAAATATTGTATCACCAATGATTATTACATACTTCATGTGTATTATGAGTGATAATGATAAATCCATGGACATGTAAGATCCCTCGTGTTGTAAAACAAACAGAACACAATTTTGAAATTTATGTCCACTTTTAACTCTCTAAATAGACAAGAATCAATCAATGGCATTCTGACACATTTTTTGTAGATATCAACCAGATATATATTAATAATATTACACTTATAGTCTCTAAAGACAGCACTTATCACCTAATGCAATTAATGCAGACAGCAATACAACATCCCAATGGAAGAGTAGAGAAAAGTATAGAATCAATTCCAAGGCTTTTTGTGTCATAACTACATTTGCTTTAGAATACAAGAAAGGTCAGGTAAAGAGACTTCCTATAACTAATGACTAATGCTGAGAAATTAGACATATTATCCCTGACAAAAGTTGCAAACACGGCAGTCTTGGAATCAGAAAATCTTATTGACCAATTTCGCTCAGAATAGAACCCATATTGCTATGAATTGGACCTAACCCATCACCAATTGGAACATCGAGCAGTGGCGAGGAAAAAGAAAATGCAATTACCATGACATCAATCACTGGTAATCCTCATCTCAGACAATAGGTATATGGGTTACAGCCATTAATGGTGCGCAGAAAAGAGAGATCCTTCTTGCCCCAGGGGTAGCGAGTCCTAGTGACCCTATCTTCCTTGGAGAATCCATCGCTGGGAATAACAATAAAGCAAGCTCAATGCAATGCAGAAGGAAAAACGAAAGCACATAGCCACTGCTAAGTGGCTAAATGCCGGGAAGAATATTGCTAAGGCATGAGCCACTATGTAGTATTGCATAATGCCAGGTTTGTGTAAACATATAATAATTGCTATTTAGTATTTACTGTCACAACAGCATGAATTCATACACAGGAAGAATAGGATAGGGCTAATACAAGTTTGCTATCCCCATAATATACAGGAATGTATTAATGAGACAGTGGGGAGGCAATGCCATGACATGTTACAAATTTACCCCATGCATCGGATTTCGAACTTGGCTCAGCACAGACACTGAGTACAACGCACCATCAAAGTAACAACTCACTTGAACCATATCTAGCCCAAGAAGAGTGCCTGGGATTAGAACCCAGGACCATCACAAAAGCCAGTCAATGCCCTGACCAGTGACCATCCAGACTCCAGCTGCTCATTAAGGCAAAACAATGCCATGACTGGGGTCCGCTAAATATTATTATTAACACTCATTAAGGACAGTCAGAATGCATATCTATTTTTCCTATATACTCACACAACTGTCAATCACTGAATGATTGCAGCGATGTACTAAAAATACACAATTGTGACATCATGCCCGACATGCCCTTGACGCCACAAGCAATCTCATCACAACAATGCTATACTTAATCATGACTATTCACTAGCTTATTAAAACTATTGATCAATATGAAGATATACTACACGACATATGCATTGCAATTATGCCACACATATTCAGCAAAACATATCATACATAGGGCATTGGGAGTGTGTTACATAAACGAAAACTCCATCAATGACCCTTCTGTACGCACTATAATATAACATATTCCATTATAAGACACGTAATCTTCTCATCGAGAGACAGATGAATCTCTGTCTCTTCGCAAAAGGAGCTCTTCTTCTCTTGAGGGGATCTTTCCCAACAATATTTCATTCACTAACTCCTCGGCTTGTGGCTGCGCTATGATTCAATCCAGCCCATAAGTGCTGAGTTGGCTTTCTAGCTGCCAACATAATCAAGCACACCACTGTCTCTGGTTGACACACAGGTGCAGTTATGCACTTTTTGGCTCCGTGGTCGACTAAAAATGGACAGCGGACTGCTCTCACTGGAGTCAGCTAATTCTGTAAGCAGCTTCTGTCTATAGCCAACAGCTAGCCAGTCCAAGAGACCAGACCGCCACAGATTGGCCTATAATTATGTAGACTTCAAGTTCATATAAACGCCTAACATTTTCTTGTAGCAATTTTAAGTTCATTTGTAATCTGCTTCTACAAGATCCATTACTCCTTTATCATTCTTCCCATACTATGTTATGATATTCATTATCTATTTATTATTTTCAATATCATTGAATTTGACAATGTAAACTCAATCAACGGTCACCATTTTTCAGTCATCTTTATACATCGTTACACATTAAGGAAACTGACAGATCAGCTGATCAATAACAAGGCTACTCCTAATTTAAGAGCAACAATTAAGCACATATTTTACTACACCTATCATAACTATTCCCCATAAATATTCACACAAAAAAGGATTTACGCGTGATTATGACAAAACAACTCAAGGACATACCAGTAGCAGTTGTTTACAACACCTTTCATAACTATTCCCCATAAATATTCACTCAAAAAAAGTTGTAAGTATGATTATGACAAAACAACTCAAGGACATCCCAGTACAAGTAGTTTAGCAGTTGTTTGAAACAGGCTGACAGCACTTGAAATTAAGTGAAATGGGTTTTAAAGATATCATATCAGTACACTTGTGACATACCAGTGCGTAATAAAAATTGATGATAACTTTATGAAGCGGGTACAAGGGTACAAAAACTTCATCTATAATGAACTCGTTCAACAAATACTTCACGCTACGAGGAAAAACTGAGGTTAATATATAGTAGTCAATTCACTGTTTGGAGAAAGTTGACAGATGTATATGCTACATTGCTAGTGAGAACAAAACTGTCAGCAAAATTACATTAGATTTATCAATAGCATCCTTGTAATGTGAGTTAGATTACACCTACTAATCAGGCCACATTGATACACTTAGTAATATAATAATAGCTCAGAATACTTCCTTTACATTTCAGCAATTTATGTAAGGAGTGCTAAATATATTTCTCTCAAAGTTGATTCAATCCGCTATCACATTAAACACAAAGTACAGATATAATGAGGTAATTCTAAATAACATGCAGTTCCAACCAGCATAAGTCCTCGGAGACAAGCCTTTGAGAGCAATATCTACGCCTCAGTACGGGGCATGTATCATTTTGAGGAGTGGCATTTTTAGGGCCACAAACAAAAAGGGTCTACATTTCAGCAGCCAAAGCTAGACTACAAATAGATGTTGTGTTGCTGACTGCTGCTGCTGCTGTTCACATGTTCTCAAGTGATGATCAGCATGTTATTCACTGTATTGTGAAATGTGTCCCTGACTCAATCACAGATACGCTACGATCTTGGGTATTGATTGCACAATTGTTACGATTCAGCAATAATGTGAAAAGATCTATAGCATATTTCAGAATTAATGCTGTCTAGAAGGCATTTTGTTTCTGAAAACACCAATGACAGCTGAAGATGTTTTTCTGGGAGTAGCCAAGAATGAGCTGCTGTCAATATGCTCATGTTCCGCAAGTGCCATCCTAATAGAGAACACAGTCAACGAATGGTAATTATACTGGCAGCTGACAGATGTCTGTTGTGTGGCAGCCAGCTAATCTCAACCTGGGGGCGATAGACGAGGGAATGGGGCAAATACATCAGCAGGTGTTGGCGATAATAGCCATGTCTACTGAGCACAACACTGATTCATGCGTGAGCCATTGAGTTCGTGCATAGCAGCCTACTTACGTTCCTATGACCTCCTTAAACACGTATCTTGAGCGAATGTCGTACTCATGTCCTAATTTTCCCTCTTCCACCCTTTCCTTGGGCCCCAGAAACGGCATCTTGGTAAACCGTCCGGGCTATGCAGATTTTAAGTAATATTCCCCACGATCTGGACAACACTTCTGTCGGCCACTGTTGATTCCAGCCGCTAAACAGGTCACAGCCGTGACGTCACGCTATGGCGGCCGATCTCATTTGCATAGCTAATTGATCCTGCTGGGAGCGACTTCGCGGTATAAAATGAAACTCGAACAGATATATTCGATGGACACCAGTTACCTATATATTTTAAATTTAAGCGGTCCGCAATTCATTTTAAATTTAGGGCTGTAAATTGTAACCCCCCCCCCCCGTAAACTGGATCCGCCCCTGTAGTTTTAGGCCTACCTGCACCTGGACGCACGTGGCCTGAGTTATCCCTTCAAAGCCGAGTAAAGGCGGGGAAACGTTCTTAGAAGATCTAAGATAATCAGATTTAAACTTATAGCTGATAGGTTTGAATTTTTTATATTCCAGTTCCCACAGTTTACAGTTGTAAATAAGTTTGGACACTAAATTAAAATTGGACCTTCAGATTCTACTTACAAGTTCCATTTTTAAGGCCCCATTTAACCCCATAATTCCCGCAACTCCAATTATTCCCGTAACTCCCAACAATTCCTACCAATTCCTGGAAGTCCCTGATAATTCCAATATTTCCTAATAATTCTCAATAAGTCCTTGTGGTTCCCATAATTCCCAATAAGTCCTAGTGGTTCCCATAATTCCCAATAAATCCTCGTGGTTACCATAATTCCCAATAAGTTCTTGTGGTTCCCATAATTCCCAAAAAGGCCTCTTGGTTCCCATAATTTCCAATAAGTCCTCGTGGTTCCCATAATTCCAATAAGTCCTCTTGGTTCCCATAATTCCCAATAAGTCCTTGTGGTTCTCATAATTCCCAATAAGTCCTCGTGGTTCCCATAATTCCCAATAAGTCCTTGTGGTTCCCATAATTCCCAATAAGTCCTTGTGGTTCCCATAATTCCCAATAAGTCCTTGTGGTTAAGACTGGTTCCTATAGGTCCCTGTTAATACTGATGATGCCCATAATACCTAATAAATCTAGACCATTCATTAACTCCATCTAATTCTTAACCATAATCAATGCATAATTCCTAATACAATCAGACCATCGTTGTAACTCCTCACAAGTTTAATTTTTCCTATAGTCCTGCCAATTTCCATTTTTATATATATATAGTAATTAGGCAGATTCACTGAAATATATATTGCAGCAGTTATTTAAGTATTTGAAGAATGAAAATATGGTGTAACAAGTTAATTAAATTAAACATAGGTTTGATATGAAATAACGTTTATCTCTTAATTTCTAGTGGTATTGACATAGAGATCTTTCAGAGACTGGAAAGGACATCCAGCTGGGCAAATACAGACTCAATGGCTTTATGAATTCTGCCAGCTCATGATCACTTTATGAGTCTTCCAGCTAATGATCGCTTTAATTATTTGTGACTGCTTTTGACTGCAATAACTTCATAAACTATGCCTTTAACCAATAGCAATCATAATAGCTCAAGCTGGCACTACTGAGGTAGACACCTTTGTATTACTGGAGTGTGCTTCAACCAAGCCGTGTTGGTCCCTGGGGTTCTTCGCCCAAAGGGTTGTCAACCTTGCCACAAAGAAGCAAGAAATTCCTATGATGAACATCAAAAATTTTAAAAAAAAATAAGACTACAAGAAGGAATGTACAATTTTATGAACTATATTCAGAATGTCCTCAGGAAGAATTATGTCACTGTTGATATTGTACAGCCAGCAAGTGAAGAAGATGATGCTGATATTCAAGAACTAGAATTTCAAAGGTATATGTATTTCTGATCACTTTAATCTTGACAAAATTTTCTTGACTAGATATAGCTTTGAAAAGTCTTTATTTTGCTTGAAAAAATTAGTTTGGGGTTAAGTGCAGTATAGCGGACCCAAATTTATGCCCATATTTGGCGGCCATTAAAAATGTAATTTTATCAAATATTTCACAAGTTTTAAGTTCTAGCACAATTAAAATAACATTTGGTGTATATAAGCAGGGGTTTGGGGGTGGAGTCCCCAAGAAAAAACGAAAATAAACGCTGTCTTTGCCGTGAAGATGAAACCGCCGTTATAACTACATTAATTTTTGTGACATTTCAAGCATTTTAAGTCATAGGCCAGGCAATGAGGCTTGTTAAATATGGTCATAAATCTGGGTCCGTTATACTGCACTTTTTCCTTAGTTTGCCATATTGCAATACTCTCCATGGCTACTTCTCTGTGACAAGTCAACTTGGCCATAACGATGAATGACATGGCAAAAAAATTATCATTAGATAGATAGGATACCTTAAGTTAATTTGGCTGAATGAAAAAATATTGTTAGGTTTCTGATTTCATAGCCCTCACAAAGTAGGGTCCGTAGGTCAGCCAAAGTTTAAATGTATATAGTTATAATGTATAGTAATGTATTTTAAAAGTTAAAAAAAAAAAAAAAAAAAAAGTTTAGGCAGGGAAATGGAAACAAAAAAGGCATTGCATCTCATTGGAACTTCTTTTACTTGTTACAGGTTCCCATGCAGCAGAAACTGAGTCTGATTCTGAAGGCATCACCAAGTCATACACCAGACACAGAATGAAACGACGATGAAAATCGAGCATTTATTTATGGTTAATTTTGAGGGCACCCACTCATTATTAGTGAAGACTTGTTTTTGATTCGTTTGCTGTGTCACAATGAGTTTGAGGTAACATTTTCTGCTTCATGTGTTCTTAAGTACTGTGAAGGCTTGAATTTTGACGGATCAAATTGATGCACGCAAACATTTAAAGGCATGAATGGGTACATGGTCAGAAATTGATTACCCTAGATCTGATAAACTGAAGATGTAGAAACATCATGAGCTTAGAATAAGTGTGTTATTACTTTTTTCTTTTTTTCCTCCCTACTAAAAGGATTTATTTAGTTGATCCCCAAGATCGGGCATGTCATCTACTTTTTCTAAATTCAGTTTATGCATCTTGTAGGTTTATAGCTTTTTGTCCTTCATGGCATAAGTGACTTACATGGGGAAGCATTTGGTGGCATTAAATAACATTTTTTATGTGCTGGACCATTGGCGGTGTTGATCCAGTTTTCCTGTAACACTTGATGGTTCTGCATAGAGTTTCCTACTTCATGGTATGTTAGGCATTCATCTGTGAGTAGTGTATTGGTGATACCCCATAAGCTTCTAGTCAGCGATGTCATTGGTGTACACCAAAAACTTGGTACTTATTGGGGCTCCTGATGCCACTGGCACTTCATTCAGAATAAGTCACTCTACCCACTACTACCTGTTGTTGGCGATTGCTTTTGTAATATGAGAGTTTGCTACATGGCCAAATAAGTCACAAGCGTTTCCATGACTTGGATAAACACATGGAAAAACATGGTTTTCATCTAATTATAAGTAGTCTAGGACTTGCTCTGTACATTACATCAAAGTGCAATTTGTGGTTGGTAGACATGATACTATTATATAAAGCAGCTAAGATGCAACTTTTTAATGCATTTATTCGAAAATGCTGGTGCGAATGCAAAATGCTGAATGTCCAACACCGAGGGGTTTCTGGTTCAGGTATAGCTTACTTAGGTAATGAACGTACTGTATGTTATAGAGTAGAAAACACCTTTGTGGAACAGTACTTTTAAAAACATGTGTTCATTTATATTCCAAGAAATATTCAGTTGATAAGATACCTATTTGGAGTGATAGGTTTCAGCATAAGGAGCTTCGTATCACACTGACTTCTTCAGCTTGTGTCATTGGATAAAGTTATAGGATGTGAAATACCTCATTGTGAGGTTTTTTAACTGCCTTCTTGTATCTTATTGTGTTGTTTAGTGCATATATTATGCATTGTGAAAATGCCAAAGAACTAGTTGCCAAGAATATAAAAGTGGTGTATAGTGTAAATCAAAATTGATATGTAAACTTTAATTCACTTGTAAGGTAAAAAATTGCACTTGATGAGTCATTGTTGATACATAGAACTATATTTTGTGGAGGTTTAAGCTCCCTTGATGACTCATACAGACATTCATGGCAATGGATAATCCTGTATTCACTGAAGTTTGTCATTGAGGACAAAGTTCAGCTACAGTGACACCACTTGCCTTCTAGTGATAGAAGACTCCTACCTTATGAGTCATCATGGAATAGAAAAGCTGTAATAGGACAAATGGGAGTGTGACTCATCAATTCCGTTTTTAGTAGACTCTAACAGACTTAAGTTTTGTAACTTCTTGTTGCCTGTTCAGGGACTATTTATTTCCATGTAGGCCTATATAAGCAATTAAACTTACTAATCAGTACTCATATAATTTTGTACTGGTCAAGTTATTATTATTGTAATAACATTATGTATTGACACATTGTTAAAAAATACCAGAAGGAATGATAAATGTGCTGCTGACATAATTTGCAAATTTGAACGGTACTTACTGGATGATGTGACAATAAATAATCATATTTTTGTATTAAAATAATATTTATGTACTCTCAAGTGAAAATAATTCTGAATCCACTTTCCTGTATTTCATTTGAGGCTATACTGTTTCAGATTATAATAAATTTTGAACAACAAAATCTTTTCTTGTTTTATTCCAAATCGATTTTGACAAAATAGGGATGTCGCAAATAAGTAATGACTTCAGTTAAGGCCCCTTCACACATAGCCGGATTAGAGACCGGAGAGTCCTGGAGGACAACTCCAGCATACTCCGGGTAATGCCGTATAGACATTGTGTGCATTTCCGGCATTGTCCGGGGCTATCCGGGAACACCGTGGGACTCTGGCAAAAAAAAATCAAACATGTTTAATTTTTCATGTCGGAGGTACCGGAGTAATTTCATCCGTGTTGCTGCGTGTAGACTCTCAGTAGACTCCACCGATCTCCGGGAATCTCCATATTGACTCCGGAATACTTCGTGTGACCTCCGATTAAGTCCGGCGTCAACCGCGCATGAAAATTCCATGTCGGATAGTACAAGGAGCAACGCGGTTCAACACGGGTGAACAAGGAGAGCGGGTTACGGGTCAATTGCTTGACCCCGGTAACCACGTTAGGTCCAAGGTGTCACACTAAGTCAATATGGAGGCCGGAGTGAACAAGGTGTCAACACGGTGTCAAATAGACTGACACGGAGTGAGTACGGATGTTTTCGTATATATGGCACCGCCATCTTGGGAGAAGCATCATTCCGGCGCACGCTGTTCATCGTTGATCATCGAATTAATTGCATTATTGCTCACTTCTTCTGGATTGCTGAACTCTACCAAAGCCTTGGTATTACTGCCATTGCTTTGAATAACCACCATGCCATCTAGGAGAGGAAAAGGGAGGGCTACCAAGAAGACTGTCATGCAAGGGGAAGCTGGACCTGCTGTTGAAGATGCAGGAATTAATACCTCTACAGTTTCAAGACCACAAAGTCCACAAGGCATGCCTGATTTACCTGGGCCAGTTGTACCTGCTGCTGCTGAGGTACCTGCTTCAACTGCAGCTGCTGCAACTCCACCACCACCTACAGCAAAGGCGAAAAGGCACAAAAAAGAACCCCTGAACCTGACAGAAGACCAGGAACAAGATGTGGCTGACTGGTACCGTGCCCAGGAGATGCTATACAACCGGCGGCTTGCACAATACAAGTGGATAGACATAAAATCGCGAATAATCGACCAAAAGGCGAAAGAGCTGTCGTGCACATCCCAGCAGCTGAAGACGTGGACGACTCCATGCGGACATCAGTGGGGAAGCTTACTGATCAAAGCAAGAAGCCTTCTGGTGGGGCCGCCAGAATCCTCACAGACCGGGACAACTGGATAATGGAAATTTTAGGGTATCTGGAGAGGCACATCAAGAGGGTTGACGCTGGGAAACGGAAGAGAAGGTGGGCAGCTTTCCCACAGTTTATCGGCAAAAAGCACATCAACCAGCAACAGAGGTACCACTGAGGATGATGACACTTCTGATGCGGAGGTCATTGTGGATACTTCGGATGATGGTGGCAGAGATTCGGATACTAGCAGGTCCAAGGGTGAGCCTTACAAGGGCAGCAGCAGCAGCAGGAAGGGGGCCCCTCCTCCAACTAAGAAGACATCAAGACGCCATCACGAGCCTCGTCATCATCATGACTGTGATGCATGCAGCCTTGCAGGCAGTGGAGGTGGATATGCTACACAAGCTGTCACACAAGTAAGTATACTGCTTCAGTTGTCATGATAATCAGGAGAATGTAATTGTAATCTTGTAGTGTAAATTTGTAATTGTAATCTTGCAGTTTAAAGTTGTAGCTTTTCCATAGTAGCAAGTGGTAGCTTTGTTTCTTGGCACTTCCAGTGTTCACTGTATGGTAATGTGTCTTTTTCATTACATTGTCAATAATGCACATGCTGTTGCAGTTGCCATGTGACTTACTCTAATGTTCTGTTCTTTCCTATTTCCCGCCAATCGAAAAGGCCAACGATCTCCAGCGGGATATCCAGACCAAGATGAGTCAGCCGACTGACTCAGCCAGCTTGTCGAACAGGGTTTTCACGGACAAGATATACCACGAGGTCATGCAAATGGACACATACACTTGGTCGGGTTACCAGGCCCAAGCGTTGCAGCACCTCATGCAATTCAAGCAGGAGTATCGTCGAAAGCGCCAGTTGCAGCAGCAACAGCAGCAGCAACAGCAACTGCAACAGCAACAGCAGTATCATCCCATATATGTGCCTCATGTCCCTCAGCAGCAGCAGTTCGTCCCTACTACAGGCACTTCGACCGCCCCTGTTGGGCAGATGTTCCCTCGTCATTCTTTCAGCCCTGCTGCCCAGATGTTCGTGCATTCTTCCCTTCGCCCCAAGCGCACATGTCGTCTGCCCCTTTGTCTGTGCCTGCACCGACTCCCACTCCTGAGATATCTTCGACGATCATCAGTCAGGCATGGTTGACTGCAGGTCCTCGGCACGGTCATCCTTCCATGTCACTACTTGATTGCAGCACACCTCAGGATGCTTCTCTCACCAGCTACTTGCTGAACACTAGTGTGGGGGGGGGGGGGGGAATGGTTGGTGGTGATGACCATAACTCCTCCTTTTCGGTGCCCATGCCTCCAACTACCACAACAGAGTAATCTTCACCTGAAAACAAACAATGAACTTTTATTAAAAGCAAGTTTAAACATTTAAAGTTACAGGTTTTTGTAGTTTTAACTTTTATTTTTTACATGTACGTAAACTGTATTGCATACATTTGCATGACAATAATTAAATGCAGTGTCATTAAATGCTGTGTACTTTTTTGTACTTGTGTGCTGCAGATGTCTGAGGTTTCGTAACAATTAAATGTTCCAACTTACATCATTTGTGTTGTTTTCAAATCTTGTCTTGTTGCCAGCTTCTGAGTTGACGTAGTTGACCAAGTATTGCCGCATTTCCTTGCCTGCTCTGCTGGTGTTGCCTCTGTACACATCTCCCATGTCTGGTAGATTGGCATTCTCCCTCCATGCACCTGGGATGATCGCATAGATGTCTGCATTTTCCTGGTCCACAGCATTCACTTGAGCAGTTGGATACTTCAGCCTCAGTAGGTTGTGCAGCACACAGCAAGCAAGAGTTATGGTGCACACTCTGTCAGGACTTTGAGGCATTGTTGTGAGGAGACACCTGAACCTGGCAGCCAAAAGGCATTCTCTACCACCCGTCTAGCTCTAGAAAGTCTGTAGTTGAAGATTCGGTCTTCCATCGTCATGTTCCTGTGAGGCAGAGGCTTCATCATCCAAGTCTGCAGTCCAAAGGCATCATCCCCAACTATGAAGTAAGGCACTGGCTGGTCATCATTCAGCAGGTTGTCTGGGTAATCCAATGTTCCCACTTTCTAGCGCTTCCTTCAATTCTGTCTGACTAAACACTCCAGCATCTGAGCCTGATCCACTGGCACCAATGTCAACATAGAGGAACTTGTATTCAGCATCAACTACAGCCAGTAGGACAATAGAGAAAAATCCTTTGTAGTTGTAGAAAAGGGATCCAGACTTCCTATATAGACATCTGATGGCAAGGTGCTTGCCATCAATGGCGCCGACGCTGTGGGGGAAGTTCCATCTGTTGTAGAATCCATTGGCAACTTCTTTCCAGGCTTCTGGGGTTACAGGACAACGCATCACTTCTGCCGAGTACTCGTCTATGATGGCGTGGCAGACATCGATGACAAGGATAGAAATGGTATTGAAGGCTACCCTGAATCCATACTGCAGAGACATGTAGCTGTTGCCCGTACCCAGGTAGCGCAAGGTAATAGCCAGTTTCAGTCCAGGTTCAAAGGCCCTCCTCCGAAAGGTATCCTGCTTTGTAAACCTAGGTCCTACTCTTGCCAGAACTTCATGAAATAAGTCAGGCTCCATCCTCATGAAATTCTTGAAGCCACCCTCATCTTCTGCAGTCAATTCAGCCATCAGTTTTTCATACTGCCCATAAAGAGGTCTTCTTAGAAGCCAAGGTCGCACCCACATTCGCCTTCTTCTTCTTCTTCGGGCAGCACCAGCATTTTGTAAGAAGTTATCTTCATCAGTTGTTGATGCGGCCCTCTCTGCAGCGTCTTGCAGTTTCTGTTTATCTTGCACAAGTATATTATTTGCAGCAGTAAGTAGCTGGACTTGCATGTCCAGGTACTTCACATCCAATTTCACCTTGTCGTAGTGTGATAAAGACCTAATAATTATCCATTCTTGTGTAGTAGCAGCAACACCTTTGCAGTAATTAAGGTAGTCTGAAGTGGAATGATGGCCAGTGGAACGCATCCACCTTAAATACAATTTTAGCGCGTTCCGGGAGAAAACAGGTTAACTCCGCAGTAAGATCGTGTACAGATCGTGTATATCCGTGAAGGCCCCGTGAAGGCCCCATGAACATCTGGTTCACTCCGCACTCATCCGGACACCTCCGTGTACCGCCGTGTTTCAACTGTACATATCCGTGTAGCGACCGCATACATCCGTGTAATAGCCGTGTTGCTCCTTGTCGCCAATGTCTTGCCATCGTGTCCACACCGTCAAATTTTTCGTTCGTTGACATTTCCAACTTTTTCGCCTGGACCGCCACATTGAAGAAATTTCATTCCGGGACGCTCCGGTGTCTAATCCAGCTATGTGTGAAGGGGCCTTTAGCCAATGCCATTGGCTTGTATGAAGCCTGGCAACTTAAAATCTCGGGATCAATACCCTACATGCATTACACTTTACGGGGTTAGTGACCCCTGTGTACTAACTAGTAATTGGGTGTTCATGCCAGGCTTGCTAAATCTGAGCCAACAATTGATTGGTTGTATTAAATGTGTGAGCTATATTATTGGCAAATTCACGTTATTGTGTTGAAGATGTATCTGGAATAGAATTAGCTTATTCCCATAAAACCCACGAGTCCGACTATTCCAAGCTCTAGCTCCTTCTAGGTCCCATAGTGGTTTATATTTCCCTTACATCCTTACAAGTTCCGAAAAATCCTACATAATCACCTTAAATCCCATAAGTTCCTGTGGTGTACCACAATTCCCAATAAGCCACCGTAAGTCCAATAATTCCCGTAAGTCCTGAATAATTCTGCAATTCCCTAGAAGCCCTTCTGGGTCCCCATAATTCCCATAAGTCCTGAATAATTCCGCAATTCCTGATAAGCCCTTCTGGGTCCCCATAATTCCCGTAAGTCCTGAATAATTTCGCAATTCCTGATAAGCCCTTCTGAGTCCCCATAATTCCCGTATGTCCTCAATAATTCCACCAAGTCCTAAATAATCTCTGTTAGATCAATAAGTCCCTATGATGCCCAATAAATCCTGCAATTCCTTTACATCCTTAATAACTCCCCTATCTCCATGTGGGTCCCATGAGGTCCTTCAATTCCTGTCTAATTCCAGCATTTCCTGTAAGTCCTCCAAGTCCTTCAATTCCCAAATGGGAGTCCCGCATGGGAATTATGGGGTTAAATGGGGCCTTTTTTAACACGCCTGCATGAATACTTTTGCACTAAATTAAATTGGAAAGGTATTCTCGGATTCTACTGATATTACAGTATTCGTGCAGGCGTCTTTAAAAATTAAAATGGTATGAACAAGGCCGAGACAAATGCATTCTTAAAAAAAAAAAATTGGCATTTATTTATTGTCTTCTTATTTGCCTTTTTATCACGTCACACTGTTAAAGCAATATAATGAGCAGAATTATTTTAAAAAAAATAATCAAAATGTAGCATGGACAGAAGTATATGTATAGTAAAATTACTATATATAGTGTAGTAGTCTGTTAAGGCCAATTTTTTACCAAATCGTTACACAAAGCACCAAATTTGGCAAATAAGTACTTTCAAATGCTCTTTCATTCTGGTAGGGGTGCCATGACAAAATATGGAATCTTGAATTCAAAATGGCCAATCTAAGAACGCTTAATTAAGTCAAGCGTATTTAAATAAAATTTTCTAGGTTCTACCATAGTCATCATATAACTGTCAAAAATGGTATAATAAAGCAATGGAATATTGCAAATTATAAAATGTACTAAATGACATTGAAATCATACAGAATTTTCATTTGGCATAGTTTTAAAATTTCAATTATTCGTAAGAACAATTCCGGTGAGGTGCTACATAAACTGCCACTATTATTAGCACACTAAAGCTGCTTTATATGCTGAGCTATAGGCCTATGTGTATGTAACTATATCATAACAATAGTGGATGGTAAGAAGTCCAACATTGAGTTTTGTGGGACGAGGAAAAATAATATCTGCTGAGGTGAACCCGAAGCCAATATAGCTTTACCGAATCCCACAAAACTCTATGTTGAATGACATACCATCCACCATTGCTTATATTCTCCAGATTGTACAATATACATTGCAACCATCCAACATACTTAGCAACTGTCCAATATAACCATATGCTGGATGACAGTGAAGCATTCTGATTGGCTCACAGCAACTGAGTGAAGAATATTATTGCAATAATATAACGTTTGATGAGCTCAGCGAGTCTTTGTTTTGGCATCCCACCTTAATGATACAAGACACAGCCAGTCAGTGATATCCTTTTCACATTGTTAACTCAGGAAAGATTCTAAATATGGCCTAACATATCCAGAGTGGTAAACTGGAAAAAAGTCAAACATAGTTCTGAAAACTAAAGAAGTAGGTTTACACTGTGTGCTGTCACCTCAAAGCCTACACGAAAAAAGTCAAACATAGTTCTGAAAACTGAAGAAGTAGGTTTACACTGTGTGCTGTCACCTCAAAGCCTACACTGAAAATAAATTTGACGAATTAGGTTCATCAAAATGATGAATTAGGTTAATATTTTGATGATGTCTTATTTGATGAACTTTGCTTCGACATTAGTACGAACCTAGTTCGTCATTTGACTAACTCCAACATGTTGGTCATATGATTAGTGATGGTAATCATTAGACAAACTGCTAATTAGTTATTTGATCACCCCCTTTCATCAACTTCAACATGTTGGTCATATGATTAGTGATGGTAATCATTAGACGAACTGCTAATTAGTTATTTGATCAGCCACATTCATCCATTTGATTAAATAGATTCATCATTTGACAAACTTAATCAATAAGTACCCAACATATAGTATATATGCACATTTTATTTAGTGCAACTCCCTATAAGAGACCACGGACAGACCACCCCTTATGTTAAATGAAAGTGGCCTCATCAGGTGGGTTGGTCTCGTGTAATAAAATGTGTATTTTTAAAGCAAAAATGTAAAATATATTTCTATATATATATATATATATAAACATAAACCCTTGGCTGCTTAAGGGGGTGTATTAAAGTGGTGGTGGCCTCTGAAAGGGAGTTGCTCTGTATTTTGGAAAAATTACTTATTTTAGGAGACATCATAAATACTTCAAAAGTCACTGCAATGTTTACATTGGAATATGTATGTGTGCACAAGATAATAATTTTTCTCATCTCTAATATTTGTAAACTTGTAACTTACTGGTTAGCATAAACAATTCAATTATGTTGTTAATTGTATTACTTTTTCACATAATTTATCATTCAGGAAATGTCACCATATGAAATTATTCACACACCATAGTTATACACAGTCACATTTTAAGAAAATAATATATTATAACTAATATATTATTACTAAGGCATGGTTAAAGGCAATGACGAGGCAACACCATACAACCAAAAGTAACACAAAATCTGAAAGCTATGAAAATTCTAACTTAGGTCAAGAAACAAACACATGGAAAAAGAAAATTTCAGAACAATCAAACTACATCTTTTTCACAATTTCACCTCATTTCAGGCTGCATTTAGTTTTGCATTTACTTTTCTCATGTTCTTAGTAATATTTTTGTCACTTATCTTCAGCCAATAATGTTGAATTAAGGTAAATGTCTTTCTGACAGTTTTTGGATACTTCACATTGTATATGAAGACCGTCTAAAAATAAAGCTTGTATGAACTCAACAGTTGTCTCTACTACTTGGCCATCCAGAATCACAGCAAATTCAGCATCCAGCATAATAAATTTTTACAAAGTAGCTTTTTCCTGGGTTGCTGTCGTTTCTGCTTGTTGCAGACACTTCGCCTGCAGTGAACTTGGTTTCTTTTCTATTCGCCCATGCTTCGCCGGGAGTGTCAACAGGGGAAATTCTCCTGTCCAGGCAGGCCATAAACGTTGAAATTTTTGAGATCTAAAAAAATAAAAAATAAATTTAGAAAACAGGATACATATTAAGGATATAAGGGGGTGTTTAATATTGTCTTGCTATATAATAGAGTTTGATATAATTTTCATTATGGGATAATGGGAATTATTTATGAAAATTTAAATAAGTTTAATACTTTTTATAATATTGCTAATGCTTTATAGTACACGTCTTTAATTTTTAATATTGAGCTGTTAACCACTACGAATTTTGTGATAGAAATGACAAAGTATCATCTTATCTAACCTCATCTTCCGTGAACAGGACAGGGTACTTTATCTGTAGCTCTTCGATGGAGATATTGTGTCTCAGAATATCCCACCTTCTGCCTGCATATGTCAAATTCACGAGCAATTCAATTTGTTTTCTCTTTTTGTATCGTTTCCTTGACTCTTGTTGATCAGTTTGTGAAATATAAGTATAAATAGTTAAATGATTCAATTAGTTTAAAGGAGCAGTCTCATTAGTTTTAGCACATTCATTCTGTTTGTTCTTATGCAAAGGCAATTGGGAAATGATATTAAAACATGCTGTGTTATCAGGAAAGATACCTAAGCACAACTATAGAAAAAATAAATTTTTTCAAGTCAGGCAAAAAGAGCCCTTAATAATGGTTGAAAATATGAAATACAATGAAATTTAGCATTCATCTTTATGCCAATTAAGCTATTTTCATGAACAAGCTTAACTCTTCTGGTCTTAACAGTAGGTAATCTTACTAACATTTAGCAGAAAATGGAAGAAAAGTCTAATTTTAGCTGCTCATTTCAAGTGCAGTATTACTGATTACACCAATTTCAATAATTGTCAAAAGCATACATCTGATGATCACTTCGCTTGCCTGTCAAACCTTGGTGCTTATCATTTCTCAAAATGCCTTCACCGAACGTTGAGTTGTACTAATTGCTTCGAATATAACACATTTTATACAAAGATGTTTATATGCATGTCATATATTAAATAAAAATAAATAATTTCTTATACCACATAACAAAAAGTACTTTCACTGTTTCTCAATGAATTATCTTATTATTTGAAACTAAATGTAGAACATTGTACGCATTTTTCAACGAATAAGGTTTGTCAAATGATCAACTTATCGTTTGATGAACCTAATTCGTCAAATTTGATTTCAGTGTAATTATGGACATTATTTGCTTATCTAGTTAAACAAAATAATAGGTTCAACATGTAGCCGATAGGCTGTGTATTCACGTAAGAAATCTCTTAAAAATACAAGAGAAATATATTCATATTCTTTTCAGTTAAGGCAATTTTTCTGAAATACCTGATTGTCAGATTTGCACTTGCACGAATTCTGTAAGCTCAGCATATGAACATCTAATCATTCTGTCATTTCATTGTTATACTTGTAAAACGCTTATTAACTATAAGAAAAATAGATTAATTTAGTTTAAGTTAGTAAACAAGCAAAACATGTACATAATCATGTCGCTAGGCTTTGAGGTGCCGCCTTAGCACAGTGCTTGGAACTATTATAGACAGAAGTTCCAGCATTCATGGTCCACTTCTGCTTTTTAAATGGGCCTGTGAAATTCATCTTTAAAACGAAGAATAATGTATCTGCACTGATTGCAACTTCTTTGGCAGATTTTATATGGAAAGCAAAATCGAGATAGAGATCTTGAGAACTTCTTGTATCTGCTGATGAAAAACTGTGCTGACCATTAAAAAAACTGGAATTTTGTTGATGGGACTGCAGTAATACACCCTCTTCCAATGCATCAACATTCAGTGACAATGCTGATAAGGTGTTCCCTCAATGGATGAGACAAAGGTTGAACAATTGCGAATGACATGACTGGACATGGTAAGGGCCATATTGAAAGTTACAATGAGAGAAAAGAGGGGAGGGGGGAAGGAGTGAGAAGAAATGGTGTAGAAAACACCAGATGCCAGCTAAGTTTGCAGACTTCTTCAAGTATCCAACAAGGAAGAGAGAATTATTCCATTTGTTAATTAAGAAAGTTTTTGCAGCAACAGTTTGAAGACAAAGATTTTCTTTATTCTCAAAGCCAACTTGTGAAAGCATTGTTACTAGAAATCGAGCCTGTAGTTTGTCAATTCTGGCCATTTGGTGTCAGGTACTATAATAAGACCCAATGGTTATGTGGTATATTTTTATATACCCCCATGAGTGGACAGATTGGCCAGGATTCACGAGTGGCGTTAGCCACGAGTGAATTCTGAAGCCAATCTTACCACGAGTGAGGGAATATAAAAATATACCCCACAATCAGTTGTATACCACATAGAAAAGCCATGTGGTTTAGCCTTTGTGGTATACATGTGTATACTACATGGCTTACCTTACAAGGATGGGAAATGTATACCATATATAAACTTCTATGTATGGTAGGCCAATGACAAAAAAAAAATCACTTTTTGCAGCTAAAGGCTTCGCTGTTTAAACTAGTGCCACCGCTTTAAATATTTTAATATTCGGAGTCACAATTTTACCACCATTCAAAAGATAAAATAGTCAGCTCTCTAAGAAAGTTTGAATGTTTGAAATCAGACCAGAATTAACGATTCTAGGACCAAAAAACGTAACAGAAAGTCAATGGTCTGTTCAGTCCACAGATACAAGCTATTGTGTGGCTGTGTTGCTATGGGCAACGTCACAGGAGGGTTATCGCTTCGGTAATACAATCGAATAATACTGAACAATAAACCATTATCTTTCAAAATCTACTATAAAAACAAATTCTTACAAGAAATATTTAACAACTGGTTTGTAAATATCATTCGTAAATTCCTTTATTATTCTGAAAATGTCCCTGAAAGTTTTTAGGTGATGACGTTGCTGACAGTTATGCAATGCTCTGATTGGTCAATGGCAAAAATTAATATGTGAAAATTGTGGGGTATAAATAAGACCCAAGTGGATATGTGGTATATTTTTATATTCCCTCACTCGTGGACAGATTGGCTTCAGAATCCTGGCCAATCTGTCCACTCGTGGGGAATATAAAAATATACCTCATAACCACTGGGTCTTATTATAATACCACATATCCACTTGGGTCTTATATATATCCTACAATTTTCACTTTTAGTTGAGCTGCCTGGCTATGCATTCATGTAGTATAGAAAAAATTCATGAATATTAATTTTTGCTATTGACCAATCAGAGCATTGCATAACTGTCAACAACGTCATCACCTCACTTTCTGGGACATTTTCAGATTAATAAAGAATTTTACGAATGATATATATACAAACCAGTTGTTAAATATTTCTTGTCAGAATGTTTTTATACTAGATTTGGATAAAAAATGTTTCATTATTTGGTTTTGATCAATTGTTTTACCGAAGTGATGGCGCTACTTTGACGTTGCCCTTAGCAACGCACATATACAATGGCTTGTATCTGTGAACCATTGACTTTCTGTTACGTTTTTTGGTTCTAGAATAGTTAATTCTGGTTCGATTTCAAAAATTCAAACTTTCTTAAAGAGCTAACAATTTTATCTGTTGAATGGTGGTAAAATTGTGACTCCACATATTGTTTTAAAGCGGCGACGTTAGTTTAAAAGGCGAAGCGCTTAGCTGCAAAAAGTGATTTTTTTTTTTGTCATTGGCCTGCCAAACATAGAAGTATGTGGTATACATTTCCCATCCTTGTAAGGTAAACCATGTAGTATAGATATGTATACCACATAGGCTATACCACATGGCTTTTCTATGTGGTATACAGGTTATTGTGGGATATAGAAGTGAACTTCCTCAGTAGGCCTACCAAGTGTAAAAAATGCCACTTTTACCACTATTTTAACATACAAAAGTTACCATACTTTGACCACCTTACCATAGCCTTAAAAGCTTCTTCCATCCGTCATTCATATCAGCGTGCAATCGTGAAGAAGCTTTGTCATGCAGGAGTGTCTAAAAGGCAACAGGACAACACACTGGAGACTGGACAGTGCTTGACACTGAACTTCAGAGTATGCCTCAAATGCACAACTGTATGTGGCATTTGGTGCCAGTAAGAATTACGAAGAACTTAGTATCAGTACACTGAAATCAAATTTGACGAGTAAGTTCGTCAAACGATAAGTTGATCATTTGACAAAACTTATTCATCGAAAAATGCGTACAATGTTCTACATTTAGTTTCAAATAATAAGATAACTCATTGAGAAACAGTGAAAGTACTTTTTATTATTTGGTATAAGAAATTATTTATTTTTATTTAATATATGACATGCATATAAAATTTTTTTTATAAAATGTATTATATTCGAAAGCAACTAGTACAACTCAACGTTCGGTGAAGGCATTTTGAGAAATGATAAGCACCAAGGTTTGACAGGCAAGCGAAGTGATCATCAGATGTATGCTTTTGACAATTATTGAAATTGGTGTAATCAGTAATACTGCACTTGAAATGAGCAGCTAAAATTAGACTTTTCTTCTGTTTTCTGCTAAATGTTAGTAAGATTACCTACTGTTAAGACCAGAAGAGTTAAGCTTGTTCATGAAAATAGCTCAATTGGCATAAAGATGAATGCTAAATTTCATTGTATTTCATATTTTCAACCATTATTAAGGGCTCTTTTTGCCTGACTTGAAAAAATTTATTTTTTCTATAGTTGTGCTTAGGTATCTTTCCTGATAACACAGCATGTTTTAATATCATTTCCCAATTGCCTTTACATAAGAACAAACAGAATGAATGTGCTAAAACTAATGAGACTGCTCCTTTAAACTAATTGAATCATTTAACTATTTATACTTATATTTCACAAACTGATCAACAAGAGTCAAGGAAATGATACAAGAAGAGAAAACAAATTGAATTGTTCATGAATTTGAGATATGCAGACAGAAGGTGGGATATTCTGAGACACAATATTTCCATCGAAGAGCTACAGATAAAGTACCCTGTCCTGTTCACGAAAGATGAGGTTAGATAAGATGATACTTTGTCATTTCTATCACAAAATTCGTAGTGGTTAACAGCTCAATATTAAAAATTAAAGACGTGTACTATAAAGCATTAGCAATATTATAAAAAGTATTAAACTTATTTAAATTTTCATAAATAATTCCCATTATCCCATAATGAAAATTATATCAAACTCTATTATATAGCAAGACAATATTAAACACCCCCTTATACCCTTAATATGTATCCTGTTTTCTAAATTTTTTATTTTTTTTTAGATCTGTCAAAAATCTCAAGTTGGCCTGCCTGGACAGGAGAATTCCTCCTGTTGACACTCCCGGCGAAGCATGGGCGAATAGAAAAGAAACCAAGGTCACTGCAGGCGAAGTGTCTGCAACAAGCAGAAACGACAGCAACCCAGGAAAAGCTACTTTGTAAAAATTTATTATGCTGGATGCTGAATTTGCTGTGATTCTGGATGGCCAAGTAGTAGCGACAACTGTTAAGTTCATACAAGCTTTATTTTTAGACGGTCTTCATATGCAATGGGAAGTATCCAAAAACTGTCAGAAAGACATTTACCTTAATTCAACATTATTGGCTGAAGATAAGTGACAAAAATATTACTAAGAACATGAGAAAAGTAAATGCAAAAATAAATGCAGCCTGAAATGAGGTGAAATTGTGAAAAAGATGTAGTTTGATTGTTCTGAAATTTTCTTTTTCCATGTGTTTGTTTCTGATCTTGACCTAAGTTGGAATTTTCATAGCTTTCAGATTTTTTGTTACTTTTGGTTGTATGGTGTAGCCTCGTCATTGCCTTTAACAATGCCTTAGTAATAATATATTAGTTATAATATATTATTTTCTTAAAATGTGACTGTGTATAACTATGGTGTGTGAATAATTTTATATGGTAACATTTCCTGAATGATAAATTATGTTAAAAATTCATATGCTTACCAGTAAGTTACAGGTTTACAAATATTAGAGATGAGAAAAATTATTATCTTGTGTACACATACATATTCCAATGTAAACATTGCAGTGACTTTTGAAGTATTAATTATGTCTTCTAAAATAAGTAATTTTGCCTAAACACAGAGCAACTCCCTTTCAGAGGCCACCACCACTTTAATACACCCCCTTAAGCAGCCAAGGGTTTATGTTTATATATATATATATATATAGAAATATATTTTACATTTTTGCTTTAAAAATACACATTTTATTACACGAGACCAACCCACCTGATGAGGCCACTTTCATTTAACATAAGGGGTGGTCTGTCCGTGGTCTCTTATAGGGAGTTGCACTAAATAAAATGTGCATATATACTATATGTTGGGTACTTATTGATTAAGTTTGTCAAATGATGAATCTATTTAATCAAATGATGAATGTGGCTGATCAAATAACTAATTAGCAGTTCGTCTAATGATTACCATCACTAATCATATGACCAACATGTTGAAGTTGATGAAAGGGGGTGATCAAATAACTAATTAGCAGTTTGTCTAATGATTACCATCACTAATCATATGACCAACATGTTGGAGTTAGTCAAATGACGAACTAGGTTCGTACTAATGTCGAAGCAAAGTTCATCAAATAATACATCATCAAAATATTAACCTAATTCATCATTTTGATGAACCTAATTCGTCAAATTTATTTTCAGTGTATCTGTGATTCACTTTGGGATGAAAAATTCTGTAGCATGGGAAAAGTCAGATGGGAAGCCTTTTCATCAGTCACTGATGCTTTCAAAATTTTAACCAAGCTCTTTCAGCTATAAAACTCATACACATTTCACAACAAACACTGGTTCCATACATGAATTATTACAAGATTTGTTTGCCAAGAAATCTGTACTGCTGGGAAATGTTCCTTCTACTAAGGTAATATATTTTGCAGGAAATTTAATTTTAAGAATAAAGCATATATGTACAAGCCTATCTTGAACTGTACACTGTATATATATATATATATATATATATATATATATATATATATATATATATATATATATATATATATCCATGTTCTGGCATGTGTAATTGAAGTCACTAAGTAATCTGAAAGAAAGTTATACACTGAAGAAGTTTAACGAATACATTTTTCAGCTGTAATACTGTTATTTTATCAAAATGCGTATGTTTATAGGAAAAAAAATCAAAAACAAAGAAGTTGATTTTTTCTCTTAAAATTTAAATTCCTTGCCAAATATGGGTATGTGAGTTTTCAATATTTTGATTTCTCTCGATTTTCCACAGAAAGACTTTACTGAGGAAAACTGTACCAACTTTGGTGAAAATATAGCAAGAACCCACTGAATGATGGCAAAATATCAAGTTGATTATGAATTTCTAAATATGGACATTGTCACTTTTGACCTAATATGGTGATGTTAGGCGATTGATCTGAACATGACACCCCACAGAAATGGAAAGTTCTCTATTGTTTATATAACAGCCAGGGGCACAAAAACTGGAATTTAAGGAGGTGGCTACTGGACTATTGGTCACAATTTAGTTTAACAATTTTTCTAATGAAAAAGAGCACGTTCAAAAAACATGTGTGCCAAATTTCAAGTATCTAGCACGATTTGACCACATATGACGTGCATTTTCGTCAGTGGCCATTTGAAAAATAAAGATAGCGGCCATCCTGGCTGTATTTTAGTATTTCAACCTTTCTGACATAAAAGAGCATGTTCAAAGGACCCATGTGCCAAATTTTAAAGGGTGTTATGAGCATTTTCTTTTGGCCATTGTGATATCATAGGCATCCATAATTAAAATCAAGATGGCGACTGTTCTGATAATAATTCAGTGTAGCACTCCTACTGAGAAGGTAGAGCATGTTTATGAGCATTTTCTTTGGACCACTGCAATACCATGGGCGGCCATTCTTAAAAACAAGATGGCAGCCGTCCTATTAATAATTCAGCATAACACCCCTTCTAAGATGAAAGGGCATGTCCAAAAGTAGCTATGTGCCAAGTTTCATGCTTTGTACCAGCCCTAACAGACTTCACTACTACAAGTGCAATAGAAATTGGTATTTTGTGTATTTACCTTTCATCTAGTGTACTTACATGTCAGTTTATCATACTAGGTTGTTGCGCAAATCCAAAAAACGGCTTATGTCATTTGTCATGATGCATGTCTGACAATTCAATCATGTTTCAGGGGTGCTTGTAGGCTGTAATTCTGAATGATGTATCCAATAAGTCAATTAAGTCCAGGACAATTGATTGGGAAGTCTATAGTTTATTAGGTTGACATCCTGTGGTTTTAGAGTATCCACATAGTTTGGATTTGTGGTAAGGTAGGTTTACTTCTTACATATTAAGCATGAGTACATTCAAATCTTACATAATAGGTAACATATGTTTTGGGGAGATTTCTAGATGCACCTGAGCATTCACAGTACTTTGTACTATGTTGAGTCCCCTAGTTCCAGTTGCCAATTGCCCCAACTTTATGGTTAGTGACTAGAATATATCACAATTGGAATAATACAATCTTGAATCTTGGAAAGGCGCTTTTTTTTTTCTGGACGCTTTTTTTTATTAATGTCATGTTGCTCAGAAAAGTGTTAGTCTAAGCCAGAAAAACCATGAATTTTCTTTTCAGTGTGCATGATTTACTTTTGTTGGAAAATCGAAATTTCTCTGATTTGAGCAACTTTCAGTGTGTTGTGATACTGGCATTGGATAAACATGACCTCCAGTTGTAAAGATATTTGTTGTTAGGTCTTGTTAGTAGTTACGACTCTTGTTACCTTACATTTGAGTTCTTGCAAAAATTTTTGGCAAGTGAGTGTTCATCAGTTGCATTGATCTTCCAAGTGTGATAAACCTTTGAAGCTGTTAGTGTTAAATATCTTTGTTTTTAACTACATTTGTATGGAGGAAACAGTGGTTCTAGGTGGGTGGGTGGGTGATTAGGGCTTTACGTCCTGTATTTCTGCACCAATTGGGCTAATTAGGACAGGCAGAGACCATGGCAATGAGACGAAGGATGAAACAGCCATCCAACTTAGGCTCGACCGGGAATCGAACCCGGGACCCAGCGGTTGGAAGCCCAGAGCGCTACCTCTAAGCTAGGCCCCCACCCTCAGAAAAAGACAAAAACATAAACAGGATGGGGACACCTGAAGAACTTGGATGATAGTCACATGCTGTGAATGCTAAGCATTTTCAAATTTGAGCTTTGATGTACATATATTATATGTCGTTAGTCAGAAAAAGACAAAAATATAAACAGGATGGGGACACCAGAAGAACTTGGATGATAGTCACATGCTGTGAATAATAACCATTTTCAAATTTGAGCTTTGATGTACATATATTATATGTCGTTAGTCAGAAAAAGACAAAAATATAAACAGGATGGGGACACCAGAAGAACTTGGATGATAGTCACATGCTGTGAATAATAACCATTTTCAAATTTGAGCTTTGATGTACATATATTATATGTCGTTAGTCAGAAAAAGACAAAAATATAAACAGGATGGGGACACCAGAAGAACTTGGATGATAGTCACATGCTGTGAATGCTAAGCATTTTCAAATTTGAGCTTTGATGTACATATATTATATGTCGTTAGTCAGAAAAAGACAAAAATATAAACAGGATGGGGACACCAGAAGAACTTGGATGATAGTCACATGCTGTGAATGCTAAGCATTTTCAAATTTGAGCTTTGATGTACATATATTATATGTCGTTAGTCAGAAAAAGACAAAAATATAAACAGGATGGGGACACCAGAAGAACTTGGATGATAGTCACATGCTGTGAAAGCTGAGCATTTTCAAATTTGAGTTATCTTTTTATTTACTCTTCAGTAGGCTCTTAATATAAATCATCTATTTCAGTGGTTATCAAAAACCAACATAAAGTTTATGCCCAAATTTTACTTCATCTCTAAAAACAATCAAATAAAAAAACAATATTTCTCATATAAGTATACAGCTGTTATATACTATCACAGTGTAATATCAATAATGTCTATCAGCAATATAAATCATTTTCTGTATAATAAAAAAGGACGGACTTCAGCATCACATTGTCCATGACTTAGTGTAAATTGATGTGGCAAGAACAATGACGCTCAGTGGAGTCATTCTAAAACTACTGCTATATTTCACTGTGGTATACGTATTATTAGTGGAATACAAACTGCTAAGTTACTGTAATGTAGTTAAAAATGTGATGTTACAGAAAATAAATTCTCAATAAGTAAACATGGTCCAATACCAAAAATTGGCATAACTGATTAATATTTAAAACGCATGCGAGGTATCACAGTCTCGTCTCTCAACTTTAAATACAACATATAATGAATACTTAATTTATATAATAGTAACTTGTATTGATATGTGTTCAATATTAAAATACTAAATTCTAAATTTAATCATCTAACTGACAGATAAGTGCAGTGCCTCTCTTAATCCAGTGCTGGACTGGTTTATCAGTGTTCAATAACATGCTAATAACATAATTAGTGGAGTGACCAGTCGTAGAAAGCGTTCCACGTCTTTCGCTGGTCTTGTAAACCGGACAAAGGTAACGGTCACTTCCTTCCATGATATTTTCTGTCCTCTCTGGTTTCAACCAAACAATTGGCAGCATGTCGTACAGGATTTTAGGATGCTGTTCCGCTAAGACTCCACTGTAAAATGCAAAATAAAGATGTCTTATTACAGTAGTCACAAATCACCAAATGCTGCATCATTAAATCCCAAATATACAAATACCAATGTTGACATATCTGCTTATTTTTAATCAACATTCTATAATCAGACCATAATTTATAACAATAATGTTCTAATTTTTCTTGAGATACAGCAAATAATATTTTAATTATCAATCATTGATGACGAGAAGGTGAGCAATTTCACCAGTTTTGGAAGAATGAAATCAGATAAATGTTGGAAATAATTTTCAACTCATCAATCTAACAATAATAATGCATTTTTGAGAACCTCTTTGATCGACACTTTTGTATTCATACCATTTCCATCAGCTGCTTTTATGCATCAAATAATATTAATAAAATCTGTATGCCTCGAAAGTTGATAGGGATTTAAAATTTTCAAATTATGTGCAACATGATAGAATCGACAAAGGATAAAAGTCTTCTCTAATATCAATTGAGTGCATTACCAGAAATGTATGATATATAAATGTTCTGAAAAAAGATTTGGTGTGGGAGAAATGGACTTCTTGAGTATATAAATATCAATAAATGTGTGCTGTACATGAATTTATATTGAATTACAAGAAAGACATGGTAAAAAAGAGCAGAAGACATTAAAATGCTAAGAATAAAGCTACAGTTAAGTATCATTAAAATCCTTAATGTTGTACATACCCCCTGTTTGAAGAAACACAACAGATTAAATTAAATTAATGGGTGATTTGTTTTATATGAAACACTCCAGCATTGTGAGTAACATTCCGCATTTAAAGCTCGCATATCATCATTGTATTTGTCATGATCAGTTACAATAAAGTGCCAAGCAAAGTCACATTGCCTAATGACATTTTGTTGGAAAAATATATAAATGTTAATAATTATATCAATTTTATGTGAGCATATGTTTTGCATATCAAAGCTCATTTTCACGACATCAAAGTGTCGCCTACTGTGCCAGTTCCCATGCACGGCGATCTTTGCCTACGGGAAAATGATCAAAGCTATGATGCATGGTACACTATTAGTATTCGTACTAAATTGGTGATTAACAACAAATAAATTGGCAAATGTAAATTTTCTGCTTTACATTAATCCAATTGATGCTAGGATTAAGATACAGCAGCAGCAATTATATAAATGTTAAAACTGAAACAAAATGTCATAACTGAAGAACGTTGCATTGCGATTTGCGTTGTATGGAGTGATGCACAGATTGTCCATGCTCCACAAAAAAGTACACACTCAAATTGTCTCCACACGAGTGATTGTTATGTTAGCTGTTTTGCAGTATGAGCAGAAATTAACAATGTTGAACATTACCTCTTTCTATCCCAACGCGCTCCGTCCAAAAACAGACCAGAAATGTAAGCGCCATTAGGTGGTCCAACCTCACTAGTGTCTATCGGAAGTATCTGTAATAATTATTATAAATTGTTTAGTTTTCATCAAGCCACAAGAGATATATGATAGCTAATACTATTTTAAAAGAATAAAGAAAGAAATTACACACAACAATCAAAATTAATGGAGCCTGGGGAACAATAAAAATGGAGATGCTGAGACCGGGGCCCTTTGGGACATGGGGGTACATTTGGACACCTGTCATATCTGGGAAATAAACAACTGCAATAATCCAAGGCTGGCCTCAAACTAAAGTAGGACAACATCTTCATTTTATCTGTGGAAACCATCAAGATGAAGTGAAGCATTCAGCTGTGGTAGATCATTTCACGTTTTTTGAGTCTGAAGTAAATTTTCCATTCATACTTGCAAACCCTAGTGTTTCATACCATAGTGCACAGCAGTTGTGCCCTATCCATATTTTATAAGTATCTTTTATAGAGATTTGAGTAAGCATGGTAAAAACCACTACATGGGGACCATTGGGACAGTCAGGTCTGGGTACATTCGGACAGTGAGGTGACTGTAACCAAAATGATGTTGAATATCTATTATCAAAGTATGGCGAGAACCAAAAAGATGAACTTGAGAGGCAAGGTTAGAGTGGCCCTGACCTCAAGAAGAGAAGATTGCAGGGAAAGGCTGTGTCCGACCATCAAGGCACTTGATCCTAAATTCATGTCCTCACAGGTATTTGAAATTGGTAAAAAAAAAAACCAGGCAATGAGTTTAGGATATGAGCTACATGAAAACATCCACAAAGTCAATTTTTCATCTAATGCTTATCATAACAAATTTCAAATTATGACTGGGACCAATTTGTGGAGATATATAGATGCAGTGTACATGGTTACATTGCGACTTAGTCACTAGATCAACAGGCGGCTCTGCAGGTCTTTGTCAGTGCCCTCTGTGAATCAATATGAATGTGATCATGTGACAATAACAGTCGGCCATGATGATGACAAAGCAAAGAGGGCAGAAAATTATCACTGGAAAGATAGGAAAAATGTAAGTTCTATCTGATAGAAGGATGTAACTTTACTGTCAAAAGTTGGCCCAAATTTTGTTATGACAGCCTACCTATGTTTTTAAAAGTTCCAATGTGCATAAAATGATGGGCAAAAACTGACTATAAAGTTTTTTTGTATTAGTATAGTTTTGTTGACACAGCACTGTACAAATAATATAGAAACTACCCAGTTATTGACACAGTACTGTCATGGAATTCCTAGCAACTGACATAACACTGGCAGAAGCCATTGCTATAAAAAAGTACTAACCTCATAATCGAAGCTTAGTTGATCAATTGGAATAGTGTACTTTCTGGCATAGTTCTGCATCACACCAGTCAAAAAAGCTTGCGTAAAGTAGAAACCAGAAACCCAAAAAACTGGAGGCTTGCCATCGTCAAACCAACTCTGAAAAAAAAAAACCAGCATTTCTTATTCAGAAAAAAAATAATAAATTTAGATACGAACCAATATTTACATGATCAAATAGTTAAAGTTATCAAATTAGTTCTTGAAAACAGTTAATGCCATATGGTGGAATTTATGGACAATTTTTTTTTGGAATTTGCACAATGTATAACAAAACAAATACAGAGAGACAAATAGGTCTTTTTTTACCTCAACATGTCGGTAAAATTCATTCATTCATTCTTTCATTCATTCAGAGAAATTTATTTGACACTGACCTTCAGGAATTTCATTCTCTCTAAGAAATCAGAAACGTAAGAGCCCAAGGGCATCAAAGAGGGGTAGGACCTCTTCGCCCACATGTCTGGGATTTTTCCTAACATCAAACTGTTGGATAACGCCTCTAAATCAGTTGACATGACCACCAGACCTTTGATGGCCTTCTGAAGGTTTTGCAGACTTGTTCTTATGATTGAAAGCAACCTGGGAAACAAGAAAAGAGACAAATATATTCAATATTGTATCTAAAGCCTCCATTTAATGGGTCCCAAAACAATGTAAAATCTAAAAATATTCTGACTAATTCAGTACATATATAAGTAACTCATCCTAACATTGCAACCAAATAACTAAACCTTACTTGTTAAACCTCTCCATTTCCTGTGTGAGGACAGTGTTCATACTCTCTGCAAAGGTCACAGGGAACTTCTGACTAGCTACCTCAAGGTCAAAGTTTAGAGGCAACTGAAAATAAATAAGGAATTATTACCCATTTGACTTCTAATTCAATGGGAATACCAACCAATGCTGATATGCTTCATCATGTTCATAAGATTGGGAATTTACCTTGCTGAGGATGTCGTTAGCAATGGCGAGTAATGTTTCCTCACCCTTGCCACTGGCTCCACCCTCCCCACCACCTTGTGTCAACAGAACATTGTCAAATATTTGTTTTGTTTCTTGCAGTTCTCGGGAGATGTCAACATTTTCATGCATGCCGAATACCTCTGGTGCTTGCGTCTGAGGTAAGTTCTGGAAAAAAAGGTTTATGTTTATTTAATCATTTCTAATTTATTAGTACTTGAGTGTGTTGAAACTAATCATTAATTTAGTGGGGTTATTCACCTTAATAAATTCAACATAGTCATCATATTCTCCCTTTGGTGGCACTAGGTAAAGACCACTCGGTGACATTTTGTACTTGCTATCTTCAATGATGCGGTTGTTACAGAAATCAGACAGAATTGTCATAAGACATCGCCTGTCGCGTTCATCTGTGACACGGCCACCGTAGTTACATTCTCCAGTCAAATATGCGATGGCATCAAAAGGCACGTCAATATACTCATTGATAAACATCTGCAAAATATAATATAATATATTAAAATCAACCTGTGGATTTGCATCTGTAAGCTTGAGATTTGATTTTTTGTAATATATATATACCTGGAGCTGTCTGACTGAAATTCTTAAATCAGACTCATTAAATCCATAAGGAATATTCCAACCAATTGGTCCAAACTTCCTCCTTTCTTGCACCAGGGCATGGAAGAAGCAGAGTCCAAATAGCAGCTTTTCGAAGACCTGAAATTTCACGAAACCAATTGGTTAGTCAGTGCATAGACACTTGCCGAACTACAGAGCACAGTCAGTATAGGAGAGAGAAGGCTGTGGACTCCATCAGATTTCTCAAGATGCAGCAATGAAATGACAGCCAATTTTGCACAACCCATAACATCTTACCTATTGATATAAAGTAAATTACTGAAATTATACCATCAATAATATCGCAATTTTAATGGGATTCTACACTTGAAATCGCTTTCTCATCTCTAGAGGCAGCTCTGAGAGACGTAGGCCAATGAATGAATAGAATTGGTAGGCGTGGACTTGAAAGGGTCAATCAAATCGTGGTAGGCCAATGACGACTGCCACTTGAAGTGAGAACAGATTTCGCAAGTCCAGCACCATCTCTCTTTATTTGACAAGTTGAACAGTTATCATTACTGGCGAAGGGTGCCTGTGGCCAGTGTATCTGTACTAATGTGGCCATAGCCTTTCTGTCATGACATAAACTGACCTAGCATGATGTGCACAGAGAATGCTACAATGCAATGTCATATACTTTTCAGTTCAATAACTTCGGATTCTTACATGTTCCTTTCCTGGAGACCCCGTGAAGAATTCTGGGTCGTTGATTGGATCGCTACTGTATGACTGGAGTAGATTTTGACGCAGTCCTGTTGGTGGTTCATTGGTCATCTTCACCCCATTTTGTAGAACTGTTACTGGGAACTAAATGAAAACATTGCTTCATGTTTACTTGAGCCATATTCAAAGAAACGCTTCATTGCTTAATGCTAGATATTAATTGAGGACTCATCTTATCTTTACCTTATTTGACGGGTAGCTAGTGAGCCACAGTCGGAAGTCCTGATGGGTTGTTTCTGGCTGGAAGTCCTCGCATATCTTTTCTAAGGTGGCCATCCAACTTACAGCCAGGTGGCAGTTCTGCAGCATCACCCAGCTGCCATCCGCTTTTGCATTCTCAATCATTTTTGAAGCAATCGGACCCTATTACAGGAACATAATATGTTTACTATTATTTAAAGTAGTTTTCATAGACTAGGAGTAGGAAACTAAACTCCAGAGGATGTCAGAGCTCTTATTGGCTAAGGCATTCGCTCGCCAATGGGAGTTTCAGGACTCGCATTATATCTGGAATTTAATTTCCGAGTATGAAAACTGCAGTAATATGTCCTTAGGGAAATTTTAGGAATTAATGTGTTGTTTAGTTAAACAGACAGACACCAAGTACATCACTAAGATTGAAACAACAGTATGGTCTTTAATATTTTAAGGTTTCTTCAGACTGAAAACTTTTTGTCTCTAACAATGCATGATTTGATAAACAGCGATTTACCTGACCCTGTCCAAGAGATATGGAGTTGAATTTATTGCCACCGAAACCTTTGTCATCTGCAAATTTCAGTAGGGCCATCGTTGGATCTGCTCCAGGTGACAAAACAAAGATGAGAGGAGCACAGCAGTTGGAGTCAGCGTAACTCTTTGCAAGGTCAAATGGCGGAGGCTCAACAAACTTCTGGCCAAGTTTTTCCTTTACGAAGCTTGTCATGGCTGGGACAACCTGTGTTTAATAAAGGCATTTCATTAGATATGACCAGTCACTCAAATGAACCAGGAGTTCCACAAGTGAAATATAGTAAATTATTTTCAACGAAGTACTTTATAAGAACGCATACTTTATCTGGACGCAAACATCGTAGCGCGATCATTTTCTGGAAATCATTGAGCTTTTTATTCCAAGGCTCGGGGATATCAGCCAAGTGAGGTGCCTTTTCATCATAATACTGTTGCCACTCATGCAAATGATCTTGAAAGTGTTGCCTGAAAAAAAAAATCTGGTTTTAATTGATTGCTTGTGGCTTAAAAAGCAATAGCAGTACAGAAAAAGGTCAACGTAAATTTTTAAAGTTCTGAATTAGAAACTTTATACAAACCTAAATCCTCCAATCTTTGGCATGTCTGAAAATCGACAAATTTCATCCCAAGATTTGTCAGACAACCAGGTAGGATCTGGATTAGGAATCTTATTCTCGAGGCCAACTCCTCCAGTGAGGAAGAACATGAATTCATCTTGATCCAAGTCCCCTCGAGCTCTGCATTTTTGAGGATAACATAACATCTTATTATTATAATTCTAATGTAATTATTGTAATAAATCTTTTTACTAATGTAATTGTTTTACTGATAGTATTTTCCACCAAGTTTTATTTTGTGATTCAAATATACAATGAAAACAGTACTTCTCAGGAAAGCTAACCATTTAAAACAAGTGCAAGATATTTATTCCCATTTACCTAAACTGATTTACAGCAAATTATAGAGTGCAATACATGCAGTGTATACTTGTGCAGTTTTAATGTTTTCATACATGAACAAATGACATGCACCATGCAGAGTTATGTGAAACTATAATACAATAATAATAGAAATAAGAATATGACTAACACTAAAAGCTTCAGAATTTGAGTAAATGCAGCAGTTCTACTTACAACATAAGCTTTGTACATAACACAAAGGAGAAGAGAAGTTTATCTTTTTCAAACAGTGATCGGCAGACATTGCAGTATAGACCATAAGTGAAATGATCTGTCAAGTAACGTAATCGACGTTCCAGGATCTTTGATTTGTTGCTGTAATTAACCAAGGTATTTAATGAATATGAAATTTCTATTTAGTAATCATTTTTGGTGACGTCACATTTCAGAAGGCAGGGATAGAAGCTCCCCACATATTTGATAGAGACATCAGTGATTCGCAAGATGGGTCTTGACTCTTGATGAGAATTTATGAGATGTCTGCATTTTCATCATCATAGATGTTGCTAGAAGATATGCACTGTGAGAAAACAGTTGTTAACTACAGAAAATTGGCAATAGGAATTGATCAAATTTGATGGCATTTCTAATGTGCAGAAATACGCAAGGTAGATTAAGTAATCATTTCGGTATACTTGGTGTACATGCTGTTAGTAAACACATACAAAGCTGAGCGGAAGTATCTATCATGATGAAGTTAGTCTATTTGTCATTCTATGTGTTAGTTTACGGTAGCAGATGGATACTAAGTTCAAGGGCAGCATCTTGCCTCTACTGCATACTGATGTACATGCAGATTTGCTGTACCAACTAAAATGACAGTTTACTTACAAAAATATATTTGTACTCAGCAGGACTGAGAATAACAGTTTGTGACTAGCGAATAAAGAACGACAAATATTCTCATACAGCAGCAGTTGAAAGTTTTCTCGTAGGTATCTCAGTCGTTTTTCCAGTATTTTTGACTTATTGCTGAAAAGTTTCAAGGGTAAAAGAACTTCAAAACAGAATAAACAATTGAGCGAGCTCCGAACCAAAAGGATCCATGCAATCATGCAAGCATTGCTAAAATGTTCAGAATGAAAGGCTACAAAATGTTGCACAGGACTGCACTTTTAAAAGACCTATAATTGAGAAACTGGTGAATGTTGACAATGGAATACGCTCCTTTATTGGAACTGAAATGAAGACGTGCATCTCAGTAAAACAACCTAACATTTACATGCGTGATCTGTCACACCGATGATGTCTATCACCAGGTGACCTGTACTCACAATAACAGATTAGCATTTAGCAGAAAGGAGAACACCAAGTGGTGTTTCACAAACAGGGATCGGCAGACATTGATGAACAAGCTGTACTGGAAGTGGTCCTTCAGATACCTCAGTCGTCGGTCCAAAATCCTTGATTTGGTACTGATGCACAAGTTTTAAAACATAGAAATATCAATCCGGCATTGTAATTTACAGATTCTATAGAACAGGAAACTCAACTCCCGAGGACGTCATGTGAATCCAAGACTCCCATTGGCAGTCATTCAGCCAATGGGAGTCCTGGTTTGCACATGACATCCTTTGGACTTAATTTCCATGTCTATTTAAGTTCTGCTGTAATTATCCTGAAAAATCTTAACAAAATACAAATAGTAGTACACTGTATACCAATTATACACTATAAGCCAAAATAAATGTCCAATAATATTTGGTCTTAGTTTTACATTTTTGAGAAGCACAAAATAGATATAAATGTTACCAAAAGGTCAAAGCCCAACTTTCTAACCCATACAAATGCCTCTCTGTACAAATTAACTTCAAGTTCCCTATCTTTGCAATAATTTTTTGCCACTTTTTCATTAGTATAGCCATTTGTTATGGTCGCTAAGAAGCAGCAGAAATTACAATAGAAAATATAGTAAAATTCTGGTTATTTGGTTCCCACAACTGTTTTTATCAGCCAGAAAGTTGGAATTCGAATTGTTGAGAATATTTCTGTCCATTTCATGCCACTCCATGCCATTTATGGCAAAATATTCTCAAAAAACAAGTGGAAATTCATTTTGGATCCTTGTATAGTTAACAATACCCTCAATTTAAACAAGATTTGCATTCTATTTACTGTATAATGTAGGAATAACCTGTATGAGTATAGAAAGTAGTAATTCAAAGCATAATTGTAGTGCAGAAGTTTGTGCTTACCTCTCTTGAATGGAAAGTATGTAAAGATTGATAAACCAAGTCAGAGAGTACTGGTACATGGGATCAATGTTCGGCAAATCAGCAATGGAGAAGAAGAGAATGGAAGAGTGGTTGGCTATTGGTCGATAGCCTTGTCTTGATTCATCGATTTTCTTTTCCGTTTCCTCGGCAATCTGAAAAGCAGAACAGTCATTGACAGATAGCTAGGTGGATGTCCATCCTATGTATTGAGATAAAGCCTCTATAGTGTCTAGTGCAAGAAACTCAGCGAGGATTCCCAATTGACAAAACTACACTCACCGTCTGCTTTTTGGCGATTTCATCCGACAGAATTTTGGAAGAGTCAAGAATCTTGATTGCTGTTTCATCCTCCAAAATATTTCCCTCTGACGAGGACAAGGTGTGCAGGATTTTGTCTTCAATTTCTTTCAGTTGTTTCTTATTGTTGGCACTTGTCACAATGAGCGCTTGTCTTTCCTCTTCTAAATCAGGTCTTTAAATATCACAAACAAAGATGGATAAGTTTTCTTAATCTGAACATCTTGTACAAGAAATATTCTGATTTTGAAAAATATAATTAATTACTTTTCTTTAGCAACAACGATTCCCAACAGCTGATCTTCTAATCCTTCTGGTGTAATCATGAAATTCAGCAAGGTGACTTTTGTGGCGACCTCTGGCAGATAGTGAGGATTACGAAGCTTTGTTGTGATGTAAAAGTTGAAGTCGTGTGAGTACTCAATGACATTTTCACCAAGCCTTATCATGTCCACTCCACCTGGCAAATTATCAAAGATTAATAAGAGTGGGACAACTAACATTCTTTTCACAAAAAATTGATATCCCAAATCGTACAGAATATAAAATAGTATCTTGTAATGTGGATTTTAGCATGTTATTCTAGTAGAGGGTTCACACAGAACTTCCTATAATGGACAATGACTGGAAGGTAAATAAATATTGATCAGAAAGTGTAGGGCAATTCCAGCTCGGATGAACATCATACTATTACGACATCACATCTCCATGTCAATGATATATCAATGAGAAATGAGAAAAAAAAAACAATGACAAGTGAATCTAATACAATGAACTACTTCAAATTGACAATGTCAGATGTGGACACAACATCAGTTTCATTTGTTCCAAAATGGATGAGGCAAATCTGTGGTATGAGTGACGTTCAATCAAATATACCAACAATTAAACTTTATGTGAAACATGTGAAACATGTGAAACGGCTATCCAGGTGACAATGTTTCACACCACATGCTTTGCACAACATTTGATTATTCACAAACCTGAATCCTCTGTAAAAATGTTATGTTGAAAATTAAGAATAATGCATTCGTCATTTATGGAATGCCATGCAAATAATATGCATTTATCAAGATATTTAGATAATGGGCTTCTCATTATTAACGGAAGGAGCCACCACCAGGACAGTCCAACCATTGTTTAATGACATGATAACACAGTCAGGTCATTAAGTGCAATTGATGACGTCACATGTACATGACTTGATCAAACTGAGGTTGCACCGTCTGCCGGCGTTAATTACGAAAATCCCAATTGATGCAAGTTCAATTTTCCACCTAAATTGACATGAGACTGGACAATTTTATAACTTAGGCATTCAAACTTTTAATTTCAATCTTCAATGTAACTTCTCACCAAATTGTCACAAATTCATTTTGTGTTATAAAATTGTACAGTTTACATTGCCTTCAGTTGCCAATCTAATTAGAACTGACAGATTCTTGAAGACAAATCTGTTCACTGCATGAGCACAAGCGTAGAGTCATGCCACGCTTCTCTGCTCCAATTCAAATTCATAAAAAAATTCAAACTACATGCTTAACATGATGCATTCAATCATTTAGAATTTTTAGTTTTCTTATGGCCTATTGCTATTGGCTGATGATATTCATGCAAAATTTTCATACTTGTTTTGAATGTCTGTTTCAGCAACAGAGGTTCCAAGGATGGGTCAAGTTCCTCCCCAACATTTTCAAGCAGAGCAGGATTTCCGAAAGTGATGCAGTTCTCCAACGTCCTCATGTAGTCAGAATCTGTAAGTTTGATGACGGCCATTTTGTTGTCTTTTTCCATGTTCTTTGTCCACTTGTTGGCTTGACCTTGAGGGTCAATCATCAACGGCCTGCAAGTTCAAAATTTACTTCATAATTAAAATGATGTGCGCTATCACATTGAATGCTCATAACAATAAAATTATGAAATAGACTTTATGTATGAAAATTTTGTTTCATGTTTCAGGATATCTATCATACCATCGGCGTGAATTAGCCACAATGACACCATTGTCAATGGAGAAGCTGTCTCTTGGCAAACCAGCGATATTCCATGCTTGGATTTTGATGGGTTCACCAAGAGTTTTGGTGAGTGAGAATTTAGCTGAGCATGGGATCTTCTTGTCCTGAAATAAAAAGAGCACAACCATTTACATGCATTACACACAAATCCAAAAGTTTACAAGCTTGTTAATTGCAATTAGAGTATGCAAATATTATGCTCGTCTAGTGCAAATGTCACATAATTTGTCTTACCAAACAACTCTGGACCCAGCTAGTGGTGCACTCTTCTCTGAATGCACTGGTGAATGGTCCCAAGTAGGCGATCACACCAGCTGAGACCAGCACATCACCCAGCAGATTGTCATAGATGTTTTGTAGCTCTTTTGAGGCTTGCTCCCAACGGTCTTTCTCTCCTCCTAATCCACCAATGAGTTTTTCTGCTCTGTCCAGTTTTTTCCCACACAGGTCTACCTATAATTGTTCAAGAAGTTTCCCAAGTTAATCTCTTTACACATAGTTACATATTGCTTTGCATAGACCTAACTGACACAATCATAGCTTTAAAACTAAGACAAATTATTATTAACCTGGAATTCCAGCTTGGCTTTTTTCTCTGTCATTTCATGGAACTGGTCGCGCAGGTCTTGTAATCTATCTTGGACAGCTTTGAGTTCAGATCTTTTTTCGTTCAAAGCCAGCATAGTTGTTGCTAGTTCTGATTCTGCTTCCGCGAGTCTTGCTTTCTTGGGCGCAACGACCTTTGCAACTCGGTCGTAGATTTCCATGGCAAGAACCCATTTGCAAAGGCCTTCAGCAGCTGATGAGGCGTTTGCAACTTTCATGGGATCAAAGTCAGGGTTGCTCAAATACTCCTTTCTGATTTTCTGCATAATATGTACAGGAATGTTGTCCTTGTCATAATCTTTAAGGTCTCGCAGGAAATTCATATCACCAAGCAGTTTCTTTGAGGGTCCCCAGTAGTCTAACACCTGTAATTGTACAACACAATTTTGGTTAAGATGAGAAGTGCAAATACTAACCAGAATTTACAGCTAAATGGCCAAGCCATATATGCTTGTGACAAGCAGTAGTATGACATTTTTGGTACACTGTTATTACCTTTTGACCAGATCCTGATGGATCATTGATTTTCTCTGGTTTTATATCCTTCATAACACAGACAGCAGACATCACAATCTTCACTCCAAGAGGAGGATTCTTCATGGATTTCACGATAGTAACATCAGAAGGCTGCAATAGATAACACAAGTATTTATATACATGTAACAGGCTACCACAGACAACAAGAGCATTTTATTTACCAGATTTTGGCTTGATGGATGCAAAAACATGTTATAAACAATTTGTCTTTCTCACTTGTATTAATGAATAATCTTTGACTTCTTAAACCAACATGACCTTGACAAAAACAAACTAACGTTAATTTAGCAATATCCATTCACGCTAAGGCTGCAGAGCTCACCTTCAGGGTGTTCAGAGCAGCAATGGCAGCCTCCAAAGCGGGGATAGCCTCGGCCAGTTCAGCTTCACACTCGTCTTTCAGGGCTTGAGACTGCGCTGCTTGCTCATTGGCTACCGCTTCTTCTGCACGAACTTTCTCAGAAGTCACTTCTACCTCCTTGGATTCTTTCTCGATGATTATCATCATTTTTTCGTTTTCTTCAGCAGAGACCACAAGCTGAGGTTGCAGTTCCTCTAATTCTTTCTGCATGTCTGCTACCTGTGGCCCAAAGAAAGTAGGTGCTTGAAATACAATTGGCTCCATAATTTCATGTCCTGAGCTTTTCATGATTATTTTATTATTCATCTGAGCAGAACACTTTTCATTTAACTGATGTTCACTGTTCAATGCTATTGGGTCCGAACCTTAGTCAGCTCATATGATCAGCTGCCAGAGGCCGACTTAACTGGCAGCAGGCAAACTCAGGCATTTAGATAGATAGATAGCTAGATAACTGGCTAGATAGATAGATAGATAGATAGATATGGAAGTGCAGCCCTCTAAGGAAAGCACTTCCCACTCACCAGGGTTGATAATAGTAGCAAGGAGCAACTTTAACCTAATAAATTCTCCATTGTGAAAGTTCCACAAATATTGTAGAAACATTATGCAAACAAAGAACAACGGTGAAATGCCATATCCATAGTTATGGTAACTATGGATATGGCATTTCACCGAAATTTAGAATTTGAAAAGGTAAGAAATTGATAGAACAAATTAATAACTAAACCTCAACAGAAGACATACAATAACCAAGAGAAGATTTAAATTTATAGGTTACCTGCGAAGAAGCAAAAGCGAGCTTCTCCAGACCAACCAAGTATCTCCTCTTGGCTTTCATGGTCGATTCTTGCTTCTGTGTGATCAGATTCTTAAAGGATGTGATAAGCTCCAGGTACGATGTTGGGGTCACATAATTCTTGCGACCAAGTTGAGAGTAAAACCTGCACAGCAAAGTACTTAGTGATGCAGTGAAGGAACATGCACTTGTGAATAAGTGAGACATGAAAAACATTATTAAACTGCACTGAAAGGGATTTTGATATTTACATATACATAGTTGTACCACCAAAATAGCTGTATGCAAAGTTGTGAGGATAGCACAAATAGAGAATGCAGATTTTTTCCTAAAACGTTAGTGGCTAAATTTCAATTTTACAAGCTCTGGAATTAGTGACTCAGTCACCAAAACAATGTAAATCATTTAATATTTTCTGTAATTAAGCAGCCCATTAAATACAAATTCACACAAACAATATACCTGTGTTGAAAATCATGCAGGGTTCAAAAGAAACCAGGATTAGAAAACTGGAAACTAGCACAAAGTCATTATTATTAAAGAAATGTACTAAGACTATTTAAAACTATAGCCAACTATATCAATAAAATCAATTAGAGCCATTAAACTGGAACAATTATATTAATTAGTGTTACATAAAAAATTCTGCTATAGCAACATTTCCCTCTGCATTTAGTGTTTTGTCACAGCAATTCTTACTTGTCTGATAAATCTTTAGCAGACGTATGGAAGAATTTGCAGATGTGAACAGTTTCTTCCTTTTCTCTATCCTCAATATCGACAAGCTCCAGGTACTTGTTGGCCACACGTTCCAAGGCATCTTCTGGCCAGGCCTATTCAAAGAAATATACATAATCATGTATCACGAAATACATCAAAGAATAACTTAAATTGCAAGGAACAGGTGTGTTATTATTGTAAAGTGACCCACTTGGAACCAGTCAATTGTACAGCAGTTGATGAGGGATGGGAACTGTCGGAGTCGGTTACGGAAAGCGTCACCAATTGGGCTAAAGGCGATGATTATGTGAAGGTTCTCCTTGCAACGCGTGACGAAGAACGCAAACAGCGCCAACGGGCTGAAGTCGGCATTCTTGTCCCCGGCTGCAGCCTGGGCAGCTGGCCGTACCGCCTGAAACAATAACAAATTAACACTAATTATCAAATATAAAACCAAAATGGCACTTTCACAACAACACTACAAGTCCAATTCTTCAACGACATGATTTTGCTCTTTACCATATTTGGTTCTGGTTCATTCACACTTGCTAATTTATGCAACATCAGATTGACTGGAAATTATATACTGTTTTCATGTATTCTATGATTCAATCATGAGGACACTCCAGGATTTACAGAGTAATATGCACTTAATATTGCTAATACATATAGGAAGCAAACAATGCAGTATGAATGGGTCTCACATGTCATCCCAGTTTTATAGAATGAATAAAACTGGGATACATTCTTCACTGGGAATGCCACTTTCAACTCACCTCCAACAGTTCTGCCTTTTCGTCTGGTGCGAACAGATTGGGGACCTCTCCGGTGTTGAGAAGAGCATCTATATCCTCCAGGAATGACTCCTCCTTGATCTGAGCATCGGTGATGAGGAACACAGTGGGCTTGCCCGACCCTCCCGTGCTCTTCAGCAAGTTCTGCCGAGAGGAATCAGGAGGACGTGAGAGACACACAGGACTAAACAAACTGGTGGAGGGTTCATACCCTACCCATGCACCTTTATACACTTTTATTTACAGTTTTTGCAGTTCATAAACAGTCCCCATGTCTTGTAGAGTGACACAGCTAGTATGCTCTATCAAACAAGTTAGGGTAAATTTGTTTCCTTTTTTTAGCTTATCTGTTTGTCTAAAAAAAAAAAAATTGGCATCACTCAGTCAGCATTGTTGGCATGGTTACTTCTATTAGTGAAGACAATAGCATGGGGTTGTTATTCAGAGTTGGGGTTCTAAAACTCCTGTGGTGGCCTTGGGGTAATTACCCTATGATGCGGTAAACAGACAAGCGTTTTCACTGCATACAGTGCTATTTTTTGTGGTCTGGAATAAGTGAAGGAAAGCTCTACAAGACAAGAGGACTGATTAATAAATGTTGTCAAAAGTGCTCAATAATGCACACATCATAGACTATAGTGACTTATTACATTACTCTCATATATGTACAGCATATCGTTCATTATTTATTTATTTTTTTGACAATTGGGATGCAGTGCAGTATTGGAGTAGGACTAAGACTGCAAGATATAACCCCATGACATGCTGAATCTTGGCATACTTTGTGCTCATATTTGGGGAACTGCTGCTTAAATAATTCAGCAAATCAAGAATGAAATAAGCAGCAGTTCAACCTCAACAACACAGTTTGATCAACACGGTAATGCAGTCTTATAGCCTTTCTCAAATTCATGCTGGAGCGAGGAATGCTCTATCTAACGAGCAATTTGCAGATACAAATCATTCAGAATACAGTGGAATACCTGGTTATTTGGTCCAAGATTTTCACATTGCAACAGAAAGGTTAATCATATGTCCTTCCATGCTATATATTATAGTGAGAGGGTCAGATTTTACTTCATCTTATTATGATGTTACAGATTGCTTATGATAAACTTTCTAGGTAATATAAGGCCTGCGCATGATCTTTTTCAAGAAGCACGGCGAATCCATTAATGAGTTCTTTTCTAGGGTGACACCAGATCTTATTCTGGGATATTTTGTGACTTACAATAATTTATTAACCTTCAAAGATGTTTATTTTTAGATTTTTTTCTTTAAAAATATATTTAATTAATCATAATTATTATAACTTAAATTTTTAACTTGACATAGTAGCTAGAAAAATCTCACCTCTGCCTGATTCGAAACGACCTTTGAAATTATCTTTTGCGTAATTTTTTTCTAACCAGTAACCAACTAACTTTTTAGAATATAAGGATTACTATCAAAGCTGCATTATTACCTTCAGGTCCTCTCTCCACTCAGTTTTGCCATAGTTTTTGGATATTTCTGGCTGGAAGACTGTCAAGCCAGACATTGCAGCAGCGAGACGTGTTAAGGATTGTCGTCCACTTCCACCCACACCCACCAAAAGGGCATTGCCCCCAGGGACTCGGAGAACCCGACTGATGCGGGACAGATGCTCCAGGACAAACCTGACAGGGGAAAGTGGAAAATACATTGGATAAATCGGTTACTTAACTAATGCCAACCTCCTCAACTTGCCTTCCATGTCTATGAATTTGCATAAAAATTTCGCAAATCTGATCAGAATCATGTGTTATCAGTGTTCCAGCTAGGCCATTTGAGCATGGCGCCGCGCCATGCTCGCTGCCCCGTGACCGATTTTGTTAGAGCCTTGCCCGAAAAAAAGTGAAGACCTTATTTATAAATTTTTTTAAGGTGCCCTAATATTCTTCTGTGCCATGCACAATTGAAATCCTAGCTCGAACACTGGTTATAAATACAGTCAATGCTGCCCTAACATTCAAGTGATTCAACCTTTATCATATGTTTATAAACAGAAGAGTGACAACAGTCACCTAATATAAATGCCAAATTTCTGACTAAGTTTTCAGTTTTCCCCTTCTGTTAAATGACCACCTGTCTAAAACAGCCAAAGTGATCAATTGTATAAATTATATGATACTTCTATGATTTGTATGAAAAAAAAAGAGACCTAATGAATGAATTATATCCAGGAAGCTCACCTGAATATCACAAGGTTCATGCTGGTTTTGTGAGTGTTATTGAATTCATCCAAACAGGCTTCGGCCACTGTGTAGAAATCATCTATAGACTTGACTTCTTCGTAAACCCTCTCTTCTGGCTCCAGGTCTGGGTTCATATAATCGCCGAACATCAAGCTGCGCAAGTCTTCCTCTCTGACCTGTTGCATTCAGTAACGTGACATTAAATAAATCTCCCTTTTGATTTACATGTAACAAAAAGCATTAACATTTCAGCTGATAGAAAATTATCATCGATCTGAATGTTCAGTGAATTTCAATCATCATAGAAAAGAATATATATAAGACACCATGGTTATTTACAGTACCCATTAGTTCTTCTTAGGTAACCAAGGATACAGAGTCAAAAGTTTACGGTTGAAAAAAAAAACTGAAATCTATGTAACTTACTGAGGAAGGTGATACAGGCGTGAAATGTGACCAATTTCATGTTTAAAGATGCAATTATAACTTTCAATATAAACCTTGTACGCATGGGTTATGATTTAAAAATACATATATGTATGGAACCAATATCAACGTCATGTAAAGCCAGATCCAGGCAAATTTTCTCTTAACATTTCATGCTTGTTGACATAATGTAATTAAAAAAGTTATTTTCATGTCTAATTCAGACATAAGTCTGCTTAATTTATGTGAAACATCAGTGACAACATTTGACTTAAAGTACACAGAATAACTGTAATATGATCATCAGCTATAATTTTTCATTTTCATTTGTGTTCAAAATTCAACAAACAAATCAAGCATCCCATGATTTATGCTCACATAACTTCACATAATTTCAAATATATTGCTCACACTTTCATCATAAAGTTTATGTGATGTGAATGTTTAGATGAGAATACTACTAGTTAGATGACTCAGAGACTATTGTGTGCATTTATAGAACTAGTAGCACTGAGATTCAGAACACTAATCAGAGAAAGTCACTCGTGAATGTAGGATGCGCTGATGCCGCTGAGTTTACACAGAATAGGAAATGCATAGTTAACTAAGTAATCCTATTATGAAAAGAACAATTGTCATTATGACATTATTGTACATCATAGCTGGCAAACTTGCAACAACTTTTCCCATGATCGCCTGTGATTTCAAGCAAAAATATTTGAGTGACCTCTCTGATTACTGTGATTTCTGTGATATATCACAATAGCAGTGTCAAGTATTAATACTAAAGCTACTGAAAACAAGAAAAGAGTAGTATGAAAAGCACAAAAGCCATGATAGCAAGACCTTGTCAAAAGTGCATTGACTGTCATCCTCATCCTCTTCATCATCACTGTCCAGTTCGGACTTAGGTTTGTTAGAGTGCTGCGTTTTATTGAGAGGTGCAAAGAGTAGTTGAGTATGAGAAGGTTAGTTATGTCGGTCACTACGCAGAATGAATGTTCAGCAAAGACCTGCTTGTGTAATAACAGTTAAACTGAGTTGAAGAATTAAACAGCAAAGATACGGCTTGCATTTAAGTTAATGCAAAAAATAAGCATCAGTAGAAGCTAGAAAGTTATTTTCAATAGAAACAGTTTAGTAAGCTAAATTTGTGTTGAAAGATCCTTTGTTTAACTTAAGACAAGCAGCATTAAGTAGCTATGTTTGTAGAATGTATAAGTATGTAGATTGTATGGTTTTAGATGCAGAAAGAATGTGACTAATATTAGTTACAAAGTTAGACGAGTTAACAGTACTACATAGCATCGAAATTTGAAGGCTTAGCCAACAGAAACTCATCAGGTATGAAATGACTATATTAGGTTCTCGAGCCAACTCACCTTTCCACCCTTTCCTCCATTTGCAAGATGTTCAAAGACTGCATCAAAGTCTTCTTTAAAATGGTCCTGAACGAGTCCCTTTACAAGACTGAAATCAGAAGATTATCATATTCCACTGAGACTAGATTTGATTATTTCAATTCAACATCCATCAATGACTGAAAATAGTACTTACTCAAACAGCCACTGACGATCATCATCATAGATGAGACGGTCGTAGAAAACTCTCATCACTTCATGGGACCAAAGTCTGTAATAAGACAAAACAGCATACACAATTACAAATTAGATATCGAACTTTAAAGTACATCAAAGACCAGAAGATCACAGAGACAATTTCCAGAATTCAGTACACATACATTCATTATATATCAAATCCATACTACTGCCAATTTCTAAAATGTATGTCATTGTAATTTCTCGAGATCAAATTTTGCAGTAATTTTTTTATTTTGCATTAATTCAAAGCTGCAATTTGCCACTGAATATGGGAGATTGCTCTTCATGGCAAGAGAAGAGACATATATTCATAAGCATCATAACTCACCTGACCATGACTCGCTTGTTCTCAACTTGGTCCTTGCGGATGAGACAACATCCGAGGATGACACGTGAAAAATCTCGCAGGTTGAAGACGTAATGGGACTTGGCTGGGGTGGGCAGAAGAGAGGCCATTGCAGCCTTGTACACATCCATCGTGGCATAAACCATTTGGTTCCCGATTGAGTAGATGTCTGGTGAAAAATCCTGACTCTGTAAAAGACATACCTCGAGTCTTCAAATGACTATACACAGACAAGGTTTACACAGTTATATAACAAGGTATAGTAATACAAAAGTAATTGGCATGGTAATATAATTCCACTCCTTATTTATGTCAAGCAGTGCACACTGCTCTGTATATTAACAAGACTATGACATAGCTGGTGTCTACATAGGTACACTATACACATATATCCTTCTAATCAGACACTCAAACCATTACTTAGAACTACCTTAACATGAATATTTACATACCTAACTATACCACAATGTCACAACCATATTGACAATGTATCATCGAATACTGATATTATTCAATTAAGACAAACTAGTAGGGATATTGGGATATTTGAAAATCTGTACATGTTACCATAGGGCATGCACCAGGCAAGGAGAGAAGTAATGTAAGGATACCAAAGAAATTAGAAAAATATAATATAAAAGAGATGTAGAAATAGAAGATCAAAATGAGTGAAGTTTCGATGAGGCAGAGATGATCCATAAGATGGAGAAAAATGAGGTTGTCCAGTGACCTGAAAGTTATGAAGACTTGAAGAATAGTAAGACAAGAAAGATTGATAAAAACATGCAGAATATCAAATGCATTGAGTCTTATACTTCATGTACATTGACTTCATTATAAATCCCACTTATTTATGACCAGCTCAGAAATTTGCGCTATCATTAGGGCTGTACACCGGTTCTCGATATACCAATTGTACCGGTACAAGGATCACGGTATGGGTATTGATAATCGCTATGTAATAATAATAATGATACACTAAAACGATCTGCAGATCGGCGTTATTGAGCAAACAATACACCTGCTACCCAGATGTTTTAGTATTTTTGAAGAAAAATATCAATTGATTCTAATTGCAATGACATAACAAAACAGTTAAATGAAGATTTGTTCATTAAATTCCATTGATATATTATAGGCATTTTTCATTCTCCCACTGATATAACTTAACGATACGTATCATGATATCGTATCGGTTTTACCGTATCGTGATACGTATCATGATACGTATCGTATCGTTTTAAAGATAAAGGTGTACAGTCCCTAGCTATCATATATGGAAATTAATGAATCTGTAAGATCGTTGCCATCATGTTGGCATGAGATCAGTCTTGTGACTAATGCCTTAGTCTTGTCTATAAGCACAGATTGTGAAAGGTGAACTAGAAAACCTAGTAGGTCAGAAATATTGAAATTGCCTGTGTTTGAATAAGAAAAACTTTATAAAATGTGACGTTTTGTGATTCCATTCCTTTGGTGATGACCATTTATAATTTGATCATGGCAATACCTCAGGATCAATGTAAATAATCATGGCATCAGGATCATCCATGTTGCCTCTCCTCTGAAAACACCAACAAGCGCAAAAAAATAAAGCGTGCAAAAATCTTTCTGACCCTAGAGTCACACCATTTTTGCATCACTCAAGCCGAATCATTAGTGACAGTAGCACTCAAAATTTTTTCAGCAAAATTTCAAATGCATCTGGTTACCATTGACATTATCTAAATATAATGTGGTGCAAATTCCACGCAATGCTTGCTTTTAAATACAGACAAATGCAAACGCTATTGTATACAAGTTCTAAAAAGGAAATTTCAGACTGAATACATCTATTTGAACAAATATAAGAATATAAATGTATCAAATAAGTGATCAGAAAGTAAAGAAACAAAGTGATCTCATGTATTGATTGCTGTTTGATCATGCACCTGACATATGTCGGAGTGCCTTATGTGAACTTTTTACCATACAGCTTCATGAATTAATTAGGTAAACGGTGATCAAGCCAAGGTGCTTCTTGGCAAGAGTAGGGCGTATCGTGCTGGAAAGCAAAGATATTCTGGCAAACCTGATTGTATGGAGAATGGATCCAAGTCATTCGCAACTTGGCAGCAGTCACAAAATCATTTCATCGCAATTGCTATTCCTAAGCCAACACCCTTGGACCCACCCTATTTGTCATATTTTTGCACTTCAATGGACATGTATACAAACCTTTTCAGGGCATTTATAATTAACCCTCGAGGATAATTCATAGAGATGATGAACCAGTCGTAAGTCAAAGGAAATACATCATCCTTAATTACAAATTTCTATCTACAAATTCCCATGCTTTCATACTTGACATGATACAAACAGTCAAACATACAAACAGTCAAACACACCATTCTAAACTATTGGTATGCTGCATTCTTCTGTATGAATCAACAATTTAACTGTATTGTACTGCCTAAAATGTATGTATACAACAAACAAAAGTACAAGTTGTTTCACAAGCGCAACCTAGCTAAACCATACTTATCATAAATAGTGCTCTATATAATTTGAGTATCATACAAAACACAAACAAATCATTCAAGTAATTTTCCAATTTCAGTTATAAGTGTGGAACTTTTACATTGATATTTAGCTCTTTGAATGAGTGCCAAATATCAGCAAAAGTTTTTGCGTTGGCTGTAAAACACCACTTCACTTGATGGTTAAATCCCGTGAGCACCATATAGAGCACTAATCGCACAGTGTAATACCTATCATCAAGACATTTCAACATCATGCTCACTACATACTTAATATTAACTAATACTATATGAGAATTCAAAAATGACCTTGTCCTCTTCGCTGGGCATCTGGGTTAAATAGCAAATGAGCAAAGAAAGAAAATCATAAATCAATGCACAAAGTAGTGATCCAATTGATGGCCTTTCCATTCATCTTGATGATAGAAATTAACTTCCCACTCTGAAGCACTTCAACCACATACCAAAAGATGTATGTCAAGCAAGTTTTGGTATGTCATGCTCTTTGTAGCTCTTTGAACAAAGACAAATGAAAAAAGAGCGCAGCATTCAGTTCAGACTTTTTTCAAGCAGCTGCATGCATCATTTTCCATTCTTACTTACGACAGTAGCCTTGTGTTTCTACCAGAAGCAGAAGTTAGGATAGAGTTAGAAATACGGAAATTGCATTACCGATTTTAATCAGCTTAAGATAATCTTTCTGAAAGCTGAAGTTAGCAAGAGGCCTACAAGCAGACTAATGTTATTCAACAGGTTCAAACACTGGCAGTTTTAAAGGATAGCACACACTGTATACTATTTGAGCTGAAAGAAAGGGCAAATTAACACTTGATGGCTACACATCAACAAAAGCAAATCAGTTTCATGGCTGCTACCCGAATCAATGCTGAATTAAAAAAGCAAAAAAATTCAGTCTTATATATCAGCGTTAAAATAAAAAGACTTACTCTGAGATATGTGTTGGTAATGGTTGAGAAAATACGGATCATTGTCTCATCATTGAAGGGGTTGACGCCAACAATGTTAAAATGCCTGAGGAAACGAGGAGTGATGTTGTTACGCCCTCCTCCTGGTGGTCCCATTGCCGCCATGAACTGGATGTCTTGCAGAACAATCTTAGAAGTGTCCTTGAGGTCGTACCAGTTACCGTGGTCGAAGAGTTGTCTCAAAAGTTCAATTGGAGGTTGTGCTCCGTAAACCTCTTGAGCCGGCATGTTCATATCATCCACGAAGATCACAGCTTTCTTGCCCATAGGTGGTCCAAAGTAACCTTTTCTTCGCTTATCCATTTTAGACATAATGATGAACTGAAAAATTCACAACACAGATCAATATGACATGTTTCTTGGTCACTCATTAGATTAATTCAGAATTTTTTTTGGTGACAAGTTAACTACCTGAGTCTGATTAGCGGATGTCTGAGCTGAGAAGTTGATGAAAGTTGGGATGAACTTATCTTTCGGAAGATCATTCATCAATTTTTGCTGCACATAGACACTCTTGCCAGTTCCAGTGGGACCCACGAACAGAACAGGTCTGATGAAATACAAATTTTAAAAGCGTATAAATTTTAATAGGGCACATTTCCTTTTCTGAACCTAAAAAAATATTGAATAAAAACTGAATTATCACAATCTCTGCTTATATGTGGCATATTTACCTGTCCATCCGTACACTGAAATCCATTAGATAGGAATAACGCACAGTGTCCATAGTGGGCACCAAAATATCCTGCACCTTCTTGGTGAGTGCCACTGAAGTACCTTTGATGAACTCATTCCAGTGTTTCCATTGTCCTCGTGCCTTTTGCTGCAAAAGTGATCAATGTTATCAATTCCCATATCAGTGTTAAGATCAGAAGTATTCAGTTTTTGTTACGAGGATTTAAACTCATTGTGGGAAAAATGTAAACCTCAAAGCAGTAGTCATAAATCAGCCCGTTATCAGGGAATGGGATTTCAATTTTGCCGATGTCTTTTGGAATAGGATGGTCTTCATTTTTGCCAGCCAGCATTTCTCGGAAGAAGGCATCAAACTTATCCCGACCATCAACGTCCACCACTGCTGCTATCGACCAGGGGATGGAGAACAGGACTGCAGCCTGTGAAATAATAACAAGTATAATATTTTGTTGCAACAAAACACCGTTGATTGCTAAGACACTGCTGGCAACTGTGATGAAATTGCATTGTAAAATCATGTAAAGAGTTTTGAGTTACCAAAAGCCAGATTCGAAGATGACGGTTCTCCTCCACGTCCTCAGCTTCACAAGGTTCTCGCATCAGCATCTCAATCCAGTACATGCATGACCGCACAAGGTTTGCCACTCCGGTCGGCACATGTTCCTGCATATGACACATGCATCCATTGTTACTTATCATACTTCTCTTTTACAGCAATAAGTTGTCACAAAAAATATCTAGTCAGATTTCATGTGAACTCTATGACGTTATTTAGTCCAATAAATAGATGAAATGAACTCAAAACAACCTAGGTTGATTTACTAATTTTTGACCTTCAACACTAGATCACTAACCTTTTTACTAATTTTTGACCTTCAACACTAGATCACTAACCTTACAGTTCTTCTTGACAAACCGAACACATGGATCAATCAGCCACTCAAACATAGTCTCTAAGTAATCGTAGTTTTCTCTCATCAACACTTCTGGAAGAGATTGTAACCACGACACCATGATGGGTCTCCAGCCTAGAGTGACAGGCTCAAGGTAAATCATACCACATCTACTGACAGTGGCGGGCTGTAAAGAAATATTAAGACATGGCCGAGTTAAAAGGCAAATGTCACAAACATAAGAACAGAGTTATAACACAGAAAAAAAATATCACCATAAATCATGACACACTTACAGATGCCTGTGACAAATCCATGGTTTCAAAGATAAGACTCATGACATTGGACATCTGAATGACTTCTCCACTCATCAAGCATAGCTTCTTGTTGTCATCCAATACAGTGTTCATGTTTTCAATCCACACGGCGTCAATAGGGCCATCAAATACAACCCATTTTCTCTCAGGGGTGTCTGCAGATGCAAACTCTCTGAAGGTGTTGGCTGTCACTCCATCAGACCACTGGTAAAAGAAAGAAAGTATTTGACACACATCCATTATAAGATTAAAAAACCTGAAGTATTGAAATGCAATGATTAAGATTTGTGTCCTTACCTCATGGGATACTGGGTCAAACTGACCATACAACTGACCCATTGTGATAGCCTTAGGGTTGATAGTTCGGTAAATGACTTTCTCAAAATCCTCATGACCTCGGCCGTTTAGTAGAGACATTGCTTCTGCCATGGTATGAATGACACTGGTTTTACTACCAAAGGGTTCACCAACCAACATGAAACTGAAATTCACAGAGAGATAAGTATTCTTGTCAGGAAAATGTCCATTGTAGGCTTTAGTTATCCAAGGCATGCATACATTAACAACAGAATTATGTATTAATTTACAAGTTTTTTTTTTTGGGGGGGTTTTTAACCTGTATATACTATATTTCAATCTTTCAAATGTATACCATTGAGTATGAACAACATAATAATAATAATATATTGTGTGCAAAACTTAATTAGACTCGGGCTTTGTCCATGAATAAGGAGTTTAGCTATGTCACAGAAAAAACCTTCTGACAACTTTGAAATTCCTTACCCGTGCCTGACGATCATCATCTCATACATTTGGATAATCTTGTCTTGGAAAAAGTCCACAACTTGCAAGAGGTTCTTTTCACACACTTCCTTCACAGCATCTAAGAAGAGAGTGTAATCTGCCTTGGGAAGTTCAACACCAGGGAAGAGATCCTGAATAATACCTTGGAAAAGCGGGATATCGTGGGCCAAGAACTTGGGTAGATTGACGTCAATGATTGATCTCAGCAGCTGTAGGTAAAATAGGGATTTTGTTTGACATATGATGCAAATTCAGGTAGATAATGTAATGCTGGTCTCATGCAGACCAAGAAAAGTCACCCAGACTCATTTAATAATGTTTATTCATACTATTTTGTACTTTGTGTCATAAGTGTTGGTAGCCAAATCATTAAAATATCAAGTGGAACTCACCAAAATATTTTCATTTTCATCAGGAAACTTGAGTTTGAGGTTGCCAGCAGCTGACAGGACGGCCTTGACAGCTCTCATACCATAATCGTAATGAAACTGGGAAGAAAGCTGTTCTGAGCAAAGTCTGTATGTGGTTACGATCTTCACTGCAAGGTTGCGAGCATCCATAAATCCAAATGAGTACAGGGAAATTTCTCCGATCATGGCATAATCTGGCACCATCATAGCTACTGTTCTGAACAGGACCTAAAGAAAAAAATTAACAGATGTAACATCTCAGCAACATTTCTTAAGCAAACTTATATGTACTTATGCAGGGACAACTCATACAATCAAAGCATTCGTTTTTATTCACTTCCATACAATATTAATTAATTAATGTATAATTTAAAGTACCTTAAGATTGTCAGGCAACTCTGATCTTCCAGCGTAACCAGGGTTCATGGTAATACAGACGTAACAGTTTGTATTGAGAGGGAGCTCCGTTCCTTCAAACATGAATTTGTCTACTTTGCCTTGGATGGCTCGAATGATGCACAGAATCTGTAATAAAGTGAATACAAGAACTTTGATACTAGTTTGGACAGTTAATTCTATGTCAGTAATATTTTTCTGCTATGGTAGATTACCTGCTGGGCAACTACAGACAACACCTCCAGTTCAATTCTGTTGAATTCATCAAAGCAAGCCCATGCACCTGAGGACGCCAAACCTTTGAAAAACTGAAATTTTCAATTAAAATCTATAAACATCTGTTGAACAGCAGAGAGAGAGAGAGATTTGAATTAGTTAATTATTTAAATCTTAGTGAATTTAATTGCTAACCTTTCCCATAGCAATGTAATCAAGACCATCAGAGCAGTTGAACACAACACACTGGACAGCTAGAGCCTTTGCTAAATCTTTAGTGGTTTCTGTTTTGCCTGTTCCAGCTGGACCTTCGGGAGCGCCATTCAGATTGAGGTGAAATGCTCCCATCAGTGTGCGGTAACAACGATCAGTTAGAGGAGTGATGACCAATCTGAAAGTCATAAATGTGATGTATGAGTCTTTGAGATAAGACATGTATTTCTTTTATGATAAGAGTACAAAGGGTGCATGAATTTCACCATTAAAAAAGTTAAACACAACGAGTGACATACCTTCCTGAGTTTCCAAGGTATTCGTACGCATACATCATTCTGGCATTAGTGATTTTGACCCAGCAGTTTTCATCTTCCCAATAGTATCGCAACTGCGCCAACCAATTGAAGTCATTTTCAGATTCAACTCCTTTCTCTGCCATTTCTTGGACCACATCTCGGGCGTGGACATCAATGACCACAAGGGCACCCAGAGTAATTCTCTGCTGCTTGGTCAGTCTACCTCTGACCAGCTCAACAATCTTCAAAAGTTGGTCATTCAGGCGAGAGTAGAATTCCAGGAGACCTGATATAGCATCACAAATTAAAACAAGAACTGAGCAATACTGACAATAAACTCTTTAGATAAGATGGCCAATATATTTGAATTGCTCTGTACTTGCCTTTTGGACCTCCAGGTATGTATTCGTGAACTTCAGCGGTCCAGTACATCTGACTCACACAAAGAACTACTTGACCAGGCCATTCTTTGGTCCATTCTTCTCGTGGTCCAGCTACGTATTGCTGTAGTACAAAATGTCAGAAACCAAATTAACAACATATTCAACATGCACCAAGTCACATTATAAAAAAAAAAAGTAAGGTAATGATATGTTGTCGACACTATAAAGTCCTGGATAGTTCATACATTCATAAATGCCCACCCATGCAACACGGTTACCTCATGCTGCCACTTTTAAGATGCGGTGTTAACCTGTATAGTTTTTCAAAGTCAGGAATCTTACTTTCACTTTCGTTCATGATTTGCTTCTAGTGTTGTCATGGCTGTGGAGCCTAGTATGAAGCCGTGTGTCAAGTTGTGCAGCACAGTCATGTGATAATTTTTCACATTAAACACATTATTCTGTGATGTGCTTCATAAATAGTGTGACAGACAACAGAAATGTGTTGCTCAGGACAGTTTACAGTTTGTTATCCATAGCCACATCCATGCTTTGTGTGATAATACACACTGATTTGTTGTCATTACAAAGTATTTGACTCGTACACTGTACTCCTGCGTTTATAAACTTGTACAAACACACATTTAGAAATTCCTGTTTATGTGAACAATGCATATGGTATCACATAAATGAGACCACACAACATCATATTAATATGCAGTGAGCCTCACAACATTCACAGAACCACCTTAAAACAAATTTCCACTAACAATTACACAACATAAACACTGGCATGCTCATGACAGAACCTCACCTTATGATGTTTTTGTTTGCGTCTAACTTTTCTATCACAAGCCTTATACACAAGAGAGGTACAGAGAAAGGTTAAAGAGAGTTAGAAATATTTTTTTATACTTCAGATTAAAGTACTATTAAGGTCCCCACTATGATCTACCAAGTTCACACTGGAGCCTGGTGCATCACCGTAACCACAAATTCACCAATAGACATGACGCAGACTGTCTAACCTGTGGTATACTATGATACTATGAGCTAACCGTATAACAGCAGAATAGTCTCTGTTATCATTGGAAGTATAGGTGAAAAGAATATACATGCAAGAGTATCTGAAAGAAAGTATCTGTGCATTTTATTGAGTGAGAAGGAAATAAATGTGTCATTTCAGATATTAACCAGAAATTTCGGATGAACTTTCTCCATTAAGAATATAGCATAAAAAAATTACTTGCATCCATGAAGATCACATCTCATCTCCATCAATTTTTTTAACATCCAGAAGAAGATAAAACTTCAGTATACCATTTTCAAACATTAATATAGCAATACAAAATGAAGAATAGGAAACCTCCCTATATAGATTGTCATCGCTGAGTAAATTGACAGTACGATTAGCGAAAGAAGCATGCAAAAATGTCTGTCATGTCTATTGATCAACCATGTGTCTTTTAAAGTAACTTCATTGATGTTTGATTGATGTATTACAAATTGAAAGTTTATTTTCTTGAGTGAACTGCAGATTGCAGCAGATGATTAAATGTAAATGTATGAAGTGTTATTTCTGATCTTCTGACGGTACTAAGCAAAGAAGATCAAAAATATTCGAAGCAATAACATCAATGCAAGAGTATGCATTGGGTCATTGAGCTAGTCATCAAAAGGTAAATGAAATAAAGAAGCATTGGATATTGCAACAAAATTAGCACAAATAACTAATTGTTTCTGTGGTTAACTAAAATTATATTATTAACTTAACAAATGACCCTCTTATATTTGTAATTCACCTGTCCATAGCTCTAAACAAAATTTCAATAATGAAATCAGTAAATAGAAATGACCGGTATGCACAAGAATATCTCAGCTGATGTCACAGTTTGTGTAAATGGCAAATAAGTATACCAGACTTTAATCACATCATAGTAGAGTTTAGATAGCTGATTGTCTTACCTCACGTGAAGCTGCGATGACATCTCGGACTGATTGCAACATCATTTCTTGCACTTGCAGCAACCATTTCTCCACAGCACCTCGTGCTTCTGCTGTTGAGATTCTTTGACTGAACTTCACCTAAAACAGTGAGGAGTATTAGTAATTTCTGTCAGAGTAATCCTGTTGATTATAAAATGGGTCATCCTCGAACGCCAATACCAATTTTTTAAATTTTATCACCTTCTCTCCTTCGCTACTGTACATGGCATGGATATCCAACTTCTGATCAAACTCAAGCTTTCCGATACCCTCAAAGCATTTCTTGAGATGGGGCTGTACCCTGGTTGGGTCTTTGGTCTCGGACAGGATTTCAAGCATCTCGTCATTAGACAGAAAGAAGAACCTAGAAACACATGATATAAACAATAAATGACGACCAACACAGTGCTATCTAGAATGATTTTAATTAATTCCATCATCTGTAAAAGTCAAATTCAAATTGCTGTAATGTCTATTGTAAAACTCTTGAATGATCCATACCTCGGGAAGAACAATCTCTTCTTTTCAAGATAAGCATTGAGCCCTTTGTTGATTCTGTCCAACAGATTATTACTGTCTTGCAGTTTGGCAAGGAGACCACTTAGTCCAGTTGCTACTAACACCTGAAGAGAAATTACAACTTCAGCGATGGCATCATAGTAAATTTATGGGATGTAACTCATGAAGCTGGAATGCATCCCAGACCATCCTCTCTAAAAGTGTTATGTTTTAGGTAATGCACATGCAGACCATTAGACAAGAAACTGACAGGAGCATAAAGCATTGAACTTACGTGAGGATCTCTAATAGTGTTTTTCATTATGTCCTTCCAGTTCCTATCCACGGTTGAGAAGAGCCGACCCTCCTCTGGCATTTGTTGCATGATGTCCTCAGAAGAGAAGATGGGTTCCAGATATAACCACTGCGCTTGGACTTTCAGCCACTCGTCAATTGTTTCTTGGATTCTAATTAATCGCTCTTCCCATTCCTAGGGGCAAAAAAAAATCTATTTCAATATCAATTGAGCAACATCAAATATTACAATTGGTCATATGCATCTGTCGGTGAATTTCAGCTAAGCAGTTTACTGAGTCTGGGAACGTTCAGCTGCCGAGGAGCTGGCTTATGATTGGATAAAAGCGGTTGCAGACGTCAAACGCAACTATCAAGGACGTTAGAGGCCTCACTACTTTTTGATGCAAATTGAGGTCAGGTCATCCTGGGAGGCTGACGTTCACTCGGTCTCTGTGGAGTGCACAACCTAGCGCATAGCTGAATGATTAAATTCACTGGCTAGTGCCTTTGATTTGATATATGCAAGTATGTTACATCCAACACTGAAAATATTCAAGAAAACTTGCCTTGATTTCCTTCTCGAATGGTTTGATAAATGGAGAACCCCTCATGGTTTGTGTTTTGACAATCTGATCATCCAGCATAGTTTGAATTTCATCGACTGATGCCAGAATGCTGACTCCTGTGTCGCGATATTGTGTAGTGTTGAAGATAACATCCTCCCACTCATCTATCATCCTGACCATGGCTTTCTCTAGAGAGTGTTCCTGCAAAATGACATTGTAATTTTATAGTTTAATACAGGAGATAATACAACAAGGTCACAGATACATAAATTGTGTGACTCTTTATCCACTTGGTCTTAAAAACTAGCTTAAGTTTTTTTATTTCGTAATGATTACAAAAACCCACCTTAGTAGCAGCAGCTGATATATTCTCGAACTGCTCCATGTAAGGTGCCAAGTCCAGTTTCAGCATCTTGCGCAGAGTGGTTCCAGAATCAGGAGTGATGTCGTAGCCAACCACTTCTGAGATTTGTCCCCAGTGACGTCCTCGCATACCTTTGTTGCACATCACAGAAATCAGGGGAATGTTGTCCTGTTGAAAAAAAAAGACAAAGATTCAATACTGATACCCAGAAGCCAATAACCGAATAATTTTATATTCATACATCAATAACTGCATGTCTGATGATTTTGTAACTTATCACTTATTATTTACTTTGAACTCCCTCATCTGTTCCTGAACAGTGTTACAAATAGTCAAAGCCTGCGGAGGAGCGACTTCAGGTTCTGCTTTGTCTTCTTGTGGGTTTGAGCTATCTTCTGTGTACTTCTTGCGTTTCTTTCGCTCACGTTCTGCTTCTTCCCTCTCTGCTTGCATTCGTTTCAGTTTGTTGTTGAAAATCTTCTGTATCTTGTACAGTTCTCTCCAATACTCATCCACTTCTCCTTCGATCGACTCTGCTTCCAGATCCAAAAATGATCCATCCATACATCTGAAATATGTGAAATATATACTTGGCATTTTGTCAGCATTATGCAGGTCCAACTACAACAACAGTTGACTCTTAACCCTTTTATCCTGTATAAGTTGGCTATACAATAGGGCATTATCACAAATGCATCATCAGCATAAATGTACCACTCACTTTTTCTCGGATCTCTGCCAGCGAGAGACGACTTGGAAGAGTCTCAAGAAGGGGTCAATGGAGGCGTTGATCTCATCAACCTCTGTGAACTGCGACAGAGGGAACTTGTAAAGCTGTTCTTCTTGGTTTATCCAGGTGATCATGTCCTGAGCTTCTGTCAGGCGTTTCTGCACTTGACGAACATCTCCCACATACTGCTGCATCATGTCCAGTTCACCGTAGTCATTAAATTCGTCCACTCTCTTCTTCAATTTGTCAAGTTCCAACATCAGTTTCTCTTTGCGCTCTAACAGGGTCTTTTCTCCTTCCAATTTGCTGGATTCTACCAACTGAAAATAATAATCAAGAGAAGTCATGTTAATGCTATATCTTGACAGAATCATGTCCGGAAATAAAGTAATTTTAGACTGACTATAAATCCTGCATACCTCATCATTTTGGTCAAATATTGGATCAATCTTGCCAGGCCACATGAGCACATTACTGTTCAGATCCAGATCATCCGGGACGAATATGTAGACATCAAGAAGATATTGCATACGCGTATAAGCTTCCTGAAAAGCAAAACAACAGTTTCCACTGATTTCTTATACAAAGAGTACGTACATTGAGAATAGCAATATTAGATAGTTTTCAATATAACATAACATACACCAATCCTTTCGTTCAGTTTTATCATTCCCACTGAACGTGCATTGCTGATGAAGGCAATCATGTCCATCAACTCCTCTGAATTTTCGGGCGTTTTAAGAGCTCGATCCTTGATGGTCTCAAACTCCTTGCAAATCAATGCACTTTCTTTGCGATGGTCCTCTGCCACCCTCTCCAGCAAAGTATCAGCATGTCCTCTTGCAGCCTCGGCCAAACCATGCTTCAGATCCTCACAGTCCAGGCGAATCATGTCGTAATGCTCAACACCTGGCAGTCCCATAATGTCACGGGCCAAGGTACGCATGTCTTCTATGTACTGAAAGAATTAACATTCAATGGTGAAATGTACCTCTGAATACTATAAGATTTCCACAAATAATCTATAGACTATTTGTTATAAGGAGGATCTTTACTTTACTAACTACAGTGGTGCAAGTAACCTGACAAATATAAGTTCATTGTGATTCTTTCAGTATGCTGTATCAGTGTTCCGGCTAGGATTTGAATTGGGCATATCGCACAAGAATATAAGGTCACCTAGATAGACTCATATAGGGTGCCCAGCTAGTTGTAAAGCCAAAAAAAAAAAAAAGGTCTTCACTTAATTTCGGGCATGGCACTGACAAAAGCTTGCATGGCGCAAGTGGCTTAGCTGGAAACATTTCATGGAGACAAGCAGCCTACCTTGCAGTATTCTTCAAAGGAATGATCTTCATTCATGAAAGTCTGGATCTTCTGTTTGGCCTCTCCATTTACAACCCAGTCATAAGTTTCCACTGAAATAGTCAGACAAGAACATTTTACTTAAGTGTTGCGTTTCTCTTTTATTCCCATACAATAAGCAAGCAACTGAAACCAACACTTACAATACCACTTGAGAAGTGCCTCGGGCTCTTCAAAGTATCTTTGAACAGCCTCCCTCAGTTTCTGCCGAGCACCTTGGATGATGTGTTCTGCTACTTTTGCATCTGTTGTACTTGTTGTATTGGAGCCGGCAAGCCATGATTGCACAGTGGGTACACTCTGTAGTGTGCCCACCAAAAGATCCACCACAAACAGGATGACTTCCTCTAAATCTTCATAGGTTGGATAGAACTGCATCTTGTCGTCCTCGTAAATGAGTTCCATCTTCAGAATTGGCAGATTTTCCTTGTTACTTTCATCAAACAAATTTACCCAAGATTCCAATGTGTGCATTAGGAGATTCTTCAGCTGTAAGCAGAGGGGCATTCTTTTAGCAAAAATCCATTCTCAATAAATGAGTTTTTCGTCAATAACAGAAGGAACCACCAGCTAGATGTTCAGCCATTTTTTAATACATAATCACCCAATCAGGTCGTTGAGTGCAGCTATTATGTCACCTTTAGATGGCATAGGCTACTATTAATTACATGATGCCCATCCACTCACCAACAGCAAAGTTGAACTGGTGAATTAAATAGGCGGGGCAGGTGAATTTAGAAAATGCTGATCATTAACCTCTTGGGTGATATTGTCTTCATGTTTCAATATGGACAAAGAACAGAGGCACCATTAAGTGTTTACGACCAACTAACAATATTATTCATAGTGTCAAGATCAGAATTAAACTAAGGACTGTCAAGGAAATATGCATTATCCCCTTGGTCAATCTGTTGATAGGACTTATATTAAAACTTGATTATTAAAATTAACTGAAACTGACCTGGTTGGAAATAAGAATGGTGACACAATTATAGAAGGAATCCAGTTTGTCAGATCTGACACTTGTGAAGTTACTCTTGTCGGCAAACACATTTATAATACTTGATAACCAGCTGCCCATCAGTCTCTCTTCAGTTTTCTCACACTCCAAGATGACAGTGTTCCGCAGATGTTCAAATTCTAGCGGCCCTTGTGACCTAAAAGTCGATAGAACACTCAAAATGACATGAAGATCGTATTTTAACACACCCTGGGAATTATTTAAGCTATTGAAGTTCATAAACCCACTGGGATTGATAGGGAATCCTGGAGTCCGATATAAGATTATAAATATGATGGCATTGGCTTGAGTTTAAAGGCACTCAGAAGATGAGCAGTTGGGTTTTACCAAATTTTTATACGTATGGTTTTACCAAAATCTTCATACCTGAGATTCTGGCAGTCTATCAACTGCATATTGCCAAGGGTGTGCTGACACATGTTGAGGACCAGTTGCATGGATGGGTGCAGTATGTGCAGATTTTGTCTGATTTCTTCTTTGTGAGAAACATATGAATCATGCCAGGGAGATGAGTAATCGATATTGTGTTGATCGTCTGGAGCAGGGGCATTGTCGTCATCTTCCAGTCCTGCCACCGCTGGTTTCAAAAGAGCTTGTTGGACTGAAAAATTATAAGACATGTCACTGAAATGACTTTCTGTTGTTTTGGTATTAAATAATGTTTTTTTCCGATTTTCGACTGTCCTGCCGTTGCCAGGTCCAACCTGAATTTTTTTAAGGTATCTAACAAAAACTAGACATTTTACACTCAAGTTTTGAACCTTGAATCTTTAAACAAAATAATGGGAAACAAAAACTTTTTTTCAATCAGGCTTATTATTAATAAACAATTACGCGAAACAAGCTTTTCTTCAAGCCTGTTGCATATAAATATGTATATGTATATTAATACTACTTACCCATCGACTTCTTCATGCTTTTGTTGAAATCTGTGCTTATTTCTTCAAAAAGCTCTTCAATAACGTCTTTACAAACTTTAGATTTTTTGAGACTTTCAGGAATCATGGACAGAATGTTGTCAAAAAGTTCTTGCTGCATTGGTGTGATAGGCGCACTCTCCACACATTTCTTGAGAAACTGATAATTCATCTGAAAAGTTACAAATATAAGTGGTGACACATGTATTGCTAGTTGCATTCCCAATGACGATGCAGCACTTTTCATGAAATCATTTGACTTATCATTAACTATGAACTGCTCAATAATCGTTTGATTAAAATCTCGAATTCTTAACATTAAACTGCACAGATTTTTTTTTTTATATCAGTCAAACCAGTCTTACCAGACAATGGTTTGAAATCTGGTATATTGCATGTGTAGATTACACGTGTCTTCTCATTTTTTATAATTTCAAGTTATCCAATGCTGTTGAGGCTACCACAAGAATTGTGTTATAATTTACCTAAATGTTCATAAATGACAATCACCATGATCATTGATCATCATCATAAGAGATGTGAAAATGCTAAAAGTTTGGGTAAATTAAACGCATGATTTCCGAGGGTAAATCCATGACTGATAATATTCTTCTTTTAATTCAGAATGCTGTTTTTACACAACCGCACACTGACAGATTGAGGAAGATTACACAAGATTTACGACTTGAATGACAAAACGGACATAATTGAAGCACTTGGGAACTTCATACAGCATTCACTTGTTCTCTGCATTTCAAATATATACGTGCATAATCCTTACCCTTGTTCTGCGGTCCTTCCCCATCATCTGAAGCGAAATTGTCATGCTAAGTGTTAATCACAACCATGCAAGTTGCAATAGAAAAGAAACACACATTAAGAAATACAGATGAAGATTACACTTGTAAGCCAGACATCCACATTGTACTGTTGTTGAATGACATGTACTTCACAACATAAGACATTTCACAAGATCAAGTATGATTGAAATTATTTAAGCATGAAATCGACTCGAAAAGATGTTGGTTTTCATTTCTGAATGTGGACCAATCATCGCTTAAATAATGTTCAAATCACAACATGAATTGGCATATAAATACTCATGCATGAAGATACAACAATGAATACATGACAAATTATCATAATGATTAACTAAGACAACGGCATAATGTATTTTTGAGAATCTGTTGAAGTTGAGATCATAACTTTGTGTTCTTCAGCCTTTCGAATAAATTATAAAAAGTCTACAACTTTGCTATTATTCTGCTATTTTGAGCAGAAACGAACCAAAGGAGTATTGTAAAATCTGCCATAAAATAAATATATTGCATTTACATTCTTGATTTGCATATATACAGACTCTTGATTTTTTTTTAAATTATAATTTTCAATCTTAACCTTATATTGTGATTTTATTTTTTTATGTTTTTTTAATTGTACAATTCTTTCATCATTTTTATAGCAAATTTTTAAATGGTTTTTGCAATAATTGTTTGTAGAGCGCATTAGAGATTTTATGTAATCATTTTGCACTTGACAAATAAAGATTATTATTATCATTATACATTATACTTAAAAAAAAAGTTCCAAGAGCAAATTCGTCAGAATATTTCTAAATATCATGGAGACAAGAGAGATTTTGCCTTCATGAAGATACACGACATCATTTACACTAAAGTCGAGTGTAAACTATACACTATGACCACAATAGGTACAGTTGTATTATTGCGGACAGTGCAGTTTTTTTTTCTCCTTTTTTTAAGCGGACTCACTCTTTTCCCGACATCCTTTGAAACACTTAGATCCTGCCAAATCAAAATTTAATCGCTCATGAAATGACATGAAAAGATGCAATAAACAGCACATGTAAACGACATGCTCAACAAAGCCTGGTTCACCCTGAACATGCACGGCCAATCATCAGGCAAGACGCACTGAAGGACGGATCCACTTTCAAACTTACTCTAATTTTTCTTTGCTCAGATAAACACTGAAAATTTCCAGACCGAATTATTGCAATATATAAATATAAAGAGATTTAATTATTCTTTTCCAAACACAACAATTACCAGAAGATAAATTGTAATTCAAAACATCTCAATCATCAACTCTTAACCTTTCGTAAAAAGAAAAATTAACAAGGTTAATCAAAGCAATTACCGCATATGCATCCTATAATAAAAAATGTATAAGTAAAATGGCTTGCAGATATTGTCAGAAATAGATGCCTGAAATTCTTTCAAAGCACATCACATACCTCTTTTGGATATTCCGGCGCAGATGCTGTCTGTGCATGCTTTGTATTGTACTCTTTTGTGTCTTCATAGGCTTTCAGTGCATTGTCTCGGCTGAAACAAAAAATTAAATTTAATTGTGCACTTTTAGACTCAAAGCAAGATTTTGAAAAATTTTGCAAAACTGCTGTAATACAATATAAGTATCCAAAATTCACGACGAAAAAGCAACAATAATACAGTCACAAACTTACATGATTTTCTTCAGCATCTGTTGCTTATGTTTGGACATTCGGAATGTCAGGAGTTTGCTGTTAGCGAAGGGGTCTTCTCTCGTGGAAGGACGTTCAATTGGAGGCAATCGAGGGATGCCATCTTGAGTGCTACCAGCAGCACCATTCTGGTTCTTGCTGGAAGACCCCAATGACGAAGACATCTGAATAAATTTCAATTCATTTACTGATTACAATTTCAAGAGTACCTTGGTGATAATCATGATTGTCAAGGTTAATTGTAAAACTATCAATAGCCGCCTAAATAATTACTTTAAAAAAATTACACAGCATATAAAGTTAATCTATAGTCAATATTTATTCAACAGTATTACCATGTGACTTGCGAATCTTGAAAATTCAGATTTTTTTATAATTATTAAAACCTGCTCAGTATTTACAGATTACTTATAGAATTACAAATTATCATATATACAATGTGTATATCTAATTATCTATATAGTGCGTTTATGCGACAAAGACACAAACTAAAGCCAAAATCTGGAAGCCAAAATCTGGAATTTCCACATGTTGTGCAAGATGTTTTCATGGACAAAATCCTGACTTTTAAGCAAGAAAGCTATTCATGCTGCAAGGATTTGCAGTGATATATTCTGAGCTGTTGGCATGTGACCAACAAAGTGAATTAAACTCACAAATAATGTATAGCTAACTGAACTTAAGAAATGGCCGAAAGGTATGCTTCAGTGCAATTTGTGGTTAATGAACATATAATTTACAAGAATACGGCCCTACAATGATAAAAGCTAACCTGTGACCGTCAAAATCAAGGTATAATTTAAAAATAATACAGATACATAAATTTCAATGAAAACATATTTAACAATTTAAAAAAAAAAACATGCTTGAAGAAACCACTTAAAGTGTATAAACAGCATATTATATTAAGGTTTTCTAATGACAACATTTTGATAAGCTTATCCAGGAACATAGAATATTTTCTTCACAGAATGAGCTTTGTCAGGATTAGCTGCGGCCCTCATGAATAATGACTAGCACTGCCATCTGCCAATCTCATCAGCGAAATTGATGTCTACTGAAGTGAATGGCCGGATGATCGCAGACTTGCAGCAAACGCAGATCATTTTCACATCTGCCTGCCAAAATATTTACTTTTATATACATATACACAGATGATATACATGTGAGACCTACCCCTCTCCGAGCATATGAAGGATAATTTTTCCCAGACATCTACATATTTTAAAACAAAGAAAGGTCACTTTGAAATCTTCTGCATTATTACAAAACATTGCACATTAATGGCATTGCAAAGAATAAATACCAAGCTGTGTTTGAACCCAAGACCTTCAGAGCAGCTGCACAAATATAATATGTGTCTAACCAATCACCCATGAAATTTCTCCCCCCCCCCCCCCACCCTTTTAAAAAAAATAAAAAATACACAAGATAACACAAACATTGATTCACAAAGCCAATGATATTCATTTAGTATATTTTACTCCCCGGGATTTTACTGTAAGTGTAACTTAAGTAAGATTGAAGCATTGTCAAGCCATGAACATGAAGCATCGAAGGGCACCTGCTGTGACGTCATTGCCCCAGACTGTGCTTCTCTTAATAACCAGTACATTATGTTGTTCACTGTGCAAGTAGAACCTTAAAATCTGCAAGTATTAATTGCGATCAACAACTTTACAAAAATTGGTATAATGTGAATCCGTCTTGTGTAATTTGTATTGACAGCACAGCCACAGGCAGCAGAGTGTTTCTTCCCACTCAAACTTGCAATATTTCATGAAATCTGCAATGCCAGGCGCAATGACAACAGCCTAAAATGAAAGCTTTACCTTACCTTGTTTATTATGATGTGATTTAGCTTCAAATTCCAAGTTTTCGTTACATATTTCAAAGTTAAGTTAATTTCGATCAACTCCAGCAGCCTCGAGTCTTGTTGTCATGGACAGCCACGACGCTGCTGAAGACCGAAAATTATGTTAAACGTTACCTGATTGGTTTGCGAAAGAGGCAGCGGCCAATCATGCGCCCTGTTACATTAAACCGGAAGCTGAAGCAGTTTCCATAGCAATTATGTCAACAACGATGGAGGGATGACCAACTTTGACGTTTCTGAACATTTTTTACTGAGGTTCACATAGTTAAAGGTTTGTGCATTGAACAATACAACCACACTAGTACACAGTAAACTGTCAGTCAGTGTTGTCTGTTACTCATTGACATTGTGACAATCTGTGAGTGTGAGTGTGACTCGTGTGACACTCAACTCAGCAGCTCACAGTGTATGACAACTATATAGATTATATTCGTAAAATTATGTCACAGTCAGTGACAGCATTAGTTTTATGACTTTGTTTTAAATTTATACGAGCTGCTTATAGCACTATAGGTCTACACTAGGCTACACTACAGTTGAGCATCACTTGACTCTTGAGAACGTAAACAGCAGCAGCTAGCTGTCAGCAACACAACATATACCATGAATCAGATGATCTAGCTTCCCTAACTTAGCCGGGCCTAACTGCCTAAGTCTAAAAAAATATATATGTAGGAATAATAAGTTTCACTCATGAAAATATTTTAGGCCTTTGACATAATGTGTGACATTTATGCATGTCTGTGAGTGACTGAGACTGAGTGTGAGCAATAATTTTTTATCCAACCAAATTCATAGACTGAGAAACCAGTCTCATGCCAGTCATGGAGTTGGAAGCTAAACAGAGGACATTATAAGCTATCATGTGAATCAAGGACTGCCATTGGCCAAGGCAGTGCTATAATCAATAAGAGTCACATGACGTCCTGTGGATTTTAGCTTCCAACTCTATTAGACTTGTCCCAAGTCTATGAAATTGGCTGTAAGACAAAATTTATCTTTTATGTACCTATCTATGTGCCAATATTGAATTTTGTAGATCATTATGGCTGACAATGAGACACAAGATGTGGGTCAACCCCAGGGAACTGAAACTACAGAGGATCAGACCAGTGCAGGTAAGCATCCAAAATAATTACCAGCATTCTGGCAATATCTTATGAGGTTGTAACGAAAATAATGCATTCCAAAGATCATTTTGACACAGGCAATTTATTAAATGACATGGACCGGCTTCACCACTGTAAAGAAACAGACCATTTCAGAACAAGACGATATAAGTTCTGTGACTCTTATTGGCCTACTAATTTCTAGGTCATTTTACCCTCTAATTATGTGTGTAATACTGTGTAAAGATAAATACTTCAATACAATTTCTGAGAAAAAAAAGAAGAGAAAAACCCCAAGACAATGAAACTTGAAATTTTACTTTGCAGATCAAACAGTGACTCAAGAAGCTGACAATGACCCGGAAGGAACTGACGGCACCGAGGCAGAACCAAGTAGTCAAGAAGCTCCAGTAGAGGATACCAAAGAGATAAAACAGGAACAAGAAAATGATAGCAAGGATGAGCAAGAAGACAAGCAAGAATCAGCAGAACAAGAACCAGGAGCAGACACAAAAGAAAATGAGAATATAACACAAGAGACTGACGGGCGAGCTGAAGTACAAGAACAGAGTGAAAGCCAGGAGCCAGTTAACGAACAGGAGGAAAAAGACGATAAACAGGAGCCAGAACAAACTGATGGTCCAGCACTAGAAGCTGACAAAGAGGCAGATGGAGCTGATCAAAAAGATAAAGGCTTGGAAGAACAGCAGCAAGATGAAGAGGCAGAGCAAGATGCTAATGATGAAGATGCACAAGGCACTGCAGATGAAAACAAATCGAGAGAAGCTACAACACAAGAAGAGATTCCAGCAGCGGAGGAAGAAAGTAAAGCTGCTGATGGGGATGATAATGAAGACCAACAAGTCACATTAGGTACCAATGCAGCCACTGCTACAGAGCCTGGTGTGGCAGAATATGCCGTGGATCCTGATGCCCCTAGCCCTCCCCCAAAATTCAACAGCAATGACACTGCTACAGGTATGACAGCATTATATCACCTCATGAAATGTCTGATTGTTATGTAACCTATCACCGACATCATCTGGTGTTTTTTTTATTTCTCTGAACTTTTAAAATAATTTTCAGTGAAATTTGTGCTGATGCCAAGTGGTCAAGTAGTGACCTTGCGATGTCCCCTTGGACAGACCCTGGATGAGTTGAGGGAATACTTTGCAAGAGACCTGAAAATGCCGATTGATGTCATTCTCTTCATGCTTGATGGTTAGTACATATGTATTAAAACAGGGCAGTTATCATAACCAGATGAATCAATCACACATATGCTATGACTGAGGAGCCTTTGCCAGTGATATCGAACCATTAATTTTAGAAGTCTACAACAAATTAAAATTTTTAGACAAAAATGGTTTAAATTTGTAAGCTTTGCTTGAAGGTTTTTTTTCTTTTCTTAATTTTTTAACTTTCTAGGGAGCACAGTTCCTGACAGTGCAACCTTGGGTGACCTAGGGGTGGGACCAAACGGCACAATCCAGTTGGAAATTCAATCAGCAGATCCCATCGGACAACCAATCACGTCCTGGAGGCCAAAAGAAGAGCACCAAATGCCTGATGTCATCACAGTTCGCGTGAACTATGGTAAGAGGGAATATCTTATCAACTTACTGTACTGGTGATTTGTAACATGGAATACTTACAAAAACATAGGTACAAAAGTTGTTCAGATGGAAAAGTCTTACACTCATTCATTGTTTTGATGTTTTGCTTTTTTTTTAATGACAGACCAAGGTGAATATAAAGATATTGTCGTTGAAATAGAAAGGTCCACCAGGAAAAAACCTTTTCTCGGAGGGTACCGCCATAAAGAAACTGGAGCAGAGTATCACCATGCCGGTGCACAGACACAGCAAAAACAGAGACCTCCCTCCAATGTTGACAAATTCTGTCGTGACACACAAACTGTTGAACTGCGGCACCGGGTCCAACAAACCAAAAATGAAATGTCGACTCAAATGACCAAGATCGGGGTATATGTCAGCAACATGGAAGACAAGTTAATGGTTCCAGGGAAGTACACTACAAGTGATGAATTCCACTGGACGATTCAAACCAAGGTAAATTTAGTTTCATCGTAATTGTTGCTGATAGTCCCAGTTACTGTTTCTAACCTATGTTTGATGATGTCATCAAATGTGCGATGTAAACACTATATGAAATATTCATTAGTAATTTAGCACACACAGTACTAATCTTTCATAAGTGCAGTGGCTTGGAATGGAGGCATTTAGTCACAGGCATTAGCTGGTTAAGTTAATAATTCAAAGCAGTAGTATTCTCTAAAGTCTGCACCTGTCGCCTTTCTGGGCCGCAACCATTTCTAGGGGAAGCCTCTCACTGTGAGAGGCTTCCCCTCATTTGAATGACTGGAAATTGTCATTCAAATCAATAGCTAGAGTGATTAAGGTCAACTAAATTTTTCCATTGCATAAATACAATGAGATATTATCGTTTTACAGGTCCTAGTCATTCAGAAGTATTATCGCCGTTGGCTTGCGAAACGCTTTGTAGACAGACTAAAGAAGGACAAGGAAATGAGACTAGAATGGGAAAGAGAGGAAGAGATGAGAAAGAAGCAAGAAAGAGAACAGAGAATACAGCGAGAATTCATGCGAAGGATGAACCCCAAAACTAAGGAAGACTTTGACCTGCTGTATCATGCCCTTGAAAGTGAGTTATTGCAAAAACTGTATGTGCAAGTGAATGCTAATGAATAAAGTTTTGCACCATGACAATGTATTCATCTCTTTCTTAAAAATTTCAGAATGGAAACAGGAGGAAAAGGCAAGAATAGACAGCACACTTACCGGTGCAGAAAGAAAAGCCGCATTATGTCAATTGCTAGAACAAGAAACGCAACTGCTTGCGGCCATTGGGCGGCACAAGATAGATGCAGACACAGAAAACAAGCAGAGATCAATTTCTGCCTTTTTGGACAGGGTCAGTAAAATTACAAGTGTTCATGAATTACTTGTATTTAAACTCATATTTTGAACATAAAATCAAGAATAATATCGGTAAGTGTGTGCTACAAAGTTTCATGTGTGATCCTTGTGGCGACTGTTGTGACAATGTGTTATGCCTGTCTATAAATGCATATTGCAATGATCCTAGTGATGACTGATGATCATATGAAATTATCCACACAGGCAGCTGCGCCCAAAAAGTGGAAGGGGCCCGATGGCAAAGCTACTGAGATGGATACACCGTACACAATCAGAGCACAGCAATTAAGGGAAATTTACAACAGTATCAATATGAAATACTTGACTCAAGATGAACGACTGGATGTCTTGCTTACTCTCAAACACACAATTAAGGTAAGCACAAAATCTGTTCGTTATCAACCAAGATCACAACCCTACGAATCAGCAACATTTGAGCAGTTGACTGAATGGCGCTTTTGTATTTGATTTACAGGAGCACGACTGTAAACTGACTCAGGAAATCATCCAACTAATTGATCGCGAGGCAGATCTACTGATGAGAGGGGTTCAGGAGGGCAACCTAGAGGGTCTAAGAAAGCGCATTGCCACATTATTCCTGCAGTACATCAAGACTCCAACTTTTAACCCTGAGGCAGCCAGACTCCTCAAGGTATGACAATAGTTTCAAGTATTATAAGACAAGAATTATAAAAGATGATCAATAGTCAAATTTAAATCCAAGTCCTATTATAGATTAAAAAAAGGTACTGGGCGCTAACAATTGATCAATTAGGTCACACTTATTTAAGCTTCTCGATCCGTTCCTCTCAGGGCAACTCCTAAGGGTTGGTCGGTTGACAATTAAATTATTATATTAAAAATTTATATTATATAACTTAGTGACCTTTCTTATTTGCTGTTAGCACATTTATCATATCGCATGATATCAGCAGATCCGAGAAGCTCAAAATTATATTGTTTCTTGGCCTATTTTCTAATGAAACAAGGCATTGAAAGTGATTTTTTTAAAAATTGCAGGTGCCACAAGATCCCAACAGCCTGCGGAAAAATGTTTATTTCTGTTCTGGCTGTAACCAGTACTTGCTCTCCACTGAATTCCCCCTGTCATCGAACACGCAAGCTGTTAGTCGTTGTCGGGACTGCGCTAAGATTGAGAACGACTCTAGGATTAGACAGGATTTCAGCCATTACAGATACATGCTTAAAGCGCTGCGACGAGCCGAAGAGAACTATGGTGATAACTCAAAGATTGCCTTCTTACTGCAGGTGAGAAAATGCAGCTTTTTCTAGAATGATGATCATGTAATGTAATGTAAATTTTTGAGCTCAGGTTTCGAAGAGCCTCAATGCTCAAATGTATCATTTGTGCAATTTTGACGGGAGGCCACCTTATGTTCCTCGACGTAACCTATCTACACGTAAATAGTATTTAAATATACAAATTTGAAAAATGTATATTCTTGAAGGCCGCTTCATGCTGTCTTCACGATTTGACATTTTTAGGGACAAAAAGTAAATTATTAGGGATTAGATTATTAGCTTATTAAGGATTGAAAGCAATACTGTATTTTTGCCTAGTGGAAAACACATATATTTTGATGGATTAATGTAATGGTTAATAAAAATGGCACTGTTTAAATTGTTGACGCATACGCACACACACACACGGAGACGGTTCAATCTAAATGTAGCTTTACTCTTGGGACGGATCAATGGACTGATTTGATCCTTCCTCATCATGATGATACAGAGGGAACTACACCTTCATACGACCTCAATGGGAGACTTTTGAGCCAATAGGTGGAGCTCCATACCGGTCCTTAGCCCTTTATTTGATGATGTAATCATACAATTAGGTCAATGAGTGCATTGATGACGTCACAAAGGTTGTAAGGACTGGCATGAACTCCCGCTTTCGGCTCAAAAGTATCCCATTTTTTAACTGCCTCATTTAACTATTGAAGTTAGACTTACCACTAGACTATACTTGTCATTACATTAAATTTGCATCATTTGTGATGATTTATAAATCATATATATTATGGTTAATAACTTAATACTCAGTCATGATAAAATTTCCAAGCATTGGTTGATCAGACAGATAGTAAATTGGTGACTCAAGTGGCCACTTTTCAGCCATTCTTTACTGATTTTCCTTCAATGTGCTTAATGTATTTATTATGTAACATTATAAAGGCAAGCATTGCCCTCAATGTGCTTAATAGTATTTATATGTAACATTATAAAGGCAAGCATTGTTAAATCACACACCTCAAGAAGCGCTAGCCTTTATGAAAAAGCTTCTGGTATTGGCCTGGTATTACAATGATGAAAAAGCTAAAGAAATATGGAATAAAAGTCTCTTACCTTTTTTGCAGGAGACTGATCTGCGCCATCTTGTGGAAAATGTCTGGAACAGCCAAAGCGCCCTCAGTGCATCTGATGACCTTTATGACCTTGTCTTAGTTCGTTGGGACAAACATGAAGAATGGTCGCCTTGGAATTGCTGTCTCCTTACCAAAGAAGAAGCTTCGGCGCATAACAGACTGGAACATCTGGAAGAGGTAATTTTGATTGTTAAATTAGTGTCCACGAGAAGTATTTTTAAAGTATACTGGCCGCTGTAATGATAATATCATATCAAAATCAATATATGGTCATACTGAGACCATATATAGTCAAACTAATTTTAGCTTGTTAAACCTGTTAAGGCCACACTTATTTGTTCTTTCATATCTCGGCTACTCTCATGGCAAATTTTTAATGGGTCATTTGGTTAAAAATAAAATTTTATTTTATATTAATATTTGGACATTCTATTTAATTTTTTTCTGTCGGCACATTTCTTATCAAACCAGCGGATATGAACAGCTAAAAACAAATGAATGTTGCCTAAAAGTAATTTTAAAAATTAAATCAATATAAATAGTTAAAAAACTAAGCAATGACTAATCAAACATTGATGCTGATTTCTATTGCAAATTGTAGGCTTACGGAAAAACCTTCCTACACAAGATCAAACACAGGCACACCTTGGCCCAGAATTACTTCTCCCGCCTGCCTGGCATGGCTGAACACATACGAGATCGAGTCAACAGTGGTTCTTCCCTTCGGTCTAATGGACCATCCATTTCCGGCAAAAGCCTGGTGTCCTCAGCTAGAGCATGAATTCACACTGCACCAGTAACAATTGGCAGATTGGTATTAGAACTGCAGATTATGCATAAAATTCAATTTTACTTTGTGTAAGCTAGCTGTGATAAATGCACAAGTAATACATGTACGCATTGAACAGTTTAAAAAATCATGAAAATAAAAATCTTTTTTTAATTACAACATTCAAGATCCTGTGTCTCATTTAATTGACAGCATTGAGGCTGACTTCTTTAATTTTCTAACACAGCCAGTCATACGTAGCACGTGCGAGGGTCACCATGCCTCTTTCGTTTTTAAGGATATTTTATCTCTTTTTTAAGGTCCTCGATGCTAATGCCACAAAAACAGGTGCAGAAATGAGCTTTGTCCATCTGTAGAGCCCTATAATAGGATCCATAGTAAATGTCCATCTCTCCGGTCATATTTTAAATTTTAACCATAAAAGTTTGGAGCAGCACAAAATGAATGCGTTCTTTACAATAATTTTTATTTTATCTGCCATCTTGTCAGTAAATATCAAATATTGTCTGGTATTTAGAGAAGGAGCTGACAAAGAGTTTTGAGCTAGTTTGTGCTGCTCCATGCCATCATAGGAAAGGTCATACATAATTATATAGGCCTATGATTTAGCAATGTCCAATGATTTACTGTAAATTTACTGTTGTTATTTACACTGTATGACCGAAAAACAACTGCAGTCGGAAATTTATATGGATCTCTGCTACATAGTACTGTATTGACTCAAATCATGGTGTCATGCTTATGACTCCATGCTCAAATCAGCTATCAATGAACTTGCATATCCAATTGCAATGGCATGCAAGGATGCCCTTTCAATCACCTTGTTCGTATTGCCCTCCCAAACCTCTGCAACTTCGTGACTTGGCCCCCTAGTGGCTTTCACTGAAATTAAAAGAGCGATTTACAAAATATTCGCGAGATGTCGCTAGCGCATTAGCCGTTGCTGCCACCTATCGGAACTTAAAAGAACACTTAACTCCTGACACCGGTTGACATTGCAGTGTGCAGGTACACAAACTTTATGAGTTTGATATGGTTGCTCAAAGTCTGATTTCTCACTGACATATAGCAGTGCCCTGAAAACATGAGGTCGATTCACTTGTAATCTTAATTTCTTTGTGGTTAGCTTCAATGGTAACGACTGATGTTGAAGCTTGCATGCTGACATTGTTGTTGACCATGTACATTTACAATCAATGTGTTGCCAACTGTGTTGGGTTCCTTGCATGGCAAGTATGTAGATTTTGGCCGTTCCAAGTCCCAGAAGGAGTATGTATCCTCTAGGCCTCTGTGGAGGAAGTGTGGTACAGTATTACAGTTACACTGTCACACTGACTCACAGTGTCAGTTTGATCCTTGCAGGGTGGATTAGAAGTGTGATACATAGCCTACCTTAAAAATTACAATTAAAATTGCATACATATAGTGCGACCAGTGCAATATTAGCATTAATGCCATTATGCGCCGTGGTATAAGTCCTTGTGTACAACGGTTAGTTATTTCATGAGCCATGCGCTGCACTGGGATTGGTATTATAAGGCAGCCAAAATCAGGGAGGTTCTGAAGTGACGTCTCGAGACTCCAGCATCACACTAAGAATCATGAATTCCACGAGTACAGGCAATTCCAGCGAGCTTACTTAATTGTATAATGTATGTATTTAATCATTTTTTTTATTACATTTCTCTTTTTCAGAATTAACCATGGCATCATTGATGCTTTCACGGATTTGTGTTAAGGTTGTGCATCAGATAAGACCCTCAAAACATCAGCTCTTGATGACATTTTCACGATACTCAGTATCTTCTTATGGAACATTACCTAGTGTATTGAGAAGTACAATACTAAGACCTTCACAAAGAACAGTCCTTATTGGGAGACCTGTATCCACTCGTTTGTTTGGCACAACTTGTGGCAGGACAGCGAAACGAACGCAGCGTTCATGGGATGTTGATGGCATGGTTTCTAAGGACACTGTTGTGTATAGTTACCGAAATGACAGATATTATCGCCTGATTACTATTTTTGGAATTACGCAGCTCATATTCTGGGGCAACTTAGCTATTTTCTCATACTCTGGTCTCAGCAAGATTGATGAACACGCCATAAAAGACAACTTTGACAGCGGGTCCTTCTGGGGCAAAGCACTGGAGTACCAAGTGAAATACAAGTACAGAATTGCAGTTGTGTGTGTTGCAGTAGGTAGGTGGAACAAATGTGCAGATCATTGCTTTTGATATTGAACAATTGTTGTAAAACAAATTTGATTTATCAAAAATCTAAAATTATTAGGAAAAGCAATTTTTTTAAACTTTTTTTCTCCAGGTTATGCAGTAATGTTCTTCACGTGGATGTACCCACAGCGATCCATAAGAAAACTGACTTTGCTAACTGGGGGACAAAATGTTCGAGTTACTACGTACACTCATTTGGGAAAAACCAGAGACTTTGAGGTTCCACTCTCTGTCATCAACAGCAATCAAACTAGGACAGTTGATCAGCCGACCATGACATTCAAAATCAAAGGACATTGGTTTTATTATATCATTGACAAGAAAAATGGCGTTTTCCATGAGCCTGCTCTGTTTGATAATGTTGTTAATCTTAAAAGAAATATAAAATGAATATGGTTGATTTGTTGTTTGAGAATAATAATAAACAAAAACCTCATGAAATTTTAATATTGATTATTCACCTTGTATACATTGCTCGTACATCTCATATACTTGCATGGACCAGTTATAACATACATTCTTGCAATTAGCGATCAATTCACAATATCTATATCCAGCCAATGAACTGACCAGCTTAAATATAGTCATGTATTCTTCGCCTGGTTTAGCAAGTAAGGCGAAATCGGCAGCTTGAACAACTCTGCAAATTGACAGCCTAAGCACTATAAAATTTGTAATAGTCTACCATTAAGCTATTCTCTCCCTCCCCCTTTGCACAATGCTCCCTTTAACCTGACCTCCCCCCCCCCCCCCCCCACTCCACTGATAGTGATAACCCCCCCCCCCCCCCCAACTGACAACCAAGGCTATGCTATTCCACTGAAAACACCAAACACTCCCCCTCTTCAGTATCCATTAACTAGGGGTCTAACTCATCTTGTCCCCCATAGATGATGCCTGGCTACTCCCTGATAACAACCATCTTCTAGGCTACTTCACTGATAACATCCATCCCACCAAAGCTTCACTAACATTTGCCAATGCTGTGATATGCCACTGATAATAATCCCCCCTTCCCCATGTCACACCCACCCCCAAATTCTAGCCCACCTGCCTTCCCCACATGACTATGCTTGCTACACCACTGATGGTAACCCCTGAAAACACACACATGTCCCAGCCATTCCTTGACTGTGCCTCCCCCTACATACACATGCCTGGCTACTGTAAGTGATAACCATGGCGTGCCACTCCAGTGCCCCTCATGTGAGACAGACAGAGCTAATTAGGAAGTTATACACAGATCAAAATGTGTGGTGTGCGCTTTTTTTTTAACGCCTCATCAGCCACAGATCAAAGGGTAATTTTAGTTAAAGAAACGGCACAGTCTTGATATATATCATTGTGATATATATCAATGATATATATCATTGTGAACGAGACATTGTTTGTTCCTTAAGCGGCCCTTAGTTAACACTTTCTATAGATGTGCATTCATTGAAAATGAAATACATAATTGCAAATTCGTAACATGATCATTTATTACCAACAATAAACAAGTGCACTGCATTTTCATAAATATTAAATAAATAATCTTTGAGTATTTACATCAAACCAAAATTGTGTAAATCATATTGTACTACACTGAGTAGGGCCTAAACCCCTTAGTGCTGTTCCATTTAAAAGGGGGAGGGGGTGGGAAATTTGAAGACTTCCTCTCCAGATGTTTTTTTGGATGTCTTCCAATAAAATACTTTGGTTTACAGTAGCATGTTATCTATGTACACAAAAAAAGTGACATCAAATTATTGAGTCAATGTCAGTCCTTATCACAACTTTAGGGAGAATGATGCTCCACAGGAACAGCCATGATCTGCCTGTGGGTTCTTCATAATACTGAAGGAGCTTCGAATCAATTCCTCATCATAGTCTATAGTTGAACCTTTGAGAAACTCCAGCGAATCAGCATCCACAACTACTTTGGCACCATCTCTTTCAAATATCCTGAAAGGCAAGATTGATGAAACAGAACTGAACTTTACTTATACAACAAACTTTTCGAATCAGATATGGCTTAAATGTATAAAGGGAATTCAAGCAACTGTACTACACCTGTTCATTAAACAGGCTTCACGAATCTGTGACCATCAATAACAGGAAATCTGATGTTTTCATGCTTGTGCAGTTATGTCATAATTCAAACATAGCAACTATTCCGTGATTGTTAATACCTGTCATCTTCATTAATACTGCTATCCAATTCAAACTTGTACTGGAATCCAGAGCATCCGCCACCTTCCACAAGAATTCTCAGGTGGTTGTTTGATGTACTAATTTTGTTCAGTTGCTGCGAGAAATAATACATTTATAAATTAAATTGATATACTATTTAAAGAAAAGCACAAACTTCAAAGAGATATTATTATATGATGTTTTTCTTTATTTTCACTAAAAGGAAATTAAGCACGCATCGATTTATTATGTTAAATTATATTCCTGTTGTACCTTGACACAAGCATCGCTCAAAAGTAGACTTTCATTGTCACGCACTGCTGCACTAGCACTTGACTGGGCATGGAGTGAAGGGTGTGAAGAAAACCATCTGACACCAGGGTTTTTGCTGAAACGACAATGAAAGTGTGTGGCTCATATCTCACCATAATAAGTTAAACGAGTGCACACAAAAAACCTGGCACATGTTATGTATTGTGACCAGCACTGGCAGCAGTTACATAATTATACGCAATGATAGAAAAATAGGTTTTGGGGTGACCAAATTAAATACCTGCACTTATAAAACCAAAGATTGTTACAAAACGACATAACAGCAACCTGGCCTCTGTAGCTGTCAAGTGTCATTGACAGCTTGGCTTAACAGCTGATATTGTGATAATCACATCAGACTGCACTGACATTGCATCGTCATAAATGTCAGTGTTTAAGTTTCACGGGAACTGCTTCCAGTCTGAGCAACATTGGCTGTCAGTGAATAAGAGCAATGTTGATTTAACGCAAGGATCTACTAGAATGCATCTGGACCAGCACACTTACCAAACATGCTCCCTTCCCAAGGCTACACGCGAAGTTAATCTTGAACTCAAACGCAAAAGCTTGACAGATGACGCCATTTTGACATAAACATATTTTTCTCCTCCTCCTGGCAATAACAACATTTTTGCAATTATTTCTCAATAATCAGTACAACCTAACTTATTTTCGGCATAAATATAATTATTAATGAGCTATTTAATCATTTTATTGAACATCAAAGGATGCAGGACGTCATAATTGGCATTTTTCTGAAATTTATAGGAACTTTTTGATGATGTGTGGGGTTTTATTGATTGACGCATGCGCACAGCTTTCTTTCCGTTGCATTCTGGGATACATTATTAGCTTCCGTAATGGTTTCCACGAAATTTTCCTAGGAGGATGAGGGTCACACAAATTTTTTGATCGTTTGCGCTTCGCACAAATGATTTGCTGGACCCTGGTCAAGCTCCGCTGACACTTAAGAGTTTCTAGTAGCGCCGTACATCGGTTTCAGCCGGAAACATGGTGTTTTTCAACGGATCCATGAAAATTAAGATATGTGAGGCAGTGGACTTGAAGCCAACCGATTTCTCCACTCGCCATTCTATGATGGGAGCAACTAAAAATCCGCAGCCCATAGACCCATATATCGCTGTGGATGTTGACGATTTACATGTAGCTAGAACAACAACTAAACCAAAAACGTTTAAACCCAGGTGGGATGAGGAATACACGGCTGAGGTTCACAACGGACAAAACTTAGGTTTGACAGTTTTCCATGATGCAGCCATTCCCCCTGATGAATTTGTTGCCAACTGCACTGTCGCCTTTGAAGATTTGGCCGCCAAACCCAACACATCGGACATCTGGGTGAGTTGATTTGATTATTTACCTTTTTATTTTAATGTTTTGGTGGTTATTTCCGATGCATGTATGCCTAAATTTGCGTATTATGATGGCCATGAGGTACTTCATGGTGGCGTTCGGAAATATGTTAATGATATGTCTGTGCAGTTTGCCTGGTAGGCCAAGTGTTATGTTTGTTTACTTCAATAACGCGTTGCATATAGCTCGAATATGCCAGTTGTAATGGGTTTACGACCTAATAAACAATGTTCACGTTCATTTTATCCCTAACAGGTGGATTTGGAACCCGATGGAAAGCTGCATATTCAAGTCCAACTCAATGGATCAGCCTCAGAAGGTAGGCACTTTCGTGATGTTTATATTGTCACGCTCTGTTGATCACAAAACAAAACCAATCAAGGTGGTTACGTAAACAGATTAGAGGAAGCATTGTTCAAGCCAATTAGGGAGTCTGCCCCGTCTGGATATTATGTAATCCAATCGAGAAGCAACTTGTTATGTTATGATGAAAGTGCAATGTAGTTCACCTGTTCAGTTAGATCAAATGAGAACACAGAACCGTGAAATAACACCATTAGTTAATACATGAAATTAATAATTTGCAATCAATATTGTCAACAATCATATTAAATCAAAACAAAATAAAGCCTCCATGTAAACATGTTTACAAACCTGGGGATACTTCACAATTGATGAACCATATCTTTAATGTTAAATGTACACAACTTAAACCCTAAATTGTCATCATTACCTATTAAATGAAATCTGATGGAGTTAATAGACCCGGGTTTTCTGTAAGATTTTTGTAGTTGCAGATGCATCAGACCTAATTGAGTATAATTACCAACATTGCTCAGCCTGTTTTGAGACTTTCCAATAAGCTTATGACTGATGGATATTGAATTTTGAGCACAAATATTTATAATTTTAAGTAAGAAAGAAAGAAAAGGTCATAAATCACGTTCTTTAGTACCAGAATTGTAAACATAGGTAGGGAAACCTCATAACACCTGAGGCAGACCCATTACAGCCTAGATAGTGAAAAAAGTGTAGAATACTGCCAATTCTAATATGTATGACATTCAGCAAGTTCAAGCTAAATGTTTGATTTTGGTATATAATTGATGTGATCATTCTTGAATGGCTTCTCTATGGCTGTTGCAGCAATGTAATTACTTAAAAGTCAAAATTTACTTTCATATATTGGCACAGACAGTTATCCGCTAGATAACATTCTCTTCACCTACATTTTTTAATTTGTTACCTGACTGTTTTTAGTTGATACTGATCATGCAGTAAATAATCTTAATTGCATTTGACAGTCCTCAATATTACTGCCATGAGTATAATCCTGATTTGAGACTTAAGACAGATAGTTGAAAGTTGTGCACCAAAAGGTTCTGTTACTTGAGCCCTACTTCCTCATTTTTAAGTCCTATTTTGAAGAGTAAAGAATTAAGATGAAATGTCCTGCTCTAAATGATATGACTAAATGCTTGGGAGTTACTAGTGTACAAATGTATCAGCAGTTATTACATACAGGCTGTGTTCACTGGATCATACCAACATTGTGTACAACAGTTTTCAGGCTGTATTCTGTGAATCATGCAAACATTAGTTAGAGATGAAGCAAAAGTTAGTTTTGGAGATGGATGAAACCACATGTCCAGCATGTGTAAATTCATTAACCAATTTAAAAAATGGATAGGGGATATAAACATAGCATTGGGTCAATATGGAGGAATGAACATACTTGATGGCTCAAAAGTTAGATAAGATCCATCTCCAAATGTTACTCTGAAGATCCAGTCAGCAAAGTCTGAGTATCTCATTGAAAATAGCTGGAACTGTTGTGAAGCTTGCGAATGAATTTTACGGACATGTCGAAGTCACAAAAAACCTATATGTCAAATTAATTTGCGAATAATCACAAGTACAAGATTTTGATGATCTGTTTGAAATGTTCAGCCTACCTGATTCCCCAACCCCTAGCCTGAAACAAAAGTTACATTTACCCTTTCTTTCTTGGCAAGTATCTGTTTTTCTCTTGTCACTAGTATATCTGGAGAAATTGCGTTTTGGTCTCACTTGTAATTGCGGCTTGAGACAGTCATCCTGCCTAAAAAAAGTTGCGACACTATTTGCTGACTCACTATGACAACTCGATTATGTTTACTATTGTTTAGACATCATCAAAAAAAGTTACATTTGCTTACAATATGAAAATGCCAAATTAGTTTTGTATTATTGTGCAAGATAGATGACAGTAACGTTAATTAAGTTTATTATCAATTTTACAATCTTCAATTCACACCGATCTCACATCCATTAGAAAACACAGAATGCATATTAGTCAATGTATGAGTACAGGTCTGTGCAATTATAATAAGGTAATTATTGCACTAAATTCAATATTCAAGCCATTTGACTTCGCTGTTGCTCCGCACTGCAGTGCTCGAAATAAGGTTCAGCAGGTTTTAGGATCTGTTTAATGATAAAACATAGAACCTCTTATAAGGTGTACTGCCCTATGAACAATAAATGGGTCACTGGGACAGGGACCTTTCGTGGCCTCAGATTGAACACTGCTGCGCTGATATGTATAAGATTCGTTGAGACTCCTTGAATGTGTACATACAGAGCATCAGTTTATTATCTAGATGAATTACATTGAAAGGAAAGTACAAAGGAAAGGAAAACTTGTCCAATCTATTATTAAATTTGATGTACATTTTTGAAATATTTTACTTTTCTAAAATTCCCAATTCAACATGTAGTCAGGAATGTAGACATGTGATGGATAGTTATTGGAATGCATTGATATTAAATGCTCACAATATTTTCTCCTCCTCCAGAACAACCAAAGGCTCAGCATCAGAGGGTCTTCAAGGAGAAGGAGGGTCTGCTCAACCGAAGACGGGGTGCGATGAGACGTCGTGTCCACCAGGTCAATGGTCACAAATTCATGGCTCAGTTTTTCCCACAACCAACCTTTTGCTCCATCTGTCGTGATTTCATTTGGTAAGTGCACATTTTTGTTGTCGACTAGACAGCAATATGCATAAGCTGATTAGTTCTCATTTATCGATTACGTTTTATCAATATATGATAGTTTATGTACATTTGAGAATTACTCAGTGAATACACAGTGTCTTGACATATGTTTGCCAGCATTTGTGCTCTTTGAAAGGTTAATCAAGACAAACTACTGGTTGTGCAGTTGAATTACCTTTGTAATGGATCAAATCTTGGCTCAGAAATAAGAGCTGTCTATGTCGTGTTTATATTGTAAAACATAACTGTATTATACAAGTATTTTCATTTGCCAATAACATTGTACAATTGCTCACATTACCTGTTTTTCAGGGGTTTATGGAAGCAAGGCTACCAGTGTCAAGGTAAATTAATTCAATTTTTTCAGCTGTCTATCAGCACAACTATTAAGCTTTCCACATTTCAGAATAAATGAAGGGGGACAGCTGATGTTTGAGTGAACCTGTGTATTGATATAAGGTGTGGTGCTTGCACAACCTTGTATCTACATTTAAACTGTATTATGGTCTTAAGAGGCCAAACGATGCATTGATAACAATGATAAGTTAAAATGAAGATCCTGGATTCCAGTAACAGTAGAGACCTTGTTCTTGTTCATCATTTTCATTAACGACATTTAAATCGACTGTGATTGATGAACGTTAATTAAGTAAACAATCAAACAATGTTGTGGTATTTTGCTGTATGGGTGCTGTCTAGGTGCAGCTCACAGCTAAATTTAATACAAAATTCTACGGATCTTCATCATGACATTTCATCAATTGAATGTGTCACCATAAAGTCATGACAGAGATCGTACCTTTACACATATTATAATGTATCGATCAACCAAAATCGTAATGAGTGAACACCTTCATTGGCTGTCCCTTTTCATCTTCTCGGAATACATGCAATATACTTTTAAGCAGCTTTATTTTTCTTGGTAAACACTGCACATTGCTTAACATAGTTTGTTACAAAATTATTTCTGGCTGTCTTTTTACGGTCAGTCCTATGGCTTCTTTTAGCTAGACACAATACTATAGAGTTACTCGTAGTTATAACTGGTGGTGGTTAAGTATTCCTGGTTTACTTGCAGTTTGTACATGTGTTGTGCACAAGAGGTGCCATCAGCATGTTGTTACTAAGTGCCCAGGTATGAAGGAAACACAAACTGATGAGGTAAGTATTTGGGAGGTTGGATAGTCACAAAATCAAGAAACTATTTATTCGTGTCGCCTTTTATCGAACCAAGATATTTAGAAATATCTAGAATTCAGTTGTGTCCCATGAACTGAAAGTTTTGCTATGATTTTGTATCGACCGAAAGCAAACTTAGAAAGTTCATGAAATCGCTGTAAATTTATCGTCTTCAGTCTACCAAATGATGGCAGTATAATGGCGACTAGAATATTAACTTTTATTGTGGCTATCTTACATGTAGCTTAGCAGTTATAGTATTTACAATAATTATTAATTGTAGTATTTGACATTAGTGACATGCAATGCAATGGGGGTGGAAACCGCACTACTAACAATCAATCCGTACTAAAATGATCGACCTCATTTATAAGACTAACTTATGTCAAGTTAAGTTAATGCTTTTGTGGCCACTAATTTAAGTATCATAGAGAATGCCATGATTCACTTGAGAAATAAGTAGCAAAATATTTCTAATATCGGCATCAGCACTAGAAATAATAGCTCTTTGGTTTTATCTACACGATACTTTTAATGAATTACCTATGAATATCTCGATATGGCCAGATTGATTCATAGACTTTAATCAGACCGAGAGTAAGGAATGAGTGTAGTAAACTAGATCTTTATATTATCATTGCATTTATTTAAGATTATTTATTATTTTGATGTCCTGTGTAACTGGTCAGTGAGAATGTATTTGAATTTGATTTGTTTGCAGCAAACTGGAGCACGATTCAACATCAATGTGCCACATAGATTCCAAGTGCATAGCTACAGACGTCCGACATTCTGTGACCATTGTGGTTCCATGCTGTATGGGATTATTAAGCAAGGCTTGCAGTGTCAAGGTGAGGCTATCTATCGAGTTACTATTTGTTGAAATAAAAGAGTTCTAAGGTGTTGAAATAAACCAAAATATCTACAAGAATACCTCAGCGGGAACTGCCATATTTACTTTATTGTTATAAGAGGCCAGCCTCGAATTGAGTCAGCCTAGAAGATATTAAATGCCGAATTTTTGCATGGAGGCCGGACCAAGGGTCACTGAGGGCACTTCTCCTATTGCAATATGTATCTTACAAATGGCAAACGCTGCCTGGTTATAAACGAGCTATGACCTTCCGACGAATATTACCAGTTTAAATGAAAAGACACTGTTCTGAAATAAGTGCCAGTCTGACTTATACATGTAAAGCAGCGCAAAAGCTGCCTCTGAAAAAAAAAAGAGGCCTTGGCTATTAATAAAGAAAATACAGTATGTATACATAAGTAGTATGAGTGTATGGATATTGGAATCAGTGTTCCTTCAAAGCCCTTCCTAAATTCCTTATTTTGGGTTATACATGTAATACATATCACGGTAGAGTGACAAGGAAACCATTCACTTTGTTTTAATGATGTATTAGTTGTATGGCATTGACAGTAATATTAGAAGCATTGTACTGGTGTTGCACTGACAGTGAAATAGGATATTGGGTTATTTTACACTGTAACAGGAAACCACATCAGTTACAATACAAGAGTAGTAATGTTCTCATTTACATGACACCATTAATCATAATGGAATCACATGTAGTCATGGAGATGCTAAAAATAGATCAAAGACCTGTTCTGCTGATATCTTGTTACATAATTTTGAGCAGTTGTATCACGTGTATTGCTGAACCGATGAAATGCCCCTGACTCAATGAAGTACATGATGCAGGAATCATGATGTAGTCTAAATTAGCCATTTAAGGTAAAATCTGTAAAAGTCACCCACGCTGAAAAAGGAAGAGTTAATAGTGATAATCCCGATGACAATGATCATTTATCGACCGTAACTATGACTCAGATGTTTAAGGATAGGATGTGGAAGTCATCCTGTCGTTATCGAAGTTACAAAGATTTAAGTTTTACTTGTTAATTAAATCTTGATTCTCCACTCTACCGAAATCATATTAAGTACAAGCAATACTCAGTGCCCCTAGCAGATAATAAAATTCACACTGAAATGTGACGTCCATCCGTAGTTTTGTCAATTTAACTCTAACCCTAACCTGCTAACCCTGACTCTATAATACACTAAAGATAACATTTCTACATGAAAGCCATAACGAGCGAATGGAGAAAAAATTTACTAATTAATGTCGACAAACACTGAAGATCTGAAGCTATGATGTCCAATAATGTCATAACCAGCCAATTTGAAGTCATTTAATTGTCGGCTAAATATTGGTCTCTATGGTGTTGACTCGGTTAACAATTCAGCATCTCTTGCGTGCCCTACACAACAGAGGGTGAAGTGGCGTCATCTAAAGGACAGATATGTTAGAGATCAATAAATGTGGGATGCATGACCGAAACTGAGAACAATTACCATATAAGTCCCTTCTTCAAATGGCCAAAAAATATGAAAGGGAAATTAATATAATTTTACATTGGTAATTAGGCCAATGAAATGTTTTATCTCACAATATGGGTAATTTGATTTAGTTGATTTGAACAATGATATTATCAACAATGACAAATACTTCCTCAAGAGACAATTGTTTTTCACCAAATTAATATTCACTGCTGAAAGTGTCTGGGTTTACTCTCAGTAGATACTTAACACTCATTCAAATGCCTAAATGTGTGTTTCGCAGAAGGAAACTTACACTGGTAATTTCATTTCAGTCTGCAAGATGAATGTCCACAAAAGATGTGAGAAGAATGTTGCCAATAACTGTGGAATTAATACTAGAGACATGGCACAGATTCTACAAGAGCTTGGCATTTCTGGTGATAAACTGCGAAGGCCTAAGAAGGTGAGCTGTCAAGATTTCGTAATCTAGATGTAAAATGAACATGTAAAATGTTAAATGCAAAAATGAAGAATGATTGATCATACAGGTCTCACTGGAAAATGATGCTTGTAATGAAATGACCTTAAAGTATTATCCTTGATGAATAAATGCTTAACAATAACCATAAATTGTTTTAGTATGTTCTTTTATCAAAATTCAGTGCCATTAATAGCAAATTATTTTTACAGGCGTCATTCAGTGAAACTATTGCAGCTTGCCGAAGCGCAGAGCAAGGGGACAGAGGAGTAGCTCTGCCTGGTATAGCAGGTATGAACGGTTCTTATACGTGTATCGCATAAGATATTTTAGTATTTAAGAATAAAAAGAAAAAGCATCTAATGGTAATATTTAATAATCTATAGCTTTTAATGATCGCCTGAATGAAGGTGTTGTATGGAGCTGATGTAAGTGTTAGGTTTTTGATATTGCAAGGTTCCACCCGTGTGAAAGTTTATGATGTCATGTGGCTTTTTACCAAAAAAAAAAAAGGAATAATAAATATAAACATGATTCAACAACTCAAACATAGCCAGGCTATGGTAATTGGCGTTTGCCATGGTGATAGATGATTGTCAGCTTTTGTGAACTTGTCTTGTAACTTCAGATGACGATGAAGGTGCCCCTCTGTCAATGGGGTTACAAGGACTAGCCCTAGAAGGTCAAGATGCTCCTCGAGCCCTTCGTGAGTCAGAGCGTAGACGTAGTAAGAAGAATAGAATCTCATTGGATGATTTCAATTTCATCAAAGTCCTGGGCAAGGGCAGCTTTGGAAAGGTGAGCAAAATTAACTGTGGTGTGCTATAACAACTTCTTAGTAAAATTGAGTTTTGCAATCAAGGAAGGAAAGTGTTGCACTGCATGAAATAAACTGGCTAAGCTTCAGACTAGTAGCATTGAGACATAGACATAAACATTTTATAGAACAGCGCACCAGTGAGTGTACATCATGAGTTCCCAAATAGAAACATCAATGGACAGTCAGAATTAACACTGATAGAGAACATATCATGCAACAGTGAACATTACTATTATTGAGTTATATTTAATGACGTGTTAACTAGTTAGATCGATCAAGATTGGTTAGATTACTTGGAATTATGCAGTAATTTCCAAGGAATTATGCAGTAATTCCCAAGGCTCTTTTAAATTAAATTTAGCAAAGATATGACAATAACATCTTGTTGCGATCTTTGTAGGTGATGTTGGCGGAAAAGAGAGGTACGGACGAGGTGTATGCCATCAAGGTGCTCAAGAAAGATGTGATTATTCAAGATGACGACGTGGAGTGCACCATGACGGAGAAGCGCATTTTGGCTCTGTCAGCACGCCATCCATTCCTCACTGCCCTGCACTCCTGCTTTCAAACTAAGGTTTGTGTGGGGTTTATCTCTTTTAAGGCCACACTTATTTGAATTTTAGCTTCTCGTATCCACCCAGCGCAATTTTTATTGGGTTGCTCAATTGAAAATTCAGAAATAAAATATAATTTTGGGTTAAATAACATTGGGACATGCTTTATTTTTGTGGCGGCTCATTTCTCATCAGATTGTGGATAAGAGAAACTAAAAAAATAAGTGTTGCCTAACTCAAAACTTCATTCGCAATTTACTAAATGAATTGTCATGAAACTCCTGACACACAGTTAAGAATATATTCTCAAAACTGTATTGTATCTGATTTAGAATTTAAGCTAAAAACAAATACAATTGGGATTGATGGAATATAATATGGGCAATGCGCTGTAGAAGATCTTTTCTTCATAAAAATATATAATATATAACTGTTGGATTGTCACATGTACAGCTGCAGCATGCTTATAAAATCCGCGATATTTGTGTTTCAGGATCGGCTGTTCTTTGTGATGGAGTATGTCAATGGTGGAGACCTCATGTTCCAAATCCAACGATCACGCAAATTTGATGAACCAAGAGCTCGCTTCTATGCAGCTGAGGTCACGCTAGCTCTAATGTTCCTTCATAGACATGGCATTATCTACAGGTAATTTATAATGAGGTTCAATTAACACAATTCAATGACGCAGTATCGAAGTATGGAGCTGTGAGAAATATACACTTGATTTGGGTTTAGTGCAGTATAGCGGACCCAAATCTATGCCCGTATTTGGTGTCCATTAAAAATTAAACTTTTATCAAATATTTCACAAGATTGAAGTTCTAGCACAATTAAAATAACATTTGGTGTAGAATAGCGGGGGTTTGGGGGTGGTAGCCCCCTAGAAAAAGCAAGAATGAACTCTGTCTTTACCGTGAATATGAAAACCGCTGTCATAACTACATTAGTTTGTGACGTCATAAATTGATTTCAAGCACTTTTACGTCATAGGCCTGGCAAAGAGACTTGTTAAAAATTGTCATAAATCTGGGTCCGCTATACTGCACTTTTTCCCTTGATTTTATTGTTTACAATATTAATGCTGAATGAAGAATATATGTTACATGTTCTTGTGCTTTGTAACATTACAGAGACTTAAAACTGGACAACATTCTGCTGGATGCAGAAGGTCACTGCAAGATTGCAGACTTTGGCATGTGTAAAGAAGGCATGTTTCCTGGCAAGCTCACTTCAACTTTCTGTGGTACTCCAGATTACATCGCTCCAGAGGTATGTTAATGCAATTAAATGTGCATTGTACGAATTTGTGGCACTTTGTGTTGGTGTGCTTGTTACACCACTAACCCAAATATCCTGTGTTGATTCTTCATATGTTTATTTAAACACACTTTGTTATTTTTCAGATCTTGCAAGAATTAGAATATGATGCGTCAGTAGATTGGTGGGCCCTAGGAGTGCTTATGTATGAAATGATGGCTGGACAGCCGCCATTTGAAGCGGATAATGAAGACGATCTATTTGAGTCCATTTTACACGATGATGTCCTTTACCCCGTCTGGCTCAGTAAAGAAGCAGTGTCAATCCTGAAAGGGGTAAGAAAAGAACTTCTAGAATAGCTTCATATTTCATGTATTTCAATGAGAAGTATTAGGGTATTGTGTGTTTAAGATGTTCATTGTTATGCATTTCTCTTTTTCAGTTCATGACCAAAAACCCTCAGAAAAGATTAGGTTGTGTAAAAGCACAAGGAGGAGAGCGAGCCATTCTGATACATCCCTTCTTCCATGAAAAGATTGACTGGGAGCTACTAGAGGACAGGAAGGTCAAACCTCCATTTAGGCCAAAAATTGTAAGTATATTGTGTGCTTTAAAATTCTCAACATAGTCATAAATAGTTCTTAATCAATTTAGTCAAGCACTGGTATTAGGAACCTCTATTAACGATAATATTTTTTACAGCGCTCCAAGATTGATGCCAACAACTTCGACAAGGACTTCACTTCAGAGGATCCTGTCCTGACTCCAGTTGATCCAGTGGTTGTCAAAGCAATCAACCAGGAGGAGTTCAAAGGCTTCTCGTTTGTCAATCCTGACTATGGGCGGTTGCTGCAAACACCAGAGGTCGCCAAGACTAACGCAAATGCCACTACAACCACAAACACGACAACTGCAGCCCCAGCAAGTTCTGCGACCACTGTAACCACGACAGCGTCAAACACAAGCATCACGGTCACAACGAGCAGCTCAAGCTCGGGCGATCCCGTGACAACGCCCAACCCGACGCCCAACCTGACGCCCAACCCGACGACGACAACAACCTCTTCTCCAAACAACTCCAATGATTCTCCCCCGTCAAACAGCACCAGTAATGCAGAGGGCTCTCCTGACAAGGCCAGTCCTACGCCGCCCACTATCAAGACCTCGTGTTCCCCATCTCAAAGTCCCACGGGAGGTTCTTCGCCCACCCATAACGCCAGCGTCGTGAGCCCCAGCTCATGACAAAATTGACAGGTCAACTCCCTGCCTTCCAAGCCACTAGCGCTTCACTGGAAAGCTTGTTAGTCAACTGTCCAAGTGACAAAGGACTCAGTGTTGGGAGCGTGGCCCAAGTGCAACAGTTGAAGCCTCCCTGCCCCATCCCGGTCCTTTTCAGTCTTCACTTCTATTTCCAGGATATCATTTCCTTCATTTATTTTTGCTTAGTCCTCTTACCAGTTCAGTGTTCCTGGCTGCTTAGTGATGATGGTGATGAAGATGAGAAAGTTCTTGCAATGGTAGCTGTGGCTGAACCTGAGAATATTATAATAATACACATCATAGGGCACCACCCAAGATCAATATTCATTGAGATGGTTGGGACCTTAAGGACCAAACGAGCATTCCACTCCGGCTGCAGGTCTGTGTCACTTCATCCCCTCATTGTGGTGACAACTTGGATTCATCCAACATCACACCCTACTCCTTCAACAGGGCTGTGAGATACTTACTTACCACCAATAATAGCAACTGCATGGGACACCTTCAACTGCATCTATCATCATACGTGTTCCTGCACGACTGTCCTGCATCCTTGAGACACTCCTGCAGCTGAGAGACAAGCATGATTGTGATGGGCAGCCAATGGAAAGTCGTTTGATGAACTAGTCAAAAGAGGCTTGAGGCTGTCCTTGCAGGCCTGCATGTCGACATGCCATAAAGCCTCCTCCTTTCATACACAAACTCAAACAGTATTGTCCACAATCATGCGCCTTCTGTGTATATGTGGTTATCAACATTCAGATGTAAGCAACAAGGGATTTCATTTGTGTTTTTTTTTATTTGTGAGAAACTCCTAGCAAGCCTCATGGATTATGAGTCCCAGGCCAAAACTATTCAATACTTCTAGTGACAGTTGTCTGCTGTTTAATTGTACAGTTATTATTGTTTGTCTTTACAAGTTGTAGTTAGGATACTTAGGAGGCCAATTTGCCCAAATGTATTTTTGTCAATTTGCCCAGTCACAAAATGATGGGGCCTTCTAATTGTATGTTCTAGTCTTACGTGTGATCACATATATTGCCATGATATTTTAATCCAAAGGATCTGCGGACAAAATGAATATCTTCTTGTGTGCAACTAGTCAAATATTATTGTCTGGGAGACAAATACTGATGGAGTCATGAAAATAGTCGTTTTGATTTATTTACCATTTTGGCAGTTTATTAGGGATATTTCCCAAGCAGGAGTCACAATTTGCGTTGTTTGTATTTGCAAAAATATGTCCTATTTGTTCTGGTATATGGTCATTTACATGAAATTATAAGGATTGTTTGCATAATTATATTAAAATTTTCTGTTTAAGAGCATGTTATCAAAGCTATTACGGCTAAATACTGTTTATGGTTTTTATAGTCAATCCAGATTTTGGTTGCTGGTGCTACATGTGCTCCATTCAGCGTTAATTTTTTACTTTTGTTTACCTGTTAAGTTTGTTTACTTGTAACAAAAATCTCCTTTTTGATGAATCTTAACTTTATGAAAGTCTCAAACAATTGAAATCATGTCTCAGAGCTCCAACTGGTCAGACTTACATATTGTTTTACCTTTTTGTAATCTAATAATCGGACAGGATATGACATCAATCAGTTTCTTCTGTGATGTGGACCTTTCTTCTTTGAATACTGCATTTCATGATTTGTGTGATTGATTTTTTTCTCCTTTTTTTTCTGGCATAATACACAGGCTTTGTTGACTGTATCATATATTTATGAAGTGGGAAGAATTTTATGTTCAAATGTCAAGTGCAATGAAGTCATCCGATGTTCCAGAGAAAATCTTACAAGTATGAAAAAATGCAACTGGGCAGTGCTGTCGGTTGTCATTGTTAGTCATGTGAATTTATTTATTGAGAGTATTTATTGTGAATGTTGTTTGTTAGGCAAGACATATAAATGAATATATAAATATATATCTATATATATAATATATATATATTGTAAATAGATTGGATATCTTGCTCTCTATTGTAAAGCATCCTAACCCTACTTAAATCATCCTCATGCATGACTATGTGATCTCTGCTTAATTTTTTCATTGATCATAAGTTGATTTGTGATTCCTCCTCCTTTCCGTGTGCTTCTTTAGGAGCCGTATGTGACAGTATTGACACTGGTTATGCCATAGTCGTCTGAGAAATGTCTCAATCAGATCTAGTTTACTGAAAAAGGCATATCGTGGGTGACGTGTCTTATAATTTTGCAGTCCGTTCATCTGTTAGTACGTAATTTAAGTTCATCACTCAAGATGATCGTATTGATTTGTGTAAATGTATTTAAAATTCAGCTTGGTAGATATCAAGTGTTAAAAGGATGAGTTACAAGTATGTTCATCACTTTTGTATCATGACAAATGTCCAATGCACCTTCATATAAGATCTTTTGATGTTATGAAAGGAAAAAAGTAACTGGTGATATATCATGTGACACTGATGTATAAAACTTCATTAATTTGTGTGCAAGAAATCCATGTCGCTTGTGAATTATTGCATCGCGTAACAGTATGTTATTTTTGCTTGACATCTTTCCAAACTGTTAAAGAATAATTCTGTTTAAATGACGAATCGTTATGGTTCATGACAACTCTCAATTTGACCCAAGAATATGGCATTATGTATAAAAGTGTGAGGATGTTCTTTCTTATTTTAAATTCCGTATCATCTAGGAATGTCATGACTTGTAACATTGAGAGTTGTGGCTGTGCACTCAATGCGATGTTTCCAGTTATCTGTTCTGATTGCATGCCCACTGACTTCAGTATGCAATATGCATTAAAATACTTGTAGGTTACTGAACTTTATACAGAACATCCTAAAATATGTTAAATGCTAAGTCATGAATCAGTGTTCCAGTTCTGATGTATATGTTACACAGCGTCTCCCCCTTATCTTTGATAGGATGACTGCAGATGTATGACTTAATAAAGACGTTTTTGAATGTGTAATACATACATTTGTGATTACTTACAACCCATGGTACAATGAGCTTGATTTGTCGTGTGTGTATGTCAGTGAGCTTCATATAGAAAGTGTCGGAGTGTGTGTACAAAGTTTCATTCTCATTCTCATAATCATTAATTCTAGGTGATCATTACACTCTTCCTTGCACTAATTTTGTTATGTTGAAGGAACTGCATGAGATGGTCTCCCAACTAGTAGTGGCAGCCAATGTTGGTAATCATTAAGATAAATATAAACTGATATGAATTTGTTAGATAGGCACAAATTGATGAGTGACTTGGCCATCATTACATTCGGGGGTTTTCTTCACTTAATGAAGTTAGTGCAAGACATTGGTGTCCATTTAGTGATTTTGAAGAGTGTTTTATCGCCTTGTCATTCACTGGCACAACTGATTATGACTAGCATTCAGTGTGTGAGGCATTTTGTGAGAGTGTATTTTAAAAGAAGTCTTAAGATTTTTCAACTGCAAGACATTTTAACAATGAACCAACACTGACCCATAAATTGTGAGATGGTATCGTAGAACATGAGTCGTAGCATTGTAGATACCTGGTAAACATGAAACACTTCCCTGTAATAAAGGGTAGGGTTCAGTTCGACTGAATTTACACATTATTATTTCATGCTCAACCTTAATCGAAAGCAGAAGACTAGTATCTTGTACAATAGTATGCAGTTTAAAATGATATTCATAGATTCTTATTTTTCAAACTTCTCTTTTGCATGCAACAAAGAAAAAAATTGGCTTATGCCTAGAATCAAGATAAATAATAATTAGATGAGATACATTCAAGGAATTGATTTGAAATATAATTTAGGCAAGAGTAGTAACCATGTGTGAAAGCTATGAATAGCCTGTGTGTTGTTCAGCAACCCTTTCATTTATTTTAAGGCTTCATATATATAGTACCATTGCTTTATTGACAACAATACTTCTTACAAAATATATGGTGTAATTTGGTTTCATTTGTATGAACACAAATATTCATGTATAGCCTAAATGAGATATTACAATATGATCCTAGACCTTAGCGAGTGTTTTGTTAATGTTTGAACGTCATTTCTTCAGCCATTGTTGTATATTTTGAAATCATTATGTCCATCATTGTAGAAAAAACAACCATGGGATATATCTGCTGTTTTAGTCAATAAAAGATATTGCTGTTATAAAATTGGTTGTTGCTATGGTGTTATTAAATTTGTCCTTAAAGGAGAGATGCTGCACTTGCCCTGACAGTTCAGTAGACCTGACTCCTTCACGAAGCTAAAAAAACTACTCTGCTGGAGTTTAAAAAAATTCTTATAATGCTCTGCCAGAGTTTAAAAGTATTTCTCAGAATTTTTTAAAATTTATTATTTGGTCAATGATTTCACATTCAAATACCATTGGGTCCCGGGTTCAATTCCTGGTCGAGCCCAAAGTGAAATGGGTGTTTCATCCATCATCTCATTGCCATGGACCCTGCCTGTCCTAATTAGCCAGGTGCAGAAATACAAGATGAATAGCCCTAAATGGGCCTAATCAATAGAAAAAAGCAAAATGTCCTTATATTATATTTAATCAATAGCACAGTAACCCCACGTAAATGAATTGTACATATTGAACCATGTTTAGAAACTCTAGTATAATTTTAGTTTCACGTTGGATTCAGCTGTTTTAGACTGGCCATTATGGTTTAGGGCCGTTCTGACCTTAGTCGCAATTTATCACATGGGGGCGTTCCTGTCGCACCGTCAAATGGCGACATCTACAGTTTCTAAGGGGAAAAAATATTTTTATATATGGCGATTATTATACTTCCGTAGATTTAATACGTACATATAAATTTATAGTGCTCGAGTCTGCAAAAAAAAACAATCTCCTAACACGAAAGAATAAAACTTTTTCCAGGATTTGCACAGGGATGCAAAAAAGAGCATTGTGGGTAAACTTATCGTTAATGACGTCACGGCCTGCGACCCGGTTGGCAAAATTGACGTGGCAAGAAGAGAATTTGGTGAAATACACGTAGTAATCTGGTACTGTTGGGCAAATATTGTACTGGGATACATTATTTTACCGAAAGACCTCATACTGAGCCATACAATATCATCGTTGGTGATCTAGTTACTGCGTAAAACATCAAAATGGGACTGACGATATCCAACATCTTCAATCGGTTGTTCGGCAAGAAACAAATGAGAATTCTCATGGGTAGGTTTAACAATGTTTAATGGAAAATGTATATTATGAGCGTTTTCACCAGACATACAAGGTTATTCTTTGTCATGTGGTGTAATGGAGGAGCTACTGCCAGTCAGTGAGTTTCCATGCCCTACCATCTTGGTGACCGCCCATTTCAATGTGGCTTTCATTCAATGAACAATTCATTCAGATCGCCACAATGCAAAGACTGCTGTTTGAGTGATAACTGTTTGGGGCGTTAGCTTTTATTCTGGAGTGCAAAAACGAACACATTGCCTATTCTTGTGTTTGAAATATTATTCATGGTCATTAATAATATTGGGCTTCTCAGCTGCTTGACACACAGGATATATCAGTTGAGCCCGCTGACTTATGTGAAGGTTTAGCAGCATTTTGACTATGTCACCTGGCAGTAATGATACTGCATAATGCTAACTTGTATTAGACTAATGGTGGGTGTGGTAATTGTTGCTTGGTGATACCAGTGGTTTGCTGGGATTGGATGCTCGAATAGAGTCATCGTAAGATCTCAATTTGAAGGGAAATTAAAACTGGCATTGTCAAAAAGGTTGCATTAGGTACTTAATATCATCCGCCGATAATTCATAAGTAGTTCTAACAATGCTGGTGTACTGTTTGTTTTCAGTGGGCCTTGACGCTGCTGGTAAAACAACAATTTTGTACAAGTTAAAGCTGGGAGAGATAGTCACAACCATTCCAACAATAGGTGAGTTAACTGTAAAAAATTTAAGCGCAATAAGTTTTCCTTCATTTCATTTGGATTACTTTTATTTTTAATTCTTTTTTCTCCCCAGGCTTTAATGTTGAAACTGTCGAGTACAAGAATATCAGCTTCACAGTGTGGGATGTCGGTGGACAGGACAAAATCCGACCTTTGTGGCGACATTATTTCCAAAACACTCAAGGTCTTATCTTCGTAGTAGATAGTAACGACAGAGAAAGAGCACAGGAAGCAAATGAAGAACTCCACAAAATGGTAGGTTGAAGTTGGTCAATTCAAGAGAATAAAATCAGAAGGGAATATATATGGTGTTGTTCAGAATTTTACTCAAGTTTACTCAAGTTTGTGATACATGTTCCTGCTGTGCATTAAATAATGTGGATCAAAATTAAAATTGTTCTCTTCGTAGTTGATTATTGTAATCCTGTTTGTACTTGGTTATCCGAAGTCTAAATTCTTTAAACTGAACAGCCAATTGAGTCTTTTCACTGAGCAGCCCTGAATTCAGCAAGACATAAGTCTTTCCTCTATTCTTATTACTCATCTTGCTTTTCAGACATAGTAGATCATAACTAACTGATTCAATAAATGTAACTTTCTTTGGAAAATAACAGAAATCAAATAAATGATAAGATGTCAAATATACATTAAAATGCACTAAAAATACTGCTGCTAGGATGCACTCTTGCTTCAGCCAATCAGAGTCAAGGGCGGAAAGTTTTTCAGCCGACAGAATTGGAGTATTCTGTCGTATCCACCTGGTGGAAATACAGAGAACCTTCCGAGAAAATCCACTATTTTGATACTGCATTTCCCATTGCTTCATTTGTCCAAATGTTCTGTTGTTGTATTGTTGTAAGCATCAGCCAATTGACCACCATTAGGTTAACAACATCATTTCCTATAAGTCTCTTGTGAAAAAGAAATGCAAGTATTTGTCAGTCCTGTCAGCTAAATATTGTTTTTGTTTCAGATGATTAAAAAAACCTATCTAAACAAACGTATGAATATCTTTGCATATCTTTAATATGCTGTAGTTCGGGTCTGTAAGTGTTCCTGATTCAGTATGCGAATAACTCATTATCACAAACATATTCTCTGGGAACCCAGATATGACTGTATTACATGGGGATGCAATGTTGTGCATTGAGGCTTTGCTTGCCGGTGACTGAGACCGGCAGATATCATATGGTGTGCTATCAAATAAATCAGGTTTCAATACTACAATGGAAACTAGGAGCACAGCTGTGGAGTATGATACACTAAAGTAAACATGCATGTAATCTATCAAACTATTGTAAATCTATGGTACTGCGTATTGAATTTAATTGTCTTCTTTTCAGTTGCAAGAAGATGAGTTAAGAGATGCCGTGCTGTTAGTGTTTGCAAACAAACAGGACTTGCCAAATGCTATGACAGCTGCTGAGATAACAGATAAACTGGGACTCAATCAACTTAGATCACGAGTTGTAAGTACCTAGTGTAAATCTTAGCTATATGAAGATTTGGGTTTGTAGCATAGACTATAGAATATGCCTTACTTAAAAGTATTATCAGACCAGCAGGAGCTTTCAATACATGCTGTATGGGAAAATGTCATGTAAATATTGACATAGTGTCAAGTGCAGCTGGTCCATAGATGTTAAGAACTAGTGCGAATCTGTTGTTTTTGCCTTCTGTGCTGTTATAGTGATCCAGCTGGATTTTGTTGCACTGTATTGGTTCAATGAACTGATGGTAGTAAACTTTTTTGAATAATTGTGGAACTGCCAGTATATATCACGTTATAAAATGGAGTCAAATCTAATCGTAGAACTTTTCTTTTGCAGTGGTACATCCAGGGAACTTGCGCTACTCAAGGCCAAGGACTTTACGAAGGCCTGGATTGGTTGTCAACAGAACTTTCCAAACGTTAGGCAGCTCTTGACGTCTTCTGCCGCTTTATTCTGTCTTTATTGTGTCCCTACCCAAGTTGCTCCACTCAAATGGACCAATCTCCTTACTTATGCTTCGACATGAACAGATCAGTCAGATTATTACAGTACTAAGCCTGTTGGAAGACCCAGGAAGATCTTGACCAATAGCTGGTTTTTAAGTAAAAAAGAATTCAATAACTCCTATTTATATTTAATTTAATCTAATATTAACACACGCACAGAGCAAGTGGAAGCGATTAAAATATTTATGTTGTTCTTACAGTAATACCTTTTTGTATATTTCTGCATCCAACGTTTAATTATGTACAACAGTGAGACAGCATGCTGTGTTCAAATTAGATTCATCTATGATTAACTGCGTTCTTGTTATGGTAAGATTGAGAAATTTGAATGTCTTAGCAGCTCAAATTTTTCGAGATTTTGTCTTTTCTGAATATATTTTGATGGAATGAAAATTGTCCTCCATACTGCCCGATAACATTCCGTAATATTTTCCTCCCGGAGAATCAAACAAAGAAATGTAAAAAGCAAACAAAGACGTTTGTTAGGCAATATCACCTAGTGAATCTTTTTGAAGTTTCATGCAGGCAATGGTTACTTTAAATCTTTTATTTTTGCTCGCCAAGTTTAATCTTTATAAGAGAATGGCGGGGTTGCTTTGTGGATCATTCATGTAAATACACTGTATTAGGTTTTATACTTTAAGTTTGTTGGAGTTTATTTCATGCTAATTTTTGGTGTTACAATTGATAGTGGGGGTAACATTTGTGAAAAACAAGTGGATGTGTATGTTTATGTATTTTGTTGGAAAATGTGCATCTTGAAGGAGATACATTTTATATAATCCTTGTAAATGTATTTTTTTTCTCAGAGTGCAACGCATTTGTGTATAGCACTAAGATGGAGGAATAAATAAATTGTATATCATTTGTTTGGTGATTTGAGGTTGCTATTTTGCTGTGTGGTTGGCAGACGAATGAAAGGTTTGTCAGTTGTTGCATCAAGACAAATTCATAACTAAGCAACAGTGGTTACTAAGCAACAGTGGTTACTAAGCAACAGTGGTTACTAAGCAACAGTGGTTGCTTTGGTTTAAGTTGCATTAATGTCAAGATTTGGCCATGGGGTCGACAACAGTCCTTGCAGAGAATTATCAAACTGACTCTTTGTGCCTCGGTGTAAACCTTTATTATAATCCAGGTATATAACTGACACATTTTTGCTGTGAGACTGAAAATGGGTAAACTGGCTGTTGGTCAGAGTTGTCTCTGCATACTCTACCAAAAATGGACATATAAACAGTTATTTGTAAATTGAAAATACCATGTATTAATAGATAAGTAAAGAACACCATTATAGTAACATAATCACTTATAGCAGACTCAGCAACATGTAAGTGCAACTTACTGAATTAGTAGGATTCCAGGGGAATCCATTCAGCAACTTTTTGCAATCCTATAGTTGCAACTTAACACAGTACAGAAATGGAGATATTATAAGATAGACATGGAAAGTGCAGCCCTCTAAGGCAAGTACTTGCTGCAAGCGAGGGTTGATTGATGAGGTTAGAGAGAGGAGGAACCATCCATGTTACACATTTATCCCAAGGGTGGGATCTTTAATTGCCTCAGCATAGAAACCAAGTACAAGGCACTGCCAATTTAACGTCTCACCCAAACGACATCCAGCAGGGATGTAGCTCATGAAGAGTGCCCGGGCCAGGGATTGAACCCAGGACCTTAAGCAGATTTGGCCAATATATACTGAAGTAACCCTTGTATATACTGTTATAATGTTATATTTTACGTTCTCTATATTTTTAATTTCAAATTAGTTTTTTTTAATCTTGTTTACTTCACATATAAAATTCAACTGTTTGGTTGATATATATTTCAATAAACAACATACAATATGGAACTGGCAGGAGCCATAACCATTAGGCCATCCATAATGGATGCACTTAATTCGCACTTGCCTATTATACAGAATTATGGTAGAAGGTTATCTTGGAACAAACATTTCAACTTGGGGGTATGTGTGGCTGCCACCTAACCTACAACAAATGTACAAGAATCATTCTTCATACAGCATTGGCATCCAGGGGGATGGTTACATCCCTCCCACCTTTTTTTAGAAAGGGGGGATGATCAATGCAATCCTACTCCATGAAATTGACAAATGAAATGACTTCTATAGTTTTATTTTGGAATTTTTGTGCTTTGTAGTTTTACACTTCATATCACATTTCAGTACAAGTTTATCTATAAAAATAGTTTGGCATCAATGATTCACCATTACTTTACCTCTTGACAAGTGTCCGCACCTTAGCTGCAACCACTTGTACACGCGAGGAAAACTCATGGTGCGACAGACAAGTAGGCCTGCATCCCCCCCGCACCCTTTATGAGAAATCGACGCCTGTGCTTGCAACACAGCATGCGAGAAAACAAAAAAAGCATATTTTTGAGTAGAAAAAATAATTAATTTAATATTGCAAATAATGCTACACAACTGAATGAAAGCATGCCAGGGTAGAAATTTAATTCTTGATTTTTTGGTATTTATTTGTGAAAACTTAGGAAAGCAACATCCATATCTTGCTAATTTTCTTAGTAAGTTATCCACAATGACATTAGCCAAGTGATATGCAATTTTCAATGTATATTACATAAATTACACTCTACCAACTGAAGGATATGGTAAACAGATCAAACATGCTACAATTCAACCAGCATTGAATGATATCATAGATGTGCGAGATAAAGTATCTTTAGCATAAATTAGAAAATGTTCATAAATGAATTCCATGAACTTAAAACTCAGTCGATTCAATAAAGATAGTACAAGTTCATTCAAGCATCCAATCCACCAAAACAGATATACTTGATCTCCAGGAACTCGTCAATTCCATATTTCGAACCTTCGCGTCCTAATCCTGATTCTTTCACTCCTCCAAAGGGTGCCTCGACGGCCGATAACAGTGCCTCGTTGACACCAACCATACCCACCTCAAGCCTCTCTGCCACTCTCCAAACCTGTGACAAGTCTTGAGAATAGAAGTATCCTGCAAGTCCAACAGCAGTAGAATTTGCCATAGCAATCACTTCTGCTTCAGTTTTGAACCTAAAAAAAGATTTTATGGCTATGTACAACTTTAAGATCAGGCCTAGGGTATAGATCATTAATTATTAATACATCTTAACATTGTTCTTGAAGCTAATGCAAAATATTTTTAATATTTAGTAAACTTCTGACTCACTTAACGATAGAAGCAATGGGTCCAAATATTTCCTGAAGATAACACTCCATTCTTGGGTTGACCCCCGTCAAGATCGTTGGTTGAAAGAAGTTTCCTTGACTAGCAACTTTCTGGCCACCAGTCACCAATTTAGCACCTTTTGATTTGGCATCTTCAACTAAATCAGCAACCTGAAACAGTGATATAATTTGATACATTATTATGACTAGTTCTACATACACATGCACTACTCTCTGATGTAGGCTAATGAGTCAATCAACTGCACATGCATGAATGTGCTTCAGATTCGTCAATTTCATGTGTGGTGTAAAGAAAACTTTCTCGACCTACATGTACAAAAACCAAAGAGGTAATTGTGGACTTTGGCAGAAGTCCCATAAATAGACCTCCCATATTAATCAACAGTGAATGTGTTGAAATTGTTAAACAATACAAATATTTGGGTTTAATTATCAATGAGAGATTGGAATGGTCTGCAAATGTACAAAAACTATGTAAGAAAGCTAGACAAAGAATGATTTTGAGAGATGAGAATGTCAATAACACTATACAGACACTCTTCTATAACAGTGTAGTACAGTCAATTGTCTCTTTCTGTATGATGGTAATATTACTAAAAGAGAACGAAAGGCGGCTTGTGTCAGCTCAATGAATTAGTTGTAGAAACATTACATCACTGTATCAACTTTATCAAGGGGCCGTGATTAAGAAAACTTCTAGGATAAGGAGCGACCCCATACACTCTCTACGTCAATATTTCACTTTACTACCATCAGGAAATAGACTGAGAGCTGTATAATGTCGAACAAGCCACTTTTGCTCATCCTTTATACAATTGGCTATGAGATACTCAATGGCTATGTTCTGTAATTGGTTCAATATATTCTGTGACGATTGTATGCCAAACAAATTTTTTCAATCTTTTCAATTGAGGACAATAAAGTTGTTATCGTTATATCAAAAGTGCCAAACCATTGTAGAATGGTGGGCACTTTCGCCATACCTATTTACTTTTCTAGCAACTGTACGTATTTAGTATGGTTGCTCGATCTTACCTTATCAATAGCCCTTTGATTAATGAGCGGACCCTGAGTTGTATCAGCATTAAAGCCATCACCAACTTTCAGATTCAGTACAGCTTTCGTCAATCCTTCGACTAGTTTATCGTGAATTCCCTCCTGGACAAATATTCTATTGGCACATACACATGTCTGAAAGACGAAAGGGTCAATTTTAAGTTATTATTTCAAGGTACTGAGAGAAATTTTGTAGTTAACACAAAAAATTATATGTAAAACGGTGAAATTAGCTCATTATAAGTGTATGCACGTAACTCAAAGTTCTGCAAAGTCATACTAAATTATCGATTAATTACACACTTGTTTAAATTAAAATTTGCAAGTGATAATCAGTGAGTCTTTACCTGACCAGACACTCTGAACTTGCAGGCTATCAAGCCCTGAACAGCCTTGTCAACATCAGCTGTGTCGAACACAATGAATGGAGCATTTCCTCCAAGCTCCAGGGATGCTCTTTTCACTGTGCTTGCAGCTTGTTGCAACAGAAGCTGAAAGGCAAAAAATATTGTGACTGGAATTAATTTCAATTAAGTACCCATAAAACATCACATTACATTAAATTAAACATTGGGTTTGAAGCCCAAACCGCAAGATAGCATACATCGAACATCATGATTGACTATAGAATTTATAAATATACCTTGCCCACAGCTGTTGATCCAGTGAAAGAAATCTTGGCAACTTGAGGGTTTTCACACAACGTCTTTCCAACTCCAGGAGTGTTATTTCGTGAAGATGTCACAACATTGAAAACACCAGGTGGAATGCCAGCCCTTTCTGCAATCTAATGTGCCATGCTACGGTTTAATATAAATTGCATAAATTTATGATAATAGGTCACGGTGACATGTCACCATACTATGATCAATATAGGCCTACATACTATCACAGCACAGTGTGGATATGCGAGTTATCAGAACCCATAACATTGAGGTTGCACTGAACAAGGTTTTTGAATCTGATACCTACAGGTAGCTTCAAAAAAGCTCTGTTAAGTTTTTTGTTTAATTACACCTTTTAACTTGCAGACACTTTTACATTGTTCACAATTAAGGTACCACCCCATGGACAAAAATGATAAATGCACAAAATGGAGGCTTCCAGCATTATGAGTCAGTCTGATTTAGTCATTAACTTGGATGTAACCAAATGCTTCAAAATGGGATAGTTAAGCAATGAACTGTCCAAAATAAAATAATTTTGTTGCAGGTAATCTCATTAAGCCATAAGGTAAGACTGGCATGGTACCTTTGACATTGCCAACGCTGAGTATGGAGTGTCTTCTGAAGGCTTGAGAACAACAGTGCACCCAGCAGCCAGTGCTGGAAGCGCTTTTCTTGTGACCATGGCATTTGGAAAGTTCCACTGGAACAGGCAAATCAAAGAAAAATTTCATTATTGTCCTAAAATTTGTAAAAAATATATATAAAATTCCATGTCAATCGAGGAATTTTTCAAACACAAATCTCATCAAAACACAATGACACAACAATTAGTGAATAACTACATATTTGAAAGAATTCACCTTTATTTTTGCCTTAATATGTCTAAGATTTTGGGGATCCGTAGCAAAACATGAATCTGTTGTATAGATCTATTTATCCAAAATAGACAAAAAAGCAAATAATAGACTTACTGGAGTGATAAGACCACAGACACCAATAGGTTGCTTCATGGTAATAAGACGTCGCCCAGGTGCTCCGGCTGGAATGTAGTCTCCAAAAATCCTTTTGGCTTCTTCTGCAAACCACTCCACAAATGAAGCTCCATAGGCCATTTCTCCCTTTGCTTCTGCTATGGGTTTACCCTTTTCATAAGAAATTAAACTATTGACAATGTCACATAATCTTGGGAGTTTCCATTCAGAATTAACACTCTTTTAACTATCGATAAATGAAAGTATAAAGTAACCACACAGCTAGGCATCTTACATTTTCTAAAGTGATAATTTTTGCCAATTCTTCCGATTCTGCAACCATCAGTTCATAGAATTTCCTCAAGATTGCGTTCCTCTCCTGCAATTAAAATTTATAATACAGCAGAACATATTGGCTCATCAGCCGTCACAAATCTCACCCTACATGGTTTCCAAATTATTTTAGCTCCTTTGAAACACACGCTCACGAAGTAAACATGAAAGTTTCACTTACCTTCCAAGAGGCACTGCGCCATGCTGGAAATGCGGAGTATGCAGCTTTAATTGCTTCTTCCGTGTCTTGTTCATCGCAATCTGGGACCTTGCCTATTACCTCACCTGTTGCTGGGTTGTACACTAAAACATGATCATGTTTGTGATTCATCAATGGACAATTGTTGTATACTATTAGTACTCGATATCTTATACCATTTCTTGCAAAGGTATGTTTTAAATTTGGAATTTGAAAGTAACTATAATACTGTTTCTTGTTTGAAATTAATGGTTATCCGAGAATTTGACAAAAATTTAATTAAAATATTATTGCAATTTACTGTTCTCAAGTTTATAGCAGAATTCGAGGTCATGCAGTGCTTTGAGGATGTTTAATTTCTAAAAATTTTGGGCTTGTATGTGCATTATAAGTTACATTAACTATCAATGGTACAGCCCTCTTGTCAACCTGAATAGCCTATATACTAGTGAGCCCCAGGTCAAAATTCCATAATTAAAATGAGGGAGAATTATTTTGAATTATGTTTCCAATCATAATTTTGATGAAATATGGCTTATATGTTCTTTCCAATTTAAATTACTATCTACAACTATTATATGTATATATTAATTAATCATTTATATCAATTAAGTGCCCTAAATATCATTTATCATGAACAGGGAAAATTTGTGAGATTTGCAAATTGGAGGTAAATTTTAATTACTTGATTAATTAATATCTGGGCGACATTTTGTGAGGCTCACCAAAATTTGTGAGAGTTGGCAACACTGCATTAACGCAGCCTGTGAATGTCACCAGTTATTTGGAATATGCTAATGTGTTAAAATTCTGTTTTAGAAAAGCTTTCACATACCATCAAAGGTTTTTCCTGATCTGGCTGAGACCCATTGACCATTCACATAGGTTTTGTCAAATATCAGACTGCTGCTCGCTCTGGCTGCCATTTTTACCAAGTTTTGATGTCTTAAAAGGAGACGAGTTGTTACTAAGAGGGTCTGCAAAAAAACATACAGCCGATCATGAATTAGATTCACTCAATCATGAATTAGATTAATCATGAACTAAATTTGTGACCAAATGTTCCAAAAGTACACTTTTTGAATGCACTAACTTAAGCAGGAGAATCGTGATTAACAGAGTGAAATTTCACAAAGAGTATCTCTGAACACATCACAGTGTATAATGCACAAAAAATTGTTTATCCTGCATGATTAGATACAACTACGAGACCATTTTGGAGGTGTCATAGTGACAAAGCAAATTTAGAAGGTCATCAATTCTGAGGCCTGCCGGCCAACTCAGTTGCACAACACTTTAGATTGTATACCTACACGCTCATCATGTGTATATATTTTATAATTATATATTGAAAAATAATTTATTTGGCAATTCATAGTTTGATCTAATAAGGTCAAACTATGAATTTTTAACATGATTTTTGTTATTCTGACATAATAGATTTAAAATTATAAGTATATATATATATTTGCCAGGCAACCCCAAAGAACCTCAGTGGGTTGTGTTAGGGGCCACCTTGAATTTATACAACATTAATTAGAAAAACAAAGAATATAATACTGGATAAATAGGAAACAAAACAGGAAAAAAGAAGAAGAATATGACAGACAATTCAAAGATATAGTACAAAGCAAATTTGCAATAAAAAACAAGCATATGCTAAGCTGTCTAAGATGCACCTACCACCAAATGCAAAGTGAGTTTTTAGCCTACCTGCTCAATACAGCCGAGAAAAGGACACCGGACTTGTTATCAGTCTTGTACTTTAACCACCATTGTATAAATAACCCAGTTAGTTACCTGGTTAACATGAGCGATTAATGCCAGACACACACTTGTGATTTTCCATGTAGCACTTGAACTGATTCGTACACTACTTTAAGATGCATTCTGTATTCAGTTTTCTCGCTCAGCGTGTAGGCCAGTTTGCTGAACACCTGGGCTACTGTGATCAGTTATTAAACAGTTAAAGAACTATGAAACTATAACAAATAAATAAAATGTAGGCCTATCATGTACATCACCTAAAGTCTTAATAACTTTAATTAGTAGAATTTTGTGCGTTTTTTTAAATATATATATTTTTTAATGATTATAATTATGTCATAATATAGGCTATTTTTTTATGATTATAATTATGTCATAATATAGGCTATTTTTTTATGATTATGTCATAATATAGGCTATGCTCTGAGCAAAATTTAGGAACCTAAAACTTCAGCATGAAATATCCCTGATGCATATCTAATACTGTACAGTGTATACATAAATATACATTGTATAAAATATAGCTAAAAATTTGAATTGACCGAGTCACCAGTAATATGTGCCCCATTCAGCAATAATGTAATCGCTCGGCCCGGGTCAATAACTGTTCACAAAGCAATAACACACTGACATTTACAAACAACTGCCACCGAGCGATGCTTACATGCAGATCTAATACCCACCCGAGTTGCCATGATGCTTTCGGTGAATAACCTAACACAAATCGGCAAATTTATCTAAAAATGTCTTGTAATTTTTTCTATTGACCCCCATTCTGAGTTAATAAGGTCGACAAGCGACAGTGGCGCCACAAGTGACGCACGCGTATTCAACAGCGCCACTTACAGCTAAACCTGGAACTACACGACTTTTCGCGCCATTATCTTTGTCATTGGGCCTTGGCCATTGAGCTATTGGAATGCCCCAAATGAAAAAAGAAATACTCTTAAAAATAGTCGTACATATAACAGGTTTTATTCACACATTCTTGCATGTGGTCAATACTGTAAGTTGCAATGAAATCAAGAAATTAGACCAATTAAATCCACACACCACACTCATAATTAATGTGTATATATTTTATAATTGAGTGTTGTTCCTCGTTACAGTCTCATGATGAATCCAGAATTGCATAACTGTGATTGTAGAGCATTCCGACTGTACATTCGGGTTGTTCCTTCTGATATGTCACTGGCTGACATAAAGAATCAATCCAGGAATGAAGCGGATATGAGAATGAATAAAGTTCTTCGTAGGAGGGCAAAATTATCGGTGGTTGTTCGGTGATGTCTCCCCCATCATAAAGGCAGTCTGGCCTCTTTTCTGGTGGGCTCCTGCAACAATAAAAAAGAAAGATGTAAAATATTTACATGGCTTTGGATATCCTGCATGGTGTCTATTGAAAAAAAAAAAGGTTGCTGGAATGCATTCAGAACTTGATAGAACAATTATTTTATCTTGATTCAGAACAATAAATTAATATTATGTAGCATCGAGCCAAGAATTACTGGTTTCAAAGTTGAGGTGGTCTTGTTGTGAAACAGTTAAATTGGTAAAAGAATGCTTAAATTTCTCAACAGCTTAAGTGAGTTACTTTGAATAACCCGCAGCAAGTTCTATATACAGTTGACATCTATTATATTCTTCTAAATTATGTCGTACATATATGATATAATACATTTCTTTGTTTTACTGTCACCACTTACTGTAAATAAAGTTTTATATAATTGTATCTTTTTATTAATTATAAGAAAAAAATAGATTTAAATTGCTGATGAATATACTTACTGAGGAGATGAATCACACGATGCAATGGGTGTATAAGGAGCATAAAAGGGCTCGGGTGAATAGTTGTAAGGGCTCGGACTAACAGGGCTGTAAGCTTCTTCAGGTACATACACTGGACTGGTCAAGGGTAAAGCTTGTTGGGACACTTGGCCGTAACATCTTGTGTTGCCAGGTGAGTCGCATGATGAGGGCAATGTATTTCTAGAATCTGTGAAGTCTGTCAAGAATAAAAAATAAATCGTTAAGTAGGTTTATAAACTGAAATATGAAATTGTTGTCATCTGTACAACAATGTGTTGCAATCTTAAAAAACATATTCGGTGGCGTTAAAAAAAGGAAAGAAGTAGGTGGGTTTTAACAGTTTCAATTTCGTTTATGGAAGAACTAAAGAGTTTTGAATGCAATTAACTTTATGGAGGGCTTGCAAACTGCAACCCAAATAAATTGCGATTAACATAGGCACCCTACAAGTGCAATCCAGTGTACAGGTAAAATGGAAGAATTGTCCAGGGACCATTTCAATAAAATCTAAAGTAACCCGAAACGGAACAGCTTTTAGGTTAGCCCTTCCCGACTTCTAGTGTACCCTGGAGACAGAATTTACCCCGAAGACTAAAATTATGTTTCTAATCATGATTTTGATGTGATATTTGCACTTATCTACTGATTTATTATTATTCTTTTTTTGGTAAATATAGATTTATTATTAATATTATCATGCAAATTTCTTATTTGATCATCATTATATTTAATGAGTATCTAAAAAGTGTTAACAATATAAAAAGCCGAAAAGCAATTACCTGCAGAAGGGATAACACTGGCGACCTCCTCACTCTCCACTGGTTTGGTAATGAATTGTTGCCTCATCCAGGCTATGTGACCTCTCTTGTTCTCTTTGCGAAACTTGCTTCGTCTGTTTTGGAACCAAGTCTAAAAATTCATGAAAAAAGCAGTGTAAATATCAGAAATAATATATATATATGAAGCATGACATTGCATTGCACTGATTTTGTAATTGGTATATTCCGACTTTCTTTCTACAGAAATTTGTTTCATTAGTATGATTGCTCTCATTAGGCCTATGCAATAGAAATACTTCAGTGCCAGTTTGTATTTTAAAAGATTACTATATAAACTTCGGTAGTTACAGTGTATATCCCTCCTTAGAACAAAAGTGTTGACATTTAACAAAAAAGTTCAAAATAACTGTATGCGTCAATATGTATGGTTGACTTGCAGTTTTCTAATTAAGTAAATTCCATACTTACACAAACTTTTTCGATGGCCAAATCCATGTCAGCAGCCAGGGATTCCAGCACATTGACATCAGGATATTGAGTCCGGCTGAACACATCTTCCATACAGCTTAACTGCAAAACCAATAATGAAATTTCAATTGAAAAGAAAATCAATAATATCCTGTATTTGAGGTTATTTATTGCGGCATTATGCGGTTTGCTAAATTTCATATTGGTCCACATTGGCCTGGCCTATAGGCCGCCTAATACAGCGATCATGGTATACATTGACTATCCCTAATTAAGCTGTCTAAACTTCCGATAACATGATGTGGACTCCAAGCCAATCCTTATCATATCCTCATTACGTCTGCCTCTGGCAGCTGGTCATATTAGCTGAATAAGCTTCAGACCCTGTAGCATTTAGACAATAGACAAACTTTAAGATTCAACAAAGTGAAAAGAGAAGAGTGTTATTGGGTAAATAATATTCAAGAGCATCTGGTTGAAGTATATAAGTAATAAAGTAAACCAAAATCAAGAAAGGTGAAAATTACCTGTTCAACAGTGAACTGTGTCCTGACGCGCTTCACTCTCATGAGTTTTGTTGACTCTGGCATTTTTCGTCCTCTTGGATCTCGCTGATGATCTTGTTGAATCTTCTTCAATTGCAGGATCCGAATGATTCAGTAGTGATTGCAACCTGCTTATAATCGATTGGAATTGACTCACAGAGATCTACTCAAGTTTCCCGCCACCAGGTGTCAGTCGCGCATTGGCTGCCACCTGACAGACCTGCTCACTGTTTTGGCGCCCTCTGGCGTCACGTGACTGCAACTACACCTGCTTTTTTAATGATCAACTAACTTATAAATGATCTTCTCCATTGTCGCTTACAAATACAATGCGAGTTTGGCCATTCCTATTTCTTCCAAGCTATTATTAAAATATTAAGATGTAAAATACATAGTTACGACAACATTTAATATAGACTGTTAGCTTAACACTTTTAGTATTATTATCTTATTACTGTAAAAGTACTCTATTATTATTGTATGTTATTTGTATGTTTGACAAATTTATCATAATAATATCCTGTCTATAAAATTATATATATATTATTATTTGACAATTTGTTCAATAGGCTTAAAATTGCCTAGACAATTTCAACATATTTTCACTCTCGGTAATTAACATCTATATATTCTTATAACTTTAATTATAACACGTATATACATAAATCTGATTTAGATTTAGCCTGTAGGAATATATATTCATTTTCTTTTGGAATTGGCAATCGTCCAGAAATCATGGCATTTTTCAAATGAAAAGTTGTCAATAAAAATAATAAATACACAAATAATAGTTTTCAAAAAAGGTGCATTTATCAAATAATATAGAATACCCTATGATGCGCAACCTTCTAGTTTCCATAAATGCAGATTATACTGGAGCAAGGCAGCATTGTGATTATATAGGTAGGACTTCGTCGTTGTCTCATGTCGCACTTGCTTTCACTTACTTTCTTCGTTTTAACAATTGCCATAGTTCTTTGAAACATTTTCCATTTATTCTTTAGCCAATGCTATTATACTAAATATTATTTAAACAAACCTTTTTTTTGTTCGTGGTAATTCTACACACCACTGGCATATGGATTTTAGAATCAAAGAAATGCTAATTGCAATTTACCAAATCCGGTGGAATCTTTTCCTTTTCTGTAATGTTTACTTTACCTGTCGCAACAAAGCAGTGTAAGAAGAAACGTTTAGTTTTTATTCTTGTAAATTTAGCACATGAGTGACGAAATAAATGTAGGCCTATGTAAGGTGTGTTTTGAAAAGTGTCTGCTAAGTAAGTGGGTCCAAAATACCAAATTAGTAGACTAAAAACAAACTTTTGGTCACTTTCTTTTTTAGTTTTTCTAAATTAATGGAACCTCGTCATAGCAAGATGCTAATGAAGTTATTCTCAGTCATTAAAAAATGTTAAATTTGAGTTGTTCATCTGGCGTCTTTCAATAGGCCTATTTGCACAATAATTATTCATAACACTATATATAAAGTAGCAGTTCACAGACAAAAATAAAAATTACTACTACTACTACCAAAATCAGGAAATTTCAGCCCCCCGGCTGTTATATTGTTTCTTGGTACCATTGGAAAGGTGGAATTATATGGCCTAATGTTGTAAATTCTTGAAGCGGGTAGAAAAGGTCTTAAATTGTTTTGTTTCCATCGCAACTACCTAGAAAATTTACAATATCATCAAATTTACATTTTAAAGCATATCAATGCAAGTCTGATAAACCCGAATCAGAAGCATATTATATGGTTATGTAGGGCTAGTTAGGACCCCTTTGTATTTACTCATTAATCCTCTGCCAGGTGCCCCCTGGGCACTGGGCCATGGCAGTGGGCTTTTGAGTCAGGGATTCCAAGAGAGCAAACCTGACCTAGTGTTTGTCAATGTTGTTACTTTGTACTTGCACACACATTAAGCCCAACCAGGGCGGTTTTTGTATGTCTATTGCAAGGTGGTGGGTGGGTGGATTTAGGGCTTTACGTTCTGTATTTCTGCACCAGTTGGGCTAATTAAGACAGGCAGGTCTATTGCAAGGTCTATTACAATAAACAGTGGGAACTTAATTTATCTGTTCTTTCATAACCTTCCATTGCAACTAGAATTTTGCATCAGGTATGTGTGTGTGTGTGTGTTATTGTTTAACGCCTCATCAGCACCTGAGTGGGCTATGTAGAGGCTCTCTAGGTCATGATTAATTATCTATATTTGGTGGTAGAAACCAGCAGCATGTAAAAAATCAATAATTGTCTGCATTGGATATCTTGTAAAGAGATGTTGTAAGGTAGTAGCTTGAAACAAAGGTCTTCTAATGCGTTGTAATTGGATGCAATCTAATAAAATATGTTTGATTGTAAGGGGGCACCGACAACTCTGGCATACCGGTGCCAGTAGCCTGTTGGGGTAAATGAAAAGGCTAATGTCCCTGTGATTATAGTTCCTCTTATATTAATTATTGATGGCTTAAGGTTACCCATGAATTTTACCTCGTGCACCAAGGCGTGCAGTCTTGCCACTGGGATCACGACTCACTCACTCGCTGAGTTGATTATGAGCAATCCCGTCAGCCTGGGGTGTCCTGCCTTGCCATCATGGGATATTGAGGGTAACCGTGGCCCTGCCACAGCGATTCCACATTCCCTGCACAGGAATCAACGGAAGTTTGTCTATGTGCAAGAGGATGAATTTTGTTTGCAACTGGTGCAAAATCGGTTCCCCTATGTCACTGCCAACACATACCAGTACACCAAAATCCAGCCAAAAAGCAAATATGAGGTACAAAAAAGCCTTTGGGAAACTGGCAAGGCCTGTACAGTGAAGAGAAAAACAGGCTGACATAACAAGTTTGCTGCCTGTAAGAAGAACTTTGAAAAAGAAGACAAATTTGTCATCGGCCAGACTGGAATTTTTAAGCTCACCACTGGGAAAACTGTGCCAACCATGAGACACTGCTGTTTGGACCTAAATTGCGCACCACTAACACATTTTGAAGATCTGCAGTATTGAGAGGAATTCTTACCGGCAGTGTGTGTGTGTGTGTGTGTGATTAGGGGTGTATTTTTGCACCAGTTGGGCTAATTAGGACAGGCTGAAGTAATGTGTGTCCAGCCAATGCTGATCTTTCGTCGTAAGACATGTATAGTTCGTATCAAGTAACATCCATTGGACCAACCTCATCCGTCCAGATATGTCGCAAAACCCCAGCAACGCTAAAGAAGATCATAAGTCGTGTCCCTGATATCCAGACAGACGCTGAGCTTCTTTGTAAGACGTGTTGAGTTACGTATAGAGTAACACCCTAGACCATCACCAGTCGACCACACAAGCACTGAAGAAGATTGTAAGTCATGTCCCTCAGTAACCAGCCAAATGCTGATCTTCATAAGTTGTGTCCATGATCCTAACGCTGAATCTCCTATGTAAGTCGCGTCCAGTCATAACGCTGAAGATGAAGATCCTTCCTAAGTCGAGTCCCACCCACCGCTGAGGAGTATTCATAAGTCGAGTCTGCAAGAGCCAATCGTAGTCGCAAAAACGGCCACAGAGCATTGTCAAGGTCAATCTGCAACTAGACCGCACATTGCAGTGAAGTTTTGGGGGAGTGAATGGTGTACAAAAATGTGGCACATTCAGAGAGGACAAAAACTGCAGATTATGAATTTGGAAACTGCAGAGTACTTCTCTGTTTTGGGGTGCAAGGCAATTGATTTGACTTCATTTGTTGTAAGTATATTACATTTTATGATATTACATTGTCATGAGTGGTAGATTAAAGGTTAATTTGCGATCAATTTAGTTTGTTTATGTGTTTTAGGAACAAGATTCAGATGAAGAACAGATGAAAATAACACTTGATGAGTTTTGAAGTTAGTAAGTGTAATTTTATTTTATTTCAACGTGTATTATTTCATGTTAAGAAGTATATTGCAATAACTAACAATAGTGTACATGGTGTATATGGTTAAAATTTTTATGAAGACTTAAACTTATGACTTAATAGTTTTACATAATCAATGACCTCTCTGTCCTGGAGAATACAAAAAAGTATTTATACTGGAAAACATGGCGCGCAGCAAAACTCAATCAGGATCAAAAGGATCAAAAGAACCAAAATGAAAGTGACACGGACACATACGATATGACAAATGAGGACGAACTATGAGCAGATGATGAAGATGATGAGTGGCTCCTGCACGAAAAGAATGAAATTTCAAGTTAAAGTTGGAAAATACTACGCTGTATTTTTATCCAAAGAAAGAAAAAAACGTTTTATATTGGCTCACCACTGACAATTTACAATGAAGCTGATGAAGTAGAGATGAAATTTTTGGAAAAGAAATTGTATAAATCCCGTTTTGTTTATGATTGGCCAAATAGACCAGATATTTGTGTTGTTGAAAAAGGGGCAATACTTTCAAAGGCCCCCACCACTACACCACATCCAACACCCAAACCATTAAGGACCTTGACAACATGGCTAAAAATTATGCTATGGCATAATCACAATTTGGATTTGAAATGTCGTAATTGATACGCGTTCTTGCAGTTTTATTGCATAGTATGGATTTGCCTGATAATGACAGTATACATAACAGCTTAATTCTCACCAAATTCTGTTGGACATTTTTCGGGTTATATAACCAAAGGATAACTATACCTGTAATTTGTTCAGTGTGATTTTTTCAGCTATGTGTTCATACCTTGTAATTCGCAATTTCAGTTGTTCATATTTGTTGACAATCAAGTTACAGGTTGAAATATTGAGCAATTTTGTTTGACAATAAATTTCTGGTAATAGAATTATGGTTGCAAAAATTTCTATTACACCTCACTAAAACTGACTAAGGATGTGAAACTTTGTAAAACGTGACAAAAATTTCATATACTTGGGTGAGCAAGATGAGGTATTTGTGTGTGTGTGTGTGATTAGGGCTTTACGTCCTGTATTTCTGCACCAGTTGGGCTAATTAGGACAGGCAGAGACCATGGCAATGAGACGAAGGATGAAACAGCCATCCAACTCAGGGAGTGGAGATACAGACTGCATCAATAGATATATCATTATTATACAGGGACATGTTAGAAGAAAATGCTGTTCTGTTTCAATTTCTCTTGTGTTGCAGTGTATACATAGTCCTTCATCTATGTTTTGGATTTAGTATAGCGGCCTGTTTCTGTCACAAGGTTATGTGAACTAATTCTAAATGTTGTTAGTGCTAGGGCATGATTAATGTTTGGGAGGACAGAGAGAAAAGTTTCAAACTGAAATTGACATGCCCTGTAGGCAAATTCTGACGGATCAATGGCAGCAAAAATAAATTAAATACATTTTTATGTCTTAATGAGTCAAGTCCAGTTTTATAAGTGGTTAATTTTGTAATCTGCATTTTTTCAAGTGTTTTATTATCTATAACTTATTTCGGATTACCAAAGACATGCTGTGTGATTTTGACATAGCCATTGTGCACAAAAAAAATCCAACAGCCGAATTAGCCACAACGGGGTGGAAAATGAAGATCATTGGTCTCTCCTGGTGTTTATAATGTAGGGAATAATGGATTTAAATTATTGTACAGGAGAATGCATAAAATTTGCAGGTAAAAACATATTAAAAAATGTTATGCAGATTTTAGATAAAAAAAAAAAGTTTACCTACATCAATCCTCTTGGTTAAACACGAAAGCGGTTACAAGAAGTGAAGCAGTGTCTTGAGTGAATATGATCATTGTCACAAGTGACTTAGGTGTGTGTGTGTGTGTTATTGTTTAACGCCTCATCAGCACCCGAGTGGGCTATGTAGAGGCTCTCTAGGTTAAGATTGATTATCTAGATTTGGTAGTAGAAACCAGAAGCATATAAAAAATCAATAATTGTCTGGGTTGGATATCTAGTAAAGAGATGTCGTAAGGTAGTAGCTTGAAACAGAGGTCTTCTAATGCATTGTAAGTGGGTGCAATCTAATAAAATATGTTTGATTGTTAGGGGGCACCGACAACTCTGGCATACCGGTGCCGGTTCATTGACTAAAAGGTGTAAATCTTGAATGTCCTATGAGGCATCTGTGATATATTCCTTGATCTTTGCGAGTATTGAACCTACTAGGTATTTTATTTTGAATGCAAGGTAAGATTGAATGCAACTTGTTGTTATTACATTCATTCCATTGTCTTTGCCAGCAAGACATGATAAAAGATTTTATAGTCATTTTAAAATCAGTGTATGGAATGGTAAAATCAGTTATCTCTTTTGTAAGAGCCCTTTTTGCTGCTAGGTCTGCTTTTTCATTCCCTTCAATGCCAGCGTGTCCAGGAATCCAGCAGAATACAATGTCTTTGTATTCATGAAGATAGAAATACTTAATAAGAACATCTAAGATCCCAGGGTTATCAAGTTGTTTATTTTGGATTGCTTGAAGAGAAGATTTGGAATCAGAACAGATAACATAACGATCTGATTCTGAGTCCTCGATGTTCTTTAAGGCAAGGTAAATAGCTGTTAATTCTGCAGTATATATTGAGCAGTGGTCTGGAAGACAACATTCAGCTATAACGGTTTTATAAGAAGTGACAGCACAGCCTACTCGTCTTTCCATTTTTGAGCCATCTGTGTATAGAAATTTGTACGATTCGTATTTAAACCTTATACTATAAAATAGGTTTTGATAGTCTACCGGATTGGTTTCGCTTTTCTTAAGCTCTGCCAAATCCAGTATAACTTTCGGGACTGGGAGAATCCATGGCGGAATGGGTGGTACTTCCGTCTCGGCAATGATTGTAGTATCAATTGTAGTATCAATTTTTGCAGCCTCAAGATAGAATTTCATGCGTAATCCCAGTGGTCGAATGGCGTTTGAACGAGATTCATAATGATGCATGTATTTTGGATGAAATATTACATCATATGTTGGATTTGTTGGAGTTGAAGCTACTTTTAGTAAGTATTGCATGGATAACTTGATACGACGAAGGGAAAGTGGAGGTTCCCCTGCCAGTACATATAAGCTCTCTACAGGAGATGTACGAAAAGCTCTTAAGCTTAGTCGCAACCCTTGATGATGTACAGAATTCAGGCATTTTAGATAAGATGGTCTGGCGGAGCCATATACCACAGAACCATAATCAAGTCGAGAACGAGTAATTGCTCGATAGAGACGAAGGAGGACCGTTGTGTCCCCACCCCAATTATATTTGCTCACTACTTTAAGGAGGTTCATTGATTTCAGGCACTTTGCTTTCAGTGCTTTGATATGCGGAATGAAAGACAATTTGGAGTCAAAGAGTACACCCAAAAATTTTGTTTCATTCACCACTTTTATTTGACAGTTGTCAATTATTAGTGATGGATCTGGATGGTTTGATCGTAAATAATAGAAAGGCAGACAAACTGTCTTCTGTTTAGAGAACTTGAAGCCATTTTCGAGTGACCATTTGTGAATCCTATTCAAATTTAATTGCAGTTGTCGTTCTATGGTTGGCATATATCTGGAACGATATGCAATGAGGAAATCAACAAAATATAGGGACGACATGAGATTTTCTGAGATGGAATTTACTAAACTGTTGATTTTGACGTTAAAGAGGGTGGGCGAGAGAATACTACCCTGAGGGACTCCATTCTCCTGAGAGTAGGGGCTTGACATCGTTGATCCCACTCGGACCTTAAAGAAGCGATCCTGTAGGAAGGATCCGATGAAAACTGGAAGGCGACCTCGAAGCCCTAAGTCATGGAGATCTTTCATTATTCCATATTTCCATGTGTGTGTGTGTGTGAGTTATTGTTTAACGCCTCATCAGCACCTGAGTGGGCTATGTAGAGGCTCTCTAGGTTAAGATTGATTAACTATATTTGGTAGTAGAAACCAGAAGTATATAAAAAATCTATAATTGTCTGGGTTGGATATCTGGTAAAGAGATGTTGTAAGGTATTAGCTTGAAACAAAGGTCTTCTAATGCGTTGTAAGTGGATGCAATCTAATAAAATATGTTTGATTGTTAGGGGGCACCGACAACTCTGGCATACCGGTGCCGGTTCATTGATTAAAAGGTGTAAATGTGTAAGTCTTGAATGTCCTATGAGACATCTGTGATATATTCCTTGATCTTTGCGAGTATTGAACCTACTAGGTATTTTATTTTGAATGCAAGGTAAGATTGAATGCAACTTGTTGTTATTACATTCATTCCATTGTCTTTGCCAGCAAGACATGATAAAAGATTTTATAGTCATTTTAAAATCAGTGTATGGAATGGTAAAATCAGTTATCTCTTTTGTAAGAGCCCTTTTTGCTGCCAGGTCTGCTTTTTCATTCCCTTCAATGCCAGCGTGTCCAGGAATCCAGCAGAATACTATGTCTTTGTATTCGTGAAGATAGAAATACTTTATCAGAACATCTAAGATCCCAGGGTTATCAAGTTGTTTATTTTGGATTGCTTGAAGAGCAGATTTTGAATCAGAACAGATAACATAACGATCTGATTCTGAGTGTGTGTGTGTGTGTGTGTGAGTTATTGTTTAACGCCTCATCTGATTCTGAGTCCTCGATGTTCTTTAAGGCAAGGTAAATAGCTGTTAATTCTGCAGTGTATATTGAGCAGTGGTCTGGAAGACGACATTCAGCTATAACGGTTTTATAAGAAGTGACTGCACAGCCTACTCGTCTTTCCATTTTTGAGCCATCTGTGTATAGAAATTTGTACGATTCATATTTAAACCTTATACTATAAAATAGGTTTTGATAGTCTACCGGATTGGTTTCGCTTTTCTTAAGCTCTGCCAAATCCAGTATAACTTTCGGGACTGGGAGAATCCATGGCGGAATGGGTGGTACTTCCGTCTCGGCAATGATTGTAGTATCAATTTTTGCAGCCTCAAGATAGAATTTCATGCGTAATCCCAGTGGTCGAATGGCGTTTAAACGAGATTCATAATGATGCATGTATTTTGGATGAAATATTACATCACATGTTGGATTTGTTGGAGTTGAAGCTACTTTTAGTATGTATTGCATGGATAACTTGATACGACGAAGGGAAAGTGGAGGTTCCCCTGCCAGTACATATAAGCTCTCTACAGGAGATGTACGAAAAGCTCTTAAGCTTAGTCGCAACCCTTGATGATGTACAGAATTCAGGCATTTTAGATAAGATGGTCTGGCGGAGCCATATACCACAGAACCATAATCAAGTCGAGAACGAGTAATTGCTCGATAGAGACGAAGGAGGACCGTTGTGTCCCCACCCCAATTATATTTGCTCACTACTTTAAGGAGGTTCATTGATTTCAGGCACTTTGCTTTCAGTGCTTTGATATGCGGAATGAAAGACAATTTGGAGTCAAAGAGTACACCCAAAAATTTTGTTTCATTCACCACTTTTATTTGACAGTTGTCAATTATTAGTGATGGATCTGGATGGTTTGATCGTAAATAATAGAAAGGCAGACAAACTGTCTTCTGTTTAGAGAACTTGAAGCCATTTTCGAGTGACCATTTGTGAATCCTATTCAAATTTAATTGCAGTTGTCGTTCTATGGTTGGCATATATCTGGAACGATATGCAATGAGGAAATCAACAAAATATAGGGACGACATGAGATTTTCTGAGATGGAATTTACTATACTGTTGATTTTGACGTTAAAGAGGGTGGGCGAGAGAATACTACCCTGAGGGACTCCATTCTCCTGAGAGTAGGGGCTTGACATCGTTGATCCCACTCGGACCTTAAAGAAGCGATCCTGTAGGAAGGATCCGATGAAAACTGGAAGGCGACCTCGAAGCCCTAAGTCATGGAGATCTTTCAATATTCCATATTTCCATGTAGTGTCATAAGCTTTTTCTAGGTCAAAGAATATGGCTACTACGTGTTCTCTGTTAATGAAAGCATCTCTAACATAAGTTTCCAGTCTGACTAAATGATCTAATGTGCTCCTGTGATGGCGAAATCCAGATTGGAACTCTGTAATAAGCTGGTTCGACTCCAGGAACCAAACCAGTCTATCAGTAACAATTCGCTCCATTGTCTTACATAGACAACTGGTTAAGGCTATTGGTCGATAATTCATAGGATCACTATGATCCTTCCCCGGCTTGGGAATTGGGATGACCGTGGCTTGTTTCCAGAGGGATGGGTGGGTGGGTGGGTGATTAGGGCTTAACGTCCTGTATTTCTGCACCTGTTGGGCTAATTAGGACAGGCAGGGACCATGGCAATGAGACGAAGGATGAAACAGCCATCCAACTTAGGCTCGACCGGGAATCGAACCCGGGACCCAGCGGTTGGAAGCCCAGAGCGCTACCTCTGAGCTAGGCCCCCGCCCCTTCCAGAGGGATGGAAGACATCCCTTCTCCCAAATTTGATTAAAGATATACAGTAATGTTTTTAAAGGGGATTGAGGTAGGTGTTTTAAGATTTGATAATGTATATTATCAGGGCCTGTTGCAGAGTCAGTTGCTTTTAAGATGGCCTTCTGAAGTTCTTCTAAGGTGATGTAGGAGTTATAATCTTCGCTGTTATCAGACTGTTAATCTCTCAGCTTGAGCCTTATAACATTGAAATTCTCTCGTATAGTTCTCTGACGAGGAGTTGTACGCAAACTGTTCTCCTAAACCGTTTGATATTTGTTCTGGTGAGGAGAGATGTTCTCCATTCACTTCTAGAATGCTTACATGCGAAGCTAGGTTCTTTCCTTCAATCTTCTTAATCATTTTCCAGACTTTATTGCTAGGAGTTCTTTCAGTGAGTCTGGAGACATAGTCTCTCCAGCAACTACGTTTTTTTTGCCTGACAATTCTACGCGCTTTGGCTTTCAGGCACTTAAAATTATTCAGATTGTTGATGGTCGGCTGTGATTTAAAAATTCTGAGGGCTCTCTTACGGTTTTTAATAGCTTCTCTTACTTCGTCGTCAAACCAGGGTCTTGCATAGCCAGAACCGACCTACATTGCATTAGATGCGATGTAGGGTCGGAACGCCTGCTATAGGAATTCATGGACGCTCATTTTTCTCAATAAACACGTTAGCATACCTTATTTTGTTGTTATGTACAGGATTACTACTCCGTTTACTACTTTCACGCAGATTTTACTGAAAAAGCCACTGGAAACATCCTTTTTAAGAGCATTTTCAAGATTCACGTTTGCTTGGTTCATGCTTTCACAGGTAGCAGGTCGATTCGTCATTGCCTGATTCAACCCAATGAAAACTGGTCCGTTCGTCACCCGAATTTGGTCGATTTGTCATCCGAAATTGGTTGATTTGGCCGGTACACAGTGTATGGTCACTGCTATTATATAAAATATGTTAACTGCCGGTGAAGAACCGACCTTTTTTTGAGTGATGAACCGTCCAGTTTTTACGAAGACGAATCGTGCTGTGACGAATCGACCATGTTATTGATGTCTACTTACACTAAAACTCACTAGAGGGCTCCGGCGACATCACAGCGCCACCCAGGTGCAATGGTGCAGATAAATATCTAATAATTTAGCTTCATTAGACCCATAGAACAGTGGAATCGTGTGGAATAGTTTATTAAAATATTTTAATTGTGAAATTGAGAAAACTACGGACTTTCCAGCGCTATTCTGTGTGCCACTAGGGGCGTTGAAACATCGCCAGAGCCCTCTTGTGAGTTTTTCGGAACTAGGCGGCCATGCTTCAAGCTTTGTTTACCGAAATGTGAATTCGAAAATGGCACAGAAATCGAATAATATTGGAAGAAATCAACCATATCTGAGCGTGACACAATAGAAAAAAGGTATGTCTAACGCTACAGTGGGTGTATGTTGTGTGACAAACGTTTACTAAAAGGCTAGTTCCCACTCAAGCAAAAAAGTCAATATTTTTTCATCCAGGACCTTGTAACCCTGTCCTATGGACAGGGGACTTGTAGCTAGGTCTTGCACTTCGTTTAGAATTATTTTTTGTCATCGGTATTGTTTTATTGGCTATATCAGTAATATCATCAGTAAAATCTTCAACGAGATTATTACAATTCCTATAATGAGACATAGTAATTGTTTCTAAGCAGTGCTTTTTGAAGGAGGTCCAATCCGCTTTATGCAACTTCCATCGGAGTTGACCCACTTCTTTTGTACCTTCTACATTTTGTAGGACAATGGGAAAGTGATCACTGCCGTGAGTGTCCTCTAATACTCTCCATTCAAATTCCAGAAATAACGCTGGATCACATATACTAAGGTCAATTGATGAAAATGTTCCATGACCTGGGTGAAGATATGTGGATGAACCATCATTGAACAAACAAAGGGTGTGGTCATTGAGAAAATCTTCAATGGTTTTTCCTTTGTTGTTGTGGGAAGTGCTTCCCCACAATTGGTTATGGCTGTTAAAATCTCCTAGGATAAGACGCGGTTCAGGAAGTTGATTGTAAATGTTATGCAAATCACTGGCTGTAAGGTGAAAGGGTGGAGGAATATATAAGGAACATATAGTGAATGTTTTATTCAGGTTCAGACGAACTGCTGTAGCCTGAAGGTTTGTGTTAAGTGGAATATGAGAATGAATGATTCCATTTTTAACTAAAATTGATGAGCCACCAGTGGCTCTATCGTGGGCAATATTGCCATATGTATTATACATATGGTAGTTTCTCAGTTTAAAACTATTTGGAGGTTTCAGAAATGTTTCCTGTAGGCAGAAAACACTAGGGTTTAAGTCTTGGACCATGCGACCTATTTCATCGAAATTGGCTCTGAAACCTCGACAGTTCCACTAAATGATACTGTCCATGAGTTAGTTAAAAGAGTTTAATATTATCATAGTAAAAGCGATAATGCATGGTATGAATTTGTATAAATATTTACTTTTTCTTCAAAGTCGCTGCCTCTTTTGGTGTTAAGGTCTTTTTGGGGGCCCCACCATGCTTAGATGGTAGTCTTATGATGCTCAGTGCACTAGATTTTTCTAGTGTTTTTCTGATGAGGGGGGGGGGGTCTTTTGGGAACAATTGATCTTTTATCAATTGCCCCCTCCCGTTGAGGCCTAGGGATGGTGGTAGTCCCTGCCTCCTCTTCCATCGGCTGGTGTATCTCTTCCAACTCATCGCCGGAAGGTGCACCCTGTGAGGGTACACTAAGTTGTGTAGCAGTAACTGATGGAGCTACAAGATGTCCTTTTCCGACATCTCTAGCATGCTGCTTTATTCTTGTGAGGAGATCGTCTGACTGTGAAGTCTTAGATTCTGGTTTATCTTTCTGCGTGCTTTGGCCTGCCTTTGAATATTTATAATTAGGATCTAGGTCAATCCTTCTCCTGGGCGATGATCTGGGTGAAGGAGATCTAGGTCCAGCCATCTGAGACAGGACTGAGGCATAGCTTGCCCCAGCAGCCTGTTCAGCTATACGACGCGCTTGGGGAAAGGAGATATCCTTGGTGGTCTTTAACTTCAGGATCTCTTTCTCTAGCTGCCATTTGGGACAGCCACGGTGATAGGCTGGCCCATCACCTCCACAATTAACACAATACGATGTATTCGTACATGGTGAGTCACGGGAATGGGTGTGTTCCCGTGACCCACAATTGGCGCAGGTTGGTTTGGCGCGGCAGGAGCCGCTAAAATGGCCAAATCGCTGGCAATTATAACATCGTTTTGGGTTCGGGATGTAGGGACGTACCCTACACCACTCGAACCCAATGCTGACCTTGTCAGGCAAAACTGTGCCATCAAAGGTCAGTGTGAGAAGCTGTCGTGAATATCTGGGGGGGCTGGCGATGAATGTGGATGACATTGTATTCATCCAGCCAGTCCCTCAGTTCCTCATCAGAGCAGAGACTGCTCTCGTGCGATGTTATAATGCCTTTGCAGGAGTTGAAGAACCGATGGGGCTCCACCCTAACAGGGGCACCCGCAAAGACCCTCAACTCAAGCAGCTTCAAAGATTGGTCTTTGTGTGCTACCTGCACCAGCAAGGAAGAATTCCTCAATCTCCTAGTATTTTCTATAAAGCCAATGTTTTCTTTCAATGTCCTGCAGATTGTGATGGCTGAAAGATGGGAAAACTCATCATCACAGCCAGTAACAACAAGAAACTTGGGCCATATCTGATATAGAGAGTCATTTTGAGAGCTTTGATTAGCGTCATCTGATGATGGACGCTAACGTTTACCAAGTCTGGAACCAGTAGCCAATTTTTCGACCTCAGCCTGGTTTACCGCTGAGGGACGCGCACCTTGTTCACCCGGGGGACGTGCGAGCCGGTCTGAAATTGTCGATTCGGACATATTCATTTTTTTTCCCCTGTATGGTAGGGGACACACCCTCCTGTAAAGCTGGAGCAGCTTGTGCAATGCGCACTGTCCTGTTTTAGCCACTGGGGATAGAGGACTTCACCCCAAGTGTTTCCACCCTCGCCGCGTGGAGGCCCAGGACCTTCGAGGGCCAAGTGACTTAGGTAGCCTGATAACTGTGTGTGTGTGATTAGGGCTTTACGTCCTATATTTCTGCACCAGTTGGGCTAATTAGGACAGGCAGAGACCATGGCAATGAGACGAAGGATGAAACGGCCATCTAACTTAGGCTCGACTGGGAATCGAACCCGGGACCCAGCGGTTGGAAGCCCAGAGCGCTACCTCTGAGCTAGGCCCCCGCCCTAATTTGTCATTTTTTCATAAATTGTATCAAGTGTGTGTGTGTGTGAGTTATTGTTTAACGCCTCATCAGCACCTGAGTGGGCTATGTAGAGGCTCTCTAGGTTAAGATTGATTATCTATATTTGGTAGTAGAAACCAGAAGCATATAAAAAATCAATAATTGTCTGGGTTGGATATCTAGTAAAGAGATGTTGTAAGGTATTAGCTTGAAACAAAGGTCTTCTAAAGCGTTGTAAGTGGCTGCAATCTAATAAAATATGTTTGATTGTTAGGGGGCACCGACAACTCTGGCATACCGGTGCCGGTTCATTGACTAAAAGGTGTAAATGTGTAAGTCTTGAATGTCCTATGAGGCATCTGTGATATATTCCTTGATCTTTGCGAGTATTGAACCTACTCGGTATTTTATTTTGAATGCAAGGTAAGATTGAATGCAACTTGTTGTTATTACATTCATTCCATTGTCTTTGCCAGCAAGACATGATAAAAGATTTTATAGTCATTTTAAAATCAGTGTATGGAATGGTAAAATCAGTTATCTCTTTTGTAAGAGCCCTTTTTGCTGCCAGGTCTGCTTTTTCATTCCCTTCAATGCCAGCGTGTCCAGGAATCCAGCAGAATACTATGTCTTTGTATTCGTGAAGATAGAAATACTTAATCAGAACATCTAAGATCCCAGGGTTATCAAGTTGTTTATTTTGGATTGCTTGAAGAGCAGATTTGGAATCAGAACAGATAACATAACGATCTGATTCTGAGTCCTCGATGTTCTTTAAGGCAAGGTAAATAGCTGTTAATTCTGCAGTGTATATTGAGCAGTGGTCTGGAAGACGACATTCAGCTATAACGGTTTTATAAGAAGTGACAGCACAGCCTACTCGTCTTTCCATTTTTGAGCCATCTGTGTATAGAAATTTGTACGATTCGTATTTAAACCTTATACTATAAAATAGGTTTTGATAGTCTACCGGATTGGTTTCGCTTTTCTTAAGCTCTGCCAAATCCAGTATAACTTTCGGGACTGGGAGAATCCATGGCGGAATGGGTGGTACTTCCGTCTCGGCAATGATTGTAGTATCAATTTTTGCAGCCTCAAGATAGAATTTCATGCGTAATCCCAGTGGTCGAATGGCGTTTGAACGAGATTCATAATGATGCATGTATTTTGGATGAAATATTACATCATATGTTGGATTTGTTGGAGTTGAAGCTAATTTTAGTATGTATTGCATGGATAACTTGATACGACGAAGGGAAAGTGGAGGTTCCCCTGCCAGTACATATAAGCTCTCTACAGGAGATGTACGAAAAGCTCTTAAGCTTAGTCGCAACCCTTGATGATGTACAGAATTCAGGCATTTTAGATAAGATGGTCTGGCGGAGCCATATACCACAGAACCATAATCAAGTCGAGAACGAGTAATTGCTCGATAGAGACGAAGGAGGACCGTTGTGTCCCCACCCCAATTATATTTGCTCACTACTTTAAGGAGGTTCATTGATTTCAGGCACTTCGCTTTCAGTGCTTTGATATGCGGAATGAAAGACAATTTGGAGTCAAAGAGTACACCCAAAAATTTTGTTTCATTCACCACTTTTATTTGACAGTTGTCAATTATTAGTGATGGATCTGGATGGTTTGATCGTAAGTAATAGAAAGGCAGACAAACTGTCTTCTGTTTAGAGAACTTGAGGCCATTTTCGAGTGACCATTTGTGAATCCTATTCAAATTTAATTGCAGTTGTCGTTCTATGGTTGGCATATATCTGGAACGATATGCAATGAGGAAATCGTCAACATATAGGGACGACATGAGATTTTCTGAGATGGAATTTACTATACTGTTGATTTTGACGTTAAAGAGGGTGGGCGAGAGAATACTACCCTGAGGGACTCCATTCTCCTGAGAGTAGGGGCTTGACATCGTTGATCCCACTCGGACCTTAAAGAAGCGATCCTGTAGGAAGGATCCGATGAAAACTGGAAGGCGACCTCGAAGCCCTAGGTCGTGGAGATCTTTCATTATTCCATATTTCCATGTAGTGTCATAAGCTTTTTCTAGGTCAAAGAATATGGCTACTACGTGTTCTCTGTTAATGAAAGCATCTCTAACATAAGTTTCCAGTCTGACTAAATGATCTAATGTGCTCCTGTGACGGCGAAATCCAGATTGGAACTCTGTAATAAGCTGGTTCGACTCCAGGAACCAAACCAGTCTATCAGTAACAATTCGCTCCATTGTCTTACATAGACAACTGGTTAAGGCTATTGGTCGATAATTCATAGGATCACTATGATCCTTCCCCGGCTTGGGAATTGGGATGACCGTGGCTTGTTTCCACAGGGATGGAAGACATCCCTTCTCCCAAATTTGATTAAAGATATACAGTAATGTTTTTAAAGAGGATTGAGGTAGGTGTTTTAAGATTTGATAATGTATATTATCAGGGCCTGTTGCAGAGTCAGTCGCTTTTAAGATGACCTTCTGAAGTTCTTCTAAGGTGATGTAGGAGTTATAATCTTCGCTGTTATCAGACTGTATATTTACGGTTAATCTCTCAGCTTGAGCCTTATAACATTGAAATTCTCTCGTATAGTTCTCCGATGAGGAGTTGTATGCAAACTGTTCTCCTAACCCGTTTGATATTTGTTCTGGTGAGGAGAGATGTTCTCCATTCACTTCTAGAATGCTTACATGCGAAGCTAGGTTCTTTCCTTCAATCTTCTTAATCATTTTCCAGACTTTATTGCTAGGAGTTCTTTCAGTGAGTCTGGAGACATAGTCTCTCCAGCAACTACGTTTTTTTTGCCTGACAATTCTACGCGCTTTGGCTTTCAGGCACTTAAAATAATTCAGATTGTTGATGGTCGGCTGTGATTTAAAAATTCTGAGGGCTTTCTTACGGTTTTTAATAGCTTCTCTTACTTCGTCATCAAACCAAGGTCTTGCACTACGTTTAGAATTATTTTTTTTCATCGGTATTGTTTTATTGGCTATATCAGTAATATCATCAGTAAAATCTTCAACGAGATTATTACAATTCCTATAATGAGACATAGTAATTGTTTCTAAGCAGTGCTTTTCGAAGGAGGTCCAATCCGCTTTATGCAACTTCCATCGGAGTTGACCCACTTCTCTTGTACCTTCTACGTTTTGTAGGACAATAGGAAAGTGATCACTGCCGTGAGTGTCCTCTAATACTCTCCATTCAAATTCCAGAAATAACGCTGGATCACATATACTAAGGTCTATCGCTGAAAATGATCCATGACCTGGGTGAAGATATGTAGGTGAACCATCATTGAACAAGCAAAGGGTGTGGTCATTGAGAAAATCTTCAATGGTTTTTCCTTTGTTGTTGTGGGAAGTGCTTCCCCACAATTGGTTATGGCTGTTAAAATCTCCTAGGATAAGACGCGGTTCAGGCAGTTGATTGTAAAGGTTATGCAAATCACTGGCTGTAAGGTGAAAGGGTGGAGGAATATATATGGAACATATGGTGAATGTTTTATTCAGGTTCAGACGAACTGCTGTAGCCTGAAGGTTAGTGTTAAGAGCAATATGGGTATGAATGATGCCATTTTTAACTAAAATTGATGAGCCACCAGTGGCTCTATCGTGGGCAATATTGCCATATGTATTATACATATGATAGTTTCTCAGTTTAAAACTATTTGGAGGTTTCAGAAATGTTTCCTGTAGACAGAAAACACTAGGGTTTAAGTCTTGGACCATGCAACCTATTTCATCGAAGTTGGCTCTGAAACCTCGACAGTTCCACTGAATGATACTGTCCATGAATTAGTTAAAAGAGTTTAATATTATCATCGTAAAATCTGTAGTGCATGGTATGAATTTGTATGAATATTCACTTTTTCTTCAAAGTCGCTGCCTCTTTTGGTGTTAAGATCTTTTTGAGGGCCCCACCATGCTTAGATGGTGGTGTTATGAAGCTCAGTGCACTAGATTTTTCTAGTGTTTTTCTGATGAGGGGGGGTCTTTTGGGAACAATTGATCTTTTATCAATTGCCCCCTCCCGTTGAGGCCTAGGGATGGTGGTAGTCCCTGCCTCCTCATCCATCGGCTGGTGTATCTCTTCCGACTCAACGCCGGAAGGTGCACCCTGTGAGGGTACACTAAGTTGTGATGCACTAACCGATGGAGCTACAAGATGTCCTTTTCCGACATCTATAGCATGCTGCTTTATTCTTGCGAGGTGATCGTCTGCCTGTGAAGTCTTAGATTCTGGTTTATGTTTCTGCAAGCTTTGCCCTGCCTTGGAATAATTATAATTAGGATCTAGGTCAATCCTTCGCCTGGGCGATGATCTGGGTGAAGGAGATCTAGGTCCAGCCATCTGAGACAGGACTGAGGCATAACTTGCCCCAGCAGCCTGTTCAGCTATACGGCGTGCTTGGGGAAAGGAGATATCCTTGGTGGTCTTTAACTTCAGGATCTCTTTCTCTAGCTGCCATTTGGGACAGCCACGGTGATAGGCTGGCCCATCACCTCCACAATTAACACAATATGACTGTTTCTGACATGGTGAGTCACGGGAATGAACGTGTTCCCGTGACCCACAATTGGCGCAGGTTGCTTTGGCGCGGCAGGAGCCGCTAAAATGGCCAAATCGCTGGCAATTATAACATCGTTTTGGGTTCGGGATGTAGGGACGTACCCTACACCACTCGAACCCAATGCTGACCTTGTCAGGCAAAACTGTGCCATCAAAGGTCAGTGTGAGAAGCTGTCGTGAATATCTGGGCGGCTGGCGATGAATGTGGATGACATTGTAGTCATCCAGCCAGTCCCTCAGTTCCTCATCAGAGCAGAGACTGCTCTCGTGCGATGTTATAACGCCCTTGCAGGAGTTGAAAAACCGATGGGGCTCCACCTTAATAGGGGCACCCGCAAAAGCCTTCCACTCCAGCAACTTCAAAGATTGGTCCTTGTGTGCAACCTGCACCAGCAAGGAAGAATTCTTTAATCTCCTTGTATTTTCAATATAGCCTACGTTTTCTTTCAAGGTCCTGCAAATTGTAATGGCTGAGAGACGGGAAAACCCATCATCACAGCCAGTAATTACAAGAAACTTGGGCCATGTCTGAGATAGAGAGGCAGATTGAGAGTTTTGATTTGCGTCATCTAATGATGGACGCAAACGTTTACCAAGTCTGGAACCAGTAGCCAATTTTTCGACCTCAGCCTGGTTTACCGCTGAGGGACGCGCACCTTGTTCACCCGGGGGACGTGCGAGCCGGTCTGAAATTGTCGATTCGGACATATTCATTTTTGTTTCCCCTGTATGGTAGGGGACACACCCTCCTGTAAAGCTGGAGCAGCTTGTGCAATGCGCACGGTCCTGTTTTAGCCACTGGGGATAGAGGACTTCACCCCAAGTGTTTCCACCCTCGCCGCGTGGAGGCCCAGGACCTTCGAGGGCCCCTGTATGGTAGGGGAACACCCTCCTGTAAAGCTGGAGCAGCTTGTGCAATGCGCACTGTCCTGTTTTAGCCACTGGGGATAGAGGACTTCACCCCAAGTGTTTCCACCCTCGCCGCGTGGAGGCCCAGGACCTTCGAGGGCAAATTGTATCAAGTGATAGTTTGAGCAAATGGGATTTTAAAAGATTTGGAAAAGAGTAAATCCAAAGCATGATATCACACTTTATTCTTAGAAAAAAAATATTTTGGACACAATTATTATAGTAGATTGTAAGGAATTGGAACACACAAACAAACAAACATGATAGCATCTCGTGTGGAATTTATGTACTAAAGGCATGTATATATATCTATGTTCATGAAGAGGAGTTATTTGTTTTTTGGACGGAATGCATGAATATGACAATTTATAATTGAAAATCTCACTTTTAGATCTAAATTGTAAACTTTCCAGTATAGTTTATGAATTTGATCTTATTAGTCATATTTATGGAGCAAGTAGGAGATACTTAAATACATTTTCGTTGGTTATTTGGTTTACTACCGATTATGAGGGGTACAACTATTGCTCCACAAAACATTTGTTTGATTGCTTTTTAAACTGCTCTTGAGAGGGAGTTTACTGACATTTTCATTGCTAATGGCCTTCTCAAAATTGGAAAACCATCCTGTATACTATTAGTGCTGTTGATATTAATGATGGGTTTTTTGTTTTGTTAGTTTGAACAGGTATTCTTGACAGGACAGGGGCTGATGCTGTTCAGCAATAATCAGGATAACATCAACATTAGACTTTTGTTTGCAAAGGACATTCTAATGGAATCAGGTAAAGCATTATTTGCATCAATTTGCATTCATGTCATGTGTTATAAATTTCTCATTAGTTTGACAAGGAAATTGGTAAATTTATAATACACAGATGACTGTGTTATACCTAATTGTTATGTTATTCAATTTAATTCAGTAATATTGCTGTTATTTTCTGTCAATCCCTAATGCTGACAATCCAAGCAGGGTAGTCAAGCAATTTGCATTATGAACTCCACATCCTATCTTTGCCAGAAACTTTGGAAATTAAGACTTATGCAAGTTAATTATCATGATATAGGAAATTGGCATTCAGGCCTATGTTTTGAGTTGATGTCGTTCTTTTGAATATTATTGTTGTTGACTTATCTGTCACGTTATTATCTTTCAGATCAAGTGCGACCAATGTCCGATGTGGTTCCACATTCCCTGCACAGGAATCAACAGAAGCTTGTCTATGTGCAAGAGGATGAATTTTGTTTGCAACTGGTGCAAAATCGGTTCCCCTATGTCACTGCCAACACATACCAGTACACCGAAATCCAGCCAAAAAGCAAATATGAGGCCTGTACAATGAAGAGAAAAACAGGCTGACATAACAAGTTCGCTGCATGTAAGAACTTTAAAAAAGAAGACAAATTTGTCATCGGCCAGCCTGGAATTTTTAGGCCCACCACTGGGAAAACTGTGCCATCCTTGAGACACTGCTGTTTAGACCTGGTGGGTGGTGGGTGATTAGGGCTTTACGTCCTGTATTTCTGCACCAATTGGTCTAATTAGGACAGGCAGAGACCATGGCAATGAGACGAAGGATGAAACAGCCATCCAACTTAGGCTCGACCGGGAATCGAACCCGGTGGGTGGATTAGGGCTTTACGTCCTGTATTTTGGCACCTGATGGGCTAATTAGGACAGGCAGGGACCATGGCAATGAGACGAAGGATGAAACAGCCATCCAACTTAGGCTCGACCGTGAATCGAACCCGGGACCCAGCGGTTGGAAGCCCAGAGCGCTACCTATGAGCTAGGCCTCCGCCCTGCTGTTTGGACCTAAATTGCGCACCACTAACACATTTTGAAGATCTGCAGTATTGAGAGGAATACTTACCGGCAGAAATGGATGATTTGAAATGTGTAGGGTTTGCCTGTTAACTGATCATAATCCCAGGAAGGGATCCACCAACACTGGTGGGTGGGTGGGTGGGTGATTAGGGCTTTACGTCCTGTATTTCTGCACCAATTGGGCTAATTAGGACAGGCAGAGACCATGGCAATGAGACGAAGGATGAAACAGCCATCCAACTTAGGCTCGACCGGGAATCTAACCCGGGACCCAGCGGTTGGAAGCCCAGAGCTCTACCTCTGAGCTAGGCCCCCCCACCCTTTGGAAATTAAGACTTATGCAAGTCAATTATTATGATGTAGGAAATTGGCATTTAGGCCTCAGTTTTGAATTGATGTTGTTCTTTTGAATATTATAGTTGTTGACTTATCTTTCACGTTATTATCTTTCAGATTAAATGCGACCAATGTCCGATGTGGTTCCACATTCCCTGCACAGGAATCAACGAAAGTTTGTCTATGTGCAAGAGGATGAATTTTGTTTGCAACTGGTGCAAAATCGGTTTCCCTATGCCAACACATACCAGTACACCAAAATCCAGCCAAAAAGCAAGTATGAGGTACAAAAAAGCCTTTCGGAAACTGGCAAGCCCTGTACAGTGAAGAGAAAAACAGGCCGACATAAAAAGTTTGCTGCCTGTAAGAACTTTGAAAAAGAAGACGAATTTGTCATCGGCCAGACTGGAATTTTTAAGCTCACCACTGGGAAAACTGTGCCAACCATGAGACACTGCTGTTTGGACCTAAATTGCACACCACTAACACATTTTGAAGATCTGCAGTATTGAGAGGAATTCTAACCGGCAGAAATGGATGATTTGAAATGTGCAGGGTTTGCCTGTTAACTGATCACAATCCCAGAAAGGGATCCACCAATGCTGAGGATGGGTGGGTGGGTGATTAGGGCTTTACGTCCTGTATTTCTGCACCAATTCGGCTAATTAGGACAGGCAGAGACCATGGCAATGAGACGAAGGATGAAACAGCCATCCAACTTAGGCTCGACCGGGAATCGAACCCGGGACCCAGCGGTTGGAAGCCCAGAGCGCTACCTCTGAGCTAGGCTCCCGCCCCTCCCCTGCAGATAAGAAGACAATGCTTCAAAGCAAACATGCTGTCTTAGGTAGCAAGGGCAAATACCCTCTTGCTATCAAGTCGAAGATATCGATAAGTTTGTATCAATGATTATGTCCCCAAATCGTCCAAACTCATCCAATATCTGAAGTATTGTTTATGAGTCAGAGGACCTCATGAAGGATTTCAAAAAATATATGAAATCAAAAAAACAGCACAATCAAACAGTAGCCAAGGCTATTGTCCTTATCATGCTGAATATGCTACCTCTGAGCAGAGACCATGGCAATGAGACGAAGGATGAAACAGCCATCCCAACTTAGGCTCGACCGGGAATCGAACCCGGGACCCAACGGTTGGAAGCCCAGAGCGCTACCTCTGAGCTAGGCCCCCGCCCCCTCATTCGTGTCTGCCATGTTGAAAGATGTGACAGAGGTGCATCTGCTTTGCCCCAGTAGTATTTAGTGGTTTGCTGTAGTATTTAGTGGTTTGCTGTAGTATTTAGTGGTTTGCTGTAGTATTTAGTGGTTTGCTGTAGTATTTAGTGGTTTGCTGTAGTATTTAGTGGTTTGCTCCAGTATTCATGGATTTACAAGCATTGACTAACCATTCAGTGGTGGGTGGGTGATTAGGGCTTTACGTCCTGTATTTCTGCACCAGTTGGGCTAATTAGGACAGGCAGAGACCATGGCAATGAGATGAAGGATGAAACAGAGCGCTACCTCTGAGCTAGGCCCCCGCCCAAACTGAAGGGAATAAAGCCATTCTTGCAGCAGTTTATTTTACCCAAAATTTTAAAAAATACTGTTATGTAAAGTAAGACTGTTTATTTGACAGACTGGATTTAGTGTGCTCATATTTAATGACCATTTCAATTTACATAGGTGTTTCATTTAGGAATTTTGGCATAAAGGGAATATGCATATTTCAAGAATTACGTACATTTACATATATCATTGAAATGGTATCATCAGTAAATGTAGCATTCTCATTGATTTTCAGACACTTTTGCAGACATTTCTCCTAATACCAATATTTTGGGACATCATTGGTGTCTTGTTTTTGTGAACAACAACAAAGCGGAAATCAGAGCCTTGGACTCAACCTCGACAAGTGCAAAAAGGATTTCCTGTGAAATCAGCACATTTAAACATTGTAGCCAACACTGGAATCAGGGACCTATGTTGCAAATATGCATGGTGTTGTCCTTGACCATGACAACATGTAAAAGACTCTTTCTGACAGCTGTTGAGCCAATGGACAGGATAGTGTGTGTGTGTGTGTTATTGTTTAACGCCTCATCAGCACCTGAGTGGGCTATGTAGAGGCTCTCTAGGTTAAGATTGATTGTCTCTATTTGGTAGTAGAAACCAGAAGCATATAAAAAATCAATAATTGTCTGGGTTGGATATCTAGTAAAGAGATGTTGTAAGGTAGTAGCTTGAAACAGAGGTCTTTTAATGCGTTGTAAGTGGGTGCAATCTAATAAAATATGTTTGATTGTTAGGGGGCACCGACAACTCTAGCATGCCGGTGCCAGTTCATTGACTAAAAGGTGTAAATGTGTAAGTCTTGAATGTCCTATGAGGCATCTGTGATATATTCCTTGATCTTTACGAGTATTGAACATACTAGGTATTTTATTTTGAATGCAAGGTAAGATTGAATGCAACTTGTTGTTATTACATTCATTCCATTGTCTTTGCCAGCAAGACAAATGGACAGGATAGAGGAGAGCATCAGGGGCCAGTCTATTGACCAGTCATGGATCCAGGAGAGATGCAAGAGAATTACATCGTCAAACTTTGGTAGAATATGTTAACTGACAGGACAAACAAGATCAAATTCATCAAAAGTTTGATGACAGTTAAAAGAATCTCTTCTCAAAGTTTTGAACATGGCAGGAAATATGAACCTGTGGCTATCACAAAGCTTGCAGAGATGCATGGACTCACTGTACAGAAACCTGGACTTCATGTATGTCAGGACCTATCCTGCTTGCTCTCCTGATGGGATAATTGATGATGATACTATTCTGGATGTGAAATGTTCATCAGCTTCCAAGAATAAACCAATAAATAGTATTACAGTGCCATATTTCAAGACGAGTTCTGATCGTTCATTTCACCTCAGCGAAAACATGACTATGTACCAGATAGAAGGCCGCATTTATTTTCTAAAATGGGGGCTGTTTGTTGTTTTTGGGCCACTCCTTTGTGGCTGGACTTGCCCAGCTCATTGAACACTTGTCTTCTTATACTTACATTTTTATTTTTTAATCCTTATAATTACATAGTATTTATGGCTCACATAGAACACAAAATAACCAATCTTGCTGGTGTATTCATGGTTGCAGATATTGCAGGCAAATGGAAGCAGCTTGTCAGTTATTATCTATCTAGTTGGCCATTCAAGAAAAAAAAAGGAAATCATCACTGTTAGATTTCATTTCCAAAGTCAAACAGACAGGTCTGAATTTCAAAGTGTTAATTTGTGGGCAAGGAAGTAATAACTGCCTTATGCTTGGACTATTAGTTGTAACCAAAATGCAGCCTTACTTTACTGATGATGGAGAAAAGGTATTTGTACTGTATGATTATCCTCACCTCATTAAGAATACCAGGAACAACTCAATGGCAGGTCAATTAGGTGGAAATACATTGAGGACATGTCCAAATCTGATTATGCTAGGAACATCCATAGGGCTCCAAAGATACATCCTAACACATTAATGTACCTGCCTGAAAAACCATGTCTGTGAAACTACTCAGTTACACACTGTTGCAGCAAGCATAGGAGCCATGCATGACCTTGGAAAATGGAAGGTGAGGATGCAGAAACTGCAGTTTATTGAAAATAGGGACTCTCTGTTCAATGTATTCAAAAGTTGGTCACTGCATGACGGTCACTGCATGACGGTCACTGCATGACGGTCACTGCATGACGGTCACTGCATGACGGTCACTGCATGACGGTCACTGCATGACGGTCACTGCATGACGGTCACTGCATGACGGTCACTGCATGACGGTCACTGCATGACGGTCACTGCATGACGGTCACTGCATGACGGTCACTGCATGACGGTCACTGCATGACAGTCACTGCATGACAGTCACTGCATGACAGTCACTGCATGACAGTCACTGCATGACAGTCACTGCATGACAGTCACTGCATGACAGTCACTGCATGACAGTCACTGCATGACAGTCACTGCACTCTTATTCGTTACAGAGGTGAGCACTGACAGTGTGCAGTTTAATGCTGCCTACCGACAGGCTGCAATGGACCATATTTTTGTTCTAATCCAAGGCAAGAACTGTCAGATGACATCGACAATTTTCTTCTTGGTGTGGAAAGTGTCACATCAAAGGTGCGTGAAGATCCACCCCTGCAACCTTCCATGCAAGAGACCAATGACTGTCATAGTGCCACTGTTATTGATATTACAGTAGATGACTACAGCTCCATCACGATCAGTTCTGAAATAAGAAGTCCTAAAGTTCCTGAGGATTGCCGGGATCAAAATGTAATATCATACTTAGCCGGTTATCTCATCAAGACAGCTAGGACGAAACATAAGGCATATTTATGCAATGATTGTTCTACTTCTTGGGAAATTTCACCATTATCTGCTAGTACACCTGAATACACATTTCTTAGTCATAAGAAATATAGTTATTCATATCCCAATCAAGGTCGGATATTTCCTCAAAGAGCCATGATTTCTTTCCTAAAATATTTGGAAAGATGTTTTGTTGATGACAGCAACTTACAAACTGCTGGAAATTGAAAAATGCAAGGATGTAATATGTGGGTGGAGTGGTAGAACATAATTTTCTCAGGGAGCAAAACAGAATGATGAATGCACCTTATCAAAAGAGAAATACAAAAAGGTTGACACTCTTAATTGATTGTTGTAGTATGAATTTCCAGGTATGTACTTGAATGTGTTATTTTGTTTGTTATTAAACTATTTACAATGTTAAGATAAACAGGGATTGTTGGAAATAGCCCCTTTTCTCCCTTGTTTACACTCTGCCTCAGCCTGCTCCCCACCACCCGCTAGATGTCGCTTACTAGGTCAGGCACCATGGGGTTCAATGGGGTGAAACGTCTGTATGTTGTCTGTGGTTTTACACAGAACAATGCCAGAACACCCTGGGGATGGTCAAGGACAGAACACCTCTGCATTCTGTATGTGAACACTAGCATTCTTTATTAAACAGAACAACATGTTCTCAGTTACAGATAGAAACGTTTCAGCGCAACAACTTTGTGAGGAAAAAAATTTCGCCTGTCCCTCAACTTGGCCCCGCAGTTTACAGATCCTCAATCATGCGGGCTGCACTTCCGGTTCGGTCCGCCAGAATCAAGAAAAATCAAAGTTAAGTTTTATTATTACGCTGCTGTGATATGGAAACTTGTACGTCCCATTCGGCGAATGTCATGATCTTTGGGGTTTTGTGGCGCGGTTAGACCACACCGTACAGCATGACTTCAGGGTCTCTGGTGTGGCCCACATGCTTATCTACAATGATTACGCCAGAGAGGCTCTTAAAGCACCTCAAAATATATTTCTATGGTGTGGGAGGCTCTGGTGTCACGGACACCCTCACAAAAACTCTGCATCTCCCTAAAGATCTTATTTTGTCTGTGGGGCCTAAATATGTCATGCTGGATATAGGTGACAATGATGTAGACTCCTCTTCAACCCCAGAAGCAATATCACACTCCAAATTGTCACTAGCCAATCAACTAATTACCACCTATGATGCGAGTCACAGACTAGCCCATACAGACATTTCACTCAGCTATTTGATACCCCCAGCGCCCTCACACGGGTGGGGGTAAGAACTAGGCCTCACTTATTGAGTATATTAGGATCCAATGATAAAGTACACATGTTAACACCACTATTCGAGTGACAAACTATCTCTGGTTTGTCACACATTAGACCTTGGACTAAAAAGCAGTTTAGTCCAAGATTAGACCAAAGTTTTTTCCTTTATTTGTTTGTGTTTGTTTGTGATTAGGGCTTTTCGTCCTGTATTTATGCACCAGTTGGGCTAATTAGGACAGGCAGGGACCATGGCAATGAGACGAAGGAGGAAACATCCATCCAACTTAGGCTGGACCAGGAATCGAACCCGGGACCCAGCGATTGGAAGCCCAGAGCGCTACCTCTGAGCTAGGCCCCCCCCCCCCCGCCGTTTTTTCCTTTATATAATAAATATTTTACATATGACTTTAAAGACCCTCTGATCATGCAGTTTATTGCAAAAACACATGCTCTGAATCTAAACAGTTACCTATAAATCACTAATATCCTTCACACAAAAACGCAAATCTGTGTTTTCTTGGTAATTGCCAAGGAAGTTGATCCATGATGAAATCCACACTAGATGTGACAAGGTGATCATGTCTAGCTTAAGAGGTAAAGGAAATGAATGCTGTGCAATCAGCTGCTACAAATATACAAAGACTGACAAAGATGTCGCATTTCATAGGTTTCCGAATCCTACAAAGGACAAGGAAAGGTGAGTGATATCTCATTATTTCAAATCATTGTGTTGGTAACTAGTTTGTTTGTGGCTGTACTAAATATTATTGGAGAACCATGATTTTTTTAAATTTAATTACATTGTTACCTCTTTATGTTTTCACAGATTCTTAAAATGGATAACAAATTTGAGAAATCCTAGTTTAGATAAAGTGCCTCATGAGAGCTTGTACAAGAACTACAGAGTGTGCAGTGATCATTTTGAAGCATCACAATTCAAAATGTCAGGAAATGTGTAAGTTAAATTCAGTACTTCTATGCATGCGACTCATTTGTAAGACACAATACTTAGCTCTCTCATTTCATTGCCTTGTACATAATTATGGTTTACTGTAGACATGCTGGATTGAATTGGAATGCTTGCCACTCAGGTGTTAAGTCGCACAGTGGCTGCTGCCATGGATACATTGTATGATCTGGGCAAATGGGAGAATGACAGCAACGCAAAGGCTACATCTAATTTCATAAACAATATGGATGCCTTGTTTAATGTTTTTAATAGCATCAGTTAGAAAAGTAGGCCCTCTACTGAGAAGAGGTATTACAGCAACATTTTACATTCCTCCAATCTGCTATGCAGTGGTTGAAGTGTTTGCAAGTGCCAAGGAAATCTAACAAAACTCTGTTGGCTTCTGTAATTGGCTGGCAATTGAATATCAATAGCATAAAGATGATCTGGGAAGAACTCTCTACAAAGTACAGTCTGGAATGTCTTCTGACAAGACGTCTCAACCAAGATAAATTAGAAAACTTTTTTTCTCAAGTTAGATTCTGTGGTGGACATAGAGATAACCCAGACAGCATCCAGTTCAATGCTGCTTACAAGCAGATAATAGTCAATAGAGTACTTGCTCCTGGGCGGGTGGGTGATTAGGGCTTTACGTCCTGTATTTCTGCACCAGTTGGGCTAATTAGGACAGGCAGAGACCATGGCAATGAGACGAAGGATGAAACAGCCATCCAACTTAGGCTCTACCGGGAATCGAACCCGGGACCCAGTGGTTGGAAGCCCAGAGCGCTACCCCTGAGCTAGGCCCCCACCCACGAGTACTTGCTCCTGTAAGTAACAAAAATTGTGAAGATGATGTTGAAAGCTTTCTTGTCAAGGTGGAGCATTTCACCTCAAATAGGCAAACACTCCACACTTCCAGTTCCTCAAAACGAGAAGATGACAGCCACAAGTTACCTGTGCTGCCAAGTGACACAGGTGAGGTACTTGCTGAATGTACCTGGCAATCAAACAAAGGTCAACTTGATTGCCAAGATTCTAATGTTGTCACCTACCTAACTGGTTATCTCATCAGAAAGACAAATGAAAACTACGAAAAATGCTCTTCTCATGATGAAACCACCCAACGAAATTACATATTTCTAAATAAAAAGCAATCTGAGCATCTCTCCCCAGGTCATGGTCTCATCTTCCCAAGCACTTCAATCATTGATGTAGTATCACAACTTGAGGTAGCTTTCTGTAAATATCTTCCATACATTACAGGAGAGAAGATCTATCAATGATTAGTCAATGCATTGCTGTCTGCTGCAGATTTGTCTGAAGTGTGGTGCCAGCAGCCTAATTGTCAAGAAGCGTACCTGGGCATGCGTACCTTTGCAACAAGAGAGCAAAACTGCAGCGGGACAAGATCCACTTGACTCCACTGTCTAGAGACTTGATCGCTCGCACCACTGCCTGCTATGTGAAGAAGTTGGTTTAATGTGCTGCCTGCTGCCTGTGATCCTTGTGTGATGAATGTTATTGACATAATGGTTACAAACGATGAGTTTAATGTTAAGACTATCACTACTAAATGTATCTCAAATAACTTAATTAATGTACCTAGTGCTAATTTAGAGGAAGTAAGTAGTGAAGGTTAAAACAGCATGAATTGCAATAATCAGAATTACTCAACAAACCCAGATATTAACACTTTTGAGATAAATAACAATAGCCCTAGTCAGTATAGCTCTCTAAACAGGATCACACAAACAAATGACGATTTAAGTCTTATGAACAAAAATAGCAACAATGATATAAATAGTGATACAAATTTGAACACTAAGACTTGGAACATTCAGGGATTAGGTGCTAAACTCAGTGACTGATTTTATGACCTACATTAATAAATTTGATATTGTAGTTTTTTTAGAGACCATGAAACTGGACACCTATAAGCCCACACTTCATAATTATTCTTATAAACACTACCAAAGAAAATTTCAGCATCCACGACAGGGAAACCTGCAGGTGGGATAGGGGTATTAATCAACACACTGTTGTCTGAGAATGGTACAGTAACTGTAGTTAAAAACTCGGACTTTGCTGTATGGCTGAAAATTAAACAGAGGGCTTATCCAGACTTATATTTGGGAGTAGTATATATTCCCCCCTTGATTCATCATCAACTATATCTAGTTTCCAAGATAATAATGCATTCCACCTGTTGCAAGAAGAAATTACACATTTTAGTCAGAAAGGCACTGTGGCAATAAGTGGCGACTTTAATGCGCGAACAGGTAGATTTCCTGATTTTACATTGTTTATAGATCCTGATAACCACAACATTCTAACTAGCTTCCAGCAATACAGTATATACAACTTCTCACAGCATAACCGCCATTCTGATGATATTAAATTTAACAGATACGAGAAAGATCTGTTGGAATTGTGCAAGTCCAGTAATATGAGGATTATGAATGGATATTATAATAATGATGCTACAACTGGTACATTCACATGTTATACTGCGAATGGCAGAAGCTTAATTGACTATTTGATCTGTGATTCCTAATTTTGTCAGGCTTTTAAGTAGTTTTAGAGTGGATCCTCTAGTTTCTGACTCTGACCATAGACCCCTTATATTTTCTATAAACTTAAAGACAAGAAATACTCATAATTATTTTAACAGGCTAAATGCAAATCAAACGGAACAGGTAGCAAATGAGAAGTTTGGTAGATACATTTTCAATATTGAAACTGCTTGAGGTCTCAATCAAACCGTTGTAAGTGATCAGTGTGTATCACTTTATGATTCATTCATAAACTGTGTAATAACAGACAGGGGTTTTGATGAAGCAGTCAAGGGCCTTTATGTACTTCTTGATACGGCTCTTTCAGACAACTTCTCTAAAAAGTATATGAAATCAATTCGTAATAACTTCCCACAAAATAAATGGTTTGATGAAGAGTGCAAAACACTTAAACATGCATTGAATAGCTTCTCAAAAAATAATGACTTCAACAGTACAGCTTCCTTACAAGAATACAATTTACTGAAGAAAAACTATCGTGCAACAACCCAAAGAAAGAAAAGAGAGTATCAAAATAAACTTAGGGAAGAACTTAGCACAATGGATAGCAATGACCCCCAGGAATACTGGAAGTATTGGGATAGGTTAAATAAAAACAATTCAATTACAGTAGCTAGTGATATCTCTCTAAGTGCTTTTGAAACATACTTTGCTAGTGTTCAATCCCCGCCAAGTAGTGCCCTTGCCAAGTTCGATATGCATTTTCTCAAAGAAATAGAGGAATATATGGTTATATATTATAACAATTACAGCTATGCTCCCACCATGACTGATGCCCCAATTACATTACATGAGGTAGAGTGTGAGTTATTGTTTAACGCCTCATCAGCACCTGAACATGAGGTAGAAAGAGAACTGAAAACACTAAAATCAGGCAAAGCTCCAGGTATAGACGGCATTAGCAATGACTTTTATAGATATTTATCAGACTATCTATCTGAACCTTTAACTATATTATTTAATTACACCTGGGAGAGGGGCATTTTCCCAGAAAAGTGGGCTGAAGGAATAATACAACCAGTCCACAAAAAAAGGCAACCTCATTGAGCCGGATAACTATCGTAAACTCACTTTAATGGCTTGTATGGGTAAGGTGTTTGAATCTATAATTAACAAAAGGTTAGTCTTCCAGGGTGAGGCTACCAACTCAATAGATCAGAATCAGTTTGGGTTCTGCAAAGGGTGTAGAACAAGTGATAATGTTTTCATCATAGATACACTAATTTACTATCACAAATCAAAGAGAAAGAACCTGTATGTCACTTTCGTAGACTTTTCAAAAGCTTTTGACTTTGTTAATCGTACTTTTTTTTTACTATAAACTTATTAAAATGGGATATGGTGGTAGATTATTAAAAATAATACATAGTATGTTCTCCAAATCTTGTGCCAAAGTTAGATGGCAAGGGCAGTTAGGTTCAAGTCTTGATAGCACACATGGCGTCCTCCAAGGCGGAATTTTAAGTCCTAAATTGTTTAATTTATATCTTTCAGATATGAATGAATACTTTGATCAAAGACATGGAGTCACTATAAATGAAAATAATTTTACACATCTTCTCTATGCAGATGACTTCGTCCTTGTCTCTGAAAGTGCAACTGGTATGCAGGTACTTTTAGACAACCTTGCAGTCTATTGTAAAAAATGGCACTTACTAATTAACTCACAGAAGAGCCAAGTAATGATAATTCAACCAAATCGTAGGAGTAGACTAAATGTAAACAACCCAAAATTCTCTATTGATAGTGAGAATTTAGAAATAGTTGACTCATATAAATATTTGGGGCACGTCATTAGTAACTCTTTGAAGACACATAATACAATGTACGATCATCTGGCCACACAATCGCAACGAGCCATGCATGCTCTTAAAGAAAGAATTAAATCAACTGTAGGCTACCTTCCACCTAAAATAAGCCTTAAAATGTTTGATACACACATTTTGCCAATTTTGGACTATAATAGTGAAATCTGGTTTCCAAATAAAAAAGAGATAGACATATTGGAAAGGATACAGCTCAAATTCCTTAAGAACCTATTAGGTGTGAGAAACCAAACATCATCTGTTGCTGTACTAGCAGATACGGGCAGATTCCCATTGATATATAGACAGCAAGCTTCTGCTATTAAATACTGGAATAGGCTAAAATCTGAAAATTGTCCCTTATTATTACGCAAATGCTATGACGTTCAAGTATCCCTTTATCGCAACAACCAGCCATGCTGGCTAACTAGGATACATCAGGTTACAGATAGCTTAAATATTAATGATGATGAAATCCCAGCTTCAATTATCACTAAGTTGTATGAACAGGCACAAAGCAAGATGTTAACGGATATTAATGACAATGTAAAAAATCCAAAGCTTAGAACTTACAAACTCTTCAAAAAGGAACTATGTCTAGAATCTTATTTAAATTACAACCTACCTAAGTATCTGTATCGTAGTATAGCCAGATTTAGACTGAGTTCTCATAATCTCCATATAGAATTAGGAAGAGACAAGAGACCTTATGTAGTAGCTGAAGAGCGCATTTGTAAAAGATGCGACACAAATGACACTGAAGATGAGTTTCATTGTTTGATAATTTGTAGAAATTGGGAAACAGCTAGAATGGATCTCTACCAAGTAGCTTATAAACATATTGAAGACTTCACTATCTTTCACCCCAAAGAACAACTCTTAAAAATAATGATTAATAAAAACTCAGAAATGATTTATGCATTAGGTAAATTTTTAAACATAGTCCTAAAAACTGATAATATCGTTTAATGTACATTTTCATTCATAAAGTTCACCACATGGTCATGGGTAGCTGTAGGCACTGGACATGCGGACTCGCATGGTTTGATTTGTGGTTGCATGGTGCATGCTTGATTGTTTGTTTGTAAATATATTTGGATGTTGATAGGCTTGTTTATTTAATTTATTGCTGCTCCAAATAAGGATTTGTACATATAATTATTTTTACTATTATTATTATTATATATAGTTCCTAAATAGACAATATAAAATCTGTACATATGTAAATACCCACTCCTGCTGCTTATTTGTATTCAGTATTAATCTTCTATGGTGCATATATTTCTGCTAATTACCCTGAGGGTGCCTTGTTTTTTTTCATATGCTTATAGTTGTACATAATTATCAAAAGATGCTTTTAATATGTAACTAAATTATGTTCATGTAGATTGTTCTTTTATTTTACTTAATCATTATATATATGTATATTTTTATTTTTTTATCCTTGTATTTTATTTTTTATTTTTTATGACACATGTATCTCTTTGATGCTCTGAGGTCAATAAAATTCTATATATATATATTGATCTATGTAGGTGTCTCATGTTAAGATAGTGTACTAGTCTTTACAAAGTATCTTATACCGGATTGCTCTAGTCTTACTATGTTAGATTTATATATATATATATATATATAATAAAGTAATTTTATTGAACCCATATATGTTGCCAGGGTCATGTTTCCCACAAAAGTGTTCTATTTGGTGTGTGTGTGTGTTTATAGGGCTTTACGTCCTGTATTTTTGCACCGGATGGGCTAATTAGGACAGGCAGAGACCATGGCAATGAGACGAAGGATGAAACAGCCATCCAACTTAGGCTCGACCGGGAATCGAACCCGGGACCTAGCGGTTGGAAGCGTTCTATTTGGTGTTCTAGAAAACCAATATTTCAGTGTTTGTAGAATTTTGATCAGAAGGTTCACTTTTAAATACTGACAAGATGGTTGCAGCCTAGTGTTAACTTCCATTGACTTCCAGGTAAGCTTGTGTTAACTTCCATTGACTTCCAGGTAAGCTTAAATTTTTTTTAGATTAAATAAGATTTACTACCATAAACACATGGTTTTCATATATTCCATGAAATTCACATGCCATTGTTACAGGACATCTTTTTATCAATAGGTAACATATTCATAGCCAAATTTGATGACATTCACATGCTGTATATGACTTAGCATTTTAATAGAACTTAAGGATGATAATGTTGCTCCATGCAATTCAGTATTATTTGTTCATTACTATTGATTGGAAAGAAGACTAGTCCACACTCTTAAGTCTTTATTTTGACTGCACTAAGTCTGCGTTGGCACCATCGTTTGGCATATTTGGATGAGATTCACATGCTTTTTGTAACTCAACATTTTCAGATATTCCATGAAATTTACATGCCATTGTTACTGGACTTTTTTCCATTAGGTAACATATCATACATATCAAAATTTGATGACATTCACATGCTGCATATGACTGAGCATTTTAATAGAACTTGTGCGTTTGCACCTTCAAGTAGGATTGTGATCCATTAGCACAGGATCATCAGGCAAATTTGGATGAGATTCACATGCTTTTTGGTAACTTAGCATTTTAAAAGTGAAATGAAACCCCACATATAAGAGCACCTCTTACTTGCAGTAAAAAAATGCAGATTGTTCTGCCTTTAACTCCCATGAGTATACTCATCAAGATTAATAAGACATAAACATAAGTTATTTCAATAGCATGTAATTAAATTATATTACATATGTACAAAGACTGTTGATGAGTCCTATTAAAAATGCAAATGTCTACATGAAGGAGCTTTCCTAGGCATATTACATAAAAATACTCCCGAGATAAAATTTACACAGTATCAAGTACCCACAAAACATTGATTCCTGATAAACCAAGATTGATTCTCCTGAAAAAATAAATATATTTCACAGTATATTAAATATCCACAGGAGCAGGTTGGTCACATGAAGTTTCAAATATTAGGCTTAATTTAGTAGTTGTCACAAAGCAATTGTCTGATTTTGTTGACAAATTTTGAAATGCAAGTTGGCAGCATCCTTATCCTCAGTAACAAAATGCTGCTGAGTTTCTTCTGAGTTTTCTTCTGAGTTTGCCTATGAACATTATGTGCACCACTATAAGACCAATATACATGCTCTATTGCACAATGAGAGGAATTAAAACTCTTTCCAAAAAACTTCAGCTTCAAAGGCAAAGGACAGACACACTAAAAACATGGGCAGGCTACCAAGCTAGCGTGACATTTTGGTGCTTGCATGTTTTACTTTTCAGGGTACTTCATCAGCAGGCCTTATTTTCAAAGTGACACCATGGTAAATCTAACTACACGGTATATTCATCCGGCATTACTTACCCTAACATTCCATTGTATTTGTGTTTGACATGATACAAGAAAAGAAGCATGGCTTGGAACATGTTATTCCTCCCCTGGAACGATTTGAAAATTGTCATGCTAAAATATTTCATACAATAACCATTTCTGTTCAATTGAAATATCTCTCTGGTGAATGTTACACTAAATAGAATAAGCAAATTGCGTTCCAATTAACCAAAAATTATTAAAAATAGATAAAGTTTAAAATAAGATTTAGCTTTGTTTGCGAATATTTTGCAAATATATTACAAAAGAACTATACCTTTGGCAAATCATAAACTGTCTCTCCAATGATAACTTTGTAATGAGGTGGTCTGGTCTTGCTTTGATAAATGATCAGAGTATCAGATTTGGACAAATCTGAAAATGATTAACACATGACTTAGTTTAATTCAATTTAATAATTTACAAAACTTAAAGTTAAATTGAAGAGTGAAAATAATGAAAGTGGTGGATCATCAATTACTTATTTAATATATTGCTGATTTTCGAATCACCACAAGTACTGAAGTTTCAAATATAGAATCAATTATTTGAAACAGAACATACCGGGCTTTTCAGGATGTCTTTTAAAGTACTGGCTTGTAAACGTTTTTCCATCAGGATATTTTGGAATTGGTGGCAGTTGGAAATCCATGTAGGTGCAAAACATGTGCATCACAATCTGAAATTTAGGGAGGTAATGTTGATTTTATATATCTTAAGTTTATAGTACGCTACTAGGCTACATGGCAAAATATGAAAAAGAATACTTTGAATCAAGACCTCGCAATCTGTCATGATCAAGTTGTCTTGCGTTCCAGGAACACATGTTGTTGTGTTTCCGCCATTCCACTTAAAATCAGGCATACATCCTCCCTCAGCAAGTTCTGCAAATTAAAAGCAGCAAAAACATCTAAGCAACACCACCATGATTTTTTAAAGTTTCAGTGTCTCACTATTGCCCTTATTACTCTGAATTACTGAAGACCACCAAATATATGTAGAGATGGTGAGCCACTGCACACAAGCTCAGACTCAAATTATAAGTAATTGTGAAATAAGCACTAAATATCATACCAAAAATGTGTCCTTACCCATTATTCTCTTGACTAGATATTCCTGATTATGAGTTATTTCCAGAAATGAAATCAGGTTGTTCAATGTTCCAAGGTGCTGTCCTTTCGTAACTGCTAACTGTTTTAAAGTGCTTATGCTCACCTCTGAAATGCAAATTCATCAGGCTATCACTAACAAAATTCTCAAAAATTCCACAGCCAACTATTCATAAGCGTATACCCAGAGGCGCCTGTGCAATTGAATCAATGCCAGCCAGTTCAGGCTTAGTTTTTCACAATACAGTCTGACCTTCCTATGTCGCGCCTCTAATTAACGAGAACCTCCCTTATTCACAGTTCCCGCATATTCCCCAAACTGACCAGACGTCGATTATGTAATGTTACACTAATGGCGTCTACTCTTAATACGCATATACACACGGCCATCATTCTATTGTGAAAATCTAGGCTGAATAATAAATGAATATGGTTCTTTGTTATTGATTGACAATACCATTTTAATTGCAATTCGCGCTTATCTAGTGAATTCAGATTAGACAGTTCTTTGAACTGCTTTTGTCAATTAAGTGTCAGTGTTGACAAGACAATCAGCCTAATTGCTATTATGTAACAGGCTAGGTAGGCCAAATCGCAATTGTTCCAGTTAAGCGAGCACGACGTAAATATCCGCTAGAGAGCGTGGCAGGTATACCGCATTAATTTGAGGACCTCTGTTATATTGCGGTTGTGATATTATGTCCCCCCAAGGACTGCGTTATAAGGAGGTCAGACTGTATATCCTGCAGAAATGCTAAGCAACAATTGTCAATAAAAATTATCACAATGACATCATTACATAGTAAGCACTTGTGATGATTATGACATCTCTATTGCGAAGGAGTGAAAGGGTGTTATCCACTAACTCTGACAATCCCAGTCCCTTACAGATTATGAAAATGAGGTAGTTTTGCTTCATTGATAAGTAATATGCAGAACTCGATATTAACATCAGATGTAACAACCTAAGTGACTTACCTCCAATTCTAACATCATCGGATCCTAGTCTTTCTAAATCACGATTTATTTTCATGATTTCCTGTACAACTCTAGCTAAAACTGTCTGACTAAGCCACTGGAAGGAAAAATCAAGCAAAACTATTCAGTACATATTTCACACATACATTTTATCAACTATTTCGAAAGTGTGAATAAACCAAGTATGATTGATCAATGGTCATTACCAACTCATCAAATATACCTTTCGTAAGTTTTCAATCCATCCATCGACTTCATCTTGGAATACATGCAATTTTCCCCACACCTTATAAAATAAAACTTTCAGTAAAATGACAATATTACACAAAAATGGACCAAAATAACATCTAAAGCATCATGACAATATTTTCCATGTACCTCTTCTCCCCTGAAAGTAGAAGAGTCATCAGGATCATTATCCGGAGACTTCGTTGACTGCGGGGATTTACATGCAACTTGGTATTTGTATTTACGCAAAACTGGAGTGTAATCAGCTGCAGTCCTCCCATAGTTCCAGAATGAAGATCCGTTACCAGCTGACGTATCTGCTGCAGCTGAAGATACAGAAAACAAGTCTTAATAAAATTGCAACCATGTTTTCCTATTATATACAGTGTAATTAGATAATAATTTTTACTACTTCAAATATTTGCTCTCAACTATTGAGTATCCAACTTACAAATGACAGTTTACTATTTTAGCGTTAACTTCACACCACAAGTAATGTTTTCATATTAGCAGTGACAAATTAGTTAAGTACATATACCCCATAAATCATTACCAATTTTCTTTTCTTTTTCCTCCTGTTCTTTCATGAACTTGTCAAAGCTCTTCTTATCAGTTATCCTTTCATCATCTCTCACTGTCAAAGACAACAAAAACTGAATGCAAGATTAACAACTAAAGCTGACATAAGGAACAATGCAGGTGTTTGGAGCAGATGAAATGTTGTAATGAGGTGTTCATTATGGGGGTCACACTATGTTATGGATTTCCTTGAGGACTGGACCATACAATATATTTATGCTTTAGCAAGTACAAGACACAGATGAAAGCTACAATATTATGCAAACCACAAAACTAGAAAATTAAAAATATATAAGGAGTGTCCAGGCCTAGAGTCAAAATCACTGCTTCCGAAAGAAGAGTTCATGAGCAAGTCAAGCCAGGTACCAAAATGGTTGTCATCTCATGATCGCAATGCTCTGTTGCCTGTTTATTGTCCATAAATGCTTACTTGGTGAGTAGGTCCAAGACATGTTGTGCATCGTTCTTGACCTCAAACTTCCAATTTCACTATTGTCTCTGAATAATGGGGACAGGGTGTTCGTTGTACTTAATGGACTTCCGGTTCCAGACTGAAACACAAATTTTGACAATGAATACTTCAACTGTAGAAGACACTTAGAACTAAACTACTTGCTGAAAGACCTAATAAAAGCCTGTCATCAGTGCTTACCCTGTTAAATGATGCAGAGAAGGAATTTGACTGATCCAACAGTGATGATGACTGTAAAAAACTGCCAGAAAGATTAGGACTGACTCCACCTCCAGAACCAGTGCTGTACGGCTGACTATAACTAGACATGCCAGATCCAACATACGGTGATCCCATGCTGCTATGATAAGGGGAGGGTGTCCGAGATGATGGGTGACCTGGAGAGGGTGTCCTTGAGCCTAAACTTCCTGGTGGACTAAATCTGGGAGGAGTAAGAGCAACTGGTGACATGTGTCGAGGGGGACTGCCAGAGATGGTGGAATGCGGAGAGTAAGAACTTGGTGAAAACACCAGACCTGGAGAAGATGGCTTCCCGTCATTTTTCATTTTACGAACTTTGAATCCTGGATCTGAAAGAAACAATTGGTATTGCCTAAGGTTGGCTGAATATGTAATTTGAACAAGAAAATTTCAAAATAACATAACCCTTAATAATGGGACAACTCAAACAAATTCTTATCAATACCTTCAAAATAAAACACTACTTATGTCTAGATATTAACATTTTTTTAATAATATTCGTACAAAAATGACACTGCTATAAAAACAATAAGTTTTGTTAAGAGAAAAAAAAAGTTTTCCAAAGGAGCATACCATTCTCATTGACCCTGAGCAATTTCATCTGCACTGGACTGAGTTCGACAGGTGGCGATGACAAGGGACTGACATATTGTATGAAGTCTGTCAGCAAATTCAGCGTTACAATGGCAACCAGGACCACCTCTGAAATTAAAATTTGATGCCAAATTCAACTTTTCAGTTCCATTTTGTTCAACATAATTCATATTTTATAAAAGTAATTTCTTACCTAAATACCACACAAACGAATAATTCAAGTCAAAGTAGCTTCTTAAATAACCATTAAATCTAAAAAGAAATAAAATCATCAAACATAAAGTACATGTAGGAAGATTGGCTTGTGAAACCAATATGCAGAAACAACTTTTTACCCAATCTTGTAACTCGCAATGTAATAGTTATTCTAGCTTATGTGTTACATACTCCCAATTGACCTTAATATATCGCAAACCACCATGCAGTTTTTAATTGAACTTACAAATCCATATATAGCACCACAGCTATAGCAAAGTTCATAAGGCCCCAATTGAACGCAGTCTTTGACTGCAGAATTTGTATCTTCTTATGAAATGTCCGATCCACTACTGGACTCTGACTTGGCCCAATTCTTGCCATGTTGACTTTTCTTTCTGTCACCTGAAACAAACAATTTTAATAAGTCAGTAATTTAGATAATAGTCGAGAATAATATAGCGCTTACATTTCTTCTGAGATACATAGATGCAATGATTACTGCAATCCAATAGTGAATACATAACAGGACTATTCATCGTAGGTAAATTTACCTATGATAAATTATATTATTTATTCATACACTATCAGTATATCAGAGCTAGATGCAAAATGTAATTTTGACTATTTTTGTAATATACTTATATTACATACTTATGATAGATGTAGCATACTATTTACGGAATCATAATTAAATCTCCTAAACAAAATGATTTTCACCAAAGACTACAATAATAATTTTATTTCTACTCTTTGCAATAGCCCAGGCATTAGAGTGATAGACCTCTTTAACCTGGTGAAAATCTTCATAAACACAGCAAAAACTTAACAGGCCGAAATTCACAGACGTCATAACTGCATTGTTAAACGGATACAATGGATATCAAATTTACCAAACAAGAGGACGGTTAGATTTCCCTAGAAAAACTTATTTCAAGACGACTAGCTTTCCCTCCACCTTCGCGTGCTTCGCACAGGTCTATTATCGCCTCAAAACCAAATTGACGAATCAGAGAAGAGCTTGCACTTCATTGGCCAATGAGCACTGTCGTCACATTCTCGATTCGTCATGGCTGAAGAACAAGAACCGGTAAATTGGTCAAGAAATTTAACGCGAAGTAATGATTATTGAGGTTTAAATATGAGGAATGCATCACATAAAAACTAAGAGATTCCACATGCAAAGTTGCATTCAACGCCATTTTGCATGGAAGTTTCAAAACTTCGCAGTTAACCGCGGTTGGTTCTCGGGGTGAGCGATAATGAAAGTGGAGTCTTTGGCACATGTTCATATCGTTGTCGTTCATGTTTCCCCAGGGAAACAGATTGGCGGCACCACTGTCTCTGAAAAAATTATGACGTCACCAACAATCAGTGGCTCATTGACTGCCAAAGAGACAACATCTGAGTCCTCCGTTTTTCACTCATGCTCATTTATAGCATGTTTCTTCCTAATACACACAATTCTGCCGCTTCTTATTACCTTGTAGCTTTGGACCATAGACGTTTAAAATATTTTTAATTAAGCCTCATTTGACTCAGTGTGACTTTTATTAAAGAGAAAGGTCTTGTCTACAGCTCTAGGATTTGTTTGAATACCCACTTCTTTTCAAGAACTGTTTCAATGCCTAGATTTTATTTTATTTTTTTTCACACCTTCCTTTGAGTTTGTTTATTTGCACCAAACAAAGTGAATACATTTTGCAAATTATAGTCAACATAGTAACAATATAGAACATATCAGATTGGTGCAAGGGATACACCCGAGTATCATATACTATCACCCGATAGGGTGGGTGCTCCCTTTTATAAAAGTTTAATCAAAATGAAAAATAGTTAATAATTATGTATGTAACATAGAAGCAAAGACAGAAAAGAAGAAGAAATACAATTCAATACAGCAAAAATAATTATCGAACATTTGACATTCATATCAATCAATTTCAATATAAGTAAATATATGTCACACCAATTATTTCAATACATGTACATACTTTAGTAGGAACTTATACAAGAATGTGTGTAAGTTTTAGAAAACAGTTTTTTAGTTTTAGCTGATTTTAGAGTATTTGATAAATGTAACCAAAGATGAGGTGCCCTACCCAAAAAACTTTTATTATATATTTCTAAACTATGAACAGGTGTAAGCAGTGAGTTTCTATTGCGAGTAATTCGATCATGTGTTTGTATCTCATATAAATTAGTAATACGAAGTGGGAGATAATCATTTACATATCTATATGAAATATTTAAAAGTGACAAATTCATCAAATCTTCAAAATTCAATAGTCTGGCCTTTTTTATAAATGGTTTCACAGATGTTCTTCTATTGAGATTAAAAATGGTTCTAATTGCATGGTTTTGCTTTACTTTTACTTTATTTCGATTACTTGAAGTTAACATAGATCCCCAAACACACACGGCATAATTCAAATGACTCTGTATATTTGCTAAATATATTATACGCTTTAAATAAAAAGGAACAATATTTTTTACCATATTTAAACTGTGAATTCCTGCAGTCAGTTTAGATAACATATGTTTAACATGGCTGTTCCAGTCAAGATTTTCATCAATAACTACCCCCAAAAATTTTGTATCTCTAACATTCCTTATTTCTTTGCCCACAATCTCAATCTTGTTGTTACAATTTATTTTCTTACTTTTCATTCTGAACAAGATATAATTAGACTTTTCTACATTAAGGGATAAGGAATTACTTACGAACCATAAATTTAATCTTTTAAGATCTTCATTTACTTTTTTAAATAGGAATTTAATATTTCTACCTGATGCAAAAACTGTTGTGTCATCTGCAAATGATACACAGGAACAAAATTTAAAAAAAAACAAGAACATGGGGAGTTTTGTATGCATGGAAATTTTTTCCTAATTTCATTACAAGAAAAGAAGGTATTTTGGAATTCTACAATGTATTTAAAAATTTAAATGTAGAGCTTAATGATAACATTTTTATAAACATTATTATATAGGTAGCCTTAAAAGTGTTTCTAAATCACGGTTAACCACCGCAGGCTGAAAGAGCTGGCGAATTTAATTACTGCAACGTCAATGTTCATTGATCATGAAGTGACGTTATAATACTACAGCCTTGTGACGTCACTACCTGAGCGCTATTAATAGCCAACTCTCTGCCTGAGAATGCCTTCAAATTGACCTAAACAACGCCGATTTTCTCCAATAAAACGTGGGGCGCTTTTGGGCGCTTTTTGTTAGGGTTATAGATTGGGGTCACAGCTACAAGTTCACCAAGTTTGAGACCATTTAGTTGTTTCTGTGATTTATAGTCAATTTTTAAAGCTCCCATTGGATTAACATGGGTTGTCATGGGCTACGAACCTGGGGCTTGTGGCGCCGCCAATCTGTTCCAACCCCCCCTGATGTTTCCCTATGAGTAGTTGATAACGCATCGGTTCGTCGTCACGTGGTGGCATTTCAGGATTTGACAGTCATATCATATGTCTAACGGACCGTAGTCCACTAGCTCATTTGAAAGGAGGTTTTGGTCAATGGCTCAATGCCCTGGGGCCATGGGATGCTTGTTGGTCAATTTGCATCACTCACTGAAGTAGTTCTGACAGATTGCAATATAAATTGGCAACATGCTAACCCGCGTTAACCTGGCAACAACCAACTGGCGATATGGCTACATACCAGTGGTGGATTCAGAAAATATCAGACTTGGGGAGACGGGCGTTGTCATTGAATTATGTGTGCTCGCTCTGACAGTGGTGGCTATTATGGCAATGTTAAATTCCTAATACATCCTAATCAGTCACAGCTGTTTTGTTTTGTTAACATAGGACAGTGATAACCTAGTGACATGCAAATAAAATATTTTGGGAACTACAAACTGGCACTTGTCAAAATCACTTATACTAACATTTTTTTAATACCAGAATTATACCACATCTTGCAGCATTATTATCTAAATTTGGGCGAGACCAGGAAATCGAGAACCATATCCATATATTTTGGTACTGGGTTGGTGTTTTCATTTACCTTGGGATTGGCAAATCCATTATTTGAGGGAGCAAAAGGGCACCTGTGGCAGCAATGTGCAAAACTGCTGAAGAGTTGCTTTTCATTTCTGCAATTTGTATTGGAATATTTTTCCAGTCTTTATGAGAAATAGATGTACTCAGAGCATTTCCATTTTCCTTTCATTAAGCTGTCTGGTGCTATTGTTTTCTAAATCAGCTTGAAAATGATTGCCAACAGATGTACAAAATATTACAGTAAAATTTCAAGGCTGTGATCTGTTAAAAAAAAAGGAAATTGGTAAAAAACATTATTTAGTGTATCTTGAGCTGCCCAGAATCAGTTCTTGCTTGTGAAGTTCTCCAAAGTATTGTAGGAGTGGGATCTTTTACTTGCCTTTGCAAAGACACTTAGTACAAGGGACCGCCAATTTAACGTTTCATCCGAACAACATCCAGCTGGGATGTTGCTCATGAAAGGTGGTCAGGACTTAGTACAGAGTTACTCCTAGAGACGATAGAAACCACCAGGCCAAAGCATTATACAAAAATCACATTCCTCCTATCTGTTTCTTGTTTTTCCAGACTCCCGCTGGGGCTACTGTTGAGGAACCACTTGATCTTATCAGACTGAGTCTTGATGAACGGATTTATGTGAAGATGAGAAATGACAGAGAACTGAGAGGAAGATTACATGTAGGTTGATGGCTAATTTATCTTACTCTGATTGGGTGAATACTGGTTGTAGAATCACAGATTTAAAAAAATTGTTTTCAGTGAACTGCTGTTAATAACAGTTAATTTTGTTGTAGGCTTATGATCAGCATCTTAATATGATTCTTGGTGATGTGGAGGAGACAGTTACTACTGTGGAGATAGATGAAGAAACATATGAGGAAATATACAAGGTATTCTTCAAATTTTTCATGCTGAACTAATGTTATACAGTGCTTTAATATTTTGATTGGTTTGCTATTAATACTTCGATTGTTTTCAGTCTACCAAACGGACGATCCCAATGTTATTTGTTCGTGGAGATGGCGTTATTTTAGTTTCACCACCTATGAGAACGGGGACTTAATAGTAGATCATGCAAGTCCATTAGTGTATGTAAATTTCTCATATTTGATACTTGTACATAGCCGTTTGTCTTATCCAGAGAGTAGTTAAATATGTATAGCTGTGTTTGAGTTTTGTTTTTAATCAAAAAAGATGATCAATAGCCTTTTCTTATTTGTGCTGGCAGTTAGGTACTCCTGGGCAGCTCAACAAGATATTGAAGATGCATAGGCTTAATGTGCTTAGCTAATAGGTGCTTCAGTGGAAGTACTGTTTTAAAGTGCCCGTCATAATGGCATGTGACTCTCATCAAATGAGACCTAGGATTTTTGTTCATAATCAAAAGGATGACCAATGTAGTACACAGCAGTATCTTCTTATCAAAATATTTAAAAGTACATTTTAAACTGGGAAGTAGTTATGATATAAAATGCCAGTCATAAGGCATGTGACTCTCATCAAATGTGCTTGAAGACAGCAAAAGAAAATCAAATCACATTTATTGAACATCGTGGATTTTGTACTCATTGAAATTTAAAGCTGTTTTAAAATGCCAGTCGTATGGCATGTGACTCTCATCAAATGTGCTCGGAGACAGCAAAAGAAAATCAAATCACAATTATTGAACATCGTGGATTTTGTACTAATTTCATCAACAGGATCACGCATTGTAGGCAGACCAGATCGTTTGCAAATCTGTCACTTGTGGATCCACCGTAGGATGGTGAAACGTAGGAAAAAGTCCTGCAGGAGTGATACCTACCAAAACTTTAACTGTGTTGCGGTTTTGTAGGTTGAAAAAGTTGCTTATTGGGCCACTGGTTGCTTTGGTTTCATAATTGGGCATTCCGTACCATCAATAATAACTCTAGTGTTGGTGAATTTCTTGCTGAATCCACTTGGAGTAAAATAATGAACCAGTACCCTGGAAGGCCACTAGTTTATGTCATCTGAAAGTTTCCACCAAGAAGAGGTCGGGCAGGGGCCTGGCTCAGAGGTAGCGCTCTGGGCTTCCAACCGCTGGGTCCCGGGTTCGATTCCCAGTCGAGTCTAAGTTGGATGGCTGTTTCATCCTTCATCTCATTGCCATGGTCCCTCCCTGTCCTAATTAGCCCATCAGGTGCAGAAATACAGGACGTAAAGCCCTAATCACACACACACAAAATTCTTTCCCAGGAATAAAATAATCTATAATATTGGAAACCAGCATTGGTTTTGCTTTTTTCGTTTTAGATTTGTTTTGCTGAATGCATATGTGAACAGTTTATGCCAGTAAAATTTATTGCAAGGTTCTATTTTTCCAGCCATGGTCCCTGCCTGTCCTAATTAGCCCATCAGGTGCAAAAATACAGGACGTAAAGCCCTAATCACCCACCCACCCATCTATTTTTCCAGTGAGCAGTGACTGCCAAATTTAAGAACTGAAATATCCAGACATGTGAAAGAACAACAAAAAACAAATGTGCAACAATTCTGTGCTCTTTTTATTAATATTTAACATCTTAAAAATACCAAAATTTGATAATTTCAATAGTTGTTGCCACTTTTTTCAACAAATTTCTGTTGCAAAATTCACAAACAGTTAAAATAACATCTGTCTGACTGAAAAAGCTTAATATATATGAATTGATAATACTTATCAACTAATATACATTACTATTGCATCATCGGTTTATTACTTTGGCCATAGTTGCTTAGCAAAATTATTATGTAAATTGGAACACATTTGTTACACTTCTGACACAATGTGAAGACACCCACAAACAAGTCAGTATGGAGTCACAAGCAGTTAAAATTATTATATATTGATATTTATCCAAACTGTCACATTTTATAACATATGATGTCCATGATTTACCCATTTGTACCGAACTGAGTAATGCCAAATACATTTTACATACATAGAAACACTGAAGTGAAAAATTATTTAAATATATAACATCTCTCTGTCTGAAAAAGCTTAATATATATGAACTAATAATACTTATCAACTAATATGCATGTACTATTGCATCATCAGTTTATTTTTTTTGCCACAGTTGCTTGGCAAAAGTATGATGTAAATTGAAACACATTTGTTACACTCCTGACACAATGTGAAGACAAAGTTTTCAGAACCACAAGAAAGTTATTTTACTTCATAGACCATTTAAAGTTTTTAAATAGTTGTTGTACACCTGCCAGATTTGGACAGACAAATGGACAGTGTCCTTCAAGCACCAGTGGGCCTGCAAATATGAAATGGAAATCAACTGGTGTGCGTGGCCATTCAAAAGTTGATCCAAGACGTTTTTCTAAAAATGTCATTTCTGCTTTGCCCTCCTTCTTTAGCACTCTTCCAATATAAAATTTGGATGGTTGAGTGTAGAGTACTGCGTAGTACTTGTGCAGCTCAATATCTGAGGATCAAATGATATTATTCAATATGTATAAATTTAAGCAAGGTACAGATATTTAAGTATGGAACTATATAGGAGTAAATGTAACTGACACAAACCTTTCGCAGTTGAGTGTGCAATGCCTGTTTGAGTGGTTTTCTTCATTTCTGTTCCGTCGTGGTTCTGGAAATATTAATTGCAAATTACCTACTTATTCCACATTACAATAGTTTAAGACAATAATTCTATAATAGAAATGTTCAATTTGCTTCTTACAATTTGGAATAACTTTCAATATTCTAAACAATTAAATATACCTTTTGTACTTGCTCAGAGTTTGGCTGCTGTCATTTCCTTGCCTGTCTTCAGATTGTGAAATTGGGTGCTTTTCCTGAACTGTCCGTTGTAACAAAGTCCAGCTTAGTAGTATGTAGTGCGCGCTGATGTCAGAGCAGCGCCTCTGGTGGTAATTTTGGAACTAGGGATGTAAACCCCTGGTGGAAATTTTGGAACTAGGGATATAAACCCCTGGTGGAAATTTTGGAACTAAGGATGTAAACCCCTGATGGTGCATTTTGGAACTAATAACTCTGCCCCTAGAGGTAAATTTGGAACTAGAGGCTCTGTTCCTATTGGTAAATTTTGGAACTAGGGTTCTGCTCCCCCACTAGGGGTAAAATTGGAACTAGGGGGGTACAGATAATTCTGCCACATGCTGCATGTAATATTAGTTATGGAATTTCAATATTTAACAGATGCATATTTATAATTGGTTGTGACTTGTAGCCAATCACATGTAAGCTAAGTTAACCAATGGGGATAACGGTTCGTTTAATATAAGATTGCAAATATAGTATATGGATTAGTATACACATTAGTACTAAGCAAGGGGCTTTAGTCATTTAGCTATTCTTATAAATATAAAAATGGCAAGCAAGCAACTTTATTACGGAGCACCTGAAAGGTTGTTAAAACTTCATATGTCTTCTCAAACTCGCTTTATTACCTGTGAAATGGAAAAAGAAGATCCAGATAAACTTTTGTTAGCAAGAAGTTATTGCGAACTTCTATGGTGCCTCAAACAGACGCTATCAATTAGCCATGATTACTTAAGCCACAAAGATATGACATGTGGATGCAAGGATATCACACTGCACAGCGATCTCAGATCTATTATACACCAAGGTCAAATTGTTAATGATCTGATTGGCATCCAAATTGATGAAGATAGAAATGACTGCTGGATGATATCTAATAGCAAAAAATTCTTTTTGATATGCCAAATTCTTGACAGCACATCAACTGAATTTCAAGACATGGAGGATAACATGGATTTTTTAGAATATCAACTTGAATCCGAAATGAAGCATAGTGATATAGCAAGAAGATATTACAGTATACTGAAGGATCTGGAGAGCTATCTTCAAATGAATTGCCCTACATTAGACCATTATACAGGGTGCCAATGTAAATCCTTTCTATTACTGAGCTCTGTATTAGCACGATACGTCACAGTTGAAGAAAATATTGATGAAATAATCAAGCAAGAAGTGGAAACTGACCCTACATCTTGCTGGCTTACTCAAACTATTGACAAATACAGGTTAATATGTTTAATTCATGATATGGCGAGATGGATGAAACACTGCGCATTCCACTGAGAATTGAGTCATTCACACTCAACCTTTCACATTATGTTTATGGCAATGTGTGACCTACCAAGCAGTCTAAATGTTTTATTATATATATATATATATATATATATATATATATATATATATATATATATAGTAAATATCATGACAATTCAGTTTCACTTGGACATCTGATGGGAATCAGTACAATCATGATTCTAACCTGCCACATCATGTTTATGGCACTGTGTGACCTACTGTACAGTCTAAATGTTTTAATATATAAACGAAAAATATCATGACAATTCAGTTTCACTTGGACATCTGTCGTGAACAAGCGCTATCATGATTTTAATACATTGGGCGATAATAGGGCAGAAGCTCTGTGGAAATGAACTGCATAATGTAATACTTTTCAAAAGCAGGTCTTTTAACACACTGGAAAAATGTCAAAGGAATTATGATATTTACGCCGTTAATGGGATGATTACAGCATTGTCAAGTCAATTTCTCAGCTACAGTGTAAAGTACATTATAAATAATGTGGAAGAAGAATCGGAATCAGATACGGACACGGAAGGCGAGGAAGAGATCGAGTCCAAGAATGGCGTAAAAACTGCTAAACTCGGAAAAAAACCCTAAAAATGGTCACCCTGCAATGTCCCATCCATCAGGCTTTGTTCGACACAATGGACGACCCGAAGATGTGAAAATGAAATGGAGACTATCTTGTAGACAAATGTCGTTATCGAGACCACTGGGAAGAAATTACTTCTAGTACAGAAACTTTCTTAACTATAAGAGACTGCTTGGTAAATTTTTGGAATTCACAATTCGATAGATTTAATCCTGGAATTAAATATGAAGTTATTATGGAGCTTGTAAACTAATCATTTTACAAACTATATCAATAACATGCTGTAAAGTTTGACAATAAATGTATTCAGATACTTTAAAAAATTGTTATTACGTCACTTATGCATGTATCACGTGATATGACCGCTAACTGATTTCTTTAGTCGCTTCGAGCTAGTAACTAGTTCAGTCTTATCAATGATACCGGCAGCCAAGGTATATGTAACAAATGAATAAGGTATTTAATTCCTATCTTGAAAAGATTTATTACCAACCGCAGTCTCCAGGAAGTTTTACAAGCAGGGATAAAATTTGGAGGTTTATCCGGTCAAGGCGTGACAAACCCAAAGGTTTAACATTAAAAATTGTTGAACAATGGTTGCAACTTCAAGACACACCATCTGTGTATAAATCTCGAGGTTCTAAGTTTAAAAGAGAAAAAATAATTGTCTCTTGTAGAGATGAACAATGGTCTGCTGACCTAATGGATACAAGTAAACTAAAAAAAGAAAATGACAATGTAACTTTTATATTAGTTATAGTTGACATCTTTTCCAAATTTTGCTGGGCAGAGCCACTTATTAATAAAAAAAAGCTGAAACAGTTAAAAAAGGTTTCACAAGGGTTTTCGACCAGGGGCGTATCCCACAAAGAATTTGGGTAGACGCTGGAAGCGAATTTCAAAATAACTTACTAAAAGTATATTTCAAGGAAAAAGACGTTCACATGTTCATAGCTAGGTCAGAAAGTAAGTCAGTCTTTGCGGAACGTCTGATCAAAACGTTAAAGTTGAAAATGTATAAATATATATATCACAAACAAACTTACAAGTATATTGATGTTTTAAGTGATATAGTGTATTCATACAACAATTCATATCACAATTCAATCAAAATGGCTCCAATGGCCGTAAACAGTGCAAATGAACTTGATATTTACACCACGCATTACATGCCGACTGTAAATAAAAACAGTGTCACGGTGAAGAAACCGTCATTTGCCAAAGGAGATTTGGTCAGACTATCTCATGCTAAAGGTAAATTTACTCGTTCCTTCAGAGAAAGTTTTACTGAAGAAATATTTAAAATTAATTACGTTATATTATCCACACCACCCAGATACACAGTTGAAGACGGTTTAGGCGAAAAACTTAAGGGCAGTTTTTATGCACATGAATTGGCACTAGTACATCCTGACGATAATAGATCGTATAAAATAGATAAGATAATAAAATATAGAAATAATAAAAGGCAAGCTCTAGTTTCATGGTACGGTTATTCTAGCAAATTTAACTCTTGGATACCGTCAAGTAATATAAAAAGGTACAAGTGAATACATTATTTTTAAATTAATATATCTAATGGAGGTGACTAAACGCATAATATATGTGTCTAGTAAAGATTCCAAAATATTTTTTCCCACGAACAATCAGCAACGTTTCACATACGTTTTGAGTGCACCTTTTATTTTAGAGGGAAAGTGGGAAGTTGGATTACGAGATATAACTGTCACTCTAAGTACTGCAGTACAATCTATGGATCCAATTATACTTGACATTAGTTTAGAACAGGCCAGTGGTAACATAAGACAGGGCATTGAAAGCATGGTCATAAAAAGAGCTATCTGCAATCCTAGAAAAGATTGTACGTCAATTTACTCTCTGTCAGGCTATTTAGACACAGTTAAGCTGAGGTCACCTTATCTGGATCGCCTGGACTTTGTTATAACCCCAGTTCAACCAAACAATTTGTCATTTGATAACCAGGCATCTGCACACTTAACACTCATTCTGCAAAAAGTCCGAGAAAACTAAGTACAGTAATAATGATTTTCAAAACTTACAAGTTAAACATAGAGCAGTGGGAGGATTATTTTATGAACCAAGTAAAAGGAAATGAACAAAGAAAAAAAAATTCAGGGCAATCTATAGTTAGTGGAGGCATAGACCATGGAGAGGACTCAGAATCCTTATCTGTGGTAGGTAGTTTCAAAAAGAAGAATTCACCAGAAGATCCAATTACATTAACCATGACGTCACCAGCTTCAGCTACAGTTGAAATGGCCAAATCTGAACTAGTTAATATTAAAGATGAAATACATACAAATATAGGCAGTTCGAAAAGATCACTCAAGAGGAAGTCATCTAGCTCTGCCAACAAAAGGGATATTAAGAAAAAAAGGAATAACAACCAGGTTAATTCATACAAAGACGTATTTTCACGTCGCGGGAATAAGTCATAAAATATAGTATAATATACTATATTACATAAACAGTAATTATCATTTTACTTAAGTCTCTGTTAAGTTATTAATATTATCATAGATATCATAATGAGTCGTGACAGTGTGCCTGATAATGCAATGATGGGTGTTACACCTCAGCTAGATTTATTTCAACCGCCCATTATTCAAAAAGGTGTTGAAAGAAATATCATAATAGAGTATAGACCTACTTCACAGATTAGTTCACAAGAGGCACCAGTATCATTTGTTTTGGGGGGTGACTCTAAACATTACCTTGACCTCAGAAAAACAAAATTGTATGTTAAAGCTAAAGTGAAAAGAGAAGACGACACAGCTGTGCCAAAAGATGAAAAGGTAACCACAACTAATCTGACTCTGCATTCAATGTGGAATCAAATTGATATCAAAATATCAGGTCATTCCTTATCTTTATCAGACAATGCCTATGCATATAAAAGCTATATACAAACGCTATTAAATCGTCAAGTGATGTTACGGATTCACAGTTATGTGCACAATGAGAGCCTCTACATAGCCCACTCAGGTGCTGATGAGGCGTCAAACAATAACTCACACACACACTCACACACAGTTATGTGCACAGATGTATTATAGTGATGACGGCGATATGGAAAAATGTACATTAAATACAGTGGCCGCTAGCAGAATGAAACTCTTTGCAGAAAGTGCTAGTGTGGAAATGGAGGGTCCTATATTAGAAGACATATGCCAAACATCACGGTATATTTTGAATAATACGCAAGTAGAACTAAAACTCTTCAGATCAAGACCAGAATTTATAATTTTAACAAACTGAAAATAAATATAAATTACACATAGAAGACATTTGCCTTAAAGCGTGTTATGTGGATGTTAATCCAGGTGTTATTACAGGGCATGCAAAGGCACTTGAGAAATCTAATGCAATTTATCCCTTTGTCAGAGTTCAAATGAAGTCTTTTAATGTCAGTACAGGAAGTAGACAATTCTGTTTTGAAAACTTATTCAACACAGAGTGTCCTACCAAAGTTCTAGTAGCTTTTGTTGTTGGGCGGGGGCCTAGCTCAGAGGTAGCACTCTGGGCTTCCAACCGCTGGGTCCCGGGTTCGATTCCCGGTTGAGCCTAAGTTGGATGGCTGTTTCGTCCTTCGTCTCATTGCCATGGTCTCTGCCTGTCCTAATTAGCCTAACTGGGGCAGAAATACAGGACGTAAAGCCCTAATCACACACACACATCCACACAGTAGCTTTTGTTGAAAGTGATAGTTTCAGTGGCAATTTTAAGAAAAACCCTTTTAACATGCAACATTTTAAATTGAACGAGATAGAGCTTTGTTGCGATGGCACAAGTGTACCTTCAAGACCAATGAAGTTTAACTTTGATGATGAGGGTCGTGAGGTAGTGACACCTTATCTTAGATTGCATGAATGTCTGGGTGGTCATTGCAACTCAACATTTGGTACAGGTTTAACAATGGAAAAGTTTTCTAAGGGCCATTCTATTTACTCGTTTCCAGTGTACGGGGCGGGAGGTGAAGGAAGTTTTATGGAAGTTAAAAGAGTGCAAATGTTAGAATACAGGGCACAGTTTCAAATGCTTTAACACAAGCAGTAACTATCGTTATTTATGGGTAGTTTCCATCTGTGGCTGAAATTGAGGGTAGTAGGAATGTAATAGTAAATTAAGTGAGATGACTCATAACTACTATTTATTTTATTTTAGAAATAGCTGAAAGGAAACCATGGGTCCTATAATACAACAGGATGATCAAGGTCATTGTTATATACCTTTTGAATCACTCATTTCATTAACAGTATGCGGATCATCAAACTCTGGAAAATCTACATTTATAGCAGCTTTATTGGACAACAAAAGTAAAATGTTTACACCTGAGCCACAAGAAATAATATTTGTATATTCTGCGTGGCAGCCATTGTATGATAGGCTAGAAAGGACGGTACCAAATATAAAATTTATGAATAGAATTCCAACAAAATCTGAAGTTGTACAAATGACTGAAGATTTAGAACATAGAATGATGATACTTGATGATCAAATGACTCAACTTTCATCATGTCCTGACGTTACTGAGTATTTTACTGTCTTCAGTCACCACAGAAATCTTTCATGTATTTTAGTATTGCAGAATGCATTATATCAAGCCCAGTGTGTAAGGGACATATCATACAATGTTCAAGGTATGATTATATTTAGAAATCTTAGGTCTCCCCAACAAGTTGGAATTTTAGCCACTCAAATGTTTCCTGGAAAAAAAAGAAAATATTTTTTAGATGCCTATAAACAGGCATGCCTTGACATGCAGTTTGGTTATCTATATTGTGATATAAACCCAAGAAATGATATGAAGTATCAGTTGAGAACTGACATCCTACCAGGTCAAGACACCATAATATTTTTACCTAAAGCAGCCTAATGAAAGATTTTGACAAATTTTTCGATTTGGTAAAGGTTATAACTACCTCTGATGATAAAGCTGTAAAAGCTATTATTAAAACATCTCCTGAGCAGTTTATCAAATTCATAGGCGATATATCCTTAAATATTTTATATGAAATAATACCGCTCACTGTATATTATTTAGATAAATTAAATAAACATTCAAACATTGTTAGAAAAATAGGTTCTAGAAGATTGAAGTCTAGAAAGAGACGGATTTTATGTACCAAATATAGTCAAATTGTTACAGTATTACTAAAAGCATCTTATAATTATTTATATATGCAGTAAATATGGCCCAGGCGCATGTTATGATATCTACTGATGAATATAATAGATTATTACAGAGACTTAAAGACTATGACAATGCAATTGATGGTCAGGTTCAGAGGGGGGCGAATTTACAGGGCGACGCTACCGATAACATAAGCAGGCCAGATAAATCTTCCCGGAGTGAAAGTGATTTAAGTAAAAAATAGCAATCCTAGTAATGCGAACAGTAGCTATAATAAGAAAGAATCTGTTAAAACAGAAAACAAAGATCTTGAAAACGAATTTAAAAATCTACTAAAAAGTGTTGAAGAATTAAAGACACAAACTGCAAGTCTCAAATCAGTAAAACAACCTTCTAGAAAACGTAATAATCCACGTTCAGACAAAGACAGTAAACCTGACTCCAAAAAACGTAAAACCAAAGTGGCTACTTCAAAAACTAAGAAAATTACCAAAAAGGAAATAGCTGCTAAGTTAGTACCACCTGGTATCAGACAAGCACAAACTAAAGCTGCTAAGAATACCTCAAGACAAAAAGAGACAGATATAAAAACTTGGCTATCTGTATAAACATACAACATTTCCCACGACGCAGTAGGTAGTATAATTTTAATAGCTCTTACAATCCAGGGTATGCCTGTTAGTAAAGTTAGGACAAAGATGCTTCATTGTTTTGGGGGGTAAATTGTTTGTGATTGGCTAGAAGTTTAGTTAGGACGAATCTGAGTGGTTGTTGGATTATAACGTCATGGTACTGCCTCCAAAATACGTCACGAGGTCTTCTGTTAAAAGAAATGGCCAGTACTATTGTAAAACACTAGTGAACTTCTTCTGAATTTTACAACAATGAGAGGCAAAGGCAAGTCCAAGGCACCAATCGAAACTATTGTATTGGATGAGAGCGAAGAAAGTGCGTCTGAGGCAACTTCAGCTCCAGTTAAAAAACACAAAATGGACAGGAACTCAAATGGACCTGACGGAGAGGCTTCCTCATCAGCAGAAGCTTCTACTTCGTCTGGAGCATGCGGTGGACCGCTCCCCGAGAAAGAGAGACCTGGGTTCGAGCCTAAACCAAAGGGCAATTCAGCCTCATCATTAGCATCTGCCGCTCTTGTGTCACCGGGTAAGTTCTTTTGTTTTTTCACACATTTGTTGTTATGCTTAAATTACTTCTTTCTTGCAATGATATTAATTGACGCACTTTTAAAAGTAAACATCCCTCCCTGTTGTGTAGAATTATATATTTAGCGATGTATGACCGTACATTATTTAATACGGTGAACGCTTGTGATTTCTGTACAGTGCTAAATATTTAATTATGTATGACTGTACATTATTTCAACACTGAACACTTGTGATTGATGTAAAGTACTAAATAATATAATATACATACATAAATTATTAAATAATTTGTTAGTACCTATGTATATTTAATGATTAGTTTATAATAATTATGTGATATAATTGTATTTATAGGAAATTTTGCTGATGAAATCGATGAAGACGTTCCAGCAAATACAGCATGTGACGCTATTCCGGAGGCGCCTCCTCTCCAGCCAATGGTGCTAAGTGAAGTCAGCAATATCCTACTTCTAAGGCCTCGTGCTATATTAGCTTTTCCCCTGGGCTATAGGGGTCGCTATATCGTTCTATCTTCTTTCGGCGAAACAATGGGGCTGCACATTCGCGAGTTCCAGAATACGGCAACTGGGGCAAAGTTTCCCACTAAAAGAGGTGTTAGGATGACACCTATGCAAGTCGCAGATTTACGGTATCACCTCCCAGAAATAAGAAGCATTATGTATAGCATGAGGTCTGGTAGGACCTATCACTTTGGGAAGCTTTTGTTTATCAATGTTAACAACGATTTTGGTGCCAGTGCAGATTTGAGACACTTTTTCACTCTAGCTAATGAGGATAATAGACTACAGCCGACCAGGCGTGGTATCAAATTATCCATCATAGAAATTGAAGCCATCATTTGGGCTCTTCCGAGATTTGCTGAAGTATGGCATGAATTAGATGCCATTGATGAACCGTGCTTTGTTCGACACATGAGATGCCAAGGTCAAACAGAGTACATGGAATGCCCTCACTGTAACCCTGAATATCTTATTTAATTTAATGTTACATAGTGTGTGTATCAATAATAGAAGATATTACTGGAGTAATCGTTATAAGAGTAGGTTATGAAGCCTATTATTTATCTTGGCTGAGTTTTACTTGTTTAACTAGTACATGGAATGTCCTCTATGTAACCTTGAATTTCTTATATAATCACGCTTACTGTCACTTATATAATTGTGACAGAATATATATGCTAGAGTAATAATTCATGTCACTTATATAATTGTGACAGAATATATATGCTAGAGTAATAATTCAGTAGATTACGTTATGAAGTCTATTATTTATCCTGGCGGAGATTTACATGTTTTCACTCATACATTAAAATGATACTGTCGTGATGTTTAAAATGTATTCATTTACGTAATAAAATGTTCTGATCTAAAACATGGCCTTTTACCTGTGTTGGGAACGGTGGTGATATATTTTTATATATAAATATATTTTGAAAGAGTGATTGACTTTGCAATATAATAAGAAAAAGATGAAGAAGAAGAAGACAAACATGATATGAGATTAATTGTGAGTTTGATAAATATATCCCTGAAATGAGCAGAATAAGTACACTTTTAGAAATACTAAGTGGTAGTGTTAGCGACACTTACTATAACTGAAACGCATTAGAGTTTTAAAATGCTTCAACTCTGAACACTTTTGAAATATAAATGTGTAGTAGTATTATTCACTTTAAATGCTCAACTTAAAATGTTCAGAAACGTCCTATATAATTCCCATGTGATACAATAACAAGATCACAACTTAATTGCATTTAAAATACCTGGTGTAGATTTAAGATTACAATTAAGTCATTATGCTTAACAATGTCTGTTAAGTATGTTTACAATATACCGAAGAGTCAGACAATCAACATGAGCATTTGTTTTGTCTGGCAATAATGAATTAAGTAGACATCCTTAAATTTAAGTTAGTCTTTAATGTCAGAACAACTTTTAAAACAGCAGTGTTCACATGTGTAAATTACAGAGCTGCCTAAAATGGAGTTTATTTCACAGATAATTATTTTCTACATAGAGGAGTTGTAGTATCAACATTCGGTCTTCGTTGAATATGAGTGCTTGCTCTAAGCCTCATGCGGTGAAATCTAGGGTCTTCCACAATTTCGTCGTAAGGAGCACATACGTCTATACATCACGCATTTCATCCGCACTTCGAGAATGACCCGGACTGTGGGGTAAGTCTGGGTCTCCGCAACACAGTGAACCTCTATTTGACTGACTTTGACCAAAGGTCAAACAAACACTATTATTTACCGTATCATGTCGCGCAAATACCCTTAAAGCTGTTGGTGTAACAATGTCATTTCTTAATGTCACACTATCGTTTGCAATGGACATGGGCGGGGCAGAGGGCGCGTGAACTTGCGCCCTCGTATAACCGTCGTCGGTACAGATTGATGATGAAAAAACTGCCGGAGATGAGGCTGTTAATGAACTAAACACGTGTTCTGGAAAATTGTGAAGAATGGGTGAACATATTACTGCAGAAGTCTGATACAAGAAGGTTTCCAAATCTTCAGGGCTAGCTGACACAATTTCCGTCATAGGGATGTACTGGTCTTGTGAAGAGTATGCCTGTATTGAAGTTTATATAACAATATAATTGTACTGTTATTAAATTAATTTAAGCTTGGAATTATAATTTTAAAATAGGAATAATTTAAGTAATGTGTTTACTATAATTTTAAAATAAGAATAATTTAAGTAATGCGTTTATTATAATTTTAAAATAACAATAACTTTAGGATTGTATTATATTATGATTTAGAATATTAAATAATTAAGAATTGCGTTATATTATAATTTAAAAATAAAATATACTTACATCATTTTGACGACGTTTTTTAAACAATTTAAATAATTTATATAGCGAGGCAAAAATCCCTGCAGAAACAAACGATATTGACAAACTGCCTCCTATGGAAATTCCGACAATTTCACCTTCAAGGTTTTCTGAGGGCTCAATACTAATTTTAATTTTGGGCTTATCATCATCGGGATTTTCCTGTAAAAGAAATTAAAGATGGAAAATCCAAAACAGCAATGTTAATATAAAGATAAATACTTGTTTGATGTAAATAAGCATTACTATAAATACTTACCAGTTTAGTTGATATCTTGGAGGTATAATTAAAGGTTGCTGTCTGACTAGTACCTATGCTCATTGCAGATGTGGTCTGGGGGCTCATTTGTCCAGTAACCTTTCCAGTATTACTCTGTATAGTAGAACGCGAAGAAATAGCTACAGTAGGCTGCATAGTACTAGTTAGAGTAACATGTAGATTTCTAAACAGAGTACTACCTAGACTGCTAGGTAGAGTACTAGATATAGTATGCAATATAGTGCTAAGCGCAGTATTAGCGACAGTCCTAGGTAAAGTACTGGCAACAGTAGTAGGTAAAGTACTAGATATAGAACTTGTCAGCATACTGTCAACATTGTCTGGTACATTACTCGCTACAGTACCAACAACAGTACTATGCACATTGGATTGTGCATTGTTATTACTGTCACTGTCAGAAAGGTTTGCTGTGCTGTAATCATTTTCCTCAACACTCTGAGATGCAAAATCCTGTAACAAAAAATACTTGTGTTACGCGTTATATGCAGTAATTTTAGATTATGCTAAGGGGGGGAAATATATGAGTATATAATTTGGCAACAGCCCTAATGTGTCTAGGCTTTTTTAAAAAAGAATAGAACATAGCCTCAAATATAACTGTGAAGTTTACAGTTGCACTATAAGCCTGTTGTATAATAATCTCTATCATGTTGTTTTATTTAAGCTTTAGTGTACCTAGATTTAAGATAATAGGATTAAGTTTGAATAAATGCACATTTTAATAAATATTTACCTCTGATGTAGTAGATGTCAATGTAGCATTTTTGAAATTTAACTCTGTTGTAGTATATGTCAATGTAGCATTTTTGAAATTTAAATTTCGGGTGACAAAGTTTCTGTTAACGAGAAAAATATATGTGGCGCGCCACGGGAAAAGGGGGCTTACGGGTGGTGACGTCATAACTGCGAAACTGGCGGGAAAATGCAAGTAAGCCACGCGTGCGTAATAAATGATTGTCACAAGGAAATCCTGCCAAAACTTTTTTAACTTGCGCTTTTGTAGTTTTGAGAGTACAGCTATAAATGGCACACCATTAGAACCGCGATACAAAAGCGCAACTTACAAACCAAATTTGGTGAAGATCGGACTAGTAGAAGCCGAGAAAAATGTGATTATAGTACAAATTCAGGCCTAGCAAAATCTGTGATATTTTGACGTCGTACAAATCGTCCATGATCACACAATTCGTCTACTTAAGATAAAACAAACTTGACGGCTGTTGTTTTTTTAAAGAAATGGAGCTTGTTTTCGTTTTATTTTGATCTAGAATTGTTACAATATAATAAATCCACTATATTAGTGCTACTTTAGACAGTTAAATTTAAGTCGGTCGCACGAGAAAAACGGGCACACACTTCTATCTATTTTTTATCTAGGCCTAATAGTTTTTATTTATTAGGAGTTAAAAATGCTGTTCCATTCAATGGCCAAGCCCTCTGTAGTGAAGTGCACTCAGTGACCCCAGCCAATTAGGACATAGGTCAGAAAGTTCATTAGATATATCTTGATTGCAAAAATGTATTGTGTTGTATTTCAGCAACTAAAAGTGCGAGAAAGATGGGGTTTTCAAATTAAGCACATGAAATTACATGTTCTACCAAAAGGTGACAATCTTGTATATGTACATGTATTTGTACTTTTGCTCTGTAAATTCAATAAGCATTTACATAGCTAGATAGACAGATAGATAATAGATAGATAGATTGATGGGTATTGATTGACCAGTTGATATAACATCTACATGTGTGATTGATTGATTGATTATTGACCAATTGATATACCATATGTGTGATTGATTGATTGATTGATTTGTTCATTGCAGTTTACTGCAAGGACTATTTTTCATTGCAAGGAACAGAATTTTTAAATGCAGAACTACCCAAATAGAATTTGTGCAAATGTTTCTCGTGCGCACGAGTTAATTAACTCGTGTGCACGGGAAAAAAAATCCTTTTTTGTAAATTAACTTGCGCGCACCGGAAAATTTTATTTTTTTCTACCATGTCCTCTTAGGGGCTCTGTAAATTTTAAAAACATTCATGTATATATACACTTAATTCTTCAAAAATGTGTGATATCAGTGCAAACAGAAGAATACCAGGGGTTATGAAATGTAGCAAACAACACAAGTTCAGCAATTTTTGCATAATTGCCACAATTATAAAAAAGAAAGGGAAATATATGTCAAAATGAAGCTTTGAAATTGAAAGTATTACGATGTAGACATTTTAAAAGACAAATAATATGTGTTTAGGTACACTAGTAGGTGAGACCCAGTTGATACAGGTTTTAGAAAACATGAATTTTTCACATTTTCCCTCATTAAAAATATTCTATAGTATTTTTGGCCACAAAGCATGTAGGTGCAATAGTATCAGAGTTATGCTTGGAAAAGCAAAAAAATTGTAAAAATGTTTTCCCAAATCCTTAAAACATAGTTTAGACATGTCAATGAGACTATGAAAAGTCAAAACTTGGCCATAAAAACTAATAAGATGCCAAATTATATCAATGTATATACAATAGTGGTGGAGTTCTGCTTCGGAAATTAAGTGTGACAAACCCACCTGCACACACACTACACTGTAACTTTTTAATGGAGTATATATACAGAAAGTCAGCAGTGTGAAGCATGGAACAGCTTGGCAATGTTATTACAAGATCTACAAATAAAGAAATTAATCAAGTTCAGTACATATACAATTGGTCTGCATTTCTATGCAGGTACTTCAAACCTCTGCCTGGGATAATAAAGCTAAAATATGGAAAAAAGTTTAGGTGGTCAGTGTGATAATTTAAAATTATTGGATGTTTTCTATTCTTGTTTTTTTTACCCACTCTTTCCGACTCATATCCAGCCTAATAACTTAATTGCAGTGCTATAACTATAAAAGAAGGTGATGTTATTGCATGCATTGCAATTTCAGGAACATATTGAGACTGTTTTTTATTAGAAACTAAAAAGAGAACAATAATTTTAGGGGATCCGAAGAAAAAGCACCGCGCTTGTTTTCTAGAAAAACTGACCTTTTTATGATGTCCCCAATTTATCCGAAATAATACTCAGAGCATCATTTGCTCATAAAAGATATTGACCAGCAAAGCCATATACTTAAAGTAGAGCCTTTGGGTTATCATTTGGCATATATTTGGCATAATTTTAGCATTAGATCTGAAATAGTGCTGTCCCTTTTTAGTGCCACATACAACTTTTTTTATTATTATTTGGCATTTTTGGCCACATTATTTTTTTTTGTTTTCGCTCAATTGGTTCAAGAAGGAGTTAAATGATATTGCATTTATTTGCAAATATTTGCATTTATTCGCAAATATTTTAGTTTTTTGCCACATAATTTTTTTCCGAATTTGTTTCTTTTGCTTCATAATTTTTTGTTCTGCTCAATTGGTTCCAGAAGGAGTTAAATAATTTTGTGTTTATTCGCAAATTTTGCGTTTATTCGCAAGTGTTTGTGTTTATTCACAAATGTTTGCGAATAACAGCAAAAAGATTCAACTATACTGTAAAAAAATATATATAATAAATAATTTAAAAACATTTATGTAATGAAAAACACAAACACAAAAGAATTGCGTAGCAACAAATGCACACAGAAAAAGTGACATAAAAAAATTATGTTGTATAATACAAAGTGAAAAAATGTTATGTAGCGAAAAACACAAATGAAGAAAAAATCATGTAGCAAAGAACACATAGTAACGAATTATGTAGCAAAAAGTCACAAATAAAAAAAACTTTAAAATGAAATTTTTTTTTTAGCAAAAATGCGCACTGAAAAAAAAAACAATTATGTAGCAAAGAATGTATATTGAAAAACATTATGTGGGAAACCACACAAATAAAAAAAATTATAATACATGTACCAAAAATGCCAAAAAAAAATGTTGCAAAAACGCAAATGAAAAAACAATTGTATTATAAAAACACAAGCCAAAGAAAGTATGAAGAAAGAACGCATTAAAAGAATTATGCAGCAAAAAACGCAAATTTAAAATTATTTTTATCAAAAAACACAAATCTAAAAACAATTCTGTAAAAAAAAAACGCCAAAAAAAAAAAAGAAGTGTGTGGCACTAGTAGGCTTCCGTAGTAAGAATATTAACCTCAGCTGGTGGCCCATGTTTGAGGCTCAATTGTGTTAAAAATGTTGCACATATAATTATGAAATTTCAGAAAAAAATTTTTTACGTCGGAAACCGGCTTTTTAACACGCCAATTTATTTTTTATTTTTTACAAAAAAGTTTTTATTATAGCAGCTTACAATTTTAGTTGAGTATAGAACAGTTACCTCACGATCACATATCCAAATCTCGTAAGTTTTGACCAACGGATAACGAAGATATGTCATGAAATGTAATGCATAGTTTTACAAGTGCCTGTGTTGCTCCTCATTACGCCTACAGTGGTTATATGCGCGAAAACATTAAATTTTTAAATACCACAAATGACCACTAAATATTGAGATATCTGGAAATTTTTTACATTTCCATAAACTACACATTTTAGACAATTACTTGCCATCAAAAAGTAATTTTTGAAAAATCCACCCATTAGCCCCCTTTTTACACGGTGCATCACATATAACTAAATAATTGTATGAAATAATTTGTATTGCAATTTATAACTGTGTTAATTATTAAGATAACTCACCTTACATTCATCTGGATATATTTCTAAAGGTTTTCAGCTAATCCTTTTCATAATTGTTATAGGGCAACCAAAGGGATATTTCACAGTAATCGTTGTTTCTGTGCAGCCTGTCATGTCAACTATTCCTTTTCGTGTTAAAACGATTATTGTTGCATCTATTCCACAAAATGCAGGTGAAATAATTATCCTCATTCCAGAGCAGATAGTAGAAGTGTCGCTTGTCTTGACACATTTAAATTTTGAGCAATTTCCATGTGTAGAAAAAATTGCAAATAAAGCCACAACGTGCAATGCAAAGATCTTCATTACTTCTTTTCTTGTATTGAAAGAACCCCCTCCAGGTAATTAAGCTGTCATGCATGATTTAACTTATTTACAGCCACCAGATGTCACTGTATGATTTATTCATATCAGAAGCCACCTACCGGATTTTTCTTGACTTTAATTAAATATTAGTGACTAAAGCATCTCTTGCCATTTCGCAGTTAGAAATACATGAGGGAAGTGTGTTTCTTTTTGTACTGAAGAATCAAAATGAGGTCTACAGATGGTCAGAGTGAAAGAATTGAAGACGGTTGCCAACCTACATTTGTCACTATAGATTTACCAAACAGAAAAATGGAAAATGATATAATTGAACAGTCTCTGGGTAAAAGACCTTTATTACCAGTCAAATTAGGCAATAAACAAAGTCATAAATTTATAACGTTGCTATTGCTTACCATAATATCTGTTTCAGGGCTAATTGGGATGTTAAAACCTACATATAACAATGAAAGATTTGATTATCAGCCTCATTTAGAGGCATTAAACTCTTTAACAAATTTTTCTATACTAAATGGTACTATAAAGGTATTTTATTAATTATATGTCTTGCATTGCATCTCACATATATACCCTCCCTACAGTTTAACAACTTTCCTAACTCAGAATTGTTTAGCAGCTTTAAATGTAAAACTGGTGAATCATCATGTTGAATACCCCTACCCTTCCCATTTAACAATTTATAGGGGCTTTGTTTAGCATATAAATAAACTGAAGTGAAAAAGTGTAGCAGTTTGTTACTTGTCTTGATGAGAGATCTCCCATATACTGGTAGACAACACTGGGACAATTTGGTTAAAGATTGACACAAAAGCTTTGCACCATTTGCAAATGGAGCTTTAAGGATTATATTCAGATGTTGGATAAATAACTTCCTTATAATGTACAAACGACAGAGTAAATAACATTATTATAGTGCACAAAAAAAAACGACAATGGCATCAAACAACTTAAATACGCCAAGCAGCCAGAAGAGGGCGCTTGAGGATGGCAACGACTCTGAGACATCTGTTGGAAATACTGTAAGTTGTACAGTTTCTATTTTAATTGTGCAAAATTAATTCACTGTTGAAAAACTTGTATTTTACTTATAAGTATTAATTTTTGTTATTGTAGGGAGACAATATAGGATCATTTTTAAAACACCCTAGACTTGAACCGCAGCAAAAAAAACCCGTATAATCAAAGTCTACTAAACACAAACTTGGTAAGTTTACTTAAGGGTTGTTATTTGAATATACTTCTGAATGTTATACTTCCATTTTAATTTATTTATGAACCAAAACAAAATAGTATGATTTTACATTCCTTATTATGGGCAAAATTTAAGTAGTAAGAGATAAGCGCTGATGGTAGTTTATAAAATACACATATTTTATTTAGTGACATGTTTGTTGGATATTTACTCTTCATTTTAAGGTGGCAGAAAGCAAGCCCTATTCCATTGTACAGAGTAGAATTACAAAAACATGGAAACGAGGTGTGGAAGAAAAAACCTACAGAGCCAATTTCAACGCTGAAAAAACAGGTATTTTACAATAATTGTATGTTATATTACTTTAACTTTGTATTATGAGTTATTGGGACTTTGAGTATTGTTTTTACAATTGTATACATTATTTTACAACAGGAGCCAGGCTATTAGATATTAAAGAAGACCTAGTGCATATGTTTGATGAGGTCATTAACATCGCTTCAACTAATTATGATGGGAAAGACAAGGCTAGACTTACTATAGCCCACTCTGAGATGCCAGAAGAAATATTTGTACACATGAGAGATGTTTCTAACCTAACAGGAAGAACAGTGATGGAAAGATTTGAATAAGTGCTTAACTCCCACCAAGATATGACTGTTGATGAGTCCTTTGAGATATCAGTTGGCCTAATGAGGTTATTTAAAGGAGGCAGTCCTACAAAGAGAAGTGGTAGGACTCTCCCTCTATTTCCTCAATTGAACAAAACATTATATAGTTCTATTGTAAACAAAAATGCCATTGTGGAAATAATTTGTGAAGACAATGAATTTATCTGTGCAGCAAAAAGTATTGTTGTTTGTATGGCTAAGCTTGAAAATATGAGACGAAATGACTTTCTCAATTTGATCAGGAAGAACAGGCAATGTTCCAATGGTCCACAGACGCTGAAGACCAAAGCATTAGAACTACAAGAAAGGGCTGGACTTCCCACTGATGAACCCCTGACAATTTCAGAGTTGGCTGCTTTTGAATCTGTGCTAAAGGTAAAAATAGCTGTAATTCAATTTGCAGACGAATCAAATACGCCTGTAGTTTCAGAAGTTTCAGGTAGTGAATATGACAATGTGATATTTCTGTATCATACTGATGACCATTTTCATGCCGTAGTCAATCACAGAGCCATGTTTCCTAAAGGAAACTTTGCATGCAGTGTTTTGAGGTGTACAATGTGAAAGATAAATCCCATCCTTGCCTTGAAGGCCAAAAAAGCAATTGCATTGTTTGTAAAAGACATGAGTGTAATTTTGGTGAAACTATTACCTGTGATGACTGTAACATGACTTGTAGAAACATGTCCTGCTTTGATTCCCACCAGAGGTTAACAAAATCTGAAAAAACACTATGTGAAACAAGGTACAAATGTAAAGAGTGTGGAAAAGTTATCTTAACAAAAGAACAAAGCATTGTGGATCATGTCTGCGGTCAATACAAATGTCTTTATTGTTCAGAATATGTATATCAAGATCATTTATGTTACCTCAGAAGGAAAAAAATTAAACTATCATCAGGTAAATTTGTATTTTTTGACTTTGAAACAATGCAGGATGATGTCTTTCAATGTGAATATGGTTATGTTAAAAGAGGTCATAGCGGCCAAGGTGATTGCAGTAAGTGTACTGATGAATATGAATGCCCCTCTTGCAGAATCTGTGTCAATTGTAGGTCACCTAATTGCAATAGAAATTATCATATTCCTAACATGGTTGTATGTCAAACAGCCTGCGATTCCTGTAAAGATGAAACTCTTAAAGAAAAGCCTAATTGCAGTAAATGTGGTAACCTTTGTATGCAGTGTCAAAAGTCAAGATCAAAAAAGGATGACAGTACAGTTGATTGTGATGTTAGTTGGTGTGGTGAACGAGAATTGGTTTTTAAGGGTCCTGACACAGTTTATGACTTTTGCACATGGCTAATATCGCCTTTACATAAAAATTACACAGCTTTAGCACATAATGGAAAAGGATTTGATTTTTCATTCATTTTGAACTTTTGTGTCAGTGAAGCCAGAATAAAACCTCAATGCATTTACGCAGGATCTAAAATAATGTGTATGGAAATAAAAGATGGCATAAATCTGAAGTTTATTGATAGTATAAACTTTATGGGAATGAGCTTAAAAAAGCTTCCAAATGCATTTTAATTACGACCTGAAAGTGAGCTTGATGGTGATGTACATGAACTTGCTAAGGGGGACTTTCCCCATCTCATGAATACAAAAGAATATCAAGATTACTGTGGAACTTTTCCTACTCTTGCCATGTATAATGTGAATGCAATGCCAGTTAAAGAACGTGAAACATTCATTGAATGGCACAAAAAACAAAGTGGAAAAGTGTTCAATTTTCAGAAAGAACTGTTATCTTATTGTAAGCTTGATGTCACCATTTTAAGGTTGGCTTGTTTGAAATTTCGAGATATCATCACTGAAATAACTACCATCAAAAGTGATGACGGTGATGTATTAGGTGTAGTAGATGTATTTGCCCATGTGACAATTGCCTCTGCATGTATGCAGATTTTTCGAGTTAATTTTATTGAAGAATACTATGATGTAACATTATGTGATGGCAGGGGTGGTAAAGCTCTTTTTAAAACTGGTAAATGGTATTTAGGCGAAGAGCCTATCTCACCAGATGATATAATAGAAAGAAAGTTTGTTTCCTCATCTATTGCACAAGTGCCAGCTCAAGGGTATGTCAGAAACAGTAATCACTCCTATAAGTCTATTTTATGGCTGGAGTGGGAAGCTAAAAAACTTGGTAGAGAAATTGTGCATGCTAGAAACAGGGGTGAACATCCAGTACGATGTGGTTCATCCACTTATCTACTAGATGGGTATGATAAAACTAACAATGTCTGTTACGAATTTAATGGTTGCAGGTATCATGGATGCTATTGTATAAAGGACAGAAAACTGAAAGATCCTAGAACAGGTTTTTCCATGGAGGACTTACATAAAAACACAAAAAGGAAAGAAAATGATTTAAAAGCAATGGGGTATAATTTGATAATAATGTGGGAATGTGAATTTGATAAGAGTGTAAAACAGGATGAAGAGTTACAAAAGTTTATCCAAGAGTTAGATGTACCTGAACGATTGTCAATCAGATCTTCGTTCTTTGGGGGGCGCACGGAGTGTTTCAGTCTTCATCATTCATGTAAAGAAGGTGAGGAAATCCATTATATTGACGTCTGTTCAATGTATCCATTTCTAAATAAACATTCAAAATTAGTTGTAGGCCACCCTGAAATTATATGTAGAGATTTTGACTACAGTATGCAGAGTTATTTTGGCATTGCACATGTCAAAATATTACCACCTAAAGATCTGTACATACCCGTACTACCTCTCAGAGTGACTGGTAAGTTAACATTTCCACTTTGTGCTGCTTGTGCAAAATTAGATATACCCCCAGAAATTTGTGAACATTCCAATGAAGAAAGGGCTATTAAAGGTGTTTATTGCACTCCAGAAATAATGGCAGCAATTGACAAAGGTTATGTCATCATGAAAATATATGAAGTTTACCATTATCCAGAGACATCTCAATATGATAGTGAAACTATGAAAGGTGGGTTGTTCACAGAGCAAGTTAATTTATTTATCAAAATAAAAACTGAAGCAAGTGGCTATCCTCAATGGGTGGAAAGTGAGTCTGATAAAAACAAATTTGTAAAGGAATACAGAGAAAAAGTGGGGGTTGCTTTAGATAAAGACAAAATACAAGTCAACCCTGCTTTGAGAAGTATAGCAAAAATATTCCTGAATTCCTTCTGGGGTAAACTTGGTGAAAAAAACAAGTTAAAAACACAGTTTATTTCTGACACTTTATCACTTGCAAAATTACAGAATAACTCTAAATATTGCATTCAGAATGTTCATGTTGTTAATGAAGATGTTATGGTTGCTGAATATAACTGTGACACAACTTTTGAAGAAGAGAGTAATGTTACTAATGAAATTTTGGCTTCACTGACAACTTGTTATGCTAGATTAGAGCTTTTAAAGCATATGGATTTTGTAGGAAGACAAATTCTTTATTGCGACACAGATAGCATAATTTTTGTAACTGAACCCACTCTTGATTCAAATGGTCACAAAGTTTATGATAATTACCCTCCGTTGGGTGATTGTTTAGGTGACCTTACTAATGAATTAGAATTAGGTACTTACATAACAGATTTTGCATGCGCTGGACCTAAATCATATTCATACAGGACAACTGATGGCTGTGAAAGTGTGAAGTTTAAAGGTGTTAAAGTTAATTTTTTAAATTCACAAATAATTAATTTTGATTCTGTAAAAGAACTAGTCATGGATTTTAACAAAACTGTTACATTGACACCTCAAACTCAGTTTAAAAGATGTAAATACGGTGGTATAATCTACAATACATCTCTGGTAAAAAAAACTCACATGTACATTTGATAAAAGACAAATTTTACCATCCCTAGATACCATACCTTTTGGCTTTGTAGAATAGGAAAATATAATGCTTTTATTTTGAATTTGTGTTATCTATATTTATGTAATTTTACATAATTAACATGAACACCAGTATAGTCTGCAGAAAATGTTTTGTACAATTGTATGTCTTTCAATGTAATTCTTGAAAATATATGTTTTATACTATCTCACTTGTGTTTGATAATAAATGTTACTAATGTCTTTATAATAAAATTTTCAAACTGTATCTTGATTTTGTACTTATTTCATATACTGTTAAACTTAAATTACCTCAAATCTCAAGTCATACTAAGTATAGTTCAAATAGTATAGTGTTCAATTAGTATAAGTTTTATACACAAGGTGTCTAGACTGTAGTTTTAAAAATTAACCCTAGAGCGATTTTTACATCCCTAGTTCACGATTTAGCACTAGAGGGCTTTACGTCTGTAGTACCAAAATTTCAGCCAGGGGTTTAATTCCCTAGTTCCAAATTTAACACTAGAGGGCTTTTTACGTCTGTAGTACCTAAACTTTCCGCTAGGGGTTTACATCCCTAGTTCCAAAATTACCACCAGAGGCGCTGCTCTGACATCAGCGCGCACTACATACTACTCAGCTTCCACACCTAGGCAAATCATGCATGAGCAACTCGGATCATCACAAGCAACGACATCCCTGTTTTCTGTCATTCGTATCATGTGAAATTTTTGGGTCCCTTTTAATGTTATGCATGATCCAGATTTCGGTGCAAATTTGTCAATTTCCTTCATAGGTACATAGACAAATGTCTGCCTTGAAGCATCACTTTTCTTCCGCATAACATGTTTCTCATTCTGTGTCAGGGCAAGATAAGCCTGATAGGCATTTGTTATCACTTTTTCACCCAGAATCATGCGCTCCAGTTTACCCTTGGTTGTGGCCCCAAGGCCATCACTGGGGCCCTCTCCATGGCCCGACTCTGTATAGTGATAGAAAACTTGGACCCCCCTGCTCCTTGTACAGAGGCAGGTATGAGAATGCTTCACAACATTTGTACTGAACAGCACAGTTGTCCGAGAAGCGATGTACAACATTGATGGGACATGGCCCTGGATTTTTCTCCAGGTGTCGGAGAGCCTTCCGTGTGAAGCAATAAACAGACTGAGTCATGCTTAAGTTTGTCTGAAAGTATTATTAGTCCCTCTGTCATCACGACTGGGTTTTCTATGGTGCTGCTTGGCGCATGCCGCACCATATGAATCGGGTGGAGTGTTACTTGGGTCTGGGTAAAGTGAGCGCTTTTAATTTCATCTTGAGGAGATAAGGTTATATTTTCAGAAAAGTCCATTACCATGAGGCAGTGAGACAATGGCAACTTCTGACTAATTTCCTTTTCTGTGTGGTGCTGCATATCTGCACGGTAGATATGTCCTGAGTGTTCCACCATATCACTTGCAACACTTTCTATCAAAGTCTCAACAGTGGACTTCTTTTCTGATTGTTTCCACTTCTTTATGGTTCTACCTTGGACCGTTTCGGTCCCTACTTCCCATTGTACATAGCACACAGTTTGGTTCTTGGCATTGGCCAGTAAGGGTTCTAGGTGTGTGGAGATGTTTCCCACCCCACATTCCTCACACTGCCGATCAATACATTTCTAAGACAGTGTTCTCCGGTCGAACTGCATATTGGCATTAGGAAGTTTTGATGCTACTTTCTGCAGTGCCTCCACCTTTTGGTTAAGATTATAGTCCTTGGTACAGACACACAGCAGGTGATGTCCAGTTGTTTATAGTTTTTGGGCATCTTCCTACGGAAGGTGTTGAAGCTCTTTGTGTAGGTTGGGTACCTCTCTTTAAACATCTGGTACGTCTTGTACTTGGTGTACAATAAGTGGTGTTTAGCTACTCGGACACCGTCTAGGAGTATGGTGTCCCTTTTGTTGGGCATTATGCGGGAGTGCTCATCTAGAAAGTCCTTGATTTTGGTCTTCCATGTATGATGAAATTTTGGGCATCATTTTGCGTTTCTTGTAGCGATTCACTGAGTATGGTGATGTGGAGTCCAATGCTTCATCAGAAAAGGCCAGATGTCTCTTAAGATCACTCACTTTTATATGCTTCTGGTTTCTACTACCAAATATAGATAATCAATCTTAACCTAGAGAGCCTTTACATAGCCCACTCAGGTGCTGATGAGGGGTTAAACAATAACTCACACACACACACACACAAGATCACTCACTTCTTTTCGGGGACGTCCAACCTTGAAAAGTTCTTGCTTGAAGCCTTTTCTGTTCTCCTCTAGGGGCGGGGGCCTAGCTCAGAGGTAGCGCTCTGGGCTTCCAACCGCTGGGTCCCGGGTTCGATTCCCGGTCGAGCCTAAGTTGGATGGCTGTTTCATCCTTCATCTCATTGCCATGGTCTCTGCCTGTCCTAATTAGCCCAACTGGTGCAGAAGTACAGGACATAAAGCCCTAATCACCCACCCACCCTCTGTTCTCCTCTAATGGACACACAGTAACCAATGACTTCCGCGTTGGAGTGGCATTTTTGATTACTTTGTTTACAACTTTGGCCCAAGATGTAGGACTTTCTGGGAGCTGTTTTCGTACTCTCTCAACTCTCTTCCTTATCCTAGGTGATGTTGGAGCAGGCCTGCTACCAGTTTTGTCTAGAGCTTTTTCTGCTTTCCTCTTTTTTTGGTTTCGAGACTTGCTCTGCCATTTTCTCTGTTGTGTTTTAATTTTCTTGTCTAAGCTTTCATCTTCAGCCCTCTTTATCTTTATCTTTTCTTTGCAGGCTTTGTTTTCAAGTTTCTTTTTTTTTTTCATCTCTTCAAGCTTTCCTGGATTATTTCTTTGCTTTTTTCGCCATTCAGCCACTCGACTTGCTGATTTGCCTGGTGGCTTGGCTTGTTTGGTTGAAAGTTTATTTAACTGTGTTGACACTAGTGCCACATAAGCTTGATACATCAATTTTCACCATTGTTGAAGCTTACTTCTGAAATATATCATTGTTAAGCATGTGACCATCATTGCAAAAGTGTCGAGTTTCCATGTCAGGAGTGTAACACATCTATCTATATTTCTGACTGTATTTCAATTCCTTTTAACCTGTAGTTTATTGGACACAATCAAATAATTTAACCATGTAGGTGGTCAGAGGTTTACCAGGGGAATAGGGAAAAGAAGAATTATTGAAGAAAACATTATTTAGATGTAACTACATGATATTCCAGGTATCACAATGGCTAATATTGTAATTTTGACTTTTTCAAAAGTGCAGTACCCATTATATTTCAGTGTTTAAATGATGTACATGTGTTAATCTGATGGCCTATTAATTTGAGATGTGTTAAAACTATTATAAGGGGACTTGTCAACATAAAACTATCTATGGCATATCTTTGAAATATGTTACACTCCTGACAACTATAATTTAAGTGCATGTAGCATGGCATGAAGTGCCACAAGTAGGATGGATTTTGGTAGTTGACATATTTGTGGAAGATCCAGCTGAAAAAGAGAAAATAACATTTTATAGGCTTGCTATTTGTAACAGGGTATAGCATTTTACAGAATTTGTTACACTCCTGACAACTCGTACAAATCTACAAGAGCTGCCATAAATACTACATTATATAGAAGATATTTAATTGGTATTGTGTTTTCCTATAAGGTCTTGCCTCAACCAATCTTAACATAGAATAAATGTTATATTCTATTTATCTCTTACAGTAATCTAACTTCCTGTTAATAAACTTGTTACACTCCTGACAGTATTATCAGACTCACCTTGTTCTCGATTGTGGGCACAGTGCAAAAAAAACGGCGCATATTTGATGAAAACAACAAAACTTCTCAAAATTAAAACAAAATTTTTAAGAAAACTTGACATAATAAAACATAAAATTCCAACACAATTGTTCACAAGATAACTTATATATATATATATTTCATAAAATTTTCGTCAATGAACCGGCACCGGTATGCCAGAGTTGTCGGTGCCCCCTAACAATCAAACATATTTTATTAGATTGCACCCACTTACAACACTTTAGAAGACCTTTGTTTCAAGCTAATACCTTACAACATCTCTTTACCAGATATCCAACCCAGACAATTATTGATTTTTTATATGCTTCTGGTTTCTACTACCAAATATAGTTAATCAATCTTAACCTAGAGAGCCTCTACATAGCCCACTCAGGTGCTGATGAGGCGTTAAACAATAACTCACACACACACACACTTCATAAAATTTTCAGGTTGTCTTCACCTACACCTGAAGCATTAAAACATTATATTATGTACCCTGAAATGCACTTTGTGGTGAATGCTATATACACAATAAGAAAATTATTTGTGTTTGCCATTTTTTTGGAAATAGCCCATATAATAAAAAATAATTGTCAATTGACTAAATATATGTTTTGCTGTTGTGCATGATTTTGAAAAGGGCCATATGAACATTGAAGAATTAAGACCACCCAGCCGCTAGTTGTATAGATCATGGCTTGCCTTAACCATTAGGCCACCCAGCAGCTATTTGTATAGATCATGACAGGACTATTAAGTATATGAAATAGTCCATGAATAATTAGGCCGCCCAGCCGCTATATGTATAGATCACTAAGGAGGTGCACGGCCCAGGAAGGCAGGGGGACAGAGCAAGTAAGGTGTGCCTGCCTTAACATCGGGAAAGTCGGTCATCAGAAAAATTTTTCACAATGGAAAACCAAGGCCTAAGTGACAGCCGCTACCACAGCTTTCAAGAAAAATCTTTTTTGTAAGATTGATACAATACAGAAGAGGGCACGGGCGTAGCCAGTCTAGTTGATAATGTGCTCGACATCGTTTGACAAAAAGCAAAACCATGTAAAAGATTATGTACAAGGATCACTGGAGATCCGCAAAAACGGAGCTACGGCCAATAGCGACTGTCGCTCGGGATGATGTGATGGACGTTTCTTATAGGAATTTTAGCGGGGGCTTAGCTCAGAGGTAGCGCTCTGGGCTTCCAACCGCTTAGTCCCAGGTTCGATTCCCGGTCGAGCCTAAGTTGGATGGCTGTTTCATCCTTCGTCTCATTGCCATGGTCTCTGCCTGTCCTAATTAGCCCATCAGGTGCAAAAATACAGGACGTAAAGCCCTAATCCACCCACCCACCCACATAGATTCTGTTCCAACTGGATCTTAGAAATAGGTGTTGTCGAAACATGTGATATGCAATATGGTCAAGATTCTGTTCCAACTGGATCTTATAAATAGATGTTGTGAAAACATGTGTTATGCAACATGGTCATTCACAACTGAGAGAGGAACTTTTGGCATATGCCGAGTCTGGATGTGATTTTTTTTATGAAAGCAGAAATAATGAGCTGAAAACATGAGTACCACTTGGCATGTCAAGAACAAACCAAATCAGTTAATGATAGATGTCATATACTGTAGGTGATAAAAGAGTTCGACTGCAGTTGTTGGATGTAATAAGAATTTCCAGTAAGATGGCGAACCCAAGGGAGCGCAGGTAAACTGTATTATCAGAGAAGAGTAATTAAGCCATTTAAAACAGAGCATTGCATTAATTGATTATATATTCATTGGAATAGAAACCACAAAACCACGACGTTTTCCGTCGGACAACTGACAGTTGTTCTTTTTTGGTTTTGGTTTTCTGACAACTAAAAATCTGAGGTACAACCAGAAATTTTGGCCCAGTTGTCCAGCGTAAGGAAGTTAGTTAGTCTAGTCGTATAATTTGAACTGAATCTTGTTCAAGATATGAAGATATATTTTGAGATTAATGATATATTTTGATGCCTAACTAAGTTGGTGCATGTTGTTTACCTGTGTTTTTTTTACATTGTGACCAGGGTTTTATTTTGTGATAAGCAATGTTTATGTTAACACAATATCATGAAAAATGACACCAAACATGATATATATCTGAACAATAGCCATAATTTTTTTTAATAATATTAACATTATTGTATTACTTCAATGCAATATAACAAATACAGGCATTATTTTCAATGCATTACTAAATAAGTAAAACAAAGTAATCATAGTTCAGTATTCCTACTCATCCTTCTGTATACCAATACTGTCCAATATCAAATTACTTTGATGCCGTAGGCTCCTGTGAGTGATGACTTCAACGAATTGCCACCTTACCCAATCTTGATCTGCAGGATTTTTTTTCTTTAAAGCCAGGATAGCATATGGACAAGTGGTGTTCAAATATGGAGATTTTCTTCCAGTCCTCTTTGCTGAATATGTTTTGATATATTGATGCATCAGGAGCTGCACTGTCATTTGAAAAATTTACATCTCCAACCATGTTTAGTACTGATTGAGTAACCCCTTCAAACAGTGATGACAGCAACAAGGCCTTGTACAAATCTAGTCTTCCAGAATTCCATGAAAAATGTGATTGTCCATCCATCAAAAGAAAGCTTGTGATGTGACATGTTAAATCTTTGCACACACACTTCTATACTGTCACTGTGGGTGAATATGAATCTCAAAACTGAGGAATCCTCACCACTCTGCAGAATGTGTGTATTAATGCGACTAGGAGGTTGATTGCACATGTTTAATAACGCAGTACAAAGTACAGGTACATCTGAAGAAAACATAAAAAAAAACCAATTCACACACACATACAACAAACATTCACACACACATACAAAGGAAAAAAAAAAGAGTTTTACTTGAATAACTAATAGGTCCAATAAATATGACCTGGCATAAAAAATATAGTTACATCATATTGATATGACATCAAATGACTCGTGCATAATAGTGACTCATATTACTCAATCAAATTGTAAATTAATGTAAAACCTTGTTAAACAATATAATATGTTAACACACTAAACACTTACACAAATATGCATCTCCTAGGCACCAAAGCAATCATGTCCAAATGTGCATACAAATTTCTCCTAAATACCTGAACACAAATGGAAGAACACATGGTGTATCAGATATGGAGGCAGCCATGTTATAACCCAAGCATTGAATATCAGAGTAATTTACATTGACTATGTCTTAACTAGTAATGAAACATATTTAGAGCTATATCTATAGTCTCAATCAACAAATAATATTAAATAGAATTTTAGGCTCACATAGAACATGCATAACTGACTGGTCACAATAACATGAAATTACATACCTTTTAAATGACAAGTTGACTGTTGAAAACAGCTGACTTTTAAGATGTGTGTCTTATACAGAGTTGAAAGTAATTGCCCGATTTAAAGAATAGGTCATGAATTTCATGAATGGAATGTGACACTATACAACTGTGAGAAGCGTTGACACTTCCTGCATGTTAAATAACAAGCAATGACAAACTGCAATGAATTCACCAATAACAGCTTTTAGTCAAACAAACTCAACAGTGTGTGTGATTAGGAGACGAAGGAAGAAACAGCCATCCACCACTCTGCAGAAGTCGTTTCAATGCTCTATCAACAAAGTTATCTGAAAGTGCTTCATAGACTTATGATAATGACATCATGGTCATAGGATATATTCCGTGGTTAAGTAATTCGATATAAACTTCTATTAAAACTCACAATCTAATGCAGCTCAGCAATTAAACTTTAATATAATATATTACCTTAAAGCCAAAAATCATAAAAAAAAGACCCACTATCTCACCGGGTTAATGTATGCACATTGTATTTAACTTTTTTTGGGCACCCCAGTGACATATAAGACTTTTGTTTTTGAAAAATATATATTATATCAACCCCCTCCACCCCCCCCCCACCTTCACCACAACTTAAGATAGCACACAAAATCAGCAAAGTAGCCTCTTGGTAGTAGACAACTGTGGGGGGGGGGGGGGTTGGGTAAAGGGGCTTTAAACTATTGTAAATGAAATTTTTAACCCCTGCAATGTTAATGTTATCTCCCCCCCCCCCCAGTAATCACTACTAACAAACTCATATTCTTATTGCAAGTATACAGTCATATTCATATTGCATACACTGCAGTTTTCGAAATAAGGGGGTTACCAGTTGTCCTGGACAACCAAATTGTCAGCTGGCCCACCATTTTTAACCATGGGGTTTTCCGTCAGACAGCCACTTCAAAGGCCCACTGCAGACAGTCGCGCCTCACTTACGAACGTAGTGGCAGCTTTTGTAACTAATTCTGAGCATGTGTTTGTATTTTTTCCGACCACTGAAAATCAGAGAGGACAACCAAAAATTTTGACCCAGTAGTCCTTTCCAGAACACTTATTTCGAACACTGCATACACATATACTCATCATAAAATCATTTATGAATTGTAAGGAATCTTTCATTATCACATAATATATATTGCAGCAAAACTTACCTCATATTCATTGTTCATTCGACTTCATTCTTCATGCAAAAACCATGACGTGCTCCTAGATCCCGGCATCATTGTTAATGCGAAGCTTGTCTAATACATGTTTGCATGTATACAGCTTTTGTCAGGTCAGTATAGGGCGGGGGCCCAGCTCAGAGGTAGCGCTCTGGGCTTCCAACCGCTGGGTCCCGGGTTCAATTCAGGGCGGAGGCCTAGCTCAGAGGTAGCGCTCTGGGCTTCCAACCGCTGGGTCCCGAATTCGATTCCCGGTCGAGCCTAAGTTGGATGGCTGTTTCATCCTTCGTCTCATGGAAATGGTTTCTTGAGGATTTTGGCATGTCATCCTGGTGTGAGATGACTATATACTGTGTCATTGAAATGAACAAGAAATTGTGATATTGTGCACAACCCATGGTGTTGTGCTATGCCAGCAAATGTTCATTCATCGCTGAGATGACCCCAATTCTAAGCAAAAAATATACATGTATTATGACTACAGTCATTGAATTAACAGGAAATGAAATTATGACTTAACCATGTTATTTTGCACAACTATGTGATATGTTGTTACAGTACTAGTGGAATTGTTACTGATAGACTGGTTTGGTTCCTGGAGTCGAACCAGCTTATTACAGAGTTCCAATCTGGATTTCGCCATCACAGGAGCACATTAGATCATTTAGTCAGACTGGAAACTTATGTTAGAGATGCTTTCATTAACAGAGAACACGTAGTAGCCATATTCTTTGACCTAGAAAAAGCTTATGACACTACATGGAAATATGGAATAATGAAAGATCTCCATGACTTAGGGCTTCGAGGTCGCCTTCCAGTTTTCATCGGATCCTTCCTACAGGATCGCTTCTTTAAGGTCCGAGTGGGATCAACGATGTCAAGCCCCTACTCTCAGGAGAATGGAGTCCCTCAGGGTAGTATTCTCTCGCCCACCCTCTTTAACGTCAAAATCAACAGTATAGTAAATTCCATCTCAGAAAATCTCATGTCGTCCCTATATGTTGACGATTTCCTCATTGCATATCGTTCCAGATATATGCCAACCATAGAACTGCAATTAAATTTGAATAGGATTCACAAATGGTCACTTGAAAATGGCTTCAAGTTCTCTAAACAGAAGACAGTTTGTCTGCCTTTCTATTATTTACGATCAAACCATCCAGATCCATCACTAATAATTGACAACTGTCAAATAAAAGTGGTGAATGAAACAAAATTTTTGTGTGTACTCTTTGACTCCCAAATTGTCTTTCATTCCGCATATCAAAGCACTGAAAGCAAAGTGCCTGAAATCAATGAACCTCCTTAAAGTAGTGAGCAAATATAATTGGGGTGGGGACACAACGGTCCTCCTTCGTCTCTATCGAGCAATTACTCGTTCTCGACTTGATTATGGTTCTGTGGTATATGGCTCCGCCAGACCATCTTATCTAAAATGCCTGAATTCTGTACATCATCAAGGGTTGCGACTAAGCTTAAGAGCTTTTCGTACATCTCCTGTAGAGAGCTTATATGTACTGGCAGGGGAACCTCCACTTTCCCTTCGTCGTATCAAGTTATCCATGCAATACATACTAAAGGTAGCTTCAACTCCAACAAATCCAACATATGATGTAATATTTCATCCAAAATACATGCATCATTATGAATCTCTTTCAAACGCCATTCGACCACTGGGATTACGCATGAAATTCTATCTTGAGGCTGCAAAAATTGATACTACAATCATTGCCGAGACGGAAGTACCACCCATTCCGCCATGGATTCTCCCAGTCCCGAAAGTTATACTGGATTTGGCAGAGCTTAAGAAAAGCGAAACCAATCCGGTAGACTATCAAAACCTATTTTATAGTATAAGGTTTAAATACGAATCGTACAAATTTCTATACACAGATGGCTCAAAAATGGAAGGACGAGTAGGCTGTGCTTTCACCTCTTATAAAACCATTATAGCTGAATGTCGTCTTCCAGACCACTGCTCAATATACACTGCAGAATTAACAGCTATTTACCTTGCCTTAAAGAACATCGAGGACTCAGAATCAGATCGTTATGTTATCTGTTCTGATTCCAAATCTTCTCTTCAAGCAATCCAAAATAAACAACTTGATAACCCTGGGATCTTAGATGTTCTTATTAAGTATTTCTATCTTTATGAATACAAAGACATAGTATTCTGCTGGATTCCTGGACACGCTGGCATTGAAGGGAATGAAAAAGCAGACCTGGCAGCAAAAAGGGCTCTTACAAAAGAGATAACTGATTTTACCATTCCATACACTGATTTTAAAATTACTATAAAATCTTTTATCATGTCTAGCTGGCAAAGACAATGGAATGAATGTAATAACAACAAGTTGCATTCAATCTTACCTTGCATTCAAAATAAAATACCTAGTAGGTTCAATACTCGCAAAGATCAAGGAATATATCACAGATGCCTCATAGGACATTCAAGACTTACACATTTACACCTTTTAGTCAATGAACCTAAAGCCCTAATCACCCACCCACGATGCCAGAGTTGTCGGTGCCCCCTAACAATCAAACATATTTTATTAGATTGCACCCACTTACAACGCATTAGAAGACCTCTGTTTCAAGCTACTACCTTACAACATCTCTTTACTAGATATCCAACCCAGACAATTATTGATTTTTTATATGCTTCTGGTTTCTACTACCAAATATAGTTAATCAATCTTAACCTAGAGAGCCTCTACATAGCCCACTCAGGTGCTGATGAGACGTTAAACAATAACTCACACACACACACACAGTAGAAAATTGGCTATTCCAATAATATCACTGGAGCCCACCTTTAACTGCAATGTGCGGTCTAGTTGCAGATTGACCTTGACAATGCCCTGTGGCCGTCTTTGCGACTGCGATTGGCTCTTGCAGACTCGACTTATGAATACTCCTCAGCAGTGGGTGGGACTCGACTTAGGAAGGATCTTCATCTTCAGCGTTATGACTGGACGCGACTTACATAGGAGATTCAGCGTTAGGATCATGGACACAACTTATGAAGATCAGCATTTGGCTGGTTACTGAGGGACATGACTTACAATCTTCTTCAGTGCTTGTGTGGTCGACTGGTGATGGTCTAGGGTGTTACTCTATACGTAACTCAACACGTCTTACAAAGAAGCTCAGCGTCTGTCTGGATATCAGGGACACGACTTATGATCTTCTTTAGCGTTGCTGGGGTTTTGCGACATATCTGGACGGATGAGGTTGGTCCAATGGATGTTACTTGATACTAACTGGACACGTCTTATGACGGAAGATCAGCATTGGCTGGACACATCTTACGCATTACTTCAGCGGTGGTAAGGATGCTGATCTTCCTCAGCGTTGGTGGGGCGGGGGCCTAGCTCAGAGGTAGCGCTCTGGGCTTCCAACCGCTGGGTCCCGGGTTCGATTCCTGGTCGAGCCTAAGTTGGATGGCTGTTTCATCCTACGTCTCATTGCCATGGTCTCTGCCTGTCCTAATTAGCCGAATTGGTGCAGAAATACAGGACGTAAAGCCCTAATCACCCACCCACCCATCCTCAGCATTGGTGGATCCCTTCCTGGGATTGTGATCAGTTAACAGGCAAACCCTGCACATTTCAAATCATCCATTTCTGCCGGTTAGAATTCCTCTCAATACTGCAGATCTTCAAAATGTGTTAGTGGTGCGCAATTTAGGTCCAAACAGCAGTGTCTCATGGTTGGCACAGTTTTCCCAGTGGTGAGCTTAAAAATTCCAGTCTGGCCGATGACAAATTTGTCTTCTTTTTCAAAGTTTTTCTTACAGGCAGCAAACTTTTTATGTCGGCCTGTTTTTCTCTTCACTGTACAGGGCTTGCCAGTTTCCGAAAGGCTTTTTTGTACCTCATATTTGCTTTTTGGCTGGATTTTGGTGTACTGGTATGTGTTGGCATAGGGAAACCGATTTTGCACCAGTTGCAAACAAAATTCATCCTCTAGCACATAGACAAACTTCCATTGATTCCTATGCAGGGAATGTGAAACCACATTGGACATTGGTCGCATTGGATCTGAAACATAATATTTTGAAAGATAAGTCAACAACAATAATATTCAAAAGAACAACATCAATTCAAAACAGAGGCCTGAATGCCAATTTCCTACATCATGATAATTAACTTGCATAAGTCTTAATTTCCAAAGTTTCCAGCAAAGATAGGATGTGGAGTTTATAATGCAAATTGCCTGACTACCCTGCTTGGATTGTCAGCATTAGAGATTGACAGAAAATAACGGCAATATTACTGAATTAAATTGAATAACGTAACAATTAGATATAACACAGTCATCTGTATATCTATTGAGAAAATTTAGCACTACATTAATTAATACCAAATTTAATATAAGGCAATTTATTGTCAATATATATATATATAAATACGTAGTTGGTAGATATTTGTAAATTATAATTATAAATACTTACCCAGTGAGATTTTTTGTTACCACACTCTCGGCATTTTTTATCTAGGTTTCCTGAAAACCAATGTCAGGGTATTAGTTAAACATTCCTTCTGTTAATCATTCTATAACTGATTTATAGCCCCTAAGTTAAGAATTATGTTACTTTCGTGTTGTTAATTAGAACACCCATTATGTAAACTTTGTCATGAAATATACAAACCAAGCCTATTCTGGTAAATTATTTGATTCATAATATTTTTTAATTGCAGTATGATTTACAAGAAACACATGCAATTAATGGAACTGTTGTGTATGATAAATTTACCAATTTCCTTGTCATACTAATGAGAAATTTATAACACATGACATGAATGCAAACAAAAGTCTAATGTTGATGTTATCCTGATTATTGCTGAACAGCATCAGCCCCTGTCCTGTCAAGAATACCTGTTCAAACTAACAAAACAAAAAACCCATCATTAATATCAACAGCACTAATAGTATACAGGATGGTTTTCCAATTTTGATAAGACCATTAGCAATGAAATGTCAGCAGTAAACTCCCACTCAAGAGCTGCCATGGTCTCTGCCTGTCCTAATTAACCCATCAGGTGCAGAAATACAGGACATAAAGCCCTAATCCACCCACCCACCCTCTCAAGAACAGTTTAAAAAATCAAGCAATCAAACAAATGTTGTGTGGAGCAATAGTTGTACCCCTCATAATAGTTGTACCCCTCATAATGCCCTCGAAGGTCCTGGGCCTCCACGCGGCGAGGGTGGAAACACTTGGGGTGAAGTCCTCTATCCCCATTGGCTAAAACAGGACAGTGCGCATTGCACAAGCTGCTCCAGCTCACACACACACACACCAAATATAAATAATCAATCTTAACCTAGAGAGCCTCAGGGTGGGAGCCTAGCTCAGAGGTAGCAATGTGGGCTTCCAACCGCTGGGTCCGGGTTCGATTCCCGGTTGAGCCTAAGTTGGATGGCTGTTTCATCCTTCGTCTCATTGCCATGGTCTCTGCCTGTCATAATTAGCCCAACTGGTGCAGAAATACAGGACGTAAAGCCTAATCACACACACACACACAAAGAAGCTCAGCATCTGTCTGGATATCAGGGACACGACTTATGATCTTCTTTAGCGTTGGTGGAGTTTTGCGACATATCTGGACGGATGAGGTTGGTCCAATGGATGTTACTACACATTTCAAATCATCCATTTCTGCCGGTAAGTATTCCTCTCAATACTGCAGATCTTCAAAATGTGTTAGTTGTGCGCAATTTAGGTTCAACCAGCAGGGCAGAAGCCTAGCTCAGTGGTAGCGCTCTGGGCTTCCAACCGCTGGGTCCCGGGTACGATTCACGGTCGAGCCTAAGTTGGATGGCTGTTTCATCCTTCGTCTCATTGCCATGGTCCCTGCCGGTCCTAATTAGCCCATCAGGTGCCAAAATACAGGACGTAAAGCCCTAATCCACCCACCGGGTTCGATTCTCGGTCGAGCCTAAGTTGGATGGCTGTTTCATCCTTCGTCTCATTGCCATGGTCTCTGCCTGTCCTAATTAGCCCATTTGGTGCAGAAATACAGGACATAAACCCCTAATCACCCACCCACCCACCCCTTTCGAAAAGGACTGCTTAGAAACAATTACTATGTCGCATTATAGAAATTCTAATAGTCTCGTTGAAGATTTTACTGATGATATTACTGATATAGCCAATAGAACAATACCGATGACAACAAATAATTCTAAACGTAGTGCAAGACCCTGGTTTGATGACGAAGTAAGAGAAGATATTAAAGACCGTAAGAGAGCCCTCAGAATTTTTAGATCACAGCCGACCATCAGCAATCTAAATAATTTTAAGTGCCTGAAAGCCAAAGCGCGTAGAATTGTCAGGCAAAAAAAACGTAGTTGCTGGAGAGACTATGTCTCCAGACTCACTGAAAGAACTCCTAGCAATAAAGTCTGGAAAATGATTCAGAAGATTGAAGGAAAGAACCTAGCTTCACATGTAAGCATTCTAGAAGTGAATGGAGAACATCTCTCCTCACCAGAACAAATATCAAACGGGTTAGGAGAACAGTTTGCGTACAACTCCTCGTCAGAGAACTATACGAGAGAATTTCAATGTTATAAGGCTCAAGCTGAGAGATTAACCCTAAATATACAGTCTGATAACAGCGAAGATTATAACTCATACATCACCTTAGAAGAACTTCAGAAGGCCATCTTAAAAGCGACTGACTCTGCAACAGGCCCTGATAATATACATTATCAAATCTTAAAACACCTACCTCAATCCTCTTTAAAAACATTACTGTATATCTTTAATCAAATTTGGGAGAAGGGATGTCTTCCATCCCTCTGGAAACAAGCCACGGTCATCCCAATTCCCAAGCCGGGGAAGGATCATAGTGATCCTGTGAATTATCGACCAATAGCCTTAACCAGTTGTCTATGTAAGACAATGGAACGAATTGTTACTGATAGACTGGTTTGGTTCCTGGAGTCAAACCAGCTTATTACAGAGTTCCAATCTGGATTTCGCCATCACAGGAGCACATTAGAACATTTAGTCAGACTGGAAACTTATGTTAGAGATGCTTTCATTAACAGAGAACACGTAGTAGCCATATTCTTTGACCTAGAAAAAGCTTATGACACTACATGGAAATATGGAATAATGAAAGATCTCCATGACTTAGGGCTTCGAGGTCGCCTTCCAGTTTTCATCGGATCCTTTCTACAGGATCTCTACTTACAACGCATTAGAAGACCTCTGTTTCAAGCTACTACCTTACAACATCTCTTTACTAGATTTCCAACCCAGACAATTATTGATTTTTTATATGCTTCTGGTTTCTACTACCAAATATAGATAATCAATCTTAACCTAGAGAGCCTCTACATAGCCCACTCAGGTGCTGATGAGGCGTTAAACAATAACTCACACACACACACTCTGTCATGGTCTGGGGTGCTATTGGGTATGGCTGGAGATCAGAACTTGTGGTCATTAATGGTTCCTTGAATGGTCAAGGCTACAGAGACGAGATCCTGCAGACTCATGTGGTGCCGTACTTCCATGCTCATCCAGACTGGACGTTCATGCATGACAATGCCAGGCCTGATGTTGCCCGCATATGCCAACAGCTGTTGGCTGACAACAACATCAGAGTTGGACTGGCCTCCCTATAGCCCAGACATGAACCCCATCGAACATGTCTGGGACATGCTCTCAAGACGGATGCAGAGAAGAGTTCCTGCCCCAACCACCAATGCTCAACTGCGCCAGGCCCTGGTGGAAGAGTGGAGGGCAATACCCAGACGACAACTGGACAATATTTTGTTGTCAATGCCCTGAAGACTGGCTGCACTGCTCCAGAGCTGTGGTGGTCACACCCGTTACTGATCCAGCCTTTGTTGTTGTGGACTCTTTGTTATGCGTTTTTGCACTTGTTGACATCACTGACATGATTTGTTTCTGTTACCAGTACATGTTTTCTGCTCTTCCTGTGATATGATTAATAAATCTGTTGAACAAAGCACAAGTATGTTATTTTTCACTTAAAATGCAGTTATGCGTTTTTAAAGTCCATTAGTGTATAACGATATCGATTAGTCTCTAGTATCATATCTAATACATAGATGGCGACACCATCCACATCTCTAGTTCCTAAAAATTCTGCTGGTGTCGCTCCTTTGACCGTACCGCGCCTCACTTATTACTAATGCTCCTATCTTTTCTGCATTTGAACACCATTTTATAATATTTTAAAGAATGAATTAGTTGAGAACTATTTGATTTGGTTGAGTAGACCCTTCACCATATTTGACCTTTAATATGGACTAACATCAGCAATTGTGCCTGCCTGGAATTCGTTCATTTTATTTTTAATGATCTATAACCATCCTGTACTCTTAGCAATCTACCAACCAACCATGAAGTTTTGAAGGTACCTCATATGTTAATCAATACTGATCAGCTGTTCTTTTTAAAAGTTATGAGGTTTTGTCATTTGCACAGTATAACATGCAATTTGCATATTGCCAAATATTGACACTTTGATTTAGTATTTCATTCATTATCTTAAAACTAACACGTGACAGTGCATGTGCAAAGGTCACCCAAAAAAATTTTAAAAAGGAGGCTTGACCTATGCTTAAACAAGGATGTCTATATTAAAAAAAGAGATATCTTGTACAGTGTACTAAGGCGGAGGCCTAGCTCATAGGTAGCGCTCTGGGCTTCCAACCGCTGGGTCCCGGGTTCGATTCCCGGTCGAGCCTAAGTTGGATGGCTCATTGCCATGGTCTCTGCCTGTCCTAATTAGCCCAACTGGTGCAGAAATACAGGACGTAAAGCCATAATCACACACACATACAGTGTACTAGCAATCCATGAGTTAGGAAGATGTATCAGCTACTTTTGAAATTGTTAGATTGCTCTCACGTTTTTAGATGACTTACAGTTCAAGGATTCCTGAAGGAAAATTCTCAACAATGTCTCAAAAATGTATTTTGTTATTGCATGTTCCTGCCTCACTTTAAATATCATTGGAATATCATTGGAATATCGTTGGAATTGTGACTGGTCACTCAGACCATTTTGTATGAGTCCCGGACCACTTTCAGCAAAAAGTCCCGAGTAGCATGCCCTGACACGAGATATAATGATAAACAAGGCATAATAACATTAGGAACAGGATCCTGTTGCTATTATGTTACTCAAAATACAAATTTCCTATGCTTTTGCTTCACAAGGCGAAATGATTCTTATATAGTGTTAAAATCATCAGTTTTTTTTCCCAATGAAATTATGATCTTTAATAAAATTAGAATTTGGCTTGTTTTTTTGTTTTTTTTTGGCGGGGGTTTTGTCAGAAAAAGGTTTAAAACAGTGTAAAATTATTCAGCTCTTTTGAAGCGAAGCATTAAGATCGTAACGAACTTCCTGGAACCTGAAAAAAAGGTTTGTTTGATTAAAAATGTTCCTTTTAGTAGTGTTACCGCTACAAATGGGCGATATGATATATAGTCCGGAAATTTGATAACCAATTAAAACTTGTAATTGGTGTTATATTACAAATACTTGGATATATTACATTTAATTGTGTTGGCTATGGATATAGTGAGCTCGTGGGATAACAGTTCCTCAGTCTTGCAGTGGTGGTGATCGGAGTGCATGTGAATCTCCTAAAGTGGTGAGTTCAAGTATTTATTTACTCAGCTATGTGTACACAGAATATGTCAATAAAATCTGTTTAATTAAATTGATCATTAATAATACACAACTACAGGTTTATAAAAGCAGGATAAAGTTATATTGGACTAGTAATGTTATATTGAACAGCAAATTATCAGTATGACATAAAAAAACTCTCCTTTGATAACAATGGACAAATCATTCGTTATTATACAAGTAGTGCATGGCAAGGAGTCCAATACAGAGTTTATTGGATGAAAAGCTATGTTGGACAAGGTGTTAGCATAGTCCAATATAGCTTTGCTGAATCCAATAAAACTATTGCGGATGAATGGTAATTTGCTGTACAATATAATTTCTGTTTAATATTACTTTTCCTGTCCAATATATATAGTTATTTCAGATCAAGTAAAACTATTAGACAACCTTAGTATATCAGGCTCTATTCACTCCTCCGCCATTTGCACATACAGTTATGATTTAATCCTGCAAACAATTGTGATGGCGTCAAAATGTCCATTTAATTGTAGACCAAGGGCAGTCTTTCAATTTCTTTATTGACCATGTATCATATGAAAAAAATAAAATAAAAATAAATAATTGCATTCATCGAAATTATCATTAACATCTTGTGATCTCATTATGATCATTTGTTATCCAATAGATTATTTTGTCCAATGTAACTTTTCCTGCAATATAACAAAATATTGGACAGTCGTGGTATAAATGATGGGCACACCATAGATACATTTACGATCCTCCCTGAGTAATTATGGTCCTTCGAAGTAATAAGACGATCCTAAGGGAGGTAAAATAATCCTCACAGCATTCTGGAGGTAGCTCCAGACCAAAATTCAAATAAAAGGGGTAATTTGACAATTTTACCTGTTCAAGACTGTTTTCATCGACAAAATATTACAATCATACTTGTAAGAGTAAATGAGACAAGGTCCCCCAAACTGATAATTTCTTTGAGCAAGCAAAAACGAAAGTCAGGTTAGTGGATAACAAGATTCCAAGACAGCTAATATAAATTTAATAGTACAGTGTATATGCACATATTGCAGGTATAACATTTAGTTATTGCTGTGTGCCAAACAGTTGCCAAACTACTACGTAAAGACCAGGTACTCCGATAGGACAGTTTTTCGGCTCCAGTGATATCATTTTTTTCGCAACGTCATTCCATGATGATGTGCCTTAAAGTTAAAAAGAATTAATATTTTATTTACTAGTTCTACATATTGGTTTAATGATTTAATCAGCATGTTTTGTGATCAAAAATAAGGGCAGTGTTTGCTGACTTAGTTCACTGCTTTTAAGCGTGTTTTACTGCCATTTCACTAACTATATACACAAGTTAATTTTGTTTTAGTTAAATTGGCTTGGTACGTCATGTTTTAACTGAATTTTATTGGCTATTAATAGGTGAAATAGCTCTTAACTGGACGTGGTTTTAACTGAGTTGATGTCTGATTCCAGTTCAGTACACTGCTTAATGCAAATTGTCCAGTGTGATGTACTCAAGTGGTCTCCACCAATCTGGATATGAGTACAAATTACCAATGAAAGCTCTGTGTACGGGGTTAGTGAAAAGTAAAGCTGGCTTTATTTTACTTTAAAAGGAAAATGAAGATGCAAGGGGTCATCAATGTCGTGGTGTTACTCACCTTGGCTTCCAAATCAGGGGCAATTCTACATCGTCTTGGCGCACCAGAGTCTGTTAAGCAAGGGGTCAAACAGAGTGAAGGAGCAACTGTATTCACGTTGAGCCGACCCGAACCAGCATCAGATGTTCCAACATTGTTCAACAGACATCCAGCAATGTCCACTCCCCTAGCTAGCAAACATGTTACAAACATATACAAATGCAAGGTGAGAGAAAAGAGAAAATTATTTACAATATTACAAGACCAACATACGTTTAACATTGTATTTAATTTAAGTCATTCATCACTTGCATACAATAGGGTCTTACTGGGAGATCTCTGATGCCATGTTTCTCTAAATGGCGGCCACCTAGTGAAAGGAAAAGTAAAAAAGTTATTAATAATAATAAAAGAATATAATAGAGTATTAAAAAGTATGTATTTTATATAAAAAGAATACAAAATAAATATATGTATTCAAACCCCCATCCCCCAAATAGCTCTGACCAAAAATACATGTTGCCTCAGGCCCCAAGGCCCCCTACCTTTTGCAAATCTCTACATAGACAACATTTTACTGACCATTTTTTCATGAGATTATTTTCTTTTAGCCTTTCACCTGTCCTGTGATGTGTGAAAAGAAAAACAGGACCACACAGGAAGTGTTATTCAGCCAAGACTGTGCTACTTCTGGCGATGCTCCATTCTCGGAATGCGTCGAATTGGATACAGAGAAGTTTCAACACCCTATAAAACACCTAACTCACTTATGGGCTGATTTGGATTTAAAATTTTGTAAAGCAGTAAGTTTCTGAATAGCTAATGGGCATTGGATTTTTGTACAATTTTCTTGTTGTGGATGCTTTTTAATCTGGTTCAGTTTTATTTTAACATAAGTGTTCCAATTTAAAGTTTTGTCGCAAAAATTAAATTAAAACGAAGAGGAGACGGTAACGAGGCAGAGATATAAGTAGGCAATGACATTTAAATGTGCAAGAAACTAAAGTTATGATTAATAATGGTGCTGGCATATCAGAAATAACATAACATGGTTTATTTAGCTCAAAGTAAATTTTTAAACTGGTGGAAAATAACTTATAATTATATTGTTTATTGAATAAAGCCACTCATCCCAAAGGCTTAATGACATGCCGCTTTAGGGAAGAATTCAGTTAAAAATGTATTAAATGAAATGTGGAAAAAATGTAATGAAAGGGAAGTTTTTGTAAATTTGGAAGATTATGACAAGTAATTTAGAACTGTAGGCCTATTAAATTTGCATGAGTAACTATTTGGTATATTGCCCTCCTCAACATAAGCCTCCACGGTCTTTATTTTTTTTACATATAATTTAAAACCATGGAAGCTATGGATTTTTTCGCTACAATGTATGTGTTAAATTTAAATCCCAACATTATGTTGTATTTTGTGGTTTTATTTTAAAGTAAAATGGAGCAGCTGGGTGGCCTAATGGTAAAGGCAGCCTCCAATTCCATATTGGCCAGCTCTGCTGAAGGTCTCAGGTTCGATCCCTGGCCCAGGCACTCTTCATGAGCTACATCCCAACTGTATGTCAATTGCATGAGACATTAAATTGGAGGTGCCTTGTACTTGGTGTCTATGCTGAGGCAAGTAAAAGACTCCACCCATGGGGTGAATGTGTGAACTCCAAGCCTGCACATCATTACGTCTGCCTCTGGCAGCTGGTCATATAAGCTGACTTAGTTTCAGACCCAGTAGCATTGATAGAAAGACACAGACATAGATCATTTCTTTTATTAGGATTCGCTATATACTATGTTTTCAGAAATTGTGCACTGATGATGCGGACTGTGGAGCTGAATCAAAGTGTGTTGAGAAGAAGTCTCCACCAAAGAAGGGAGGTAATACAGAGGAAGCAAACGAAACGGAGGAAACAAAGCAATGTCAAATCTCCTGCCCTTGGAGACTGGTAAAGTCAAAATGTTTGCTACTGTCTTACATTATTTATAATGTTTTATTGACGTTTTGGAATCATGGTTAGATACATTCGTCATACACAATAAACAAATACTACAAATTGAACAACTAAAATTTTAACAATACATGCAATTTCAAGTATTAGAACAATACTGGTTGTGAAAAAATAGCATAACATAAAATATGTACATGATCAACAAATTGATGAATGGTGAAGATAAAGCTAAATATATATATATACACTAATTGAATAAGTAACTATGTGATTGAGTAATAGTTTATGGTCCCAGTTAATCTAGGTAATAATAGTACAACAAAATGTCATGGTGAGAACTGTTCCAGAGTTCTGGACAAAGGGGGTTTGGGTTTTGGGGTGGGGCTCCAGGCAGCTTGCGCTTACCCTGGAGTAGGTCCATTCAGGTGTAATATTCCAGGCAGTGTGCGCTGATCCTGGCGTAGTGTCGCTTGTATTGCCGTCCTTACGTGGTAATGTTAGGAAGCTCAGTGAGATGAGGTTATGTTTTGTTTTTAAATTTTTATTATTTTATTTATTTATTTATTTTTTAAATCAACTATTAAACTTTATTAAGGAAATCACCTAGTGCATGTATCAGTTTAGGTTCTTTGCATGATCTCATTAAGGATTGGAAATAAATCATAGATTTCTGTTTCAGAAAAAGTTCTGTATAATGGTTTTAGTAAATAAAGCTCCCCAAAAAGTAAATAAAGCTCCCCAAAAAGTAAATTTTTATTGCGCGTGTATCAAGGTTGAATTCCTTCGTTGTCGCCGTTTGAGATATTATTATCATTTATAATATGTATTATTCGTTTTTTAGTGAATAACATTTTGGACAAAAATAGCCAATTGTAATTTTATGATCATTAACTAAAGCCATATGGCACATAATTATAGCTGGGCTCAAGTACATCTCAAATTACATTGCTACATTTACACCCCTGGTGTTAGGTATTTATCACATTTACTGATTGATTTAATAATTCATAAATGTTGAATCCCTTTCCAATGACCACCAAAGACGTAAAAGGGGGCATAGGAAGAATTCACTCATTCACAAAGAATGGATCTTAGATACTCTTATGGAATTTTATAATGATGATTCAACCTGCATTCGCAATCCCAATGTAAAATATCCCATGCGAGTCCTTAGAATTATCATGGATTGTGATAAACAGGAAATTATACCCCAGTTCAAACCCAGATAATGTGGATTCCAAAAAGAGAAAATAAAATTCATAATTTTGCTTTTCCACAATAAAGGTATAGATTTATCTGCCTTGCATACTTTACAACAAACAATTCCATAAATCCATTCCAGTTTATTTCCGGTTCAGAGATGCACCATGCATTAGCTATAAATACCTAGCAGAAAAGTGGTCAGTCTTTCGAAGTGCTTCTGCCATGTCACATTGGTTGTTAGTAGGTATCTCCAGCCAACCTTGCATGTATATAAAACACAATAATAAACATTTTAAGATAATCCCTCTTTTATGGTCAAAACTCTTGACTGGAATAGCTTTTGGACAGTTGTTTCACAAAATAAAGCATCACATGAGCACTTTTTATCCAGATAGTCAGGGTTCTAAGCTGAAAAATCATTCACTTTGTGATAAAGCTCTGAAACTTTGCACAATGATAGAGGGGGTCAATACCGTCATTTTTGGATAAGGACCCACCTCCAAAAACTTTGTGTTTATGAGGCATGGTTGCCATGGAAACGAAAATTTTCATTACACAGAAATTCTGAAATAACAAAATTTCTATAACCCACAGTTCACCTAATACTGTAGCATTAATAGCAAAGGTTATAGGAATGTAAATTTGGTAAAGAACTTGGAGGTCACCACTAGAATTATTCCAAATATGGAAATCTGGCAATTTTTCTGTCATTCCAAGAATATATTACTTCACAGCTGGCACCATGTAAAAGAAAACCCCACAAATGAGTACTTTCTAATGACACCATGTAACGCTTTTGGAATCCATGGCAACCACCGTCTGCTATGGCAGCCTAGTTACCAACTTATACTGTGCTGGGGCAGGTAATATTTACCAGACAAATCACGAAATAACGACCCATGATTTAAAATATTTTGTTTCAAGTAAAAAAAATGTTAGCAGCACTTAGTTAATTGATTTATATAAGGTGATGACCTACTTTCAGAGGTCAAGTTCGCCAATTAAATTATTATTTTTACTGTTATTTCAAGGATATATAACAGCTAACTCCATGTCGCACAAATGGCATATCATATGAAAGCTAACGAAAATTACTTCCTTATGAAACGACTCTTTTGGTATAATGTGAGGAGATCCCACTAAGAAGGTATCCCTTCGCTATTGTGGGGTGACCTTCACCTTTCAACTCTAAGTTCTTTACCACATTTTACCAAATTTGCATTCGGATTTCTCTGAGAGGCACATCACACTGAATCTCTTCTCATGCAGGGCTATAGGTATGAATTTTTATGTAAACATCTTTGCAGGACTTACAACAAACATAAAACACTTGAAAAGTAGGCAAAGTCATGTGAAGATATTAGAGATCAAATCCCTCTTCCAGTTTAGGTAAACCGTGCTTGCTTTGTCTCTGTCAGATCTCAAATTCAAAGTTTCTCTTCTTAATATTTACCTCCAGTCTCTGAACAGAGAGGAGATGGAAGGTAAGCATGCTTTAAAACAACGTTTGACATCACTTGTGGGTCCTGAGTCCCACATCTCTCAGTTTAGATTCTGGTAATTATAATTGTTCATCTCTATAAATCTGTTTTCACTTTAGTCATATTTGCTTTCCCAATACTCTGTAATACACCAGAAAATGTGTTGCATTTTTGTCTTACACCTTATAATGTATATTGTATTTCACCATTCCATAACCATCTTCATGAATACAAAGACATTGTATTCTGGTGGGTTCCTGGACATGCTGGCATTGAAGGGAATGAAAAAGCAGACCTGGCAACAAAAAGGGCTCTTACAAAAGAGTTAACTGATTTTACTATAAAATCTTTTATCATGTCTTGCTGGCAAAGACAATGAAATGAATGTAATTTTACCTTGCATTCAAAATAAAATACCTAGTAGGTTCAATGCAAAGATCAAGGAATATATCACAGATGCCTCATAGGACATTCAAGACTTACACATTCACATCTTTTAGTCAATGAACCGGCACCGGTATGCCAGAGTTGTCGGTGCCCCCTTACAATCAAACATATTTTATTAGATTGCATCCACTTACAACGCATTAGAAGACCTTTGTTTCAAGCTACTACCTTACAACATCTCTTTACAAGATATCCATCGCAGACAATTATTGATTTTTTACATGCTTGTGGTTTCTACTACCAAATATAGATAATTAATCTCAGGCGTTAAAAAATAACACACACACACACCATTTCCATAAGGCCTCTTTATCTCATTTACTGATGGAATTTTAACCATTTCTGTTTACAGTTTCAGATGGCCTGCAAAGTGGTGAATGGGACTACAGTTAGTACTCGACCTTGTATGTACCCTTCTATGACCTGCAATGAATATCTGAGTGAAACAGTAACTCTTCAAGGACACCAGTTGTCGCTAAGTTTCTGTGAACATGATGGCATGAGCCACCAGGGGGAGGTTTCTAGGATGCAGTTATGCAATGAGTGTCAAGATCAGAGTAAGCCTCTGTTTGGAGAAAAATTTACTACAAAGGTGAATGAAACTTCTTCAATATTGGAATAACATTAACTTTGCTTTCTCTTGTGGTAATTGCATATATGTGTTTGTAAAATATATTGAGGAGCATCACACTACTTTAATACATATTGCTGTGGTGTTCTGTCAAATTTGGTGTTTAAATGTGTCTGGAGTGGCTAGCTTTAAGGCTGAAAGCAGTATTACAAATTATTAAAAAGCTCAGATCTCTAGTTGAACTATAATCATAAGATATTGGAACCCAAGATTATGAGTTTGATGTTGAATTTGTGTACTTGTTGCTTGGAAACTATTCCTGTATAATTGAATAAGGTTCTTCTCCGGAATTGAATTTCCCTTGGAACATTTTTAGAACGATTTTCTGTCCTCTTACCAATCCTGATGTGAATGACCCCTTGGTGGTTAACCCGTCATTAATCTTAACATGCTGCTGCAACCACTACCATAGAATGTCATGTAAAACGTGATTCCTATTGGCTGAGACACTAGCATGGCCAGTGGGATTCATGTTTTACATGATGACATCTGGAGTTTATTTTCCAAGACTATAAAAATCTGCTCTAAATTATGGTGGCAACCGCTGGGTCCCGGGTTCGATCGAGCCTAAGTAGGATGGCTGTTTCATCCTTCGTCTCATTGCCATGGTCTCTGTCTGTCCTAATTAGCCCAACTAGTGCAGAAATACAGGACGTAAAGCCCTAATCACACACACACACCCACTCCACGAAGGTACCAGGGCGGAGGCCTAGCTCAGAGGTAGCGCTCTGGGCTTCCAACCGCTGGGTCCCGGGTTCGATTTCCGGTCGAGCCTAAGTTGGATGGCTGTTTCATCCTTCCTCTCATTGCCATGGTCTCTGCCTGTCCTAATTAGCCCAATTGGGGCAGAAATACAGGACGTAAAGCCCTAATCACCCACCCACGAGCCAGAGTTGTCGGTGCCCCCTAACAATCAAACAAATTTTATTAGATTGCACTCACTTACAACGCATTAGAAGACCTCTGTTTCAAGCTACTACCTTACAACATCTCTTTACTATATATCCAACCCAGACAATTATTGATTTTTTATATGCTTCTGGTTTCTACTACCAAATACAGATAATCAATCTTAACCTAGAGAGCCTCTACATAGCCCCCTCAGGTGCTGATGAGGCGTTAAACAATAACTCACACACACACACACACACCCACCCACGAAAGTACCAAATTTCTCTCCACGAAAGTACTAACTTTTGCACCCCGAAAGTTACCAACTTTCGTACCACGACACTGCTAACCTGCCCCCCTCACTGGCGGTTTTAGCCAATAATATTGAGCGTACAGAGCTGTATTTATACCCACCCTGCAAAGAACAATGCAGTAGATGCAGTATTAATGATTTAAAGACAAGAAACAATCAGCAAAGGGGGCGGCCCTTTTGGATGCCCAAGTCCCTTCTCATTCGGTCTGGGAGCCTGTGTCAGACAGACAGACTGACAAATTCATTGATTTACACAAAGAGCCTGTGTCTTGTCGTACTTATCCCTGGATGTATTTTATCTCGAATACTGGTTAATACCTTTTTATAAATGTTATTTCTTACTATCTTAGGTGTTTTAATATCGTAATTCTACAGCTTTTAATTTTTTTACAATCTTGAGTTGAAAATGACGCAAAATGCAACTAATCTTGTGAGTTATAAAGATAGGGTTTTGCATCGTTTTCAAACTAAAGACTTTATGTACTACGATAGTACCGCAACTAAGGGAGCAAGACATCCTGTAGTTTTTTGTACTATTTACAGCTACATAATGCACATGTGAAAGGTTTCGTGTAGATTTATAGGTAATTTTGTGATAAACTGCACGCGTGTATGTGAGGAGGAGGAGAAGGGGAGGAGGAGGAGGAAATATTGCCACTTACAAAGTTGCATAACTGCTGTTAATTGAATTAGCCATCACTTTGTGGTGCGAAACCTATACTGTTGGGGGGTTTAGGCCTATTAATTTCGTGGTACGACAGTATACTATCACTGTCGTGGTGCGAAGGTGTTGTGGGGCGAAGGTGTCGTGGGGTGAAGGTGTTTCCTGGTACAAAGTGCCTACTGTCAGGGGGTGACAGCTTCGCACCAGAAAATGTACTCCTCGGCCACCATACTAAATACACCTTTTTGGAAAGTGCTTGAAAATGTCCAAATCCCCAAGCAAAGCATATCAGGAAGAAAACCATAGCAAAAATCGAATAAAACAAGAGTATATGTAGGACCTTTTTGGAATTGATTGATGAAATCTGTCTCATATTTTCCAGCTGAATGCAGACACGGTGTTTTGTGGTACGAAGAACAATACCAGTGGAGAGGAGTGTGAGGACAAGTGCAACGAGGACCTCTTTCCATTTTACAAAAGCTGTAGCCCTCTAGATGAAGCAAATGGCGCTGTGAAAATCTGCCCGTTGGTAGGGACTCAACTTGTGGAAGTTTCTTACTTTGAAGCATGTATTCAGCGGCTGGGTGGCCTCATTGTTATGGCATCCGCCAATTCCATGTTAGCCAGCTCCGCTGAAGGTCCTAGGTTTGATCCCTGATCGGGGCACTCTTATGAGCAACATCCGAGCTGGATGTTGTTCGGATGAAACGTTAAATTGGCCCAGTCCCTTGTACTCAGTGTCTATGCTGAGGCAAGTAAATCATCCCATCCATGGAGTTAATGTGTAACATGTAACATGGGTGACCACCTCCTCTCTCTCTCACCTCATAAATCAACCCTCGTTAGTGGCAAGAACTTGCCTTCCTATCTATCTATCTATCCTAGCTATCATGTGTTCAATTACTCTGTCCTGTCCTAATATATGGACAGTTTTTTGAAGTTATCAGCAACTACATATGGTAGAGAATTAAGTATTTCTGATACTCAGAGTTAGAGATTGCAGTGCTGTAACTTTTAATGTTTGAAATTGTTGGAACACCGAAACATTCAGAAAGCTTTTATTTTGATTCCAATGCCGATCCAATGGGACTGTTCAATTATTTACAATTATGACATCAAAAAGGTAGTGGCATTCTCTACAAATCTGTTGCTGATCATTTAAAACAATTGACGTTCACATGCATGTTGAGATGTAATGGCATGCTGTACTTATCTACAGGTGGATCGCGACTGCAAGAAGAAGTCTGACTGCGGAGAGCTGATGCATTGTATTAATAGGAAATGTTCACCTTCTTGCGAAGTATTGTTGGTAGGTCTGTTTATTCTCAAAAGCTGACTTGCAGTTGTCTGTCACAATCACATACTTTTGATTAGTCTCATTAATTATATGATGTTCTTTTAAGGGTTTGGTAATTGTATATTTGGCTAGATTTGTGTCATTATTATAAGGTCTACTTTGGAATGCGTCATGGTTAATTGGGGTGGCAGAATTCAAGCGGCATGTAATATAATTGGGCAATTAATGTCACTATATTATAATGATGCACTGTCTTTGCCTCATGGAAATAATTTATATTGCTAGAAATTATAGACCTTAGATAGATAGATAGATATAGACAGACAGCAAACATTCAGATCTATAGATAGGACAGTCTCCCTCGCTTGCTACAGCTATGTTGGTGTAGTTTGGGGTAGCCCACCAAATTATTCCCTATTATTGAGCTATGTGCTAAATATAGTAGTAGTCCATTGATAATCCCCTCACAGCCAGTCACTGCCTGCATCAAGTTTTCTTACTTTTCAATAGCCAGTGATCCCAGTGTTGGAAGATTATCTAGTGGTTTTTCAATTGTTGCTGAAGTTATTTATGCACAGATTATGAATTTCCATTTTAACTAAAATCGTTTTGCTTTTGCAGTACCAACGGGCTTGCTTTATTTACAATGAAACAAGTAAAACTAAATCTGTTCGATCATGTATGGATGAATGTAACATGGACAAATCTGAAACTATTGAACTTAATGGCCATAACTACACCCTTGCCTTCAACAACAAACCGTGGATTTCGCTGCAAACAGGAGAGGGATCGGCCCATTGGGAGAGATTCGTGGAAAATCGAGAGGCTGCTGAGTTAGCTAAGTGCCACTTTGCAATGAGAATGAGGCAGAAGTTTTATACTATAGCAGGACTTGGAAGCACTCGGTCCAGGGCACCAAGTAATATTGATGGTGGAAAACGTGTCCATGGTCCAAATGACCCACTGAAAAAGCCTGCGGGTGGCCAGCGGAAAGGACCTGGACAGAGAGTGTATCAACCAGTGGGACCAGGTCCTCAGGGGGGTCACGCTCAAGGTCATTCCAAAAGTCAGGCAGCTAATCAACAGATGGGTGGTTGGCAATGGCTGTCACCAGGTGGTCGACTTAACAAAGGCTAATCATTAACTTCCAAGCCTTTTATTGGCTGTGACCCAGGCGGTTGTGTGTAATTGCAGTTGGCTGCCCTGTAAGCTTACAATAAATGCCTCACACTGTGTGACTCTGTGAACAGTAAATGGTGACTGAGTTGCTTATTTTTCTGTCTGTCTACACGAGCGTATGCCAGCATGATATGCTGGGAACTGAGACTAATTGCAAGGCCATTCATAAACAATACTGTCATTAAAAAAATGTCCATGTATTGAAAGCCAAATACCTCTGGTATAACCATCAATATTTTGGCACATTTATTGGTGTCACTTTTTTGTAGATCCTAAAACCTATTGACAATCAATCATCTAATATTTAGGATGTGGACGATATGTACAAACTTCAGAGGCTATGAGCCTGTTCAAAATTATGGAAACAAATAACAAATATCTGTGACAAAGTACTCTTTTACTACTATTTTACCATATAACAATTACGAAGCAACTTAACCGCACTGCACTAGCAAAAAATATCTATAACAATGATAGTCCTCATACAAATAACCAATACCCCAGACAATTATTGATTTTTTATATGCTTCTGGTTTCTACTACCAAATATAGATAATCAATCTTAACCTAGAGAGCCTCTACATAGCCCACTCAGGTGCTGATGAGGCGTTAAACAATAACTCACACACACACACACACTGGCTTCTTTTGCAGCCATGGCATCAAGTTTTCACTCAGGAAGTCACAGTAGGGGAGAGTGGGGAACAGTGAGACAATCAACACAGTAAAGTTTCGAACACTGATATGATCACTAGAATTCCATTATCTACAAAAAGTTAAAGCATGAGGTGTTTGAAATTTGAATTTTTGGTTTTTACACCAGATAAGGTAATTATTTCACCCAAATGAGTTTTTCAATCTTACTCTGCCTCCAGTATTTACAGATAATGGAAATCATCTATTAGTATTCAAAAACTTGGATATTGGTGTTTAATCCGACATATAAGGGCGTTTTTATGCTATTTGGAAAGTTTTCTTAATGACAAAAAGTATGTTTAAATCTTGAAATATATATTAGATTATAGCTTATGATCCCAAAAATGAGAAAACATACATAAAAAGATAGTTTAGTGGATTGTTTTTATTTTTTAGCAACTTAAAGTCATGGTTTGAAAGAGATGGAGATTATGTTGACGGTCTTTGATTTAGATTTTTAACTAAATCCTTCTAGGTACGGAAAAGGTTTACACATTTGTAAAATTAACTGTCATTATGTGATCTTTCTGAGGTAGTTCTCCTGTTGTCAAGCCAAAAATATTCTTATCAGGTTCAAATAAGTAAGTGTGATGGAGATTACTCTCATAATCAGACCTAATTATTTTTCTTAATGGGTCATTTCAAGAAGATATCTTGAAAATTTATGATGAATTGATAACAATTTGTTTCTACTTTGCACTTGAAAAGGATATAGAAAAATTGTCCCCAGCTTTGATGATATTTTGCTACCTGTGGTGTTGGAAGTTACAGTTGACATATTGACATAAAACAAAAATGTGATGCCAATTTTTTTCACAATTATGTTAATAAATTTCAAGTTATAATAAATGAAGAATTGTTTATTATTCAAATGGAAAATTAAGGCCATTCAAATAAGTTGATGAGAAGCCACACACACCTACACCATGTTGACATATTAATTGTGCGAAAAGTGACGAATGCAATGTAGACATAAATTTCAATTTAAGTTTAAATTTATTTAACTTTTGTGTATGATCCTTTAATGAGATTCACATGCTCTGCATAACCAAACATTTTCATTCATAGCTAGCCTAAAATCGGAGACCCAAGGATGAACAAATAAACAATTACCACATAGATAACTGAACAAAACATGTGATCAACAAGTTAAACATGTGATCAACAAGTTAAACAACAGAACAAGTAAAATGGAATAGGCAAACCATTGTCATTGACTTTCAACAGCAGGGTAAAGAGCACTACCGCCAGTGCCGCATCTGATAATGAGATATCTATATGATGATAGAGAAGAATGTCATGAGGACATGTATCATTCTATGAAGCACTAGTGAACAAAACTAATATAGAAACTGGTGCCATATAATAATATGCTGATTATTTGCGACATCATTAAAAACCATGATTATCGAATGAGCATTCAGTTCTAAGGACTCAAGTATGATTTGACGTTCATCTACTCCAGTTATTGATTTGACCTTTTAAAGCTGTGATGAGCAAGAGACCACAAAATAACTTGTACCTGCTAGCCTCCATTTTTTGCCTTTTCTTTTCACGGTTTCCATGTTTCTCCGTTCGTTTCATGGGCGGGGGCCTAGCTCAGAGGTAGCGCTCTGGGCTTCCAACCGCTGGGTCCCGGGTTCGATTCCCGCTCGAGCCTAAGTTGGATGGCTGTTTCATCCTTCGTCTCATTGCCATGGTCTCTGCCTGTCCTAATTAGCCCAATTGGTGCAGAAATACAGGACGTAGAGCCCTAATCACCCACCCACCCACCGTTCGTTTCATCGTTCCCATGTCCTAAGGTCAAGCCTAAGTTGGATGGCTGTTTCACCATCATCTCATTGCCATGGTCCCTGCCTGTCCTAATTAGCCCATCAGGTGCAGAAATACAGGATGTAAAGCCATAATCCACCCATCCACCCACCCTCATTGATTTCACGGTTTCCATCTTCCTCCTTATTCTTTTCGTCATTCCCATGTTCCAGATCATTATTTTGCTCCAGACTGCTTCCTGTGACCATGGACACCTCTGCTTTCGGTGTTGTTGCTTCCACTAAACCTTGCAAAACAGCATTCTCTTCTGATAGCTGAACAGGCACAAGATCCACTGGACCTAGTGTAACCACCGCCTCTTCAAAAGTTGAACAGGCACAACATCCACTAGACTTTCTGTAGCCACCTCCTCTTCTGAAAACTCATCGTCTGAGACATGTTCCTCATCAGAACAGTTTTCTTCACTTGATGAGGGAAATTCATCTGCAACAGATGACTCTGAGGTGCTATCTCTTCTGACTCTTGAATTCATACAGCCTCTAGTTTTAAGTCTCCCTCCTCTAGTCCTCACAGTACGTCCTCTACTGCTATGTTCTGTACACTGTCTTCAAGCTTGTTCATCCTGTTGAGTATCATCTCTTCCTCCTTGTCCTCTGGCTTTTCCTGCCCTCGAAGGTCCTGGACCTCCACGCAGCGAGGGTGGAAACACTTGGGGTGAAGTCCTCTATCCTCAGTGGCTAAAACAGGACAGTGCGCATTGCACAAGCTGCTCCAGCTATCCAACGCAGACACTTATTGATTTTTTTCTACTACCAACTATGGATGATCAATCTTACCCTAGAGAGCCTCTACATAGCCCACTCAGGTGCTGATGAGGCGTTAAACAATAACACTAACTAACTAACTCTGGCTTTTCCTCTGCCATGTCGTCTTCCTCTACCTCTAACCTGGGGCGGGGGGCCTAGCTCAGATGTAGCTTCCAACCGCTGGGTCCCGGGTTCAATTCCCGGTCGAGCCTAAGTTGGATGGCTGTTTCATCCTTCGTCTCATTGCCATGGTCTCTGCCTGTCCTAATTAGCCCATCAGGTGCAGAAATACAGGACATAAAGCCCTATTCACCCACCACCTCTAACCTGTCCTTGACCTCTGACTTGTCCTTGTCCTCTACCTCTAATCAGTCCTTGTCCTGTGCCTTGTGCTCCACCTCTGACTTGTACCCTTCCTCTCGCTTGTCCACTACCCTGTCTTCTCTCACCTCCTACTGTGTGTCCCAAAGTCCTAATTTGCCAGTTATCCACAAGATTTTGGTTTCCACAAAGATGTCATAATGTTTGTGTGCATGTGCTGGATAATCACTATAGAAATTATTTTTGACAACAGAAAGTATGTAAAAATAATGGCCCTTTAAGTTTTGTAAGTTTTCTTTAAACTTCATCATTAAAATCTCACATAATTTATAGAACATAAATATTGATATCATTTTTCCAGAAGGAATACATTTGTTTAGCTATTTGTGAAAGAAAAAGTCAAGTAAGGTCATTTCATTGTATGGAATATTTGGTAATGGATATGATTTTTGACAAGAGAAAGTATGTCAACATAATGGCCATTTAGGTTTTGTGAATATATAGACTACATATTAGATATTGTCAATAAGATCTCTCACAATTCAATTTACCTTTCATAGCAATTATAATTTTTTAAACAGCCAATGTTTATTTGACTATATTATTTAAAAAACAACAACAATGAAGAAGCTTATGCCTTTGTTCAGACATCACGTTTGACTACTCACAAAGGTGGTATTTGGGAACGGATATTATTTTTGACAAAAAATGGTCTGTCAACCATAATAGGCATTATGGTTTTACAAGTGAGTAATTGCACTATATGCTGCAGTCTCAGCTACCAGTACTCTATGAAAGCTTTATTTTGCTGCTATTATGAGGATTTTAAGCCTGATGCAACAATAGCTGTAAACAAGCCAGCAGTGGTTCGCCCATTACATTTGACCACACAGTGATAGGTGTCAACCAAAAAAATTTCTGTCAAATATGTGTCAATAAATAATTGCCGTATGTGACAGCAAGTGGTCTGTGCCTAATAACGGAATATCAATGTAGATTTTGGGTAAATTTTAGGTAATGATCATGTGTTATATGTGCACATTCACAAAGCTCTCGACATTAAGTACATTCATTTAAAATTACACATTTAGATATGTATGACAACGCATACAATGAACAAAAGTTTGACAGCACATCCAACTCACCTCGCCCTTAACTTCAACTACCATATACCTCTATACCCTCGTCACCAGTGAGAAATAGTCTGATGCATTTTGATTTAGAAACGGCAATCCATTATCTTTTATTCTTTGATGACGTCACAATTACAGAAATCAGTTTTAACAAACAGCAGTACTTATATTACAGTGTTTCCTCATAGATGCATCCATGGTTTTTCTTCCTGTTCCACTTTTAAAACTCACATTATGAGAAAGTTTCATCTACATGTGCCAGCTACAGTTGACATTTTCAACAAATCCTATCTTTTGTTCAAAAGTATTTAGATAAAATTTATAGTTAACATTATAATTGTTATTAATTTAAAGAAAGAACAACACATCCAGGTAATTATAATTTTATTAAATGAATTAGCAAGGAAAATGAAGAAAGGAAAAGTGACGGAGATTACACTTTCCTAATAGCATAAAAACGCCCATAAAGAAACAGTAGCCATGTGGACCTCAGAAGGTCAAGTTCACATGTCCATGCCAGGCCATGTGAAAGACCCCAACTATGCCATTTCTCTTTTAACAGAAACCAAATCCCATTGTTCAGAGTAACGAGTTGCAGAATTTGCTGTTGTACTAGGTTTCAAACACGGGAAAATTACGCCTCATTTACCTGAAGCAAATGGTCAAGCGGTAAGTATCATGAAAAATTCTAGGCAAAGATCCCATTCTCGTGACCTAATAGGGTAAAACGTTAACTTCAACTACCATATACCTCTATACCCTCGTCACCAGTGAGAAATAGTCTGATGCATTTTGATTTAGAAACGGCAATCCATTATCTTTTATTCTTTGATGACGTCACAATTACAGAAATCAGTTTTAACAAACAGCAGTACTTATATTACAGTGTTTCCTCATAGATGCATCCATGGTTTTTCTTCCTGTTCCACTTTTAAAACTCACATTATGAGAAAGTTTCATCTACATGTGCCAGCTAAATTAAAGGAAGGAACTTAAAAAAAAAAAAGAGTACTGCCTGATAAGTTGGCACTTGTTGCATTTTATGAACTGTTAATAAGTGTAATATCTGGCAACTCACAGCTGGCCAAAAAAACAACAACCCAGGAACAGAAAGTGTTATTTTTTATTCCAAAACTAAATTCTGTATAAAGATAGTTTATTGAATTCACAGATCAGTAAACGTGTTAAATTATTGTCCAAATCACTTATTGCCACCATGGTCCAGGAGTTGCAGTGGTTTTACATCAAATAATTTAAAATATTGGCTAGACGCACCATACGATTACATTTACAATTTTGCTGTGGTCATAGTGAAAGTAATTTAATATACATGTACAATGTCAACAACGATACCGGTAAGGCTAATTGGTGTAAAATATAATCTATCCATTCAAAGTCTGCATTTTGAAAAACAAATGTGACCAGAGCTTAAATAGCATGAGCTGATTAAGTCTTATAAAAGTCTGCAGTATTTTTTTTTCTAGAGGGGGAGGGGTTTATATTTATTATTTAGCTGAAAACTATACTTTTTCGGACATCATTGCTGTTTCACTATCCACATTTGATCCTCTATTCACGATCACATTTTCGAATCCAGCAATGGAATCAAGGGCTAATTGCTGTGAGAATAAAGAAGAAGGAAAAAAATAAATATATTAAATTATTATCCTGAAAAGTTAAATATGTAATGTTATCAAGTGCTTTAAAATGATATCCAGCAACTCACGGCTTCTCCTGGTTGGCGGTTTTTATTTGCCTCAGCAATGTTACTGCGAATGCGCTCCAACACCAGTGAAGGGTTATGCATCAATGTCACCAACTTCCAATACTTGTTGCGAACTCTTATTTTTGCCCTGTTACTTAGTTCCACTGCAGTTTCTATAAAAACAAGTACACTGAGAATTCAACAATTAAGTAAATCGCACCAAATGGTGTCCATTTATTTCAAACTCAATGGTTCGATGTGCCTAGCTATCATAATTATAACCAAGAGGTTACACAACATGTACCACTACCATATATTCCAAACTTGAATTTGTCTTTTAGCCGGATGCAGCAAAGGGTAGTACCTTAAGCTTGCAAACAAAATTGTTTGGAATTCTTGGCAGATATGTTATTAGTTTAAAGCCAATTTTAACCAATCATTGTTCGGTTGTCACTTGTCTTTAAATCGAATTGAAAAATCTCTCAAATAAGGTAAATTGTGATATCGTAAGACAATGTCTGAACTCGATTTGACTGCACTTTGTTGCATTTGTCAGTTCATATGTTCAACTGAGACTAGATTTATGACAAGGATTGAGAGGTATACAGTTAGTTTCATACAAAACGGTTGACTCTAGGCGGCTGTAGCGACCTATACCTGACTGTGATCTAAACATGCTAAAGCCAGCTGCTTCTGTCCACTTCTATAGCTAATTATTGTAAACATTGGCAAATGTAAGAAAATAATGTAATATATCATAAATATGTACTTTTAGATCCGGTTTTGAGTATCCAGCAATGACAGCTTTGGCTAGACTCAATTTGATGGGCCGCTTTTAATGAAACTAACTGTATGTGGACGCAACGGGGGACTTCGTTCTTTTCACAAGAGCTATTACATACCTGCCTTTTATCAGTGGTTCCCAAGGGTGAGCCTTTTGGGTTCAACACTGTCAGAACACAATAATGCACGCCTGACTCTAGTTCTACATGATATGCTCCAAGTGTGCTACAAATTATAACTCCCTAAGGTTTGGCAAGAATTACCTCATAGTTAGATATGTACACTTGTTTTGTTAACTTAAAATAGCTAACTATACTTAGACCACCATAATAGGCAGCGAAGGCAGTGCGGACACATGCATAGCTTGCCCCAGTGATCTGCTGTTCACTTAAGCCCCGTTATTTATTATTGGTTATTGTCTGCAGGCGCTAGTTCACAGTCAGAGGACAAACCCTATATGTGGAGTTGGCTCACATGAAATTGCGCGTCGCGGGGGGTTTTGGTGTAATTTAAAGACCTGCAAATGCCCAAATCTGCGTCGCATGATAAAAACACTACTATATACCAAAATTCATTGTCTAGCTATGAATATCAAAAAGTTATTGGCGATTTTTGCCTCCGTTTATTGATAAGATTTACGCCAAATCAGCCTATGCAGTGTCCACAATGAATAAACGATAATAAAAAATGGCGCTAAAATGCCAAAGAGCATGGCTGTGTTTTTTTAATCCACTCACCTACTTCTCCTTCTTTGTTGTGAGTGAGGATTGTCTTCGGGGCTTGCCTTGACTCTGCTTCTTCTTTCAAAATGTGAACAAACCCTTTCAGAATGGGATGGTTGTGATAAACATCAACAGTCAACATGGACAAGTAGGCATTGAACCCTGCAAGGTAAACGCATAATGTTTATCTTGTAATAACAATACATGATGTTGATGATACTGGATATATTGGTTCTCCCATCGTATGCTGTTGTTTACTTTATTTTTGTGTTGTTGATTATGAAAGCTTTACTATACATGGCACTGGCACAAATGATGTAGGGGGCCTATAAGAATTTATGAAATATAAATGTTCAAGACCATTAAGTTTTGTGAGCATTGAAATTAAAATCATGGTTTTTAAGAACATCGCGGAACATTTGCAAAGAAGGTTAATGTTAATATGTACCTGTCTAAAGGAGTGTATTCATTGACAAGTACATTTTTGCTAAAGTTACTGATAGTATATTTTCAGCCAGACTGGATGGATGATGGCTTAATGCTGATCAAGTAGATTAGGGAGCAACCATACCCAGCCTGAACACAATGTTTTCATAGTATCAAAGTCAGTGACCCTAAGGGTTAAAATGCTGTTAAACATGCATACCTTCCAACCTACTAAACAGTACTGCAAATACACCTGTACTATTACTTCAGTAAAAGGAAGTATAGTTGTTGTTACAAGTCAAAAAGTCTCACCGGCGTCATGACTCTCGAAACCTCTCATCAAAAGGCAGCGATCTAAGCGAGATATCATAACCGTTCCGATGATCATGGAGAACAAGATTCTCTTCAGACAAGAGAAGAGGCCAAGGATCACATTGAAGAAGAAGAGGAAGAAGCTAGCCACGTGGTAAAGCCGCCTGAAAAATTATAAAAGAAATGCAAAGGATGAAGTTGAGTTTAAAATCCATAGCTAAAACTGTGATTTAGCCCTTTTTGTAGTGCAAATAAAAACTCCAGTAGATTACACTAATAATTCGTCACTTAAAGGCACATGATAAGTATACAGAATAAACAATGTAATACTCTACAAGTTTCACAATCCTGTCCCCCTTTTATTCATGATGTTACCTGTTGTTCAAAGCCATGTATGCACCACGTTCTTGTAAAAATGCAAATCTTGCCAGGAGAGTTTGCATGAAACTGATTGCCAATCCTATAACAATTGCTGGCCTGTAGTAAAAGAAAAAAAATAAATAAGCAAATGGTGAATTGAAAACTTTCCAATAAGAATTATTCTGCCAAATAAATATAAATTAAATTCCTTTAACTCTTACCACAGCGTCTCAATTTTGTTGATAAGAAAATTAGCAATGGCATTTCTTGTTCGAGTGGCCAGTGGAAGGATAATAAATCCTACCACAATTACTACTATCAAGAATAGCACCAGTGTCATTATTATATAACCTGTAGCAACAAGAACAAAATGATGTATAAATACCATAAAACGGATGCAAATCAGTAAAATGCAAAGCTATGTAAGAATAGTAATAAGTATTTAATGATGAAAAATAATTTACAAACCATATATCAAGAAGGCAATTTGGTATCCTGAATATCTCATGCCACTAACCTGAAGAAGAAAAAATTGAGAAGTAACTTAAAAGTGGACTTGCTAGTCATGTTATTAAAAGTAATATAAATATAAAGAAAGGAAAGGTGAATAAGCTGATAAGCTACAAAGGCCTACAATGTACAAACCAGAATATTAGCTGGAGAGTTTTCAAACTGATGATGCCATGAATGGTCTCCTCCAAAGAACTTTCGGATGTGTGTTCTGCCAAAATAAAATCAGAAAAAAAAAGGATTGAAAAACCAATCAGTTATTTACACATGACCACCCAATTTGACCAATTCAAACCGGTTATAGGGTAGTTAATGACGTTTTAACCGGTAAGGTCAGTAACATCTCGAAGTGTAGAATTTGAGCTCGCTAGTTTCTAATCTTTAATGCTAGTGGGTTTGGGATTACCTCGTGAAAGTTTTACTGTATATTGTCTTCACAGAGTGAGACTTAGATTGGGGGCCAAGTATTAAGACGTGACCTAATTTCATCATGCGAAAGAAAAGGAAAATATAGCTTAACATTGACCATGGATTCGTCTCAAGAGCTGGACTAGCGTTTTCCATGCGTTTGGATAAACGCATGGTAAAGGCATGGTTTTCGCCCAATTATAATCAGGCGAAACCATGCGTTTTCCATGCGGTTATCCAAGCGCATGGAAAACGCACGTGGAACATTTGGCCATGGAGGAGACATGTGACCCGATTTCAGGGTAATAACAATATCACTTTCAGCTTAAGAAAGGGTGGCCCTTTTTCCCCTCCATTATGTATTATAGTTTTTACTCCGTAGAGCATTAAGTCCTCACTCCGACAAACATTGATGTAATCACTTTACTCAATCACTATTAATTCTTGTCATTTACCTGTACTGCATGATGAAATGCAACATCAAAAATATGTGTATGATGAATGAGACTATGGCGCAAACTGTAAATCCCCCTGTAAAAAAAAGGAATGGTATATAATCTTTAATATACTCAACTTCCAAAATGCGTCTCCGAAAGTCAACTTTAGATACTATATGAGTAAAGGATATAATTCTTTTAATACCGTAAAGGAGGGTATTATCGACAGGGCGGGTATTTTCAACACTCACATTAAAATGTTAAGAAAAATAATAATAAATTGTTAACATTTTAATGTAAGTGTCGAAAATACCTGCCCTGTCGATAATACCCTCCTTTACGGTATACTGTTATGTGCAGGATAGTACTCTGACCTTCAGAATAGCTCTTGCTGCTAATGAAGGCTGAGTGATAATAAAGGAAGCTCACACCCTCACACCCTTTATGATATTACAAAAAGTTTTAATTACATTTGGCAGAATCTGTGTAGACTCTAATTAGATACAGAGTTCTCGCAGTGTTGTTGCCTGTCACAAACTCAGGGGCTAATACATCTAACAACTTGGAAATCCAGTTCAGCGCAAAGTAGGCCTCCAAAGTGAGTGACACTGCTGTCTAAAATTAAGCAAATTATTTGTTACATGTAAATCGTAATATCACCACTTATTATCACTTGGCACACAATAAGAACAACATTTAAGGTTGCCTTGTGTCATTGTGAGAGTGACATATTAAATTTTGAAGGCAAGTGGTCAAAACTAGTATTTTAAGTTAGACCTTTCTTAAATGCACCTTGCTCAAAATATTTAAATATGCATATTTTTTCTTAATATTGGGATAACAGTTTACTGTGATGAAATATGGTATTAGGTAAATGAGATACCTTATATAGAGCATACAAGCCCAGGGCCACAGTGCAGATGACTCTTGGAGGGTACTTAAATCCTTTAATATAAAACAAAATGGATAACAAATATGTATTCATAATCATTTGAGTATGTTGATTTGGATTAAATATGTACCAGTAAAACTAAGGAACATTATAAATTACCTCGGGCATATATATATAAGCTTTGATATTTGGTAAGTGCATCCCATTGTAATAAGTTATCAAAACAACCACTGAGATATGCATACATACCCCATGTACCCATCTGCACATGTAGTAAGAGGAACACCCCAGTCCTCCAAATAGTAGCAGGCATATAAACTAATATTAGAAAATCGAATATGATGTCTTCAAACTTTAATCAATAACAGAGCCAGCAGGCCAAACCCAGAGCCACATTCCCTTAACAAGTCAGCGATGACAGTTTAATGTTCAAATTGAATGTTAACCTAAATGGTCATTTAAGTCAGGACTTTAGAGGTATCGGAAGCCAGGTAGGCCAGGCTGGGGGTAAGCAGTGGCCCTACAAGTTGAATCACCTGCTCATTAAAAGGAACTGTCCTAAGCAGAAATTCGTCTATGGAAGCACTTGGTGTAGGGAGAGCTAGGTGGAGGGAGAGCTAGGTGGAGGGAGAGCTAGGTATAAGGAGCACTATAACTGGAGATCACTAGGTGTAGGGAGAGCAAGAAACATCTGTGATAAAATTGCTGCTGGTATGTTCACCGTATTTGGCATTGTCACTGGCAGAGCTAAAAATTTTAGTCAAATTATGTCAACTCACCCGTGAGTTTAACATATGTGAATTTCTCCTTAATTTTCTCTTTTAAAGTCAGAGGTCTGAAAAAAGACAATTAGCAACATATATCCCAATCAGAGCATTACAGTTAGTTTTCTTAAAAACGGCATGTCAAATTGAACCTAGACAAAGCTAGACAACTTCTGCTATAGGATGCTACCTGCCCGTAAATGGAACTGTCTGGCTATAGCTGGCTACTCAAAGCTGGATCTAAAAGTAGGCACCATTTGGTGCATTAGTTGAACTTTACGCATATTTTTCATTTGTTAAAAGATGCATGTCTATTGCACATACATATTTATGATATATTAGAAAAATTTCTTACATTTACCAAGGTTTATATTTTTTTCAGTGGTGGTAGATGTAAGCCGACTATTAGCTAGAAGTAGACAGAAGTGGCTGGCTTTAGCCAGTTGTAGCTCCAGCCAGGATTAGGGTGGCTACAGCTGTCTAGAGTTGACCATATTTTATGAAACTAACTGTATATTACTACATTTACTGACTCGTACACAAGCCTTTTCAATGATAAACTGCACTCAATAGCTGATGTAATTGGTAGCGAGGACTTGAGACATCAGATATGTCCATTTGCATAATTATGTAATCCTGATCATTCAAGTGGAATCAGACATCAGCCTAGTTAAATTGCAGTAAATCAATTATCCTATCCTCAACCCGGAGTCAACCAAGAATAATTAAACCATGGTAAATGGATTGCTTGGTATAACGAGGACAATTAAGGAATCTTACCTCGCTTCAGTCCTCTTCTGCTTCAACAGTGTTCTGATGTACAGGATGTACAGTTCTTCCTTCTTTGTATGCTTTGTCTGCAAGGATGAGTTGACATCATTTAACTTTCTGCTATTTATTTTATTTGTCATCTCACTCCTCATCGTATATTTCATTTTCTCATTTCATGTCGGCAAAAAGTTTATGTTTACTGTTTTATTCCTGCCCGACTGTAAATAAATTGTATCTTATCTTTGATATTTCCAAATATGATCGAGGTACTGTTGAAAATTCAACACCTTAAGTAATGGGGCTTACAGTACGGTTTAAAAGCATCCAGTCCCTTGCAGACAAATGTTTTTGTTTTGGATAGATCTGGCTGAGGAGAAACTCTTTGGTATTTGGTTATTTCTTTCATAAGTACACGCACATTCGTTGTTTTTGTCTTTACATAATTGATCTTTATGCAAAAGGAAGTAAAAGGTTTTGCATCATCACACAATAGACACTTGGAATTCACATCCCAGACAGCATTCCAAATAAGCACAACATCGTTTCCATATTGGTCGCTGTTGGAACATCATATCAACATTACCGATGTCGTCCCGACTTTGAATTCTATCCGGGAAAAATGATCGTGATGTTGAGGTATTCTTAATTCTGGACTGCGTTTTAATTTCAATCCCTTTTTGGGACCAAGAAAGGTGGTTTGAATTATTGGTGTTGTGCACAGATAACGTGTGGAACAATTTTTTGGAATAACAGTATAGTTTACTTTGTGTATGTCTTCCTTTCCCACTCTTACTTTGAGAGCACCGGTTAAGTATCCATCATTCCCATCAATCAGTATTATTTTCCCATGAGAAATTCAACCGTTGTGATTTCTGATAATTCTACGCAATGTTCAATCATTTTTTGTGCAAAATGTCTCAGTTCAAAAATGCAGCATCTCACCTCATAGGAGCCACATTTCCGCTTCCTGTAATATGCCCGTATGTTCTGATAGAGGTCATACGAATATCCAATAATGAGAGCACCCAAAGCAATAAACAAGGGGATTTCATAGATTATTTCCAATATAGCCTTATGATCCTGCAAGAAATGTGATAAACATTGATTGACGAAGTAATACAATGATTTATAAAAAAATCAGCATCACAAATCTGGACATAGTTATATTACATGGATTACTGTACAATCTATTTTGCTTAATTATTTACTCATAAATTATATGCACATATGTATTTTTTTTTTCTGTGGCCCGCTTACCTTATTAGATCTGTGTTACAACAGTTAACATTCTTCTAGATCAATTAGAATATCAGGTTATGCCACCAGTATTAAATTACCCTTATCAGTGACTTTCATGTTCATTTTAAAATCATTTAAAGACTGTACCTCAGACTTATCTTCACTGGGAGGACACATTCCATATCGAAAAATAAATATCAGCGTCCTTAAAGGAAAATAGAGAAAATGGTGAATATCAAATAAAATAATTTTTTATATAATACAGCTTCTCTATGGAATTTTACGTATTAATGGCATTCCTAAACTACAAGGTAAATTATATTTGGAGTTTGGAGTAACATCACACACATGTTGTATCAATTACAAGGACATTACTGTACAATTTTCAAATGAAGTTGAAGGATAAATCACATTGTCGTGGGTCTTTTTTTTAGTGTCACTGTTGTGACCAGCTGTAGAAATCATAACTGCTCATTTTAAAATGATTTGTTTCAAAAATGTCACTTTTTACAGCCGCATTTTTGGGAATTGGTCCCTGACTATTTATGATATATTGGATAAATATCTTATATTTACTATTCAGCCCAAAAATCAAGCCTTTTAATTATCATGATGATAGAATACTAAAATACCACCAAAAGCAAGTATATATGTCTTTATGGTGTGCTCCGAAATATTTGAGTACAAAACACTCTATTTAAGCCCCCTTCACACATAGCCGGATCAGACGCCGGAGCATCCCGGAGTATTACTCCGGCATACTCCGGGTAATACCTTGTAGACCTTGTGTTTATTTCCGGCATTGTCCAGGGCGGGAGGTCCCGTAGTAATTTAATCCGTGTAGACTCCGCCGATCTCCGGGAATCTCAGTGAATCTCCGTATTGACTCCGGCATACTTCGTGTTATCTCCGGCTAAGTCCGGTGTCAACCGGGCATGAAAATTACACTGCCATGTATGTTGGAGAGTACAAGGACCAACACGGTTCCACACGAATGAACACGGTGTAAAGACCGGTTATATCCGCGAAGGCAATGTGTAAAATCCGGTTCACTCCGCACTCTTCTGGGACAGTCGTGTTAACTCCGGCAACAACTGGGGACCTCTCCGTGTTGCTCCTTGTTGACACTGTATTGCCATCATGTACACACCGCCAAACATTTCTTTTTTGTTGACATTTTAAGTTCTTTGTTCCCAGACCACCCCAGAGTGAAAGAAATTTTACTCCGGGACACTCCGGCGTCTGATCCGGCTATGTGTTAAGGGGGCTTTACTATTTTTAAACGGGGACAGCTGTGGGAGTAGTTCTCATTTGGAGCAAGATTGGGGACAGAACGCGGCAAGGTAATAGGACAAATACCATAGTAACAGGGCATTGGGGAAGTCCCCAAAACTTTCGTGAAACTGGTACACCCTGAAGTACCTTGCTAGCTATATTTTCAAAATCAATAGTATCCAGATATCATTGAATGATTCAGACAATTTTGATGTGTTAAAAAAAACCACTTACCATGGTAACACAAGAAACAAACCAATGGCATTAGCAATTATGCTTCTCCTCATGACAATGCATGCTGCCAATGGGTAGTATTGAATGCAGAGGATGATGACATTTAATAAAGTCACAAAAACTGAAAGACAAAGCATATAATAATTACAGTTTAACACTATATACACATTTTGCATGACCAATGCACTTGGGTCATGTTAGAGATTAACAAAAATGCATTATACAGTATTATATATATATGTTCCTCTAAGAGCAAGAATAACATTGACTAATCGAGATAGGGCGGTATGATATATATATATATATTTTTTTTTTTTTTTTTTTTTGCTGAGGTGTACATATTTAGCTCAGAAGAATTGTTATATCGAACATGTTCAACAAATAATCTACTTTTAATATAATATTATGTGCAATATTGCACTGTATTGTTTCAATTTCATGTTTTGCTTTTGCTTTAACTTAGAAGCTTACTTACCATAAGGAATAGTCAGCTGCCACCAACGGAGGGAATTATAAGATAAGGTTTGCTACTACTTACTATTCACACATTTAGATGTATTATAGTTATTACAATATAATTTATAAACTATTATTATTAAAAATATATGTGAAAATAGACCCTGTTCTCCTTACGTTCCCTCTAGATTTATGCACGTAGAATACATAGCTTATAAGTTAAGTGGGGAAACTTAGTTTTAAAACATGAAAGGCTGTGTACACTTAGGTTGCCTGAACGCAAGGGACCCTTAAACCTTCAGGTAATTTTGAGTGATTTTAACAGACAATTAACTCAAATGACTTGTATGAAAACTAAAGTATGCTCTTTAATAGTAAAATGTAATTTCTGATTGCCTGCATTGAAGTTTTGACACAGTTAACATAACAAAGCTTGGCTTTCTTTCCACAGACACCTGATAAGCAGTATAATATGATATCTATACTTTCTTAGAATTCCACGCTTGAACAACCTGGTTTGCTTTTGTGATTCTAAGAAACTTTTGAGTTTCCTAGAATTCCACGCATGAATTAACACCCTGGTTGCTTTCTAGTAACCCAACATTGTTAAATGCAATATATCAAGTTTAATGGGGTCTAACGTCAAGGTCAACTTGAGATGTAGGTAGAATTATATTGAAATGTTATTTGTACATCATGCTAGCACTTTGTATGGACTGCATTCAAACATAGTTTTTCCTACACTTGTTTATACATTTCTCCACAGGCTGGGTCGTTCATGCTTGATTTACATTACATAATAGACACTCAAGTGCACCTGTGTGAATATTAAACATCTTATCCCATAAAGATTCAATATGATTGACACTAACTGTAAAAAATATCTTTTAAAACATACCGTTGAGAAAACTGACGTTCTTGGGTAATATTACAGGTATGTAAAATGCCCCATTGAAAAGGAATAAAATCCGGTAGGTTAACATTATGAAAACCGCAATATACATCCACCTCCTGGCATATTCGTCAATGAAATTTACAGGGCTGAAAAATATTATATTAATGCATTGTTTATATTATTCTTTATTTAACATCTGACACATCTGCTGCGCCTGTCTTTTTGCCTTTTAAAATTTTAGGATACGTGAAGAAGCTAGTGAACTGTTGTTATTATTATATTAAAATTCCATATTTTTTGGTCATTTTGTTTGGATACATTTTATTGTACCGAAGCTTGGCTAATCTCCAAATCAATTGACATAATAATTTCCTATCTTTCACATTATCAACATGATTTCCATGTACACGTGGCTGTTTCTAATCATCATCACCATGTCTTTCTAGAATATGTGGGCAGATATGTAAGGTATAATTCTTTTCAGGACAAAAATAGTACTGGCAATCATCACAAACTTTTCGTAGATATATTAGCCACTTTGCAATTGTTATGAAATGTTACATAACTGGTCAAAAACTCCATATACGAAATGATATACACGACACTTTAGGGGCATGACATTGTCATTGTTCCACATGATTTTCAGTCCCCAAACAGACACTATTTTATAAAAAGATGTGCAAAATATACATTTTCACGAAATTAAACCACATGATCAGGCCGCTTTAATTTAAAAAGTGCCAATGATATTGCGATTTTTCTTTGTAACTAACCAGCTGATGACAAGAAAAGAACATTTGGATAAAAAGAAAGCCAGATCAACAATATTTATGAGACTGGAGACCATAATGTGCCCCCACCCTAGAATGGCATGTATCTAACATCATAACAGCTGTGAATTGGCTTTAAGATTTGCAAAATATGGCAAATTGTGATGCTTGCATGTGCCATTTTTGTCCTGTGTAGAATTATAGTTGACATATGCACATACAAACTCAAGTGGATGAATACTTTTGCAACCCACTGTAAGCTTAGTAAATTGCATCAGAAAAAGCTCTTACGTGTGTTAAATAAATTACTAGAACAAATTTTGTTTAATTGAAACTTACTAAAGAACAGCCGGTCTCCCTTTACAACAGTTTGGCCACAACCGTTTCCTGACTTTGAAGAAAGACATCAAGAGGACAATTATGAGCTGAAAAATAAATGTACAACACTAAACAAAAATCACACAAATTATATCTGAGCTGCCATTATAAATTTAGGCTTAACATTAATTCGAACTTAGTGATTTTCCTCCTTTGGCATGCACTGAGTGGGGAATTGATTTTTAGCAGGATGCGACACAGTCAATAGTGTCATAAAAATTCAGAAAATCAAATGTCAATCATCCAATATTGGCTGAGCACTAAATCAACTGATTTCAGTAGCTGACACTACCTTAAGGCTTATAAATGCAGCAGGCCCAATTCTTGTACATGTCTATATATATATCTGGCTTATATGACCTGCTGTCAGAGGGAGACAAGACGCATTGATGAGATTATAATAAGGAGGTCACACAATGTTACACATTTACCCCATGAATGGTCTGGGAATTGAACCCGAGACTGGTGTGGAATTGGCAATTGCCTTAACCACTAGGCCATATTATAAAAGGTAACTGTCAATAACAACTTATGCTCATATGAAATCCTTGTAGCACCGATTGCATATATATCTTTTTTTTATATGTTAAATTAAATTCACTGCATTCATGATAGCCCAAATTTAGAGAAAAAGTTTATTGCAGCACTCACCAATGGAAAGAAATAAAAATAACTGAAAGTCTGTTCAATGAGGGAAGTGTTTGCACAGATATTGAAGGGTTCCTTTGTCGCATTCCTGCAAAAATGAACACCATAAAATACTAAATATCAAAAGTATACCTAAAAATGAATTGTTTTTCCAACATAAATACAATGGAGACATCTATTCGTTCCTTAGAATATTAAAATATATATGTGAGAAAACTAACATAACTGGTATAATCGAGGTTTTCAGTGCAACCTTTTACAAAAAGTGTACTGAATTCAAATCAGTTGCTGTTGAACAACTGCTACTGACAAGCCCTTACTTGGGGAGTGATCAACATGGAGAGACAGACAGCATGTCACAAGCAAAGAAAGAGAAAATGTACTGGTAAAAAAGATTAAAGGGATTACAGCGTTTTTTATCAGTACATGGCATTTGCAACAAACCAAACCAACATTTAAAATGTCATCTTCAGTACAAATAGTAGTCCATATGATTGAGGGTTCTTTGCCGCAGCAACCACAAAACTGGCATGAGTATTCATGCCTTGAACAGCATGCAGTCAAAACTGTCACTAATGACAAGTTCGTCAAAAAATAAAGAGACTCAATTTGGTTCTTGTTATTGATGCAGAATAGTGACATGACGATTGTGGTGGGAATAGGAGAATATACTCTCAATTCATATGATATACACACTTACCCCGAACTTGTGTCATTGCTGTCCATTGCTGCTGGAGTGCTGTAGAGAGCAGCTGTGCTGTTATCCATGATAAGGTATATTAATAAAACAGTTACCAGGTTAGGTTTATGGCTGAGGAAAATAGTGCGATCCACAAGTATTGGACAAGCCAATTAAGTCAACACAATTGTGGTGTATATGTGCAGAGTTGCTGGGGGCATCTCAAACACACCTGCATCTAATGCCACTTAGGGATCGATCGAATTAGGTGCCAAGTCAAGCATAAAGTGCTGACTGCAAGTGCTCTTGAAATATCCAATAGTTGTGTTAAGTAAATTTCAAAATTGCATGTATTTGTAAAACCCGTGTATATATTCCTAAAATGCTTTCATACACATGTATCTTGATCCTTAGCATATGCAAGACTTATAACAACAACACCTAGCCAGCCCCTTCAGAACGGCCTAAAAAACCACCCCTCCATGCAGAACATTGCTCTGCTTTAGACGTGCTATTCTCAGCAAGCAGTTGCACTGCCGACGTAGATGCATGACCAATACATTCCAAAACATTTTTACTGTGTTATAAATATAATCATTAGCAATACTGGATGAATATCACTAGCAAATATAAACATGACATAAAATGGGCATTATAAATAAGATTAGTACTTGGTGCTATCCATTGCAACAACTGACATCGCCTCACTATTAAGACCAGTTATGCAATATCTGCTGTTATAAAAATGCCAATCTGGGATTTTCATGCATGCATAATGTCAATGATTAAACGTAGATATGTCCAAGTGTAGTTTTGTTATCTCATAAGTTGTGAAAATGATACATCTGCAAATTTACAACTACAAGATAAATGTTCAAATACATATATAGAACTGACCGAAACTAATAAATGTCCCAAAAGGCTGATTTGCAGAAGTTCTGAACAAATTTATTTCTCGAAGTTTAGAAAAAAAAATCTGATTTTGTCGACTAATTATGATTAAAACCAGACCTTTTGATAATTTAAAAATAATCGAATTAACATCGCTACAGATATTCACACCTGTGTTGTTTTGTCTTACATTTAGCTAAATACAATTTCTTCTGGATGTGCACATTATTTCCAAGAGAAAATCCCCGTACTTCTGAAATGCAGTTTTTATTTTTTTAAATCCGAGACCACCACTCCAATGACAGAACTTTAAACCATGCTTCAACACCCAATCAGTTAAACATGTCACTGTAAAATTGCAGATATGATTCATATAAAAATGTGAAACAGACACGGACAATAAATAATAATTATAAATACACAGCATCAGCTGTGTTGTATACTGTAGTACCACTGTTACGTAACACCTGTCTTCGTGTGTATTTATTCGATTCTGAATTTATGAGGTAGTAGTAATAGTAGTAGTAGAAGTAGTAATAGTAGTAGTAGAAGTAGTAGTAGTAGTAGTAGTAGTAATAGTAATAGTAGCAGTAATAGTAATAGTAGTCAGTTGATATTCACGACGTGTTAACCACCAAGGGGTCAAGAAATTGCAAACAAAATTTCACTTTTTCAGTGTTCTAACAACTCGTGCCCTCATATATATATGACTTGAGCAAGAAGGATGCAATCATCTGGGGAATAATGAAGCTGCGGATCGAGATGCTGTTGTGGAACTCACACAAATTAGTAAAACAACTCATAATAAGTTACTTTAATGTCTATGTCTCATTCTACTGGGTCTGAAGCTTATTAGTCAGCTTATAGACGTAATGATGAGATAATAAGGCTTGGAGTGCATCCCATGTTGCATATTTACCCCACAGGTGGGGTCTTTTACTTGCCTCAGCATAGACACCAGTACAAGACAACTCCAATTTAATGTCTCATGCACTCAACATCCAGCTGGGATGTAGCTCATGAAGAGTGCCCTGATGGGGGATCGAACCTGGGACCTTCAGCAGAGATGGCCAATATGGAATTGTCGGATGCCTTAACCATTAAGCCACCCAGCTGTATATATCTGTGGAGAGAAAAGTTCATTCTTGCTGGTGATAAAGGAAAAAGCTGTAATATGTATGTATAATTTATTTAAAGTCGTATATGGTCAGATTACATGGTAATAAAAGTTACAAACTTCTGTACGACAAAAAAATAAAAATAAATAAATAAAATCAAAAAGTAAGAAAAGTCTTTAAATCAAAGAGTCCATCAAATATGTGATGTCAGGTTCATATGATGTATCCTTGTCGGTATAAATTTCCGTAGTTTGATATTCATCTTCCGATCCTGCACCTGAAGGTAAAAATAGATTGATTGTAGTGCTATTCCCTTTGAACTGATTGATAAAATTAACAATTGAGTTCTTAAATTGCAGTTTCACGGTTTAGTAGCCATTTAGTGATAGCTGTTTTAAAGGTGTTGAGTGAGACGCTTCTTTTGATCTCCACTGGGATGTTATTCCAAAGTTTTGCCCCATGATACCTAAAACTATTCTTCCCGTATGTGACTGTATTGAAATGTGGAAGTGACATTCTTTCATTGTCTCTCATTTCATACTGTGAGTTTTGAGCATTAAATATATCAGAGACATATTGTGGCGCCACACCTTTTTTAACTTTATATAGTAATATAGCAGCATGTTTAGTACATTGTTTATATACACTAAGTTGCATTTCTTGATTATAGATTTCTTCATAACTTAATTGGCCTTTATTTGTGACAAATCTAAGTGCACGTTTGTTCTTTCTAGTTTGTCAATATTCGTTTTGTTTGCAGACATCCAGACCACTGAGCAGTAGTTAAAATTGCTGCTAATGTAGCTGTTGTATATAATCTTTTTTGTCTCTTTGTCAAGATAGTTTAGTTCTTTTCAAAGCATTTATCTGTTTTCCTGTCTGCTTGCATATCTCATCAATATGTGAATTGAATTTCAAATTCATATCCAACTGTACTCCAAGTATGTTTATTGATGTGGATGCTCTAATCTCAGTTTCACATACCATAAGAGAGTTGTTGCTTAGGTTAGTATTTTTACTCAGAAACATTAACTGAAATTTACTGGCATTTGCTTTCATGCTGTTTGATTAAACCCAGTTAGATAGTGTTACTCCTATTTTCACTCGTTGTTGCCTATGCATTATGTAAGATTTCATAAGTTCACAGGAATTTAGCTAAAAGAAGCCCATGTGGCATACAATCAAAGGCCTTTGAAAGATCAATTGCAATTACTCCTAACATTTGCCCCCTATTATTATTAATTATTTATTTATTTATTTTGGCCTTCAGTAGAAGAGTAGAAATATATACATATATGAATAACATAAAAGCAAGGTAGCATATATACACGTTGTAAAGTTAAAATGAGGATAAAAGATTTTTAACAGTAAAAACATCATGACTATTTATCAGACAATACCTGACACTGTCAGCAATACCACAAGGAGACCTGTATTTCATAACGGGTTTAAAAGCTGACAGGTTAGTGCTACATAGGTATTGTGCAAGATTAAAATCATACTTATCACATATTTGCATAACAGCAGAGACTAAATTATTTTGACTAGGAAGAGCACCTTGTATATAACGTTTCAGAAGATATTTACATAAAACATGTGTTCGTGAAGATGATAAAAACATAGATTTGAACAACGACAGTTTCTGAATATCTAAAATAGTTGAAATACGCTCTATGTCTAGTGCTTGTAAAAGTGGCGAGGTTTTGCAACATGAGCTAAGACCGAGAGCAGCTTTCAAAAATTTGCTCTGTGTTTTATCTAGAACATTTAATACAGTCTTATTTTGATAAACACACTCAAGACCATAAGTCAGAACAGGGCGGATTACTGTGGTATACATGTGCTCTACAGTTCCCGGGTTACACCCTTTAACACATAGTCCTGCGCCCTGTAGGGCGTAGAATGCTCTGCGAGCTGCTTGGACACGAGATTGTCTAATATCTTCTGTAAATCTAACTAGTAAATCTTGACAGCTATGACCTTTCCTGAAACCTGATAAGTACATGTGGAACAATGTATTCATATACTCGTATATTTGTTTATACAGAACCTTTTCCATAATTTTTGATAGTATTGGCAATAGATTAACTGATCTGTAGTTATCTTTGTTGAGCTTGTCCTTTTTATACAGCGGTGTAATGTTTGCTTTCTTCATTTGGACTGGAAATGTATTTTCTAATATGCATCTATTTATTAACTGTGTAAGTGGCTTCACCAGTGCACTACCTAACTTTTTGATGAATTGAGCAGGGATATCATCATAACCTGCGGCCTTCCTGATGATAGAGATTTCATGACATTTATTGTTTCCCTTTCCGTGACAAATCTTAATGTGAAATTATTCATATGAGTTTCCTTTTATCTGTTCTTTAATGCACTTTACACTCTCATGGTTGGAATACTCGCTTATTATATCACGAAGTGGTTTTTCATTGTTTTCTGGAATTCCAATATCCGACCCTATACTTTGAAAGAATGTGTTAAATATGCTACAGACCTTTTGCTCATCTTTCACAATTTCACCATTTTCCCGTATTGGAATACTATCAGACTTAGTTCTAGACTTAGAGAACAAAGGTTTTATAGCATTACAAAAGTCTTTGTTTCTTGTCCCTAATTTACATTTTTCTTCAAAGTATTTGCATATTTCCCTTCGTTTAATAGCATTGACATGATTTCTTTGTGCTTTGTATAGGAACAAATAATGATTTGATCGGAATTTGTAGTATTTGTTTCTTAATCTGTTTCTGTATAGCATTGCTTTCCTGAGTTCTTTGGACATACAATTGAAATCATTTTTCTTTATTGTCTGTTGTTTAGGGTGCATGCTTATCAAGTAATCTGCAAAGATGTTCATGCATCACTTTATATGCACAATTTGCGTCCATAACGGCCTGTGAAAGATCAATATTTGATAATTCTGACAATAGTTTCATAATCTATCTTAGCCAACTTCCTGACTGACACTTTCTTCGTTTTTGGGGCAGGTTTATGTAGTCACAGAACTCCTCCTATTAAATAGTGAAAATCACTAATATATGTGTTTTCAGAGAAACTATGCAAAACCTTTCTTCGTTTTGTCACCGGCATGACATCTATAAGTGTTGGTTGACTTGATTTGTAGCATGTGGCATCTTTAATGATACTAGACAGCATGTTGTCTTGAAACATATTGAAGTTTAGGTCCCCAATGACAATTATATTTTCATATGCCTCAGATACCAATTCAAAGTCTCTTGAAAAAATAGTTTGAAAATGACTGGATCTGTTCTTGGGTTTTTGTACATACACAATAGCATTACCTTCTGATCTGATATATTCAACTCAACTGACATACATTCTATCTCATTATTACAAACTTTGATTTTGCCTTCAGAAAACGGTATATCCTTGTTTATGTATTATTGCTTATTACTCTATAGAATGGTACATGCTTAAATTGTAAATAATTATCTCTGGCCCATATACATAATTCTTTGTGTCAGGGCAGTTGATGTGGGTGGGTGATTAGAGCTTTACGTCCTGTATTTCTGCACCAATTGGGCTAATTAGGACAGGCAGAGACCATGGCAATGAGACGAAGGATGAAACAGCCATCCAACTTAGGCTCGACCGGGAATCGAACCCGGGACCCGGCGGTTGGAAGCCCAGAGCGCTACCTCTGAGCTAGGCCTCCGCCCTTTGTGTCAGGGCAGGCCTCATCAATCTGACCATTTTGATCACTTTCTACACTATAGTGTTCTGTTATGTAATTTGTAGCATCATTACATACTACCTCTGTTAAGTCCACACATGGATCCTTAACATCTAATTCATAAAACTGAGGTAGAATTATACTTATCTTATCATTTACCCGCTGTTTTGCGGCTGTTGGATCATCGCCATGCCTAGTAGGTATCTCTGTAGGTCCACGGTTCTTTTGAGTAGTAGCTGCAGTGCTTCCACTTGAGTCCTACCAGGCCGCACGCCCAGCAGTCTCCTGTTTGCGACACTGTCTCATTCCATGCCTAGTTTCACCACATTGGTAACATCTTGCTGAGGTTTAGGTGTCCTTGAAGAAGTTTGGATTGGTGAGCAGTTTTTGTTGGAATTTCATCCATATTTTCCCCAGCATATTCTGTCCTGTTCCAGAATCTCCACGTCCCCAAAATTCATGTGCCGTATCTTCCACTATCTATTTTTTAACCAGACTCAAGTAGGGCAGTTTGGGCTTCATCACATACCCTGAGCTTCTCAGACAAAAGGGATTCCATAACTTTCACTTTCTTTGTTGCCATTGTTCATTTGTTTTAACTTTTTCCCCCATTCTCATGGCATGAAGTGCAGTTTGTGCTCTCATGATATTTGAGGCTGCATCATAGTCATTCATAGCTTCAGCCTTCATGTGTTGATAGACCACTTCTGTGGATCCAAATTGTTTTCCTTTCATGTTTATTGTGACTTCAAATAAATTGGATAGGGGGTGTTTGTGTCCCCTGAATCGTAAAGTGTCAGATTTGTCAGACTTAAGCCCCGTTCCCACATAGCCGAGTTACTCGTAGTCAACTCGTAGTAATAACAAAAATTACGTAACACCCAAAATTCGAGGAGTTGGCGACGAATTTTTGCGGAAAAAGTGACCAGGAGTGACTCGCCGAATTACTCGCCGAATTACTCACCGAGTTACTCGGCGGGTTCAGCGAGCGACTCGCCGAGTACCAGGAGTGACTCGCCGAGTTGCAGCCAATTAGTGAACGATCTCGAGGAGAGTGTCGGCGAGTTAGAGGAGTAAATCGCCGAGTACCAGGAGTAACTCGCCGAGTACCAGGAGTAACTCGCCGAGTACCAGGAGTAACTCGCCGAGTACCAGGAGTAACTCGCCGGGTGAAGCAAGGTGTCTACGACAGCGACGAGTCACCCATCGAATGATAGGCCGACGCCAGCCTACCTGCATTCTCAGATGAATATCTCGCTTAATATTTGGTCTATTTTCGATCCGAAAAAACCTATGGAGTCACTATGAATTATACTACAAAACAATCTTTATTTGACGAAAATCGGACTAATATTAAGGGAGCAGTAGCTTTTTAAAGAAGCGCTCAGCTTTCTGCATTAATACAGTCTGGGCGCGGACGCTTCAGGGAGCACCAGTATAAGTAAATTAAATATAGCAAATAAAATCACAGATCAAATCACAAATACTAATTACAATATCAATATTAGATTTAAATTTTACAAAATATACACAAATTTATACTGATCATAATATCACAATAAGATTCAAATTAACACAAAAAGATAAGAAAGTTATACAAATATAATCATTGCCTGGTAATTACAATTAAATATATTGCTTTTAATTAATGAAAGCAATTACATATTTTTGTAATTGTGAATGACAATCAAGACAATGTCATATTACTGTGTCATCTTTGAACAAACCATGAAATGACAGGTCAAAGAACCCCAATTTAGGCAATTAGGCAATTGACACATGTATTGAATTTGCTGTATGCTCTACACCCATTCTTTGTATCATTCAAAATGCTAATAGCAATTGACATAACAGTCATGGCAGTTGGCAGAATGAGTAGAAATGAATTGCAATAAAGCTCATCCAAACAATGTATATAAAATGGTCAAAAATATTGACTACACTATTCAAGTCGGGGCCATACACAGAGCACCTTGCCGCCGCCAGACTACCTGCCTTCTCAGACGAATATCTCGCTTAATATTTGGTCTATTTTCAATCTGAAAATCTGTGTGGAATAAGTATGAACTCGACTATAATTCAATATTTATTTGACGAAAATCGGAATAATATAAATGGAGCAGCAGCCGCCGCCAGACAACCGCCTTCTCAGACGAATATCTCGCTTAATATTTGGTATATTTTCGATCCGAAAACACGTATGGAATCAGTGTGAACTATACTAAAATGCAGTCTTATTTGACGAGAATCGGACTAATATTAGGGGAGCAGCAGTCTTTTAAAGTAGCGCTCAGCCTTACCTGCATTGATACAGTCCGGGCGCGGACGTCTGCGAGAGCACCACTGTTTGCCTCCGCCAACCTAGCTACATTCTCAGACGAATATCTCGCTTAATATTTGGTCTATTTTCAATCCGAAAATACCTATGGAGTCACTATGAATTATACTACAAAACAATCTTTATTTGACGAAAATCGGAATAATATAAATGGAGCAGCAGCCGCCGCCAGACAACCGCCTTCTCAGACGAATATCTCGCTTAATATTTGGTCTATTGTCAATCCGAAAATACCTATGGAGTCACTATGAATTATACTACAAAACAATCTTTATTTGACGAAAATCGGACTAATATTATAGGAGCAGCGGCCTTTTATATTATATACGATCCCCTACGCTGATGATGCATGTACTAAAGGTAGAACTCGACGAGTTACTCGGCGAGTTACTCCTACAACTCGGTGAGTTACTCCTACAACTCGCCGAGTTACTCCTCGCACTCCTGAACATCCCCCCGAGTGTAATACGAGTGAAAATAGCGCCGAGTAACTCGCCGAGTTCGAGGAGTAACTCGGCGAGTTCGAGGAGTAACTCGGCGAGTTCGAGGAGTAACTCGGCGAGACATGACCAAGATTTTGAAACTCCTGAAAATCCGCCGAGTGTGCCGTGCAGCACGGCATACTCGGGAGACTCGGCAAACTCGGCTCCAAATCTCACGAGTTCGCTACGAGACTCAGGAGTTTCTCGCCGAGCATCTCTCGAGTGCGAGGAGTAATCGCAGAGTTTAGTAAGAGTTGGGCCCGAGAGGCGTGTTACGTAATACTACGAGTTGACTACGAGTAACTCGGCTATGTGGGAACGGGGCTTTAGAGTATCTCGTTGGAGTGAATGCAGAATCCTCCATGATTACTCCAAAGTTTTGAAGCAGGCAGTCAACACCACATTTTGTCAAATGTAATCCATCATTCACAAGGAATGCGTAATTCACATTTCCATTCAAGAGGTGGAATGATGGATCATTGTCCACAAATGACAGTCCTTCATTATGACACATGCTTTTCAGTTTTTCACCTCTTTAGTTTTCTCTGTGAGGTTTTTGTCTTTTCATGGCAATACACTTGAGATGAGGATTTTCTCAGTTTTGTCGGAGGCTGATACAGTCAGAGCTTGGTAATCTGAAATTATTTCAGTCACTTCTTTGTTTTCAAGATCAATTGATCCACCTACTATGATCATCTCACTGTAATTCTTATCTCCTGCTAATTCATTGATCTCCTTGTGCAGATCCTCAATTGTTGCGCCACCCTTTGCAATTACATCCCAATTGTCCAGTTTTGCTGAGTTCACATTACATAACAGACTGGTGCCCAGCAACAGTTTTGGCATAGGGGGTGCATTAGGTGTCACGTGGAAGGATCCTGGGGGTGTGTCCCTAGCCTGTTCATTCATGCAGGCAATGTGATTTGTTAATTGGTTGGAGAGGTCAGTCCCCTGACTGGCCAATTGCTAAGAGAGTTCAGTCAACTGTGACTTGACTCCAGCAATCTCAGCTTCTGCTTTGATCCTCTGTTGAGTCTCATTTTCAAGTCTTTCTGTTATCATGTTCAGCATCTGTATCATTTGAAGTGGATTGCTGTTTAACTCCGTATTCTGTTTTAGCAAAGCCTTCACAGCAGGGGCCATTTCCCTGCATTCTAGGCATGTCCATATCATGTTCATCTGCTTTTTATCCACTGATACACATTCTATGTGATGCAAAATACAACACATGTAGCATCTGACTCGGTTACGTCCATCCTTATCATCTTGAAAGAGGCACTCAGCCCCCCTGTAGTGACGTTGACCTTTGTCTGTTTCACCCATTGTTTCAGCTGACTCTGTTGTCTACATCAACTGACCTTGTCTGTCCTTTGATGTGTCAGATGTTAAATCTCTCCACTTGTCAGTTCTGGGGAAAATGCGGTATTTTTCTGTGAAAAGTGTCTTAAAATGTACACTTTCTGTGATGTTAAATCTCAAAATTTAGACACATAATGATTTTGAGAGTCCGATCCATCATCTTGCCAGTTTTTATCATGGTAAGTCCAATGTAATCAAGTGAAATGATCAAAAAAGATGGAGCTCTGTGAAACACGTCTGCACTGTGCAAAGCTCTGTGTAATCCTAATAGTATGTCTTAGTTTTCTCCATTTAGAATAAGGCTATTTGTTACAATCATCATTATGTAATGCAGGGTACGGTTTGGCTGTAATCTGAAATTATTATTATCTTCAGTGTGTTTGACTGATTCCAGGGGGTTTATTCAAGCACTAAACCCCTATATCCCCTGACTATTGCATGCTGTGGGATGTCCATTCTTTTATGGTCTCTTCACTATTTGCCGGAGTTTGGATGCGCACCAAAATGCACCGGTCAAGTGCCCTTTCACTGCCCGGGATATGACAATAGAGCAAGGCAATTGAGGGAGTGCAAGGCTTTTGTTTGGGTAAAGTTTTTAAATTACCTAATACCAACTTCCCAGAGATTTGCATTGGTGCAATGCTAAAAGGTTGTGTATGCGTGATTTGAGCGCAAGTTTGGGTGACAAACTTCCGGACGATTTGTTTATGCTGTCAGCAAAGCAGATTGTCATTTTATTTAGGCCAATTTTGTTGTTTTTCGTTGTCATGGATGTGCTGGAATTATTAGAGGTAGGTTTAAGCAATGTAATTTGTCCAGAACATGGAATACCGCGACGTATGGGGGAAGGGGCGGCTGGGGAATAGGGCTGGCCAGCTGGTAGACGGCTGTTGCCCGTAATTAGGCTTCACCTAATACCTTAGGTGAAGACTATTGTTTTTGGTATTATTATTATTATTATTAGGCTTCACCTACTTCCGTAGGTGAAGACTATTGTTTTTGGTATTATTATTATTATTATTATTCTTATTATTATTTACGGGCAAAATTTTAGAGTTGGAGGACCAAACTTTACCACAAGGTACCCTAGGATGACCTTATTACTTTGACCTAGTTTGAGTGACCTTGACCTATTTTTCAAGGTCACAGGTCACCTTTAGTACAAAATTTTAAGAACTTAAAATTGGCATATCCTCTAAACCAGTGCAGTTAAATACTAATGGTCTTGGATCTTGTGATTAAATATGTTTTAAAGTGTTTTGACATTACATAATTGTGAATCACTCATGCGGAACATACCGCAATGCAACATGGAGCAGTTTTCAGTGTAGATTCGACTTGGCCAAAACCGGAAGTTGTAAGAAGCCAATGATAGTGCCTAAAGTTGCCCCTCACTTGGGGCCAGTGCTGATAGAACCGTTTAAGTTGATATCTTTAACGGTTTTTGAAATATTGAGTTTTTCACATTTTTGAATTATGAAAAATAGGTACCCATGCTCATTTCACCATGAAATATTGGTTTTAGGTTATAACATGCTATAGTAAACTACCCCAAACATGTACCCAAAACCCCCAAATCAAGTGTCAAATTTGACCTTGAAGGTCATTTTCAAGGTCATTTTGACCTTCGAAATGTGAAAAACAAGCAATTTTGACACTGCCACAAAAATACCTTAGAAGTAAGTGTTTGAGCTGAAAGTTTTTTCTTTGGAAGACATTGACCAGCATTATAAGAATATGTACTCGGTTTTGACAGAAATTAATATGTTGATTTTTAAAAAATTCATAAACTCGGACAACTGTTTTTTGAGTAAAAAAAATAGTGAAAATGGTCATTTTCACTGAGAAATATTCACTTTAGCCAAATGCCAAGCATGGGTGACCCCCTACAATTCACATATGGGCTTTCAGAATCTGCTGTCAATTTTGACATTTGACCTAAATGTCAAGGTCAAATTTAAGGTCAAACAATCTATGAAAGTTGATATTTTGAATTCTTGATTTTTTTTAAGGTAGTAGAAATGTTTGGATTTGGCTGATCTTTGGATATGATGTTGCCCTAATACCCTGCAAACAATCTGAGCAACATGAGTTCTCCAGGTCAAACGGTCAAGGTCACAGATCAGAATTAGTGTCACTACTTTGGCATGATCATCTGGCTGGGCGGAACCAGTGTCCGCACTTCCATCGGCTCTAGCTCCGGTTCTAATTGAGCTACAGAACTGGCATAGAGATATTTGGAAAGCTCATTTCCTCCTCTTTAAAATGAGATGTAGTATGTGATTGTAGCCCGTTCGGTTAAAAAGATCGCCCGACCCTGAAAATTTCAAGATCGAAAAAATCCTAAAAAATTTAGCTGAAAGTTTAAGTTTGGATTTTTTTTCCCTAGACAGAATGCTTGGATTGAACCGAAACTCATAGGAGTGTCAACCCATCAGTGTAACAAAATTCATGCAAAAATTTGGGTCAAAAGGTCAAACGCTCAAGGTCACAGACCTTGAAATGTACTTTTAACAAAAAAATTCATAACTCCAGTCCTAATTAACCTTTTTTAACTTGGAAAACATTTTTTGATAGTCCATTCCAAGCCCTTTTACTAGGTCATGGCATGATATTGTGAACCTTATGGTTGAGGCATAAATTGACCGAGAATTATATGTGTATGACATGATATAAGTTTTCTTATGCTGATTCATAGTTGGCATCTCGACCTGCCTAATTAAGTTGTGGAATTGAGATGAAGATAACCTTAAGGCTTAAACTTGATGTTTCGGAATATGCTGTCAATTTTCTATGACCTACAATATAACTCTGGCAATAGGTGAAGCCTCGTTGCTGGTCCACCAGTAACAGAAATCTAGTTCTTATTATTATTTACGGGCAAAATTTTAGAGTTGGAGGACCAAACTTTATCACAAGGTACCCTAGGATGACCTTATTACTTTGACCTAGTTTGAGTGACCTTGACCTATTTTTCAAGGTCACAGGTCACCTTTAGTACAAAATTTTAAGAACTTAAAATTGGCATATCCTCTAAACCAGTGCAGTTAAATACTAATGGTCTTGGATCTTGTGATTAAATATGTTTTAAAGTGTTTTGACATTACATAATTGTGAATCACTCATGCGGAACATACCGCAATGCAACATGGAGCAGTTTTCAGTGTAGATTCGACTTGGCCAAAACCGGAAGTTGTAAGAAGCCAATGATAGTGCCTAAAGTTGCCCCTCACTTGGGGCCAGTGCTGATAGAACCGTTTAGGTTGATATCTTTAACGGTTTTTGAAATATTGAGTTTTTCACATTTTTGAATTATGAAAAATAGGTACCCATGCTCATTTCACCATGAAATATTGGTTTTAGGTTATAACATGCTATAGTAAACTACCCCAAACATGTACCCAAAACCCCCAAATCAAGTGTCAAATTTGACCTTGAAGGTCATTTTCAAGGTTATTTTGACCTTCGAAATGTGAAAAACAAGCAATTTTCACACCGCCACAAAAATACCTTAGAATTAAGTGTTTGAGCTGAAAGTTTTTGCGTTGGAAGACATTGACAAGTACTATACGGATATGTATTCGCTTTTGACAGAAATTAATATGTTGATTTTTAAAAAATTCATAAACTCGGACAACTGTTTTTTGAGTAAAAAAAATAGTGAAAATGGTCATTTTCACTGAGAAATATTCACTTTAGCCAAATGCCAAGCATGGGTGACCCCCTACAATTCACATATGGGCTTTCAGAATCTGCTGTAAATTTTGACATTTGACCTAAATGTCAAGGTCAAATTTAAGATCAAACAATCTATGAAAGTTGATATTTTGAATTCTTGATTTTTTTTAAGGTAGTAGAAATGTTTGGATTGGGCTGATCTTTGGATATGATGTTGCCCTAATACCCTGCAAACAATCTGAGCAACATGAGTTCTCCAGGTCAAACGGTCAAGGTCACAGATCAGAATTAGTGTCACTACTTTGGCATGGTCATCTGGCTGGGCGGAACCAGTGTCCGCACTTCCATCGGCTCTAGCTCCGGTTCTAATTGAGCTACAGAACTGGCATAGAGATATTTGGAAAGCTCATTTCCTCCTCTTTAAAATGAGATGTAGTATGTGATTGTAGCCCGTTCGGTTAAAAAGATCGCCCGACCCTGAAAATTTCAAGATCGAAAAAATCCTAAAATATTTAGCTGAAAGTTTAAGTTTGGATTTTTTTTCCCTAGACAGAATGCTTGGATTGGACCGAAACTCATAGGAGTGTCAACCCATCAGTGTAACAAAATTCATGCAAATATTTGGGTCGAAAGGTCAAACGCTCAAGGTCACAGACCTTGAAATGTACTTTTAACAAAAAAATTCATAACTCCAGTCCTAATTAACCTTTTTTAACTTGGAAAACATTTTTTGATAGTCCATTCCAAGCCCTTTTAATAGGTCATGGCATGATATTGTGAACCTTATGGTTGAGGCATAAATTGACCGAGAATTATATGTGTATGACATGATATCAGTTTTCTTATGCTGATTCATAGTTGGCATCTCGACCTGCCTAATTAAGTTGTGAAATTGAGATGAAGATAACCTTAAAGCTTAAACTTGATGTTTTCGGAATATGCTGTCAATTTTCTATGACCTACAATATAACTCTGGCAGTAGGTGAAGCCTCGTTGCTGGTCCACCAGTAACAGAAATCTAGTTAAGGTTTGCATTTAACTAAAAAAAAAATACATTGAATATTATACACAATAGTGTTTCGTCACTTACTATAACTTCACTTCTACTTAACATATATTCAAAATTTTAAGATTCTGATAGCTCGGGATGGTAGAAAATTGGCCACGAGTAATTATTTAGTACCAAGTTATAAATATTAATAGGTCTTAACTATGTTTTTTTCTGCGCAAATTATAGCTCTGGAACCCGGCAAAGACCAAATTTCTAGCTTATCTATCCTAAGTGACAGTGCTCATGGTGTTAAGGTTATCACCAGTCTCCAGTAAAGGTCCTTTAGGTAAAACTCAACATATCCACTGTCCAGTGTGGTGAAGGTGTATAGTTGACTTCTTGAATAAAGTGAAAGCAAAGTCCAGAGTGTGGTGTATAGACTGGACACTTCTCAAAATCAAGATGCCAGGTTTCCTCATTATATTAGTATATATAAGGAACCAGGTTCCATAACCACTCCCCCTCACATCATTGGCTAACCGGCCACATCCAATCAGTACATACAATTATACAAAATTCAAACATTTTATATACCAAAAACCCCTTTTCTTCTCCCATATTACATAACCATTCCCCCAACAGTCAAGAAATTTTCCCACCATTTCTTCCTCTCATTAATACACAGAACACTGGGGAATGACACCTGGGCAGTTCAGACCATTACTGGAGTGGACTTTAATCACAAGAGGGATGGACAGCCATCCTCCCCCTCCAACTGTCTCCTTTGACTGGACACATGGTCTCTGCCTGTCCTAATTAGCCCATCAGGTGCAGAAATACAGGACCTAAAGCCCTAATCCACCACCACCACCTTTGACTGGACAATACTCCTTTGTCCGCAGGAGCTAAATTTAGCCTGGTCAGTGGACCAACAATGAAACCAAAATGAGCTTGGTCAGTGGGGAGTGACCACTTACCCTTTACTTTGGAGGCCCAAACCAGCCACCCAGGTAACCATTATTCCATATCCCCATTGTGTGAATATTTGAAACAGTGTGTGAATTACTAAAATAGTTTAAAAGTTTAAACTTGCTAACATTTTAACAATTCTTGTAAAACATAATTCTTACAACAATCAATAATAATCAGTAATAAAAACATACAGGTCAATAAATTATGTCAGAATAATAATAATAAAATATATCAGAAAAATAACATATATCAGAATAAGCAGAATAATAAAATATAGCAGAATAATAACATATATTAGAATAAGCAGAATAATAAAATATAGCAGAATAATAAAATATATCAGAACAGAATAATAGTATGACTTTGTGTTGAAATGTAGCCACTCATCATTGACTGAGAACAGAGCCAAAAGCCTAGTGCTTTTTACACTGCCTCACCCTGTCCAGGCGGCCTGTGATTTTCTGGGCGAGGCGGCGCACATAAGTATCTAGTTGTTTTACATGGCTTCCCAACTGGCCGACAGCGATTGACACATTCTTGATGTACAGCCGATTCTGAGTGATGATAGTCATCATTTGGCCCGATAGACCCGATGAATCCCCTTCTATGGCGTCCCACTGTTGATCTACCCTGTCCAGAGTAGCTTCCATCAAGTCGGTGCAGTCTGCTTAGTCGGGCGTACATAACCATAAACATGTATCTTGCTGCGGCTGGTCTCCAAGAGGCTGAGCATCTCCTCTAGTCTGGGTACTTAGGAGTCTCTAGCGTGACTAGTACTACCCAAGAAGCTTCAAGAGTCCTCAAAGTCGTCCCTGCGCGCACCAGTACCCCATCCGGCAGCTGAAATGGCGGGGTGGGTTCCTCTATTACCATAGCAGGCATTTCTTGCTCTGGTAGTGGCTGGGCAGTCGTGGCAGGCCATGACCAACACATTACCATTACCAGGAGACACCATCCTTCAAAAGTTGTCTGAAGTGGTGCCATCTTTCCGCAAGTACTTCTGGCACTCATCATTCGAGGATGGATGCGGCCTTTTGATGAGTCCAAAGTCCTTGTGGACCTCTTTCGGTTCCCTCCTGCGCTCATCGCTCGAGGATGGATTCTGCGTGGGATCATGCGGCCTCTTGATGAATGTAAAGTCCTTGTGGACTTCTTTAGGCACTCTGCGATAATCTCCTGAATGCTCAGGATCACTTACTGCCTTTCGCTTTGGTACAGCACTCCTCTTCTCCAGGGGCTGGGGTGCTCTAGCCTCTGGTTCACATGGAGTGGACTCCGGCAGCTTTTGCTTCCCTCTGCGTCTTCTTCTGCGTCGTCTAGGAGGAGGTGAGCCTTCGTCTGGGTATAGCTGAGAGGTCTTCTGACTGCGAGGCAGGTATGGCGAAGTTCATGTCTTCCTACCAGGTCATGGTCTCACTGGGGTGTGGACGACGCTTTCCATTGGTCGAAGGCATCAATGGTTCATCGTCTGAGGTGGTCCAGTCCCCGCTCTCGGGCAAGGGGCGCGCCGCCAGGGGGTAAGGTGGCCCCGCCTCCTCCATTATTGAGTGGTCAGCATCACGTGGTGGCGCTGGATGCTGCTCTGCGTCTGAAGTGTCAGGGTCTGTCAAGGGCGTCTCCGCGGCTTCCTCTAGGGGGTTTGGAGGTGCTGGTGCAGGTGTTAGTAACTGCCATGGTCTGGGCCCATTTCCCCATGGATTTACTTTTCTCTTTGGTCTAGGGCGCAACTCATCCCAAATGACCTCTGGATCCACAATGCTAGATTATGCAAATGCCTTATACATCAGCCTACCAGAATGTGATCTGCAGAAACTACAAAGGGTGCAGAACATTGCTGCAAAGGTGGTCTTAAATGATGGTGACAATTCATATAACAGCCTCAAGCGACTGCATTGGCTCCCCATTAACCTACGAATCAAACATAAAGTGCTTACTCTTGTCTACAAAAGTTTACATGGTCCAGCACCCGAATACCTCCAAGACCTTCTTCAAATACAGACGACACGAAGAACTGGGCTTCGTTCAGGAAATGGTGGTCTCTGTCTCTCTGTCCCTTTTACCGGACGTAAGACATTCGCAGAGAGGTCTTTCAGTATTGCTGGGCCTAAATGGTGGAATGAGCTGCTGTTTACAGTCAAAGAAGCCACGAATGCAGAGACTTTTAAACATATTTTAAAGACTTTATTTAATAAATTTTAAACCAATTAATTTTCAATACATACACTGGATTTTATAGTGTTGTAATATTCCTTTTGTTGGTTATTATTAAAATGAAGTAAGATCAAGTATTATCCAGTTCAAGTCCTTTATTCCTTTACACAAAGTTACAGGGTCCTTCCACCTCAAGACTCAGGATCAAACTCCCTGCCCAGGGGGCAAGCCAAGCTTGATCTTTGACCTATCAGCCAATCAGAGGTCACAGCCTCTCAAATTCCTGCCACCTCAACACTTCCCATGAAATGCCATTCCTAATAAGGAATCGGTTAGAGGGTGCAGGGATCCAAGGAGATATTCTTAGCTACCTTGATTAGGCTGATATAAGATTTGCTTTCGCATTAATAACAGACATATATTAATATAAAAGTTAAAGTAAAATATGGATAATATACAATAATAATTTAGATTAAATAAAAATAACATTACATGCCTTTGGTTAATAAAAAATTATCTGAATGAAATTTGGAACTTTCTACAGTTACAAATGAAAGGAAAATTTTTCTTTGAATCATAAATGAAAAGATATGGACATAGGATTCTTAGCTGGCATTTTCTTAAATGTTCACACATCTAGAACTAGGATTAAACACTGATACAAAGGTGTTATATAATATGAGAAGTACATCAAAACATTCATAATTAATAACACTACAAACCATGGATATACCATTAAATCCAACACTAATATGTGTTCACTTTAACATATATAGTACAGCATTTTTCAATACATTTGTTAAAAAAATATATCAAACAGGATCAATCAATACAAGTAATTGCTTATTTTAACTGTTTAAAAGTCATACATTGGATCACAACATTATGATCCAATAATCAAAATATGCTTATTTTAGATTGCGTAAGATATACATTTGATTATATGCAAATAATCACAACATGCATTTATCATAGATGACAAGGGATATACATTTGATTATATATCTTTTAAGTAATACAACATAACAGATTATATAGCATATATCTAGGTTATATATATAATATATGTTATAAAGAAAACATACTAATAAAACATTAGAGATTATGTAAATTATATATAGAATTTATGTATAAGTAAATTGAAAAAAACTATACTTGTTTACTTAATCAATAGCATAACATGTAACATGTCTTTAATATAACATTACATGTCTTTGGTTAATACATAACATATCTTTGGGTAGACCCAAAATGAGATGACACTACTAAAATTCACTGAATTTTAACCGAAATGGATTGAAGGGGTTGAGAATATGCAATAGGGGCCGAATTTGCAATTGGAGCAGAAGGATCCAAAGAGGGGTAAAGAGAAGGAACTGTTGGACCAGAAGGAGAATTTGTATCCTTTCCCGAAGGTGGAGAAGAGAGGAAATAAAGGCGAAGCATGAAAAGAACGACACCCAAAAGAATGGCAAAGATTACCAGTATGAAACCTAAATTGATCTGTGAAAGTAGGTTGGGTGGGCACAGCGTAGTTGTAGAAATAGGGGGAGGCAGAGTGAGCTGTAAAGCTTCAGTTGACTTAATAGTGGCACTTAAGGTAATGACAAGCTGTTGTAAAGTCATGTATTTCCGATATAAGTATGCAACAACCACAATAAGGGCCAGATTAAGAATAGCAACAATAATGGCAATTATGATGCTTGTGGAAGATGATTCAGTGATGGTCCACCAGTCATCTAGAGTGAGAGAATCTATCTTTGAATCCGAAATATTAAACAATTCCAAAGCGTGTTTATTGGAAACCCTGTCTAGCTTTTCAAGGTTTCTCAATTTAGATGTATTGATCAAAATTTATTGGATGTCTGTGCAAGACTGAAGGGTGTAATCCCTGAGGTATGGCTGATTTGTATAATGCTGTGTAGACAAACCAATTAACTGAATAATTGACTACATGTTGGCCTGTAACACACTGCGTGTCAACAGCAGTAAATAGACTGTCCGCAGAGGTTAAGGTACATTGGCATTGCAGCTGAACCGAGAATAAATCTTTATGATTGAGAGTCTTATCCAGCTTGGTGGGACAGGAAATCGTCCATTCAAGCTGTGGGGCATAAATCAAAAATTCATTAGGATTCTTTGAGTACACAAAATTTTGAGGTAGGATCAGATCATGGAGAAGATCAATCTTACATGTTTTTGAAATCAACACTTGGTTGTCAAAGAATATGTTCAAAATGCAATTTTCTGAAGACATTAAATGTGGAATTAATGTCCTAGGATAACTGATATCTTGGAGACGAGCTAGGTCATTAGAAGAAAGTTCTAGAAATGTGCGGTTGTCCGCGGAAAGCAATAAAAATGGGGCAATGTCTTTCACAATGGTAAACATGTCTTGTTTCGAGTGAACTGGGACTGGTAGGACTTCAACTCGTAGGAGGGAAAATTCCATGAAATGAGTTGAAATCGGGATTTTAAGTTTGATGTAAATGATGTCATCAAGAAGAGTAGTGACAACTGTATTACTATTTTCATAGAAATACGCACTGTCACAAGCAACTTGTAGATGAGAATTCATGTGAAGAAGTTCCTGATCAATAGTGGCAAGCAATTGATTTAAAATTTCAGGAGAAACTACATTCGGAGTCAATTTGCCTTTAATCAAATGAGGAATATCATGTAAAAGAGACTGAAAAATATTGTAAGTTTCAATAAGAGAAATAAGCCGTAATTTTGAATTTGAAGTCCACGAAATAAAATTGATGGTTTCACCCAATAGATCTTGTTGTTTGAGAACCATTGCTCTCACCTGGAAGTACTGTTGTCTATATTGGTGCAAATTTTCAAACTGCTGGGTCATGTTAATGAGAACATCATCAATATTAGTTAAATGGTTGGCTAATTTGTCCATACGGTCAGATGCCTTTAACTGAAATGAATGGAGTTGTTTAATATCCGAGACTCGGTTGCTGTTACCATTCTTTACCATGCTTTGCAATTTGACAATATGGTGTTTAATGATGTTTATATCTTCCTCTGTGGCTAAGCCAAAGAGGGATTTGGCACCTTTTCCAACAATGTTTAACCAACCACGTTTCATGCGGTTAGTTTTGGGGCTTGACATTAAGGCAACAATCTGATCTTTAGTGGAAAGCAATTGTCTAGCTACAATTGTCTAGCTGATGCAAATTGGCCATAGCAAGCAAATTAGAACAGATACTTGTAGAATCGGGACATGCTAGGGTATTAGTAGTATTGTCAGACACAGATAAATTCAAAGGGATAGCAAAAGTGTGGCGCCAGTGTAGAACAGCTGGTCGCGGAGCCGGCACGAATAATACACCTACATTAGGCCGAACCACAATATTACCGGTGACTGATGTCACTAGGTAGACTAACAGAAGCCAAAGCACGATGACACGGATGGCGGCCATGATGCACTGTAAAGAAAGGGAAAGCGTGAGATTTTAGTAGTTCCGAAATAATGAGATGAGAAATGGACTAAATGAGAAAATGAGGGATGAGTGATAGTAAGTTATGAGTAAAGCATACAAAAATACTACTAATCATAATAGAGTGATGGTCTGAGAAACACATCAGGCAAGGCCAGTATCACTGAAGTCCATGTTTTAATTGAGGATCAATAGTGTTGATGTTGTGCATTAACTACACACAATACCTTAAGTATAGGGCTAGTATCCAAAAATTGGAAATGAAACATGGAGTGTCAAAAGCACATACCAATATCCGTATAAAAATAAATGCTGAAGCATCTACTGTCCATTAATTGAATCAGCCTTACTAAGGTCGGCTCAAAATCCAGGTAATACATAATTTATAAAGTGATGAACCTAGTAAAATCACTTGTAGGAAAAATACAGGTCATAGTTGCAAGAGTGTGTGTGTGAGTTATTGTTTAACGCCTCATCAGCACCTGAGTGGGCTATGTAGAGGCTCTCTAGGTTAAGATTGATTATCTATATTTGGTACATAGTTGCAAGACTTGTCATGAAAGTAAAGCCATTTTCTGTGACATAATAAACACAAAACATTGTGTTCTGTAAGTACAACATGTGAACTTGAAAAGTACCAGTGCTACCCGAAAATTAATAAATGGGTAAAAGAAAACTGATACTGTCTAATGATATACACAAATATACATTAGTGCACCATTGAACTTCAGAAAGGGTTAAACAGCAATGTAGAAAATGACATTTGTAAAATATAGAACACTACACCAAGTGTCTATATCTGAAGTACCTTGTATATAAGGGTCCTAAGAAAATCACAATTTTCAAACAATACACAAAGAACATTATTCATATAATCATAGACAAGAAAAAAATTATAATTTGAATTGTTTGACGAATTTTACAAATGAGCCAACAGTTCGGAATCCCGAAGGCTGCATCGTAGTGTCAAGCAAGGGATCCTGAATGGTGAACCAAAGATTCTCGTGAATTTGATGGTCAGTTTGCAAGAGAACTTGGAAGGTACCATCCTTGTAACGACCTCTGCGAATGTTATAAACATCCGGCATGAGATCTGCGGAAGTCACATCTGAGTCGTCTGTCCGGGGATCCTGGATTGACAAATATGTATTTGTCTGGGGAGTTAGGTCATTCATGTGATTGGCTGCATTCAATCCAGACCTAATCCAAGCAGGTTTGATCCTGGATACATGGATCACTGTGGGGAGTTGTTTCTTGTCGAGAGTCATCAAAATGACGTGATCTGTCAAGGAGGTCTTTAATGACAAGAGGGCCCACGTAATCAAGTCTGATTTTTCTACTGGCAGTTTGCAAGGAGCTACTACCAGGAGCCAGTAAATACACCAACATACCTGGTGTGTAAATTGTGGGGTTTTTCACTTTCCTATTTTGCTTTGCCGCTTGCTCATTTTGCAACTTAGACTGAATGTCCAATACAATTTTCCCAATTGACTCCAGTCTGCTTCAAAATTGTCACATACTCTGCATAGTCTCTGGCAACGCTGGAGACAGGAGGGCACGTGAAAACAGTAGGGGGTTGGCGCAGATAGACAAGGTAAAAGGGACTATGATTGCCAAGGGCTGGGCTAGCAAAGGAATTGTAAGCATAAGCTACAGAGTTGACGTACAAATGCCAATTACGTCCATTGTTAGTCAAATGTGAGGTCAACAACCCTGAAACAGTACCAATAAAACGTTCTGCTTTCAAAGACTGATGGTTTTCAACAGAAAAAAATCTCTGTTTCACCTGTAATGCCTGAAAAATGTAGGACATTACTGAATTGTCCCATTCTCTACCTTGATCACTAACAAATTCTGCACACGGGCCAAATTGAAATATACATTTCTGAAGAACTGCTTCGGCAACTGTGTGGGCTTCTTTGTTTGAGATCGGCACCAAAATGACATATCGGGTTATGTTGCACACCAATACAAGCAAAAATTTGTGATTGTGACTTGATGGTGGCATGACTTTCAGGTCAGCATGTACTGTCTGAAAAGGAATGTAATCTACAGGTATATTTAAATGGAATGGACGTTCCTGATTCACTGGAGATTTACGTGACTGGCAGATGCGACAGGAGCAGATGTAATTGATTACCAGCTGGGACATTGAAGGGAAGTAAAACTTTTGCCGAATGGTAGCAATGACTCTACCAATACCTTGGTGACTAGCCAACAAGCTGTCATGGTAGATAAACAATATCTCATGCACAAGGGCTTGTGGGATCACAATACGTAAACCTGTAAGGTCGTCATTGGGCAATTTGAATAAAACCCTATCAATCATGATGTATTGTTCGGCTTGTGCCATAAGCCTTTTTGCAGCAGATTTGGGAGACGGCAATACACTCTCTGAAATGTACAAATAAAGATCTTTAAAGTTTGGACATTGAGACTGCATTAATGCCAATTCCCGTCTGTTTCGGGGCAGATGAATGTCCTGTATCCTAGATTTGTCAATCTTTTTCAGGAGCTTATCAATATCCGATTGCTTTGGCAAATGACGAAGAAGCACATCATCAGATTGTAATTGAAGTGGGGCAGGTGAACGCAGTAGTGAGGCAGGTGGCACTGTATGCGTTTCTGCAGGCTGTGCAACAATTTGCTGGGGTACCACAGTTGTTTGAGGCATCCAACGTGGATTGACCAAAGTATGGGGTCCATGTGGAACAGATGGTGTTGGCACAGTAGGTGGTGCTGCGGTAGAAGGCAGTGGGGGCACCGCAGGTGGTGCTAATGGTGGTGCCACAAATGAATTACGGACTGCAGGTTGTACTGCAGTGGGAACAGCAGGTGGGACCAAGGGTTGAGCTGCAGGTTCATCAAAAAGTGCTGCAGGCAGAGCTGCAGGTGCATTGACAAGTGCTGCAGGCTGCGCTGCAGGTGCATTGACAAGTACTGCAGGCTGAGCTGCAGGTGCACTGACAACTACAGGTGCTGCAGGCTGTTTATAAACCTGTTTGCTGGTTTGACTGTCAACTGTCTGTTCAACAGTGGGTATTCTCACTCCATCAGAACGGGCTTTAGACCTGGTCAACATAGGAAAAGCAATATCATCAGCTAGATTTGTCTGAACACACAGGGTTTCTGGAAAGATAGTCTGCAATGACCATGGAAGATCCTTTGCAAAAACCAATTTTGATCGCATAATCACTTAATTTTTCCAGTAACCTTTTGATCCTGGGAGTAGAGGGTTCATGCTTAGCTTTCATAATTTGTGGAATGCTAGCATGATCGGTATATATCTCAAATGCCGTACCTTTTAAAACATGCCGGAAGGCTGCTACTGCAAGCCAAATTCCGGTGAGCTCCAATTCCAAAATACCATAGTGGCATGCAGCTTTCGGAAGAGCTTTGGAAAAGTAGGCCAAGAGACATTCCTGTCCGTCCTGTATTTGCCATAGACTGGCACCAGTGCCAACGCGGGATGTATCAACATAAAGTCTGAACAAACCTGTACTGCGTGGCAAGGACAAAAGAGGCGGTTTGACTAGAAGCTGTAAAATGGCATTATAAGCATGCTGATGCTCTTCAGTCCAAATAAACTCAGCCTTTCTACTGGCAATTTTATGCAATGGCTGAAGCAAAATCTGCAACTTGGGCATGTACATTGACAAATATGACACCTTACCAATAAAGCCTTTTAGTTGGCGTTTGGTTGTAGGAGTCTGCAGCTTCCTGATGGCTTCTGTCCTATCTCTGAGAGGGCGGATACCTTGTCGATCTTTATTGATGACTATTTCATGGCCCATGTAAATGACACGGGTCCTGAAAAGTTTGGCTTTCGCCGGTGAGATTTTTAATCCATTATATTCTAACACCTGAAGTATGGTTTCAATGTGTTTAAAATGAGAAGTCACGGATTTGGAAAAAATTATCAGGTCATCCATAATACCTATACAATAGTCACGGGCCTGACAAGAGTCAAGAATGGTGTTTATATGTTGTTGGAAAACGGAGGGACTGACAGATAATCCCATTGGTAACCGGAGATATTTGTATGATTTGCCGCCAAAGTAAGAGGTGATACCACAGTAATTTTGACATTTATCACTTAACCGCAGGCAATGATATGCCTCTTTGAGGTCAAGGACACTTACAATTGTGGGCTGAGCCTCGCCAATGGTTTGAATGGCGTCCCGGACTAACGGAAAGGGCAAATTGCGTTTGACAATTTTGGTGTTCAATTGTCGGAAGTCAGTGACAAGACGCAAGTTGGTTGTACCCTTCTTTTTCAGAAGCATTACAGGACTGGAATAGGCAGATTGATCTTCCTTTAATATACCCATTTGGACAAGCTTCTGCAATTCCTGATCTATAATCCGTTTCTCTGCTGAGGACACCGTATATGGCCTGATATAAAAAGGATTGTGATCGGTCAGGTCAAAATCAATGGTCAAATTTGTGTTACCCACTTTGGAGTGAAGACTTAAAGCATTCTTGTATTGAAAGAGCAAGTCTTTAACATGTCGTTGTTGGTCAACGTCCAAGGGTGTATTAGCAAAGATGATATCTCTGTCAATAATTTCCCTGTCCGTCATGCGAAGTCGTGGATCAGATGAATCCAAAAAGGGAAATTTGCACTGTTTGTCTTCGTACAGTGTCTGTCTGTCTACAGGTGTAGCAGGTGGGACAACATGATCTTTGCTTTGACTGGTCGACATTGCATTACTGGCCGACTGTTCCTGAGAAGCTGAAGATGCAGCATAGTGGAACAAGTGCGTATTTTGTGCAGATATTGCAGTGGCAAAGAGTGGATCATACATTTTTGTCAAATAACACAAATCTATAATACCAAATTGTTTGTTATGTGAGAAATTCACTGGGTGGTTGATTGGATTATGAAGTACGATGGCTGCAACACCATTGTGAAACTTCAGCAGCATATTGGATGCTGTGAACTGTGAAATGAACCGTGAAGTTCTCAGAAACAAAGTGGCATTTCGTAGAAATCCTGGAATTCGCGCTGTAACAGTCATAATTTGGGCCTGATTAGGCTGCAAAGTAATTGATCTGGTCAAACATGCAACAAAAGAATTGTGTTTAAAGCGCAGTCTTTGAGCTTTAAACTCTAAACATGCATCGATTTCCTGTAAGGCAGGAGTACCTAGTACAAGATTAACTCCACCTAAAGTGTCAAGAGCATATGCACGAACAACAAATTGATGGTTCTGAAGCTTAATGGGGATTTCTAAAACATATTTTGTTGAAACATATTGCCCATTTCCAACTTTGAATCGGGTTGGAGGAACCATAATTTTGACAAGTATGTTGATTGTTGGACAAAAGTTGCACAAACCAAAGAATCACTTGCACCTGAATCAATCAGGGTCAGGACCTTCTCTCTGTTAGGCAACAAAGCAATCGCCATGTTGTTCCTATTGAGAGTAATAGAAGGCTCACTGTCACAATTGTCATAACTTGGGATTGAAGTTATAGCCGGTAAAGGTTCTGTCTTGTTCGAATGACAAGACTGGTCCTGCTGAGTAACAACAGGTGGTGTGACAGCATTGTTGCTGGCACAAAAATGTTCCTCCTGCGTGACCTGTGGGGCCATGCATGCAGAAGTATCTAATGATGGATGCTGACATGAGGGATGAGAAGGTGCAGAAGGATGAGATGAAAGAGAAGTTAAATTTGATACAGTATTATCTGACACAATGTGGTTATATGAAGGACTAATATTCTGGGGTTCACAACACTCACTAAAACTATCATGCAAGAAAGTGTGACATTTCGGGGATGCAGAGAGCTCGGTGCCATCTGTCTGGTCCCCTACTGAAAATTCTGGTCTCCATGAAAGGAACCATTTTGTAACATTTGGCGCAGTTTGTAACACTGAGCATAACGATGGCCTTTTTGTTGGCAAAAGAGGCACACAATGGGGCTGGGTGACTGACTTCGTGGTCTGTCACTGAATGAAACCTGACGGTCTCCAGATGCTCTACGAGGAGTCGTAGGTCTGCGCATAGAATCACGACCACGACTTGTTGAGCGTGAAGGCCGACGATCATCCCTGTTATGGGGGCGATAACGGTCCTCATTGAACTCTCGCCGAGAGTCACTGGGGCTTCGTCGCGCTTGAGGGAAGTCACCTGAGCGATACCTGTCACCACGATTCTGAGGTGACCATTGTCTACCACGAGCCGGGGAAGCATTGACACGTCTGTTGACGTACAGTTGCTGAAACTGATCAGCAATTTCATTCATTGGAACCGTATTTGGTGGTGGTTGATAAGGTGACAATGAAGGGACCGGCACCGGGCTGGTGGTTGGTACGGAAGTGGTGCAGGGGCCGATTGATATGCCAGCATAGCTTGAGGAGCTGCAGCTGGGACATAGGAATGGACTGCCTGGGCAGTCTGAAACGCCTCATCTAAAGTGGCATCTCTTCGGGCGTATACCATGCCTTGAATAGAGGCAGGGAGGCCTTTGATGAACTGGAGAGTGATCATCTCCTGTTCAGCTATTCTGGCTTTGGAAGCAATGTGCTTAACACGCTTCTTGAAAGCCTGCAGAGTCTCAGACGGCCGGAGAGACAGGGTCTGAAACTGCTGAATGAGTTCAGGCCGGCTTTGCTGTTGCGAAAAAGCAGCAACAAAAGCAGCTTTGAGAATAGCTACGGTAGTGAAGGATTCTTTATTATCCTCATACCACTGTCTTGCCTCAGAGGACAAGGTGACCCTAAATTGTGTTACCCTTTGGGCTTCAGCGATTGGGCAATCTTCGCAGTAGTCTATGAATTTTAGCCAATGAATGTCACAATCTTCATTGTCTCTACCAGAAAATTGGGGAGGGCGATTGGAATTGACAACAACATTGACTGGTTCACCCATTGTGAAAGAAAAGTATAGAACAGTGAAAATTTGTAAAGTGTGGTCAAAAGGCGGATTGAAAGGAAATGTAGAGGAAACTATTGATTTATGATTGTGCGGATGTATTAAGGCACATGATAAATATGTGAAATAAGAACATTGCTGGGAGGTGGCAAAGCAATGGGTGTATTTTCAAAAGCCAGAGTAATAAATGTGCATTGCGGGATAATTTATGCAGGTGCATAAAATAATACTTAAATCACTTCAGGACATTCATAATAATAATAAAAAGTCATTTGAAGTATCTGGTAATTCCAGCACTGAGTGTCAGTACGGAATTAAACATAAACAAAACATGTGATAAATGACATGTAACATCAACAAAATTGAGAAATTCTATTATATGAATATTGCGATTAAAAGTTCATATTTAAATTTGAGATATTACGTGAGCAATATTTAAAATCAAAATTAATCAGAAATGACATAAAATAGTGAATAATGAACTATGTTTGGCATTTTGTAGCATTTGCATTATGTGCATTTGTACCTGTCAGAGTTCGAGGTCGATGAACTTGGATGAACTTGCAATGTAAACAGCTGATCCGCGATTGTACTGAATGTTCGATGGCTGTTAATGACACTCGTGGACGATGACACAATGTCCGATCATGTACGAATGATTAGCGAAGACGAAGGAACATAGAAAGAGCGAAGAATATGTGTAGATGTTACGATGACAGCTAGAGAGCGATGGTGATCGAGTAGCGAAAACACGGAGCTGCATATCGGGCCTGGTCTATCCGCTGGAACAATGACGATGACGGTGAAATACTTGATCGATGAACGTCAAAAGAGGATGAAAGATGACAAAGCATTAACGATTAATGCTGGCGAGTGGTTATAAGTATCGATGGGGCGACGGGATGCGAAGATGATGAAGATTGAAGCGGATTATTGATGCTGGCAGCAGACGAAGGCTGGCATGGCGTTCCGCAAATTGGAGCGTGGAGCTAAGCGCTGACCCAATGCACATGCGCAGTAGCGATGTTTACACGAAGATGGCGTTGAAGTTGAGTTGGGTGCTGCGTGGAGGGATTAAATACGATGAAAACTGCTTGATTTGTAATGGCATAGCCGTAAAGTCAGCGAGCTTGTATTCACAAGATGATGACGACGTAACAGGTAATGCCTGAGAGAGCACAGCAGTGCTGAGTCCAACACAACAGCGTATAGCATGGACACCAAATATGGCTTGTAGGATTTGTTGTCTAGAATAGATATGTCTAATCGACGCTGTCAAAAGTTCCACACAGCTGTCAACGGATGTTTATAACGATGTTTGAGGTAATATTCACAGGCATCTGGCCTAGTTGGGCTGGTTCTGAGCCATTAGCTCTGCTCAGAATATAGTAGTATTAAATTCCATGGTTGTAAAGCACTTCAGAAAAAATCCATAAAGTCTCAAAGTGTATATCAAATGAAGTCCAAGATAAAGTATTGTGTAGTAAGGGTGGGAAAGTCGAATTCTACACCATGTAATATTCCTTTTGTTGGTTATTATTAAAATGAAGTAAGATCAAGTATTATCCAGTTCAAGTCCTTTATTCCTTTACACAAAGTTACAGGGTCCTTCCACCTCAAGACTCAGGATCAAACTCCCTGCCCAGGGGGCAAGCCAAGCTTGATCTTTGACCTATCAGCCAATCAGAGGTCACAGCCTCTCAAATTCCTGCCACCTCAACACTTCCCATGAAATGCCATTCCTAATAAGGAATCGGTTAGAGGGTGCAGGGATCCAAGGAGATATTCTTAGCTACCTTGATTAGGCTGATATAAGATTTGCTTTCGCATTAATAACAGACATATATTAATATAATAGTTAAAGTAAAATATGGATAATATACAATAATAATTTAGAATAAATAAAAATAACATTACAGTGTACACTTTATATTTATTTTATTCATCTTTTATATTTATTGTTAAGCGCATCTGATAATGTATTATTCTAAGACAGCGCTATATAAATAAAGTATTTGTATTTGTATTTGATATATAAGTATGGCTAGCTACAGGAGAATACTGGTGGAGAAAGAGAACATCATAAGTCTGTACCTATAAATGAGGGAGTTTTCTCTATATCTCAGGAAGCTTTGAAGCACCAGAAAGCATGTCATGTAGGACGAGTGTCAATAGTGCAAGCTATTGCTCCTTACTAAGCATGTGAGGCTCAATAATCCATCTCATATCTGTCGCATTAGGAAATAATTCCAGGTGTCATGTGGCATTTTAGATCTGGCTGACAAAATTTAGCATGCACATGTCTGGTTATGATCAGCAAGCAGATTCATTCTCTCAGCCACAGATCTCCCCGGCAGGTTATTACGGAGTTTTGTCAACGACCACAATGCGAAATTATTTGCCTGACAAAATCCCAGTTGGATTTGAATAGTGCAAATTCTGCCCAAATGTACCCAACCCACAAAGATGCTTTTGATGGCAAAAATATGGTCACATTAATCATAACTGTTCAAGTCAGGAAAGATGTGCAAACTGCATCTAGCGATCACATCCACACTAGAGAGACTCCATGTCAACTAACACCTAGATGTGTGAACTGCGACCAAAAACATGCAGCATTTGACCGCAGATGTCCCAAGTGGATCCTTGAAAAAGAAGTCCAAAGGATAAAAACCACCCAAAACATCGGCTTCCCTCAGGCTCGTAGGATAGCTGAACAAACAAAAGGACCAGTCACATATGCAGCAGTTACGTCAATATCACCAAAACCTAGATCTTCACCTCGCCAAAGAGTTAACCTAGATCCAAATTTCAAGAATTCAATAACGCAACATCCCTTAGTTAGTGTTATTGTTTAACGCCTCATCAGCACCTGAGTGGGCTATGTAGAGGCTCTCTAGGGTAAGATTGATTATCTATAGTTGGTAGTAGAAACCAGAAGCATGTAAAAAATCAATAATTGTCTGTGTGTGTGTGTGTGAGTTATTGTTTAACGCCTCATCAGCACCTGAGTGGGCTATGTAGAGGCTCTCTAGGTTAAGATTGATTATCTATATTTGGTAGTAGAAACCAGAAGCATATAAAAAATCAATAAATGTCTGGGTTGGATATCTAGTAAAGAGATGTTGTAAGGTAGTAGCTTGAAACAGAGGTCTTCTAATGCGTTGTAAGTGGATGCAATCTAATAAAATATAATAATTGTCTGCGTTGGATAGCTGGAGCAGCTTGTGCAATGCACTGTCCTGTTTTAGCCACTGGGGATAGAGGACTTCACCCCAAGTGTTTCCACCCTCGCCGCCTGGATAGTGTGAACGCCCCTTAAGAATGTTTTTCAGATATTAATTTTTTTAAATTTACAAAGGTCAAGAAACAATTGGTGATATCACAAGAAAAATTAATGGTGTTGTCATCACCATTCCATCATATGTTTAATATAGTTCACCTAAGAAAGAAAAGCTCCCCTACGATGTGTAACAGAGCATTGACGGAGATTTTTATATTATAGACAAAAGTCTGCCTAATGGATTCCAGCAAGGCATTTGACTGTGTATCTATTTGACAAAAGAAATGGCTTCATGGGACTTATTCCTCATTCTTTCACAATCCATCTGTGAGCTTATTACACGCAATCATAGGCCGATCTCAGATTGCATTCTGCATTAAATTAACATGTTTAATGGAAGATGCAATAGCAGACTCCACAAAATTCTGCACCACCTTAAAACTCCCATCATCCTATACAAGAATGCTCTTTTTTAAAAACTATAGACGATATAATCAATGTTCAACACAACAGTTCCAGCTTAACTTCGGTGACCTCTTGAACCACCCAAAATTTTCAAGCTGTCAGACACGATTCTCGACTTTTTGACTGCCAGCCAATAGAATCGAGAACTCTTCCTCTCTATTTACATGATTATGCGAGATCTCAAATCAGTCGAGGAAATTTTGCCGGACTACTCATGTTAGATGTTCAAAAGGCATTTGATAGTGTTAACCACAGAATGCTTTGTGAAAAGATAAGACTTGCTGGTATTGACGACACCTGGTTCAGGTCTTATTTACAAGGTCGAAAGCAAGTTGTTTCAGTTTATAACTACTTGTCAACAGAAAAGTCAATTGTTTGTGGCATGCCCCAAGGGAGTATATTGGGTCCTTGGAGTTATCTTATGTTTTGCAATATGTCAACTTGTGTATCATGCAAATTTATCTTGTATGCAGATGATGCAATCTTGCTGACTGGTCATCGTGACATTATTGCAGTTACAAGTGAACTAAGCAAAGAAGTAGCTAATTGTCATTATTGGCTAACAAATAATCTATGCATATGGGCAAAACTGAAACCATCATTTTACGCTCCAAACGTAAAAGAGGCATGATTAAAAATGTTATTATCAATTGTGAAGATCACCCCATAAAACCAAGCGACAAGGTGAAATATCTTGGTTTAAAAATAGATAACACTTTGTCAGGGGAATCTAGTTTCCCAAAACGTTCACAAGTGTTCATCACCACTCAAATTTCTCTACAGAAATGCCAGTGCACTTGATTTCCAATCAAGAAAGTTACTTGTGTCTGCTTGGTTTTGGGGAATCACAAAAGGTGCTCAAAAAAAGCTGCAGGTGTCACAAAACAAAATTGTAAGGTTTATTTTGGCCTTAGGACCTAGATCACGTTGGTCAATGTGAATTGGATAGAGCTGGAATGTTAAACACCTAAGACAGAGCGAAACAGCTCATGTTGAATCATGTGATAGATAATGACCGCATTTGAGTGAATATGCAATTTATCCGAGGCTTTAGCCGAGGATTAATTGCATATTCACGAAAACAAAGTCATTATCTAACTTATGCCACTTGTTTTGTTGTTTGATCACTTATGACATTTTCCCCTCAAGACTTTTGTTTGCTTATTATATATAAGATGTTCATTTGATTGTTGTGTTTTGTTTCATGGTTTTACTACAACTTGTAGCCAGTCAAGTGTAACCATATTCTCCAAGGTATATGCAATTTATCCCCCTGGAATATTGGCCTCTGATTGGATGTAAAAGGCAAACAGTGGTATAAGTGTACAATATTTACCATCAAACTGCACTAGGTTACCTCTGTGAAAATTTTGAAAGAATAATTCATCATTACAGAACAAGATATATGCAGAATAATTTCTTCCTTAATAAACCACAAGGAATTGAAAAATGTAACTTCAGCTACCAAAGAGCTTTGTACTGGAACAACCTGCCACATGTTATAAAACTTGCAAATAGTAAAAAGGTTTTCAAAACTAAAGTCAGGCAATTTCTCAAAACTCAAGCACACTTTAATGAAGTAAATGATAGTGTATACTATTAATTATCATTACTACTGCCATTATTATTATTACTGTGTTACTTTCAATTGTGGATAGCCTTTATTGCACCTTGAGGTCATCTTGCACGATATCTATAAGGGACCACACTGGAAATAAGTTTTCAAACTTTAGTGTGCTATCCCAATGGCACTAAAACAGTGTACATCTTGCACTTCAGTCTTGTATGTACACCCTTTTGATGTTATTGAATGAAGTCTATCTAAACTTCCAAGCATTTTCCACTCTGCAAGGCTGGGTTATCACCAAATTCTTATCTTAGCAAATCCGCATGGACTTCACAAATTTATCATTCCATGCAGTGACTAGACACAACATTTTTGTAGTCCATTAGAGCATTCTCATCAGGCATCATGGTGCCATAATCAAGTGTGCTGAACAGGTCAATTACTGTGTAGTTCGAACAAGATAACACTAATAAGTCTTATGAATATGAACTGTACATTGAATGAAATTCACAGGTTGTTTGACGAAACCTTTTCCACTAAATATTTTTGTAAGCCATATACTGTGTCACCCAGACATTTTCTGCTCCAAAAGGCAGTGCATATCAATAATAATTACATGCCAATTAAAGGCAATGCAGTTCAATAATAATCACATGCAAAATGAAGTCATCCATTATATATAATATTTTACTGCAATAACTTCTGAATTTAAAGACAATTACAACTCTATTGGATTGAAAAATTCCCATATCTTCTGGCAGTGACTTCACTTGAGCAACTAAAGGCCAGTCCTGAGGAACTCCTGGAAAAGACAACAAAATAGTAATAACCTACATTTTACCATTTATATGACGCAGATCTTTTTGCCATTTATTTGATACAGATCTATGTTGTTTAGAGGTTCCAATAGCTACTTACCCTTTGTCTTAAATAATCCAGATAAACCAGTGGACAACTGTGACACATGGCTGACAGCATCTGCAACAATCAATTCAAGAAGATGACTTTAAGTACTTTTACAATACAACAAGTTTAGTAGCTTTGCTCTGTTACAATATTTCAACACTTTCATCACACTTACCTTCCTCATTTCTATTATCTCGATCAATGACCTCAGATCCGTGGGCATGTATTGGCCCAACACCATCAACACTCATCTATACAGCAACGTTCAGCCAGAACAGCCTATAAATGCAAGACTAAGATTAATTTCACTCTACAACACATTTCACTTACATAGCAGTGTTTAAATCGAATTTCACAGCAACTCATCAGCAATGGAAGGGAAAAGAACAGGCGTGGCCACACCAATCCAAAGCATCTCATAAAGAGCAGAGGACAGCATATTCTCTCTCCTCTGCTCAAGGCATTTTCATTTGTGGACAAGCTGAAACATCCAGCCTTTTGATTTCTGAATACCCAATTTTAAAATTCCATCATCCAGAATGAAAATCAAACAAACCAGTGTAAAGGCCAGTTGTCTTAACTTTACAGCATATTAAACCACCAGATATGACTTCAATGACCAAAGGGTTACAATGCTTTCTTAATTATGAACAATATGCCTTGAAAGATGATTACCCACAAAGGCCAGGCTAGAGACTACCACAAGAATGCTTTCTAAACAAATCTGCATTTCAGAATTAATATTACAGGAGTTAAATGATGGGTTATCTTCAGCATGGCCCAATGAAAGTTAGTGATATCAAACAGAGGGCTCCTCCCTCTACACTGCCGAAACCATTCCTCTGGACCTCTGGACACCGCATCTTAAGCCTGGAAGTGATACACATAATCTCATTCACAGGACTGCTGCTGGTCTGGAAAACATAACTATTTGGACTTCAGCCAGGATATATCCTTCCTACATAAAACAAGAGCAATACTTCAAAGTCAACAAATATTGACTTTGAAGTTACATACAGGCAATCATGAACCAGGAGACAGGCCCAGCAGCAACCTTTACAAAACAATGAGATCATGTGGTGTTTGATGATGACCATCACATGAAGGTTATGATCAGCACGAATGATGATAGAGATTCGAGGGAGGAGCCCATGATAAATGCTAGAGTTTAACATAACAGACTACAAAATGATGTGCAATGTAGTAAGAGAGAAAATGGAATGGTCCTACCTGCGTAGACTGTCACAATGAGGCACGTCGGGGATGAAAATGATTCAATCTGGAGCGTCGTCACCATGAAACTAATGCTTGCAAAGATCAAAGATCACCTCAAGAATTTATACATTCTCCCTGGGTAAGAAAACCTTGCTAACTTTCTTTCGTATGTCATGATCATCGAAATCTTGAATTACAATTACTGTATTTCCATATCATATTTACTGGCTACAGCCAAAACAACATGGTTCTTGTTTAGGAGTCCCTAAAAATTGACAGTATGTTACAAATAATAGTAAAAATACTGTATCCCAGCAATAAAGAATTCAGAATTTTCATCATTACCCTTTTAACAGTAGATTAAAATGTTGTTCACAGAAGAAACTAAATATAATTTTGTATCCTAAATAGCCAATTGACATACTAATTTGGAACAAGAGGTGACCTTTTCTCATAGCGTTATACCTATTCTACATAACTTCTGAAGAATAACGATATGAATGATATTATAAAATTGTTCACCTAATATTTCCAAAAGTTGAAGTACCCAAAGTTGTTCAATTATTTTTCTTCCATTTTATGCAAATTTTATCTTTAACTGAACTTTAATGAAATTTCCATAGCTACAATTCAATTTAGGTAAAAATGATGGTTTCCTATCTGTATGTATTAACAGGTAGACTACATTGAGTTCAATTACTGAAAGGTTCTCAAAATGCATGAAAATAAAGAACTTTTGGCAATGAAAATGATTGCATTTATGATGTGATAATGAAGTTCAGTCGGACGCGCGTAGATACCCACATAATGCCATTCATTCAATGAATCATCAAAATGAAATATGATGGTGAAAACGGTAACACAAATGGCACTCGCACCCTGATCATTCACACCAGTCACAGCCTCATTGCCAAGCAACTCATATATTGCTAATTTAAAGGAATTTATCTTTTTCAGTCTCAAACCATACATTAAGTATACTTTCTGTAATAAACATATGAACCTAATTTATATCAATATTTCTTTTTAACTTAGCGCTATGAAGCTATGACATATGAATTCAATCATTCGATGATACAAACCAAGTACAGAGGAAATTATGACATAAAAATGCAAAGCATTTCCAAACAAAACTCCTCTCACTCTACAATACCAATTTAGACCATCACCAAACTGGAAATGACAAAAAAGTTAAAGCAAATAATTGAAGAACACCACTATTATATTCTCTTATTTCACTTTCAAAATTACAATAGTTTCAATTCATTAGTATTTTGGGAGTTCAGCACTAAAAAACAGCATACAATACTGTGACTAAATTTTTGTTGTTCTGATCAATAACTGGCTTTGGCAGAAATGCTACTCTATGTAAATGGCACATAACACACAACAGGAAAGTTGCACAATCAGATAGAATCAATCCCAGATTGCACACTAAACCTGTGTAGACTGCCATCAACCGAAAGTTAACTTTACATTATCATAATCAAAATCACACAATATCGAGACACCTAACAAATTGCCTAAATGCAAATGTGCATACAGCAACTTAAATAAAATAGGCTGATACAGCCATAATAATACGAAGTGAGAAATCTCAAAAAGATGACAGGGTGAGTCTCAAATGTTAAGTATGGTAGCTTAATGAAAATGACTAACAGTGGGCAGGCGAAAACATTGTTTCAGGTTTTGACAAGGTGGCATTCATTAATAAAGAAATCAAAGAAAACTATCTTTTCCTATCAATTGGCACATCCCATTACTGCAGAATATGCATGCCACCAACACAATAGCTCAGTTCAGTCAATAAGAAGTAACTCAAGTCACTGAAAGATGACCTAAAAATACAGTTACAACAGCATGGTAGCATACTTGCTGCAGTTGTTCATGACATATATGCCTAAGTTTGACAAGGCTTGGATTTAAGTCTCTGAGCTGGGAAAATTCAATGTTCTCTTGACAGCCTTCTGTTAAATGTGTGACAGTTTAATGGGCGATTAGTGCGAAAAGTTGATCTGAAAGGTTATTTACAATGCAAATAATGGTGGATTCATGTCCGATCAAATGGGATGTTCGGCTGTTTGATACAGGTATCAACAGTCTAAGGAGTCGCAGTTGAAGGATGTGTGGGATGCTTTAAAGATGAGATAAGCACCAAGATGAAATGCAGGGTTTAGCGAGTAGGGCCTGGGCCCTGACGTGAACGCTTAGTTTCCTCCTGCATAATTCGCTGCTGGATGAGGTACTGAGCTCTTTGCACAGCACTGGGTGAACCAGCAATAGTGACAATGCGATTACGGGTACCTGGGGCATACACCCCTTTCTTAGAAATTTGGATATTAGCCCCACTGAACTTCTGCAGTTCTACAATGCCCTTTCCTCCAGGCCCCAGAATAGCCCCAACAATGTGCTCCCCTACTTCAACATCCTTCTTACTGGCTCCATCTCCCTCCTCAGAGGGTGAACCAAAAGTGCCCATATTTGTTCCCAGGCCAAATGAATTTTGGTTGGTGCCGCTGTAGCCAGAAGTAAAACTGGAGTTGTTGAAGGAGCTAGAGAACACAGAATCACCACCTGCAGCATACCTATCACTGCTAGATGAGAAATACGGGCCAGTACCCTCACCAGTGTCCCCTCCTGCTAGAGTAGTAGTAGTGCTTCCCACAGGGCCGAAGACACTGGGGTTACTATCAGCCCCAGCACCACTGTTAGCTCCACCAAGCAGAGAAGCACTATTGTTGGGGGCATTCCCACTAAGAATGCCTGCCAGGTTAGCCAGATTGAGATTATTACCACCTTGTTGATTCCCCATGTTCATCCCAGAATTCATATTCCCCCCCATTCCACCTGAATTTCCGAGATTGAGGCCCAGCCCAAGACCTAGACCCAGGAACCCGTAATTAGCAAGGGTGTACATTGCAGCACTAATTTCTTCAACAGCTTGTTCAGCATAGCCACTACCTCGTAGGGTGGCCTTGAGATTCTCCAAGGCTGGGTTGCTGATGCCATTTCCTCCAGAGTTCAGGTTCAGGTTGTTCATGCCAGTTCCGATCGTCCCCACAGTCCCGCTGTTGAAAGGTTGGTTGCCGTTCATTCCCTGGTTTCCATTGGCGTGTGCCGAGTTGGCAAATGGTGAACCAGTTGGGTTGGAGCTAGCCACCGGGCCTTTGTAGTCTTGATAGCTGATGTTGGGGCAACTGCCACTCTGGGGATCTTCCACAATCTTGCCTATTATCAGTTCAACCGCCGCCCTATTCTGATCAACATCACCTGCAAAATAAGTGAAATTTCAAATAAATCTGGTTGTCCTCACACTGAACAATAAGGTATCTTTCCAGACTCCTATAGCCAGTATTCTTTGGAACTAGCTTGAATTCAATAAGACCATAAGAACTAGTCCCCCTGGCAACAACTTCAGTGATGTTTCACGAAGTTGATACTTACCAGCAATTGTGACACATCGTTCTGGAAGGTTAAGATCTTTGGACTTCTGAGATATTTGGACATAGGCTCCACTAGCATCTTTGATCTGACGAATGAACACACCTCCTTTGCCTATCACCATTCCAGCCGTAGTGTTGGGAATCAGTACCTTCACCTAATGAAGATATTCAGAGTTTAGAAAGCATAGAAACTTCAAACACATCTGTGAGTTCAACGAAATCTTAATTTTGGTCACTCATAAAGCTGCATAAAGTCCCATCATACCTGCTTTAAAATACACTTATAAAAAGATAATAAAAGAACATTGTTCTTAAAAACTAACAGTTCTGAACCCATTCTGTCAACATAATCCATTTTCTGACATGTTTGTAATGACAGACAACAGGAACAGTACCTGCTTGTGACGCTCAAAGTTCACCTTCAAGTCCCCATCAACCGGTTTGGGATTAGGATCAGGTTTTTCTCGTATTTTCTCCATAATGAAGTCATGGACTTTGACGACATCTTCCTTACAACCAGTTATCAAGCAAACGCGCTCTGTAGTCCCTGTAAGGTTACAAGACAAAATTTCTCAGTAAGCAAAATGAACAGTTTTTGTTCAGCAATTCAGGCTGTACATTAGTCAAGCATTTTTTGTTAAATCAACACAGAGAAAGAATAACAAAAGTTTTGGATTAATTACCTGGATAGAAGTCATTAGCTTTGGACATTTTAATCACAGCACCCGTTTCTTTTTGTATCTGAGTGATTGTTTCACCCCCTTTTCCAATGATTGCTCCAGCAGCAATTGATGGTATTAGGACCTTCAAGTGGATATTGTCCAGCCCTGCAAAAAAGAAAAACATGACAGATACAAGGAAACTGGGCAATTATTATAATGTAAGTTCAATCCAGCTGTTACTGAATCACCAAATAAGTAAAAACTCAAGTTATATGGTGATATTATGAATAAAATGTACAGAAAATTTCTTTACTCTTTGCATTGTTCAAATTAAGATAATATTCGGTTTTCCAGGGGGGGCCTTCACCAAACAATCTCATTGTCAAAACTTCAAGGAAACCATAATCCCTACTTTCTACACAATATATCAATCAATGAGTTAATGAGCAATTCCAAAACATAATACACTTAATGTTTCAATGTTTCCGGCATCTTTTGAACTAATACATCAATTTTGCATCAATATATATTTTACTCTGTGACTGAGCGTCATCATCACTCACATTGGACACTTCTGCTAAAAGTCCTGGGTTTGAATCCTGGCCAGGACAGTCTTCAGAAGCTACATGCAATTGTTTGCATGCACAGGATGTATAATTGCAGTGCCTTGTTATTTGGACTGGTTATGTATAACTAAGTATTGCACGCAGGCGATAGGGCCTGCAAGTTACGGATTCGTACAATCACGCGAATCGCATTCAGCAGCAGCTTGGTCACCAAACGCCCAGCATAGTGCAATGGCGTGGCATATGAATATGCTAATAATGGACTTATTACGAACATTTAGGGAGTAACACATCGGAAGAGTCAGAATAATCATAACGAAGTATGTTTTAAGTGTTGTCAGAGGAAAATAACCTGAATTTCCCTCAAACCACAGAGGAAATGAGTGAAGTGAGAGACGGCCGTTTGTTTAAAATTTTCCACCAGCCATAAACTGAAAATCTAGCGAGTATTTTTGATTTTTGGGAATAGTGTAGGACATCCTTGTGACACGGCAGTTGAAACTATTGGTTGTTATTTAACGAGTAATACACCTTTGTTCTGACCAACCATATTCATTACTATGACGCTACGTCTAGCTTTGGTGCCAAAGGTAGCCATTTTCTGCTCACCAACGCTGAGGAGTCAGCTTCCACTTGCAGGCCCCATGTTCATGTTCCAGACCCACCCACGGTTAAACGACCTAAATCACGGTGAGGACTCCTAAACCTCATCAAATTCCCATAAGCAGAATCAAATATGACCCCTTTCCTCCTGCCAGATGGAGTAGACCCCCCCCCCCCCCCTCTTTGCAAGATGAAGTAGACCCCCCCCCCCCCCTTTCCAACCAACCTAGCTGTTTGCAGACACTAAGTTTTTTTTTCATTTTTTCATTGCACCAATGCTTATTGGAGAGTTCAACAACGTTGTGCATCTAAGAATTAGAAACACCACGTGGCTCGTGAAAGTCTGACTAGACATACTCTTTGTTCAGCCATGAGTTGGATCCAATGTCAGTCATGGAAATGAGGTCAATGTCAAGCCTCACCCACGTGAAAGCTCCGATTCTAAAACCAGTCCAGAAAAATTACTCTCTCCAGAAACTAGGTACTTCGTCGACAACAGAAAGCCAGCAACGAAGCCCGGGCCAGACAAGTGACTGACATACAAGCATGATGAGTAATGGATGTGGCTTCCTTTTCACTTTCCTTGAAATGCCGGTGCAGACACGTCCCAGACAAAACCACGAAACTGAGATACCCTCCCGTTTAACAATCATAGAATTACTCAAAATTATGAAAAACTTCTTCTGGCATTCTTTTCGCATATATTCAATTCATAATATCCCATAATCTTGTCCAAACAAACCACGGCAGACGGATTGAACGGTGCATAATTCGATCCGCCATGTTCCAGGATGATTTAGCAAGGCGCACAACGTGACCCCAAAAAGCACACAATCTGAAAAGCAAATGGACGCCAAAGATTGGAGAAATTGGTACGAACCTCCCCCTTGATTTGACCTCTTCGATGCACCCCCATCAAAATCGCCATCGAGAGGCCTTTTCCTGGAATCCGACGTTTCCATTTTGGCGACCACACGAATGCCCGACTCCGCTGCGGCACTGCCCTCTTTCTCGTCCATCTCGTACTCTGCGAGAAGTAAATGAACCAATGAAAACCTGCGCATGGGCTAAGTGAGGCTCCCAACGGGATGTCTATAGATATCCTATTTTAAGCCCTCTAATAACTAATGCTACTCAATGGTAGGAAAAAACGTGTACGATTTTTTACAAAAGATTTTGAAAGAAATTAGAACTTAGCTTACACATAATAGACTTAGCTTTATTGTACAAATCTGGAATGAGCAAAAATTCCATTGCCAAATTTTCATAACTTTATCCTATTGATCAATTTGATGATCGGCTTTAAATTTAATGAAACCAATCATTACGCCATGAGTTAAAGGTATTTTCTGCACTATGAGTTGGTAACTGTATACTAGCCATATAAGCATTTGCATCGTTGCCATGGATACCAAAAGCTATTATTCTACTGGTGACCTTGACCTTTGACCTCCAAGGTCTTTACCTTACATGTATTTGCATTCTATTGGCCATTTTTGCTATTCTAAATCATGTATAATATATACTACAATATTACGTATAAAAAATTTTTTTTATGAATTCCTGCATGCATTGATTTAGACATAACATTGCAATACCTGAATTAAGTCTTGCATTGATCATACTTAATAAATATATCAAGTCTTGCGTTGATATCAAGACATTGCATGCAAAAATCTGTTTTCAATATAAATTTAATTGCATTGAGAGCTATTGACATTAAGTCTTGCATTGATATCGAAACATGAAATGCAACAAGTTATTATGATTATTGTGAATTAAATCATGCGTATATAATTTTCGTATTAACTCTTGCATTGAAAGTTTGAAGGTTTTTTTTATTCACTTGATGGACATTTACATACATAATACAATTGTATTGACAATAATGATTAGACCAAGTCTATTAACCACCAAGTAGGGACACAACTGAGTTTTTGAAAATACTATCTTGAAAGTTGGTCCCTGAAATTAATTATAAAAATATAGTAAAATTACAAAGTATATAATTGATGATAATTAAATGATGATGATGTAATGAATATATAACAAACTGACATTAAATTCAATGACAATAGTTTTAAACTACATACCAGACATTATATATACATTTGAAGTCAATACCTTTACCACAAACAAAAAGTTCCTTTACATCAATACCATTGCAACCATAATTTGACAATGTTAATACAATACAATAATAATAATCACATTCCAAGGCGTCCATTATACACACGTCAATAAAATTAATACCCTTGGGTTATTTGCTTGCAAAAAGCCTTACACATTTTTCTATTTAAACTATCTTGAATATGTAACCATAAATGGGGAGCTTTTCCAAGGTAACTTTTATTATATTTTTCTATAGTATGGTGTGGGGCTCTAAAGTAATTTGACATCAAAAAGATTGAAGACATATTCTGTGGATTATATTTTTTTGCAACTTGGGTCCACATCCAAACATAGGCTGCAGCAACATGCAGTATCGGTCCAATATGTGGGTGGACGGACGGGAGCGAAACACTTTAGTTCTTGGCCTTGTATATAAAGGTCAGCTCATGAATGATTCATGAGCTTGACCACAGGCCCTAGCCAATACAGGACAAATCTGATTCATGCAGCGGATCCGGAAAGTTTCAGACGGATGGGGGGGGGGGGGGTGCGTTAAAATGTCAGTGCCTATACTGCTATATCTCTTTGGTGGCTATTGCAATGTAAAATCCGCGCCGAACTGGGGGGGGGGGGGGGGGGCTCTGGATCCGCACCTGGCTGGCATAGGTGATAGGAAAATAGGTCAGGATTCTCTGCAGAAAACTCTAACATTAATGTCCTTACCCTAATGAAATTTCATACGTAATACTCTTATGGCCTGGTGGTGCCTTTTGATCGTCACATTTCCTAGTGGAAAAAAAAAATTGCATGAACGTTTAGTGTCAAATGCGTGTGCACTGAACTGGAACGATGCTAACCAACCACCTTCTGTGTTGTATTTGAGAAATAAAAGTATAATATAATAATAAAATTGATATTTCTGGGTGGAGCAGTACTTGCACACAATCTGAAGAGCTCTTTGGGATAGCTCTCATATTTGCATTTGAGCAGTTTTAATAATTATTGCAGATATTATTGAATCTAGTGTAAATGTTCAATACGTTTCCCTGTGGTCTGATAAGTTACCGTATGGCTTTAAATCTTTTGTATATTTTCACAGCATTCTTCCAGCCATAGAATAACAATATCAATACCAATTCTGCCAGAGGAGATGACAAATAATATTGTAATTATGAAATATATCTAAATTTATATCATACTTGTGAATAAACTGTCGATTAAAATGCATTTTGCATGTTAAACATGTTGCTGATGTTAAATATTCATAAATACATACATGTCTGACAAATTTCAATACATGTGTGAACTATGATCGAGTCCTGTCAGACCCAATAGCCAATGCACAAGGTATTACAGTTGTTAATTACAGTTGTTACATAACACGTTTAGCCAAACACTTGGGGTTCATTTTTCATCTATTATTTTGGCATATTTTTGTCTGTTAGCTCATATCCAAATAATATGGCAATAAAATCAACAAATATTATTTTATTAGCCATTTATTATTTGTGTCATTGCAAAATATGAGATTGCTATGCATGGGGACACGCAGGAAACAATTAACACCTTTTAGGCAATTTATTTCCAGATTTAGATTTTTTTTTAAAGGGATGACATTAATGTAAGTTTTAAAAGTGAAAGCACTATAATTTAGATATCCAAATTGCAAAATTCACCCATGTAGGGTTCATAGTGCCTTTGATATGGGGGTGTGAAGGAGTACCAATTTTCAAATTTTTCGCTTAATTAATAGGCCGCAGGAGCGGCCCCGTAGGGTCCGCCCGTAGGGCTTTTATGACTAGAGATTGGCCAAAAACAAAATCTACTGTCATGCTATTCTCAGATGACCGGATCGAACTATGTTGTCCTAATTAATCTGCGCGGCCATGATGCGCACAAAATAATAATGACCTACTTACACAAAAATCGTTCTTAACAGCTCTTAACTTAAGATCTAGCAGACAAATTGAATTAACTCACATTAAAACACTGTTAATGATCATTTCTATGTGATTCAAGACTGGACAAGCAGTAGAAGTATGGTTTTGAATGTTCCATGGTAGGGATGTCCACTGCCGTGATTTTCCACAAAGCTAGCCAAATAAATGAACGTTCGACCAATCAGAGCAGAGCTTATTTAATTACTAGGCCATTTGCTAGGCAACGAGCTTTAACAAACTCTGTGATTTGCCGTGGCGCTCAGGTTTTAAAATCAATGCGCCGTCATGATGCGTGCTGACAAAAAAGACCTTTAGAAACGTCACAATTAAAACTTTTATTTATGACGTCACAGAAAATGGCTTTGGCCCCGCACCACTGGCGAACAAAAAACGATGTGTTCGCTCAACCGGAACGATCGCGATTATGGTTGTTATTACTTGAAAATGGCATCAAACTTCAAAGTATCATTTTAGTACTAATTCTACAACTCCTGCGGTCTCTCATGCACATTGCATATTCATATTATAACAATTGTCTATCATTAATGGTCATGAAACCCAAAAAAGGCATCTCTACACTATTTTAGATATAGATGTCATTAATGGGCGCAGCAAATTTCATTAGTTATTCACCAGGAATTGAACTAGTTCCAATCATTCTGTAAGATCTCTGGTTGGAGCTGCAGGATGTCTGAGTGGGACGTACGTTCCGCTTGCTCCACATTTTGTAATAGTCTTTACTTTTTATCGCTGCACTGCGCATGAGTGTAGTTACCACGTAGTGACGTCAGTCAAAATGGCGGAGGGAGAACTGAATGTTGACAGCCTTATAGTCCGGCTTTTGGAAGGTGAGGATTGTGGTAGTATAGTGTTTTAAGGCCTCAGATCACAGGAATAAGTTTTGCAAGTACGAATGCTTTGACCTGTAACTTGTTCGTATACAAGTTCAGTGAAGGAAAGGGTTTTTCTTGCTTGTGTTTTTGGGTCTGATCGAGGGTGTGACTTGTTGGTGTTGGTGCCTGCCAAGAACCTGAACCAGGAAAAGATTGGGAATCTAAGTCTGAGTCCCTGGACTTCAAAACTGGTTTCTTTTTCAGTTCGAGGATGTCGCCCAGGGAAAACCGTGCCAATGACAGAAGCAGAGATCAGGGGTCTCTGTCTCAAATCGAGGGAAATCTTCCTTAGTCAGCCAATTCTTTTGGAATTAGAAGCTCCTTTGAAAATATGTGGTAAGTACTAAGTTGCTGAACAGCTGCACTGAAGTTCTGTCACTGTCTGAAGCCAGTTTGGTTTACTGAACAATGAGCTGAATGCTTCTATTCTTATGTGGCCCTGATTTGGAGACAACAAATCTGGTAATGTTACTTCCTAATTAAAGAATGGCAATTTATTTTATTATTTTACTTATATATATGCTATAAAATTCAATAAATGTATGTTTTTAATTGAACTTTGACCAGTAAAATCTTGCATGGACTACACTTTGTTGCATTCAGACAGATAAAAAATGTGAAGTTTTAGCTGTCCTGAATTTGGGTTTTAAGTTCTAGCTGTCGCAATTTGATATGTACCGGTACTTCATGTAATTGAAATTCTCTTTCAACTCGTTTCAGGTGATATTCATGGCCAATACACAGATTTGTTGCGACTGTTTGAATATGGTAGCTTCCCACCAGAGTCAAATTATCTCTTCCTCGGGGACTATGTTGACAGAGGAAAACAATCACTTGAGACTATCTGCCTGCTGCTAGCTTACAAGATCAAATATCCTGAAAACTTCTTTCTATTACGTGGAAATCATGAATGTGCCAGTATCAACCGAATATATGGGTTCTATGATGAATGTGAGTATAGCTAATTTGCTAGATATATAGATAGCTATCCTTTTATTGTGGTTCATTCAGCTATTCCTGAATGTGTATTGTGTTTCGATTTTATATTTTGATCAAATGATTAAACACCGGTTTTATACATTTATGCGGTTAGCACATATATTTTGAACACCTATTGTCAGGAGAAGGAAGTCCTGACAAAATCGCGTTTCAAAAATTGAGCTTTTTGTTGAGGCACCCTGATTGATAATTAAATAATTTCCAAATGTTCCAAGGTAAAAGAAGATACAACATCAAGTTGTGGAAAACATTCACAGACTGTTTTAATTGTCTACCCATAGCAGCCATCGTTGATGAAAAGATATTTTGTTGTCATGGTGGTGAGTATTGTTACAGTGTAATTAATTTTTATAATTGGATATTGAGAATAGCACCATATCCGGTGGATATTTAGGGCATGTTATATGTCAGTGAATACCATTAGCATTAATAGGTATGGGCCCTGTTACATACTTCTTTTTGTAAAAACAGAAAAGCTATGTATTTATAAAAAACTACAAACCTATCTATTCATTCAATAAATGACATGATCTGAATGTTGCATTGTGCAATGTGCAATACATTTCACCATTACAATTATGTATATTAAAAATATTCGAGTATATTCCTTCAATGTTCAATTGGTAGCTTTGTCGATGCGAGTTATTTAGCAGGGATCATATAGGTCAGTTTTGTATGTGTAACACTGATATGAAACTTAATGGTGTTTCAGGTTTATCTCCCGACTTACAGTCGATGGAACAAATCAGACGGATTATGCGACCCACAGATGTACCAGACACAGGTATGCTATTACCTTTTTTGGGGAAAGAATTTCTGCGTTATACGTGAAGTGAATGGGAAAACTGCAATAAAATCAAAATTCAAGTAATAAAGGTAGACCAAAATTGATAAGCTGGAGGGCAATTCAGCAGTTATACAATAAGTGGGCATACCAGTATAGTGCATCTTATTTCGCTCGATCATAGCTGGCTAGAACAACTGAATTATACTGCAAAAATCCTTAAAATTTTGGGTTAGGTAATAAAGCTCTATAACTTTGATCACAAGTTTGCATAAGGCTCATGGGCATAAATCGTTATGGAATGATCAGCAAGGGGTCTGATTGTAACCATCTGAAACTGATGAAATTTAATACATGTACATTGTAGACTCTAGAGTAAGTTGAATTTCAAACAAATTACCACTTCCAACATCATAAGGCTCCTAATTAATATTGAAGCCTAGCAATGGATTCAGTTGATGTTTCTCTACAATTTTAGCCAAACTGAAAAAACTATTTTCTATTTCAGGGCTTTTGTGTGATTTGCTCTGGTCTGACCCTGACAAAGATGTTACTGGATGGGGAGAGAATGACCGGGGCGTTTCTTTCACATTTGGAGCAGATGTAGTTAGCAAATTTCTTAACAGACATGATCTGGACTTGATCTGCAGAGCTCATCAAGTAAGTGTTTCTGGTATCCCCCCTTTTTTTTTCCAGCTTTAAATACACCTAAGTATCAATTAATAATATCAACTATGTCATGTGTTGACAGTGTTGTAATTTCAATTTGTTTGATCTTAGGTTGTTGAAGATGGGTATGAGTTCTTTGCCAAACGCCAGCTTGTGACTTTGTTTTCTGCACCAAACTACTGCGGTGAATTCGACAATGCGGGTGGTATGATGTCCGTTGATGAAACTCTCATGTGCTCCTTCCAGGTAAGCCCAAAAGACCTCAGTACTAAATTTTCTTTGAGAGAGATATGTCAAATGTTAAATTTATTTTTTACTTTATTGTTGTAGTTTATTCAGTATTCCTCTAAACTTGCTGAATCTGTTTTCCTTATCTTACAGATTTTGAAACCCTCCGAAAAGAAAACAAAATATCAGTATGGTGGTTTGAACTCCGGCAGACCTGTAACACCGCCCAGAGGTCCCCAGAAAAAGAAATGATCCTGTGTAGCGTGTGAATTCTCAAGTTCTTTCAGTGAAAAGAAAGCAATGGCTTTGGCTGTTGCAGGCACAAAAATAGGACCATAGTCAGCCATTTCTGATCATTTACTCTGGGGAATTTTTCCAGTCAGCCTCGCCTCCAGATCTTTGAAAGAACTGGTTCAAAACAGCATTGAAAAAAAGTTTGAGGAAAGACTGCATTCATACTTGGTGTTTAAAGACATGGCATTTATTCCAAGCTGGTATATCTTGCTTTTATTGTTTTGTCTTTTGTTTTCAATTTTTGTGAGAATGATCAGAAATGGATATGACATTGTAATTTTGTACAGGTATCTATCAAGGGGAGGCTGTAGCCCTATTCATGGATCATGGCTACATTATTTCTCTAGAAAGGACTCTTGGGCAGTATAATTGCACAAATTTAACTAAATTCATCAGTGTTCAGTAGTGCCAGCAGCATTGCCCCCTTGAATATCATAATGCACTTTCCCCTTAAATTGCCTTAATGCGGTGTGTTATTGGGTCAGTAATGGATGAATTCATTTTCGTGACTTGAGACATTAATCTCAAATTTTATCATTTTATTGCAAATTATATCATTTCATGCAGGTGTAAAGTTAACAAGGCAACTAATCAAAATTTTTGTAAATAGCTGTATCATGGTGGTTTGATAAAGATGCATATTAGATTTGGCACTTTATAAAATTCTGTGCATCATCACAGTACATGTATCTATCTATATTTATAAGTGAGTAACTCGAATTTGTGCGTCAATGCACGCTGCCGTTTGGGCCTCGATCGTGCCGTGGCCTACCTCATTCTTTCTATCTTCTCCGGTTCTAACTAACTGTCACCATTACAACTTTCTATTTACACTATTCCAGGCTACTTTCCGCCGAAGTGAGCACATGCTTGCTACCAATATACAAAAAAAAAAAAATCAATCTGGAATAGAGTAATATCACCTATTTCCAGAACACCTAAAACTAAAGCTAATATGACCACCATCACTTTCAGAAAGAGGCTGAATGAATGGAGGTCCTTTGGCACAATCAACCGTGCCTGTGGGTCACATGACCTCCCGAACAACCATGCTTGCAAGATTGAGCTCCTTAGCAACCATTCACACCATTGTTGCCAGGGCCCTTGAATGAAACTCAGAATGAGGCTGAATGGCAGGTCACATGACCTCACAGAGCAAGTGACCTTTTTGAACTCTGACTGAACAATAAATAAATGCAAGTGCATGTATTGTGGTTGGCTACAAGGCACCTGAACATTGATGAAATTGGCTAAACTTTGCGCAAAAACAAAATACTCTACTCTTGAGGAAAATAATGGCTAGCAAGGCATGATATGAAATGGTGCGTGCATCTGGGGGGTTACAGCCTTATCCTGTCTACAGTGTCATGTATTTGCTCCATCATGACAGCTTTTGTATTTACTTGTAGCAACATGTAAATAACTGTATTTAATGAGAAACTACAAAGTGCTTGTAACTGGTCTAATCAATATGAAGTGGTTTTTGTTGAATAACCTATCTGTATGGGAAATCATTATGATACGAAGATTATGCAATGCTGACATTTTCACAAATCCTTTAACTTTCAGCATACAAAAATGTACACAATATTACAGTCATGCATGCTTGCTAGCTACAGGGAAGTGTTGATTTATATTGTTAAGCAGACACCTCCTAAGGTGGACTCAATTGTTAAACTATTTTTATTATATTAATAGTGGTAATTTTCGGTTGAAATATCATTTATCTAACAAATTTGGCCCTCTGTCGATAGACAGCAGTTTGCAGGCAAGCTATGCAATTTTATGCACTGAACTGGCACGCTTGGAATTATCTGCATTTTATTTTTTTGCATGAAATGATAATTATTGCGGAGAAGTTTGTATATGATGAAACTGTTCTTAATATCAATTGTGCCGATATACTGCTGTAATTTGTTATTGTTTATTTTTACAAAAAGCGAACAGAAATCTAATGTTAATTTAGAGATTAGTGTGATGAGCATTGATACATCAAGTGTGAATTTGTTACTTTTTAGTGAAATATATAAAAAAAAAGAAAGTTAATTGTTCTGGTGATCTGTTTTGTATATAATGATGCATATTTTTGAAATCCACCAAGTTAGTGGATAATTTAAAACAATAAAATGAAAATCAGTTTACAAACATGTTTATTGACTCTCAAGGTCCACATCAAAGCATACATAATATATATCACAGTAGTAAGAATAATACTGTGCTTAAAGGAGAAAGTGCAACTGTGTTGCTTCTCGTTAAATCTGTCTTTTTGCATAGGAATGCTAACTTTACAAATAGAGTTGAACAGTCATCTTACATCTTGATGCTATAGGCCTATCAAGATGTAAGATTTAAGGGGCAATTTCTTAAATCCAAATGCCTCAGAATTGGTGCAGGTTAAATTGAAGATTGACGCTACACTGTACATTAGCTCGCACCCAATTGTAAGTCATATCTTTTTCACTTAAAAGATTGTTTAATTTATGGTATAATTTGTATTGCACTGTGGCTTGCAAGTAACAATGACATTAATTAAAGCCTGTGGTTAACAGTTTTGTCATTGTTTATGTTAGGGGACTCACTCAGGTTCGCTGTTGGCAAAGTGATGCCTGTACGGATAGGCCAGGGATTTTTGAGGAATTATTTAGTACTTCTTCTGACCTTGAAGTTACTTTACGTCTCTGCCAAGTTTCTCACTGTCCTTAGGATGACTCAGGGTGATGGTTGAGATTTCGCCCGTTTGGTCTTTGACTTTGCATAGTTTGTTTTTCTCTATCTCTATGGAAAATCCATCTGGTAAAAAGGCATTAAAACCTTCTACCAGGGGAGGATATTCTCTTAGCAGTTTGACTATTTTCCTGATTGTCATTTTATTACCACGCTCATTGCTGTGATATTCTTGTAGTACCTGTAAGAATTCAGAATACTTTTTTGAATCCTCTCCCAGAGTTTGCTTTACTTTGCTTATGTAGTCAATTGCCTGGCCAGCTTTATTTGTTGCTTTTTTCATAATTGTCTCAGTCCCAGTTTCACCATCATGTACTTTAATAACAACAGCATCTGGTTGCAGGCGAAGTTCACAGTTATATGGCAGAAATCCGTTTAAACCAAGAATCAAGTGAGGATAACCCTCAAACAGATTGACAATTTCCTGAATTATTGCTGCAGTGTTATTTGACGGCTCTTTCAAGTCACCCAGTAGATACGCAAATTTTCTGTAAACTTCTGGTTTCTTGTGAAAAGTAGCTTTCACTTCTGAGATGTATGAATGTGTTGCAAGCAGTCTAGTAAGTTGTTGGTCAGGGTCACCAATTACCCCCTTGACTGATTTTGAAGGGCTTGTTGATCTCTCGTTAGCAATTCTGGTCATTGATTGTGCTCGGCGTTGGTGGCTTGGCCTTTTGTATGATGATTTTGCCCAGTTGGACATGTCTGCAACTACAATTTAAAAGAGATGAAAGTTAGCCAATACATTTAAAACTGTCCCAGCTTCTTGGTAGTTACAATTTAGTGAGCTTCATTGCCATGACATCACAAAGTAATGACAGTGATTTTCATGTTCACGGTAAAAACCCAGTTGGAGTTTTATCTTGGTGCTTAAAACCCCCACTATTCTACACCAAATGCTATTCTAATTGTGCTATAACTTCAAATAATGGGAAAATTACGGTAAAGCGGAACAAAATTCATGACCATATTTTTGGCAAGCCTCATTGCCAGGCCTATGAAGAAGAAATGCTTGAATTCAATGGATGAAAGTCCCAAACAAACGACGGCATGATCATCATGATTTTCAAGGCAATATTGGGGGCTGCCACCCTCCTGTACAAACATATTTCTTATTGTTTGCCGGAACTAAATTTAAGTTTGGTAAAAAATTGTGATTATGTCATATTTCATAGACGCCAAATATGGGCGTAAAATGCCATAAATTTGGGTCCGCTATACACATTTTCATATTTCATGGACGCAAATATGGGCATAAATTAAGGTCCACTAAGGCCAATAAGATATATATATATATGTATAGTGTACAGAACTGCATGTGATCTTCGTGCATAGGATGTATACTTAGGCTAACAATGCTAACTTAGTAAGGCAACCTTAGTTCTTTTATCTTAAAACAAAAACACTCTTCTTCAAACTTACCACCAACTAGGCCTATAGCTGCAGATGTTATAGCTGCAGATGTGCACCGTCTGACTTGTCTTGGTGACAGGAGCTCTGTGTCACCAGCATCGTAACCTGGCAACCACTACTAGCTGGCACAAGGACAGTAGCTGACAGTGCAGTTGATTGCGATTGACAAGAGCTGACACCTAGGTGAGCAGGAGCAGTCATGGATGACTGAGCCGATCATTAAGGGTAATTGATAATTATTACAGTATTTCGCAATAAGGTGAAATCTGACATACGCACATGTCCCTAGTTGCTGTTGTGTAAACATAAACAAAGAGCCTCGCAAGAAATGGGCCTGCTAATTATATTGTCAGTGGATATAACCCAAGACTCGTGATTTATTTGGTAATCGAATGACAATACTAAAAGATCAATAGTACTGTTTATATTTAATCCTGTGCGTTTTTCCTTCTAAAACTTCTATATTTTTGAGCATTTGCATTGACAGGCAATTTATCCATAACATCCGGGGCTGTTGGCACGACTGACGCAAGATGGCGAAGATCAGCTGAAACGTCCAGCGGAGCGGTGGCTGCAAGAACTGGTTGCAGTGGTGCGCCATTCTATATCTAGGTGTCATCAGGCAATGAAGTCAGTTTGGGCAAAGGCTTAATATCATGGATCCACTGACAAGTTTGTTCGATCATGGCTTTGACGACGGCAACGAAATGCCAGAAGTCCTTCCGCCCGAGGTAACTGGCCTGCTTTGATTTTGACAACTTGTCACTTGGCGCGTTGATCACATATTATCACTCTTGTGTTTGTTTATCTAAGTTGTTTTAAATGTTGATTACGATATGAATTTACTGTTCCTATGCGTGATTAGGCTATGAAAACACCTTGGTTGACTTTTTTTTCTTTTCTTCATTTTCACTAGTCCAGATTATGTCTTTGTTTTCATGTTGTTGGTAAACAGTGCTATTTTTAGCTTGCTCTGACTCGATGGGCCGCTTCCTCCAGCTGTTCAGAGTAACTTGACATTTAACCAGGCCTTGGGAAAGGCCAAGTTCAATGCCTGTTCCATTCACTTATAAATGCATGTTAAAATTAACAATGATGAACATAGCTAAAAGTTTCAATAAATTTCATATACATGTTGTTTTGTTTGTAGTGAATCTGCATTACTTTGTTCACTGATGATTGAGAACAATGGTGTTTTCCCCTATCAAATATGAGCTTTGTTGTAGGACTATTCTTTGTCTCATTGAAGCATAATGTAAAATGTCTTTCATCACTGAACTTAACATATGTAATTATTATCAATTCTGTAGTTATTTCATGAATGATTAACCAGAAATGCTGTCTAAGCAAATTAAAAATTTAAAAAAAACCAAGTACAATTATCTACAAAGAGAGTCCGATGCTCTGCTGCCTTGCATATGTAATTATTGTGCAATAACTCTACAAGAAGCACATAAAACAGTTGTGTAGCTGACTGGTTTATCAAGGATATTACAACACTACAGTACGATTCAAAGTAAATGTCCACCTGTTTTTTGGCCATATATTGCACAAATGGCATTGAGCAGCACAAGATGGACAGAAATATTCACAAGAATTAGAATCCCAAGTATCTTATTTCAACAAATAACTTGAAGTTTACTATATTCTTCATTGTATTTTCTGCTGCTTCTTTGTGACCATAAAAAATGGCTACAATGATGAAAAAGTGGCAAAAAATGATCATTGCAAAGATAGGAAATTTGTAGTAAATGACATTGATGTAAAAATAAGACCAAAGAACAAGTGGATATTTATTTTGGTTTATACTATAACTGTGTAGTAAATGAATGTTTTATTAAAGCATTTAATTCCTTTCTTATTCCAGATTGAGGAGGGGAATGTTGAGTACAAGGTGTGTATCTCTAAGTTTTTCTCTGTACATGTACTTGTAAACTTGGTATCCTGCCCTATTCAGATAACTCTAACTTTCTGAATAAAAATGTTCACTTTTGTTTTCATATCAATTACAGCTGAAATTAGTAAATCCTTCAGACTACAGATTTGAGCATCTGGTTACACAAATGAAATGGCGGCTCCAAGAGGGACAGGGAGAGGCCATATACGAGATTGGAGTTGAAGACAGTGGAATGTTGGCCGGACTGACAGAAATTGAGATGCAGGCATCTCTTCATACTCTCAGTCGCATGGCTCAAAGGTAGGCACATTTTGAATTCTTTCACATTATAGTTTCTTGGTTAGATTAGATTGTTGAGAAAGACTTGAGTCTATTTATAGATCCTATGCCGTCACTGTTGTAGCATTGATGACAGCACAATTAGCCTGTTATAGTTCAGATTAAAGAGTCAACAAGTCTCTCTTATCATATCCACTATATAGATGGGTTACAGAGTTATTGTCTCTGATGGATCTAATCATCTTAGATGTACAATAAATTATCAGTAATGTTCCTGAAAACACTCCACACTCTATATTTAAAGAAATTTGAAGTTATGAATGAGTCATAGCCATTTGGTTTCATTAAAAGAGTGAGATCTGATTTAAGCTTTCAGCTATCTTGATGTTGGCTAAATCTATAAGAATATGTCATTCTGTTTCTATCTTTCCCCTGCCTGGTATGGTAAATTTCATCATTTTAAAGCTGTGTTACCAGCTAGTGATGTGTTGTGCGTAATGGCACCATTGTCACTTTTACTGAAGATTATAATAAGGGATTTATGCAAAGCCTCTAAGAGGATTAATAACGTTCGTGAATCTACTCTGCTTGAATTTCTGTGAACTTTGATAATGCGTGATGGGCTGTGCACCACACAGTTTGATATGCACAAGGAAATTTCAGCTTTTATCAATGTAATTTCTATGAAGATTGACTAAATTTCATTTTTGAATGTTGATTGATGTTGATCGATATTGTAAGATTGATTAAATTTCATTGTTCTGCTGTTAGGGATAATCAATAAATAGACCCAGGAAATTTATATCACCTTGAACTGAGTTGACTTCCAAGGTGTAGATAATGTTATGCTGTAAACTTGGCAGAGTAACATGTGGGATTGGATAAGGGCCAGGTTAACATGGTGAACAAAAATCTAACTTATAACTATTAAATATATATCTTGTTGTTGTATGTAGTCAATCCAAAAATTAGAACTATACACACTTTCAAAATTTGATTGTGAGTCATTAATAAAAGTATTTAATTAGCGTAATGTGTCATCGGATTCTTGGGTATCATTCTAATACGCATTTATATGTAAGTCAGTGGCTGTATGGGTTCCAATTTATTAACCTTTTATTCTACAAAAGGAGTCATCATTGTTCATTAGTTCTTCAGTATGTATTCACTATTTACTTATGACCAGGCAGAAGTGTCTGAATAATAGTTGGCACCATTTTAGATAAATGAAGGTCAATTTCTCATTTATCTCTGACTGTCACTTATTGATCAATCGTAACGAGATTGATGGGTTATTGCAGTGTTGGCCTATTAAATTGTGGTGTGATCTGTTTTCCTTTCAATGGAGTACTCTCTATTACAATCTGTCTGTGTTAGGGAGTTTTTTTTTAATTGCCCTGACAACGTAATGATGCAATTGACTGTCCTGTTCAATGCTCAACTTCGTTTATCACAAAGAACTATAAGGTTGCCTTACTAAGTTAGCATTGTGTTATCTCTGATGTCAGGACTGATGAACTGGTCTACTAGTAATTTGTTCACAATGCTTATGCTGTTAAACTCAGGTCATCGAAATTGGCCAGGTCATCGAAATTGGCAACCCCCACAAACACAGTTACACACTACTTCATAAATTGTTGTAAAACTAACTTTTCCGATCAATTAAAATGTTCTGAAACTTAGACAGGCATCTTAAAAATGTTGGTGATAATTTATTTTGAATGGCCAGTTTCGATGACCCTGAGTGTACTATGGTTTATGAAGTTCTTTGGTAGAGTGGTGACCAAAGATTTTGTGTGAACTTTACCTTGATATTGAGAGCTGAACTTATGCTTTCAAAAGTGTCAGTCATTAAAAATGTTTTTAAGATCATCATTACATATGTATCAGGTTAAAAAAACGAACTAAATGTTAACTGGGATGGAGGCAGCAGGTTGTGGTTTTTAATAACTATTGATTATTGTAAGGTGTGTAGGAAATTATGCAGTTGGTTTATATTAGGTATATTTTCACATATTTTTGTAATTTGCCAGGTTATGTTTATACATTGTTGATCCATTTTTCTCAGGGATTGAAGATTTAATTGTTCTGCATCATTGTCGGTTTTTAGTTACTTTTAAATGATAGAGGCCTTGTGTTCTCATCTACATACCTAGTTTTTCTTTTTCTTTTGTAAGTTGCAAATGCTTTGGTTTTAGTATTATGCAAATCTTTTTTAACCTGTGTGTCAGGTGCGATCCTAAGACAGGGTGCAAAACTGTTGCTGTTGTCAGTTTGTACATGCCACAATATACATAAATATCTGGATGTACTGAATATTGGCTGCCTCTAATGTGAAAATACATGTTTACTGTAATTTTTATGTCCAAAGATATACGAAGTAGGCCTATAGTAACACTTAAAATCATATTTGTAAATACTCTTTGCAGATTAAATGCTGACATAACAGTATTACGAGAAAAAGTAGTAGAAAGTGATGATGGCAGAAGTCGGAGAAAAGTTGCAGAGATTCTCATTAGAAAAGTTCCTGAGAGTCAACAGGTAAAAAAGTTATGGATAGTTGAGTTCCTCATATTTGATGCCTGCTACCAAAAAATTAGGAGTTTGTTATAATGAACTTATTCCGCTGAAATGATTTGTTTTTAATTTCGTTTTCAGTTTATTGATTTACGACTGGCGGTACTGGGAAATGTTGATGCGGGAAAGAGCACACTGCTTGGGGTGTTAACTCAGGGAGAACTGGACAATGGACGGGGGAGAGCTCGTCTGAACCTTTTCCGTCATTTGCATGAAATTCAGTCTGGAAGAACATCAAGTATCAGTCATGAAATTCTTGGATTTGACAGCCAGGGACATGTATGTGTTGTTTATCCCATTAGACTAGGCTTCTGATTGTTTCTACCCTTAATTAATGCTGTTAATCTCTGAACTCTTGAATTTAAAGTTTGGAATTGTTTATCTTCAGGTGGTAAACTACAGCGAGTCTCGAACGGTTGAGGAAATCTGTGAAAATTCTACGAAGCTAATAACCTTAATAGATTTATGTGGTCATCATAAGTACCTCAAAACCACCATTTTTGGATTAACAGGCTATTCTCCTGACTTTGCCATGCTTGTGGTCAGTGCAAATACAGGGATAGGTAAGTTATTGTTTATGGTCATATTTTTAATCTATACTAATCTCTTCAAGTCTCTGATCTGCTGGTTTATCATGTTTTGTTGGTAATCATCATAAAATGTGTAAATGATGTCCTTTATGTAAGACACAATTTGCTGTGTACATGTCATGTAAATGGTTTCATGTATTTCTATTACAGCTGGAACCACAAAGGAACATCTGGGTTACGCACTAGCACTTGGGGTGCCCATCTTTGTAGTGGTCAGTAAGGTGGACCAGTGCGGGGCAAGATTGTTAGAGAGGACCGTCAGACAACTTGAAAAATTACTAAAATCTCCAGGATGCAAGAAAGTGCCGTTCAGAGTGGAAACTGAGGATGATGCACTAACAGCAGCTGCATCTTTCCGTAGTGAGAGGTAAGAAATATCCAATTAGGTTAAAAAGACCAATTTTTTATGGAGAGTAGTTAGGCTGGAGCAGTTTCACATTTTTCATTACAACCAGTCCAATTTTTATGAAATAATTGATCATTCATCATATTTTCATATGCATTTACATCATATAGAATACTGAATACGCTTATATCTGATGTGCACCTCAACAATCACCTAATCATTCTCTGAACAACGTGTGTAAAATAGTCACATTCTCTTGACCTCTTCCATTGCATAGAGTTAAACCTGCCCCAGAAAGTCAAGCACAGACTTCAAGGAAACGCAAGTCAGAGACGCATGTCGATGCTTTGGCTGTAGGTCCTACACAGCCATTAAGTTCTCTGTTCCATTCCATTTCATTGAGCTCATTAAAGAAACGCCATTCGTCATCATCACAGTGGTCTGCATCTTGTTCTCATAACATTCCATCATCCCAGGAATTGTCATGGCATAATCAGAAATCTACATCAGTTGTAGCAGAAGCTAAATCTGTCACTGGAACATCATCAATTGCAGAAGCGTCACCATTCGGACAAAACTCTCCTACAGCTTCTCAAGATTTATCATCCCCCACCATAATATCCTCAAACCCAGTCCAGAAAACCACCTCTCTTGTCGTTCTGCCACCAAGCGCTTGCACCAGGTCATCATCCTCATTTTACAGCTCCTTACCACTATCATCGATTTCTCAGCGGTACATATGCTTCTTAATCCAGCATCGTTTTACTAACGGAGAAACTGACTCTGTCAGTTCTCCGTTTATCTAATTGGTCTGTGCTGAAATGGGTGAGCTGAGCAGTTGTCACCAACCTAAAATTGTTCTTTTCTTAGCAATGAGGCTTTAATGCAAAAATCTGCTCTGCATTTACTGTTGCCCTATCTGAAAGGTTAATTTAGCATCCTCTGTGGGGTGTCACAGTATTGTCCCTGTACTGTAAAATACTTAAATCAAACCAATTTCAGATTATCGATCATAATCACATCAGCAGAATTCGATTTGAAGACCCGCCGGCCCCCTGTACAACTCAGCTAGTCCTTCCAACTACAAATTGCATCCGCCCAGCCCGATTTGCGTTTCTTGATCCAGTTTACAACCGTTGCCTGGAAAAACAGCGGAAATGACTCAAATTACAAAAAATTAACCGTTCACTGCTGTTATGTAAAATAGTATGATATAGAAAATCAAGGAAACCTGTGTTTTGAAGATCTCTGCTTTACAATTTAAGATGAAATCTCTGTTTTATTGACAATTATTGTGTTAAGAAAGTGAGCGAATTCCATTGAAGGCCAAGGACTGTCATTTTAGCTAGAAATTCTCAAGTGATTGTTAAGTAGTTAGGATCTTCAAGGTATTCGGCATAGACCTAATAGTTAAAGTGACCGCAAGATGCGTGCTCTGTTTCTCAATTATGAGAACCATCAGGTCTAGTTCACGTCATAGTGCTCATCAGAAAAATATTGTAGGGAATTTTTTTTTTATTGCGCCATTTCCTCAGCATACTGATAGGATGAAATTGAGCTTCATGCATGAGGTTCTAAATAGACTAATATAAAGTGCTTTTGAAGCCATCATTATATAGCCAGATTTTGGTTAATTCCTTTTTGGCACAGATTAGCTTCGCTTATATAGGTGAGCATCATGTGTATATAGTGTGTATGTACAGTGTGAAGTAACTTTTGTATTGCACTAAGTAGCATGTTTAAAATTGTCGTTATGAAAACGAGTAAAACCGATATTTTGTTTCATTTCAGCATCTGTCCAATCTTCCTAACATCTAGTGTAACCGGGGAAAAACTTGATTTATTGACTAAGTTCTTGAATGTGCTGCCACCATTACATAACCCCAAAGAAAGGGAGCAGATTATGCAAGAATACACTGAAATGCAGGTAATAACTACAAGCAGACGCATTTGTTATTTTATGCTCATTATCAGTATGTTTCAACTTCATGTGATCGCTTGGCAATCAATAGACCTCCTTCATCACAATTGTATGAGATATATCCAGACAAAATATATATTTGAAAAAGCTGATATTGAAAAAATCAGTAATGCTAATCATGTCAGTTATCATGATTGGAATGTCTGGAATGATTGTAATCGTGTTCGTTATCTTTATCCTGATCATGATTTTTTATTTGTTTATCTGATTCTCCTTGTAGTTGGAAAGAAAATACACTGTATTTGCAATTTAGCTAACAAGCACTAGTAATTTAATTTGGTATTTTCTTATTGTTCTGATCATTTTGCCCTGTTATATCAATAATATTAAATTTATATGTGCTAAATATTCTCCAGATTGATGAGATCTATTTCATTGGAGGAGTGGGTGTCATTGCTGGAGGGACACTGTTACGGGGGACCATAAAAGAGGGTGACGCTCTAGTAGCCGGCCCCACTGATGATGGGGAATTCCTTAATTGTTCTGTACAGTCATTACATCGAAACCGAATGCCATGTCGGACGGTAATTGCTGGTCAAGCTGCCTGTGTCTCATTGGGGCAGTTCGAAGATTGTCACATACGTAAGGTGAGTTACTGATTATATTTGCATCAGATTTGTTAGTTTGGATATAAGTGAATAATATTGCCCGTATGAATTGAAGTATTATGAAGTGACATTTTGAGGTAATGTAAAAGGCTCATGTCAGTCGACTAGTTGCGGATTATTATCAAGTCGGCAAACTGATTATTAAGTGGCAATTATATTATCAAAAAATATTATAATTTTAATTGCAATCTCTACTTTTTCAGGGCATGGTGCTGCTGAGCCCAGAACTAACACCTCGGGCTTGTCTAGAATTTGAAGCGGATGTATATTTGCTATTTCACTCAAACTACATATGCAAAGGATTTCAAACAGTGGTGCATGTAGGCAATGTCTGTCAGACAGCAAAAATTATCAAAATGAACAAGGTGTGTGTACGTAAGGTGTTGTAGTAAAACTATAATTCTATGTTAGTGATGTGTTGAGGTTGTTTTTGCTGTAAAAAAAAGAAAGTAAAATATCTTACAAGAGATGACAATACCAAATTATCACTAGTTTGACTGCTTAATTTGATTTTAGTGGTGGTATTTGGAATATGGTATACCAAGACCAATTCTTATTTACTTGGGTTTAAAAATGACCTTCAGAAATTAGTTGTTGTTTATCATTGTTGATTATGGTCTTAATGCCAAGGGAATGGACTGTTTTTACGCATAGCATTGTAATTAAAAATGTAATTGGTTAGCTTGCCTTGTGAGCTGTTGTTTGTTTACATCAATCTGATGTCTGTTTTTCTGTTTCTAGGGTTGCATACAAACAAATGAGAAGGCTGTGGTCACCTTCCGTTTTAACAACAGACCAGAATTTGTCCGAACAGGGGCACGGCTACTGTTCCGCGAAGGACGTACAAAAGGAATGGGAGAAATCACGCGCATATTTCCTGTCGATCTTCCAATTAGGTGAACATTGTAAAAAGGATAAATTTAACACCTGACGGAAAGCACAAACACAATGATTAGATTTAAGCTCATCATGAGATCTTTATTTTCACAGTGACTCTGGCGCCTAATAAATAATAACAAATTCAGAAAATATTCACACATAAGTTGCAGCTGCAGCAATTGTTGGTCATTATTTCAAGCTGCAACTTTCGTTTTAACTTTTGACTGAATGTTGGTTTCTGATGGTTTCTTTGCTCTGCTTTTATTATTTACAGTTTAATTCTTGTGGGTTTGTTGTCAAACTCTTTTCAAGCATTTTCTCAAATTTTACATGATTTACATAAGTCTTATCTGTTGTTGTTGCTGTTCAATTTTATTGACATACTTTTTTCTCTACAATAACTGAAGTTAAGTTTGAATGTGCACTTGGAGAATGGATATACTATAAAAATAGTAAAGTGTTTGACCATGAAATATTGGATGTATTCTTTTAACAAACAAAATATGAATGTAATTAAATCTGCATGTTAAACAGTTATCAATATTTGCCTGCTGTATGTTGTTATTGTCCAAGCTGTATTTATAATTTAAATTCTAGATGAAAATGATTTACTAGATAATCAGCTTTTCAAAACAAAAAAAACCAAAACAACACTCTTAACATGAACTGAGATTGTGTGATAACCACTGTGTAAAAGTTAGCAGAATTGTATAACCCTGCAGTGATGTGTGATTACTTCCATGAAGTGTTTGGTGTTCTTGCCGTATCGGTGTAGTTTCTTATAGTATTGGATGAAATCCATCATGATGTATTGTCGACCACTACTGCATGCCAATCATGTTACGGCGTTTTACAATTTTGTAATTTTCCACCAAGAAATCTCCACCAGTGGTTTTTTCCCAGTCATTGTAGTTGTAGGTTCACTTAACCTAATATATCAGATTTGTAACTTAATGAATTAGGAATGTTACGTGTACATAGAAAAGTACATCTGTGTTATATTATTATGAATATGCCTGAATGTTAATTAAATTGTTATTTAAAAACCTTACTTGAGACTTTGTGTGATTCCAGTTTGAAAAGTCTCTGGTGTAATGAGATTGTGATTTTCATCAGGAATGTTCTGTTATATGTTATATGGAATTCATGAAAAATAATAGAAAAAGTTAAATTTCAAAAATGAAAATACTAGAAAAATTAAATTTCTTGCTTTATTGTATGGAAATGCTGCTCTTACAAAAGACAAAATTTTGATATGATGAAGTGGGCATACTAGATACAATGCAAGATTTGCTATGCCTATTGCAGTGGCGCATATACACTCAACTGCAAAAGTGTAGGTGTGTATTCTTTGTAAGAAGTTTTATTGATCCTGAAGTTCCTGAGGACTCCGAAACAATTAAGTTCACAACTTCGGTGTCTATGCCTCGGGTCTTGTTTATGACAATAGGGAATGTGTTTCTTTTTGGAATTTTTCTGTCCAATGTTTGGTTTCAATTTGCAGGGCCAAATTGACTAGTGCCATGACCGGGTGTACCCTACTGTCTTCCAAGGCAGGCAGGATTTTTGGCCTAAGTAGCAATCAAACAGGCCCTGCATTCCCCCCCCCCCCCCCACCCCAAAAAAAAAGCTTGATGTCAAAATGTTGATGTCAAGAGGTCCACATGTCAATATGTCGACATGTCAAAATGTTGATGTCAAGATATGTAAAGGAAATATTTTTGGCTTTTGTGAAAATTTTTCACAGCCTTTCAAAGCATATCTTGATTTCTTGTGTCAGATAGCCTTATGTGATAAACAAGGCCTGACCAGGGACACAGTAAGTTGTCATACTTCGGTGAACATCCGTTTCTGGTTCTCTGGCCCTTCTGGATTAATTTTCTTAAAGCATTAGTCACCAAGACCAAGGTATTGTGTTTCTTCTGTTGAGTTACAGCCCTGATGTAGGGACTGATGGATCGGTCTACTGTTAAAGGGTTTTTTCTTATTCTTTATCTAATTAAGAACACCAGTTGGGTTGGGATTAATGAAAATGATGAGAGGGCCTGTACAAATGTAAACCTCAAAATAGTGTAGGGTTAAAATCAATGCCAAAACTTGACCGTTTTTTTTCTGATGCTGATTGAACTTTTTTTCTCGAAAAGTAGTAATAGGATGTTCAAAATCATCACTGTGTTTAATCACTAGCAAGCTATTGAATTAAGGCTGAAATCATGTTGCCTGAGCACAGGAAAATGACATTATATGGTCTTCAGGTTGTAAAATGCCTTTGCTGCGTTCGTTCCAGAGGAGTTTCTTTTTTTTCGTAGCAACGGGTACAGCAACATCACGAAAGTGCTCACAAAGCTTGTGTGCCATACCATTTCCAACAATGGCTTTAAATGTCTGTCTCAGAGAAAACCATGCAACTTTGAAAAAATATATTTCCGCATGTGAGGATTCTATTTTACTAATTTTCGTAACTAACAAGTGATGAAATTTTGAAAAATGTAATATTTCCTTAACTATCAAACACTCGCGGGTTTCTTACTTCAATAGTACTTTTAAAATATTGATTGAGAAATGCCCAAATTAAAGCATCACCATGGGAGATATAAGGCCTTGAATAAGGCATAATTTTCAAAAAAATTCCACACTGGCCGAACTAAGACAGGAAAAATGTAATTTTTTCCGAAGTCTGTATTTTGTATAGTTCTTTATCTATATTTTCATACTCATTTTACGGAAAGACCAATGAAAATGCTGCATTTTCACTGTGGCCAACCCAGATTTTTGGCCCACTTTTTAAAATTTTTTAAATAGACCCCTTTTCAAGCGCCCACTTCAGGAAAACTATTATAGATATCGCTTTTATCTTCGTTTGAAAGATGTATCTTTTCATATACCAAATATGAAATATCTGAGATAATGCGGAAAGGTTTGCATGATTTTCTCTGAGACTGACAGTTAAAGCTTTCTTAGTCACGGGAACAGACTAGTATGTCTGGACTTTACTGGAACCACTTTACCCTGATTGGCTAGTGACAAATATGTAATATTTGCACAGCCAAATCTCTACAGCTAGTGGAAGTCAGTCTGGTACATCAATTGAACAAATCTCTATATTATAAGTCTTTAAGTTGGACATTTCCAAATACAGGTTCTGCATATTCTCAGAATACAACTTCTCATCCAGTCACATCATGGAAAATGGGTCTGTATCGTGACAAAAAAGTCTGTATCATCTAATTCACTTGGGCTCCCAGGATGGTAATCTCGACATTAAGTCACTATCCTGACCTAACTTGGTCATCCTTAGGTGGACCATACAACAAATATGTACAAGGTGGAAATTAAATGTGATCAAAGCCTTAGATTGTAGGCATGCACTAATTTAACTGTCTTATGCAAAGAACTCGAGTTAACCTAAGGCTGGAATGGGTTGCAATGGTGCCACAAGAGGTTCTAGCTTCAGTTAACAAGTTTGACGCATCTGGCTTAAGTGGCAATATCTTTCTGCAAATCAAGTCTAAAGAATTCCTTAAAAATGTTGTAACACCAACAACATGACCTTCTAAATTAAGGCGGTTATAATCCTATAGATCTTACGAACTACGACTTGTTAATTTCAGCCCAATCTTCATCTGATAGAGTCTGGTGCATGCAGGACAAGCCCGAAGGGAAGAGGTAGTTTTGGCGGGACTCAGAATTGGTCATACTTGGTTAACCTGCTCTTACCTCCTACAAGGAGAGCCTCAGCTCATATGTGACCTCTGCACTGGGACCTTAACTGTAGTACTGACTCCCTGAAGGACCTGTTTGCAAAGGTGGACCCTGTTTTATACATTTTTCTAAAGGTTACAATCTTTCCCACAAGATCTGACTTTCCCTTTCACATTTATCAGTGACATTTTGGCATCTTAACATCAACATACTGACATGCTGCCACAGTCAGCATTTTCAGGTTTTTCGTGATATGACAAGCAGAATAAACCAATCACGACGACATAACTGGCTATTCTGTCATTTGTGATGTCATCAATCTAAATGTAAAGAGTCCATCTTTACTCAGACAAAAAATACACAGCTATTCTGATGGATGGTATCACACCCTGCTGGTTTGTCACACACTTACAACATGCCCATACCCAGGATAAGTGTTTTTGTCTTAACTTTTAGTTTAATTATTCTGCTGATGCAAATGCTGATTATATTCGTAGGACCTTTCTCCTATTTAGTTCTTAATTCATCCATGACTGAAAGAAAGGTCTGTCAGTCTTTGTTTGACTTCTTTAAGAGATACAAAGGATGGTGGAAATTTATCACAATTACGCCATGGCAAGCCCATCTTTGCATGCAGAATTTTCAAGCATGACAAACAAGATATTGTTCATGTTTACAGTTCGGTGGAAATTTATTTGAAGGAGTTAAAGGTTGTCCAATGCGTGGTTCCATTACACAAGGCCAATTTCAATCGTCATGACCTCTTTTGTGCTCACAATCTGATGTTTGGCTTTAGTGCAACTGGGTCAGTTTCCCAATGATATATAAAATGAACACACTAGGTAATTGGTGACTCAGTTGTAAATTCTAAAGTTACCCTGCTTATCCAGTGCATGTAGTGCTGATAATTTTGCCTGAACTTTCATATGGCTACCTGATATCTGGTGTGGCATGTGGACAATGTTGGTTCGTTGAGCTTCGGGGCTCTCTGTCAGTTAGGGACCAAGGAAATATTTTCTTTAGCATTTATTTTGCTGTTGTGTGTACAGTGTGTGATGTTAAACCGTGGATGGTTAAACCAAGTATTCTTCTAGTTATGAAGATTTATTAGTCATATTTATTAATTAAAATTTTTGCGTTTTGGATCAATATTATCTGTGTTTGATTTGATATTGATCTTATTTAGATTGGAATTTGTTTTGTTTTGTATTGTGTATCCAATCAGCAAAACAATAGCATTTATTTTCCGACATTTTATTTATTTCACATAATAGTGTTGACATGGCATATATAGTGCTGCTCACTCTAAAGAATAATATATTTCTGGAAGATTGACATTGCATCATTCAGATTACATGACAAGAGAGAATGGAAGGGGCACTGTTAGCAGACCACTATTGAAACTTAAATTTTTTTTAGCAGTACTATGTTGTATTTTTGTGTACTTAATCTCAATGTACCATAAAGATACATGAAGACTTGTGCCATGAATTTCTGTACAAACTTCAATAGTTAACAGATTTGTGTCCATCATTTGTTCAAGATGATTGCACTTACAGTGGAGCAGATAAAAGCAATATTTGATAAGAATCGTGCAAATTATGATACAAGCCTGAACTTTGGTGGAGTTGTTCGCCTTAGGTTCCTAATCAAATTTGCCCGATTGGCCATTTGAAAATTCAAGATGGCAGCCATTTTTCAAAATGGCCACCAAATCGGCCTCTTGAAGTTGATTTTTGTCATATAAATGTGTGTAGTTGTTCGATTTGAATGATCTTGGTGCGGATTCCTATGTTTTTGAAGTATACTTGAATGGATTTTACTATTAGTGTAGCCTTCTGACTTAAACTTCTTCTCATTCTGCGCAATTTAAATTTTTTATACTTTGCTATTCAGTGTGGCATTAACTACTCGTAACTATGCCTGTGGTGTAGGGTATTGTGGTAGAACCTTTGTTTCTACAGTAAGTCACATCCTTTGTATGGACTGCTGGCCTGCCTCTCATCTATGGCTCCAAGAAGATGCTAGTGCACAACAATGCCCTCACAAATGGTGTTGGTTTGTGGGGGAACCAAATGAGGGTAGCACACAGATAGAACGCATGAGGTGGATGAAACATATGATTGTAAGATCAAGGCCTCTGACCATTCCTTTCATCGACATTTTCAGTTCATTGTCTAGTAGCTTGAAGGAATTTTAAAGGAGTGATAGCCTTGCGCTACCCAAGGGAACATTGGGGACATCGCTATTGTAAAACTTAAAAGGCATTCAGTGTTAGCAACAACTTCTATCCTACCAAATTCTGCCTAACCAGCTTCAATCCAGTTAGGCAGCTGCACATGAATTGATAGGACGTAGAGCAGGACCCAAGGATTATAGTTATCTTGATAGTGTACATACTACATGCATAGTACATGGGACACTGAATGGATAATTGGACTGAGTGTAGGGCAAATGCAAGAACTTAGTTGCATTCCACAGAAGACAGTGCCCATTATACTTTTACAGGGTGGTAAAAGGATAAACCCTCAACCCTGAATGGCAGACTGGCCATGGACCCGAGCTTTATTCGAGAAGTAAGGAACATTAACTGGACCAAGTGTTGACCGTGTCAGCATAAGAATAAAGATCTGAAGTCTCCCAATGCCAATCCTGCCAAATATGGGAAAAATGGCAATTTTGAAACTTTAAGTCAACATAAGTTGTTAAGTGTAGTTCTTAATTAATATTTTTACAAACTTTGCACAATTTCTGAGAGCATATTGAAGCTACTTCTCATAAGTGATTATGATGTAAGTGTGCCTGCATTTTGTACGAATATTAATTCATGTGGGCTACAGATGTTGCTACCTAGCTTTATGACAGGGTGTATATTTATCAGATTTGAGATGTGAAACATCTCTCATCGAGGCCAGTCTTCAATTGCCTGTTTTTGCCTTTTAATAGCACCTGTTCATTACAGCTAACTGAAGATATTTTTGACCTAAAAAATTAAGCTTGCCAGAACTATTGGAGTGCTATAAGCTGAGTGCTTCAATATTGCAGTGCACACTGGCCCATTTCCAAGATACATCCAATCAAAATTGTGCAAATGTTGGGCCGTCTGGCATGCCATCTCAGGTACACCTCTGTAACTTATGCCCAAGTGATCAGGTAAGTTCATGTTTTTTTTGCACTCTTTATCAAACAGGTTTGTGTGTTTCGGCAAATATATTTTATTATATAAACAAAACAAGCACAAGAAATTATAACAAAGTTTCACCACAAATCAATCGATTGTTTATTTTACTCGGAGTTGCAGTGACTTTTTTTTTCAACATAAAAATGGATCATAGCCTGGGCACCTTAGTTGCCTAACAATGAGGTATGTGCTATAAAAATGTGAAATTGCAATATTTGCATCAACAAAAAAAGTCAGCAAAACCAATTACAGAATTTAAAACAAAAATCCTGATACTAAACACATTTTGTTATCTTACACAGGAGAACATGGTAAAATACTAGGTACTAAAGAAGGGGGTCTAGTTATACTACAAACAATGCAAAATTTACACACCATGGGACTTTGGTTATTGTGCCATATGTACAGAATAACCTCTGCTATATGTGGCATTCTTTAAAAGCTGAAATTGGCAGTTTAATTGGTATTTGTTTGCAAGTTTCACCATAAGAACACAAGGTATGAACACATTTATACTCCACACAACTTTAGTTCTTGAACTGATTTATTGATTAAATGTCCAAGATTTCAAAAAATCTATGATTGACCATTACCATTTACCAAACAACTTTTTTTTTAAATTTTAAAGTCCTGTCAAGATAGTAGAGAACAAAAACTGTGTGGAGAAGTGTTGGTTACCCGTGGTCCCTTATGTTATTGTGAAAGCATCAGAATGGTCACAAATTGACCAATGGTCAAGAGTGGATTGCTTGTATGTGAGAAAATTCATACAAGTAAAAGTTCCAGAAAAAAGCTATCAGAATATGAAAGTTTACAAAATGCCACAGAAATGTATCAGAGGTTTCTCCTTTTGCACAGCACCTAAATATACAATTAATAAGCGAAAAAGGTATTTACAGAAAACTTGAGCAGATTTTAATTGGTGACTGTCGTTTGCTCAACAGGGCACAGAGTGAGAAAGGCTCTAATAATGCCCAATCTACTCATCTCCAATGGAATTGGGGAGCAAATAATCGGTGAATTCAAATATATATGAAATGAAGTGGGCCCATACTGCAAGCAACAACTAAAACTCAAGTATTTTGGTCAAGATAGAATATTAAATGTATGGAGCGTCAACATTTTTTGTCTATCTTAATCAAACAGATTTTGTTTATAAAAATGTGCAAACGAAGGCACGGCAGTATTGAACTACTGAGACCATATTTCATTCACAGTTTTAGCAAAAAAATTAAAAAAATTCACTTGCTCCTCTGTTTATTATTACAGTTGACCATATATATGAACCATTTATACAGTTTACCATATATATGAACCTTTTATTATCAGGATGTCCATTTACAATAAAGCATGATGCCACATTGAACTGTATGACTGCATAAATGACAATGATCCTGCACATTTGCAATTACAAAAAAGCTCCCACTGTTTTCAAGAGAGATCAGGGTGCAATCAGAAAGTTGCCAAGGTCATATTGCAACTTGTTATCACAAGCAATATCATGATCACATTTAAATTAGTACTCATGCTGTAGTATACGTGTGTGCAGGATGTATTGTGTAAAAGTGAAACAATGATTTTACATTCAAAGAGTACATGTAAGTAACAAATAAATACATAGTCCCACCCTCATAACATTTATTAATAACTATATAATTCGTAACCTTTCACTCAATATTCAGGTACATAACTCATCAGTTTTCATATTATAAAACGAGAACAACTCTCTCACATCGCATAAAAACAACTTTACACAAATTACAAACTAAAAACATTTCACATCAAAACAAAGTCTAAACCAAGGAAGCATGCAAGAGTTAAAACTGCCAATAAAAACGCAGTACCGAGATAGGTAAAATGAAACACTCCAGAAACTATGAAGCCTATGAATCTGAATTGGTGTCATTTCTTGCTTTTCATATTTGCCGCCGAACTTCGCAATTCATAAACAAAAATGCAACATTCACCTTCTCGCTTTGCACTGAAAAGTCTTAAAAACACTATTGTTGGTTCTACCAAGAACTTCGGAAGTATAATTGTATATATAATATATAGTTACAATGATTTGTGTCTATGCCAGTAGTCTAAATTGGCTATTTATGTGCAATTAGTTAATTGAAGAAATCTGTCATTTATATAAAGGCCAAAATTGGCCCACAATGGCTAATAATAATGTCACGCTGGCTATTACTACCACCCTTACCCCCACCACCACTACTACCCCATTACCTATTATGCTACATTTTGGCCAACTTGGGCTTGTATTACACCCACAGAAATACTGTTTATAGCAATGAAATGCGCGATATGTAACTGACATTATACAGAGGAACACAAGCGGGAATAAACGAAGCACCCAAATAGCCCTTACTAAATTTCTCGCAAGATGAGAAGAACAATGAATGTCAAGTTCAAGGACGAAAATGACAAGCAAGAAATGACACCAATTCTACTTCATAAGAAACCATGGTAAATTCCTAACATTGTGAAAGATAACTAGACCCAAAAGTGCCTCATTTCAGCACCATCTAAGTAAAAAAAGGACTGAGTAAGTGACAAACAACTTAGCTCGTTCCTTAACCAACATTAAGTCCTTGAGAAATTGATAACATATAAACATTTAGTTACATATAACATTGAACATGAAACATATAAATTATAAAATGTTAAAAATACGCATTAGTTATGATCAATACAATAAAGGCAACAATAAAATGATGAAAACAGAATTTGAATATATTGACTAGGTGGATTTGAACATAAAATAGTGAGGTGTGAGGTGAATGATTAAATGACAATGTAAATGAATGGAAGAGTATGTCTCAATTAACGATTCACTCCAGCTAAAAAATGTTTGCTGTCAAAATATCTTCGCGCATAAAAAACTTGATGTGATACATCCTACTGTAGTACAGCAACCCTTACTAATTCTCAAAACACATTCCACCTGATTTCAAAAATTCTGTTCAGGCACCTAACTCATCAAATGCAACAATGCTATAACATTGTTTTGCAACTGCCAATAAATGCTGACATCTTAAGTATTTTTCCAATAACTTATTATCTGAATGAGATTCCCTCTTGGTACAGTGTTCCTCTCACCATCACAAACATTCCCTTCCTCTTACCCAACAGCGAGCACATTCTCTTTGGAATTCTTGAAAATGGGGAGAGTAAACATAACCTAGAACTTTGTGAATACTCTACAGAATCAGGAGGCTCTTAGAAGCCGTCAATATAACAATAGCTCTCAAATGCTGATAAGAGAAGATAAGCAACCCAAAGACAAATGAACATTGTAGTAGTGACGATTTTGAATTTTCTGGGACCACCTAACTCTCCATTGATCAGAGGGTTTCGCCGGATGACCATCATAATGATGGCAAAAAATGCAAAGCAGCAGAAGACCGTCACGGAGAAAGCAAGTGACCCGGGTTCCACCAAGAACTTGGTGCCGTAGAAGGCATGCTTCAGAGCAGCGATGGTCCATCCAATGCCGATGCCAAGGAAGACGTTGACAGCGTTACTTCCGGTGACATTACCCACAGAGGAGTCTGCTGTGTCATCATTGATGGCAGCCACTTTGCTGGCAAATGTATCTGCAATTTCATAATATATAGATTCAGTGTCATTCTCATGCATTTTTAATAAATTAGGTCTTATTTTGTGACAATTTGACTACCGGGAAATTATTTATACTTCGCACTCTTGCTAATAAAATTCACGTAAAAGTTGATTCTGAAATGATTATAGATAACAAACACATTATTTTAATTGATTTAAAATATCAAAAATAATTCCAACAAAATTAAAAGTAAGGGCCACATGAAATTGATGGAGTACAGTTTTATATTCAGAACAGAAACACATATAATATAATATAATATAATATAATATAATATAATATAATATAATATAATATAATATAATGTAATATATAATCGGTTAGAGTTTGGAGTATATTGGACTAGAAACATATTGGACATCCGGCAAATCGGGACAATTCACCAACATTCAATATAGACCGAACCAAGCCGCAACTGCACGAGCTGATGGATCCCACAATAACTGGGAATTTCAGCTCGTGCAGACACTTCTGAAACTTGCCGATCTATACTCAGCATACCTGGCAATGAAGTTCCAAGAGCGACAAAGGAGATGGCCGTTACGCTGTCCTTCAGTCCGATTGAACAACCAAAGCCAGAGGCTACGTCACCAATAATGCCAGTCAATAACCCAATCATTAAAATGGAGACTGTGAAACATGCCCATCCACCCCAGTAGTCTGTAAGAACGGAAAGAAAGACAGTCTGGTGATTAGAAATAGGAGATACGCAACCAACAGAATGTTGCCAAAGACATGCAGGACCATAGCCAGGCCAGATCTGTCCCAAAGGTCCAAAGGAGGCAGTTGAAATTGGTCTGAGGTTTTTGACTTAAGGCATACTAATGAAATTATAACATGTGGAAGACAGTTTCCCAGGTATGGACCTCAGTGAATCAAAGCCGGCTGCAGCCCTGCTGGTGCGTTCAGCATAACCACTACACTCATGTAGTATGTTATATTGAAGCATTGAAGGACCCAGGAGAGACCAAAGCCAATTAAGGAGATCAAGTTTTTAATAAGTGTATGGTATTTATATTGTATTTTAAACTTTTGTTGAATAATTGGGCATTTCCAACTTATTCCTGTTTTTCTTCCAGTTTTCGACAATCCATTAAACTAGGTGGCGAAACAACTCAAAGTTCCCGAAGGTAAAATTTTTTAATCCGTCAAATGGAAATACACTAAAAGGCTATGCTTTATAAGGTTTTTAAAACACGATTAAAAATAAATGGCTATGGTCTGCCTGAAAGATCCTCTTAAGCAGTGGTGTGTTAGTGGCATGGAATAAAAAATAAACCTATATGTGCAGATTCAACCACTCACCTTGTGTGACCTTCTATTGATAAGAGTTTTAATCATGCCAGTCAGAATTTTACAACATTCTTTTGGATGTATTGTGCTGCAGAACCATCCAAATTAAGATAAAATACATTAAATTGATCACCTATGAGGAATTACATTCATTTTCTCTCAACCGAGTCTTCCAATGGACTAAGTAAAAGGCTTGCACCAAAAAAAATGTTGTGCAGCTGCTTCTGACTGGCTATGTACAAGTGAACCGTCCGTACATTCTCAACACATTAAAGAAATTGAGATAAGTCAGTAAGAATTGAAAATGAAAGCAAAAATCCCACAACCTGAAAATTAATAACTGAAAATAAATTGAGAGTGAGAGCATACAAAGCTGAAAATGAAAATTAACCAACAACCTTGTCAGGTGATTACATGAGCATAATAAGTCCTCCATAATAAGTCTCGTGCATTTATTACCTGGTACACTGGTTCCTATGGCAACAAATGAAATGGCTGTCACGGAGTCTCGCAAATTCACGGTGCACCCGAAGCTTGTTGCCAGATCGCCAACTAGGGCAGTCAGGAGTCCAATGATCAAAATTGAAACTAAAAAGCATGGCCAGCCTCCCAAAACACCTGTTTAGAGGGTTGCTGTTGATTAAGCATTTCTCAAAACCAGCATTTTCAAATTACAAGGCACCAAAGCTGCATGGGTGATAATCAGATGGTTAACGTGACACTTGTTATTGTAGTGACACTGAACAATGCCATGCAAGGAAAATTGTTAATAATGGCTGAGACGTAAAGTCATATCTGAGAATAGGTTAGTATTTCAAACATGCACAATAACATGTATCTGACATGTATATCACCCTTGATATACACAGACAGTGTCTAATATATTCAGATGGTCCATCATGGTGCTTCACTTTCAATTTCCTATTATCTTATCTTATCTTATCTTCCTCAATAACATTAATACATTTCTCAAAAGGATGGGCAACCAGTAAAATCCCACACCATATCATCTGATGGAATTAGATATATGTATGTACAATTTTCTGGTTGAAAAAAAAAATCTGAATCTGAATTCCGATCGGCCAAGATGAGGAGTTAACATTGTTTTCTACTTTAGTTTGGAGCCAATTGTACATAAAATATATTATATAGATCTGCAATTAAAAAAAAAATCTATCTTGACGTCTCAATTTTGATTTAAAATTAACTCTAAGGTCCAGGTTTAAGAATAAAACACTTGGTAATGGTTCATGTTTGTATTTGATCAACACAATCTAACACAATAAATATCATATTCAACCATGATGAAATAAGTGGTGGTACAAATTATCTTATTCTTATTACAATAAATATTATTACACAATCGCATTTTCAAGTGAACCCACATGCCTGACATTGATAAAAGTAAATAATAATTTAAAGGTGCGGTATCACTCCCTGAACAAGATGCTCAGATTGTCTCTTAAATCAGGGATAGATTATCATCCCGGTAATAATCACGAAAAATAAAAATTACAATCGAGATTTTGCAGAGTCAGAACATGACATCACTTCAGTTGAGTCTGCTGAATCTTATTTTAATCCCTGTTTGCTGTCACAGATGTCAAGTTTCAAAACAAACTTGGTGAACAGTTCAAGAATTCGAAAAAATCTCAAAGGAATAACTATAAACAATCAAAACTAACGACTTGCCAAAATCTGTTTTGTCATTTTCATTTTTTTTACATAAGAACAGTTGAGATTGTCAAATCACATGCCTTGAAATGCACGATGTCAGCTGTCAACTGAGAGGCTGTGAGAGCAAAAGGCCACCTCCATTCCTCTTAATTATTACAGGGATATAATGTAAGGTTTAATTAATCACGGAATTGAGGCTGTATCTCTAAGGCATTTAAACAAAAGCCACAATATCAAATATTGATAAATACAGTGGCTAAACACCTAACAAACATATTGACTACCTAATAATTCATTTTTGATGTGAATCTACATATTTCACAGCTGAAGAACTAAAATGAAAAGCACTGTTCCACAAAACAACCTTCTCAGATTGACTAACAAAAATGCATTCAACTTTTTAATACTAATCTGCAGATATACTCTACTCAGAAGGAAAAGCAAACAATGCAGTGTGTGCTTATCACCTGCACGACATGACCACGCATAAATTAATATTATAACACCAATATCATAACAAAATAAATCAAGAAACTGCAGTTTATACAATTTAATAGGACACAATGTCAACAAATATGCACATGGGATGGACTAGATAATGGAAGGAAAAACATTCCCCTGATGGTACTACATATAGTATCCAAATGTACACTACTTCCTACTTTATCAAACACAGTATCTATGGTGTAAAACTGAAACCCAGGGTTAGATCACTTGCAAACATTACTTGCATCAATGTGATGAAAATGCCATTTGTTACAACCAATAGCACTTACAGTCAAATTAGCTGACCTGGCAGGTTATATTAGTTTATTTGGCAAAAGCCATTCATGTTTACCATACCCAGAATATTTACTTTTATTTGTCAATAAGCCTTACGTGATAATGCCACTTGGTCAGTTAATTTGTCAATTTCAGAGTCATTTTATGAAAAAATAAGATCGAAGTTGTTTCCATTCAAGTCATAATCGAATTACCAATAAATTTTTGCACATAATAAATTTAGAATTTTGAAAATCGGACGAAAATTTAAGGTGCTGTTTAATAAAATGTATCACGAAGCGATGACGGAAGCTAATGACGTTGCCAGGCAATATTTGATATTCCAAAATGAATGATTTTAGTTGTATTTGCCGTAAGCACCATTGGATGCAGCACCATGGATGATAAGTGCTTATTTTATATTATAAGGCCATGCTACTCGATCCAATCTGATCATTGCAAATATACATGTGATATTTTCAAGGACATTAAATTTTACTGTGATTTCCTTTAGGACATATCTGTGATAAGTCAATATTTATTGTCACTCACCACATTTATTAATTATTGTTCACTGATGCTACCAATGTCTGAAATGAGTTATAGGGAATTCGTTTTTGTGTGTTCACATGATTTTATTATTTTTTTTACAGCCTTTGGTATTTATCAATCTCATCTGTGTATATTTAATAAAATATTAATGAAGGGTTCCAAGTGACACCAGTTTTAAACCAACACATAGGATGTAAGTAAATAAAAAATAAGTAACATTCAAACCAGAATTTAAATTAACCATAATGCAGCAGCCACTTTATCCTGAAATGTGTAGGTACTCGCGTTGTCGTCTACATTATAACGATTTACTTTTCACTTGTAATATTTCACATTTTAATATTCAAGTGCCCAAGACACTGTATACGAATATCCCATTCTTTACTTTATGAAATTTATATTCTCAGTAAACCTGGAAAATAGTATCACTAGTCTTCTTTTACATATTCTGGTGCAATGTATCTATCTACGGTGATATTGTTTCAAAATTCAAGACATTTTTGCATAGGGTTCAGCTTCATAATGCCGTTACCGCAATTCCCTGTATTTTGTACAGTTTATCTGGTTAAAAATTCCTAAACATCAAATTTGAAATCAAATCAATGGAGTTATGTTCTTTGAAAACTTCAAGAATACCTTTAAACTAACAACAAACCATAGATTCAACTGGTGATACTATATTACTATAACTCAGACATCACCACTTAACTCATTATTGCATTAACAACAATATCTTGAACATACATGAGGTACGTAAATATATACCTCTATATACATTATCTCAAATGATTTGGTATATAATACAGACATGACTATAAACAATAGTATATTCACATTATCAGTATATGACTAGGCCAAGTTGCACACATTGAATGAGATGAAATAAAATAGATAAAACACTGGTAGACTGGCATTTTAAGATCATCGTTACCTTTCGAAAACACTATTTAAACTTGCTTTTATGGCAATAATATTACTAACTTTTCGAAAACACTGTTGAAACTTGCTTTATGGCAATAATATTACTAACTTTTCGAAAACACTGTTGAAACTTGCTTTATGGCAATAATATTACCAACTTTTCAAAAACACTGTTGAAACTTGCTTTATGGCAATAATATTACCAACTTTTCGAAAACTGTTGAAACTTGCTTTATGGCAATAATATTACTAACTTTTCAAAAACACTGTTGAAACTTGCTTTATGGCAATAATATTACCAACTTTTCAAAAACACTGTTGAAACTTGCTTTATGGCAATAATATTACCAACTTTTCGAAAACTGTTGAAACTTGCTTTATGGCAATAATATTACTTACTTTTTGAAAATTGCTGTATGGCAATAATATTACTAACTTTTCGAAAACACAGCAGTCAATGAAAATTAATCAGATTGCTTTCGTGCAAGACATAACTTCTTCTATCTGGCATTACCTATAGGTTAAAAAGTGATGCACTTATACTTCCTTCTACAATGTATTATGAAAAATATATAGTTTATATCGCTTGCATAAAGTCTTGTAAGTCAGTTACACATACGAGACTGATTTTGTTACTGGCTTTTATATTTAAGCAAACCTCGTTATACCAGAGTTATTTTTTCAGAAAATATCTGAATTTTTAACAAGCACATTCTCCGTAAAAACTAGGATTGGAATGTTAAAAGTGGAATATTTTGCAAATTCTAGCGACGTGATGTCTAACGTCACCTAAAGAAGCTTATGCGAAAGTGGAATGGATGTAGAGAGTATATATAAGTCTAAAAATATCAGACGTGGCACTTAGGTTAGAATTTCAAAAAGACTTCCAAAATTCTAGCCTAGTCATATCAAATAATTTACAATAATTGCATGACAGAGAAGGTACAGTTTCGAAGGCAGAGCCAGCAAACTTTGATATTTCAACATCTTAGTTTCAATATTGCACTGGTCATTTGTGCATACAACATTTTTGGTCAAGCATTTAGCTATTTACATACTCTGTACAATCTATACTACCAGGTAAGGACTGCCAATTAACAACTGTAAATGCGCAACATTATTTACAATGAGCACAAGTGGAACATGAATACAAGAATGAGACTATTCCTTAATGACAATGAGGAGAAAATTAGTCCAATAAAAGAGTCTAGAAGTTAGTAAATTGGTATATAAACAATTATGGATGCTCGATAACATGCACACCTTCCACTTCGTAAAATCACAAAGTTAACTGTCCTTTTCATGCACCTGAATTCTTTCCCAGAGTGAAGCATCTGTGAAGGAGGATAAGGAGTAGTGTCAACTCTTAAAAATTGACTAGCAGATCAAGTTAAAATCCATCTATGTAGCAGTAGTTTTCAAGAGATGATAGTAGGACGTATAGAACCCATAAGAGGAACAAGAAAGCGGATGTAATTTTTTTCAACTTCGGGGGGCCTCCCAGTTCCCCTCCGACTTGTGGTAATCGCCGAATTAACATGATCGCAATGGCGATAAATGCAAAGACGCAAAATATTGTCACAGAGAATGCTAATGACCCAGGCTGCACTTTAAATGGTTTGCCGTCAATAGAATGTTTAACAGCTGCTATTAACCAGGCAATGCCTATGCCGAGAAAGACATTGACAGCATTGCTTCCAGTGACATTGCCTATAGAGGAGTCTGCATAAGCGTCATTGATGGCAGCCACTTTGCTGGCAAATGTATCTGAAACAGGTTAATAATGTGTTAGTAGCAGTCATTACATGCATCAAAATTCAACATGCAGGAAGGCACAACTCTTTTAGATTTACTCTGGTACTTGAACATTTCTCCTTATTGCCAACTTTATAAAACTATCAAATTCATTCGATGCCAAATACCAAATGAATAAAAATGACACCATTAGATTAAGCCAAATAAGATTAGGTTCAAAAAGAATTAATGTTAATTTGTGCCCTTCCACCAAAATTTTTAAATGTCATGAACCTTAAATGTAAGTCAGTATATTCCACAATAAGGAAAAGCAGGCATTATTTGTTACAAGAGTAGTAATTGCGTCTTAACTTAAAGTTCTAACCTACTCCAAAGCTTTCGTTAATGCATTAGGCATCTTATGCGTAAGAATGTTAGTAGGTTAGCATTAATTTAAATCCACCATTTAGTGAAGCTACATATCATTATGCCACTGCCCGTGTTAGCCTTTCGTGAATATTCCCTGACCTTGAGTGCCAACATTACTGCACCATACCTGGCACACTTGTTCCCAGTGCTACAAAAGAAATAGCTGTGACACTGTCCCGGAGACCTATGGTGCAGCCAAAACCTGAGGCCACATCTCCGATTAGGGCTGTTAGAAGTCCAATCACTCCAATGGAAACACAGAAACAGGCCCAACCGCCCCAGATGTCTGAAAACCATTCAACGAAAGATCTTCAATATTTCACTTTCTTAGTTTGCTTCAGTGGAATTGTGTCCAGGCTGGCTTCTCTGGTTTCATAACCAAATGTATTGACAAGTTGTCAAAAAGGCAATCACTAAGCAAAGCATGTCCTTTTGTGACAGAAGGTGCCTGGTAAGGTGTTGTAAATTAATATTAGCAGCATTCATGCAAAATACTACTGAGCATGCTATATCCCATTAGAGTTCAGTCATTCTCAGATAGCATTCAAAATCGGAACAACATCAGCGCGATGTCGGCGATGTTAATACGATATTGTAACGACAGTGGCCTATATGGAGACGATGGTGGGCCGATTTGGAATGCTATCTGGGTTGATACCATTTTAGTAGTTTGCACTGCAACACATGCTTTGTTTGAGAAACTTACAAACTTAAAAAGGACATGCTTCCTTAGAGTTTAAAAGACAACACCAATCACATATAGATGAAAAATCCTTCCATGTCGGTTGTAAGTCATCAAAGGCATATCCTCGTGTCTCATTGTAAAGCAAGGAAACAAGACCTTACTACGATGATACCTTAGCTAAGGGTAAAGGTAACAACAACAGAAACAGAAAAGTATGGGTGATAATAACCAAAAAGAAACTAAGAAAGGAATTTAGAAAATTGCCACCAAATCATGGGACGTCCCAGGCACCATTACCTGGCACACTAGTTCCAAGCGCAACAAACGAAATAGCAACGACAGTGCTTCTGAGGCCAACAGTGCATCCAAAACCTTCCGCAACATCTCCAATAAGGGCAGTAAGCAACCCGATGATCAAGATGGACACTCCAAAGCAATACCATCCACGACCGTAGTCTGCCAATAGCGAAAGGGGACACTAATATTCACATAGGGTTTAACACATTGACCTAAATATAAATTTAGTAAGCGAACAAATTGATAATATGCATTTGGCAGTTAAAATAAAAACAATTAGGTCGAGTAAATTTTTTAAACAATTATAACCAAACAAAACATGCAATTAGTTCTGCTGAATTGGTGCCTTGTTTTATTTCCAGCACATCGAAATTAATTAACTTATACGAACGGAACCAAACATAAGTTTATGAAATGGATAGGCTGATCAAACAGAATCAATGTGATTTTGATCAATTGTGTGCTATGTTGAACAGATTAACAAACACAACAATAGAAATCCTGAAAACTGAAACATTGATATTAGTGTTCAACATATTCAGAATATGTGTGTCTGCAGCTGAAACAAAATTCTAATTAAGATTAGTAACACAATAGTAACATTTTCACCATCTGAAATTTCAACATCTTCAAACAAGAACCAGAAGTCTGGAATAACTATTGTCATCACGACACATATAAAGGCATATCATTCAAATGGATGCGATGGTTAACTGACTATTGTCGAGTTTCTACATGGCCAAATGTGCCACGTGTGTTTTGCATGAGAAGGATAAACCGACAAAGGCATGGAAAACGCATGGTTTTTAGCTAATTATAATGAGGGAAAAACCATGTTTTCCATGCGTTTATCCAAACGCATGGAAAACACACGTGGCACAATTGGCCATGTAGATCACATGTTTTACTTATATTTATGATACATTTTTGTTAGTATAGGTTACAAATGTTGGCCAGCTTACCTGTTGGAGGCACGAAGGCAAACAAGATCTTCCAGAAGACTGTCAGGAAGTGCATGACATAATCCATACAAGATGGCAACTTCTCCATAGCAGGTCCTTCGTCTCCTTCTTCTCCATCATCATCAGCACCTGCATCAGCAACAGTATCATTCCATCAGCAAGAGTCATCATATCAAGTAATGTAATATGTCACTCAATAAGTTGCTTTATGTTAGTAAATATTAGTTAATGATAGTCAATATGTTAGTCCATATGTTTTAATCAGTTTATCATTAGTCTGTTTTCAATGAATTCCAAGGAGTCCATTACCAGAGAAAGAAAATACCTGAAGATGGAATGAGTAGTAATAGATTTGACATTGTTTATCTCCAATTTTAACAGCATTTTGAATTAAAAAGCACTCCCATATTGTTTTCAGTTTCAAGATGAACATCAGGCATTTGATTACAATGGGTTATATAAGTACACGTAATATCACATTGAAACATTAGTCGTTGCCACAATGAGATTATTCTTATCTCCTGTCTTGCTAAGTACCACATTAAGGTCAGTAAATATAAGCAGCAGGCTCATTGACAAAATGATGGTACCAACATGTAATGTTGGAATCATTTTGACAAGGGTGGGTGCTACTGTATACTATTTTGGTAATATGTTGATGGTGTGTATTTTTGGCTATGGTAATGATTCGTGATTGGTGAAAAACATGCTTGATGCTACTTTGTATGAAATGAACCATGCTCAGGTATAAAACTAATGAGGTTCAATACCAACACCTACCATCCACATGCCCGAAAAGGCCAAATGACATATTCCCATGAAACTGATGGCATATTCTTTGTCTTCAACTCAAAAGGTTACTTGTAACAGCATGAACAGCTAGTTCTGTTTCTCCCTGAACAGGACTTCTTGAGGTTTTGGCGTTTCGGATGGCAATTTTGTCACTTTCGGGAGAAATTGCATTTTGGATGGCCAAATCTTGTACATCAATACATTTCTGTTTCATACCATTTCTCCATACATGTCTCCGAAACTTAAATTTCCCAAAAGATATTTTGTGCCTTCCGCGAAACTAGAAATGAGTTACAAGGGTTTGGTATAACAGGGATGAATTATGAATTTTTTGTTGATTTGGCTAGTTTTAATTTGATGCAGATAGTAAAATGGATTATATATTTTCCCCTTCCCCTTGTAGCCAGACACAGAACGTCAGTGACTACATGCATGTGTCAGCATCAAACATTTCTACCGTTTAGTCTAAAACCTTGAATAAAATAATTTTACAAAATGCAAACAAATACTAAACCCAGATAGCATGCCAGGTCAGACTGACATGGTCTCGACGGCCGACATCGATTCGATGGGGGCAAAGCCGGCCTAATGTCTTACCGACGTGACATGTTATCTTGGTTATACCGATATGTTATAATCATGATCAATAAACTGATTGTATGTATAAATGACTCATCACCATGCATTGAGCAGAACTGAATGAAGAATGAGGAAGAGCATGCACTTGCAATTTTTCAGCGAGGTATTATGAACCCCACTATTTTAGAACAATGGTTCCTATAGGGGTTATTCTAAATAAATTTAAATGTGTGAGAGTTTGTTATTCACTATTTGATGCACATGCGCCATCGGAAACACGTGACAACACCTCATCCTAAATAGTGAACAACACTGTTCCCAGTTTCTACCACCAGGTGGGTTGAACTACATAGCATTAACAACAGAGGGCATCTTTACCTGGTTCTTTTTGAATGATACAAAGCAATCAAGCATCATACAATGTCAAATTACAATTGCAAGTCTAACCACAACAAATTCATTTGCATAAAGGGAAGTAAACCGTCCTTAGCACTAAAGAACACGACATTTTTAAGAATGAAATTGATGAAGCCTTTCGCAAAACATTAACTGCCAATCGTGCGATATGGTAGAATATTCAACTATGCTACAACACTTTTGCTTTAAAATCTATATACAATATTTTAATGTCAAAAAGGTGATTATATTCCACCATATGGCACAAAGATATCAGGCTTGGTAAAAGGAGGATTTCACGATCTAGAAGGTAGTAAGACTAAGATTTTGTCAGCAGTGCAAGGAAAGGTGCTATATGCATCAAGAACTCCAAGCTTTGCCAGTGGATTCAGAATATTCAGGGTCATCTTGAAAATACTTGACCTTTTCCACGAGATTCTGTCAAATGTTACTATTGAGAAACTTCATAAAGCACTAAACAGTCACCAGACCACAAGTAATAACTTACTGAGAAGCTCAAAGTAATACAGTTATGAAAAAGTGTGTCCATGTGTAATATAGTAAGCAGATATTTTAGCTTAAAGATGTTAGAGTTGTATGAGCGGCAAAATAATTTGTATTAGTAGAAATACACGTTATTTAAACAAACACTAACCTGATGAAACAGTGATAGCCTCAATGAACTGTTCTCTCCAAGATGATGTTCCCACCACCAGGGAAAGGTTGGCTTGCTTGATCAGCTTGTCAACAGTGCTCTACAAATGGATTTAGAATAGTGAGTAATCATCGTTGTGTATTTTATTCCAAGAGAGGTGATTTTCGTGAAGAGATTCTTAGTTCAATCTTCATAAATTGTTGTTGTAATAAACCACTGTAACCATTAGAATTACTTAACAAAAAGGATTGTTTCTCCCTTGACTATGGAAATACTGTCTTTGCTACACTGACAGTGACTTACTTGAATAAAAGATAATCTTTGCTTCACCATGACAGTATTAAGGCGCAAACAACCTTGTGGTACCAATATTACTTGCAAATCCAAAATGTGATGTCAATGAAGGCAAAACTGAACTTCTCTACATAGATTATTCTCGATTAAAAGATGACACCAACCTTGAATTCCATGCTCTCACGGATGTGGCAGTTAATCTGGGCAAGGTCACCCAAGCGAGGTTTGCCGAGTTCCGCAATCTTATCCTCCTCGTTCTGCTCTTCGTCGGTTTTTGGTTTGTCCTCGTCAACATCTTTTCCTGAAGGTGGCAGTACAATTCAGTGTTATTAGACACCAGGGGAAATGGCGCGCAATTTGAACAAGAGCATTGAGAAGGGCTACCAAATTAGTAACAGAAGCTAATCTGCTATAAACATCAAGATACCTATCCCCATAAAAATCTAAAAGAACACCTGACCTCCCATAGTGTACCAAAATCACATCTACTGATACATCACACACATTGATGAGCTCATGCATGTGATAGAAGACACGCAGTGTTCTGGGCATAGACCAAGCACTATATTCAAATGTGCCAGAAAAAAGATATCGCAGTAAGATCCCAACATTAAACACAACACTATACATCAGCAAAGATTTTCCTGAGATTGAAAGAAAATGTTCAGTCATCTGTTTCTGAGATGAAAGTCAGCTATACATTTGACTAAAGAGGCTCCTATAGCAGCATCAAGAAATTGCACTCAAAAACTGAGCCCCAAAATATGAAGGAGCTCCAAAAAAATCATAAATAAAATCCTTGCCTTTTCCAAATTGGCTGAAGAATCCATCTGAAACAATCGTTAACAAGACAATTGACTTTTACTGATGCCAGAAAGAAACGACAGAGGTCAGCTCATGTCATTGACACATGCTGCCACCAAGCGGTAACTGTCAGCATGAGAAGCTGTTCTAAGTGAACATGCATGGCAGAATTCATTCTTCAAAGAGGAGAGGAGAGGAAAGAAAACCAAATTATCAAAAGAAGAGAAATTTTCAATTGTCACCAAATGCTAAGAAAAGGGTGTCGTCAACATTCATTGCAAAATAATAAATATTTTCACAGAATCTTGACAGCAGAGCTAGGTAAGCAGGAAGATATAAGAGCTCTTGCCTATCGTTGAATAGGATCAAACACTCGACCACAATAGACCTTATGAAGACAGACTTAACAGCACAATACACACAAAGAGTAATGCAAGAGACAGAGAAAATAAATGATTGCCACTCTGCAGCAGAAAGAACTGAATGGCAGATTTATATACAAAACAGACAGAGCCATGATGCAATGCAGTCCACAAAATCTCCCCAAAATATATATACACTCTGCACTCTCTTAGATAAATGTGTTTCTGACATAAGCAAACCTGGCAACATTGGCATAAGAACTATGGGATAACAGCAGCTTACAATATATCTATTAACAGGAAAAGAAATGCATATATTCAGAAATGTTCAATACAGATATCTACATAAATCAAATAACAAACCATTTTTAACCAATTTTTCTCACAGATACAAATAAAGCTTTCGCCACAGTTTAAATAATAAAGGGAGAAAAGAGCACATTTAGACGCGCTTAATTCTTGAACCTTAATCATTCATAAGCTGACTTAATACCAAACTTAAGCTAGGTAGAATTGATTAAAATACTCAAATCCATCAAATACCATGCTTAATTCAAATGATCAATTCAAAAGGTTGATGAAATAACTGAAAAAATAACATCACATGCAAAAAAACGTTGTCAAATAATTTGAAAGAGAAAACAAATATTTGTGGGGATTATGAAAATACTGCAGATTTGGGTGTAGCGGTTGATAAACAGTGGGAAATGGAGCTAAAGAAATGGTAAATAGAAAAAGATATAAGGGTGTAAAAAAAAATTAATTAGCAAAATATAAGTGCACGCTTCTATGGACATTAAATCGAAAAAATTAAGGGTAAATTTGTGTCAACTCCACAATGTCAATGTTGGTGTCACATGGCCCGTGACTGCTACATGTAATAATAGGTGAAAGTAAACATTGAAAGTTGTTAACCAAAAAATTGTAAAGCTAATGAGTTGTGGGTGAACTAGTTCATTGTGTTTAGTGAATCGTTCTAGTCTAAAACACAATATTAACAAATCTCTACTAGGTCTTTTCTTACCCCCAAGTTCTTCTAAAAAAGTAAAAACATGGAGCATATGATGGGGGTGGTAAATAAAACTGGGTCAACAATGATAACATGTGTCGTCAGCTTTTCGAAACTTGATTTTCTTTTATTTGTTGCATATCACAGGTTATAGGACTTTTCAATTTTTTTAATAATGTTTCAAGACCCTTCCTCATTTTCCTAACGTAATTTATTATCCAAGAAATATCTCTTTCAGGCTCAAATTTAATTTCCCAAATCAGATTTAAAACCAGCTAACGACACACAGCATTTGTCAAAATTACCAAGTCATTTAAAAGGCAAGAAATAACATTTAAAAATCTGTGACATAAAGAGAAAGGGGAGCACATGGGCTGTGATTCATTGTCTACTTTCTAAGGCTGTGCTCAAATACTAAACAATGTATTCTATAAGCAATTCGAAATTTAAGAAATGGAATCTGTTTTGTACATATGTAGTTGGAATGAAAAGAATTCTGTCATAATTTCTGTCTTAAAAAAAAATTATTTACTAACACGACTGTCTTACATTTAGTTTTATTGCGAATTGTGTATAATTCTAAAAATCAGTAATTTTCATTCATTCTAATTTATCTTCCATGGCAATTGTATATGGTTACAATTGCATTTTGGCAAATATTGCTTGATTAACATTTATCGTATCCTAGAGTCTTAATTTTCAAAGCAACTATGTGTTGTATTGACAAATACTGTCTTTGCTACAAAGGCGCAAACAACTTTGAGGCCATTGATTGACATTTAAAATATCCTGTGCATTGTATTTGCAAAACTTGTCATTATTTAAAGTACAGAATTTCTTAAAATCTTTTTTATAGGACATGTGTATTGTTTTGACAAATATTGCCATTAATTAGCATGTAACATGTAAAATATACTGGAATCTTTGTTTCCAAATCACCTGTGTAATGTATATTCTAAAATATATTGATATCTTTAAAATTTCATTGACCCATCCCAAATAAGCCAGAAAGACTCAAGCCAGATTGCAGACTCAGATTGCAGAAAAGTAATAGATAGTGTACCGATAATAACATAACCCAGAATAAATATTTTTGTGTATTTATCTTTAAATTTAATTTGTAAACACGTCCAAAATATTCATGACAAAAAAGGTCAAATAATGGATGTCAATAATTACGATTACTATGATGTCCTAATGAGGTGCACAATGAATTAATCATATTACATTAAAGAAATATATTATTAGTGAAAATATCATAACGATCAGAGAAAATAAATCCTGCAGATGGCATATCGTTTTAGGAGAAGATGAATACGTAATTGAATGCCAAAAATAAGCATAGGGGGTGACTTTTGGAAGTTTTAGATTTAGTTAGTTATAAATTTGATAAACAGTAATATAATGTGCACAACAGGCCAAGTTCTCTGACAGTGCAATATTGTGAACAACTTCCAAAATTTCCTGCCTTTAATATTTTTTGAAAGGTTGTTCACTCTCGGAAATAAAAGAGATAATATAAATTATAACGAGCCAGGGGCAATATATTTATATATGAAAATATGAAAGGAAATTAAATAGCAGAATTCTGTTATCTCACCTCCACCAGTCCTGACCAGTCTGGGCTCTCCAAGTTCAATATAGAAAGTCTCGTTCTTTTCGTATTCCTCATCATCAACAATCCTTACTTTGATGAATTCCCTGCAAAACACGAAATGAAGACGAAATTGAATTTCTGTGACGAAATTGGTTAAACATGGCACAAATAAACAACAAACAGTTAACCAAGCTGCTTAAGATATTCACAAACACACTCCAGTAGCAAACGACACTTGCAAACATCACTTACAACCCTCACTTACCTGTTGCTGTTGGCATCACTTACTTTACTTCCAAGCATCACTTACCTCTGCTTACCTGTAATTGTTGCTAGCGCCCTTTTTGTCTGTGTCAACAAAACGTTCCGTGTTTGTCACCAACAAATAGTTCAAATAAACAGTTCCCTACAACACTCTGTACTAGTTTGTAGTTTTACCTGTTGTCAGTAATCTAACATCACCTTGTGATTCAGGGAATAAATCACTTCTGGAAGTTGGTCTTGAAGCCAAAATAAGTTTAGCAATACAGAGAAATTCTCATCATGAAATGTGTACCCAAAATTTAAAAAAAAGAAGACTTTGCCAAATCTTGAATGAAGCAAATAGAGTTTAATAAAAAGAGAATTGTATTTCAAAACAGCAGACGTGATAATATTTTGGGGCGGTACGGATATTTGACAACACACACAGGTCTAATGGCTACTTGCACGATGGTCATTATTCCGCTTAACACCATCAGCTGAATGCCATTTAGAAATGGCAGGATCAGTTCACAAGTCACACCACGTTATTAATAATTGCCATAAATATGAAATATGATCAATCTGCGTCTGCCACTTGGGTCACACCCACCTCTTAGCCAGTTCCAGGCAAGCTCACTTTCTGCTGATGTAAGCAAACTGATGTAGGCCAACTCAACTTCTATATAATATCCTCATCCTATCCTATCCTATCCTATCCTGTTAGGACAATGACCATCTTAAGATTTTGTGACCATCTTTTATTAGACAAATTCAGGAATGTGACAACCAAGCAATCTTGCTACATGCATATTAATGCCAACGACCTTGAAACGAAAATGTTCAATTTATATTCGCATCCAATTTGCAGCATCAGCGCCACCTGTCTTGCGTGACGTCACTGGCCTCGAATCCTTAACAACGTGTTTACAATGAACTGTCGTCTGCTCCTGAAGTATCAGAGACATAATTGTCAGGCACGTGGTAAGTGTAATAAAATGGTAGGATACTTCTCTTGTTCAAGACGTTTCCTGAGGTTTCAACATTCTGGCCGGATGTGATTTCAGGATTACTAATTTTAGGAGGGGGGGGGGAAGGGTAATTCTCTCTCTTTTTTTTTTTAAAGTAGTCCTCCAGTAACCCTAACTACTTTAGTGACTTCAGTGTAATTCAAAGGATATCAAAGGGGGCAGCTAAATAGATTTTTTACACCTGAATTTGTAGAGAAAAGTGTTGCAAAATGAACAGGCAGTACATTGGCAACACCTGCACAAGAGGGTCACACTGAAAACAGGCGAACATGCTCACTTGGTCCAAGTTGCCCAGTGATGCAGGTAAGAGCAACATATCTGATTTACCTACCAGTGGGCCACCATAACTGGGACACTATATCCTCTGAGTAGACACCTCAGGAATCTAGCAACCTGGTATTTTTGGCAGCACTGCAAGCCAGGTTTTTTTTCACTTGCTTGTTCTAACACATGAGGACTTCAAGGCTGGAGCCAGTGGCCTTCACCCAGTTATTCAAAATTTGACACCTTTTACCTTCTTCTTTATTTGATCTTATCTCAGTGTATGTTCCCTGTCCCAAAATGCAAAATGACTGAGGACTTAACGGTCATTCATTTAAAAATGATGAGCATATCAAACTTGGTAGACCATTTTGGATAAAGGGGGTAGTCATTCTGAACCAGTCAAAATGTCCAAGAAAGTTTGCCATTTGCTAACTTTCTAGTCTGCAGGATTTTCAGGATGGGCATAAAAAATCAAATCACTGTTCCTTTAGGTTTTCAAATCATTTTATATTAATTTTCATGTTTATGCTTTTTTTTTTTTTTTTTTACAATGTATTGATATCACTCTTCCACAAAGGGGATACCCCATTAAATATGTCCATTTTTTTAGAGGCCGCAGTTCAATCAGTAGCATTGTACGAGCATTATTGTAAATTTTTTCTAATTTCTCATTTGCAGATCATGCCGTGCTGACATTTGTGAAGATTTTTGGTTGCAATGAAAGAGAGCTTAAGATCATGCAGTTTACGATGTTTATGCCAAACCAGTTGAACAGTACTCATTCAAGATGAAATCGTGAAAAGATCCCTTTGAGGAAACTCGAACTGAAGGTCATGTTGCAACAACAAATCAGGATTAAATATTTTTCTGGATTTCACGTAAATCCATGCTCCCTATTGATGCACATGATAATCTGCAGAAATTCGATTAACCCAGAAAAAGATCAAATTGTGAGGTCATGGAATCAGAAAATCGATGATTGAAGTTGATAGGTTTTGGTTGTCTTGGTAGCAAAATAAGGTAATAGAACACGACAAAGACCTGTTATTGACAACAGGATTCGAGGAATTCAATTAGCACCTCCAGAACATTAATGCTCTTAAGGTAATAACCCCGAGTATAGATAGGTGTGGAGATATTTTAACGCCCTGCCACACGCCTCTATAAATACATTGATGTTGTTGTGTTTACAAACGTTTCAGTTGTTGGGTTGCTACAGAAGATTGCCTGTATTGCCATAGCATCACTCGATATATACGAATTGTGCCCTAATAACCCCAATTACACACCAAATTTAACCCCTTTGTCATGCATTTCACACAATCCGCAAGAAGTACAATCAAGGGAGTAGTACTAAAAGCCCTTAGACCTCTTCAGTTGCTCACATTTACTTGCACAATTGCAGACAAAAGAACGTTCACGGTAACAACAACAAACCCTTCTTGGCTTATCGAATCAGAATAAAGCAAACATTTAATTAAGGAACAATGGCAAAATATGCAGATAAGTAGAAGAGCAAACATGAATCGAAAATAAATCTTGTTTTCAGGAAATGTCCATGCAAGAACAAACAATTCAACCGAGCAGGCGAATTTCTGATGTTTACTGATGACGTCACATTTGAGAATGAGGTTAATGCTCTAGAAGTTTTCCTCAAACCCCAAAAAGGCAGGAAATGCTAACATTTAAATCCAGGACGTGACTGAAGAACTTGAAATTGCTCTGGGTCCTGACTTAAGACAATATGAGAAAATGTACAGCAAATCACTATTGAGACCATTATCACAGAAAAATGTAGATCCAGTTGTAAAGTTCTCCTCTGTAGTCACTTCATCATTGCGTCCAGTGAATTTGCAGGGCTTTTAAAATAATCATCACCCACTCAGACTGACTTAGTGTCTACAGGGATGATTCCAATATCGTACACAGGTTAGTCAGCCTTATGTAATATATTATAACTTAGTAAGGTGTTATTAGTCAATATAGTTTCAGTCAAACTGCCTATAACGCCATTTAAAATGTCTAACAAGATACTTGTTTCGACTCACAGCCTTGTTTGAGAGATTTTCAGAAAAATTAGCCGGATGGTACAGAGTCATGGTGGCTGTAGATCAATCAGGAAAAAAAAATCATTCTATCTGTCATATCTCACAGAGCATAAAAAAAATTGTGACAAAAGATCAATTCAGGACCTATTCACTGATAAAACCACGAGATTGCATTGTAGGAAAAAAAAAGAAAAGAAAAACTTGTGAAATAGTGTAAATTGGATTGGTCGAAGGGGGCGAGATTATGTTGACAAGAGAAATGAAGCCTTGAGGGAGTGAATTGGTGTGAGCAAGATGATGGGGAGAGAGTTGCAACTGTCAATAGTCTCCATAGTAACGGATCATCGACAGTGATTGCTGTATTGATCGCTAGGTGGCCTCAAGCCCCCTCTGGTGTCCACGACATGTAGTGAACTCAGGCTCCTATTCCAGTGAAGCTGAAGCAATTACTGGACTGTAAAACTGTAAAAAAATAACTTTCCAGAACTTTATTGTCTGGATATATGAAATAAACTGACAACAGAATTAAATTTTTCATGTTGATCATCAGATGACTACTACTGCATCTGTTCTACATTGCAAAGTCTAAATAATACTTCTTAGATTTAATTTTTTTCCTGTTGAATATTTTTATTCAGTGGTAAGTCTAATTAATCACAATAGGCCACATGCTTTCAGTCTAATAAGTTGACCATATTATCTGGGAATTGTCTCTCTCTGAAGAAATTTATATAGAACCGCCAATATACCAAGCGATCATTCTCTTCACAAATCGGCTCCGTGTATCTGACATTTAAAGTACAAACAACGCTCGCCAGGACCTTATCGGCTCTTCCATAAAGCTACTTCATGACTTACACTTTTTTTTCAGTACCTTTAACGTCTCCCATGACAAAGGAATATCGACAGTTACCTTAGCATTGTGTCTCTGCAAAAGCCATAAAAGTCAGTATTTCGACAGTTTTCCAATGAGTTTGACAGCCACTGATACCTTGTGCACACTCTCTATCTATCCCACTCTCTATCTATCTATCCCACTATCTATCCCACTATCTATCTATCTATCCCACTATCTATCTATCTATCTATCTATCTATTGCCAAAACCACGCCCGCCCGTTTGGCAGCTGCAGTGATTACACCTTTGTCTAACCTGCTAACAGGTGTGCACCTGGGGTAGATGCTATGACCAGCAATATTTGAACTGAATTTACATAAACAACAGATAACAATTCGTCGATACGACACAGACGGTGATACTTCGTGTCTTTGAGCATAGGATCATTGTTATTCCTCATATGAAGTTGATGCAATTTTTGTCTGCCATAACTGCAACTCAAGTATAAAATAAATACAGTGAGTTTAAGAGTAAACTTAGCAAGTGCACGTAGTTCGCGAGAGGTTGCACGACGCAACATTTCATCACAGTTCCACTTATCTTTGTTATTATTTCAAGGCGTGGCCGATAAGCATGTAATTATATATGCTATTATTGTTATGGGTCAATGTAAATGCCAAATGGAAATTGACTTAAGTATTGATAATCATGTAACACATAATTCAAAAGTAACCCAAACAATGCAAAAGCTACCTATACATTCTACAAGACGTACTTGTCTAAGAATTGTATTTTAGTTTACACCTTAATTGTGTGTTCCGTAATCTTCAAGGGAAATTTTACATTGAAAGAAGCATCACTAAGAGTGTTTTTTTTTTTTGCCTAAATGCATTATATATAATAAACAGAACAACATACCAACTGAGTAGCATGGAAGACATTTTTCTGTTTGCCATAACTGCAACTCAAATAAAAGGGTCACCCATGGGGTAAATTTGTACCATGGTGTAAATTTCCATTTTGATCCGAAAGAGCCTGCTTTTGAGGGCTCTACCTATCTTAACCCTAATCCTATATACAAGAACAGAGGGACAGTCACCTATTCCTGAAGTCACCACAGTTGACAATCTAAAATACAATAATGTAGATCTGCACTAACTGCAAGTGAGCTTGCAACGTCACAATTGTTTTGAACTCCTGGTCATCCAAGTGTAAATGTTCTTTTGTTTGAAGCGAATTATAATAAATTATTTCCCTGTTAATACTGTTTGCTAACGATTTAGTTTGCTTTCTTGTTCTTAAAATGACTTTAAAAACCACTCACGCAGTTTGAAATTGCATTTGGCTTTGCTTCCTTGCATTCGGCAGTAACTTGAACTAATCAGTAACTTATCTTACATTAATTTACAACCCTATGCCTGTATTGCTGCTGCTAATGCTATCCAGCCCCGATATTGTTTCTGCAGGAGAAATGGCATGGATAAGCCCCAGCTAAGATGGCTGACTGTCTCCTGGGAGGCTGTGGGCTCATTAGCTCTTTAGGAGGCATCAGCCCCTAACTGCACGACACATCCTCCGGCCCGGGAGCATTTGCATCATAATTGCCTTGATGCCGAGCATTTTTGCCAGTCCACATTGCATGAACAGTACGACAACCAATTGCGTGACAACGATACCCTCTACATTGCATAACTACATTTGCCCTGTTGTTGTATTATGAGGGTATTTTCATCACACGACAGCATTGTATTCTATTGTATTCTATGAGTGTTGCAATTCTTACATGGTTCTGTGTTAGTTATTCTATTCTGTTCTGTTCTATTCTATTCTATTCTATGGCCAATATATATATATATATATATTCCATTCTATTCTGGCCCTTGGTATGTCATATTCTATTCTATCCATTCTATTCTATTCTGTTCTATGGCCTATATTCCATTCTATTCTGGCCCTTGGTAAGCCATATTCTATTCTATTCTATTCTATTCTATTATATTATATTCTATTGACACTGTTGAATCAGCAGAAGTCGTGTCCCATCACAATGCTTGGTTTTTTATTTTTCTTATAATAAGTAAAGCTAAGTTCGAAGTTGCTCGAGCGTTTTACAAGACTTCTTATAACACACACTAGCTCATTGAAAGCCACTAAACCTTCCTTTGTTATCTCTTTTGCCTCGTGTGACATATTATTATGGTTATTTTTAAAGAATTATCAACTCCTGTTATCTTGAAAAACTATTACTTCCCGACATGCAATTAGCACAGAGTAAAAAAATGACAGTCTACAATTTGATTTTCTGGAGAGAAGTGACAACCAGTCAGCCAATGAGAAAGCCATTGAGAGTGACACAAACTCACGTGGGACAGGGCGAGATTCTCAACGAGATCTTGTGCTTCTGGCTGGATAAATCACATAAGCTCCAGAGCATGCATGTTTCATGAGGTACATGCTCCACACAAGATTACTCGCCATGCCTCGTCCCCAAACAAAACATGTAGCTCCATGCTAAACATGTAAAGCATGCACAGTTCATCACAAATAATCTACTCTTCTCCGCTTCATGAATATTTGAGTGTATCATGTCTGATTGCAGGTTTTTTTACATGGACATACATGTAATAACAGTTATGAATTGCTATTTGTGAAGTACAATGCATTCCTTCTATCTTATGCAGTTGGGTGGTCTAGTCGATAAGGTCCTTTTCAACACTGGGTTCGAATCGCTCTCATTTTGTGTTGATTAAAGGTTAGTTATATACAACCTTATAATTTATTAGTTAAGATGGGAAGATATAAGCACCAATAAACACATAATATTATGGCTAATTCCTATATAATATATAGTGTAAAAAATCCAGGTATTTGTACACTATATATTAGGGGTTTGGAACGTGCGAAACAATATGGTGGAAATTTCAATATTTCACAGACATTAGTTTCATTGCCACGATCACTCTGAAATTCCACAAGAAATGCCTTCATATTCCTGTCACCGATATATATTAGACCTCCAAGAAGACAGGAAATCCTGAGAGGAATTTAATTCGACTTCAAAATCTTGAAAAGATGTCACATCAAATCCTGCCTAATTAAATCTTCGAAATTCGTCAAAATGTTCGGAACAAGAAACACATTTGATGCACAGATAATCTCGACAAGGAGAGGAATATTTGATCAACTTGAGAATTCATAACTAGGTTATCAATTTGTAGAAATCAGAATTACTGTTTGAAGCACTTAGCTGATGGCGGATTCATTGAATAAGATTTACATTCTAATTGGCAACAAATTAAATTTCCTAGCACTGCAAAACAGACAGGAAAGTCCAAGATAATTACAAGAAACATTATCACCTAATGCTAACAATTAACTTAATTATTTCCAGACAATTTGGTTATACTCTCTAAATAAATCACGATACATTATTACATTGTATGTGTGTAGATACTATGATACTATAAATGTACCATATTCAATAGTAATCCGCATGTGTAGTCTGCTACATACAATGTGGATGAACACGATGATTATTAACATCAATATGGCACAAGTTTTCATACTACACATTCTGAAGGAAATGAGAAATTGGAGGCTCTTTCAGGATTGAGTCAAGCAGAAAAACATCAAACTACCCGATCGATATTTAAAGAGACATACTCGGATGAATAATGATGTCATTAGGAAGACTACTACTCCAGCAACCAGATTGATTAAATGATTATGAATCGGTAGCTGCTAAAGCAGGCGCCACAAATGTAACACTTCATGTAGAATGGTTTCCTGTGACCCCCCCCCCCCCCCCAAAAAAAAAATAAAGAAAAAACAACAACCAAAAAACTAGACGCTCTAATCTTATCCAACAGAACCATAGAACCAAAAATTACCTAACATAACATAACACACCACATAAATTCTTTAGGTGCTTTTTTAAATTAAATGTATTCATACCAAAGCTATTCTGATGGTATGGTCACATCTGGGAATGAATTATAGGTGGTCTTAATAGAGAGGTGTAAATGTGTATGAGGAGACTGCTGTAAATATCAACTTTCAAATTAGATAAATGGTTGTAGAATTCCGCTGAACAACCTCAACCAGACCTGACAAATCGAGGATATAAAATTTACTGTCTAAAGTGAACTTCATTGTGAATCCATAGTTACAAAATAACCGTATATGTTCAATGTTCAATGTCTGAGTCTGAAGCTAAGTCAGATTATATTACCAGCTGCCAGAGGCAGATGTAATGATAAGGCTAGGAGTCATAAACACCATGTTACACATTTACCCCATGGATGGGGGTATTTCTCATGCCTCTATATAGAATTTACCATACACCAACCAAAAGCAGAAGTAACCCTTAAAGGCACAGTAGTAGTGGTTCCAGATGGCATTGACAATTCCCAGTTAACTGGGTGTTGCCATATATACAATAAATTCCGCTCATCTCCTCTTAATCACCACGTCACAGACACATCTAGCCACTATATTGTGGCTGGCCACACAATCCAAATGAGCCATCTCCTCATGACTGCATCTGTCACAACTAGCCAGATAAAGCCACGCGTGACAGTGATATATGGCAGTAATTAACAGCCTGGAAGGGCCCCAAATAAGCTGAAAATTGCTCCGAGATGAAAAAAATGATCAATATACGTGATGCCATACTCATAAGAAGGAGATATCAATATGACGTAAAATCCAAGCTTTTCAAGACTGTTCAAGTGAATAAAACGAACAAGGCGCTTTTGTATGAAGCAACAGATATACTGATTAAATGCTAAATTGAATCAATTTTTATATAGAGAAGTTTCATTTTTCACGAAATTAGCATACAATTGATGTTTATGCAGATGTGTGATAAACTGTAAAATGTGATAAACAGCCAATTGTTGTGACAATATGACATAGGTGTGATAAACTATTGCTGACTTTTTTTACTTTTTTTTAAGGGCTGTTTTAACATTGTAGATCAATGTCTTTACCGTAGAGCTCTAGCAGTGTGTTTTCCAACGGTGCGGAAACTCGACATTATAATTGCACGAATGAACAGGCATTATTTATAAACATTACACTTTCTTGGCACATCAGAAAAATAATTCAAAGTGCTCTGTAATACGTCTCTTTGCTGTGATTTCCACAACACAGCGAATTGTTGAATACATACTCTAATCCACCATTTGATACAGGATTGTCAAGCTGTATCAACATAAGTTTTTAATGAATCCATACTGAATTGAAAAAAAAAAAGTTTTTAACTCTTGAAAAGCACTTGAAGTGGACAAAACTTCTTCTACTGCTCCCTGGCTATGGTCAATGGACCATATAATGACGGATAGTCCAACTGACCAGAATGACTACTACTGACCAAAGGTGACAGCAGTCGTTGGAGCTGACCAGTGGTCAAAGCGACAAGTGACCCATGCAACGTTTCCTGGACATTACTGACATCTGTGGCTAGAAAAAACCTCAGCACTTGGCTGCTCAAATTGAACGTGTGAGCATTTGCTGGGATTTGATAGATTGCACATTGATTTTTCTACCTCCAGTAATGAAAGACTAGCTCCATGACACACAGCCTCACCCCCTCATGTGAAATGATCAATATCCAACCGTATTTATTCAGATCACAGATATTTTGTGTTTACTCTGCCTCCCTCCCTACCTCCCAGTTATAACAGCAAAGAAAAAGTAGTAAGCCCTATGAAGCCATAGAATAGGAGAAAAATGTTTTCAACTTCCCAAGATATGCAAACGCAGATGTCTACTGTTTTTGGTAAGTGATTCAGACCAGGGGAAGTAGAGTACTTCACCCTTTCATCTGTTTTCTCTTTCTAACAACTCTATCTATACATGGATGTATTATTACTCCCTCTAACTTAATCAAAATTGAAAGACAATTTCATCTACCACAGGAAAAGACACCTTAGATAAAACTGTCATTACATAGACAATCAGCATAAATTCCTAAAAATCTTACAAAATGAAGAGCAATAATCATCTCGAATCCTCCATAGCAACTATTCTGATTAACTGCTTCGTTTTGGCTGATTGTAATCATCGTTAAACCATTTCCATAATCTTTCCATTTTAGTTTAATCAAAGCCTTCCATAAGCAGTAACCAACATATGGCTCTCATAGTAATTGCCTTTTCAAGAAAGAAAGTTCCATTATTGAGCATCCACTATCGTCAGTCTTGATGTCTCTGTCTACTGAATCGCAAATGCCGTATCACTAGAGAATATCTAAGGATCTCTGGGCAAGGAACTCTAAGCCAAGGGCAAATTGGTGCTTAGAATCAGAGATTTTCAAGGATCCAAGACAAAAAGAGCAAAAGCACTTGAGATGCCCCTCAATTGGTGCAGTCAATGGTGCAGTCAATGGCATTTATTAGACTATCTGAAGTAATCTAGGGATCTGATAGTTTGTACCAATTCCCAAACGTTTCATTAAAAGTAATCAACTCAATTAAATAGGACGTGAGGCTCTCGCACTACGCATAAATTTGTTACTAATTATTTCAGACATTACTGTTAGATCTACAATCAATGTCAACGTGCAACTTCTTAATCGATAAATTGATAATGAATGACTCCTATGTGATGGTTTCGATCCGCCGTTTGCTGTATCTTCCATTGTAATTTCTGCTATTTCTCCGTGAGCATGACACGTGGTTATAGTGATAAGAAAGCAAAAAATATCGGTCGAAAGATAGCAACCACCTCACAATAATGCAACCTCTCATCTACAGTGTGGCTAAACCTATAAGTACACTGTATATAGATTGTTCTTATAGCTCCATTAATATGACCACCTCTAACTTGAGGTTACTTTAGTTGGAGGGTGGTCTTAATAGTGTGACCAAAGTGTATGCAAACATTACACTCATAGACCTCTCGTATATGCAAGATGTATACGACTAAAGTCCACTGGCTTTGATATCCAGAAGTAGACATACCAGATTGATATATAGTGCCAATCCTCTAGCTCTGCATCGAGTTACTGGTAAAACCATGGATATAACTAACCAAACTACTGGGAAAGTACTGCCAGTATGTTGAGACAATACACACCATTAACACCACTTAGTAATCTAGTGGCCACCTAGTTTTTGTTGTACATGGCCAAATGTGCCACGTGCGTTTTCACCTCATTTTAATTAGGCAAATAACATGCGTTTTCCATGCATTTATCCTTCTCATGGAAAACGCGCGTAGCACATTTGGCCATGGTATACAGCCAGGATATACATGGCCAGAGGAAAAGACATTTTGACACGAATATATTGAACACAATTCGTGGCGTTTCTTTGTGGTAGCACCTGTAAAAACAAACATCATAACACTTCATTATCTACCCACTAATGATGATATTTGAAACCTTATGAACAATTGATATCTCTACATCGATAATGAGAGGACAATGCCAGAATATATCTCTCTGAGACATCCTCCACCTGTACTTAAAAGGGCGTGTCCCTATGTTATGAGAGATGGAATTAAACAAATCTTATGCTTGTGATTGATTTCTGGTGATTTATACACAGAACAAAGGAGAACTAAGAATAACCGAGAAGTAATGCACACGAGAACTGAATCTCCTGTTTAATGTCTCCCACAAGGATCTCAACTAAGCACTCATAGTTTGTTTTCACTACACTAGAGCCTAATGGTTTGCTTTTTAGGTGTCATATTCGTCCATAATTGGACCAAGACTTGATGTTGTTGTCAGTGGTATGGTATTTAATGGACAGCTTGTAACCAATGAATGCATTAGGGACAATTAAAAAAGAAAAAAGAAAAAAAGAAGGACAACAGTAAAAAGAAAAAGAAAGGCAAGATAGTCAACATATCCTGTGATTTGTTTAATTATTTATACTTCCAAGGCCCATAGAACAGCTTCAGCCAACTGCGAAAGCACGGATATACAAGCTACTACAAAGTTCACGAAGTTAGATAAATAAGTCATTTGGTATGATAGCAATGGGCGACTGAATTTGAAAAGATAATACTTCATTGTTTCTTTCTATCAACAAACCCATGTACAGATTTCTGTCTGGCTTTGGTAAGCATGGGCTGTCTTTACATGAGCACTCTAAAGTAAAAAAAATAGCATAATTTACATAAAAGTAATAATAAAAAGTGCACAGATATGTAGGAAAGACTAATATGCTCGTATTATTTTTTCAATCTATTCTTGTCCCGAACAGATTCGTTAGCCATATGGCTGTGTTATGTGACACATACGTGCTACAAGCAGATACATTTAGCCTGAAAGGACAAAAATAGTGCAGGCCAGAGGCAGCTGCCATCAGTATGCTGTCTCCTAATCACTCCCAACCACAGGAGTTCGTAGCCATGGCACTCACAGTGGGGTAAAAACTAGTAAAAAGGTTGTTTGTTAGGTGCAGTTGTACGTTGTTTTTAGGAACTTTTTTTTTCATAACTGGGTATATAGATGTAGTTATTTGTTTGTTTGTTTGTTTTCTTGTGCCTTTTTTTGCATTCGAATAGCACTTCATTCATACAGAGTCACTGTGAAGACCTTATGCCTACTTTGATTTTACTGGTATTTTGGTTCATTGTCTGTTGTTGGTCTTACTATGCACATTATCAATAATTCATATTTCATTCTGATATATTCATCCTGAAGCAACTAACCCAGAATCTAACGTGAGACAAAGTACACACTGTTATAAGCACCACATTAGGGCACCACAGAGTTGCTAGTCTGAGCTCTGCATATGGCCAACGTCATTGGCCCCCATCACTGGCATCAGAAAGGCTTAGCAGGGGCATAATGACAAGGACCAGGTCCCTCTAGTCTCTAAGCATGAGCTGCTGGTTGCTGCTGTTTTGCTGCTCGGAGCAGGTAGGCCAGCTTCACACTAATGCCCCTCGTAACTTTCTATTAACATCAGCACTGCTCTTACCTGCCTTCTTATCAGGCTTTGCAAGTGGCAGTCTCAGCTGCTTTGCTTTTCTTAATTTGTCCTCTTTATTTCAGGTACGTTTGCACTGTATGTACTGAATAAGGTGACTAACCGAAAGTTCTTATCAAATCAAGCTGTACCATATGCCTTGAATTAGATGACTAAATGCAAGTGCTTATCAAATCAAGTTGTACTATATTGTATTGTTTTGCATTGTACTGTATTGTTTGTGTTGTATTGTATTATATTGTTTTGCATTGTCTGGATGCTGCTGGTCTGAAGCACATCATTGTAGTCAGCTCGTATGACCAGTGGCCAGAGGCAGACGTAATGTTGCAGTGACACGTTAGAGGTCCTCATCATATTATGCATTTACCCCATGGGTGGGGTTTTATTTACCTGCCTCAGCATAGACAACGAGTCCAAGGCACCACCAATTGAACGTCTCATGGGACTGACATCCGTCTGAGATGTAGTGTTGGAAGATGCTAGTGTGAAATGTTTGAAGAAATACACACAAGATCACAATAAAACTAGCTAATGATGAAAACAAGATGACACTACAAATGCAAATTTCAAAATAAGAACAGATTTGCTATACATTGTTCAATATTTAGATGGTTTTCTGACACCCGAAGCAGTAATGTATGTATGATACTACTTCATTTAGTGCCTTTATATTCATCCAAACAGCCAGTAGTTGTTTAGTCTAATGTCATAAACACATCGAGTACACACTATTTGGCAATATGAGGGTGAAAAAAGAGAGGGGTGGAGGCCCAAGCTTAGATCTGAATTGCATCAATAACCCAATATCCATAACGACCAACATTTCGCCAAAGCTGCTGTGATGTACTGAGTCATAAAGTGGAACTCAGTCAGTAGATCCTTGCCTGGCGGGCTCAGTCAGTAGATTGAGTTTAATACCGTTCAGCCATTGACAGGCTAATGTTGCAGTTGTGGAGTTTTATGTCACATTGACAGAGCCTGTCACAATGTCATGAAATGTGATACTGTGACCAAAGGGAAGGCGAGACAGCTAATTCTGTATATTGACAGGTTCAACGACTGGAATGCGACTTTTACTACTTGGAAGAACGACTTTGCACTTTATGGACTGCATAAATTGCCTTGAAATATAACAATTGTCTTACATACATGACATTCATAAATATGCCCTATCTAATTCTGTGAACCAAAAGCTCATGCTAATCTAAAAGCAGATTGTAGACTACCCGTTTAATAGCAATTCTTGACAAAGCGTTGTTCTAATATAAACAGCTATGTCTTAATGCTTTTTCAACATCCTAAGACTGTCAATTGCTTTTGTTTAGACTTTTAACACAACCCGACTAACAATTCATGTTACTTTCTTACAGAATGCTGGGAAAAACATGGTTACCATGCAACTTAGTCACTCTAAAACTCATTAGAATCATTTCCATCCTCTTTGAGACTAGATCAGTCACTTAAGGACAAGTACATAAACTAGAGCCTTCCAGGGGGTATACACATCCATTCTGCGCATGATATACACCCTGTAAGCACGATATCCACCCATTTGCTTCCAATTATCACACGCATGATTTATCGCTGTAGTTTGGTATCACTGGTCTATATTTAGCACCCACAACACAAGATCAAATGCTGAGTGATACGGAGGCAAATGAGGTGAAAATGGTCCATCTGTCAAGGGTGAAAGATGTCATGATATACCAGACTAGGCACATGGTCTAATCAGTGTCTTTATTAGGAACACAGCAGTTATAATTACTCTTTGTAGCAGGGTAGCAGAACTAGACCTCCAGACGAGATGTAGAATTGCACTTAAACAATCAACCTCTAGTGTATATTTATCACCAAGGTGAATTATTATTGTAACGAGTACATCTCTTTATCCTTAGTAATAAAGCTCCAGTTCTCATATTTTGTGAGAGTTGTCATATGGTAAATCAGCCAAATATGACTCTAGCTAAGTACCAATTCCAAAAACTTTCAAACAAAGTGATAAGCTTGTCTATTCTCCAGAATCAGAATCACTGTCTGGATAAGTGGGACAACCCTTCAGTGATGGATGAGTATATTTACTTTCTGATACATGAAAAAAAAGGAGCCCTTTGCTCTTGCATTGCCAGACTGCTCTATTCTTCCCAGACAAGAAATACAATGGCTTCCTGAACCACTGTAGATGCAACCATCACTGTGTGACTTAAGTGCTCACCCACAAAGCAAAGTTTGGTAAAGTATAATTCACGTAGCTTTGCATATCTATCTGCAGTTGCCTAAAGTTGCCTTTGACAGTTAACAGCAAAGTTTGTTCATATATACATTGTGAGAACTGAGGAGCGGGGGCCTAGCTCAGAGGTAGCGCTCTGGGCTTCCAGCTGCTAGGTCCCGGGTTCCATTCCCGGTCAAGCCTAAGTTGGATGGCTGTTTCATCCTTCGTCTCATTGCCATGGTACCTACCTGTCCTAATTAGCCCATCAGGTGCAGAAATACAGGACGTAAAGCCCTTATCCACCACCACCACCACCACCACCACCATGATGGGATTGAATCTGGTTTTCAATGGTCTTAAAAAGACCGTTAAACTTTTCCTAATATTCACACAATTGCATCCCAGAGAGCATTCCAAATCGTGTCAAAACGATGCTGTACCGACGGTGGCCTATATAGAAACGACGCTTATACAAGGTAACACAAAAGATCTTGTATCTCGTGATAAACGTTACTTCTGACCACATCCTTTCAAGAGTGCATCCTTTATAGAGAAAACCTGACGATATCAAATTCATATGCTTATGAAAGTTATGATGCATGTCTTGGGATAATTATCACAGAAGAAGTGGCTTCGGGGATCTCTGTTTTCCTTGGCTAGACAATTACCATTGTCCTAGCCTCGTTCTGCAACTATGGGTTGTAGAATGGTGATTCGCGTGTACAAGATGCTCAAAGCACTAGTCAATGTATCAGCGTGTCAAACCGGCCTCAGTCAGCACGCAACCAAGTCCCTATCTACAGCCAACAGGCAAGACTTCTTGGACTTATTGGTTGTGTAGTACACACTAGAGTCTGTTGCACTGGGCTGATTGCTACTAGTAAATTAGCAATTCATACATTGGTTTTGTGTACTTTGAGTGGGTGAATTATATCATTGCATGGAGCAGTATCGTTAGCTTAAAACCAGACACTAAGAGAAAAGCTTATAGTGCAATCGTCCTTGGGCTGTGTACAATACAAGAGTGCATGAATCATTCTCAGCACTGCCTCTCTTGATTTCTCTCCCTCTCTTGATTCTTCTACTGCTCAGTGCTCCTTCATTTTTTGTTCTTCTTTTGCATTCTCCAATGGCTCCCCAAAGAGCAGTAGAATCAGCTGGGTTGGAAAAGCAATATCTCGGAGCAGGAGCCAAGCACTTCCCTTCTGTGGATCCCACAAAGAGATGCAATCTTACAAGCAATAAAGGCAGTTGGCTCAACCAAGAATCACACAATCACATCCCACAAGCAGCTGCAGCCATTAACGCGTGCACGACGTCATGTACAATGTACACAACCAGCCATGACGTCATGCAACAATAAACGGTGACGTCACAGACATAACCGCAAAAGATATTGCCACGTGAAGTGGGGTGACATCAGTAGGGAATGTATTAACTTCTTGGACATGGCATATTAAACATGTTATGATGAGATGATTGGATGGCTGCCCTGTCCCACATGGTATGACAGGGTGTCCCACAGGGACCAGACTCTGTCCCATTGGTGGCTGCCTTGCAAGTCGTTTAGTGGATCTAGCATGCATCGCCTCTCTGCTGCTGCCCCGATCAATATTCATGGGAAACACAGAGAAAACCTTTTGCTTTTTTGTCGCTAACCACATCAGCAAAAAATGGAGTCTGGGCTGTCTCGCTCTTTTATGCATTCAGAAAGTTATAAACATGAAAAACGCCCGAAAGCCAACCCATACAGCAGGCCATTAAATATTAATACTGAGCCATTTTCTGCGGAAGCTGTGATTGTTGTGTTCATATTTAGATCAAACCGAAAACTTTGGCTGCATATTTAGTGAACGTACTTGGAATTGGCTTAAAATCTAGAGAGCTAGGACAGCTATAAATAAATGTTATTCTTTTGGCATACAGTTCTATCGTAGCCAAAGGAATGTGACTAAACTATTGTTTGTAACATTAACAACAATTCATTGAGGAAGGCTCTATTTAGTTCTTTAGACATTCAGGGTCAGTGGCCTTTCCCCGTTTCCTCCAGGGGAGGCGGTTGGCAATCAACCAGAGGCCAATTGACAGACATCTTTGGTCCGCGCTGTAATTAGGTGTAATACATGGCCAAATGTGCCACGTGCGTTTTCCATGAGAAGGATAAACGCATGGAAAACGCATGGTTTTTAGCTCATTTTAATGAGGCAAAAACCATGCGTTTTCCATGCGTTTATCCAAACGCATGGAAAACGCACGTGGCACAATTGGCCATGTAGGATTGGAGATGAAAGCCATGGAAAGCTGTTTACAAGTCCTGCCAATAAAATGCTTTTTTGCCATTAAGGCATCAAATCTCTATGTAAATGGAGGGGAAAACGTTGCAAGCTCTCATGCAAAGGAAACCCCGGAGGAATATGCCGTTTCAAGCTTTACAATTTGAAATGGTACGTGATATTGGGGATTCATATAACAGGACAAAAAAAAAAACCATCTAATTTTCCACGTTGTGAGAATAACAAAGCTATATTTCTTTAATCAATGCCAATAACAGTTTAACATTAATAAATCACACAGTAGAGATGACCACCTAATACAGCATATCATATTCTTGTTTCATTTTCATATTAATGATGGTCGGGAATTTAATCCCTTTTAAAAGCGTGTGGGATTAGACTGTCATGATCAATTTCGTATAAAGTACCAAGCAATTACAAAATGATGGCCAGCTTCAGGTTCAGTTCATCGTAGCTGGAATCCTTCTGGAATTCCAGGCAATATGAAGCAGGACTTATTCTCAGTTTCATGCAGAGTGCGCTCCAGGAACACTTCTCCGCAACTCATTAAAACAGCTATATGAGTTAGTTAAACATAGCCGTTTGTTTTATTGTGGATGTCAAATGCAGGGATGGTTTTTAGTTTTTACCCCTCGTAGCTGCTGAGGCACTGGGGTAATGCAGAGAGAGCAGGGGGTGTGCTGACCTCAACCCTCCCAGGATGAGTTGCCCGAACACATCTCGCACCTGGATTACTCCAGTTGCCATGGTAACCATCAACATTTGCCTAGCAACAGGTTAGAGGCTGCAGCTATTTGAGACTAGGCTGTCATACATGTAGTTCACAGAGATCTTGAGGATGTGGTTTAGAAAATGTACTTCTTGATTGAACAATAGCAGCTGTCAAAATATAACAGAATTATTATACTTACATTGCAAATAATACAAACACAAAGTCAATGCTACCCCATAATAAGTATTTTGACAGGTAAAACTTGGGTCTCTAGTTCATTCAAGGCTAAAAGAAAGGCTTTTCTCAAAATCTTAAGACCTACACATCAGTGAGTCAAGTGTCCTGTTATATAAAATAAATTCAATGAATACTTTTCTTCTGATCCAGGTATTCAGGAACATTTATAGTGAACAGGTAGATCAAAACAAAAGGTGCATCAGGTAAAGGAAATCTGTGCTACGTGTAACTGACAAAAGAAACCATATTCCTCCATAGGGATCAATATTTCCTGTTTTGATACACAAGTTGGGAGTCACAAGAAAAAGGTGGCCAAAAACCCACCATCCATCATAACAGTGGTCAGCAAACAAAGAGGAATGTGACGGAAACGAGTCACAAAGGATTTGACCTGTGACACAGTGCTTTGATGGGGACAAATTGCTGCAGTGGCAGGGCAGCAAACAAAATGAACGAACAGTCAGCGTTGGAATTGTTAGCACAATTAGATTCTAGGCTGAGCAAACTGACGGAGACAACACCAAATCCATCACAATCACATCCTAAACCAAAGAAAAGCTATTTGGACTACAAATATAATCCACGAAATAGCAAAACAGCACTAAAGGTTATTGCAACAAAAATCAACTGCATTACAGTCACTGTAATGCATACCATTAGAGCCTTGTATGCCTTGTAATGTATATAATGTATATAATTCATAGTGTCAGTTTTTGATTGAATTGCATTGAATTTATTGATTTATAAAGCGCACATATAGTGTAAAAACATTGTAAGGCGCTGCCCAAATATATGAGTAAATATGATAAAAATATGGCTGTTGAATAATTAAAGATAAATCAGTTACAATGTTGGTTAAATAAAATATTCTTTAGCTTCATTCTTAAACTTTCAATTGTTTTCTAGATTTAATGTCATTTACTAGATGATTCCAGTGTTTTGGTGCAGCAACAGAAAAACCTTGGGCAGCGAAAGTAGCTCGTTTAGTAAATGGCACAATGAGGTTATCACAGCCGGTTGGTGATCTTTTTTAACATCTGATCGGTTACTTGACTAGAAGATCTTAGAGGTAGTCTGGTGCTTGGTTATGTAAACATTTGTAGACTAGCAGAGGGGTTTTTAATTTGCAGCGTTGGTAGATAGGTAGCCAGTGAAGTTGATATAATGCATCACTGGCACTGTCGAACATTTGTATGTTCAGAATAATTTTTTGCTGCTAAGTTTTGAATATGTAGTGCAGGTTTCAGAGTTACTGCTGATCAGTCTACGAAGATGGCATTACTGTAGTCTAGATGGGACATCACTAATGCTTGAACAAGTGTCTTGGGCGTGTGATGTTTCGAAGGTTAAGTGCTGTGATTTAAATCTGTCTGATGATGTGACGTTCAAATGAAAGCTCTCTGTCAGTCCATACTCCCAGGTACTTTATCTGGTCTGAGACATGAGATGTGTTTCATTTTTGCAATTGATATAGTTTATTGCATTACCAATAAGCTGATAATGAGATTATCACAGTGATCAGATTACTAATTAGGGAGCTGCCACCAAACAATATTATGTATTAACGTCTTATGAACACATTAACAGGTGTAAAAATTCTCCAGTGTGGGAATTGAACTCTGGTCCCTGGGACTAACAGCCAGAACGTTAACCATTGTACCAAAGAGCCACTCTCTGGTGCGAAGGCAACATTCTGCTCACACCAGGCACCACTACACTACACAGGTACATAGAATAGGACCAACTACAACCATTAGGCCACATGTGCACAATGTCATAGTTAACATCATCACTTTGAAAACCATTTTGGAAATCAATCAGCAAGATTAGTGACGTGGGATGAGTTACAGCTGCTGATGCAGGAGATTGAGAAGATGCAATCTGCAGCAGAGCAGGTGATAGGATGAAGCCCACCAGGTAGCAGCTTAGCCGTTTAGAGGATTATAGTCTTAAAATAAACACCTCTTAACTCCCTAATACTGGTTTGAGCCTGGGTGCAATGTATCACCAATGTATACGTCTTATGTATACGTCAGGAAGGAACTTAATCACAACAAGATGTCAGGCATTCTTGACATATATTCTGTGATTGAATAACGAACTATCACTGTATAACCCTCAGTCCCTCACTCACACCTGAAGCCACCCTGTCTTTGCTGAGCACAGGTGTGTGTTATTCAGAAGATCTGCGTGCTGCATTTTCATCAAATCACACCATTGCATTACTGCCACATTTAGATCTGTCTAACACATGCCTTCTAAAACTGAAACAACCCAATAACTGGGTCATGCCACCTAAAAATATAACCTAATATTTCAAAGATCTTTACAACATGTCTTCTTTTTTTTTTAAAGAAGACAAAAGAACAAGGTAATTATCCACAGTAGCATTGAGACATATCATTGGACAATTTATACATTTTTTTTATATGTAACATTGTGCACTTTTACAGATGAAATGAGTCTAGTTGCGTGATTTAAAAAAATGATTGGATGGTTGTATGAATACAATGTCATGTCTATTAAGGCCACCTTGGTATCAAGGCCACTTAATTTGACCTCAATTTTGTCATGGTCTCGTATTTTCAGTAGTTATTAGGAGCACTGCACTATGGCCAGTATATTTCTCATCAAGAATGGTCTCAATTGCAAGACCCCGCTGTATTTGTCCCTGAATTCAAGAAGCATAAGTTAAATGTAGCCAAGTGACACTCAGCAGTAACTTCTATCAATGTCTCTGACTCAGGTTCCATGTAAAAGAAGAATTGCGGCACACAGCCCTCCTTGACTGTCATCCCAAGGTGATGGTTGTGCCAGAAGTGGTGTCAGTGGCAAGGCAGAGGATGGTGTCAGTGGCAAGGCAGAGTTGGTGTCAGTGGCAAGGTAGAGGTGGTGTCATTGGCAATGAAGAGGTGGTGTCAGTGGCAAACGTGAGATCACAGGCGAAGGTGATATGGGGAAGGGACCATACATGTCCACCATACATAACACAGCCTGTGACATCCGCATATAAGTGTCCCAAACACTAGCTAATGGTTTCATCTATTTGGCTCCACACCTTGGCAACCCCCTGCCATAAAGCTCGGTAATTATCCCAGCAGCTCTATGGAAGTATAATAACTCAGGTCCACACCCCTGCTGGCCTCACTGCATGTGCCCCTCATTTTGTGTTTGTCCAGAGATAATGCTGTGCTCCTATTGTGATCCCAGTCATCTAAAAGTCATTACTCACCCCCTGTGTGGTCTGAAGCCATTGTAAGTGTCAATGTTATATGAGATACCAAGTATAAGGGAGAATCAACTGCATTAATTGATTCCAGCCAGAATAAAAGTCAGACTGGATCAAGAAATGTTTGATGACAGACTTAATTACATTTTACCCATCATACTACAACCCCATTACGGGTACCTCCCAATTGTGAACAATAGGTTTTTATCAAACCTTGCTGTTATAGATAAAGTCACTCATTAGGTAATTAAAATCTCCCTAATTAAGACCAGTTTTTCATTAAGGCGGGTGGCCTTAATTGAGAAGTTAACGTGTAATCTTTAAACTGATTGTTATTATCCTAGATTTCACATGAATCAAATGTAAACATAAATGCATGTGACATATGTGCTTGCATTCACTTCTATCAACTTCACTTCTTCAGCAATTCTTGTTTACTGATTTTTTTGGGGTTTATCTCTAGAACCATGCCACCTACATTGATCATGGCTTTTGGCCATTACAAAATCATTACCCCTTATCGTTTCCTTTTAACTGAATTATTCATGATGTCTTACATATTCTCCGTCAGGTGCCATAACCGGAAGCACCATTAGGAACGGTCTAAAAACCACACCCGTCTGGTTCCGTCTCTTAAATTATTAATTTAAGGCTGACTTCTTCTTCTCCTTGAAATATAGATTGGTTTTAGCTAGCCAATAACTGGCCAATTTTCTAGGTAGATCGCTTTATATAAAAATAGCATTTAGCCTTGACAAATACAATAAAAAATGTGGAAAAAAAGTCAGGCAGACAAAGTTGCCAATTTTAGGCGTTACTAAACTAATATTAGGTTGGAAAAACCAACAAAAAACAACTTTCGAAGTGTCATTTAAATTCTCAAAATAACACTAAACAATTGCTTGATGAATAACTGACTCCAGTTGATTGATGAATGCATAATCCTCCATTCAGTACCAAGCTTTGCCAATGGGCTTCTGCAAAGTACACAGCATGCAGTAACCTCTCTCTCTTTTTCACCCCGAGTTCATTTGTCAGTTGTTCTGCCATACTTTGGCCCTCCTCTTTGCTGTTCAGCCCTGCCAGCTCAATACGACGTTGGCCAGAAAATTACTCCACCACACATAAACCGGCCTCATAAAAGCGATGAGTTTGGCTGGAAGTTTAACCCTGTTCTTAATGAAGGCTGGCTGGATTTTCTTTGCCTTCATTTTCTACTCACAATAATTCAACATATAAAGTTGATATATTGTCAGGCTGGCATTCTTGAAGGAGTCCTTCTCAGCCTCCAAGATGCTCCATTTCAGTCCAAGTCCTTCAGAGATGTAAAGAGTGATCTGATATGTGCTCAAAATGTGACTTTCTTTTCAAAAGGTAAAACTGCAATTGAAAGAATCACTCGATTCTCATCATTGAAGAGTACGATAAAAGAGTATGCATCCAATAAGGGCTGTTATACTGAACTGCACATGTGGTTCTATCGATATCAAGCAAATGTCATCCACCATGCAATGCATTTTTGTGATATTATACAACGTTTTCACAACGTCTAGATGACTACAGCAAAGTCTCGCTAATATGGCCCTCATTAGAGTTATTATATTGGCTTTAATTGCACAGTGGTCTCAATAGTGAGGTATACCATGAATGAAGGAAAATAGTATTGTGTGAGCTTTATGTGGTTTTAATAGTGAGGTGGTCTAGTAGTTGGTGCATCAATACATCATGAGATTGCGAAAATGTTTTGCATCAGATGGGACAGAATACTGAATGCAATGCTTTGTGTTGATGTCCTAAGTTTTTTCTTTTTGTCTGCACCATGTATATAAAAATTTGGTTTGTACATGTAAGCCTAAATCAGTTTACTAAACCATGCAAACATTAAAAGTGCAGGGGCTTGCTCAGTAGTAGCGCACTGGGCTGCCAACCACTGGGTCCTAGGTTCGAATAGAGCCCATGTTGGAAGGTTGCTTCATCATTCGCCTCATTGCCTTGACTCCTGCCTGTCCTAATCAGCCCTATCTGGTGTCAATTATTAGTAGCAAGATGGCTCTTTTTGAAATTCACCTCAAAACAATGAATACATAGTCTTCGTCTTTGGAGACATATCATTACAGATTACCTAAAGACACTCCCTGAAGATATTCTATTGTAAAGGTCACATTCAGCTGGACATTCAAAAAGAAAATTCAGAGAATGCAGAGAAATTATCAAAAACATATATATTACAATACTTGCCACTGCTCCGCAATGAGCATTATAAACTTATCAATTCACATGTTGTAAGTATGAAGTTGATACATTCTGTACAAAATTGACATACACCACCATTTTATGGCTCAGAAAATCAAATGTCACAAGGTGTCACAAATATCATCTTGGTCGTAAAAATGTTACTAAACTGAAAAGTGTTTTTCTGTTTTCTGTATTCTAAATAATGTTTTTTTGTTTTGTTTTTTTTCAAAATATTTGTCTGTTTATTGCATTCATGATTTGGTTTATTGAATTTTCAAATACTTACTCAGTCTGAACGGTTGTCAGGAAACATATGTTTGATATTTTAAGCATAATAACTTGATTAACTGATACTGAGATATATTTAGAAACCAACTCTTTGTAAAACTGCTCAAACAAAACAGCAAAGCAAACTATGCAGGCATTGAACATTGATAAGTAATCTGGATTTCTGCATGATTTAATATGAAAATAACATATAACACAATGCAATATTCCACTATGCTATAATCTTGACTTTGTTTGGCAGTTTTATTTCATGTAGATGTTTTGCAGATTAGTTAGTCATATTATAGGAATCCATGTGTTCTTTTAAAGTCTAAAACAATGTCTCACCAGGGAGTGACAATAAGTTGATTTCTTTCATAACCCTTTTAACTTCTTGAGCCTAATCTCATTACAACTGCTCATGCATCTTAGCACAATGGATTCTCAGTAATCCAATTATGTGAGAACATGAAGGGATTCTTGTGAGAACATGTCTTTGTTCCCACAATCTATTACATCAGAACACTCAACAATGCTCCAATCACATTGCACAGAAACCAATTTTCTGAGGCTATAAGTCTCTCTTCAAAAATATTCATGGTTCATAGGCAGATAAGGATTTGCAGATTCAGGCAAAAGCAGAAATTTACATGTCCAAATTACATCGCAGTTTGCTTTACATGATATGACAACATGTCTACATAAAATATGGCATGAAAACCACACGATATAATGAGGCATTGATAGACAGGACATAAAATTTATGAAATATGAGAAATATTCGAATTTTACACATTCCGTATCTCCATATTAAGATTTGTCTGGTGAAGGTAATTTGCCATGAATTATTAAATAATCCACGACATTTCCATCTATTTCTCTAAGATAATAAAATGCATAATATTCTGAGCATCCTGCAGAATCATTGCATTATCATTAAATGAAGAACTTGTTTTATAGATGGCTGCAGTCAAAGGTAGTTGATACATTGAGTCACTAGAGACTGCATAGTTAATATCAGATTAACATTTGAGACTCATATTTACAGTATTTCCTGACATTTCACTACAGTGTACATAGTGGGGACCTCAAAATTCGTCTCATCATTACGTCTACCTTGGCAACTAGTATCTAACTCACTGTAGCTCAGCCTCACAACCAGTTCCAGACTCAGTCCAGGCTCAGTCCAGACTTAGTATCAGACTAAGCTTTAGACTCAGTCATAGATTTAGCTTCAGTCTGGTAGCACCCTTGAGGAGTACTACAACACTAGCAGTTGCAGCCATATGCAATGTATTGGACCATTGGACCAGGCACTTGCATTGCAGCGAAATGCGATTAAGCCCAGATATTCCCATGGCAAGGATCTGGCATTTGTCAAGCACAATCAATAGGGATCTCATAAGCAACTAGATGCATGCCTTCCCATCCATGTCTCATATTTCCTGCACCATTGACAACCTGAAATTGTGCCGGGAATTTGATTTCTAGCAATATAAGAAATGTGGGTAATACACTTGTCATGCCATGTGTAAGCAATCAAGTTGGTACCCAATTGTACCGAATATTACCCATGCATCAGTGTGTATCACAACAATGAACCATTGGCATAATAGCACCATATCATAATGGTCCATAGCACATGGTAGAACATGAAACTACAACCCAGGATGACATTGCTAGGCAATCATGGTAGTGTTTGTTCAGTAATGATTGCATTGCTCCACATTGTATGTAGTGTAATTGAATTTTGTTGAGTCCATGGTGTTCCTCACATGCAATATTGTTTTATTTAATTTATTTTTTGCCCGAGAGGATAGATGCAGCTATCTCTAGTAAATCTACACTCTCATGCGAATTTCATTTAGTTGAGACTGAACTATTCAATAAACTCAATGGGAAATAAAACCCAGATATTCCCATGAACTGACTGGAATTAAACACATCTGCCCTCGAAAGTCTTGGGCCTCCCCTTTGCGAGGGTGGTAAGACTGGGGTGAAGACCTTGAACCCCAGCGACCAACAGTTATGCTTATCGAGCTGTCCCAAACTTGACCTTATCAGTTAACATTAATATAGCTAACTAACTTGAATGATGTTATCAGTTAACACTAAATATAGCTAACTAATTACACCAGGGAAACACCCTTTACAGCTATACTCATAGAATTGGAAACAAACTTCAGAGGATGTCATGTGAATGCAGGACTCTCATTGGCTGAGGAATTGCTTTGACCAATGGAAGTCCTGCCCAGCTGGATTCACATGACGTCATCTGGAGTTTCCAAGTCTCTGAGTTCAGCTGTAAAATTATGTTATTATTTGCCTTTATTTCAGTCTGTTCCTTTTCACAATTACAAATTTAAGCTGTCTCTGTAGGTCGATCTATTGTACTTTCCTGTTCACATAGTGGCATGCCAGGAGCTATTTCAACCCTTATACAACAGTTGTAGATGAAGTCTACCTGAGTCCTTAATGAGATACAGTCAAAAGAAGCGTTGCCTGACTGTGGTGACTTTTTTCTCCTTTTTCTTTAATGGAGTATCCATCATGCTTTGAGATGAAGGTAATTGCCATTTGACGTTACATGTCATATCTTGTATATTCCACAATATGACATATTCGTGGCTGTTACTTACGATGCTATGTTCACTCTGTAAGTTGGAAATGTACAACATAACATTTGTCATTTTGTACGCAAATGACAAAATGATGACACTGTTTTTATTGCTGAATTTGTGTCTCTGTGATGTCCAATATTTCCAGGCGTGTCATAACTCATTCATATCATAATGCATAGAAATGAATGATGGATCGAGGCCACCCAGTGACAACATACGTCTTTTAAGGCAGCATAAACGGTGAAATTAATGCTTATCATGTGTTCTTGGCAAAACAAATTTGTCTCATAGGGAAAACATTATCACTTATTCATACCTTTTTGTCCTTGCCAATTCCTCATGTGTGTGTGTGTGGGGGGGGGGGGGGTCCAATTTATTCCTCCATTGCTCAAGGGTTTTGACAAATATAACGTAAAATGTTGTTTTTGATTAGACAATTTAGCTTTTATGTCAGCATAGTAGCACTATTTGGGAAACCTTCAGTGTTTCACACAGGCAGATAAAAGCATCTTAAATGTGTGCATCTTGGCGTCTTGGTGTAAAGTGAAATTGCTTGGTCTTCTACACCAGAGAGAGTCTTCTATAGCCGAGAAATTGAATCCTTGTCGGCAATTGTTTTTACATCTCACTCCAAAAGAAAAGGCAAAGGCAATTATAAGGGTCATTCCAGCTTTGTTGTAAGAAAAGAGCAATTCCAATCGTCTGGGCCAAGCAGATTGTAAGAGGATAATTTTCAATTAGGGCTAGAAAAATCGTCGTTGAAATTGATTTATACCGGAAGTGCCGCCATATTTGATTGGTTTGAACTACAGCTGCTCTATAAAATATATTTTCGCGCATTTAGAGTGCATTTATAGCGCGTTACAATGCTGGTAAATGGGTTATGTATTGAATGATGCCAAAGTTGCTGAGGCAGGCAGTAATGATGAGTGTTTATTCTGCATCTGCTTTCAAGGGTACACACAGGGAAGCGGCAGATGTGGGGATTCTTGTTCTCAGGATAAAAGGAAAGAGCACTAGTAGAACTTATAGATAAATATAATTATACAGCTATTGATCAAGAAACCTTCAAGGTCAATGAGAAAAACATACAATGATAATGTCATCTTAGTCAGAATGAGAAACTGTTGTTAACCTCCAGTTGTGAAAACACATAGGATACACAGATACTGATGTGCAGTATAAATATATGATATTCAGTCAGAATGAATAATTGTTGTTAACCTCCAATTATATCAACAACGATAACAGATATGCGCATATACACTGTTTTGTTAGTGCTATTTACACTTTCCTATAGCTGTACTCGATGTATGGACTTCTGCGGCTATTATTGTACCTCACACTGGTACTTAATTGTATGTACAGTTTCCCAAATTTCACTGAACCTGTACTAACTGTCAGCCACTGACAATCAATTGTGTTTGTATAATTGTATGACTATTTTTGGCTTGCCTTTTTAGATTCGAACATAATTCACCAATAAGAACGTTCTCTCAATTTGATTTTGTTGATTTTGTCAAATGTGCTGTATTTTATCGCTTCTGGCCTCAATTGACAAAAGAGAGTGCTAGTTAGATGCACTCCAGCAGTTCCATAGACTCTGCAGTCCTCTAAAGAAACTGAACCAATCGCGTCTGACACATTTTCTTGCTGCTGCTGGTTCCCAGAAACGGCCCTTTTACGTTCACTGTCAGGTCAAATTATGGCAGAAAATGGATGTAAGTTCCTTGACATTCTGAACATTCTGGCTTGGCCTGAAAATGGCTCCTTCAATACACACTGTTGATGTAAGTATACAGAATAGAAGGAGGAATTTTCCTTGCAAAAACATTCAAAACAAAAAAAGAATCTTCCTCCTAAATCAGGACTCAAAATGGATATCCACTTGTCTTTTGGTCATATTTTTCCATAAAATGCATGGATCAGAATAAGCTAAAAGAACTGTTAGCAATATATCACACCCTAACTTTCCAACCAGTATTTACACTTCTTTGTATTCATTTATCTAGTGTTGACTATACTTTCCTTTGCTATTTCTTTTGTTTCACTGTTACTATCACCAATTGTTATAATGGTGGCAAGAAGGCACAAATGTACCATTGGAAAGATAGGGCAATTTAAATAATTTATTCCCGAGAGATATTTTTGTCAGTTAGAAAATTGAGTTTGCCTTCTTACCAACATGCCTGTCCCTTTTCTGTTGCTTCAGAATATTTAAAAAAAATGTATAATCAAAACATAAATAGGCATTTATTTTCGGATCCTTCATGAGATCGCCCTGGCCAGATCTTTCACAAGAGTTATATAAGGTCACCACAGAAGGAAAATAAGAGCGGACATTCTGGACAGTGTCCACTTAATAAGACCCTGGTCATCCTCGTTCTTCCAGTACAAAGAAAACAAAGGGCCAAGACAAACAGGCACGTGAAGGAAAACAAACACTTGGTGGAATAATTCATCAGGAGAAATCTCAGACTCTTCTGTGCACACAAGGGTGTATGGCAAGGCAGCCTGACAATGCATGTGATGTGCTCGCCATTTTGCCCACTGATATGTCATCCATGAGTGTTTGCTTAAGCAGTGCTTCTATCCCAATGCAAGAGCATGCCATCTGATGCTAAAGCGGTAAAAGAAATATAGATAATAAAAGAATAGAATATCGATGAAATCACTAAGATATAAATAAGTGCATACAATACATACAGCGATATTGCATTGCAGTCTTGATTTGCAAGTCATCACGGTTGCACTCTGAGCACTAAGTTTGTCATTGTGAAGCTTCCATTATTAAATATTAATTTACAGGATGATATATTATAAACTATAAAGAAATCTTCAAAGTATAGCAAAGGGTCATAGTATAGGTTACCAAATTCCAGCTATACAAACCACGGGCCACTTATAGTGATTTTTGTGTATGATTTCTATGTGAGATGATTGATTGCAGAGAGCATTAAGCCTGGTGTGAGACCGCTCTGTGAATGGTGCACATGACAAGAGCAAACAGCAATAACCACCAGGATCGCCTTATGTATTGCATTCATGCCTGCATGGCAATAAAAAATCACTCAAACTCTGTCATTTTTCATACTGCAACCATGCCTCGTTTTTGCACTATTCATACTACAGAGCCTGCTGGCAATAAACTATGTACACGATGGTGGGTGTAGTGGCTGCATACTATGTACTTCACAGATGAAGCACCATCAGGATGGAGGACACACCTATCGTCAGGCACAGCAGCACCAAGGACACAGATCACATCAGGATAGAGCTTAACACTGTGAATGTTTTGCGTGTTTAAGGCAGTTCACATGCGCTGTAGCCATCAGTGCCAACCACAGCAGCATCAGCATCAGTTGCAGCATCAGCAGCATCTTTATCTCCTCTCCTCCCTGTCACGCCTCTGACGCCACCCTCAGCAACATGAGCAGAGAACGATGCTCTGGCATCCCTGTGATGTAAAAGAGTGAGAAGCAAGGGAACTTGAAACAGGAAAGAAACGAAAACAAAGAGCAATGTACAACACGTTTCGTTCAATTTGAACTTTGCACAACGCTTTTTGTTTTGCTTTGTTCTTTGTGTAAAGCTGTCGACAATAGACTATGACGCTCCACTGTATGTTCATAAGCAATATTCAAGTTGTCATGCCACAGCCACAGAGCATATTGATGAGGTTATGAGGGAACACAAGGTTAAAATGGAAAGGCATGCATCAAAGTCTAAAACTTCCAAGTCTCAGACGTGGGCAGTTTCCTGTTTTATTGTCTAAAGAACTGCAGAAAGTATCTATAAACGAATCTTTTCACTATAAGGCAGTGCAGATTAACATGGAAGGAATGGTTCCATAAAGTGTGCATTTATTAAATGTTGATTAAGTTGTAAATCGTAGCCTACAGCTGGATACATGTGACTCACTGAGATCAACAGCAGTTTAGTAGTTTGCCTCTTTATTCCATCTCAACATTCAGCACCTCAATAGATTAAGCAAACAACACGGATGGGGTAACATTAAAGGCCCCAAGAGTGGCGTGCCTATCCAAACAACGCCTATCAATGTTTGCAGAGGTGCTGTCTACGAGTATACAGCGGCCAGTTCATTGCTGGTCGGTTTGTGTTTCCTGCAAGAATTAGTCTCAAACAAGGTGCTCCAGTTTCTCCTATTCCCTTCTATACAGAGCATACATACCTCAGCATGAGGATTCTCTGGTTTCTCATGAGTTACTTGTGAGCAAGCAGCAGGCTGGCTTTGATCATGCAGAGACACTCCTTTATGAAAAAAGTGAAAATGTGCTGAAAAGTCTTAAAGCAATGAGGAATGTTACTGAAAGCAACTGACATACCGACGGACATCTTTCTATCAGCCAGATCAGCAGCATTCCAAAACCTCAAATGCTCTCTCCTTTAATTGGCTTCAGGCTGCGAGACTTCCTCTGGAATCCATCTCCTTGGGAAGAATCATTACACCATCCCCCTTTTCACAGGATTAATCACACCCTCCAGAAGATGTGGCATAATATGAGGAATTAGCTAAAACCAACAGGTAATGGTGGCTTATTGTGAAGCAACCAAAGGAGTGGCATCCGTCCAACAACAGGTACGATGTTCCAGATGACAGAAGAAAAAACGTATTAGCCTGGTCTTTTTAGGCATCTGATGATGTCACACTACAATGCCTTATTGTACTTACAATCTTACAATGCAATGTAAAAGCCATATATTTAGGTCAAATCTATTTTAGGACCTTTTCTACCTTCATGAGATTATGGTTAACTAGTGGTCTTCTTCTACAGCCCTTTTCCACATGGAAGCACCCCCAAAAATGTGAAAACGAAAGGAGAAGATTGGTGTCCTTGCTGTTGATGGCCAATACTGATATTTCAACCGGTCTTATAGTCTTACAAACTGCAACTCTCAGTCTTCATTTGAGACAGTCTCAATTTCAAATTGCATTAGGCCAGGAATTCCAGGCAAGAGCCTTATCAGTTCCTCTGCCTCCTAGCAATTCCATTTAAAGCAGATACACCGAGGACCACTAATGTGCCCTGTAGGATGCTCTTTCCTGTACCTTTTAATTCTTCTGAAGTGGCACTGTTCAAGGGGATATATGTTGCAGGAGTGACATCAAAGTAGAATAAAAGCTTTTATACCTTACTTATTAATACCTAATATTTAATGACCATTACGCAAGGTGTTTGTTACATGTATGAGGTCAGCAGCAATGGTGTGAATCGTTCGAATATTTGCAAACGATGTGCAGTTGTAAAATTTTATGAAACTACATTGTAGATAGATGGATAGATAGATTTTGTTATTTGTGTGTCACTCTGCCAGTATAAAATACAATAAAAGATAAAACGCTTTGTACATAGTGTAAATGACACGGAGTATTGGATTAAACTGATGCAATAAGTGATACATTTAATGCATTTACACCAATGCTCCAACTGCCATGGAAACCACAACAGCAAAGTGAGCAACTACCGAATCAACACACCACAATGACATAAAGCAGTTTGGAAAAAAAAAAAGAAACAGCAGGGAGGTAGATCATAACAGACAGTAAATTCGCTCCCAGACCCATTTGCACTTGAAGCATCACTTGGCCTGTTGCATCAGTCCACTTAACCCTCTGGACCACTGTCAGTTTGCCCATCACCCAGCTCAACACCTGCAGGGTATTTGCTGGTCCAGGCTTGAACTGGTGACCTCTCCTCAACCACCTCTCCAGCTCGTTTGTCACACTTCGCTGTGAGGAATGAGGAAACGAACATATTTTTATACCAAAGAGAAGCAGAGACTACTGTACACAGTGGTGTAAAAGAGTTTTTGCACATACATTGAATTAGTAAGATTTGATGTAAAAATAATTTTCAAACATTTCATAAGGTCAATAGAAACTTGACAATTAGACTGATCTTGATTTTCTCAGTAAAGTTATTACTTTTTGTTTGTCATATAGACAAATTTATTAGAATTGGGGGTATTCCCATCACTGTATTCTGTTATTCAGTTGGACTATTTAGACTATCTTCATATCTCCAGATTCCTGATACTTAGGTGCTACATTTTTGATGCTGTGACAGAGTGTAAAACGCAGTTGAATCCTTGCATATGATGCCATCTTACTCCAGTTTCTCGCATTTCATCTGTCTCGAGCCAATCCCACATCCGAGCGAGTTCATAACTTCTCATATTTAATTCTTAAGAACAATTCAGCAGTTTTGCAAGGCAGCAGAGAGACAGAAATCTGATATAACAAATTCCATGTAAACCAGAAGACTCTTTAACAACGCAATCTCATCACATTTCGTTGTATAACTCGTATTTCGAATATTCTGTCTTACTCTGATTTGCAGTCGCATTATAAAAGGACACGAACATCATTAATGCATGAAGGTTATCTCTTTTCCTAAAAGATGGGTGCATCTTGATTCAGGATTAGGATTAGAAGTGATACCGCAATATCATCCTACATTTTGTGCGCTGGGGATGTAAATATGGATTATGTGATTGCGAAGCTGCTCAAAGCTTTGAGGGGTTGGCCTTGTAGGGACCTTGCTACTTGCCAGTTTTAGCATAAACGAAATGTACTAAAATATATTTGCTTAGAAGGCCAAAATCACTTCATCACTGAATATATGTCGAGCAATGGTGTGTTCTTGAACCGTTTTCCTAAATGCGTGCCAATGAGTTCAACTGAACAATAAGTTACACACATAGTTATAGTAGAACTCTACTTGATACATGTCATGGTGACGCATCTATCACAGCTGATTTGGTAGAACTGAAAACTTGTCACAGCCAATGACAACCTTGGATTCACATGAGGTCCTCTTGAGTTTAGTTTCAAAGTCTACGAAATTGGCTCTCATACTTTTTGCTTTTGACTATTCTCCTCCAACATTAATTCATCCTAAGTATTGTTACACAACATCAACCAACACACCACTTCTAAAACAGGTCATGAAAATCATCCAGACTAGTCCAATAAACTGCCTAGTTGTTAGTACTACTTTTGCCTGGTACTGGATGTAGCCTTGCTAGCAATATTCAAAGATATAAAACCAGGGTTAATCCACCATATCGAGCCATTTCCCCATGGTATTCACCTCGCTTAAACTTGATGCTATATGTATTTGGCAATTGATGGCTTGGGGCAGAAAACAGGAAACCATAGGGACACCCTTAATCAACATTTTCGTTGGCTTGTCAGTGATAAAGGTTCTATGGTCATCTGAGTGGACAGGTCATCATAGATAGGTGGCTCACTATGTCATTCTGGCGTAACGCAAGGATCTAAATACTCCCTATAGACTGCGATTATCCTAATGAGTTTATCTCAGCATCTTGTCCTGCCTTATATTCTGTTTGATAGTAGTAGTAGTAGTAGTAGTAGTAATACTCTCTGCAAGAGACTTTTCTCAAGGCTGGTGATTTACTCCAAGCAAATCATGACATGGTAGTAGTAGTAGTAGTAGTAGTAGTAGTAGTAGTAGTAGTAGTAGTAGTAGTAGTAGTAGTAGTAGTAGTAGTAGTAGTAGTAGTAGTAGTAGTAATTGTAGTAGTATTAGTAGTAGTAGTAGTAGTCCTAGGAAGATTGTGACTACAGTATTGTTTTTCTCGTGGAGGTAATAATTAAACATTTATTCAATTGTATGTACAAGATGAACAAGGCATATGAGGTTAAGTGCTCCAGCAAAACCTACTACATCAGAAATATATTGCTGTAGAGGGTGGAAACTGGCATTCCATGTGAGCTGGATGTAAGCATGAGCTATGACTATCTTGATTCACTGATAAATCCCAGCTATACTCTTCCTATCTGTAAACCCCAACACCACTGTCACTGAGATATATATACATAGCATTATATCTGACTGCAAACATATATCCCAAAGTAACTCTGGTATATTGTATATATCGACATAACTCTTGAATCTGCTCATATTAGACGGACCTCAAGTAACGCGTAATACTCTGTATAAACAAAGCAAGTGGTTGGTACATTTTGGTATATTTGTAGCATGTGTTGATACTTTTACCTGTCAATTAGGATAACTATGGAAGCTGGTAATCCAAGAACTGTTGCAAATTAACCTTTATATAATTGAAAAGCTTTTATCTCATTGCATTTGCAATTAAAATTAATTAAAGCAAGCAGAGAAATCTTTTTAATGGTGTGTGTCTCATTACTTGTGTCATATCATTTTACACGAGTGAGGCTTCAATTCCCATAACGCAATTAAAGCACCAGAAACAGGACCGGAAGTGGGCGTGTTATCTCTACATTGAAATTCAAGGACACGTCATGGAATTGCCCATAATTATGTAATCATGTGGACCACACTCATATCACAATTATGTTCAACATGGTCGTGTGTAATGTGGCGGATTTAAAGTTCAATCATCAAACAATGGTGAGCATGTTAAGTCTGCATGCAATTGCCTTCAAATCAAATTAATTCACTTCATTGGTTAACCTGGTCACAAAAAAATATAATTATACTTATTTCAGACCAAGATAAATATACAGCTGGTTGGTGGACACCAAGAAGGTGTGCATCACCACTACCACAAATGCATGTTGTATGTTCCATAAGTTCCAATAACAAGTTTTGATAAACCAATGTTTGCATAACACAAGGATTTAACCCGTTTATTAGCCCCACAAAGGCACAAATTATGACTTGGGCTACTTGGCTATTGTCCTGCTTGTCCATAGCAATAACACATAACAGAAACAATAGGAGCTGGCACTTATCAGACCAGTGGACATGAAAGGGAGAGACAGGTCTGGCGAAGCATATGGCTTGTGAGCAAATATTGATGGAGGCAAGCAGGCGTGAGTGATGACATTTTGATCACCAAGAATAACTGAGCGTTGCCTGGCATTGCAGTTCTTCTGATAATAGACTGCTGGGGAAACAAGGCTTGGCAAGAAACAGAACCAAACTGACCCGCTATCAACACCTGTTCACACGCAATTTTTCTCCACCTAACAAAACCCTAGCCTTCTGCTCCAGACACTTGCAAACCAATAAGGAAGTCCTGAGGCTAATTGTCTTGCAGCTAATGGCAGATATATGAGACAAAGGGTCTGAAAAGAACTATAAATCTGGCCCACTTAATGAGCTTCCAAAGTAATGTTTCCTAAGCCCTCACTTATTTAGCGATTGTCTACAAAGATTGGTAGGAAAGTAGTCTTGGCAAGTTCAAAAGTAAGGCCATGTCCATGAGATAAAATCAATTGTGAGTTCTTAGTTAAAACAAACCTTCAAACTGGGAAAAGGCAACAGATTTAAAAGTTTAACAGATCCCAGGTCATAACAGCCTATCCAACACAAGATAATTCATTATCTAAATCTTTGATACAAGGGGTGGGTGTCTAACTCAGAGATAGCACACTGGGCTTCCAAAAACTGGGTCCTTGGTTCAATACCCGGTCGAGCCTAAGTTGGATGGCTGCTTCATCCATCTCATTGTCATGGTTCCTGTCCTAATAAGCCCATCAGGTGCAGAAATACAGGACGTAAAGCCCTACTCCACCCACTCCCCAACCTTGGATACATACCAGTTCAAAACAGAGTAGCATCAAAACATGGCATTCAAGGTGATTATGCATTAATAAGGATGCGCCACTCTTCAATAAAGAAGTCTCAAGGTAAAACAAAACCTGATTTCAAGACTTCAAGGTAAAAAATAAAGCTGATTTCACGAGTTTTGAAATACTCCAAAGGTGGGCTTGCACAATATGCTTTGGAGTCCTCAATAAGACATCACATTACCATTTAACTACATAATTATGTACCCTAATAAATTTGAAAGTGTGGTTTAGTCATTAGGAAATGAGTATGTTTGCTGTGCATCAATTCGGGTGTGGTCCTTCATAGCAGTATAAATTCTAGCATGGATGGCCACTCCCAAATTACATGATTATTCTTATGCGATACGTTTGGATAACAATTTTCTAAGTTCTAGATCTGAAATACCACAGGTAGGACCACCTAGCCACTAAGACCAGTAATACTGGTCAATAGCTGCCTTACTGGTGAGTATCTACAGTATTTAGCACCATATGACGACTCAGTCACATCCAACCATCAGATTGTTGTGTTTAGCATACACACAGAAATAAAAAACAACTGTGAAGCAAGCTTTGACAAGTGTCCCACATCACTTGAGTGGCAGAATTTCCATCTTGTGTTAACAAAGTTTGCTGTTTCCATGTTTTCATGTAAACCATGACTTAGATGCCTCAGTATACATGTAGTCATCACACGCAGCATGCTGACAAAAAATGTCAGAAAACTTCACGAAAGTTTTGTACGTCCAGATCGTCACGGAACCTTGTTCAAATTGAGTGACAGGTACGATGAAGTGCACTGGCAACTTACATACCATAAGCACTTTTGGAGGGTTCAATTAAGATGGCTTTATGTTGAATTTATGTTGAATTTGAACTGATAAAAATGAAACACTTGGCGTCGTTGGTAGTTGTGAAAGAGCTGGCTCATCTGTCACGCAGCATTGCTAAAAAGGTCTGGGCTGAAAAAGGACAGGATTGTGAAAAATTGCACCTTTTTGTTCTTTTACACCATTGATTGCAATTGCAAGAGAGCAATTTGGAGGTGAAAACTTGACACTGCCATGGATCATTTGGGCTTAAATGGCTTGAAAACAGACAAATAATGGAAGAGTAACGCAGCGCAACAAGGATGTAAGCAATCACAAAGAAGCAATTGATGGAAAGTTGATGATTCATTTGAAAAAGCTCTTTTTTCTTGCAGTCTTTTTGGTTCGATTGAAGGGCAGGGAGACAGCATGCATGGAGCCAGCCTGTTGCGAGACCTGTGCCAAGATGGCTCAGTGCCCAGTGAGCTTTATCTCCCTTGCCTGCAAAGAGTGTACAGCATCGTTAGTTGGGGTTGGGGAGGCAGTAAGACTGTGCTCAAGACCTCGCCTCCTGATGGATGGGACACTGATCTTCCCTCTGAACAGACAGCCACAGCAACACTCGGTGTCATACATCACTCGCTATGTCCTCTCCCGCCTAAACTTGTTATTGAGTCAAAATAAAAAGACGAGAAAAAATGTCAGCTATTTGGGAGTATGTATGCGAGCATTGCTTTCAGAAAGAAAAGATGTGAAAGATTTCTTCCGCTCAGCTCTTGATAGTTTCTTAAGTTGTCAGTATGTTTTTAACAATGAAAACTAGACTCATTGCTGTTTGCTACTGAGCTTGATAGCTCTCCCAACAGCCACCAGTGTGGCTTAAACGCCAAGCAGGTGGGTTGGCATACTTCCTCTATATCATAGCTGGCATGTTCACAAGCAAGTAATTGCTAACATGAAGATGAAAGATGATAAGACTTTCTTATTAAATAAAGGAAAGATAAGAAAATGTTACACAGTACATCAATGTCATGTTTCCATCAGGATATAGAATTGCGAACCATGAAGGTCGTTGCAGATTATATTTCTGTTTATACATTGGGACGTTCCACTGACATCTAGTTAAAGGGCAACCTTGAAAACCAATATAAATCTATGACCTGTCCTAGCTTGGGGACACCTCAAACTAGTTAAGGCAATTGTCAACAGCTAAATCAATCCAATTGTCATCTTTCGGCAGCCTTTTTGCGTCGACACAGGTCAATGAGATTCCAATTTCCTAAGCCCAGGTTCTCACATCCTTCAATTTGCTAAAGTATGACTCTACTATATCCTATTGAAAGTAATTAAGTAGGCATTTCAGCCAACCTATTTATCCTGTATTCAATACAGCGCTGCACTATTTCTAAGTCTAGATGTTGAAGATTTCACGTCAGCGTAACTTGGAATTTTCACTCGTTTTAACACATTAATTGCTAATTAAAGATAGCCTTAATGCATCTTCCATGTAGGTTTAGCATGGGTTCTTAAGGTTTTTAAATCTGAAAGTTTATTAAGAATTATGCAGACAGACTTGGGTTTCATAAGTGAGACAAATGGCTCTCAAGTAAGACGGTAAGGCGGATCAGGGCTATCGTTAGGCAGCAATCAAATGTGGCTATTTTGGATAAAAGTGAAGTGCACAATTCGAGTGGTGTGCTTTCAACGCTCTTCAGTAGCCTTGATATGCCCCTAGAAGCAACAGAGTGTGGTTTGTTATTGTAATGAGCCTGGGTTGGTATGGAATAGGCCGATTATACAGGGTTGGCAAGGAGCATAAGTTTGAGAGGTAGAGTGCAGCAATTTCCTGGTTGCTGTGCACTGCTATATGCCTCAGCCTGACATTCCTGGGCGGTCAGTCTGTAATACTCTGTATGTTTATGTAGCCCATCATCTTCTTTCTTTTTTTCTCCTCGCCGAAATGAGCAAATCTCGCGGAGCACGAGAATACGCGGAGCTTCAGAAACACGTGGTTCCACGAGCCACAGCGGGGAGCAGAAAAAAACTGCCAGTTGTTATCTTGCCGTTTGACTTGCTGCCTTAATTTACCAATTTGTTACCAAAACCTATCCGATAATATGCCAGGATGCTGACTCGCCCTGATAAGTATGGGACTGCAGGTGCTTGGTATCTGCATATGTGTATTAACCATGAGAAACATACTTATTACCAAATGAGTACACCCACATTAAACCACTAATTGGTTGACTGATACCAATAATCTAACATTTCTTCAGCATATCCTTCTAGTTTACTCAAGGATACAATCAAATACTGTGCAGTTGGTAGTTAGTTCATAGATTGATTTCATTAATTTAACATCTAACATTTCTTCAGTTTATATTGCTAGTTTATCCATTACATATTCTACTATTGTGCAGTCACCATCAATTCATCATAACACATGTAATATGAACAGATTTATCGAACTCATCACCAAGGCCTGGCTATGCAAATGAATCCGAAATTCCACCAGGTAAGCATTATTAAGAGGGATCATCACTGAAGGATGCAATTTCACGCAAAGCTAATCGCCTACATCTGCAATAGCTTTGGCCTTGATTCATGCTACTTTCAAATTGCATTACATTCTTTTTTTTCACTCAGTTGCCTTGCTTGTTACACTAAAAGCCAAGCTAATCACTCTTCAGTATTCACATTCACATCTCACAAATGTGTTTCGAGCGATGATATCCCACAAAGCAACACCTACACCACCTTCCAAAAGTGTAAGATCACATCTGCTTGTACATACACAGTGGTCAAAGTAGTCTTATATTTTTGGAATATTTATTTAAAAAGAAAGTACGTTAAACATGAACATTGCATGAGAGATACAAAGATACATGTACACAAAAAATAAACATGTATAAACCGCACATGATGTTTATGACAATGGTAGCCTGAGGTTTCAGCTGACTCCCGAGGACACATTGACAATTTATAAATGCTATAAACAAGCTTAAAACCCACATTATGTTGTTTGATCATCAAGGAAAGTGAAAAAGGAAAACAGAAAAAATACAGGTAAATATGCTGGGTTATACCACACGATGTTAACTGGCTACATATGTGTGGAAGAGTAAATAAACAAAGAGGTTGGAAGAACCACACAGCACAAAATAAACAAGAGAAGAACATTAGAGTAGGGGTGTGCCATTACAAAGCCACCACGAGAAGAAATTAAATTATACTAAATAGCACAATGAGACTATTCATTGAAATAAGAAAAGTAATCTTAATTTGTTCTGGTTCGTGAAATTCAGCATTTTATTACCATATACAACTGTACTTTATCTATGTACTTAATCTATTGTTATGCCACTTAATTCACAGATTGTATGAATAAACTGCATGGAATTGGAATGAATGAAGGGATATGAATTCAACAAAAAAATAGACACTAAAAACGACATTTTATGACACGTATATGCATAGAAGTGGTCATATGATATACATGTGGTCCTCTAAGGTAGTCAGTTTGACTACTTGTGGGCAAAGTGGTGAATAATACGACTACCCTTATAAGTCATTTTACCACCCTTTGTTTTGAGTGCACATGAACATTAGGGGCACAAATCAATGAACATAAATGAACTTGACTTGCACCCAGCAGTCGTTGTGGCATTTATATGGCACACGACACCATTGCATTGAGTGCATTATCTGCTGCAGGAAAGGTGATCTATATTCACAGAGAATAAGCAAGGAGCCAGAACAGCGCCTTGCGATGCACAGTAACCACACCCAGGCAGCGCTCAGGTGCTTTCGAGAATATTAGAGCAATTACCAGGTGCACTGAAGAGACCAGCAAGAACTGGACTGATTAGAATCTTCTGTTGATTCAATTACTCATGATTTGTGTCATATAGGACTCCTGGCAACTGCATGCATGGATGAGACAAACCTTTAAATCGCCTCTTGCATGTGTCTTGGTTAAGCTGAGACAAACCATTGATTATTTGTAGATGACAGATATCAGAAAGTAAATTGGTCAACATTGGGAGCAGCATTAAGGGCAACATACAAATATTTTACAATGTTAAAAATCACTTAAATTCTATGAAAACTTAGAAAAATTCCTCCCCCTTGCAGACTATATGTGCAAGGCTGTTAATATCTTTTAATATCTTACATGACTTAATGTTAACATTTCAAAAACAGCTAGTTATTACAGGTGGGACGGACTTCTTCAAAGAAAATGACACATGTTCTAGATGCAGTTCATGTTCGATGTGTCTGCCTAACCTTGGTTACTAACTCACTACTTCGTGTCCTAATCTGTTCTGTCTTTTCCTGTTACCACTGCCCAGGGGTTAAATGTTACCCTTTTCTGAGTCCACCCTCTTGTCCAGCAGTTAATCACCAAAGATATTTCTGACAAGGAAACTTGGCATATTTCTGACAAGGAAAACTTGGCAAGCGATGCAACCAGGGTTTGCAACGAGGGTTTGCTCTTGTAATAAAGGGTGAAATACATGAACAAGCGGTGTTGGAGTTACTGGCAGAGGGTGGGTGACTTGTCCGAACTGTTTTTGTTTCATTTACAGTTAGCTTACAGAAAACATACAAACCTTAGCAATTGTATCTAATATATCATAAATATGTACTTTTAGATCCGGTTTTGAGTAGCCAGCTATGGCCAGACAGTTCTGTTTAGTGTCAGTTAGCATCATATAACAGATGTTGTTTAGCTTTGTCTAGGTTCAAATTGACAGGCAGTATTTAATTGAACTAACTGTAGCTCTTTGGGTTACAATTCTCAATTTTGCATGCTGCCAAAATCTGTAGCCTCAAGTGTGACCTTCATAGATAGGTGAGAGTGATTGCCCAGATTGCTTCAGGTTCTGGATCTAAATGCCACATCAAGAGGCTTAGACTAATGCAGTTTGAACCCACAACCTGCACTAGACTACAGTTTAAGCCATCTCTGATTTAGCAGAAGTACGTGGTCAAGGTAGTTTGTAACCTTTGCAAACAGTCGGGCATAGCAACCTCCACACATATTTGTTATTACAAGTGTAAGGAGAGCTATAGGCAGTGTCCATATGTTCACTAGAAGCACATTCAGGGGTGAACAACCAGAGAGAGACCTACCTAGTACAGGGTTAGGGCAGATTACCCAGTAGGGTGTCCCCTGACCTCACCCAAGATGATCCATGCCCCTCCAGCTATTGGCCTTATCCTGTCTGCCATTGGTCATACACTATAGCACCCCTGGCACCAGCCACTGCAGCAGCCCCATAACCACACATCATTGCATCATCTCTTTTTGCCGAACCCAAACCACACTAATGGCCCCCATTGCTCTGCCAAGAACTTGGCATAAAACCACGTCTGGTCTCGGTATTTCATTCCGTAAGCATTTCATTCAACAAAACCATAGACTAGAAACAAGCAAAGTACAGAATTCCAGACACAGTAGTTTCATTAATGAATCCTCTTTATCCAATATTCTCAACCATGCAAGATCGATATCTCAAATAGGAAATATTTAATTGGTGTAATTTCAAGAAAACCATAGACCAGAGATAGTAAAGCAGCAAAGTCCGCAATTTCTGGAATGGAAGTTTTCATAATTGATTATCTCCAACCAATATTCTCAAATATAAACAACCAAATACATTCTCAAGTCGGCAATATTTCATTGATGCAAGACATTACATTTCAGTCGCAAGCATAACATCAATGACCCATAAATACAAATACCACACACTACTATCCCTCTTTAGAGAGGAAAAATATCCCGTTAAGTCTATAAACCTTGGTCTATAATACCCCACAGCCATACAGACACAACAAGACAAATAGCATGGGCAACTAAGACAGATTTGCTCTCTATTCTACTTCTTTCCCAACAACTGAAAGGTAGAAATAACAATCAGCCTAAGAGCTGTACAAGCCCACAGCGATCTGGAGACACCAGATGAGACTTAGGCTCTTAACAACACAGACACTTTTCTTGCTACACTTTTTTCCCTCGGCATCCTCGGGCATGACATATAGCCCTTCCAACTTCCCCTTTACTTGCTTATCTTCTTGAAGCAGGGGCTGCGGTATGCTTAAATCTTCTCAGGGAATAAGTAGCTGGCTTATTACAAGCGCTAAAATACTATCAGGTCTAGTGTAAATGTACATTATTAACACTGGGTGTACCCCTCCATGATCTAGAGAATATAAATCTCACAAGGAAATAGATTGTGTTTCTGTAAAGCATGTCAAATGAAGATGTGCAGCATTAGAATACAAGAAAACCCTACAGTACTATTTTTGGCGTTATGGGCGATTTAGAAACCTCAAACACGTGGTTCGAGTTGAAAGGTTCACATATCTGTTTCAGGCAACATAACAAAACTCAGCCATTGTTTTCAATCAATCTTCAGTCAGTAGTAGTTTGAAGCCCACAGACCTTCCACTGACTCAAAAATGTTACTGGTTCAGCCCTTTCAGCTTGGACGCATTCATACAACTGCCACTTAGAATCAACAGGATATACAAATTGCTATTACACCTTCTTTTGTGGCACTCCATCGCCTATATTCCACACAGCAACAAGAGGAACAACTCAGAATAGTTTTGCCAAGCAATACAGGGCAACTAGGTTTCCTTTGAAGTAGGTGAATGATCATATTCTAGGTGTTTAGATAGAATACACCAGAACTCAGTGGGAATCTTCTGGGGTTTTCCATAATGTGTTGAAGTGCCACAAGTTAGCACTGCAAAGCAAAAAAGACATAATAGACTTCGCCAGAAAAATAGCAACTAATTTATATATCCCACAGCAGTACTGATAACCTGATTAATATATCATTTGAATTAACGTTACTGCAATGGATTCAGCTAGACACGTCTAATAAAATTAGTCTTATCAGTATATAATTATTTCTGATGGCTGATCTCATTGTCTAGATACATATATAGCTATAAACACAGATATCTCATAATGAAAAGACATGAAGAAGTTGTACAAGTGAGTGAATGACAAATTACTGCTGTTCTGTCCTAACAATATTTTCCTGTATAATTATTATCCCAGCCAAAGTTAATTAGACTGATGCTTTGTGGCTGTATAGGACAATGCAGACCAGGGCATGGAAAATACTGTTTACAGATCAAACAGCCTCATGCATGGTAAGGTTTACCAAATTAGACCCTTTGTTTGTAATTTCATATGTAACATGTGATAAACTACATGGTGCGATAAACAAGTGGCTCCTCTTTGCTATAACAACAATTGTTACTATTCTGTCATCAAAACAGATCCACCCCTAGTACAAGTTTGTACAATACACAACTCTTACTGGTACATACATTAGAGGTACAACATTTACAAGGAGTGCAAGAATAGCAAGGGGTAGAGAACTCCACTACAGCTTAGGGTTTGCAGCATTTCTCCCTCAGCTATTTCTGTTTCCATATACATCTGGTTATTACAGAGGCCTGGGCAAGCTCTAGACAATCGCATGCACAATATTACCCCTACTATGACGAATGTGTATATGCATGGGAGGTTTGGGCTTTGCTAACGTCTATTCTGGCAAAGTGATTTCCCTGTAATTACTCTCAGGTGGACTGGGTGGACTGGTTTCTTTAAGAATCTTGCCAACAGTTACTGAGTGGTGTGTGAACAGTCTCATCTAAGTTATTGTAGGGCCTGTAAAACTCACAGGTGGTTGGAAAGAAATATCCAATAGCCCCTGCTTCGGTGGACAGTTAAACTAATAAAAGCACTAATACATTTGCAGACGAACTTGATCTGACAAGATCAGATAGCACCACCCAGGCAATCGCATTTTTGTATGGGCAACTAAATCAAGTAATGCAAGACTGCATGATTACCATGATTGGAACCTACATCTGTCTTCCAAACAAATGCAGAGAGTAAAGTAAGAAAATAAATCACTCTCGAAGTCTCATTTGTAATTGTGACAGCGACAGTATTTTTTACTGGTACATAGGTCTGTAGAAAATTTTGTAGTAGACAAAAATCGAAACCCATGTACCAAACTACACACAATCTGTAATAAGTCTTAAACAAATAACCACATGATTTGCATGCAGTAGATTTGATGACAGTGAACTAGCCATCGTAAAACAAACACTTGGTACAAAAATAGTCCAACGTTTTTATATAGCATTATCGCATGTCAAGTGCAGTTGGCAGTAACTCTTGCACCAACTTCCTTGGAGAGCTCAAATGGAGTAGAAGAACTGAGCCAATACAATGCTACTAAAACCAGAGCAGAAAAATCATTGACATCAATAGCAGGTGGTCCCCATCAATACCCTGGACTATCTGAACATTACGGGGAGTATTGATATCTGCTAAGGGAGAAATCAAAGCTGTTGGGTGACTTAGAAAGCTCAGCTAGAACTGGATGACTTAACAGTTCAATAGATCGATAGGGGACCACCTCTTGCATTGTGTTATCAACTGCAGAAGCTATCCTGTTATCACTATTATCAAGGGTTCTTGCATTGTCACTCTATCAATCACTGAGTAATGTCACACTGTGACAACTCATCCATCTAATGTGACCATAGTCACACACTGCAACGCTGGTTCAATTTAATCAGTCCTCAGTCCAGTAAACAAAGCCATATTGATGTCATTGGGTAATCGTCTCATAAAAATGTCAGGTTTTGTGTCATTCTATTTATAGCCCAATGTCGAGTGTAATTATGCCAAAGCATTTTGTCATCAGAATAAGTGCTTTCATCCAGAGGGATAGGGTGTAAAAACGTCTGATATTCAGCATGCAATGAATACTAATGCCACAAATTAGATTAAGACTTCTGGCAAATATTCGCCCGTCTATAAATTTCCCAGATTAACAGCCTACATCAAGAGCAGTGTTATTCAAGAGAACTGCCATCTGCACCAAAAGACCCCAATCCCTCAGAAACCCTTCGTGGCCATCAACCGACCAAAATGTGGACATTCTGGAGGTCAAATGTCACTTCTTCTCAGTTATTGATCCTAATGGATACCAGTCGATAATTATAGGCATATTGTAATCTTGCTTGCCTGCTTACTTGCAATGGATTGCTGAAGAAAAAATTGCTGACAGCCCAAAAGCATTTCATGAACGACCTCTGAACCCAAAACCTGGTGCGTGGGAAGGGAACATGTCCTTACGCCACAAACTGTCACTGGAAGAAGCCTATTATCGGCAATTGCAAATTATGCCACTCAATGTTGCTGCAAAACTCCTGAAAGCCGCTTTGTTTGGGCGCCATGGAAGGGTTGCTTATCAGCCAGATTGCCAATCCATCTATCCCAGACTCATGGCTACAGTCAGCTGTTTCATGGTGTGACACCAGTGTACATCATAAGAGGGTATAAGTAGAAAACAACCAAATTGCATTGTTTTGGTAAAAGTATAACATGCTGTGGACTCAATACCTTATCATCTCATCATTACGTCCGCATCTGTCATACAAGGTGGCTAAGCTTCAGGCCAGGAGCATTGAGACATTGACACTGAGACATTTTACAGTTATTCTAAAAAAAATTTATAGATATACGAATGTAATACATTTTGTTGTATCATGACATTTCACACCTGACTTTACCAAGACATCAATTAAGATTTGTAACTGACAATGTAAGCATAATTAACTGCTTCGTCTAGAGGTTCAAAGGGAACAGTTATTACCAGATTCCCTTGCCCACAATCTCCCAAGTTCAAGTGGTCATCAGGTCTACTCCAGCATCTGTATTCCTGCATCAGCATCTCTGGGTAACAGCTGATAGCTGAGCATTTGGAGCATCAACACAAAGCCATCTGATGCTTGACTACTGAAGATAATGAAGACGAATCTGCAGTGACCCTGAATATATGGCGTTTGCAGTAGTACCCCACTCATAGGGCAACTATTGTTAAAATATTGGGGTTTAATGGCAGGTTAAATTCCAGTGAGGTCAACTTGATGACATGACTAAAGTGCTAAATGGCTAAACATCAATCAACTCTAAGAAGAACTCAATAGTCCCTTTGGCATATTGTTAGCTTTGTGTGGCTTAACCTGTATGTTATTGCCGTTTTTTTTTTACTTGACTTGACTTGAAACTTGACTTGACTTGAATACTGAGGTTGCCTTATATTTACTGTTGTCTCAAGTGGAGGTTAAATAGCATTTGATTTTTCCTGCCATATGTTGCCAGTGCAGTGATAGCCTTAGGCTACCAATGTGATGCCAGCCTTTTCAACGATCTATAAAGCCTTGATGGTGGCACCTGACACAGGACGGCTGTTTTATCTAGTTCCTCAGTTGACATATTCAAAGCAGTCCTTTTTGTCTTTCGCCAAAGTGATACCCTGCTCTGGTTGGAATGAACATCTTGCTGTTCAAATCAAACAACAAACAGTATCCAATGACTTCACATAAAGAATAGTCCAAAAAGCTTCAGGAAGTACAGGACTACTATAGAAGCTTTATAGCATATTTTTTGGCTAAACAATTAGACCCTGGTTTAAAAAACACTTATGAGCCAACAAATCTACAATTGTACATGTTCTACTTTCTGATTATTATTACAGCATCATTTCCAAATACTGTGAATAATACGTTTTTACTTGTTTTCCATGTACATCTAAACCATCAAAGGATATCAACTTTGTACAGTTTTGTGTTTGCACTTTGAGCATGACACAAACGCACTCCACAATGCTACTACATAAACGGCGCGTCAGTTCTTTAGTATTGTGGCTTATTAGGCAATTGCACAGGCTGAAGGTGTTGAGAGGGCTGGGTCGAAAGAAAGCAATGCTGTAACACTCATAACTGCAAGCAGGTAACTGGCATCTAAGCAGCCTGCAGTAGAAAGTGGCATTTCCAAGTGCTCTGCTGGCCACAAGCTTTGCAGATGCTTCCCATTCCTCACCTATCCAAAAACCAACTCACGCTGTTCTATATAGTACTCCCATACCTCCACTGACCTGTATAACAGTTTCTATAAGGTTAGCAAAAACCTCTGCTTCTAGGTTCACAAACGAATGACTGACATTTAGGAATATTTCATAATAAATCACCACTCCCTCAAGATACAAGCAAGTCTCATGTTCTGCAGATATTTATGGGGGTGTTGTGTAAATTCTAGGCCTTTCGAGTTGCCAGTTTCACCCCCAAACCAGCAGCCACATGTGTGGTGTCTAAACTTCAGATGAGCTTACAACAAACCAGTAGAACATGCTTGATTGATCACAAGAGTTGGACTCCAATACTCCAACAGACCATCAGCGAGAACAAAAAAAAAAAAGTATATGGTTGCACTGAATTGCACTGAAACGTCTAATAAATGGGCTCCATATGTTCATGTACTGATTTCACAGCACATAGCAACGTGAAGATCTCCTGGTCTGAAATAACAGCTATTGTGAACCCTGGTAGATGAATTATGATAAAACATCTTAGAGTCTACACAATATTACATACTACTTAACCCATGGGTGGGGTCTTGCATTTGCCTAAGCACAGACTGTGAATACAGGAACATCTTCATATTTTGTAACCACCCATGAGATTGTCTTCAAACTCAGATTATGTGGTAGTAATCTCTAGGCCAGTCGTCGAACCCAGGACCTTCAGTTGAGTTCGTATTATTTTAGCCACACAACCCAAATGCTACTGGTATTATAAATGATAAACTGAGTCCCCTCATTTGTTGATGGGTATCTGAAGCTTTTGCCTCACGCATCCACTGTGGCTACACTCAAGGATGAACATGTAGCACAATGTGGAATGCAGTCACTCAGGTAACAGGTGACATATGTGCTGACTTTAATTTCCACCGACATCCAGTGTTGCCATTACACAACCTAAATTTCGTATGAAGTGAAAAACTGCCCAAATATGCAGGCTTAGAAGAAGATAACTTAATACAAAGCTAGATCAAAGTACCAAACGAGTGAAAATGACAAAATGATATTTAAACATAGGCACAACATACCATTACAAGAGGTCAATAGGCCATCTATTGCACAATTACAATCACCCAACGCCCTAGACAAAATCATTGACCCACTGACACCCGAGTATGGCACCAACTATAACATGACTTCAGTTTAGAGCATGCATATCAGCTTCTGAAATTTGGCCAGTCAGCACTTCGGCACCGCGGGTAGGAAAAAGGGGTGCAAGGTAGCTGCACTCACGCCACCTAGCCATCATTTACCTAACAGAAAATACTGTAATCATTGCAAGTAGCAATAATCACTAATGAGGGTGTTTTGGTCAGCAAGTGACAAGATTACAGGTGATCAAGGCCCGTAAGTCACTATTGATGACTGCCAAAAAAGCTTGCCAATTTCTTTGATAGAAGGATATATTTTTATGACTTGTTCTACCCTAAAATTGCCTATAAAATAAAAGCTATTGTGAACACTGGTAGTTAAGGTTCATTGTAAGTATGATAAACATGTTAATGCAGTGACGCAGTATTGAGTCAGTCAGTCAATCAGTCAGTCAATCAGTCAGTCAGTAAATCAATCAGTCAGTCAGTCAGTCAGTCAGTCATATCAGAATTTCCTATCTCGTGCAAAATTCTTCATTCTTAGGAAAAGTGTCTCACAATTAGGACACATGTGTTCCAGTTCCCACTCCGCAATTTAAGCTACTTGACGTAATAAGTGGCATTATTAAAGACGTCATCCAGCAATTGTCACAATACCTATTGTTTCAAAATGGCGTGTAAATCGAGGCATGCTGAGATTACCAACAATAATGGAGCCAATTTGCGCTAACAGGTCTCGGTTCATTCATTAGTGTGGGAATGGGATCATCTGCATTCAAATTCTGCACTTAAAATCTCCGAGGTTGAAGTTAGTCACTTCTTACAATTATAATATAGTCCGCTAAATAAGCAAATAATTACTAAGGACTTCACTTCAAAAGAGGCCTCATGAGCCTATTGCAGTTTATATCGTATATATACGTTACTATAGTTATAAGTACAAGCATGTCTATTACTTGGAATGTCTAACTAACTTTCTAGTCCACATGATTTTCAGTGTAAAGAAGACACTCAGGTCAGAGAAGGTCACTACATAAGGAATAAAGTCATTATTTTAGCAATAAATAAACATCAGTCATTGCCTAGTCAAACTCGTGAACTGCTGAAGTTGTTTGTTACATTATAAGTTCATAAGCTCTGATAAATAGTCATGTTCAGACAGGATTGCTGGTTGTTCTGGGACTTGCCAAATGTCTAAAAATAAAAATTAGCCATTTTAACTCTGCAGGATTCTCAGTGTGTTATTTCAACAAAACTGCAACCTTGCTCAAGCTATTTTCTGTTTACTAAATCATTTATTGACTGACACCTTTTGACATTGACAATACCTTTTATTTGTCCTTCTTCAACTACAGCAACCTCCATTCGTTGATCAATGCAAACTAAGAAATCAGTCAATTACAGACACTTCACTTCTATTGACCGAGGCCCTTGACAATGTATTGTTCGCTTTTAAACCACTGAATATTTCATTAGTTATCTACCCATTTAAAAGGTTGAAGAATTCAGTTGAGGTATGGCACGTTTTGCCATTGAGGTGAAGTTTTTTTTATCATTTGGTGGAGAAACAGGCTTGGAAAGGCTAACGATTTCAGTTTTTCCTTCATGCAACTTTCATGATAATACTAAAACAGCCTATGAAAGCAATATGGAACTCTCACAACGATAAAACACGGATCGATCCACTGTGGTAGCCGCCTGAAGCATGCAAGATTCAACTCAACCATATTAATCACGTCCTGGCGCCATAACATCAACAATGATTTAAAGACATGATTCCAAAAGCATGTTTATTGCAACAGCAGCAGCAGCAGTATTGTATTAAAGTAGCGCAAAACTATGGATCAGGCGTCACATGCATCATGGAAAATGGATCATGAAAATTAAATGCTTTTCAATCAGGAATTAACAGATTGTCAAGAAGATCAACAATAACCTTAAATCGAAATAAAACGGCTGAAAGTTGGGAAGAATGGAAACAATCAGATTCAATCAAAATTCAATCAAAATTCTGTTTGCGTTGGTGGTAATATCACCAGACTAATTTGTAAAGAACTTGTTTGGTATAAGATCCAGCCATGAAAATTGTGCAATTTTGATAAACAATCATATTTACATCACTCAATCAAACTGAAAATTGACCTGTTTTTTTATTTTATTATTTTTTTTTTTAACAGATGGTTACAGCAATGATGATGATGACAATGTGTTATCATCTCATCTACACCACAAGGCCTCAGTACTGCACTGAGCACCTAAGTTCTGGGCAACATGTATAGGGCCTATTTTTACCGAAGCAGACTGAAATTTGAGCTAGCAGGCTGCAGTGCTTCTGTACTAGCTCCAGCTGCAGCTGCTGATGATGCTACTGCTGCTAGCCAACCTAAGCATGCCACGTGGGCTATGAAGTTTATCCAGCCCTTATGCTCTTTTCTCCAGTTTTTACCAACATTCTTTTTTTTTTCCTGTCTCTCTCTGCTCTCTCAAAGCTACCTCATTTCCGCGTTCTCAGCAAATTCAAATAGTCACGGCGAAGCAAACATTGACTTGTTTCATTCAATTCTACATCCAGAAAATATTTGTGTTGCTAGCAAGGAACACAGACAGAGGCAGACAGACGGACAGACTGCTATGAGTTCATGAGAAAATAACCTTTTACTCCGTGACCAAGTTATATTTCACCTTGTACATATTGTGGTGATCTTTACCTAGATTTAAAGGGAAGGTCAATAACATTCTTGGACCCAGCTAAACACAGCAATGTTCCACCATATATAACTAAGCAGTTTTGTCACCAAAATGAGCATCAACTTTGTGTTATCAATCTATCTGGTATAATGCAAAATCATCCGTATTTGCTATATAAGTCACTGAATGCGTCATTTAAGAAACTTGTGTGATCAGATTAGCATCACATCAGTGCTATACCCTGCCACCAGAGCTATTAATAAAGACCTTTTGTCACTATGAGGAACTTCAAACGTTGCTTATATCAGCTGCAATCTCATTATAGTTGCACCAGGCCAGCCTCTGGAGCAAGCAGAATCAGTGATGGAGGGCTTGAGGCAAGGTACACCACTGCAACCATGCAAGCATAAAGATATGGCATGCAAGATGTGATGAAATATGGGCGATGAACTGATGATCTTTGCTGCTGCTGCTGCTGCTTCAAACTTTGCCCCAAGACCTTTTGGCTTAGTGCAGTTCAACAAGGCATGGAGTCACCCAAGAAGCTCTTAAAAGTTTCTAACTATGGCAATAAATCAATGAATCAGTCCTTAGTTGTGATGGACCTGATGGCTCATGATGGCGCTTGGGTGAAATCAATGACATCTGTCCTCTCTAATGTGCAAGACTATGACCTTATTTTCATCTCAGTATATAGCTTCCGTCATCCTTTATTTTTCTTTAATAATTAATTTATTAATTCATTTGGGAAATATCTCCCCTCAATGTTCAAGACTATCTTATATTCTAAGTACTGTAACTCATAACAGTTTTCAGTACTCAGTATCCTTTATCAATCTAATATTCCAAGTACTACATCTTCACATCCAGTAGCTTCCATTATCCTTGATGAATCTATTAGAGAAACGATGATATTGTGATACTCCTCAGAAAACTATTGCTAAAGAAGGAGGGTGGTAGTCAGTATCAATTCATAACAAATGACCTTTGACACCATAACGATGATTAATTATTTATAAACATTCCAGAACTATTCTTCTTTAAAATCTTCTCACACAGTTACCACATTCTTCGCTTGCAGTGAGAGGATTTGAGCATCAGGCTTCTCTCCTCGGCAACCATAAGTTATTGAGCTGGAGGTCTGCAAATGAGATGGTGCGCTGAAACCTCTTCAACTGCTGACCTGGGATTTCTGAGGCTTCTTAGCTCACAGAGGGCTAGTCAATCCACACAGACGACTAGTCAATCCACAAATGGACCCACCTACTAAATATTGTGAAAGCCGCTTACACATTTGTTACATAGAGCTTTTCTATTCCTGATTTCAAGTTGCCTACTTACTACTCCTTGGTTGTATGGTTGATTGGTTGTGGCTTGTTTGTTTGCCAAAAAAAGCTGTTCAAGCAGTTATTTATAAGCTGAGCGTTTGGTCCGTTGCATCACAATTTTGGTTGATTGGTTGATGGATTGATTAATGACTTGGCTAAAATTCTAAATTGCCTTTTTATTTTAAGGCTCGTTAAGGTCGAAGATAATCACAGGAAATTTATTTATTAATTTAGAAATTTAGATATCATCCATTTTCAAGTCAACCTCGTCAACTGCTGAAGTTATTTGTTACATTACAAGGTCATAGGGTGATGGATAGTCATTTGCAGACAAGATGGTTAATTAAATCCTTCAACTGATATTTTGATGTGGGTTTTCCTAAAAAAAAATAACCATATTAGCCTGTTCTTCTTGCACAGATATAGCACAGATAGTATGGCTATCTGTTATCTTATCATCATGACCCCTGCACAGTTGTTATATACCCAGAAATGGCCTGAGCAGCTGACCATAAATATTGCAGGCCAGGAAATCAATGCTTAGTGTCTGTTCAAGTGTGCCATGTTCATTACTGGCCTGGGAGATAAGAGACAATTAATGTCCTTGCATCAATACATACTTGAGCAAGAGCAATGTGTTGCAGCAGCAAATATGTGGCCGATCGCATGTATAATGCACCCTGAAAGCAAGACCAGTGACTCCTTTATCATGTTCATATGGCGGATAAGTAACAAATTGGTGGCAGCCATGACAATAGGTGATATTCCACCACACAAATAAGCAATGCCATTGCCTTATAACCGCATAACTGAGCAGTAAAAAAAAGGGTAATGTATAGCTTAAGAGATAGGAGCAGTAGCAACTGTGTACTTGATATTTAGTTTTCCAAAAACAAAAGAAAAAAGTATGTATTGTGCAAAAAATACACTTTTTTTTTGTACAGAAACATTCTTTAACACTTAATAACCTGTGTTAACTGGTGCACCATACTCTTTTAATTTCAGGCTTCTGAGCTTACAGAGAACTAGTCAATCCACAGAAAAGACTAGACAATCCATGCAAAAAGACTGCTCAATCCACTCAAAAGACTAAAGTCAATCTACACAGAAGACTGCTCAATCAACCCACCACACAGAAGACTATAGTCATTCCACACAGAAGATTGCTCAATCCACACAAAGAAGACTAGTCAATTCACACAGAAGACTAGTCAATCCACTCAAAAGACTAGTCAATCTACTCAGAAGACAGGTCAACCCACACAACAGGCTAGTTAAAAGACCAATTGATCCACAGATGAACCCACACACTAAATGTTGTCAAAATGCTTTTTGCAAAATGATAAGCTTAAAGGACAATGAAAAGACAAATTTCTAAGCTTGGTAAGCTATAATATCAGTCAAATGAATCGGTTGCTATGGATAAAAACAGCATTGCCATGGGTTTAATGTCAAGGAGCAAATCACAACATTCCTTCCTGGCTATACCATGAACTATCACTGGGTCAGTCATATCTGGTATCCATGGCAACTGAGAAGACGCCCTGGCCCGGAAGTAGTCCCATCATGTCTAATGGCTGCCGTGACCATGGCGAGGATTTAATCAGGGAAGAGAGGCCCATGGAGGCCAAGTGAGCTGCTGCAGAAGCTAATCACCATGTTATGTGTCTGATTCACACTGTAAGACATGGCAGGGAATGACCTTGGGTTGGGGATTAATGCAAAGCTACAAACCATCAAGGATGATCGGTCAAGTATTTGCTGAGTTCCACTCATGTACACTGTGCAAACATGGATTAGCAGTATTAGGAACATGACGACGGTGTATGGAAGAATAATGTGATCAAATGTGGTTGGTACCCCTTGATAGTGCTCATGTACAGTATATCACTCTTACGATTATGACCATGAGAGACCCATGAGAATATTAAACATACATGTAAGAGAAGACCTCATAATGATAAATGTATTATTCATTAGGGAGCCTAACCCAGTGCAGCATAAATCTGTGTGGCTAGAATCTTACTAAAACAGCTTACTTGCCTAATTCTTTTTAACCATTTTGACTATAGTAAGAACGGCTAACTACTCATAGCATTTTTGTCTGTTATCACCCAATTTGATGAATGCACTTCTGAAGAAAATATTTGTTAGCTTAAAATGTCTGATATGCCATTAGTCATAATCAGTCACTTGGCCTCAGTAAATATTGGCTAAGACTGACTATATATTGTTAGACAAATAGGACTAAATTGTCAGCTACCTATGGGGAAAGATAGTCATGCTGGATACAGTCATATTGTCTAAAATATTAGCCAAAATAAATGTTTGGAGTTTTCAATGTGGTTCCATACACTATGCTCATGTATAGGATTACAAAAATGTCGTTGCTTACACTTTGAACATGGGAATTTGCCAGCTTTCTAAGGCTTTCCCTTGCAGGCAACAAAAATAATCCCCTTGGTAGAGAAACAATAAAAAAGCCTCATAAAGAATCACAAAACCCAGCCATTAATCTCTCTTTCACACTTAAACAATAGGCCAGATTACAGCGCCCTGAGGGAGTTATATCAGACGCTCGATTAAGAACACTCCATATTACATAACACTACGTGACGTCACACACGACAGATGGCGCCACAAATTCGTAAAATGGATCGTTCTGTAATTATCACTATATGCAAGGTACTTGATGACTAATGTCTTACTTCAACTTAGCTAATTTCATTGATGAGTACATATGTTTCTGTTGTTTAAAATTCTGATCATGAAATTGTATTTTTATCAATCCCCAATACTAGATTACCTACTTCCAAACAGGTGTTCAGGACATCTCTAAGATACACAAACTAACAATGCAATGCAATGCAATGCAATACAATACAATACAATACAATACAATGCAATACAATACAACACAACACAATATAACAGGCATTCCTAGGAAATTTGCCCATGGAATTTAGAATTAATTTGTGAGTAGACAGCATTTCAAGTATGTTACATTACTCATGCATATAATTCTGAGAAATATATTTCCTTGGACTACACACTTTATGTACTATGCAGTTTTTAAAATTAAACTAAACAGTCTCTCTTCTTGGAAATTTATACCAAAACACCAATAAATATCATTAGGAATTTAAAAAAAAAAAAAATGTAAACAAAACATCAAAAGCACGAGTAAAAGAAATGAAAGTTAAAAAAGTTTCTTTTGGCAGACCTAAGCAAAGTGTACACTCTTATGGTACGATTTAAATATCTTTCAGAAAAAAGTAAAATAGCTATTCTGCTACACTAACTAAAATATATGACCTAGAATACAATATGCAACTGGCTCATAGTGTAAAACATGAGATATTTAGTTAACACAGAAGGGACTAACCTCTATTCCATTAAGTGTTATTAGTAAGTAATCGATTTATTTATTGGTGTCATAGACAGGCACAATAGCCCCTAAAATCATATAGGCTACTCCCATGAATAAACAGTATGGTTACATAATACATTTGAGTGAATAATCTATCTAAAACGTAAGAAATCATGCAAAAAGCCAAAACTGCAACATATCCTGCCAGTTGTGTAATGTCAATTGAAGCAAAGGAATATAAGGATTAAGGGGATAAACTCCCTTAGCTTTTGTTAACTGGTGAACTTAGGGCGTTTGAACTCTAGAGACCCTTGTCTACTAAAAGTCTTCCAAGAGTACATTTATGTAGATTCAATTGAATTACCACGAAAATAACCTTTTACTAAGGAAATATTTTTGGAGTACCATATGCATTTCTTATTAGTGAAAATTAACAAGGTCCAAGTACACAGTTCAATATATGGCCAAGTGGTGCCGGAATATGGCCAAGTGGTGCCGGAATATGGCCAAGTGGTGCAGGAATATGGCTAAGTGGTGCAGGAATGTGTCCGCTATATATCGAAGTTTGGGTTTCAAATCCTTGTTCAGAAACCTTGTCTACTCCGTGTCCAAAATGCATTATTTAGGCGAAAGCTATGTTTTAACTTAAAAAACAAAACACACACACACAAAAAAACAGTTTTCTGACCCCGCAAAGTGTTTTTGACGGAGCTAAAGGCACAGAGCAGTTACAACGTTTTCCTGCAGAGCAATGTCTCTCCTGAGACCCAAGCTGGCTGCTAATGCAGAGTCTCTCAAATGGAGACCTGCGGAAACCCAGTGTCTGTGAAAAAGCCCATCTTCCTTTGAAAGGATGGGAGATGAGAGGTCCAGTGGAGAAAGCTAAAGCATTAGTGAGGGTGCCAATGGTCAATGAACTGACCATTGTGGACATTGGTCAGAGGAAGTTAAAACCTTCTGAATGGTTCGAGAATAGACAACTACAGTCCAGCCCAGCTTTAAGACCACCCCACTATCACGACCATGTTGCCAATAATACTGTCAAATGGTGGATGCCACTACATTCTCGCTATTGTAAACTACCGACCTATTAAGATAACTTCATAAAGGCAGTAAATTTAGTACCAAAAATGGTCTTAATGGCGAGGTTCCATCGTTTTTTGGCAAGTACATGTGTCCATAACACCATGCCAAAGACCTATTGCATAATGTGTATAATATACAGTGAGAGTTCACTTATACGACAGCCTTGGTCAACATAAGAATACAGTCAAAACGCAATTGTCTTAATTGTGAGACGGTTTTACTTCTGGAGTTATTTTAAAGAGGTTGTCACATTCTTGCATCAAAATTCCCATGAAATTACAGGTCACTATTGTATTAGTATTAATAGCTTTGCTAATGATTATAAAATATATATCTATTACAGTGAACTGTAAAATTACAATCATATTAAAAGGTGTCTATTCACTGCATTGGAGGGGATATTAATTCTATACGTCATTATCAACTATAACAAATAACTACAAGTCATTATGGTAATATTACTAATAAGTTTTGCTAATATACATCTAATGCCATGCCACAACACAATGCCAACATCTCTCTATTCGTTGACAAGAAGTGGAATAATAATTTTTTTTCCCCCCAGTATATTGAGACATAAACAACGCATATGCCTCATAACTGATTGTGCTAAGTGACTCCATGCATATTCATGATTGGAAATTGCATATAATCTCTTGTAAGTCGACAATCTGCAGTCCAAGCATGCGTCATATTAATTTCTGCACACAAGATCCGATGCCAATAACACAGAATATGCCTATATTGGTATTCTGCACACAATATTTGGCTACTTATTAGTCCAAACAGAGAAGAAGTATTATTAATTCATAGATGATATTATTATCAAGACAAACACAGAATTACTGAGATTGCTCTATTTTGTTTTCCAATATAATGAAGTTGTTATTATTATTCATCATAGATTCAATGAACATAATTTTATATTAATGTGACAGTAAGGAATATAATTTTATTAGGAATATACATGTTTATAAAAAATAAATATGCTAGCATGCATCGAGCTAATAAAAATTGATTTCTTCTGGTGGTGATAATTAATTTATAAGATTTATATTTTTAATTGATTTGAATTGATGACAGTGATCTATCAATACAAGAATACATTACTAAGAAATGAATAAAATACATTTAATTTAACTGTATGGTGGGAGTAAAAGTGCTGTTTATGACCCTTTAAAACGACTTAACGATTTATGGGTCAAAATTTAAGTCGTATATTCACTAGCAAGTAAACCTTAAAAATAATACTAAAAAGATGTATTGCAAAGATTTGAATAATTTGATTCACACTGTAATATATCCGATAGACCCTACATACCACATACTATTTATATATTATATTTAGATATTACTTAAGTCATTGATTGGTGTGAATTCCATGCATAGCATCTGTTGCCCCGTGTATTCAGATTACGATGAAAACCAATAAATTACCATATGTATTACCATATGTACAAACCATATAAACATGAAAAAAAGGTCAATAACAGTACACTAGTTGACACAACCCTGGTTAAATACAATTATGTAGTTGCACTTTTGACACATTTTTTTATATTAGATGATTTCATTTAGGAATCGAGAACAATTTGAAAACTCAACTCAAATATAGTGCTTTGCAGAAAGTAACTGCTTTCAAGTTAATAATTGCGACAGCAATTAAGCAGTGTTAATAATTTTAATGAGAGAAATTGATATGGCGTGCAATTAAGTTACCATAAAATGTTTCTATATGCGGATGAAATGCTTCAATTTCCTATCTTCGCAAATTGCTCTCCATGAATGATATTTCTGTTAGCACTACAGCCTACAGCAGAACTCAATAAATCGTGAAATGTTCTTATAATACTAAGTGTATCTAAAATTCTGAAACATTATTTTACGCAATTTTCGTACCCTGTGAATTAGTCTCTAAATCGAGGTGATTTTACTATCGGGGGGGGGGGGGATCTCTATGTTTAATACCGAGGGCATCTTATTTGTAAAAACAATTAAATTTAAACTTATGGTCTCCAAAGTTTTCTATTAATTCTGGAACGTTTTTACAGTGGAATCACTATTATTGAGGTGGTCTTTTAACTGCAGTGCTCCACTGCGGAGTGTTGTGATAAGTCTGACAGTCAAGAGGAGAGATATGAGCTTTGATCCTACGCCCCTCACTGCCTTGACAAGAACGATTGTAACTCAAACAGCCCGACAAAAGATATGGGAGTTTATCTATAACGTAAGAAGGAATAAGCCCACTGGCAAATCCTAGCAAATTGTGGATCTTATAGAAAGTGGCATTGCTCATTTCAACAAAGGATTGTTATGATTAAGCTGGATAAGGAAAAAATCATTCTCAAGGAAACGAAGAGCTCAAGTAAAAAGAGCTGTATGACTTACAATACATCCTGTGAAGAAATAAGCATTGAACGTATATTATTTATTACAAAATGTTTCAGTACACAGTAATACATTAAACTATGTGTACAATATATGTCATCTTAATTTAATAGGCCGCACTTCAATTTGTACAATACATTAAACTCAGACTATTTGTGAGGTCTGAAATAAAAAGTAAATTGTAAACTTACATATCATACCAGTCATCTCCCAAACAGGACAAAATAAATTCAACATTGATGTTGAAGGTGTTTATGACCCGTTGCTTTATAATGGACACAGCAGTCAGATTTAAAAACATGCTTTTATATCTCGTGTAAAATATGAAGTTGTAAACTTAATATTAAGAAATGTAAATCGACAATAAGACCACTCCTAAATAATCACTGACTTGGTCTTAATAACAAGGTGGTCTTAGATTTGGAACTTTGCATTTACAACAACAATTTTTGGGACTAGATGATATCAATACCAATGTTTCAATGCTACTGGGTCTTAAACTTAGTCAGCCTATATGACCAGCTGCCATAGGCAGACGTAATGATGAGATGATAAGGCATGGAATTCACATCATGTCACACGTATACTCCATGGGTGGGTATTTTACTTGCCTCAGCATAGACACCGGGTACAAGGCACCTCCAATTTAACGTCTTATGCGATTGACATCCAACTGGGATGTAGCTCATAAAAAGTGCCCGATGATTTATATAGGTGATCTTAATTGTGAGGTCTAGTGTTCTACTAGTTTGCATTACAAATAATTAAAACTACAGGAGCAAGCATCTATTCATAATTTCATCTTGATAACCAGCAACTGGGTGCAAAGTAATTCTATATCCAAGTTGTGACTTGTTAGCTTACGTTTGTACCTTGAACTTCTTGAGATTGTGAATATAACCTCAAGGATCCACCTTTAACTCAGGCACGATGTATACAAATCAGCATCTTAATGGCCACCTACCAAGTGCCCAGTAAATCCACACTGGTGGTCCACTTGCTTACAACATCTGACCACTACAGCTGTATCATATATTCAAGCACTTTTTACTGACATTGTATATTGACATTCACATAATACTTTTGTAAATATCATTAAAATATTGGTAATCCAGTAAACACGATGCAAAATAAACAGTCTTGCATTGCCCATTACATGGCAGTAAATAAGTAAATATTTTCATAACAATTTTATTATCATTTTACGATTTACCACAGTTATTATGTGACCGTACTGCAGCGACAACGTCATATCATATTCTAGAGTAAATTCCTATTTTCCTATATTCCTAATTTTAAGAATGTAACGTGTAGCTTGGACATCATATCACATCATATTCTACAGCCAGTTCATATTTTTATGAATATGAATGTGACTAAGTTGTAGCTAGAACATCGCATCATATCTCACCATATTCTACAGCCAGTTCCTACTTTGACAGAACATCATATCTCATTTTCATGAGGCCATGGAACTTGTGAGAGTAGTGTTATACTGAAGAAGCACGAACATAGTAACATAGGTTCACACTCATCCATTCATCATTGTCTACAACACCCAAGCTATATAAAACAGCACTTCAGCCCGTTGCTAGCTCCGGGTTGAACTTATGGTCTACACTCCAGTTCACCAGCATGCACTACAACTTTTCCCTGTGTAATATTTGTTGTTGTGAGTGTCATATATATTATTCAACACAGAAATCAGCAATCATAGTGAGAATTGCAAATTACACAGCATCAGACAATCAGTAGTGTTGAAGTCACTCGTTTTGACATTGTTAGCAATGAACTAAAAATATCCATAAATTGACATAATATTTGGAATGTATCAATTACAATATAATTGTTAATTTTGATATAATTAACTTCGCAAAAATGTGTTCTTACGGTTCATTTCACTTTGAAAAAGTGTGCTGCTAAAATTCATGATACTCATTTAACCCTGATAGAATGGTGGGAATTTTCCTTCGGAAATAAGGCATACTCGCATGGAAATTTTCTGCAGTGAGTCTTGGTAGAGAGCAGGGGATACCTGTGGGGTAGAAAAAGAATAGTAGTAGCAAACTCACAAAATTAGCTTATCCCTACAGTACCCCTCAGCAGCACCAGGTATTTTGGTACACAACCCTCTGTACCCCTTGAGGGAGCATCTTACATCAGTGTCAGCAGCTGCAACAGCAGCAACAACAGCAGCAGGGCAGCAGCAAAATGTCAGAAGGTGGCTGACTGACCTCTCCCCCCCCCCCTTCGTGCCCCGTCACGACCACATGTGGATGAACAGGCCACAATGCTAGTAACTGGCTGCTGTTATACTAGCAACAATGTATTATCATAATTAGCCATTGAAATGTCATGTGGATGTGCATAGAATGGACATTATTAATTCTGCATACATATTGTAACAATTCTCCCATAGGGGAAATCGAACACTGGTCCCTGGGACTAAAAGCCACACCGTTAACCATTAACTAGGACCACTACACTACATTCTTCCTTCTCACAATGAGGCTTGACCGCGAACCTCGCAATTGTTACACCTAGCCTCTCCCACACTAGCAGGACATGGGTCCACAAGTACACTCACATCGGGCGCCATTTGTAACAATTCTTCCATAGCAAGAATCGAACACTGGTCCCTAGGGCTAAAAGCCAGAACGTTAACCATTGTACCTAAGAGTCACTCACTGGTGCAGGGCAACATTCTGCTCACACCAGGACTACATTGCCAGATCCATTGTTTCATTGCATTGCATCGTTATATCACAGGCGACCTCCACCTTATATATAAACCATTGCACTAAATGCACCAGACTCACAGCATGTTCAAGAATCAAGAGTGATGTTCAGAAGTGCAAAAAACTTACTGGAGATGTTATAAAAACACCACAACATGTGATAAACAAACTTCAATGCTAACAGTTGAAAGTAATAACGACCTTGCTTGAAGGACCTAACCTAACCTGTGCAGTGGAATAAGACCTCGATTGAATTAATTAGGATCAATAGGTACCAACATACTCCTGAAGTCACATAATAAGGACTGCACTGTGGAGTAACTTTCCGGATTTTCCCAGAAGTTACAGAAGTTTCCTAGCAGCAAAGAGAAATCAGTTACCATCTTCCTGATGAAAGAAGGCGACTTCTTTTGAGCCTTTTTTCCATCGTGACTCCGTTTACCATTTCATTACGAAATGGAATTTAAGGAGTTCCCTGTGATGACATCTGGAAGTGTGCACTTGTCTTTTCCACCAGAACTAATGGCAGGAGGTTTCCTCACGTTACAGCCAAAACATCCCCACAAGCAAGAGAATCAGCCTTATAAGTTCACAGTATGTTTAGCAAGAGTGAGGGAGCAGTTTCCTGGCTGCTGGAAATATATGTCATGAGCTCTTGGTGGCAAATCGCTCCCTTAACGCCTGGTGAGGGGGTGAAGCTCCATAACATGATGGCCATAGATCCTTGTGGGGCACAGGGACTGTTTGGCTCAAGCCTCCCATCCAGTGCCATCCACGATCACTCTCAGGAGGACTAACAAGATTCCTGCAGGATATATGACCTGAGGCAAGAAGCAAGGGCATCATGTGACCCCAAGGTCATGGCCCGAATGTTCGACCCTTCCGTGACGCCCTGGAACTCGCCCCAACAACACCAAAACACCTGCCCATCAAGGTTAGCTGACACCACGACAGCAATTTGCGGTCACCAATCGCAGCACAACATATTATCCTGTTAAACAAGGTCAAAGGTCGTCAGAGACACTTCCGGTAATGGATAATTGGGCCAAGATATTATTTCCTGTCCGTTATTAAAGGCAGTGCAGCGTTACCGGTTCTTTCTACAGGAGACGCAGACTGTAGTATATTGCCTGCCAACCACTGTTGTGAATATCAGGCAGGGGGGGGGGGGGGGGGGTTGCTGCCACACAGAAACAAATTGATATTGGATCAGAAAAGTATTTTCCTGTCTATAATAAAAAGCAGTGATGGGGAGGGAAGCTGCTGCCTAGCAACACATTTTGTGCTAAACTTTTACATGGATCATGCAACCATTGCATGACAAGGAAAAAACCAACCACTGCCTAAGAAGTAAATTTATGAAACTAATAATCACTAGGACCACCATTAGTCTGTAAACAAAGATAAGCAGGTCAGAACCACTCCAAGGTCATCGGAAGAAACTAGGTCAAGCAGATAACTGGCAACATCTCCTTCAAGCAACCAGAATACTCAGCCAGAATGCTGAAATTGAACACTCGAATGCTCTAGGAGTTGGATGGAAAACTCTCTGGGAAATGTGCAGATGAGGAAATGAAGAGGTTTATTAGGGAGGGAGGAGAAGAGCAGTGCAAACCTCTTGAGTAAGGCAGGAGGATGCAGGGATTGATGGCTTCTTGTCTCAGCAGCCCTGGATGCTCTGTCTTCACTAGGCTCGTGCTTAGAGTGCGAAGAAGTCGGCCTACAAACATTTGGGCCGAAATGACCAATAGTCAGGAGCATCTGGACATATCAAGTCAGTGGAGATGGATGACCTTGACTTGGTTGGGGCATTGTGGGGCAATCAAATGCTCCCTTCTGACCACTTGGCTTGTTGTTCCGCTCCTTGGTTGTGAGAGGTCAACAGAAGCTAATTGAAGAACCTGCATTGATCTTCTCGCAAATATTATTATAATGATTTTGTAACCCGCATAACTCTATTCTGCTAAATAATAATTATAACAACATTGAATGGTGAGGAGTCCAACATAGAGTTTTGTGGAGGAAAAATCATACTGTCTTTCCTAATCTCACAAAACTTTATGTTAGACATCACACTATCCATCATTGCTAACATTTTCCACTCAACATACACTGCAACCGTCCAACATACACTGCAGCTGTCCAATATACTCTGCTGTTGTACAACATACACCCATGGTGAATGACAATAAGGCATTCTGATTGGCTCACAGAAACTGAGTGGAAAATATTACTAAATATATATTTATACAGTGCCTGTCAAGATTCTTTCATCGGAACATGGTAACATTGATCCCAGGCACATTTCATCATATGGACAGCCATTTTTAGCTAGGGATAATTAAGGTTCATCTATGGTGTTTTTTTTTTCTTCACAAATTCATTGTCCTAAGTTGTACTAATAACAAATATTGTTGCTAATTTGTGAAAGTGTGAAGTTCCGAGGCACAAAAACATTTTATCATTTCCTAATATTTGTCTGTCAGATACTAGCTCACGTTTAAATTATTGACTTTTTTCAGCCATATATTATGGTAACCATGCATAAAAACATTTATATGTATTACATGGATAGCAGACATCTGACGCTGCATGTTTTATTGGTTTCATCCAATCCCATTACCGATAATTACAGTAGTGTTCTATATATATATTACAATTACACGGTTAGCATACGCCTGTCATAGGCTAGGTTAGAGTAGGGTAGTTTAGACAAATCAATCAGGACATATCCACACAGGAATAACTGACCAGTGGGCATTTCTCATTGCTCCTGCGCTGCTTGTTAAGGCATACTTCAAGGTGCTGATGTGGAGCCAACACTCTTAATGCTGCCATTCACCCAGTGTATTAAGGGCATCACAGAGATGCTTTCCTTTGACCTTTTGACCCATTCCCCCTTAATATGTTACAACGAGCTTTAAGGACCTCCACAAATCGACCTTTATTGGGTAATAGCATAGGACAAGACAGAGTGGCGCCATTACAATGCTAATTCAAGACATGGTTATGAAACAAACGTCCAAAGTACAAACAAGGCATTATTTGTCACAAACTGCTGCAGCAACAACGACCTCTTATGGCTTCTTATTACATAATCGTACAAGCCATCATGAGCTCATACATATTCTATTGAAGACAATAAGTCCATAGATCCATCCAGCAACCTAGCTTGTGGGCATAAATAAACGTTTTGTTGCAAATCAAGTAACTCTTGCCATCATTAATTTGTTTGGTTGCATAAAAATACTTATAATAGAAATATAAACAAAATTTTTACGTTTATGATACATCATGATAGTAAGGCTTTGACACTTGTCACAATCTGCTGTAGGAATTTAATTAATTATGCATTGTGCTGTTGAATATTCCGTTCACACGATGTCTGCTAACAAATTGAATAATACATAAGCATAAATTATGACCTGAATAGTATGTCATTCCAGTAAAATGCCATTTATCATAGAATATTATAAATATGCTGACAGTTAAGTTTATAGAAGTGTCAGAATAATTTGAAATTTGTGTCATATTCAGTTCAACTAAACTGTCAAAAAGAACTGGATCAGGCAAATAAATATCGTTATAGAGTATGAAATGCTTGTGAAATACAGACAGATAGATAAACAACATTTCTTTTATAATTCTATAGCTTTTCTTCATAATTTCTTGGAATTACAACTCACATTTTAACATTGCATTGGAATGATTGTCCATGCCAGGGGTCTTCAATATCACCCGCACTATATATACAGTTCAACATTCTAGACTTCCCTGGACGGTGTATGACATTTGGGAAAGTTCAAGCTGCTCGGAGCAATGTCTGTACAACAGTGTTCCCAACTTACACCTGCTTCAGAAACCGGGGATGAGGCCAGCATCTTCCACTACCAGCTGCTGAAGTAATTCATCTTTAAGCATTACATATATTGCTGGATGCATCTCAGTAATATCTCTGTTGTCAGAGTTATATATTCAGTAATATAGTATACTATTGAGATGTACATGATTATGAATTGGTAGTCATAATAAAAATTGCACTTTTACTAATCCCACATTAATTGCATTATGGAAGTTTTAAAAGAGCTTTCAAGGTCAAAGAAAATAAACTGCAAAAGCCAAAAATATAACACAAGATATGAAATACTTCTAAACTATAAGGCAGAAATAAACTATGCACATGTATTGCAAACTGTAAGTTAAACAGATTATTTATGATACATCATCAATATACAACACTATACACATTTATGACTAGGCTATTACAATGCCAATAAAATAAAATATTGAATTATAGAGTCCATCCAGTGTGTGGACTATGTGCTGCATGAATTTGAAGTATTGTCCATATGGCAATTTTGGCAATTTAAAACACTGAACATATCGTGGACCTCAACAATAAATACCACCTTTGGGAATCACCCAAGATCTTAATATCGAGATAGCCTCAATGTTATGAAAATTAAAAAAGTGGTCTTAAACTTATATTCTTTTTAATAGCGGTGGTCGTTGGAAGAGCAACATAAAACTAATGGCAAGGTTTCACTCTAATATCATTGCAATACCCAATGTGTAATATAACAAGTTGTGGACTCAGAGCCTTATCATCTCATCATTACGCCTGACAGCAGGTGGTCGTATAAGCTGACTAAGATTCAGACAATTGTAACAATTACAGTTACACTACAATACAATGCAATGCAATACAATACAAAGCGACATAAATCCAATGCCTAAGTATTCCTTCATTCCAGGAATGTGAGGCTGATTTCTGGCCAACAGCTGCAGATGCATCTTCAACAATATAACAGGCGCATGTGTGTATATGATGCCCCTGCAGAAGGGAGGGAGGGGGGGGGGGGGGGTCTAGCACCGAATGGGGTACACAATAGCGTTCTGGATTTGCCCTTCCAGGAAGGTCTAGACTAGAGGTCTAGAATTATCACTGAAAACATGTTACAATCCTTCACACCGAAGTGATCCCAACTGATGAAATGCTAGGCAATGTTCATGTAGATTTAAAATTGGTTGAGTCTATAGTAGTTCATGATGTATTTTGAATTGAGATCTCAAAATTGATAAATAATTCACATCACTAGCATTAAAACAATGCTGATTTTTGCAATAGGATTTTGGTAAACTATTTTGCCAATACATATGAGTAGGTGACCCATAATCAGCAAAGTGCAGTTAGTTTAATTAAAACGGCCCGTCAAATGGAACCTAGAAAAAGCAAGACAACTTCTGCCATACAATGCTATCTGCCACGAAACGGAAATATCTGGCTATAGCTGGCTACTCAAAGCTGGATCTAAAAGTATATATTTATGATATATTAGATGAATTGCTTACATATACCAAGGTTTATATTCTTTCAGTGGTGATAGCTGTAAGCCGACTATTAGCAAGAAGTAGACAGAAGCAGCTGGCTTTGGCTAGTTATAGCTACAGCCAGGAATAGGTCGCTACAGCAACTAACTGTATATGCATACACCTGTCAAAACCAGCACACTACACACAGTACATGACTGACAGAAACCTGTTTTGGAAGACTGGCTATTTCACACCCACGTGACCAAAATGGCTTAAGGTGCTGTCAATGCAACAATTACTTCCGGTCGGTTGCTGAGGTAATTAGTCGTTGGTCACGTGACCTAACCTGCACTACTTGCTGCGAGTGGGAGTGTGGCATGATGGAAAAGTTTGATCGACTTCATCTGTTTGTCTGACATTTCTGCATCTTGATCGTTGTTACACTTACTCAGCACTTTCTAGGTACTAGCTCTACACCTTCCCCATGCCAGTGTTTCCATTGAGTTTCTTAGACACACAGGTTGAGTATCACTGGCAACGACTCAAGGTCTTTCAAAATAAAATAAAATGTATAATTGAATGATCGATCCTAAATTCCCGATGGCATATGACAGACTATTTCTTGTAGCTGCTTGTCCATCCTTTGAACTTTTTATATATATTTTTCCTTACTTTATTTAATTTTATGTGAGGTATGTGTGGTAGTGTATGCTGAAGTGTGTGTGATGAAAAATAAACGAGTCTGTCTGTCTGTCTGCCTAGCTGTCCGTCTGTCTGTTTGTCTCTGTCACTCAAATGCCTGTACTTTGGTGTACATAGCACGTTTCTGTTATTAGTTATGTATTTTGCAGTCTCTTTTAATTTATATCTGTTGGGTATGAAAAAAAAACAATCTCACGAGTACAAATTATACAAACACATTTAAATAATAGGCCTATATGATATGTATTGAAACTGCATAATGCAGTCACTTATAAAACAGCCTAGCACAATACGAAAAAAGCTAATTGACTGCAGTACTTCATGATCCAGGTATAATAAGCTGCCAGGAAGCCTAGTTTCGGTTACCTAGGTAACATTTTGAAGCCGTACAGTTTTTACTGGAAAGGTTACCCCATACTGACGGCTTAATTCGTCTGTGGGCTAGCACCCCACAGGTCTCTCTGGTACTAGCATGCACAGCTTCTTAGCTGGTCATTTTCTTAAGATTATTAGCTTATAGCTGTTAAATTGGGAGTGTTGTGGAAATCTTGAACTTAACCGTATTTTCTCGATTAAAAGCCGGGTATCTAATAGAGGCCGGTCTGGTTTAAAGGCTGGATTAACATTTAGGGTGACCAAAAAATTTCTTATATTAAATTAATTAAAACAATAGAAACTGGAATCCCAACTTAATACTACCTTACAGCAATTAACGTCACCTTAATTATTTTTTACCAATTCTAGTCTTTCTGTTTTATCCATACAAGTCTTTCTGTTTACCAATACCAGTTTGTTTTAATGGTGAACAACCAGTGGCAGTTCAAAATAATATCTATGGCGTTTTTGTTTTCATTAGTTATGTAAAATTATATATTCTTTTTCATTATTGGATGTGTAAGATGTATGATGTATATTTGAGAATGCATATAAACACTTAAATCCATGCTAAACCTTCTTAAGAAAATTGTCTTGTTCGAGATGCTATTTATAGCACTGGCAATTACTGGGCAGTTGTCCAGGTCTATTCCTAAGCATGTCACAAACTTGACCCTTCACTGGCAGCCCAGTAAATCTTTCCAATTGGGATGCGTTCCAAAGTCATTTTCTTTTTATGCTAACCAAACATGTGACTATTTTCTTTAATCAGTTCTGACAAGAGAAGAAAAGATAATTTGTTTCCAAAGACCACGACATTTGGCTCGCTATTTATTCAATAACACTACTTATTTTGGAATTAAACATGACTTACGTAAAACTGACACATGAAAATTCCATAAACACGAAGTGAACTGAACTATATTATGACCCCCGCAGCCTATTTTTTGTACAATTAAGTTGTGCTATTCAACACGATATCAATTCAAAATGCTGACTGTGCAAAAACGACAGACCTTCATCCTGATATAAATTGTAAACACACTAAAAAAAAAAAAAGTAGATAAATCACAGCAAATATGTAAATTTATCTATACTTCCACAATAAATGAGTTTTTATATTTTGTAAATTTATTGTACATTTAATAGTAATACATTTCTAAGTAGTCAAAAAAAAAATATGAATAAAACAAATAAATAGAAATGAATATATTTTGAGACTATGAGTCCTTAATTAATGTTTTGATTGATCTAACAATTTGTTATGCAATTATTGCACAATTTCATTAAGGCTAATAAAAGCAAACATCAACAAATAAGTCTTTTAAGAGCTAAGATATTTAAGGTCGGCCTTAAATCATACAAACTGAATTGGAAGACACAATAAACATCCAAAATAATTGCACCCATTCCACTCTTAATTCTATTTGTTGGCTAGCATTGAGGTACATGTGTTTTTACTAGGGAAAAAATGCCTTGTCTGCATAAAATAGACTAGTATCAAGTGTAAGAATCGTGGTATCTGCTGTCAAAAGAAGAAATTCAATACAACATATCATATTTCTACCTTTAGGATTCATTCTGCACCTGTTGGTCTAAGGATAATATTTCAAGATGACTAGGGGCACGACTTGCTATAAGTAATAATATATAATATAACCTCGATTAAATAACTCTTCCTTGATGAAGTCATCTCTCAGCTCAAGTAACTTCAGTAAATTTTTTAATTATTGCAAAATAATAAAAATAAAATCACTTATCCGTTAGTTGTGAGTAAATGAAAGGTGCCGTAATATGTAAAGTAGTACAGTATAATGGATTTAATGCCACTAACTATTGAGACCATCCCACAATAAAGACCAACATTTCATTTGGGCCAAATCCCATTTTGCTATTGTATTAATACCACACTATTAAGACTGCTTTGAAGTAAAGACCAGCAAATTAGTATTAAGGGAGGACTAATATCACCTTAATATTACCTAATGGTTCAACCTCACCATTAAGATCAACCTTAATGCAACCTTAATGCAACATTAATTGTCTTAATTGGTAGGAGCAAATTATAATTCTAATACAGTTAAACCTCGCCATTAAGACCATCCTTGTAGCAAATTTTACATATCTATACTGGGGTGTTCTTTTAAACTGAGGACCCACTAAAGTGGTGACCAACAAAAATAGTGGTCTTCTAAGGTGCTGCTCTTAATAATAAGGTGGCCTTGAAAGAATTGTATTGTCAGTTATCACGATAATATTCATAGCATTGTATTGTCGGCTTATCACGATAATATATACTGTAAACCTCCCCCCCCCCCTATTAATTGTACCTGTCCCTCCGACAGATGCATTAAATGAGCACCCGAGAGGTTACCTATATACACCATAGTGTCGGGTTGATCAATAGAGAAGCATTACTTCCGCAAGAGATGGTGAACCACACCCAAGCCCATTCATCTGGCAGCATGTTGACGACATACTCACAATGAGCGTCGCATCCTCGCATCCTAGCTGCTGAGGCAGGCAATCAATAACATCACCGGACAGGCCAGTTGATATATAGGCCACAGAATGTGTTACACTGTGTTACGATAGGTCTCCAAATATGTTCAATTGTTCAGGCAGCGGTGAGAACTACGGAACACTTCATTGCATATTACCGTATTTTCATGATCGCCAGCTATAGACAGGTTTTTTACTAGCAACTAGTTTTTATGTGAGAATATAATATATCCATATATCCAAGATCATTCGCACACCGGCCTCTATTTAGACCCGGCGTTTAATCGAGTGAATACTGTACTGGGGGTTATAATAGAAAAAGATGTCTTCTTTGGCAGAGTATTTATAATGTATCTATATAATTATTAAATATATTTGCACAGGGTGTATAGGCCCAAAAACATTATCTTAAAAATAGAGTATTATAGCTGAAGCATTTCAGTTATTATATATAATCACGCCCTATGGTCCAAGCAGCAGCATAAACCTACTATTCACTTAAATAATGTATGCCATACCATAAAAATGTCACTTGCTATAAATAGGCCTATATTCATGCACTGTACTACTATACTATACAACGTTCAATAATTCCCACAATAACATTGATTTTTCGAAACGCTGAACAAAATTCTGAATCTCACGAGCTGATAGTCTTGTTAGTTGACCAATGTTTTTGTTCATTAACAATTAACAGTCCTTATCATGGCTTATCTAATGTGAGATAATCTGGATTATTGATATTATCTTCAGCATCCACAAAGACAGATCCCTGTACTTCAGTTTGGATTAGCACAGTCGCTGTATAAGAGCTGAAATATTCAAATTGGATCTGTGCTAATCTATAGTAATATAATGGGCTATACATGCAATCATTGATGCAGGAAAACATTGTTCATATATTGGCATTGGTAGGTTTCCGTAATATGACATACAATATAATATAATACAATGTGATATGATATAATGTGACACAATTAATTGTCAATATAAATTTTCACAATTCATTACATGACAGAATAGCAATACAGATTAAACTCAGACAAAATATGAAAAAGCGACATGTAGGGAAGATGCTAGAGGCATAAAATAAACATTACCGAATTTGGTAATACACTACTTCACAGACATGACCTATTTTAGAAGACCTGACCTATTTTAGAAGACCCTAAAAGGCTTAAATTCGATGTACAAAGATAGAACCATCGTTTTGCTTATATATCGATAAATATGTTATGTGCAAAACATCGTGTTATTATAATTTCTATCTTCGATGTAATCAAAATTTATTCAGTCCCATTTTTTATGATGCACCCAGCAATCAATCGCACCTTGTGTACATATTTGCCATACATATTTTGTTCTATATTTTCTTTTTGCGTTGGAGGATGTTTTAGCAAATTGTGGCAAATTGTGGCCAATCAATACGCAGACCAAGAGATTTCTATCCCTTTGGATTTCATCTCGTGCCCGATTGCTCTGGTATGTCAGCTGGAAACAGTAGATCTGCTCCAGAACTGAAGACAAGGCTCTTTAGAGGATGTACAAATGGCAGGATGCATTGTGCATGGTAGCTGCAAGCACCAAGACCCAATCGATGCACCCCCTTCAGAGGGTAGCTCGTGTACCCCCGGGGCCAAACATACAATTGTAGTAATGGGAGTCCAGCAGGCCCCTGCCCATATAAAGTTGTCTAGTCTGAGGCAAAGCCTAAAACCTCTTATGCTGTGTGTGCTGTGAACCGCATTGATTTTTCTGCAAGGCCTACAAATGTACTTTCACTCTTTTAAGGCTCGGCTTAAGGCACTACATGGCATCACTGTACACAGTGTCTATGCTGAGGCAAGTAAAACACCCCCACAACTGGGGTAAATGCGTAACATAGTGTGGACTTAAAATCGTATCGAATATTACGTCTGTCAGCAGTGGTCACATAGAGACATTGGGACTTAAAACATTGAATAAATCTAAATGCACCATGCAGACAAGAGTTGTCTTGGCATTTCACAAGTACAGCACTTGGTCACTTTCAACTGACACTTGTTGACCCCAAGGCAGGTAGTGAAAATCAATGAAGTCAATAAGATAACCTATGAATAATTAAGACTGCGCTCAAGCCTTTTATAGATGTCTTGTAGGGCGTTCCGCTGACACACTTCGCTGCTGCTTGAAATCAATGAATTACTAACATGAGAATAGGTCAAATTTGAACACCATTAAACTCATCTGGCACCAATGCACCAACATCAGAGCATGCACTTGAACTTACAGCTACCTTCCAAAAATATACACCATGCAGCCTGAAGCGTTATAAGCTTTCACTGCTGCAAGAGTTCTAAGTACTTCATGAGCTCAATTGCTATTTCAAAACACTGTCTCACAGAGCAAAATAAATCATTAATAATTAATAATTTACCTCCAAAAATAGCACACGTGGTTAAATACTCTAAAACGTGGTTTCTTAAACGACCACCACTTAAGGAAGCCCACCAGGGGGAACATAATAGAATTACACCAAGATTCACAGCATAATCATATTGTATGCCTTCGGGATAAAACCTAATCAGTATTGATTCCATGGTAGTTGATGTACTCATGCAAGTCATGTTTTGGCCCTAACGAGCATTATGCCTCATTAATGTAATTGAATGTGATATATAGCACATAAACTGCCTTTACTTTAAAGAGCGAGTTAATTGCAATTGGAGGTAACATCAACTCAAAAGCCATTCCATTGCTGCCTTAAGAATCTTTAAAGCTTTATATGTCAGAATGCAGGGCTTGACCATTAAGCTTTGCAAGGTCAGATGGGACAAGCGTCCACATCAGTAATTTGATTGCCCTTTGACCTAAATTGATTAACCTCTGACCCCTTGTCTCCCTAGATTCCAGGCTTCTATAATTCTCCGTAATTTGGTTGCAATAGGGTTCGACTTAAGAAGGGCCAATTGACCACGTGCTATACTTAGATAATGGAGTCAGTATGCCATGCTCTAGGTAACCCAGTCATCAATAAGCATCAATTTTCTATCAGCTATTTAAAAACTTAATTTCTAAATGTATGTATTATAAGTATACGCATAAATGTCTAAATGTATACAAATCTTTGCTTTAGTTTCAAGTTAACATTTGCTTCGAATGACACATTTTATTGATTTCATATTGCACACTGTTCCATTTTTCACAACACAAGCTGTCAGCCTAGACCATGGATATCCAAAATGTTTTGTTAAATACTCATGAATGATTATTATTTACACAAATGCTCACTGTGAGTCAGTATAGGTCTAAGTTATGCTACTAGAAGGTCTAATGCACTATAGCTTCGATTATCAAGTTAATAAACAAATGCAAGTGTGTAAAAAAAGTAAATCACTCACCTGTAGTTTTCCTGAGGTATTTTTGTCTTCTCATTATTCTGCAAATCTTTTACACATTTTCTCACACATACTCTTTTTTTTCACACTTATTTAAGCAGCTTGGAAACATTATACGTAAACAAGACAATGACAAAAAATATAGCTTGTTAAATCAACATAATTTAAACCTGTTATGTAACTTATGCATGATGATGTCTAATTCAACAGACCTGGCAATTGATAGCAACCACAAATTTACCTTTTTTATCTTTTTTTCTATATAATATTTCATTTCGAGTCTATTGATCAAATTGCTCGATTTGATGTACATGGTCTAAAGATTTCAAATAGTTCATGGTCCGAGATCTGCTCATTTTACCAGATACAAGTCATTACAGAAGACTGAAGGACGATAGTCTTCATAATGGAGAGCAAAATGTAGCTACAACAGCCATTAGATAAAAAAAAATGCAAGGTACTCACTCAGTTTGGTCATCCTCAAAGTAGAGTTCACCTTCGACTGCCATGAAGTCCCTTTCGCCATGAGCAGTTCCATCGATTGTCCTGTAGGGCACCTTGACGCAGCCACGAGCACCAGAGGACCTGCAAACCTTGATGTTGGCCTCTCCGATGGATTCAGGGAAGGTCATCTCTCCCAATTCAAAGTGGAAGATTCCAGCATGGTCATCGTCCAGAATCATGATGGTGGCCATGGACGGGTTGGCCAGTTGAGCCTTGACCTGGGTTTGGTTGGTGAACATTCCCTCGGCGTCTCCAACGCGGATGTTGCTCAGCCTGACGTAGAAGTGCTCGTCCTCTTCAAAGACGTCGTCATCAATGATGGTGACACTGAACTGCTTGTGGGTCTCTCCTGGGTGGAAGATCAAGGTTCCTTCCGCGTATTCATAATCAGATCCGGCATTAGCAGTGCCATCTTCAGTACGGAAGTCGGCGTACACTGTGTTGTTGAGGTTTCCACCCATTCGGGAGACAGTACAGGAAAAGGTTCCAACGTTCTCCATGACAGTGTAGTGACCAGGCTCAAAGAAAATGCGAGTGATATTGTCATCCTCTGGCAGGTCAACCTTAATGTCCTTCATACTGTCCTTTCTCTCCACCTTCTTCTTGATGACATTTCCTCCTCCAGTCAGTTTCCTAGTGGCCTGGATACGGTAGAAGGCCCTGCTCTTCGGTCCTCTGTTCATGGCTTCCACCTCAGCCATCTCCTCCAAGGAAGCCATGTCCATGTTGGGATGCTTCTTCCTCAGCTCTCGCATGATTTCAATGAACTCCCTTCGGTGCTTCTCAAACTCGCGTATCTCCTTATCTTCGCTGTCAAGACCCTTGAAGATGTCTCCAGTTTCTCCCATCTCCATTTCACCTTCACCAGACACCACAACAGCCTTGGACCTGCTTGCACGGTACTTCTTCTTCAGGAACTTGTTGAAGTAGATGCGACGATCTGCCACATAGGCAGTAAGCACAGTGATTGGGAAGAAGATGAAGGTCAGAACTCCCTCCCACACCTCAACTTCTCCGGGAGATATGACAGCGATGATCAGGTACATCCACAGATAGGCAAATATACTCCAGGTAGCGGTAACAAAGAATACAGGCAAGTGCTTGATTTTTCGGACTTCTCCATCAGGGATGACATAAACACAGAGACCAATGATGACAAACAAGTTGAAGGCAGCTGACCCTACAATGGTACCAGGGCCAAGGTCACCAGCCTCGAAGCCATTACCGATGATCTCAATGATGGACAGCAAAATCTCAGGAGCCGAAGAACCCAAAGCCATCAAGGTCAAGTTGGACACAGTTTCGTTCCATATCCTGACAGTCACAACCTGCGTTTCTCCATTTGGCTTCTTGACAGTCACTTCTCGTTCTTTTGAGGTGATGACCTCAATGGCGGACATGAAACGATCAGCGATGATGGAAACACCCAAAAACATGAAAACCATGCATACGAAATAGACAATGGCTCTCGCTGCCTTGTCTCCTGAGCTAAGATTTCCCTGAGGCCGCCACATTGGTATAATAATTCCTTGTCTGCAGTGCATGGCTCCTCCGGCACAGGTACCGTTGACCATAGGGATGGCTTCCGAGGGTCCCACTTGGGTCCCCATCAGGACCAGTAAGGTGGCGACCAGCATCTTGACTGGCAAATGATAACCCGTTCTTCCACTTAATTCCATTGTGACCACTATTGACTCCACATGAAAACAGGTGAGAGAAAATCTTCCTTCAAGTCTCTGTTCAGTTTGTGTAGCAGGTTAGCACAAGTCACTCCCCTAGCCCTCCTCCTTCAAAATAGCAGCAGTGTGATAATTATAGCCTCTTCTCTTGCTCCTTCCTCACTAGACTGCCTTCTCTTCAACCTGCAATGTGCACCACAAAATATAATAAGTGTTAGGTACAATACTTAGTACACTTCCTTGAGGTATACCATGCATTAACTCTATAGTATACATCAACGTGTGATTTACCATTTCAGTATTTCATACAGAAGCATTTACTGCAGCTGCATGCGAATCAATGACACCCCACAAGCTGCAAGCACATGTGCTCCCACAAGAAATGCCTGCCTCCCAAGATCTGCTCTGCACAAGAACCATAATTCCCTGCATCTTCCTCCCACCGCCCCCAAAAGACCTATAATCACGAGAAATTTATATCGCTACCTTGGCACAAGAAGCCTCCTATTCCCCCAAGAGGCTGGATCAGATATTTAGAGCACTCCGGGAAACACAGCTCTTTAGCTTGTTAACGATTGATAAGAGGTGCTCTCCCCCTCCCACTTTCTCATTCTTTGAGACTTTATTTTCAGGTTTGTATTTTACCTGTTTGCAAACACTACAAACAATTCAATTGCCCTAGCTAATTCTTGTGTACGCCTGAATTAATAAATCAATGCAGAACGATAACCAATGATCTCAATAAAACTATAGCTGACAATATTACACAAGTTTGTAATGCACTGGCCCAAAGTGTATACAGTCTTAGCGAGGAATCTGCATGGGAGCTGCTATAGCAGCTGCGAGGGCAAAAGTAGCCTGGCTATTATTACTTGTAGCAGGGCACACAGACCATGTGCTTGCTCTGTTGCAAAGCAGCCAAACCAACTTACCCAAGCTGGGCTGTGAGCCTTCGGCCCGATCCTAGAAGCCGGTGGCTTAGGCTGGGTACAGTCCCCGAGGTAGCAGGCTCCCGGCAGCAGTCCGTGGCGTTCCTGGGCCAAGCTGAGTGGCGGCCACTGTGTTCTCCGGAGCCAACGCAACCGACTTCCCTTAATAATCCTCGTCAGGAATGCAAAGACATGATCACTGCACGCAGTCACAGCAGCAGTGCAAGAAAGTGCAACCTCGCATGCACAGTGCAGCTTGATCCAGCCAGGCAAGGCAGCTGCAGGCCAGAAGCAGAGCTCTGCAGGAGGCGCGCGTTGCATTGTGGGGCAGCAGCCATCGCGCGCAGCGCCCTCTCCTCGCAGTGCCAGGAAATTGCGCGCGCCAAATGCCACGTGCAGCACGCGACTCCACGTGCCCCGAGTGCTAGCACTCAAAGAATATGACCTCTGTACATTCTGAGGTCTGGGGACAGAGTAGATTATACATTGTATGTCTGAAGTCACTTAAAACGTTGTTTTAGAACACAACACAAAACTGATTCTTTTGGAAAGTAAGAACTTTCATGAAATAATGAGTATCTAAATAATGAGTATCTATCTATCTATATCTATCCATCTACCATCTATCCATATATCTATCTGTCTATCTGTCTATCTATCTAATAAGTATCTATTTAACCATGGCCACACTGATCTATTTTTGTGTTTGATCGACATAACGGGCTTAATTCGTATGCAGGATTTGCAAGTTTGGGGATGCAGCCTTTGGGAGGGAGGATAAATGATTGCTATTTCGTTGGTGATTGATTGATTGATTGATTGATTGAGTCTTAGGCAAATTACCCTGCACCTGTTCTGATGAATTGCATGATAACAAATGATTTGGTGAAAAATCACTGGCTAATTGAAGATCCATGAGCAACACCCATCCCGTTATTGAATGCATGCACATTTGGACATTGTTGTGAAAACAATACAATACAATACGTGTTTTTCGAGTGTATATATATCGTTATATTACAGTGTAAACTTTTAGTTAATATATACGACTTTAAATAAATGTTTTAAAGTACGTACATATATATTTATAGAAGTTGGAGCAGCTGGGTGGCCTAATGGTTAAGGTATCAGCCGGTTAGCTCATGAGCTAGATACCACTTGTGGGAAAACTGCATGTGTAACAATCGCCTCATCATTACACCATCATTACGTTTGCCTCAGCAGCTGGTCGTATATGCTGTAAGCTTCGTTAAGTGCAGATTTAGACCAGTAAATATGAATACAATACAATACAACACAATACAAGACAATACAAAGCAATACAAGACGATACAAGACAATACAAGACGATACAATACAATACAAGACGATACAATACAATACAAGACGATACAAGACAATACAAGGCAATAAAAGACGATACAAGACAATACAATACAGGACGATACAAGACGATACAAGACAATACAAGACAATACAAGGCAATACAAGACGATACAATACAATACAAGACGATACAAGACAATACAAGGCAATAAAAGACGATACAAGACAATACAATACAGGACGATACAAGACGATACAAGACAATACAAGACAATACAAGGCAATACGAGACAATACAAGACGAACGAGACAATACAAGACACAAAAGTGAAAAAGCTATTCGATGCATCCTATATCTTTAAGTCTCAAATTTCTCCAGTTGTTCACGGAATTGAGTGTGAATTGCCATCATTTTTATGAGCCTCAGTCTTCCTTCAAGTGAACTACAATAAGTTGGATGCAGTTGCTGAGATAAATATGGTGACTGGATTACTGCGATTGTCAATTATCAAATTTTATCTGAAACAGCAATTTGAAGCTGGTAACTGTAGTCAATTCTTGGAGCCACCAGAACTCGCATCGAAGAACATCATGGACCAAAAGTATGGGGTTGTCTTGGATAATGACATGTGGGTATACATGTATCATTCTGGCTTAGTGGACATTAAATTAGTGCTTTTTACTTTGCATTTGGTGTCCTTGCTGAACATACGTAACTGCACGTGACTCAGAGCAACACACTGCATTTGACTATCAACTTGAAAACTTGTAATGTAAGATGGATTGTGCGTTTTAGTCGTTTACTGGAAATTAAATTCTCAATGTGCACCTATTACCAAACAAAAATATATGAAGTTTTTGGAATACAGATACACATTTATACATGAAAGGCTTTGGAACTAATCGACAAAATTAGCATGATACCAGTTTTGGCGATGTATTTCCTTGGGTTATCAGACAGCATTCCAAATCGTGACAGTACAACATCGCATACCAACATCATGAAACATGGAGATATATATAGATTTTTATTGACAGCTAAATATCAAATTGATACATGTGTCAGCATGACAAGATAATAAATGGCAAAAAATAAAAAGATAATAGAAATACATGGATCAACAGTTAAAATAATTAAGTAAGTAGAGCTATATTATGATTAATACTAATCAACACTACATAGTCGGTCTAAGAAATTCTAAAGCACCCGGAACTAAACAAATAATAGTAATAATAACAATACTAAACACTAAGCATAAGATATATAGATATATATATATACATGATGTACTCTTGCCTGTTATCAACATGTAAACATGGTAAACAATATGAAGTGATATACAATATGAGATGGGAATGTTGACATACAATATGAAGTGACATACAATAGTAGATATTTACAAATATACAAATGTACAAATTCATACACACATGGAAGCAGTTTCGTCAATGTGCTGCCAGCCACTCAGTTCTAGGAGACATTAAATTACTATTTTTATAAAACATTTATATTTTACTGTCTAATTTTAATGCTACCTGTAGAAATTTACCAAGAGCAAAGTTAAGGTTAGTGTTCTTAGTTGTTAATATTTGTAAAAATTGTTCAGCTGGATCGAAAATAGTAAAGCCCTCGACATATTTACAAGCAATTTGGAATAAGTTTAAGCGGATATCATTCCATTTTTCACACCTCATTAAACAATGAAACTCATCTTCTACTTGGTTCAGATTGCATTTTTCACAAATTCTTACATCTGCAGGAACATAAGGACGTTTGTGTCTGCCTAATTCAACATTATATATCCTGTTACTAAACAATCTGAAAGCTATGCAACAGCCCTCGGGGTTGATCAGGCTTTTCAGGATGTCCAGTACAATGCTTGGCACTGCAGACCTTACTTAAAAAATGAATTTCATTCCTTTTATAAAAGATAAAAAAATTAAAAGTGAAAGTGTTGCGGATGCACATTAAAACAGAAAATGTTGGTTCACTGCAAAAAATCTTCTGTCAGTCAATGAAAAACGTGTCGCAGCCATGTATGACCACCTGCCCGTGCAGATGTAACGATGAGATGATAAGGCTTGGAGTCCACACCTTGTTACACATTTACCCTTTGGGTGGGGTCTTTTACTTGCCTCAGCAATGAGTCAGCATAGACACCGAGAGCAAAGCACCTCCAATTTAATGGATGTAGCTCACAAAGATTGCCTACGGGCAACCCATGAATTGAACGATACTGCTTTTTAGTATCGGCCAATACCGATACAGAAACCTATGTCAGGTGATGCAGTTTAATTCCTGTCAAATTGCACCTAGACAGCTAGGCATCTTTCCTATACGATGCTACCTGCCACTAAATAAGACTGGCTGGCTATAGCTGGCTACTCAAAGCCGGATCTAAAAGTACATGCAGCACCATGGCAGAAGCACCTGGCATTAGCCGGTTACAGTTACAGCCAGGATTTAAGTTGCTACAGCTGACTAGAGTCGACCATATTTTATGAAACGCTGTATATCAGGCAGCCTCCAGTGTTCATAAGACAATTTGCTTGTGTCTCGTTTAAAATGACATAAATGAGACACGACAGGTCGACATGACAGTGATGAAATGCTTCGGAAGACGACGAGCATGCAACAACCCAGTAATTAGACTTATTACGTCAGATGTTCGGGTTAAACCTAATTTACTTACATAGCAGTCATAGCAGTCATTCCGGCTCATGAGGCAGTGAAGTTGATTAAGTTCATCAAAGGGAATCTTCCAACTGAGTTTGGGGGGATTATGTGAAAACACTCCCTTAATTAAAAATTAAGAAATTGTTGCATTTTCGGCTCGGATTTTAAGCTGAAATTTTATTGTTACAGTAATGGGCAATAGAGCAAAATGGCTTCAATAGAGGGGTTTTTATGACTTCAGCCTGGGTGTTTCAGCCATTAATCCCCAGATGTTCACCACAATTCTCATAACACCTTGAAAATTAAATCTCTTAATTTCTCAGAAACTATTTAGGTTTCTGGTTTTATATTTTCACTGCCAAATGCAGTAGCCCAAGTATGACAATTTGGCAAATTAACATTGAATTGCAAAAGGGGTATTTGAAAGGGAAGATTCCATTTAAGTCATAGCCAGTCATCGCATTGGCCATCCTCGGTCCCAGTACTTGGTGGGCGAGGGTGTGCATTGGCCAGCTAGTAGAAAACACCACCCATAGGGTAAATGTGTAATATGGGGTGGACTATTTTCATCAAAGGTAAAATACATTGTGAAAAAGAAACCTTATATTTCTCTGGATCATACCAAGCTGATGAACTTATTCAAGGATATATTTAGTTTAGGGTTCAGGGTTTTGTAGAATGCCTTTTGGATGTAGCAGAACAGCTTCCTGGACGTCTAGCAACTTTCTCACCTAATTCCACCCCTGCAGTCCAGACTGGAGATGGCTCATCCATCATTACTTCCAAGAAACATGAGCTTGTGACAGCTCCATAGACTCTGCTCATATGATTAAAGATGTGATAAACATAAATACGTGTTACAAACAATACTGAACATGTTTCATTTATCTATTGAGGCATGCTTATACACAGTTAGCCATCTTGTTATGAGGAAAACTTGCAGATGGGGTATGGAGGAGCAAAATAGATCATTCATCCTGACGCGTATGTATAACTACCTAACCTCATGTAAATTTTTTAACTCGCAATATGAACAACATATCATTAATAACATCGTCCTTACACTAAAAATACAGATTGAGATTTTGGCTACTTAAAAGTGGCTCAAATGACTGACTCCAATATTATACTCATTATTATTTCATAAGGTATTCAGTCTTAAATTAGTCAGGAATGACTAAAGTGGTATGAATATGATGAAGAAGTTTTTAGTTATCCTCATGGCTAAGGACCATGTATAATATGGCTGACTTACCTGTTCAATTGTTTGGTTAAAAAAATTGATATGATGGGCTGTCATTTTGGATATCTTCAACTTGATGAAAAGTCAATATTTTTACCGACTTGCAAATCTTTATACTAAATTTGAGGGTCAAAGGATTTTCAGTGTACTTGACTCTGAGAATTTGAGATAGTGGGACTTTGGGTACAGGCATCCAATATTCTAACCTTATCTCCATATTATCAAGACCAGGTTTATATGATCAACGTTTGGAAATACCTGAGCAAGAATATTTCTCCTAAGCTTGAGGACCAGTATATTCTCACCCCATAGACTGAGCAACATGGTTTTCAGCAAATGCCTTGCAGCTATTTTTAGACCAGGCTACACCCCTGGCGGCCCTCCCTCAGTTCTGCTGAGCCAACTCCAGCTTGAAACTTGCAAATGATGATAATTATCACTTTCAAAGTAATAGAGCACTGGCAGTTTGGGAAGTTGTAGAACTCATCACTGGACATTACATGTGCCCATACACGATGAAATTGATTGTTCTATTGTTGATTAAACAAGTAATCAATTAGAAGCTAAATTATTCCAATGAAAGGTCACAATGACAATTTAGACTGTCTGATTATCAGATCTAGCAGAACTACATGAGAATTATTATATGATGTATACAGGGCATTACAGGCATACTAAATAATTCAATTATATAACAGGTATACATCTAAATGAGAAGCAATGGTTAATAGATGAATTGGTTAATTATGATTAGGTGCATATTGGCACTTTATTAGAATTGTTAGCCATACCTGATGGACGAATGGAATGTATGTTAGATTATGATGAGGTGGTGCTCATTATTGAGACACTGTGTGTCTCTTAAGCCAGTGCTTTTCAATATTTTTATTTTGTTATTTCCGTTTTCTTTTACAAACTTGTTTTTATTTAAAACTATTTTATTCGCGATTTTTTTTCACTATGCGACTTACATGTAGGTGTGCGAATAAAATATATTGAAATACCTAAATGAAATCTCAGGTGGTTCAGGTATGAAATATTTAATCACAAGGTGGCACTCGAGTTGGTGAATCCGGACCTCTGGTGTTATCAGGGGTATTTTTTGGAAACTCTTCATTTTGTATTAGGAATCATTTGTGATAACGCTAGAATATCTTAAAAATATATACAGTGTCGTGCAAAAATAAGTGCACCCCACTGAAAAAGAAAAAACCCACTATTTATTTACACTCTCCGGAGCAGAACTCGAACACTAATACTTTGATAGTCACATTGACATATATCTCGGCTATGTTTTACAAAATGTGAACAAAATAGAAACTTTTTTTTTTTCACATTTTGCAGATTTCTGACACAACCCCACCTACATGCTTAAAACGTTATCATAATATGTTTAAAATAGTATAGTGGTGCCTTTTGTGGATCTCATGGTCGTAAATACTAGAGAATTTTCAAAATAAGTGGGAAAATAGGGAAAATTCCAACTTTCTTAAACCTCCATACCAAAAACACTATTTACCCTACGTGAGTAAAATTTTGTCAATTACATATGTTAAGTATTTTCACTTTTCAAACTTCATTTTGACATTCGTTTCATGTTGTTTTAGACTAATGGAAAATCTGGGAAAAAAAATGATAATTGTGTTAAATTGTGCTTTTGGAGCAGAAATTTGGCATTTTAATGCACTTTCTCTAACAAATTTCAAATGGTTCTACTCTATATAGCTTAGTTGTGCCTTTTAATAGTCACAGTGACATATTTCATATAATATTTAAAGAAAAATTAAAAGAAATTATTTTCCCATTTCCGGAGTAGAACTCACACACTACTGCTTACAAAACTTTGTTAGAATATGTCTGAAAATTTGCAGAGATACTTTTTTGGGGTTTCTTAGCCATTAATGATTGTACTTTTATATAATAATATAAAAGGAAAATATAAAAATGTTGTACTATTTCAAACCTCCACATCAATGAAACAATGGTCATTGATCCCTACATTAGTAAAATTGTGCTAATAACATATCTAAATCATAGTACTTTCACTTAAGTGACATTTTAACTTTCTTTCATCCTTCTTTTCATAATAATGTAAGAATGCCAGAAGAAAATGCTAAAAATTGTGTTTTTTCCTACATATTCCCTATAGTAAGCATCCCATACTTTGCAATGAAAGCCGTAAAATGTTGTAGAATATTCAAGTGCATACAATTATAATTCAATAGTCATAGTATTGCCATATTCTTTGTATATAAGGCATTGCAGTAAGTTCCTTCTCCAATTGCTTAGTCTCTCGATCACGCACAGCAACCATTGAGCAACCCAATCAACAGTTATTGTTTATAATTAGCAATTTCATAATCATTAGCTGCATAATACACTGTTATCTATATTATTAGACTTTAACTGCACTGTAATGCTTCTTATTATTGCCAGTAATGCGTTTGATAATAAATATATTTAAATAACAAACTTAAATGCCATAGATTTAATGCAAATCAACAACCCAACAATCCAGTAACTGTTGAATAGAATGGCAATTGCTACTGTATATTGTCAACATTTTTTGAAGAGCTCCGATTTGTCCTATTTAACGAGCTGCTTTCTGTTAGTAATAGTCCATGTGGTAGGGAATGAAAAGCTTTGGATAAGTCTATTAGGATGCATCCTACATGTTTGTTATTATCTAGTGACTTACGCCATTTCTCTACAAGTTTACTAATACATTGTTACATTCTGTCTGTAAGCAGCCAGGTTTATATGTAGCTTATCGTCAATGTATTCTGAAATCCGTTCACACAAACTTTTTCAAACATCTTTGAGATTGAGGAGAGTATACTTAAAGGTCTGTAGTTGGCCTTATCAAGTTGATCAGATTTTTTGAAAAGCGGGGATACTTTGCCTCTTTTAGCTACATCTGGAAATGAATGAGTTTTTATGCTATGATTGATAATTAGCGTTAAAGTTTCACTTAATAGTTTAGCACCTATTTTCAAGAATTTTGTTGAAACATTGTCAAATCCACAGGCTGCATTTCTTTAAGCTTATTGTAGACTTTGATTGGATTTACACATGAGAAATTGAACTGTTGGTTGGGTTGTGCTTTTTCATGTATCTTTGTTATACTAGGGTGGTTTTTATAATGATCAAATATATCCAGGGTTGATAAATGTGTCACACTATCTGGCTCGCATAAGTCTCAAAATTATTACTAATGACTGCATCGTTTTCATGCAACATAATATTCTGAATACTTGACTTGGACTTGTCAGTGATAAAAGGTTTGACTGTTTTCCAGAAACATGAGCTATTCTTATTTTTAGTATTGCATTTATCATTGAAATATTTCTTAATTGAAATCTTTCCAATTTTGTAACAGTATTTCTTTGTTTCTTGTAAATGTACCAGGACTAGTCAGTTTTAAGTCTCAAGTATTTATTTTTTAGGCCTGCTTTACATTTATTGCTTTTCTTAGGCTGTCATTCATATAGCTGTTCATATAGGGCATAAGTGACCACTTCCAGTTTTGACAAAACAATGGCTGAATTTCTGAATGAAGTTTCTAATCAGGCCTCATTGGCCTCTGTTCCTTTATCTGGTCCCAGCCAGATGGTTGATTTTGATCCTCACATACCCTCTGGTATCATGTCTCAGGCATCATTCACAAACGGTGCTCGCAGTACCATGTTGACACTGACAGTCAAGGTATAGACAGTCACTCACGTTCTTGCCCTGGTGACAGTTTCCATGGACATACCACTGGAATGCCAGGTTTGTCAAAACCTAGTTTTTATGACCCACCGATGATGCAGAAAGCCGTTTCAGAATGAGCAGTGCAACATCAACTGTCCATACACATATATAGTAAAGTAGGCAATGAAATCATGAAAACTGAAAGAATTTTTATGAGATTCAGAAGCTATTGTATCGTAACTTTTTCATTCTGTTTCATCCAGTAATTAGAGAATTCCTGAGTGCAACCACTGCATTACAACCACACAGATTATCAATAATTTAGATAAAATTCACAAGCTAAAATATTGCAGCTTTTTTATCTATAAGCACAATTTGAGTGTAATACATTTTGACAGCCAGACTTATACATAAAACTTGTTGCCTTGGAGCCACGTCTGGGCGGACATTTATGTGGCCATGAACAGTATGCACCAATCGATTGTGATAGATTATGTTAATCTGTCAATTGACATCATGAATCCCAATATATCCTAAAATGTCAGGTAACAAGTCTGCAGTAAACCAGAAGCCAGAAAGGAAAGGAGAATCCCGCAGGAACCGATAGATACTAAAAGAGTATATTAAGGAGGGGAGAAAGAAGAATGCCCAGAGGGAACCTGATAGAAACACAAAGGAAAATTGAAATAAGGCATGTCATAGGAGAGTGATAGTAGGGATTTTATGGCATTAGAAGTTTACCTAACCTAAGCAGTAGTTCCTGCTCTTGATTGATTTAAATGCAAACATACATAGCAGTTTGTAGTAGTGCATGTTGCAGAGTAAGAGTTACTTATATGTTGTTTAATATATTTTGTGAAATCCGGAAAACTATGTGTATGGACTTTTCTTTGATATTGAGTGGACAATTATTATAAAGATCTGGTAATCTATGTATGATGCTTAAGTTCACATAAATATGTCTGCTTTGAGGGTTCCAAATATATTCATGAAATTCTGATTGTCGCCTAAACAAAGAAGCTTGGAAATAATATGGTAGCAAGTAAACTTGAATTCCTGTAATTTCAGTATGTCTGTTGCTTTTAGAAGTTTTAATTCTTTAAACAATAGTTCTGTATGTGCATTAAATTTTGCATTTACAAGTAATCTTACAGCTTTTTTTCTGGAGTTTTAATAATTCATGAATGCTGATACCCCAAACTAAAACACCGTAGTTTAAATAAGGAAGTACAAGAGAATGATGTAACATCATTAAAATATTTTTTGGCAGAAAATATTTCAATTTAGAAATAATTCCAATATTTCGAGATACAGTTTTTGCAAGATAGTTAATCATATGTTAATATGTGATGCCCAGGTAAGATTTGTATCAAAAAACATTCCCAAATAGTTGAATTCATTAACAAAGTCAATGGTCATCTCATCAAGTTTTTTTTTTAAATTTTCTCTACTTTTTTCTGAGGGGTATGGAAGAGCATTGCATTTGTCTTAGATCCGTTTATTGATAATTTATTATCTTTGAACCAAGTGCTAATCGACTGAATTTCTCTATTTAATATATCTTTCTACATCATGATTATTGTTGCCAAAGGCCTCTGAAACGAATACTAGACGACTCACTGCTCGGTCGGCTCACCGCCCCTACGTCTTAGTTGACTCACCGCCCCTTCAAAATAACTCACCGCCCCTCCGTAGCAAACTCACTGCCCCTTTAGTTCTTACAACCATAGAGATATATCTCTATGCTTACAACATTACTCATTTAGACACTTATGTGTACACTTATTTTTAGTACCCCATAACAAAGTGTTCACTACAGGAGACAAAAGAACACCTAAATGAAAGGATTTTACCTCGGTTTTTTTTTATTGCAATTGACTTTGAGTTGCAATTAAAAACCCCTGTGATTGAATTGGGTGTCATTCCTTATCAACTTTTAATAGTAATTAGTTGCTCTATTTTTAGTACCCCATAACAAAGTGTTCACTACAAAAGGAAAACATCACAAAGAAGTATCTTGTAATCGAACCAAAAAATTATAAAGAAAAATTACAAAGGACATGAGTTTTTTGTGAGGAGCGGTGAGTTATTTTGAAGGGGCGGTGAGTCAACTAAGACGTAGGGGCGGTGAGCCGACCGAGCGGTGAGTCATCCTGTACCCTCTGAAACAGCAAATAGAGCAGTATCATCTGCATATGCAATTGGTTTAAACATGTTGCAGGCCTTCATCAAGAAGTAAAGGTTCCATAATGGAACCTTGTGGAACCCCTGTATTTATATGGCTTATACTTGAACAAGCATCATTTATAAAAACATACTGTTTCCTATAAAAAAGATAGTTTTCCAATAGTTTTAATGAAATTCCACTGTCCTAGGCCTTCCTCTGTTATAAATAAAAAAAATACAGTAAAACATTTTGGATAAGGAAATTATAAACCACCAGGCATTAAAAATAATGCTAAAACACTAGCTTACACTAAGAAATTTAAAGGAAAACCATAATCTTACCTATAGATGTCACATCATAGTTGACTTATGGCTTAAAATACAAGTTGGTTTAACCATGCTTACACTTTCAGTTTAAACTATTCAAACACCAATTTAGCGGACATATTTCCCTAACATTAAATCATTTGTCTATACGACAGTGATTTACTGTTGTTTTACAGCTAAAGTTGAGATATATTACAAGCTACATTTTTGGCGATTACATAAAAATCTTTAAATCCTGTAAACTTTCCAATGAAGCTTTGATTAGACTAACAGAATTATGCCAAGATGAAGTTCAAATGTAATATTAATAAAGTCCAAACAAGAAATGCTATTTTCACACTATAATCTATAAAAATAATTTTTTGGGCTTTTTTTTTAAATTTTCATATTAAAACTGTTCTTTTAATGCAATCATGTCAGTTGATACTGCTTCATGAAAACATTAATAATTTCACCCGTTTTGCAGTTTAAATGTTATTTACTGACAGGAGCAGCCCAATTTTCCTGCCTCCATGGCCCAGTTCTTTTTACCGGAGGGAGAACTGGGCCACTTTTTTCTGAAATATAATTTTCTATTTATGCAAGAAATGGAAGAGAATTTTTTTCAAAATGGCACCTAAAAATATTAGAAGAATACTTATAGTATAACCTAGAAAGGAAAATTACTTTGCATTATTACTTAAATAGGCAAACATTTAATGTGATAAACGACCCAGTTCTCCTTACTTTCCCCTTCACAAATATTTTGTTTACTGTCATTACATGCCTATGTAAAACACTACAAGATAGAAAATGTATAATTAGCTGTATGAAATGCAAGCTACCATCCTTCAGACGAGGCTATCACCTGCCCATCTTCCCTGCTTCCGGCAGTCTCTACATAAATGCCATGATCTAGCATTCCATGGGAGTCATGAATGCTGTTGAACACTCGAATCCAGGTCTAACACCAATGATCACACTAGCCTATGTTTGTACTAGCAAATTCATTAATGGCTGGAGAAGTGAGGCAAAAATGAGGTTGAAGTCAGGTTCAGTGAACCTCACATAGATGGCTGCAAGGAAAAACAGGTGATTGGTTTTAATAGTAGCTGCTCATATGGCACCGCCAGATCAGTGCTATAGCACTTATTATCCTCCTACACCAAGCCCATGACAGACAGTCTGTGCTTCTGTGTCTGAACAAGAACCGGTATTTGGCGGTTCCCTCTCTTGTCTATGCAAAGGAACATTGGCTGCCAAGCAGATAACATGTCCTGATGCAGTAAAGGCAGTCAAGAGGACAGTCAGGAGTGTTTTTCATAGACTGTCTAGCAGAAAGAACCAACTTATGCTAAAATGTTATAGTAAGAATAATGTCTTCAATGTCTCAGCAAAATTTCTGCAAAGGAAAGAAGGAACAAGGGATGGAAACCTTAAAGAATTTTTCCCATCAGCAGTCTCAAAGTTGGTGCAAAGAGGGGTCTCCATAAATTTTTAAGGGCTCTTGTATATCATGCCATGCAAGAACACTTAATACAAATTGCTTTCAGTTTAATCTCTTTTGGGACACCTAAGATCAACGCAAGTTTCTGTCTGACACAGTGTTTGCACAATTTGACCTAGTGGACAAGCACATTCTCCGCAAGCCTCTACTCCAAGATCTGAAATGCTTTCTATACAGCCAAAATGATCACAGAAAGAGGGTCTATGCAAGAGCAATTTGTATCTCTCCTGTCTGATAAGATAACAAAAATGTCCAGCTGATACCACCAACAAAGGCTGCGCTATTCTAGAGGAGCATGTAAAGAGGGCATCTACCAGGGAGGCATGAAAGAATGTGCCAGGTGCTGCAAACAGTCAGTATGTGAAAGACTGGACTTAAAAGCACTGACCTGCCTATGTGTAGCTGAATGGAACTAAATTAAATGCAAAATAAAGTAATGCAGTGTCATGAAATAAAATAAATTTGCTCTATTGTTATCTTTTGTTGTGTTAGTATCCTATTTTATGAGTTGTTGGGTAAAAATGAAAATAGCAGTTGCTCATTAGTGCCCTGTTTTTACATGACTGCTACAAAAACAGCTCAAACAGTGTTATATACATCAAAATACACCTTCTGTAGTTCCAGCACAAATTTGGAAGGTCAAATTACTTTTATATATTCCATCATATAATTTGAATATGTGAAGATTCCTAGACCGATAAAATAAAACAGGTGCCATTTTGGAAAATGGCTGCCATGGCCATCCTAGTCAAAATTTGAGGTGGCTCCCCAGCTGAATTAGTTTACTATATGGTTGCTATATATGCCTCCCCGCTACTGGTGGAGATTGTTCCTTGCCCAAAACTATATCAATGCAAGGAATAAACGCAACTTGAGGCGAGAACCAATGGCTCCAGGTACTATTTTGAACAAGTGTTGTAAGGGTGTTTCACAGAGATGCCAAGTTCTGGGTTGGAGAATGAGTGATATTAGGCCGCAGGAGCGGCCCCGTAGGGGCCGCCCGTAGGGCTTTTATGTTTAGAGATTGGCCAAAAACAAAATCTACTGTCATGCTATTCTCAGATGACCGGACGAACTATGTTGTCCTAATTAATCTGCGCGGCCATGATGCGCAAAATCCTATAATGACCTACTTACGCAAAAATGATACTTAACTTAAGATAATACAGATCTACCCAACAAATTTGAAGAAACTCACGTTAGAACACTGTTAATCATCAGTTCTATGAGATTCAAGACAAGACAAGCAGTAGAACTATGGTTTTGAATGTTCCATGGGAGCTACGTCCATTGCCGTGATTTTTCATAAAGCTAGCCAACTAAATGAACGTTCGACCAATCAGAGCAGAGCTTATTTAATTACTAGGTCATTTGCTAGGCAACGAGCTCTAACAAACTCTGTGATTGGCCGTGGCGCTTAAGTTAGAAATCAATGCGCCGTCATGATCCGGGCTGACAAAAATAAGCCAAAAGTTGGCAAAACTTTTATTGATGACGTCACAGAAAATGCCTTTGGCGGCGTAGCAAGGTAAACATGACTGTGTACGTACGAAAAACGATGTGTTTGCTCAACCGGAACGATCGCGATTTTGTTGTTGTTATTACCCACATGTATGAAAATATCAAACTTCAACAAAGTATCATTTTACTACAACTCCTGCGGCCTCTCATGCACATTGCATATCAGTGATATTAAAATTTTATCTGGTTCGCTTAGAGTGATAAGAAATAATACTTCAATGCAGCTAATTTACTCTGATCAATCAAAAAAAAATATTTGGATAAGTTTTATTTTCATTGCTGGGGGAGTTAAATGACATAAGTATTTCTTTTAGGGGTATGCAACCTAAATGTATACTTTTTATTTTATTTTAACACTAAACGGTATGTGGCGCTGCGGCCAATTTTGTACTTCTGCCATCTGGTGTTAATACTGGGCCTTGAGTTTTTGTATGAATTTTTGCACTATTCTTGCATTTTTCAGTATGCTAACCTCAAATTATACATATTATTGGCATATTTGAATTTCAATAATAGTATAAAACATGAGAAGCACATATAAAATTCCGAAAATAAATACATATCCAGGTGCCATCTGAATGTCCTTGATGAAAACTCCCATGGTAAACCTAAGATTATTTCGTGTATTTTTACTATTTTCTCTGCATATTCACTGAAATTTAGTAATCAAACAAATGCTATTGTCATGGATACTTTAAATGATTACGAATCAGTATATTTGTTATGCAAATATGTTTTGAGTACCGCTTGCATAAGTGGCCAAGGTTACGTTACTCTAGTAATTCATAACTCACTGGCTTGTCACTACTAGTACTAGTCTCGTTCAGTCTTGACCCTAACAGTTTCCATGAAAACCACACACGGTATGTTTATTAGGCAGTAATGTTTAATGTGGTCGGTACACTAGCTCTGCGACACTCCCGACAGATACATACAGTCATGGTCGACATTGCATGTACACTGTACAAATGCATGCTTTCTGATGAGCACCACCCTCGCATGTCGAGGGAGTGAGAATGGATGAGCACATGAAATCACGTTCTCCAAGACTATATGGCTAAATACACCACTAAGAAAATTTTACCTGAAATCGCATCTGTGCTTCGACCACTTCCACACTATGTCCAATAATTTTTATTTTTTTTTGTATTATTGCATGTACACAACTATAAAAGTAGTCGAATCGCGGAATCAAAAAACTATTTAACGACTGTTCAGCATTTCAGACATGGCGATACATCCAAAGACACGCCTGCTGAGCAGCGTGATTGCCCTGCAACCAACTTTTTTCGACCCATGTTTCTTAGTGTACACGGTCTACTATCGGTAGATTAGTCTGCTTCTTTACAGTGCCTGATGGCAGAGTTGGGGCCGCCAGCGAGGTTGCGGGCTTTAATAACACCCAGGAGCAGGGTAAACATTCCAACCGAGTGAGGTGACAGATAATGAAGTTACCATGGAAGCCATTATTAAAGCCTGCAACTTTGCTGTTGGGGCATTGAATCAGCTAAGTTCACAGAGGATGCGTAATTATGGTATCATTTAATCTGCTCCATGCAGGTGTGTTTCAACTCTGAATGCTGCTTCTTGTCTTTACAGATTTGATGGCACCAAATGCAACAGCCAACAAGTTCCGTAATTTAGCCAGACGCAACTTCTTGTCTTTGGCTTTCCCAGCAGTTCTTGGCTACCTTATTTACGCAGACTGGTCCAATACCCGGGCCTATAAAGCAAAACTTGCAGCTGCTACTCCAATAACAGGTAAATGACTTTAAGAATTTGATTGCATTGCAGGTGAATATCAGCTGATATTCAAGGGGATTTTGATTTAAAGTCCAATGAGTCTATCAGTCCTTTTTTTTTTTCAGAATGAATTTCATCACCTTCTTTGGTCGTAATTGGCACAGAATGGGGTTCTTTCCTGCAGTTGCTGCGGCAATGTATGTCGGCCATCAAATTGACAAATGCCTGGAGGGAAACATGCGATCATTTCACAACAAAAGCAAACTGTTTGGTGGCAAAGATCTAAGGGACAGAGAAGTTCTTTGGTGAATTTTTCGACCTTGTAATTTATGATGGCATGGAGGGGTGTGTAAATAACAATAAAAATGTTCTATCTTGCGTTTGATTTGTGTCTTTAAATGCATATAGATTTATCTGAAAGGACAGCTGTTAACCAAGCTGCCAGCTGCCACCATTTAGTTGTTACGGAGTGTTTGGTGCTCCAAATGAAAAGCTATTTGCTAAATGGTAGAGCAAAATCACTGTTGATTACATCATTGGATGCTCATCTCCTACAACAGTTGAATAACTGTATTGTCAAACACTGACTATGCACCTGATTTCCCTGAAGTGGGAAGCAATTATTTTGAACAGCCTGAATGTTCATAATAAATTGATGCTCAAAACTGAGCCAAAGATATTCCTGAGTGGCATTAACACTTATCGTAGCTAACAGCTTTCACTTAACGTGTCCAGAATTTTTCCTCTGCCGAGGTCCAGTGCTTCAACAAACTTAGTGTCACCTAATACTTTGTACATCCTGAAACTGGATTCATTCAATTTAAAAAGGCGCAACATATTGGCAAGAGTAACAGCCAAATTCTGAATGAACTAGGCCTAGGTGTTGATCACAAAATTGTCCTTCGATGACTATCATTAAGCAGTGCAGATTGGTCATGTCAATTAAGCTGTGGTCATACGGTCCCCATCGTTATTTTTTAACAAAAGGCCTATGAGACTATTGGTTGATCAACAGTTGCCACAGCAATGTGGTGTCCCAAATTTGGGTTGGGACACAGTGATGGCATCTAGTTAAGATCAGCTAAACGTTAGAATGAGTGTCCAGTGAACATCGGGAGGGTCCCAAACAAAGACAAAACAGGCTAGGGTTATTTTACTTTTTCATGCCGACTCATCAGAAATGTCATGGCAGTCATCTGTAAATACAGGTTTTATCTTGGAAAAGTTGGGAACAGGAGAAAAGACTTTAATTTTCAATATGAGCATGTTCTAATGAAGATCAGTATTTCCTCAAATTACACACACTTCCGTGAGGTTTTACTTTGAAATCCTGATAGTTCTTTCAGTACAATCAACTTTGGCTAGTGAAATTTTTTTTGAAAGAAATGGTAGTATGTGACAAACCACACGAGCTGTCTGTACCTTTCAGAAAAAGATTTCTCATATATTAACCCAGATACTGAAGCGATTCCTTGGTTTTCTGTCCAGTTCCTATGGGCTGTAAGATGGTACTTTTGTTTCTGCCGTCAGTGTTGTGTAATGTCATGGTCTGATGAGCATACCCCAATGTGATACACAAAGCCTCTGTAGACAGGAACTGGTCACACTTGAGTAAATTCACTTGGGGCCTTTACCCCTTTTGGGTCAAATTGTATATGATGAATAATTTCATACAAATAAGTTGGTCCAAACATTTTTGTGGTTTAGTGTATATCATGGAATACGCTTGAAAACTGATATGTAATTAGGGTGGTTCCTTAGGCTCTTGGTGAGACAGATTCTACCGTTGATGCATCTCTGTTCTCTCCAGTTCTAATTTCTCCCAGGATTTTATCAATCGAAACAACAAAGCTTGATTATTTTTGCAACAACTTTACTCGTCGATGAGATCATACAACCACCAATAACGCGACACTTACATTTTTAGCTTTTCACATCCGCCTATACAATGAAAATGTGCAGATAGAAAAATTAAATATGACCAAATGTTATTCAATACAAAATTCTATTTTATTTTGAGATATTTGGCCGACCGACTTATCAGAGAGGATCCGAGAAGCTAAAGATCAAATAAGTGAGGCCTAATAAACCTGAGATCCATGAGCATATAGGAATGTTACATTCTTACAGAGATTCAAATAACATTTTATGGTTAAGAATTATCCTCTAACACGCCTAAATAAGTTATTATCACATACATGGATTAACAATTTATTGAAATATATTCTCATTAGCAAGAATTATATACAATGCAATTGTAAATGGGATCATTTCAGTAATACTTACAGGGTAACCACATACATTATATTATTGACTAGTCTACAAGAAGAGCAAATACATGTTGGCCTTAACCAAGGCATACTCAGAAAAGACAGGTATGATAAAAAAGCGGAAGGCTTTGACATATTTTAACAAATGCAGAAATGTTCAAATGATTGGACTCGCATATTGACATATTCACATAGGTAATTAAAATTTGCCAGGTAACAATCTCAACAGGCTGTTATCTGGTGAGCTTAGCACAAAATCGTACGCAAAAAGTCCCTATAGTTCCAGTCTTGAATTTAAAACATACTTCTGAGCAAAACAATAGAGCGTGCATGACTCCTGCTAACATTCAAGTGCAACAACAGCAAAAAGGCAATGGATAAATGTATAATATATTATCTTTTAACTTCACAGAAAACTTTGATCCTATGGGACCATTAACCAATGAGACTTCTCTCTTAGCTCCACACTCTTACAACTAACAAGGAATCCAAATTCTTTACCCATAGCTCCTTTTCCCCCCTGTTGAGTGTGTATATATATATATATTAGGTTTCCACTAAAAATTCTTCGGTCAAAATTCTATTTCAAAGGAGTTCTCCAATCAAAACAAGCATCATTAAATATTGTACGTAGGAATCTGAAAGCTCTTGCATGAACGAATTGATGAATTAAGTCTTCGAAACTTTGTACAAATGACAAACAAACTCGAACAATCCATGTACAAACTCATCTCATTGCAAGCAATGGACTTGGCCGAGGGTCCATGTGTCCCAATAGTCCTTCAGATTTCAGCCGCGCTTCTTCTAATCTCTTTCTTAATTTAGCGATCCGGTCAGCATGACCAAATTCCATGTTTCTGTTGTATCTCATGGGAGTAGAGTATGGCTCAGTGTCATTTTCTTTGTTGAGACCATCAAACGTTACTGGTGTCTTCGAGTTACTTTGAGGTTTAATCACACTTGATGGCGTCTCAAGGAAAGACACTGAAAAATAAATGAAGTGCAGTGCTCACAAATTTGTGCAATACATGTTAATGTTCACAAAAAATGTGCTATAATTGAACATTATTAAATTTACAAATTACATAAAACTCTGCATGCTAATGGAACAATCAGAATTCTTATTTTAGAGGAAAAAAATTATTAGCAAGGAACATAAATAATACAATCAAATAAACTTGAAACACTTTTTTAAAGAAATTAAATTGGAAAGAAATGATACACATGCTCAAACAGGCAGAAATTAAACCAAAGCCACAGAAACAGCAATTAAATCTAGAGTAATCAGTTCATAAGACGCAAACAAGATAGCGAAAGTAATAATAGCAGTTTAGTCTCGATGACTACCTCTACAGTTAGTATACAAATGTTCAGGAGTATTGGGTAGCTGCATATATTCTTCCTCACTGTCCTGATCAGAACTGGCTACAGAGATACGAACGCCACCGATGCCATGCATCCGGCGACGCCCCTCGGAAACAGGGATGAACATATATCCAGTATTTCTACCTCCACTGGATAATCTGGATCTAGGTGAGCCAAGATTCTGAAGTTGCGACAAGGGAGTCTTGTTGGAAGGAGGAGTGGGACGACAGACAGCTACAGGTGGGGTCTTGTGTTTACCTTTATCTCGAGGACTCTTCCCGACTGATTCAATCGATTTCAGCTTGTACTGGTATTCCTTCATAAGGCGATCAGCTTTGCATAGCCTTTCATCAGCCATCTTCTCGCGGAGTTTCACAGATTCTTCATAAGCTGCGAAGTGTCATATATAAAACTTTAATTAAGAATTCATATATTGAAATTGATGAAATAGGTCCAAACAATTCTAAGCCTACACATAGATACCTTGCAATTCTTTTTCCTTGCTCAGCATCTGACTTTCCTTGAGTGCCAATGCTTCAAACTTCTGTTTCAACATCTGCATGGTGGCCTTAGATGAGGTAGAATCATCTCCGCTAATGCCAGCTCTTCGCAGCAATGTGTTGTTCTTTAGCAAGTCATCTATGGATGGTCTTTGAACGCCCTGAAATGGCAAACAACTAATTTAGGTTGGTCAGATAAGCTGGTCAGATAAGCTGATCAAAAAAAGCCTATTAGTGACAGAGCAATTAAAATAACATTACACATCATTCCAGAGTTATTTAAGTGAACATGAGTAAGACATGAATTCTAGCTTAAATAAAATTTCTCACAAAAGCCATTTAGACACAAAAATGTACACTACACTAATATGCAAGACTTATGTAACATTATATTCATAAAAATTGTAACAAGTTACTAACAACGTAACATTAAAAGAAACTATTTTCTCTTACAGTCAAAGTCTATCACTCACATTGACAACAAGCATGGATGAGATCAATTCATGAAGTTCATCTGAGTATCTATAAGGTACCCGTTGGAAGCGTCCAGCGCTAATCTTTGTTGCTAATTCTCGCTGACTGAAAGCTGTGAATGGTGGTTTCAAGGCACATGTCTCATATAACATACATCCGAGGGACCAGATATCAGATTTTTCATTGTACGACATGTGATTCATCTGTTCGGGAGACATGTAATATGGAGTCCCGACAAATGATTGCGCGAAACTAGTCTCGCTGCTCAGCACACGAGCAAGTCCAAAGTCTCCAAGCTTTATGCTAAATTCACTGTCCAAAAATACGTTTGCTGGTTTCAAGTCTCTGTGAAGGATGGTTTTACCATTATTACCCCGAGAATGGCATACTTTCAAGGCATTTGTTAGTTGGTAGGCTATCTTCCAGATAAATTCCTCTTCCATATGCCTCCTGAAATAAAGAAACATCTTTTAAATTTCTTGCCAAATTTTAATTTTAATGGAATACCCTGTATAACAAAATGCCACTTCTTTGTGGTCAAATCTGAACGACACAAAATGAGCAAAATATTATCTAGTTATACCCTTCTCTCTTGAATTTGCTGATGAGAGTAGCGAGGTCTCCATTCTCACAGAATTCCATAATGATGTACAGTTTGGTTCGACTTCGATCAACTATTCTGTCATAATAGCGCACAATGTTCGGATGCCTCAGCTCTCTTAGGAGGTTCACCTCCGACACAAGCATCTGTTTCTCTGCTTCTGACATTTCTCCATAGTCCATTTCTTTCCAAACCATCACCTGAAAGGAAATAATTGATGTAACAAAAGGTTTCTCAGTCATGGCATTGTAATTTAAAATCATAACTAGACCTGACGGCTTTCAGATTCAGATTCAGATATATTTATTTTACTTAAAGAAAAAAAAGAAAAATATTACAATCATGTTATTATAATTTGCTTTAAGTAGGGTGACCCCTTTAAGACATCTTTGATGTCGCTGCTCTCATAACGGAGAAACAGAGGAGGCTGTGAAGGATGTGCTGAGCTCTGCCATGGCAGGAACAGACAGTAAAAACACTTTGTCCAGTGGACCATGCGGACACGATATCAGTGAGCCAATAAATAATCCACATACATGTATGTCGACCACAAATTTTCTGTTCAAGGAGTGTATTTTGAAGAAGAAATGTGTGTCAGTATGATGAATTGTTTTCCAACCGGAGTTGGTCTATTTGGTTATGAATGGCTTATATGCATGATATTTGTAAACGTGAAGGATAGCATTTGGATTTTTCAAACAATTATTTGCATAACACTAAAGTCCAATTTGTGACAAACATGTAACAACACAGGTCTGAGGGAATGTTGTGACAGGTGTGTGATGATTGTCAGTTGGCATCTGTTACCCTCAGCTGCTCAGCTGTAATAGGCCAAAGTACCTCTAATTGTTTGCTTTTGAAAACCTCCCTGTTTGAGCAGCAGCATATGGATCATATTTATTGGGGGACAGGTGTAACTTTTATTCAATAGATTTGATGACTATGACCAATCAAATTATGAGGAAATGAATTTTAGCAGCGCTCGTCTAACTTAGTGCTTAAGTTATTGTTTCAATGGTTTCAAGTTGTGAAAATCCCATTAAATTGTCATTTGAAACTTTTCGGATAACATAATACAAATATATCTAATTTTAGTGCATATCCGCATTTAACTTTCTGTAAGATTTCATTTGTAAATGGTTCTCCTCATGAATGTCAATTTTTTAAAATTGAAAACGGCGATGTGACATCTGTGATCGAGACAATCGTTAGATAGATATAATTTAAAACTGGACTGAAAGTATAAATTCAACTCTAATGTAATTTATGAAAATGTACACAAAACAAGTCATTATCATGATTATGGTATGATTAATTCGAAGAGAACTTGAACTGTTACTTAGAGAAGGATCAGTAAATTTTGTAAATATAAATTTATTTAGATTGATCATTAATTTGCTGGGTTGTGCTTTGTTGTCCCGGGTTAATAAGACAATTTTTAATGGAGAAACTGTCTCTGTCAGCTTTCCCGTTAATGCAGTTAGTCTACTCACTACTGTCAGATGGGTGAGCTATCTCCGCTGACAACCTGAAATTCTCTTTATGCTTAGCCATTAGGCTTCAATGCAAAAATCCGGTCCGTATTTATTGTTGTATTATGTGAAAGGTTAATTTAGCATTCACCCTGTAGTGTCTCAGTGTTTTCCCCGAACTGGAAAATGTTTCTGAAGACTTACAATTTCATAATGACCTCATATTAGCGAACATTTCATGCATGTTCAAAACTGGATTCGCTTATCTTGACCCAATATGCAACCTGGTGGCAAAGTGGCGGGAAATGCCCTGATTTGGATCCCACCAGATCTCCCCATTAATATGGTCGTTTTCTTTGATAAGTCAGCAAATATAAGGCCTAGAGAGACAAATGACTTCGCAACATGCAATGTGCGGGCATATTATAAGGATGTCCTGGGGCAGATTCAAACCATTCTGGCAGAGAGTGGTGGTAGACCAGAGACATATCCATCCAGAATCTTCTACATCTGCCCCTGGACATCATTACTAAATCCCCGCAAGTCTGCCACAACATTGCTAGAGTTGGCGACATCACCTACGTGACAACATTACTTGATGCACACAAAAGATGAGCAATTAAAGCAAACGATCGCAGGTTGCACCAATGGCTAGGGCAACTATTCTAGTTCATTACATAAACAACTTGTTCTAATAATGCTTTTGTGGCAGTTATGTCTGTGTCAATTCAGTGATGTGGTCCCGTAGGCGATGTTGCCAACTGTATTGGGAACCAGCTTATGTTAAGTCCACAATTACCTTTTGGTCCTTTTTCCGCAAGATCTTTTTGCATGTTCCATAAGAGCCTGTGCCGATGGTACACAGAACCTCAAAATCATCCAGACTCGTAGTCATTTGCTTGGATTTCCTCTCCCCAGTGGACATGATGATGTTATTTGAATATATCAATTCAAACTTTGTCTAATTCACACCATTCACAATCCTGAAAAAGTGAAAATAAAATGATTTAAATGAGTGCACAAGTTAAAATAAAAATAAAATAAGAATACACAACAATTTCATGATTAAAGTTCCAAGCTCTCCTATCTTTTCAGTACCGTATTTACTTTATTAGAAGCCGGGGCCTCTGTTTTTTGGAGGCAGCCTTTCAGCCCATCGTTTATTTAAGTCCAGCAGTGAGGGGCACTGAGGGCATACTTCTAACAGCCTGTAAACGTATAGATCTCCGTCTGGCAGTGTCCTCAGTGAACACAATTCACCCATGGCCCGGCGTTTATTATCTTACAAGCTACCTAAGTTAGTATTAGCCTAATAATTAGGTATCTGCTCTCGGACATATTTTGGACTCCGAACATCACTCACTTACGGTTACCAGCAGTGCTCCGAGCTCCGTTGTTAAAATGCATGTGAGGCTTCGGTTACAACAAGCTTCCGTAACACGTGTGTCCTAGCCAGCCATCCCCAATATTTCCTTGTTTGCTAGTTCTCCTTCGATTAAAACCCTTTCGAAAAATGGCGCAGTTAATTCCTGATTGGTCGATCGATTTCCAAGACAAACGATCTGATTGGCTGAGAGTTCATGCTGCGCAATCAATGCAATGCTGATCTTCGTACCTTCACAGTGCTGCCACCATACAGAAAAGGTAGCATCACAAGGCCAGGGCAAACCCCCTTCAGCAGAAAATTAAAATATAATAATGTTTTCATTTGTATTTTACAGAATACATATATAATATTGTATTTAATTTCCGGTTGGCCGAAGGCTCAATAACAGGCTCAATCTAGGTAGGTGCGCGATACAGAATAAATATGAAATAGAAAAACAAATGTACAAGGAAAAAGATAATTTTGGGGAAAGCAACTCAAATTTTAGAGGAGCTCGCAACGGGGAGGAAAAGTGACAAAGCCTACATTTAGTTGAAACTGATAAAAATTTATCTCAGGTCCACAATGGCGGACTCAGGGTTATTTCTTATAAGCTTTCTTATTAGCATAGAGATGGCATTGGAAGAAAACATGGACTTTGACAAAATCATAGAACGATTTACTCATGCGAAAAAAAGAAAGATACTCTGAAGAATTACTGTAATTGTATTGCAGATTATTGAGGAAGTACTATACATTTAAAGAGGTGTTTTCCTTTTTTAGTGCAGTTAATTTATATGTTCGGTCAACTTCGCAGACTGTAAGAAAACTATAAGTGTAATTTCACATGCATCTGAATATTTTTTTCTTTAAAACCTAAAATTTTTATGTGCACATCCATTGATGTGTCCTAACATTGTCTTTATTCCCTACAACTTGTAAGTTTACTTTTATGTCTATATTGTTCTACATTTTTTAATAAACAGTGACGTGTACGAATAACCCTAGAGCTACATTATTATCACCATTTTTATTAGTATTATTTTTTATACAATCTACAGAGTATTTTTTAAATTTTGGGGAAATACCTTGTGGGTTGCCCCCCCCCCCCTGAAAAAAATCCTGGCTACGCCACTGCACACGATTACAAATGTAGCAATTGTTAACAGTACAGTTATCTCTAAATGGAAATTTTTCTCCAAGAAAACAAGATTTTCATAAAATATTGCTCATCATTCTATGGTGCATTATTACAGCACTTCAAAAGTACGTAAGACTTCACATTGTGTGGCAAAAAGCATTACCGTAAAGGAGGGTATTATGGACAGGGCAGGTATTATCCACTGTTAACAATTTTGTTAACAAACCAATTTAAGTGTCGATAATACCCCTGTCGATATACCATCCTTTACGGTATAGGACTCACTATGATATTGTAGCATGCAAAGGATGTTAAAATTTGCTAATTCTTCTCTGAATCACAAGGTCCCAGTAATTGCATATGTGATGCAAAATATTATGAGCACTGACTGTTCGGTAGTGTTGAATACTGACCAAATAAATATTAGCAATGCAAAATGTCACTGCATGAAGACATGCAAAACTCTTAATGCCCAGTGTATGACATGCATACACCCTCAAGAAACTGATTTTGGTGAGAGACAGAGAGATGCAATGTTGACAATTGATGAAGGGAATGAACTTATATATCAAATTTCTCTTTTAAAATCATGTGTAAATACATTTTAATGTTGTTATAAATTTCAAATTTTCTGTGCCACTGGGTACGAAATAAAGATGATATATAATACATAAAGTTCATTTTGGCATCAAGTGCCATAATTGTGCACTGGTCTCCTTAATGGACTGATAATAGAGCGCAGATAATTAGGAAATGCATAGTTGAAAATCTGGTAAAACTTCGTCGGTTTGTGAAAGCATCAGTATATCTCTTGGCATCAGTGGCAATACGTGCTGCCTCAAGATTTACAGCTTCAAGTTTGTTAGATAACTCCCCAGTACAACTATCAAAGAATATGTCACCATATATTCAACAAGAGGTCTAACAAAGGTGAGATAGCATTTAGTTAGGGCATGTCTGGAGCTTATGAGCAGACTAAGACGTTTGTTTGCCTTAGAAATAATACCACAGATATGCTTGTCCCATGAAAGGTCACTCTGAAGTGTCAAACTCAAATGAGCATGAGTGAAAACCTCTGAAAGTGTAACAATGCCGAGTTTGACAGGAAGGACATTGGTTCTTTCCGGCTTAGTGCTAAATACCATAAAGACAGTTTTTTCAGCCTTGACTGTTATAAGCCACTTCTTCGCCCATTTATATATATTTTTTAGATCAGCATTAAGAACATTGACAGGCTCAGACATATTTGGGAATATAGTACGAGAGATACAAGTATCATCAGCAAAGAGATACACATCACTAGTAAGTTAACTGTAATATCGTTAATGTAAGATGAAGATTAGTTGATTAATGGTGCTATCTTTGGGAATAAATCCTGACTGACAGCTGTTTAGCAGCTTGGTTTGATTTGAGAAAAAAAAATATGATCACAAATTAACTTCTCAAAAACCTTGGCAACACAAGGCAATAGGGAAATAGGCTTGTAATTGGTACAGAAATTCCTGCTTGGAGGGAAAAGTAAGTTTACATGAAGGTGCAGCCAAGTGCAAAGCTGCTTCTCTTAATATATAATTACCAATTTCATCTGGGCCAGTGGCCTTACTTGGATCTAGCTTACACAGGATGTTGAATGAATAAAGAAGGGACAGTTAATTGATTCACCTAATGTGTCGACTGGGGGTTCTTCAAGTGCAGCGTATTATGTTTGAAGTCATAATTATAATGGTTTATAGACTCACTCTATTACAGCATTGTGTAATTGACATAATTATAATATGTTAATGCCAGGGCATGAAAGCCAAAAAGGGATCTATATATAGGTGTGAACAATTTTGCAATGGTGAATGTATTTTTGTCTAGCAAACTGATTATTTCACAGATTGTTTAAATATTAATATTAGAAATCGGGGTTTCACTTATATTTTACATTTCTATCCATTTTAAGTGCTGTTCTGCTCCATGCATATCAAACCTCCAAATGAAGGCTGAATCGTATCTTGCGAGCTTAGGCCAATATAGTGCGGGCGCGGACGTTTGCGGGAGCACCACAACAGCTTTTTGCCACCGCCAACCTAGTTACCTAATATTTGGTCTATTTTCGACATGAAAACACGTACGGAATCAGCATGAGCTATACTAAACGATGGACTACCATTCTGTTTCAAGTTATGAACTGGGCGGCGCTCTTCATGTCGTTCGCAATGACGTTGGAGAACCTGCTTCTCTGCCTTCTACTAATCGTATCTCGCTTTATATTTGGCTTATTTTCAAACTGAAATCTATATTATACGATGAAATTATCGATTTTACTGTACGCAGCCTATCTGTTATATCAGATTCAATGTGAATCGGCGACGCTTATCATGACGTTTGCCTCGCCGTTCGAGAATCTCACGTGAAGAAAAACTCCTAGGGTACCCTTTGCACATGCGCGAGATTGACATTTAGCTGAATTCTTCAATTATCGTGCTGGTGCTGCCCCCAGGTGGCCATAAAAGCCAAAGCTTCGCTTTGGCTTATTAATATTTTAATTTCGATAATTGCTGATTAATTCGGCCTTAATAAGAACTTCGATATCATATTGCGGATCTGGAGTACCCATTTGAATATCCATGAATAATTTTCTAATTGACTGGTTAATTTAATCAAGAATATCGCACGAGTCATAATAAATATATACAATATCTATATATACGTACAGTTGTTTTTCGGTCATATCTTGCACTGATGCACACAAGATGTTGCATTAGTCTACAGATGGACAGAAATATTTTAAAGCCAAACCCCATGCAACCTGTAACTCTGTAACCGCAACTTAAAGTCTTCATTATTGCTTGCCATATGTCCTGGTCACATGCAGATCTGGTGAAACAGCCTAAAAAAAAAAAAATAAATAATAATAATAATAAAACATAGGCTGCGCGGCAGCAAACCCTAAGCGAATTGCCACATAGTACACAAGCACGGTCAACATTACCCTAGGGTGTCCCAAAACAAAAAAGAACATTTTAATTTCATATTGCATACCCTCTAAAAATTTTCAATCATACAAAAAAAAGACATCCCTGGCAAAATTTTATGATTTTTTTCGTCATTTTTGGTACACAGCATAACATACTAAAAATGCTTCACTGAGGTAAAATTTGATCTGAATAAGAACTCAGTTTAGCAAGATATGAATTTCATTTGGAAATCAAAGCTCACACATTTAACTTCTTTACAATGCATTTGAACATTTTAATAAAATGAGGTCGCCGCCTCCTGCAACTAACATTTATTATATGTCACATTTTGAGAAAAAGTTACACACTACATCTTAATCCATGTATGTAAGTTTGAAAAAGTTTCTTGGACTAACCTTTGTTGACAATAAATGGATTTCTGGGAATCTCATGTAGATTAATGCGAATTTATCAATGATTATTGACATATATACATGGAGACTTCTACTTGTGATTATAATTATTGTGTGAGTTGCTATTGACCTCTCAGTCAAGGTCATCAATATTTGTGTTGTGACCTTCCAAGGACATAACCTAAACAGCTATAAATACCTTACTGTGGCTATTTAAAAAATCGGAGCTGGAGTAGCACTAGTACTACTCTAAACAATCACAGCTATTTGTGTAGAGCATCAAAATTCATGGGATTTTAAAATTAAGCAAAAGAAGCAATGCAAATTTCAACAATGAGATACCAATCGTGCAGGCCGAAATGATCCTCCCACAAAAATAAATTTTCTCATATTCTTCTCTCCTATGACTTCACAGATTCAGATATTTATTTCACTTTTACTTGATATATACCAACCAACCCTGTGAGCACAAACCAACTCATCGATCAATTTTTAGAGGTGAAAAGGGAGGTGATGTGGGGTCTATTGTTAAACTGAACTCAAGCATAGGCCGTAAATTAATAATTGCATAATAATATCTGGAGACTTCCAAAGGCATATCAAAAACTTGAGTAGTGTTGATTTTCACAGTTACGATTCTGCATATAAATTTTTTTGGCAAAATCCACAATTATTACATTGTATTCTGATTCAATGCTGTCAATATTTCCCTTTCTCTGCAAGACCAGTGTGTACTGAGGTCAACCGCCTTATTGTAACAGTGCATTAAAGAAGCACTGAAAGTCCAGCTGTTTGGTTGTATCTTTTATTCCCCAGGATGAGACCCTTGGGTTAAAAAATTGAAAGTGTTAATTATTAAATAACAACCGTGTCTCAAAGTTCACACAAATAAATATATGCATCAATGTCTATCGTACAATAATGCTATGAATAGCTTACCTGAAAGTGGCAATAATCAGGGTTTATGAAATGCAATTATTTCCAGTAAAACTTCTAATTCTGTCCAAACCTACAAGTTATTAAAGCTTGTACAATAACTTCAGCCATGTTTGAATAACTATAAAATATTACAAATGCAATAAATATGCCAAATATGCTAGATATGATACAACTAACCTAAATAATAATGACAATTTCATAAAAAGAACGGCCAGAGCATTTGACATGTGCTCTGGTTGCTAATCTTGTTGCATGTGGCAAGCTTGATAAAGATCAAGCGCCACCTAGCATGATATCAGGTGCTGCCCTCTTACCTATAGGTGCTAACCTAAGTAAGTGCTGACCCCTGTTACATTATTAGGGCCATAATTGCATCCATCAGTCCCTACATGTAGATGTAGGGACTGATTCCAAACCATAGGTTTTTTCAGCCCATGAGGCATTTCATTTTTGAACAATCACTATTTGAAGATTATTGCCAATTTTCGGACACATTCACTTAAGTCATAATTGTAGGCAATATATTTCTCTACATTCGTGTGTTTTCACTTGCCACAGACCTGACTTAGTTATCATAAAATAAGAGAAAGTTTACAAGGCTCCAATGACGTCACAGGACATTCCTCATAAATTACAAGTTATGGCATCACAGAACCATAATTTAACCATCCTAACTTGTTAAACACATCAATTGTAGCATTAACACACCCTAACATACCTGAAAATGCAATAATAAAACCATCTAAAGTTGCGAATCAGTAGCGCTCGATCTTGTTTACTTGCTCATGACGCAACGCGGTGGTGGCACGTGCGAGAATTTAGAGATTAAAAAAGTCAAGAAATACCGAAAGCATGAATTTAGATCATATTTATACTTAACAACACTTTAAAAGTCCACTGACACTCTTTTAAGATTGTATCTAGCATGAAGCATGGCAAATGATATTTTTTTTGCTTATATGAAAGAGATTATCTATTCCCAGAGGGAGCTGCAGTGAAGTGACAGGTGCGAAACCACGCAAGTATTTAATAACCTGAAAATTTTTTTTAAGCAGTGAAATGTGTTAATCAGTACTAACTAAGCATCTTTATTAAATTTAGAGTGGCAAATATCCGAACTGAAATTAAACAAGCCCTGATTCTTCCCCAAAAACATAATTTAAGTTTGTTGTCACTTATTGCAATTTGAACGCATTGGCTTTATGACGATTTGTACGACGTCTAAAAATCCTAGATTTTGAGAGGCCTGAATTTGTACTATAATCAATATTTTCTCGGCTTCTACTGGTCGGATCTTCATCAAATTTGGTTTGTAAGTTGCGCTTTTGTATTGCGGTTCTAATGGTGTGCCAATTATAGACTCCCAATATTGTTCGAAAGCGCAAGTTAATTTTAACAGTTTTGGCAGGATTTCCCTATTTTGTGAAACCGTGCTATAGGCTGGCCAATGTGTACTGGTGCGTCCTGAAACAGTATTTTCTTAATATTCTTGTTTGAATAGTGCGACATTTCACTTGGAATACACATTGGCGATTCTACACATGTTGCACATTTCACAACAGTCAACACTGGCTTTTCAATTTGAGTTCATGACAAAGTCGAGTCTATTCTGTTGTTCTCTGTTTTACTTTCTTTATGTCTTTCATTATTGATCTTTCATGTGAAAATTTGAAAATTATGAAATCAGCCCTCTCACCTTCCAAGACATTTTTTTCTTAATTTGCACTGAGCGAAGGCTTCTGCCCAATATCATGTATCTTATCTAATTATTTATGTCCTCATTACAAACTTGTTTAAATTTATATAGATATCTATACAGATGACATCACATCTGCATATAATTAATCAGGGTTTAATCTTTACTCTGACATCTGTGACCAAGATTATAGTGTCTAATGATAAACAGGCAGGCATTCATGCATCCAAGACATTCACATTACATTCATCATATTGTTTATATATATTTCTTACAATCAATACACTGTATATTGTGTACTTTTATAGAATTAATTGGGTATAGTGCAGTATGGCGGACCCAAATATATGCCCATATTTGGCTCCATTAAATATTAAAAAATATCAAAAATGTTTGCTAAAATTTGTTCTATCGCAGAAAAGGAATAATACTTGCGTACCACAGCAGGGGTTTGGGGGCGGCAGCCCCTAATAAAGAAAAAAATAATGTCTTGTCTTGAAAAGAAGAGAGCGGTCGTTTTTTGTGACGTCATTCATTGAATTCAGGGATATGACGTCATAGGCATGACAGAAAGACTCGCTACATAAGGTCATACATTTGGGTCTTCTATGTACTGTACTTTTTCCAGTAAACAAATGCTTCGTTATATATATCGATGGTGAAAATGCAAAACCTCGTATGTGAATTTTTAACATTTTTGGGAAATGACAAAAAACGTTTCTCTGAATCATTGTAATAATACTTCAATACTGTTAAAGTTAAATAATAAGTTGCAGCACTTTATGTATCATGTCATGTGGTTATTTAAAAAAAAATGCTACTTTCCTATGATAGGTGTCATATACAAGGTTTCACAGGCAAGAAATGTCAGACTGAGGTAGATACGAGGTTTTGATTGTACCATAAAATCATTGGAATAAAACAGAAAACACCATGAAGCAAACTTGAACTTTCAAATACATTTATTTCTGGCTGAATAAACACAAATGATATTTAGTTCTTAAGCCTAATATATCCCCACCTAACTTTATTGTCATCAATTAGCTCACATAAGCATAAGCAAGACAGACAACACAAATTAGCTTATGCCACAAAACTAATCATTCTCTACAATGTTAAGTTTACATGAAATATTGCAAAATTAGGACAACATTTTGTATCATTCAATAATTAATTCAATAAGGTATAAACGTCTTACCTAAATAGGTATATTTAAATACAAATCTTGTTGAACATTAACTTTTTCCCATTGACATGGTTTTGATAGTTTTTTTCTTTTTCTTGTTTAACTGCAATAACTCTAACCAATTTATCTAACCAACTGGTACATTGCAATTCATCATTAAATGAGATACATCTGTTGAAGTATCAAAATAATAATAAGTTAAATTTTAACTGTGTAAAAGATTATCATAGAAAGCATGATAGTCGCTTGGTATCACTGCTTTGAGCTGTTGCAGATGGTCATATTTGCTTTTTTTTATCCTTGGCCTGGTTGCATATTTTTTGCTTGATACAAGACATCCTGAATGTGATTTTTGTCTTGGACTGGGCAAGGGCAAAAAATCCTCAGAATAGTCCAATTTGTAGTAAATATTATTATTTTGATACTTCAACAGATGTATTTCAGTAACAGTCGGATCACCCACTCTGTTTCCAGGCCTGATTGATCTGAATTTAAAACTGGCTGGGTCATAATCTAAGAAAAAATCATGATTCAGATACATAACTTTGTAAGGTTGATCTTTCCTTGCCGATTCAATCAACTCGGCATAATTGGATGGAACGTAAATCCGTCGACCACGAAAAGCTCGTTCACATACAGAGTGTACACTATCACATTCCATGTTTGTGTGTCCCTTTTCCAAAAATTTTTGAATTATTGTTTTGTTAAGATCAGCATTTAATTGCAGTAGCATATTTGCAACAATGCAGTTCCGGTTTTGGTATGTGCATCCATCAGAGTAAATGATGATTGTGCTTGCTGTTTTGCACCTTTCATTGTTTTTAAGGTAATGCTGCAAGCAGCTGGCAAATTTATTCCCATCCAAACCCCCCTCTCCCTCATGGCAAAAGAAACAGTAAACATCATGTGTTGTCAAGTCATAAATGGTGTAGTTATGACATGCCAATTTAGTTTTATAGTATAATGCACTGGCTTGAAGCTTTGGAGATAACAGGACTGCCTCCAAGTCAATGGTAAGGACAACGGTGTCAGGGTTTTCCTTTGCCATTGCCTTGTCCCTTTCTTTTTCTTCTCGAGCTTTGTCTTTCTGTTCAATGTGTTTATTGTACACTTCCTGATTGATATTCCCTGCTTCATATCCGCAGCACAAGTCACATTGATCTTTCCTGGGTTTATATAAACTCAGGTTTTTCTCCTTGAAAGTTTTATGTAATGTTGTGCGACTGCAAGCTAGCTTGTTTTCGGAGCAATAAGTCAGATACTCTTTGTACAAGTCCGAGAAAGACTGAAATAGTGGTTCCAAATAAAGCTTTGTTGTGTCTCTTCGACAGTAGTGGCTTTCCATTTTTGGAAGGCTGTCCAGGAATTCAGATGTTGACATGCTGTGATTAGGCGGTTGACGATTTTTTGATTTCATTTTCTCAGTTGGTGGAGGTGTCATTCCAGTTCCTGAAGACTTCGCCCATGCATGCACACTCCATTCTCCAATTCCAAGTGTTGCCAGAAAAAGATCTTTACAGACAGGCACCAGTTTGTTGTCAATTCTTAAATGATATTTTAAGGTATTATGTCTCCTGGAATTTTCCACAGTTGTTCTGTTCCTGTCATAGACCTCTACCAAGGAGGCAGTGTAAATTTTCCTCTCAGACCAACTAATTTGCCAGAAATCATTGAAAATCTCTTTTCTTTGCTCTTCAGTTACATTGTTGCAGCTGAGTTTTTTATTTATTTTGTGATGAACACATTTGTCCCCCATTAATCGAGGTGGTCGGGAAACTTCCACAACTTCTCCACCTGATCCTTTCTTTGTAGAATACCTCTCACCTTTTCTCCTTTTCTCCATCACTTCCTTTCTCTTGTTGACTTTCTTTCGTTTCTTTCCTGGTGCCATTGTATTTGGATTTTCATTTTCTCTGTCATTCTCATCTTGCATTGGATTTTCCATTTCGTTCTCATCTTGCATTGGATTTTCTGTGTCATTCTCATCTTGCATGTTGTCCTTATCTTGTAATATTGTGGGATATTTTTCTGCTTGCTTATTTGATAACTGGACTTTATTTGGAGTTCTTGTCCCTTTTTTGTTAACATTCTTTGCTTTTCTGTTTGTTTTAGGACCTTTTTTCCTTGTTCTTAAACCACTTTCTTCATCAGAATCTTCATCTGTACTTTCTTCATCTGAATTTATTTGATATTCACTACCGCTACTTTCCTCATCCTCACTTAATTTTTGAGTTGTAATGCTTTCTATGGAATGACAAGCAGCTTGGGAAGAGAATAATATTTCAGAACCACTGCTTTCAAAACTAAGCATGTTTACCTGATTTGATAACTTAATATTTCAAAGAGAGGAGCCAGATATATATGCTATGATCAAACAGTGTCAAACTGCAGACATTTCAATAATTTCTTGCTTTGAATTGAAGAAGCATTTATTTTACATAGACACAACATGGGTACACATTGGCCTTGCCCCAAGGAGGCACTGAAGTCAGGCATAAGCACACACCGGCCAGCCATTCTATTTTCAATAACACCATTAATTTTACATGGATAGGTACAGCATGGGTACACACCGGCCTTTCCCCAAGAAGTGACTTGAGTCAGCATCAGTACACACCGGCCAGCCATGCTATTAGCATTCCCATTAATTTCACAGCTTTTCACATGGATACAGCACGAGTACAGTCAGAGAGCTAAAACAGCCAATTGATGTGTAATAATGTGCACTGGGATGCCCATCAAAGTAATGTCGTACCTCAAAGTCAAGAAAACGTGGGTGCCATCACTGCCATGGCCAAGTGAGTAAGTTAGTGTTTGCCTTGGGATTCATGGGTCCTGGAATCAATTCCCACCACTCCGCAGGGAGTTGAGAAAGAGTCTGAAAGACTCATGCTTGAACAGGCATGACAAAGGTGTCATTGTCGGTTGAGCTCGTTTATCTAAACTATTTGGTTGACCTCTAAGAGTTTGTCAGCCTTTGGCATTATTGTTCTCTGTCAAGGAATAACTTCATTCGTGGGAGCACTATTGCGGGTAATAATTATACACACAGCAATGAATTTTACAAGGACAATATTACACCCTAGGTGGCAGTGTGTAACGTTTACCAAACCACCTAGTGGCATATGCAGACACTTAACGGTGGTACCATCTTTAGGCATTTGAAATATATCCTTTTTGTAAATAGGTCTGTAACGACTATACAGAGTTCAAACATCGATAATGTTAGGCCTACTGCTATAAGACAGGCCACATATGATGGCCTACAATCTAGACGGGAACTGTTTATATTATGATATGTATGTCAACTAATTCTAACAGAGATAGGTTAATAGGCTCTTTAAAGAAATAGAAAATGTCTTTAACTAGGCTTACATTATACTCACAAAACTTACCTTTTTTTCTATACTGATAACAGTTTGCCTAAACTCACGAGAAATTCAAACTCTACATGGTTTGAATATTCTACAATACTTGGCATCGAAATATTGAAGACATATGGCACCCACAAAGCTGAAGCTGTTGCGGTCAGAAGAATAATCAACTTAAAGTGGTGTCCAAAGATGCCAAAATGTTGTGATTGTAGTCTTCAAAGTCAAGTGTCAACTCATTGTATAAATACCAATACTAATTTTAAACAAATCCAATGCTGTATCAATGCATCATAAGTATTTCATTTAGATGATGAAACAAGATATGAATTGAGGGGTCTGATTAAAGCAGATTGTTGTCTAACAAAGTGTAGCAAATACATTTGTCAGTATATGTCATTTACAGTGTACTATATCAAGTTAGATGGACATTATGACTAAATGACTTTTAATTTAATTTCCTTATTATTTACCTTTTTGCTTATTGATTTTAACGTCTCTATAAGGCTTATAATGAAACGGTCATTGACACATGGTTATAATTTTGGAAATGATAATCGGGTTAAAAATGACAATGAAAAAAGTTGTTTGGGACGGGGGGGGGGGGGGGGGGTATGAATAAAACCATTTATTTATCATCTGTCACCGACTATTCCCTGCCTAACCTTATTAGCCCATCAGGTGCAGAAATATAGGACGTAAAGGCCTAATTCACCCACCCAACCACCGACTATTCAGATTCTTAGCCAAACGTACTAGCTTGTGTGCTCTTGATCTATACCTACATAGTATTTTAGGCATGGTCAACTCCCCAGAGGGTGCCTGATTCGATTTTTGGCAGACATCTTCAGGCATTCTAGGTTAGCTAAATGTCTATTCAAAGTTAATCTGAGACATTTGCAAAGATTTCAATGTCCCAATTCCAATGGTCTCAAGCTTATTCAATTTATATATGTGATCAACTATCAGAGGCAGATTTAATGATGAGACTATCAAGGCTTTGAGTCCAAACCATGTTACACATTTACCCCATGGGTGGGGTATTTTTCTTGTCTCAGCATAGACACCGAGTACAAGGCATCTCCAATTTAACGTCTTATCCGATGGTCAAGTATATTCGCTCTATCTTTGTTGAGCCAAGAAAAATGCTCCAGGTTTCAGTTCAAACTGCAGTAGGGCCCTGTAGTACTAATACTCTGCAATTAGATAACTTGCCCCTTTCCCTCTTGGGGTTATTAAAATCTGGACTTTACATTTGTTGCCGATCCAAGGTTGCGTGTTGCCTATTCTTTCCTTAATTGCTTTCAACTGCGATTTATCTCACCAATTTCTAGATTTAAAGTTAATGTTTATTCATTCTTTGCAGTCTGTATCACCCTACCCTTTGGGTCTTCAGGGTTAGTATCACCCTGACTTAATTGCATTTGAAGTACATATACTGCTATTACTACCTCATGTATTAGATCTATTGCTCTTGACACATCATGATATAGGCCTACAATGATGACCTAAATTCCATAGGAATAATATATAGATTTTATTGACATGTAAAATATCATAAGTGATACATATGTCATTCAGTTAAAAGATAACATGAAAGAGACATTAATGTAAATACAGAAAGCAATAAAATTTCAATAATCAAGGTTCCAGCCACCAAGTTAATACGTGTTTAAAATCCACATACACAATAAAAGAAAAAAAAAACAGCTAGTAAAAAAATTTCACTCTTAAAGTCCAAAACATGACAAGCACATCATAACTAATAAACTAATAAACTAAATTAATAACTGTGTGGATACAGGAGATGGTTTTCTCTACACATCGGCTTGAAGGAGAAACTTTCCTAAACTATTTAATAACTCAGGTTCCTTGTTTGTCATTATTGCTGTAAACTTAGTTATATCATCTAGAGATAAGAAGTTGTTAATAAATTTAGTTGCATTCAAAAAAAGGTTAACACGGTGTTGCTCATTACCAGGACAGACTATCAAACAGTGAATTTCGTCTTCTACAAAGTTTAATGTACACTTTTCACATATTCTATTTGGTGCGGGAATTATTGGTTTATGGTGTCGACCTGTTTCAATCTTCAGGCTATGTGAACTTGTCCTAAATCTAGCTATTTTAGTTAACACTTTGCGAATTTGTTGCAATTCAAGATAAGGTTCTATTCTACAATCAGTTTTAAATAGTTTATATGTCCTAAGTTCTATAATAATTCGTATCAGAATTGCAGGGAGTCTGGGGATTCCGCTACCTGTGTGCTCTGATATTATGTAATCGGTCAACAAGATGTAGTACTACATATATAAGCCCATATATAGGCTTATATATGTAGTACTACATCTTGTATTTGTGCCAAGATAGCCACATAAAGCTCCTGTTCTGGGACCACTCAGGAATTGTTTTTATTCTTAGGAGAAAAACCATGTGTACAACAATTTTTCTTTAATATGTACTGATAACATAATAACTCTTGGCAAAAATAGGTTGACCTTTTGTTTAATTTTATATCATCTACATAAATGAATGCCATCATTTAATGATACTGATATACAAATATACATATAAATGATATTGTTGTATGATTTTATAAAGTAGTTTCACTATGCAAGCCTATTCATTTTGCATAATTACACTAGACCCTGACTCTATGGGGGAGGGGGGGGGGGGCAAAGGCTCCACAGCGGTGGGATGGGGGGAGCAAATCATGACTAAAAGATGTCCCTGTAATTTCATAGGCCACAATTAGATATTAAGGCTGGTAGGGGGGGGGGGGGGGCGATGGCGCCGATGACAATGCTAAAAGGTTGTGTACGAGAGATTTGAGCGAGAGTTTGGGTGGCAAACTTCCGGCCAATTGTCTTTTTGTGTACTGTAGTCTTTAGGTATAACAATCAAAATATTGAAATTGTTAATTCATACAAATATTTAGGCCATGTTCTAAATTCACATAGACTTCTACATGATAAAATGCCTGAATATCTAGTCAACCAAGCGCAAAAGGCACTTTTGCACTCCAAAGTAGAATAAAACCAGCCCTTGGCTACATACCCCCATTACTTCCTGTCAAGATGTTTGATAGCTATATTCTGCCAATCCTTGAATATAATAGCATGTTATGGTGTATGGGTAAACAACACAATGACATGGAGAAAGTACAAATTAGATATCTTAAAAGTGTGTTAGGTGTAAGAAAACAAACCCCAACCTCTGCTGTGTATACTGAGACAGGCAGGTTTCCTCTTATGGTTAGACAGAAGATAAATATGATCAAGTACTGGGGAAGATTAATGTCACTGCCATCCTATGACATCCTAAATAAATGCCTCAAAATTCAAGAATTTCTCCACATGAAGGTACAGACCAACTGGTACAATAAAACAATACACATCATAACTGAATGTAATATAAATAGTTGGGAATCAAAGGAGCCAGACACTCTGGTCACTGAAATCAAACTTAAACTGTATGAAAGCGAACAATCAAGGATCCTTAGCGAAATTAATGACTCTGAGAACCAAAACTAAGAACATATAAATTATTTAAAACTACTTATTGTTTTGAACCTTATCTTAATCTCAACCTCCCCAAGAAAACATATAATAACATAGCGAGATTTAAGCTTAGCTCACATAATCTCAAAAAAGTGATGGGACAGTCCAAGATTTTCTCTAATATCACTGGCCACATTTCATAGAATGACATTAGAACACTAATACTTATAAGATGACTTTATTGAACATAGTAGAACAGTTTTAAAGCAAAAGTGACAATTATGTAATCATTTGATCTGCAACAGTGTGACAAACAACCGACAGATGATTTATCACTTCAAAAAAGTGTTGTGACACCCATGATTATCATATGCAAAATCAATGTCAGTCAATATTTTGTGGCATAACCTTTATTTTCAATGACTGCTTCAAGACACCGTGGCATAGAGTGGATGATCTTCTGGAAAATGTTCGGTTTAATGTCTTTCCAAGTCTTCAAAACTAATTGTTTCAGTTCAGCCTTATTTTTTGGATTTTCTAAATGCATTTGCCTCTTCAGGAGACAGAAGATGTGCTCAATTGGGTTCAGATCGGGTGATTGACTTGGCCAGTTGAGCACTGTCCACTTTTTCTTGGCAATGAACTCTTGGGTAGCCTTTGCAGTATGTTTCAGGGCGTTGTCAGACTGCACAATTAAGCCCCTGCCAGCAAGATTCTTCCCATTTGGCTCAATATACTTGCTCAATATCTTCCTGTAGGTGTTGCCATCCATTATGCTGGATCCATCTTCAGTTATGTCATCAATGAAGACCAGGTCACCAGGTCCTTTGGCAGTAATACATGCCCAGGCCATCACACTACCTCCTCCTTGCTTCACAGATGCAGAGGTATACCTTGGATCATCAGCTTTGTCCTTTGGTCTCCACATTGTGCAATTGCCATCAAGCTGAAACATGTTTATTTTAGTTTCATCGGTCCACAGGACCTTTTCCCAGTAAGATTTGGGTTTATCAACATGTGCCCTTGTGAATTCAAGCCTTGCTCTTCTGTTCTTGGCACTTATCAGGGGTTTGCAGCGTGCCCGACGTCCCATGAACCCTGCATCATGTAACCTATTCCTTATGGTTTGGTCACTGATGGTTATTCCTGCATCCTTTAATGCTTGGTTGACCTCAGGGGCAGTTAGTTTGGGGGTTTTCTCCACCATCCGCCTAATGGCATGGTCATCAGTAGCTGAAGTTGCCCCTGGACGCACTGATTTAGGAAGGTTGGCTGTGCTGCCAGTTTGGTTGAACTTCTGTAGGACATTGTGCACAGTGGTTTTAGAAACTTTTAACAATTAAGAGATGTTGCTAATGTCATATTTTTTCATTTTCCAGACTTATTATTGTGTTTTAAATTTTTGAACACAATTGTTTCATTGGCATCCTTACAGAAATGACATGAAGTCTAATAATTTTAATATATTGAAACTTAAAAGCCAAAAACAGTCTCTCCTCACTCAGTGTCCATTATGGTGATAGCCTGGACCTAAAATGTATTGTTTAACTTCAAGCATAATAGCAGATTAGTGTCTAGCAATCAATTAAGGCTTAATTCTTAAGGTGTCCCAAGACTTTTTTGAGTCCTATATGACATGGTTCAATGCTTTTTGTGTAACTGTGTGCTTAATCATGCATGGAAGGATAACACAGACAACAAACATTCTCGCAGCATTTAACACAACACCTTGAAACAGTAAGTCTTAATTTTTGAAAGTCCATTTCTACAGCGAAAGTAAAAAAGAACCCCATACATGTCTGTCCCATCACTTTTTTGAGGCACTGTATCTTACTTTGAACATATAATTATGGCAACTGGGACCTTGAATTTTTAGCTATATTTCGCATATTATGTATAAAATAAGGAGAACCTGTTTATCATACTTCTGTAGAACTGTGTAGCTTTAGTTAGATTTAGTGAGTAGAGCTGTAGTTATAATGTGACATATGTATCTTTTCTGATATAACCAATGTCAATAAAAACCATATATTATTTGAGCAGATGTTAGGCCAATTTTGTTTTTCGTTGTCATGGATGTGCTGGAATTATTAGAGGTAGGTTAAGCAATGTAATTTGTTCAGAACATGAGTATCTGGCATAGTGAAATGCCAGTTTGTGCACCCGGGAATACAGGGGGTGGGGAGCGGCCTAGAAGTAGGGCTGGCCGGCTGTAATTTAGGTTTTGCATTTAACTAAAAAAAAATACATTGAATCTTATAAACAATAGTGTATCGTCACTCACTATAACTTCACTTCTTGTTAACATATATTCAAAATTTAAACAGATTCTGAGATCTCGGGATGAGAGAAAATTGGCCATGAGTAATTATTCAATACCAAGTTGTAAATATTAGTAGGTCTAAACCATTGAACTAGAATACGTGGAATGGAAGTCACGTGACTTGTGACGTGCCAGATCGACGCCATTGCTATGTGTTGATGCAGGGCAGAACAGCCAAATGGCGTGTGCAGACGACCACCGGTATCATGGCCAGGAACCAAAGAAAAAAAAACTGGAAACAAGTGGAACGGAGTGTTTTGCCATCAACTGTACATCATACAGGAACAGTATGACGCAGGCAGAAGGAATTACCTTCCACAAGTAGGTTTTGTTCATATATTTTCGAGGTTACTTGACCTTGCGAACTTAGGAAAAAAACGGCAATCCAGCGCAAGTGGATTCGGTTGCGGCCCCTTTTAATGACCAAATCTTGCATATAATCACTGTACCTTTGCCGGTCCTGTATTCAGATTTATTAGTATTATACATAATAAATGCCCAATTTCGCCGAAATCCAGGTTATTAGAGTGATTTAAAAGTGTCCGGCGACCTGCTTATCGTCCATTATTGCTGACATATGACATGAGGTAATTAGTGTATTGACCCGATTCCAGGTGGCGTCAGGGTTAAGTAAACATAAACACATGGTCGTCAACAAACCTGCCAAAATTCTGAACAGTTAATAAATACATTTGTACATCAGTACACAAGGGAAACAGATTATATAGCTACGGTTTTTAATTTTAATTAAGTTTAATATGATAATGCAATGTGCATGAGAGGCCGCAGGTGTGATTTAAATTGTACTTTGCCATTTTCATGCATATATGGGTAATATCACGTAGATCTACTTAATTGAAAAATCAATCTTTTTTGGAAAGGTGCAATTCACTTGAATTGACACCGACAAATTCAAGGCATTGAACTACAATAAATTAGTTGCAATTCCTCTTGAAATTATGTATAATTTTTAATGTATAGAGTTTTATCCTTTATATTTTACATGCAGTATTCAGCCATTTGGTTGTGAAAAAAAAAAAAAAAAAAAACACCTTTTAGTAGGGGAAAGGCTTGATTTAGCACACCAAATTTCAAGAATTACTGCAATTTATGGGCAAATTTGTTCTTAACACAATATTGTGTTATCAATATCTGATATACTGAAAATTGTAAACGCAAAATGTGGTTTGGAACTACTCAAGCTCATTGCTCTTGTTGCTTACATTATATTAAATGTGTTGCTGAATTGTGGATTAATATAAACTTTTAAGACATTGTTTACATATGGGCTATTAGCTCTTGGTATAATACACAATTATACAATGGTTTAAATGCATACAATTTAGTGGACGCCCAAGCCTTATCATCTCATCATTATGTCTGCCTCTAACAGCTGGCCATATAAACTGAGTAAGCTTCAGACTCAGTAGCATTGGGACATTGAAAAAAGAAGATGCACAGTTATAAATACACAAAACGTAATTTCAAAGCGACAGTTTAAGCTGAAAACTGCATCTTTCTATCATTTTTAGAAGTGGAGTTCTGCAAGTTCCCACTTTTTGACTGAACTGATATATTTCAGGTAAATCTCTGATTATTATTAATAATTATAAGAAATGAAGGTGATAGGTCAAGTCAAGTGCATTTCCTGCAAAAGTTATGTGCAGACATTGTTTATGTCTGGCCCATTATTTTTTGTTAAAATGTGTATTGTTTCTACTTTTTTGGTTACATTGTAGACTTGTGACAAAATAAAGTTACACTATCTGTCAGTCATTGACATTTTAGCCAATCAAATTAAATTAAATCTGCAGGGCCCTTCCCACTCAACAGATTGGCCAATGAGCTTATTAAATAGAGGCATTGTGACGTCATCAATACAAATTTGTTGTGACGTTTTGGCCTATTTTTCTCGTGCCGAATGACTGCGCAATGATTTCTAACGTTCATTAATTAGGACAACATAGTTCCGATCCGGTCATTTGAGAATAATACGTCAGTAGATTTTGTTTTTGGCCAATCTCTAAACATAAAAGCCCTAGGAAATGTATCCTCCCCTCCCCTAAATTCATAAAAGGGAGTATCCTTCATTGTAACATCAAGTAAATGCAACTTTCGTTTATGCTAAATGAAGATAATATTGTTGCACTGAGGGGCAACAAAAAGCTAGGAAAATCACATTAAAATCTTTGAGATACATGTCCTTTACAATCTCAGAGTGCCGAAATTTGGCCCCCACTGGTTTCGAACTAACAACCTTCTGACAACTTACCTGTGCCTGACAGTCTTACCACTACTCTACCGAGACACTTGTCTTTAAGTGTGACTTAATTGTCTCTGTCAATCTTTCATATACTATATTTAGTGCAAGAACCTAAGTTGAAAAGTGATTGTATATTGATTGATTCAATTTCAGTTATTTTCATTGGGGGGGGGGGGGGGGCATTCCAACTTATTAGGGTGTCAACCATAAAGTCTGTGAAATAGAAAATCATCTATATATATGTAAATATGCCAAAACAGGGTGAATCCCACAAGAAATGCTGTTCGACCAGTAACAAAGTTTAAATTTTCCCAAGTGGGTCTTGAACTACCTCTGGAGCTATCAAGGACTTGCTATATTGCATCTTAAAATTCCAGCAAAATAGGCTATATATATCCTACTACATTTACCAGTCATGTCCCAATTACCTGGAGATCAACATGGCTGGCTGTTGTCATTCGAGCACCTCCTCACATAAATAGAGCAATTTTTTTTAATTTACAAGCTTCATCAACAGGGTAAAGGGATTGGAGTTAAGTCTTTAACTGTGATTCAACCTACTGCTTACTGTATGACATGCCTTTATTTTCGTACAAATGGGGCCCTGCAAATTTGATCCTGCAAAGTGTCTGATTTTTCCAAAAGGGGAGTCGCCCAGTCTATACCTGACCAGTGTCCAAGATGTCCTAGTTTAATTATGACCTCCATGAAGTCCCCTATTCTAAATTGGAATTGTCAGGTTTCAAAATTAAACTTAAAAAATATTATTGCCTTCATGAAAAGATTGGCTTTGGCCTAGCTTCACACAATGGCATACACCATGTAGGTATATATCTATATAACAAAATACTTGTCCATGCTATATAGGCCATTAATCATGTTAATGACTTAGCCAAATACGAAATTCGTACCCGCCAAAACGGGTCCATTCGTCACTCGAAAAAAGTCCATATCAAGAATTTGGTCTGGTTTTCAACTTTATTGCACTTTTATTTTTGTTAGGGTTTATATTGAATTTAGTAGACCTTAAGTTATCATGGTCATAAGACTAAGGTGCTTGACCTCACAACACCCAAGGTCATATACCTGGCCAATGGTTATAAAACCTATGATGCTAGGTAAAAAAAGCACCATAGGCACCATCTATAGCAAGTGTCTGAAAGTTTTTGGCTACAGCTATTACTATTGTGGAGACTTTAAAAACAAAACTAAAAAAATAGCTTAAACTTTTCCATATGTTTACAGGGGTACCTGTGTTATGGGTCTGTGCTCGGCAATCGTCAGTCTAGAAGGACTACTCCAGGACCTCCACCAGTCACAGGATAATTTCAAGTATCTTCTGACTTACAAATTAAGCCAAGACCATCTTCAGCGCTGTGAGGCAGTGTGGTATGTCAAGCTAATGTTATTTTGCTAAAAACAATAAAATTTTGAAACTTTGATTTTAACTAGCCATAATTTTTAGTTAAAATCTGGTGTTCATAATTGTATTTATTTCAGGTGGATGGAGCAATAACCATACAGCACTCCACTTCAAATATATCTTCAGAAGACTCTTGGCTAGATCCGGCGCTCTTGCAGTGTCGCCTTCTGCAAACGTATCTGCCTTGGAGGAATTTAACATCACCAGTGCCGCTACTTCCACCTACCTACCCCCTACCAACTTCAGATTAGACAATGACATTGTTGAACCTGGACAAGACCTTGACCTTGAAACACCACCAGCAGAATTTCATGGCCAGTTGAGTCCCCTGGTAGAGAACGTAGTCGTTTACATCGCAGGTAATTATACATATTATCATGGGGTACTGATATTATGTACTTACATTAGCTTGCATTATGTACTGGCATTATTCCAGCATTTTTTCCTCCAACATAATTTTACATATTAGTAGTAATTCAGTTTAACAAATTCATTGCCTATTTATTTGTTTGTTTGTATACGTTCTTCCTGCCCTGTTATGCAAAAACGCCTAAAGTGACGTTCCTCTACCCTTGAGGCGTTGCGTTAGTACAGCGTGTATTCTGTCACGCAGTGTTGTCCATCCACTTTGAAATCAATCTTAAAAGTTTGATATTGTCAATAAAATATCTACTGAGTATACTACTATATTCTCACTGTCATTGATGTCTATAAGTAAAATGAAGTAGAATCTAATCCAATACTGCTCTATATATCTTCAGGATGGGTTGTCAAGAAAGTCATGGAAAAGCTCCTGTGTGATGTGTGTCGTGAACAGCTGGTGACTACAACAGCATCAACAGAACACCAAGCTGCATTTACCCTGCTGAATGCAAAGAATTGTGGGGGTTTGATAAAACCAGCAGCAAGTGTCATTGACATTTTACTATGTGCCGAAAGGAAATTGAGACAGATTACCAACATTCAAAATATTAACAGGTCATGCTCACAGCTGAAATTGGAGAGTGCAGTTCTTTCTCAGATGGGATGCAATGCGTTTGAAATGGATGATCATGCTAGATCAACTACTGTTGGAATAAACAATCACTATTATGACCTGGTTCGTCTGCTAGTGAAAACTTACTTCAATCTTAGGTTCCATCATATTGTACGCCTTCACAACATGAAACTTCAAGGAAAGAAGATCCGACAGAAATGTACAAAGTTGGTGTTGTTTAAGGGACAATAATGACATTATGCTTCCCACTTGTAGACTCTTTTCTCACTGAAGAAACACTGAAGATTTGTTTGATGCAATTATCATTTACAAATGTAAAATATAGAAATGAATCAACAGATAACTAGTAATTTAGCAATTAGCATAGCGGCATTATATACATGTAGTTGATGTGGACATATAGAATATACTTGAGTTTGACAGACAAGATGTAATTTACTTTACTATTGAAATGCTGATATGATATAATGCTAGAGTGTAAGCTGCTATGACATTTCTGCCAAAACTGTAGAAAAATACACTTGGTGATTTTATAGAAAAACGCAATTTTACTGTATTGATAAATGAAATAATGTACTAAGGTAAGATTGTCATATTAAGATTTTCAAATCATTGCAATCCAGGTGATATCGATTAGGTCATTCATAAATTATCATGATTTGCCTTCCTTTCTTTTTTGGCTGGCTCATATATATATTATTTCTTGTTGTATTGTTGTATTGCATTCGACAAATTTGACCTTAAAGTTTGATATTGTCAAGCAAATTTCTACTATATTCTCACTGTCATTGATGTCTATAAGTAAAATGGAAGGATACCTAGTTTACTTGTCAATGTGTGCTAATGAATTATAACTTCACTTATTACAGAGATCTTTGTCAATTTGTATTTGAATGAAACTGAACATATTCATTAAAAAAGGGACATGAAACATACCACTCAATTTGTACTTATTATTGGGATGCTATAAGGCATTGAAGACACCTACCCATTTAAAAAGTTAATTTAAAAAAGGTGTAAATTAAGCGTATTATGCAGGAAAAAATTACCAGTTGCCTTGAGCCCTGACTTTCTAGTCCTAAGGGCAGCCAAGCAGATATATATATATGTGATGTGTCACTTGGATAACACATCGACATGCAGTAATGTAAAAAACAGGCTGCTCAAAAAATAGAAACCTCCACTTATCCCTGTATTGGCCTCAAAATTTCAGCCGGGATCAGTCCTGGGGCAACGCAAAAACTGCAGTTAATAAATTGCATGGGCACTGCTCTGATAGGCACCATACAAAAAAAAGGACTACAAATGGCCCTTACAATTATATTCTGTGACTTTAAAGCAGGTTACAAAAGTGATCCATGTGTTGTGCCCCACACGCTGACGATCGAGTCCTAAACACAGCACATGCCACACATGCTGTATCCCATAGCCAGGGCCGGTCATATAACTTGCGGGGCCCAAAGCATGGCCTAATTTGCCTCCTTTTTGCTTTTCAATTATAAGCATGGCCTAATATTACAGATGTGCGGGGTCTTTAGGTGCCTTGCTTGCGTTGCCCTATGACAAGGCCCTGCCCACAGCAATTTTATGGTTGTGTAAGTTGCAATTTTAATTTTGATCAGTGGAACTGGGGGATGGGGGCACTTTTGGTACCATTCAAGCACCTTTTGGACAGTCTCTTGAATAAATGTTGATAAGGGTATTTGATCTCTTTAGCTTCTCGCATATCTTCTCAGGGTAAAATTTTAAAGATCAGTCTTTCGAAAATTCAAAGGTTACATAAAAAATAATGAAATAACATTTTGATCTCTACTATCACCTTATATTTTGTCACATTTCACATCATGTAGATGGATCCGCAAAACTAAAAATTGAATAAGACTCACTGGTGGTTTTATTTAGGCGATGTGAGCGCATCATAGAGAGAAAAAGAGAGAAACGTTTATTTGACCATCATAATATGATGCGACCACCTTGTGCCACTTGTCCAGCTTTCCTGCACACAATAAACAATAAATAATGAAAACCAAGGTAACCATCCAAATTTATTGTGGCTTAGAATAGACACCAGCTGATAAGTGTTAACCATCTTAATTAAATTAATGAATCGAAAATAACATCAGTATGTTTATAATAGCTAGTGTACTCATAACTTTGAGAAATTACAATCATATATATATGTCCAATATTTTAATTAAGCTTGACATAATATTATATGTCCAATAATAAGCTAAAATTTAAAAATGACAATTGAGTGTAGAAAATAAAATACCCACGTGATTTAGCTAAACCTGTGGAATACTTTCACTTAACCATAGACATAGTATTTTGTTGCTAAATATATATCAGATTTGAAATATCATAATCATTTAAGTATTGGGGTTGTCAGCAAATTTATAACAGTCAAAAAGCAGTTTTCACCATTGCCGACGCAACTTAAAGTGCCCGTTTTTTTTCATTATGTTGTACATATGATCTTGTTACTTGAACCAGGTCAAGACGGTTCTGGCAATAGGTATAACATAATTGTAGCTCTATTATTAACGGAGCTAGGCCGTTTTATGTATGATTAGGTCACTGTTTTCCAGCTATGCACGTGTGTTTGTTGACGTCCACGATCAAAAAATAGCAATGGCGCCTTGCGGCGCACGTCACAGACAATGGTAACCAATAGGCTTCGTCCATTCCACTCTTCTAGTTCAATGGTCTAAACCATGTTTTTTTCTGTGCAAATTAGAGCTCTGGAACCCGACAAAGACTTAATTTCCAGCTTATCTATCCTAAGTACCCAATGCTCATGGTTTCACATAACAATTAATTGAATAAAACATATTTATTGACATTATCTTAATATTGGTTTCAATGAAATTCTGAATTTCTGATATTTTACAGTGTACATGACCTTATTACAGATAAGTAAGTTTTTTTTTTTACTTTGTTCTGAAAATTCTGAATTGCATCATAATACATATTGGGATAATATATAAAGAAATGCATAAAATCATATCATAGTAATGCTGTCCCCTGACTCAACACAGACCAGATGTAAAATGTCATTAATTCTGTGCTAAAACCATGTTAGATAAGACCCAATACTATAAATCTGCATCATAATATGTAAACAAGCAGCAGCACTGCCTGTCATCATCCTGAAATACAATTTTAATTTTGAGGTTTGCCGTCAATTTAGTTCTGAAGAGTGACAGTGTAAATGACATGAAAGAAAACAGCATTAATTATAAATTGCATATCGCTTATTGCATTGGGGCATTCAATTAAAATGCCTAGCATGCTTCATAATTCATTTGAACTAATAAATTCACAGTCCATTAACTGCAATGGGCAACCTGTGAATATTTCAAATTCAGTCCATTAAAGTGATAAGTCAATTGTGTGGTATATGTTTATTAGCTAATATATTTATGAGATGCCATATTTTTTCTGCTTGAGATCTCATAAAATTTGATTTGAAAATATCATCATGGAATAAAAATGATATCATAAATATGAAAATTTCATAATTAATTCTGGTGTCTGAAGATCTGGCATCTGAAAATCTTGATACATACATATTTCATAATACTGCTTTTCTTCACAGATATCTGCATGTGAAGATGACGCCATGAAAATACTGAGCAGTGTTGACTAACTTTCCTTTGCAGATGCTGCAAAACAGTTTGTCAGTACTCCAGGAAAAGGAAATTTGTTTGCTCATGATATATTAATAGTACCTTAATATAGGAAGATTAAGATAGGTTGAGTTAGGCAGATACTTTATTGGTTTATTATCTATTCTATTTGTGGAAATCCCACTATCTGGGCTATTGAATGACCACTCTCAGCCAGTTCTAAAAGCCCTTGTAATCCACTGAGGTGTGAGTATTCCTCTCTATATTTAGCCTAGTCTGTTTGTTGCTTACACATCCTTTTGTATATAAGCTAAGGCAACCGTTTCTGTTCGTCGCACTTCTTTTTTTAATGTGAGGCTCCTCTGAAGATGCAACTCTGTTTTGTAGACGGCACTAAACAAAAGAATAAATTAGTATTTGAACTTGAATCACATTACTCGTGCATGTTGTGTTACTGATTTAGTGATTATTCATTAATTGTCTCTTTCAGTGTCACAGTTCTGTACCATACTACATGGCCGCATCAAGGCATGCATGGTGTTTAAGTCTTGGCTGCGTGGGTGAATACGGAACTGGCAGCCTTCGAGCTAATAAATAGGAACATTAGTTCTACGGAATAAAACAATGTTCCAATAAATATCTTCCTGGATCTCCATGAAATATTAAATTGTAAATTGAATTATATGGACTTACAGATGTGCCACTCAATCTCTTTAAGAGCAAAATAGGAAACCGTATGTTTATATAAACATCACTAAATCACATTTTCAAAAAACTAAAACCAGATGTTCCTCAGGGATCAATATTAGGTCTTCCACTGTTTCTAATGTATGTCAATGACATCATTCATATCAAGTAAGCAGTTTGTTTCATCCTATTACATATGCTGGAGGAGGCTCCATCCTTTGCAAACAAAGGCCAAAAAATGGTGAATCTGCTTAAGTTTTGAGGTGTTTTGTAGATAAATCAACCACACAATCAAGCAAGGTCTTTAGTTTGTGCAAAATCTTACAAAAAATTAAAAAACATTCAGCAGTCAAGCTCAGAGCAAGAAGTTTGTAGTTCTCCTGCTCATGTGGATGAGAGGCAGTATGCTGATGCATTTTATATGAATCAAGTGGCTCAAGACTGTTTTAACAGCATTATGTATGGTGAAGAGCACATGCAAGTTAGACAAAATGTGCTGTTGGCAGTGAATGAAAAAAAAAAAAACTCGTGAGTACTGGTAATCTACTAACTTACTACCAAGAATGTTTATAGTTGTATGATTAAATGTTTCACCAAATTAAATGATATCATACCTTGTTTCTTCTAATTTTAATAAAAATTAAATAAGCATTTTAAAAAAATCTTGTAAATATTAAAGTTTTGACATACAATAGTTAAAATAACCCAAAGGAGAATGTAGAATTTTTGAAGGGAATCAGCAGATTGACAGACACTACAGGGATCTTGTGATCTGTAATGGCTAAATTATACATGCTTCCTTGCAAGTATAATTTAGCCAGGACAAGTACCCTCGTTTGCTGAACAACTGTGTACATCCATAATGTTGGATTGTCTGCTCTGATACCCATGCAACAGTGTCTTCCGAAGTGTTCTTCACGTGGGTCTTGGCAGAATTTATGAATCAACACCATGGACACTTCACCTGAGCTGAGCAGGAACTTCATTGCCTCAATCATTGAGTTCACCGTAAGGCATGAGAGGATTGATAAGGAGGTGGAAAGATAAGAATTTTCATATTTTTAGCCTCATTATCAGAATTTGATATTATTCATGGCCACAACTATGGTAGTTCTGCTCTGTAATAAATGTTGGACAAACATCAAGGATAACAACAACTATCTTTGAAAACGCATCCACTGAGAGTTGTAAAAAGGCAAAAATTACAGAAAAGTAATACTACACTTCAACCTCGCCCTACAACCACCTCGCTAAGGCGACCACCTCACTATTACGACCACCTTGGCCTGGAACGGAATTTGCTTGCCTATCTTTTAAGCTTATTGGAACCTTGCTAATGCAACCACTTTGAGCTGGAACCAAATTTGGTGAAATTTTTGTTAGGCTGAAGTGTATATACATATATAAATTAATCAAATCAAGACCTGATATAAACTTGCCTGTTGTTTTAAACCCGTCGTATTTCTGTTGACTCAAAAACATCTTGTTTTTTTTTGTGCTTCGGTGAACTCCTCTCTTGATATCACTGATGTCCTCCAGTTTTCCAGGTATCCCGAAATTCTTCACTTAGGAACTGTCGGAAAGTAGTAAAACACACATTTACGATATCAAATGATTGAAAACAAAACAGCAAGGTAAGTAACAAAAACACAATCACCCTAAATCTGTCATCATCTACTGATGTGTAAGGCAGTTGAATGGGATTATTTTCGCGAGTGCCTTCAACAGTTGATCTTAAAGACAGCAACGTAATAAATATGCAATCAGTAAAATATATCAATGAATGCTAACTCAATCTGAAGTGATGCAGCAAAGTGCTAAAACATAAAAGGTAAAACATTTTAAAGATTACCTTGTGTTCAAACAGTCAAAACATTTATGCCATCTACAGGATGAATTTGGCTGTCTCCTGGCCCCTGTCGTTCATGCTGGAACACAAACGTTAAAATCCAAACACTAAATCTCTTTCATACATGTAACACATAAATTATGTTGAATTTTTTGTGTGGGAACTCAACCTATAAAATATAAATCACTACAAGATTTTTAGCCTGAATATTTCAAACTACAATACTACTAACTAAACATTTATGAAAAAAATCTAATTACAAATCCAGAAAAACAGAAAAAGTTTAACAATTGTTAAAACATACAAACAAAAGTAAAAAAGAGCAATGAGAAGAACATGACAGATGTTAGAATCAATAAATACATGTGAATAAGTCGTCAACAAAAATGCCTAGATGTAATGCATCTCATAGGTGGCTTCCTCGGTTGGGGCTTGGTGTCTCTACAGACTTCTTGGGCATGAAGAAATTAAGAAGGCTTAAAGGCTTTAAATGCATCCAACCACTGGACTCTTTTTGTAATCAAGACATGAAATTCATGAAAACTAATAACATGTAGTTGGAGGGATATGATTTTGCCCTTCAAAATGAAACAAGGGGAGATTATTCACCTACTTGTAAAGCAATTTTCATGGAAGTGCCGAGAACATATCTTGGCCTTGTCTGGATTGAAGGAATTGTCGCAGCGATTGACTGACTGACTGACGCAATCAACTTTCCCCTCTATCGCTTCTGATTCCCCTACAAAAAAAAGAAGGCAGTTTTTTAGATATGTCACAAAAACGTTTCCAACACATTAATTTCACACACAAAAAGAAATTAAAATTTTTTTAATTTACTTGAAAAATGTGTTGTGCAATAGTCACACCTGTTTTTCAATGCATATCAATGAATTGACATCAGTGAACCATTTTCTATCAATTCACTAAATATTTCTCACAAAACAAATTTATCAATAAAGCAATGACTTGTCACCAAGTTGTCAGTTGCCTAACAAATAGTTCAAAAGATCTGGATCATGGTAACAACAGTGACGAGTGATGTGAGGGAAATGGAGTATCATGAGAAGTTATGTTCAACACCAAGCCCCCCTCTTCCCGAATAATAATAATAAAAAGAATTTCCTTGAATTTATGCATATCAGTATCACAGGAATATGGCCTGGGACACTCGGTCATCCACTGATAGTGAATCCACTGAGTTCTCACGTGCCGGTTTTCTTTTTGTTGAAGGATGATGATACAATAAAATCTGTTTTCATTGCCATATTTTGAGGATTAAACTGTTCTAAGGATATACACAACTTCATTGAATAGCATTGATTTATGTGATGGAAACAAAGTGACTTGTCAGTGTCACTATTAATACATCTGACCACTATACACTTCTAGCTTGTTCATATTACTAGAATGTTAACAAGTGCTAAAAAAATTCTGTTGTTAAATACCGAAATCATGAATGGTGACACGGTTGAGAGTACTAAACAGTCAACTGAACCCTGTAGCATGACATATGGAAAGCGACAATTCCACTCACCTTTTTTTGGGAAATCCATGAAAAGACAGGCCTCTGTTTTTTTTGGAGGATGCAGTACACCAACCACGCAGCAAAAACTGCCCAACGGCATTTTTTAGTACCGCAAAACCGCTAGCCTGGCGACCTTAGCTTAAACCGCTTTGATAAACTCTCTAACCGGAAACAAAATTCCCAAACTACCACTCATGCATGCGTGACATAAGCTCCTAGCGGGCATTCCAGAGATCCAGTTTTGTGGAGTAAACCGTGCATGCTGGGTTATGTTATACATGGCACGGTAAAAATTTATGATTAAATTAATAAATTAAAATTCAACTAAACTGTTTCATTTTCATTTTTAGTATGTTTCCTATTTGTCAAGTACCAGGTACAACTGAATTTGAATTGGACAAGAAGATGACATGACACATTATGTCTTTATCTTCCAGGAAAACGAAAAGTAATTATCATAGTTTAGTGATACAATACTGATACATCATTAAATAATCAAATGGCAATTGGCACAAACAATTTTAGAGACCTGTTGGGTTTAACTGGATAAGATCTCAGTCTCTTGTAAGATGGCAGGTAGCAAAACTAACAAGCTAATGGATGTTCTTTGTCATTCTAGACAATTTGAATCATACTATGAAACTAACTGCTGTATTGAGGATCGACACTAGTCTGCTTGTTTTTTTTTTAAATAAGACCAGCATACAGTTAGTTTAATAAAATACGGTCGACTCTAGCTGTCTGTAGCGACCTGTACCTGGCTGTGGTCAAAACATGCTAAAGCCAGCTAGTTTTGTCCACTTCTATAGCTAATAATCGGCTCACATCTATCACAGTATTAACCTTGGTAAATGTAAGAAATTAATCTATATCATAAATATGTACTTTTAGATCCAGCCAGCTATGACAGGATTGTCTAGTTTCAATTTGACAGGCCGTTTGTAATGAAACTAACTGTAGGTGATATAATGCATCTTTGTGGTTCACAGTGGAACAACTTCTCTTCAGTTGATTCCAGTTCTATTGATTTCAAAAAGCACCACTTTTGATATGGATGAAGATTGTATTTGCTGAATCATAACCACACAAAAATGTAAATCTTTTATAAAAGGGCCAATTTACCCATAAAACCTTCAAATAACAATATTATACCCGCCACAAGGATCTTGCAATCGAGACTTGGAAGTTATAAACTGCAGAGGACGTCGTGTAAGTCCAGTCCTGCCATTGGCTGAAAGACTGTATTAACCAATTGGATTCCTAAATTCGTCATATGGACTTTCGTTTCCAGGGCAACTGCCTCTCCTAGAATTTTGCATTTATGTATTGCACCCCTCCCCCCAAGGCTACGGCCCTGGAATGCCTATAGATTTTATATGGAGTCAATTCATGACTGCAAATGATTAAATTATATTTATGTGTTTTATTGCATATGTCAGACTGATTGTCAACTAGATATAATATGTAAAGCTGGAAGAGTCATGTTTTCTCAGACTTGCATCTTTTGAAGGGCAAGAGTCACGTATGAAAGCTATATCAGTAGGTTTTTGAGCTACTTTTATTGTTCTGGACTGGACTTGATTTAGAAGTAATTGCTTCCAAAGGGTCCATCCATTTACCTTTGGTTTAAATCATCTGTCTCATATCATTCTAGTTTCAAGCCGGAAGGTGGAGATTTATGACTCACTTGTACTGATTACAAAAGCAAAGCAAAACTGTGCTTGTCATGGAATGTACAAATGAAATACAGTGGTGTAATGAAGTTTTTGTGCACCCATTACATCATGCGCTTTTTTACAAATTGATGTATCAGATATGAGGTCAATAGAAACGCTGGCTGCCAATTAGACTGAGCACTTTAGTTCGTTTAGAGCTGTATTGTTATACAATTTTTATTTCATACAATCTAACACAAATATAACGTGCGAAAACTTATCTCATATATAATTTAATAGTGTAAAACTCTCATTTGGTGAAGCCCTCAGACCAAACACACAAACATTTGCTTTTGCTTCGAGTGGCTCCTTCCCTCAATTGCTTCAATTAGGGCTGTTTGATTGCCTGACTATTAATTCTCATATGAGCCTCGTTTGGTATCATTGCTAGCAGTTTGTAACACCAACTGTCATTGGATCTGGCAGGGGCCATTTTGACATTAGGGTGGTGAGTGTCGCATCTTCCAACTGTTGCTGAGATAAGTATGATTATAATATCAAAGGCAATACAGTGGCATGCGTATCAATTTCCTTTTGGTGCAATTCAGTGAAATTGCCCGGCACATTTGTTGTGTTTCTGCGGTATTGCTCAGTTGCAGACGGCTTTTGTTGATTGCAAAGCACCCAGGCAGACTGCTCCCCCCTCCCCCCTGCGCAGCAATGGACTCGGCGGCCGCCATCGGCGCAGACAGTAGTGGCGCGATAGGCGACTAGGTGTGATGCAGCAGTAGTACTTGATGGTAGTGGATGGTGTAACGAGCTAACAGCCTAGAATGGCAGGTGCCAGGCCGGGAGTACATTTAGTCAAACTGAAAGCTGTGGTTGTGCCGGAGGGGCTTGTTAAAGGCAACAAGTTCATCAAGTGGGATGATGTGAGTATGATTTCTTTTTTCTCCCAACTGCATCTTTTTGTGCAGAATAATTTATCTGCAATGTGCATTGCTCCCTGGCTTACACCTTGCACCTTTATTATGATATATCTTCCATCTGCCACAGACCTACTTCTTAAACCGATCTAATGTGTTAATTAAACTTCGAAAAATGACAAGTTCTACTAGCAGGTGTTATAGAGGGTTGGGTGCAAGTGGTGAGTGTCGAACAGCTGTGTCTAATGCTATAACAACAACCTGCTTCCTCAGCTTTCTGGCATTGCTGCTAGCCATGCTGCTGGTTTGTTGGCAATAAAAAGCCAGGGAAGATACAGGTTGTGTTGAAGGAATTAGTTCCCCTTCTAGCAAGGCCAATAAATTGTGTTGGGTTTGCAGCTGCAGTATATGTATACTGTAATATTTGTACAGCTCTATGGACCAAAATACTTCTTCATGTTTATATTGGCCGCCAGTACAGTGTACATATATTAGTGCTATACACAAATGCAGCAATAGCCGTTTAACAACATCACTGTATGTCCGTAATACATTGTGCATTTAAACGTACAATGTATACATACATGTATAAAGCATACACCCTTAATGCATACATTGATGCCATTCACTTGTTGCTGCTGCTGCTGTTGCTGCTGCTGCTGAAGTAGATGCTAATTGCAAAAGATGGGACCCGTGTGAACGAGTGACTTGCCACACCCTTTTAGAATCAAGACATATAATGCTCCTGTGCTGCTGCATACTTGTTAAATGCTGCTCCTGTGCTGCACACTTGTAAATCAAGCCTTAAATCATGCTACCTGTTGTGTTATGCCAGCCCCTATCATAGTGTTTGTTTACAAAAAAATACCAGCGCAACATAACTGGAAATATTATATACCTTATACTTATGGGGTCCTTGTAGACTGAACCTGTTGCATGTACCTGCTTGCATTATTGCACATTGAACACGATACCCAAAGCTGATCAAACAAAATTCAAACCTGATGCAGATCACTTGAATGTTCTCCTAGTAACACAAACTGCAGCTTCACCTGCTTTTCAAGGCTGTCAGCTTAAAGATGGTCCAAATAGAAAACAGGTGACTAATACTGTACATCTTAATGTTTGGTAGCCGCTTTAAAACTAGCAATGCTATCAATATACGTTAATTGATGGCTATGGAAGGTTATGAAGCTTTCAGATAGTTATCATTGGTTATCCCAAAATAGGTGAAACTTGATCCTGCAGCTTGCTACTTATTTCATTGTATTAAGAACTGCACCAGTTTAAAGGTCTATTAAGTGACACAATTCAACTGACTTTTTCATTTAGAAGCCAGTACACCAAAATAGCTTGTCAAAATTGTGCAATTCCTAAACACAGCAGTTATGATATAATAAGATAAATAATCCAAAAGATGACTAAATTTACACCATATTATATTCCTATTATATCATCATGATAATGACGTAACTTAAAATTAAGGCAAAGCCATGATTAAGACTATATTTATAGTCATGATTACGACCATATATTTGTACAAAGGACTGAATAGAGACAGTATTGAGTTAGAAAAATGATCCTTTGTATGCACACTTAAAGTTTAGGACAACATTTAACTGTAAGAGGTCTTTAAAAGCACATGCAAGTGTTAAACTAATCTCAAGTTGTTGCTACAGAACAACACAGTGTTTATTCTACCCATGGTCCTTAGCACACATTGTGGTCTAGCATTATAACAGTGTCCATAGAAACGGGGTATGTGTGTCACAATTACACACAATTGTTTTGACCTATTTCAGTTCAGGAACCTTTCACTAGGACATCAAAAGCAATGGACGTGCTATTGTTTTGGGCCTCATGTCGATAACTCACGAAAATAATGAGTTACTGTGCATTATATTAATGAATAGGATGAGGCAGAAAGGGGCAACACAACATGTATCCTATTAGGGCTATGGTGGAATTGTTCAATAAAATTATGAACTATCATAAGAGAGTAAATGAAGTAATGTATTCTATTGATTGAGTTATGAATGATTTAATACGTAAGTGCTCAAATGTATTAGACCATTTATATCCCTTTGTGGCTGTCGATAAACCTACAATAAACACTTAGTTAATTTGATGGTGAGGTTCCTATTAAGTAAGTTTGTTTATAGAGTCATCCACAGCTGTTGTGGTCATTTATTGGTGTACCAATCAACTGAGATTGTATGATAGTCAATGACCAATAGTCATACTATGTATACATAGTAGTATATAGTCATGTTAACAGTCCCAAACACGCCTAGTTAATTGACTAACTGGCCTTTGAAACGCATACATTGTAAAATCATTTGGCTTGGTGCCAGAAGTCACAAGTTGGCTGATCTGACCTGTTGATGAGGGGCTACGTAAGTGCTACCGTTACAGTTTTCCATTAATGCAACCTTTAGCAACAAATACAGTCACTTTAGTGATACATCCTAGTCTGGATATATCCTACTCGTGCGAATGTATTGTGTAATTTTTATTTATTTATACCCATTGTTGCCAATTATGACATTCAGGCGAAAAGAATGATCATAAATATTTGTTTACTTTTTGGGATTGTCATGTATGTGAAAAAGCTGGCTTATTTTGTATGCTAGACATTTTTAGATGCTCTAATTCTAGGAAGTTACAGATACTGTGCTACAACATGTTTACATGACATAGAATACGCACTGTAAAAGATTATTTCTTTCACATACTATTGTACCTACAGGTCGTGTTTTATTACAGGTCCTGCCATATTCATGATTTTAGCAAGGGTACACCAATTACTGGACACTGGACACCAATTCATGTTCACTCTATTTCATGCTTCTTTACCAGTGCCATTGAAGGGGTGTGATGTAGAAATGCCCTGCGGCAGAGGATGCCAAATTCCCCTGAGGAAATAAAAAATGGGCGAAATTGAGCTTAGCTGTGATCTTGGCCACAGAGCGTAGAAATAAATCAGCTTTGGTCTGAGTGTGAAGCTGACAGCCAGTTATGAGGGGATTGCAGGGGCGTATGATTGACCTGCTTAAGCAATGGCCGACCAAACAGCCTTCCTGGCTTCTCTGGCTGGATGGTAGGCGTTTTAGACAGCAGCAGCGGCAGCAGCAGCAGCAACAGCAACAGCAGCAGCTTCCTCAGCCTTGTGAAGATTTCCTGAATCCCACACCGTCATCTTTAACATTTCCTCATGAGTAGCCCCCCACTGATGCTGCTGCTGCTGCTGCTGCGACTGTTATCTACTGCTGCTACTGCTGCTGAATTCGCAACGACTCGGGCAGATATTTTTCCATACCCATGGAACGACCGAAACGTTCCGTATGGAACATTGTTTGCCATGGCCCATTGTGTTGCTGTCTTCAGATCTCGACGCTTTGTTACAGGCTTTTGCAAGGCAGGCTAATGCGAAGATCAATGGACACAGACACCAACTGCCTGTGCTGTCTGTGTTCAAAGGGAGGAGGGTTCTTTGGATTGTCAGCGGGATCCTTCCCCCTCTGCCTTTCCCTTTCTTTTTGCTCCTGTCGCTTCTATTTCTGCATCATGTCAACGAAATTATGAACGACTAAAGAGTTCTGAAGAGACTTTCACCTGATTATGAACCTTACAACTTATACCAGAGGTTCCTTTGTTGTTTCTAGGTTGTGGATTCAAATCTGTCACGACAGCTTTTTTTCATGGTCAAGGTCAGCTGGGGCAATGCGAGATAATGTAATTATAATGTAGGAAATTCATGGTTTTGATTTGTATTCTATTAGAATATTACTATTGTGGCCCATGGATGCACCGCTCGAGGAGTGAGCCTTTCTCAAATGGAAGGACATGCACTTTATAAGTCTATAGTCACCATTATTGCTGAAGTCAATCCCATGCATATGCCACATGATTGACTTTATCACTGTTTTGTTGGATTTGTTCAACTTCTCCGTGCCATGTAATGGTGGGGGCTTGAACCTGCGACTTTCGCACAACACTCGAGTACCTTACCCATTGTGCTAAAGTGTTATGAGTCACATGACCTATTTATATATGAAGTCTCACTGGCTTCTAACCCACACAAATGAAAAGGCCACCAAATGAGCTCCGTAGAGTCTTCCAGCTTCAAGTCCATGGTTTCCAGCTGGTTCAGACTTAACCTTAGCTGGTTCAATACCTGACAGCTGCTGGTTAACTTCATGTCTGGTAGACTGGTTGCCCTAGTTGAATTGAAGTCTTTTTGCCTTTTTCTAACTTTTTTAACGTGCAAGCTGAGTTGAAAAGTCAAAAGTTTTCTATCTGGTTTGTCTGGATTATCATTTTAGCTCTGGCCTCTATGCCATTTTTTAAGTTTTATATCATACAATCTTGTGATTTAGTTGGAGATAAATATCTAAATATCTTAAAAACTTCATTTTCTTTGCATAAACACATGTCAGGCAAAAGCTCATCTTCCTAGTGGCATTGGAAATTTAATACTGAAAATGTAAATAAATGTTTTAGGTATAGCTGGATTATGTACAATAAATGTTTACAGCCCTGCAAGCTTTCTTGTAAGCAAATGCGTTTACTGCACCTTCTGCCTAGTAGGCTGGGCTTAGCTGCTTAGGATAGCATGGCAGTCAATACGGCTGTTTAAGTAATGCCGGCTTCAGTTGGGTAATCATGACAGATTGTCAATACATATTCCTACAAGGCTATCTCCCGTTGATCCTAGCTCTGGTAGTCACTGAGATTGTAGGCCTACCTTTAACAAAGTTTATAATAGATTGGATAGATAAATACCTACACTATGATCCCTGTATACAGGACTTCAATACATTCAGTGCATGAGGTGCGAAGTTTGTTGGTATTTAATGGTGACTTATTATTTAATAGCAATGTAAATTGCATTAATAAATCACTTGATTTATTATTTCTACCACGCGCAAAGCAGCATAGATAGAATTCATACCAATAACATCAATTCCCACCCAATTTTCTTATAAAATCGGCCACGATGATTACAAAGAAAAATTGAGCAGAAAATTAATATAAGAAATATGAGAAACGGTATAATAAGTTTACCATTTCTTTCCGTTATTAATTATTGTCAAAAAGTTAGACTGATGGCTAAACAAGTATACTTTATATTTTCCACTCTGGTGCTGTGAGCCAATCGGAATGCGTATTGTCATCTAACATGGATGTATATTTGACAGGTGGAGTGTATGTTGGATGGGTGGAGTGTATATTGGATGACTGAACTGTATGTTGGATGACTGAAGTGTTTGGACGGCTGTAGTGTATGTTGTACAATGAGTGGAGAATATAAGCAATGGTGGATGGCGTGTTGTCCAACCACAGGCTTTTGCCAACATGTAACATTGCTCAGCGATGAAAGCACTTATACTTAAAACTAATACCAAGGCTACTGCCTTAATTGGCTTCTCATCTCAAGAGGCAGCAATGTCATTTGCAACAGCCAATCAGAATGTAGCTAGAGATGAGAATTGAACATTCCCAGCGAACAGGCATGGAATTCCCTGAAAATAAGTCATAAATAGTTGAAGTTATCATTTATCACTTAGAATAAGAAGGAAACTTATTTTTTGTATAATATTGCCATTTTTGAGGTATTAAATAATGTTTTTGACTGAAACTGGCCCCATCATTGATGGCAGTTGCGCAGGGGGAGTAAAAGCTGTTCTTGACAAAGTCAGTAGCCTTGGTCTTATTGTATGCTAACTTGCTAAGTGCTGTCATGGTGGCAAATGCTTGTGGTCCAACATATTCAATTTGAATTCCCTCATCCCACAAAACTCTGTGTTGGACTCCACATGCTCCACTATTGTTATAATGTGCTTACATTTCTTTAATAATATTCTATTTGTAGTGGGCTTTTAGCGGTATGTCTTATATGTAATAATATTGTGAGTTGCACCTTACCAACGTTCATTATTTAAGCGAATAACATTTAGTTGCCCTCAAAATAGATGGATACATAAAATAAACACATTACATATTAATAACACAAAATACCTTAAAAATACTTAAGCAAACGTCGAGTCTAAAGTGGAATATCCACCAAATTAACTTACTATTTATGTGTCTTAAATTGAACTTGACCACTTAATGACTGATTCTATTTTAGTTCTTTAGCATTATGTAACAATGTGACAGCTACTGGAAGACATGCTAGTGTTGTGGTCTTTGGACATTTATAGATATGAGTTTACAATTGGGTTTTTCACAAGTTGACGATTTGACAGGAGTAGAGTGAAGTGCACTATCGCTTTCACTCTGTTGTTGATTAACCGAATTTCTGGAGGGATCGATATGGAAGTGTCGCTTGATGTGTGATCGATTGATTATTGGTCCATTTCGCTGACAGGCGAATTTTAGACATGCTTACATGTCTAGCATGAAGTGGGCGGAGTATGAAAAAAGGCCATATCTGTCAATTGTGTGTTGTCGTTAAATCAGCTGTAATTCATGAAGCAGCTTTGTCAAATGAAGTACAAAACAGAGCAGTGGGGGACTTACAATATTAAATACAGTTAAACGTTGGAATTAAGAGCACATTTGTGAATCACAGAAATGGGCCTAATGTTGAGGTGGTGTTAATGATGGAACTCTTTCATATAATATTCAGTTTTGATCTCTTGAAAACTGATCTTAAAATTAAGCGATCTTAGTAAATATCAACAGAAAAGCTATAGACTATGGACTGGAGTATATTAGTGCATGAACTTTGTAATAAGGTGGTTTTCGATTGCATATGTTTGGCCTTTGTTTAACTATATGTTAAGTAAACTGAAGCCAGTATTGAAACTATGTTAAATTGGTTTATGCCATTTAATCTTTGAGGATTTTACACCTTTATTAAGTGTTATTTTAATGGCAGTGACTGGATATAACATACCCTGAAATTGTTTTTTTAAATAAGATTATATAACTGTTAGATGTCTGCATAAGTGACTCCCTGGTAGCAATAACAATAGTTTTGTCTTTAGGGAGTCTTCCAACTCAGAAATAGTTAATAGCATAATGTTCCTAATACACATAATGATATGCTATGAAATTATCCGTTTGATAACAAATAATAACATAATTATATACCATTTATCCGGACAGCAGGCACTTGGCTTGCAATGATGCATTTAGCACGATCATGTATTTCTGCAGTTCAATGAAGTGATGTTTAGTTGCAGGGCAATTGCAAGACAATTGTGTAAGCACCCAAATAATCCTAGTTGTGTTAGTTCATCATTACGTTTGCCTTAGTCCGACTCACGACGAGAATCATGCTTGCAGATGACAGCAATGTTTCGGTCTAGGAATATCTATTTATATGTGTTTCGCTCGAAATTTAGAATGCACTGAGAACCAAAAGAAACAATAACTTGTGGTATAACCAAAAGAAACAATTACTTGTGGTATAATAGAGATAACAATGAATGTTGACCTTTAAGTGTGACCTATTTGGCCTTAGGAAGCTATACATATCCTTTATTATGCTAATTAGGTAATCAATTATATAGATGGTAAATTGCTATTTCTTTTCTAGTTTATAAAAGTAAGCAATACAACCACAACCATGTATACAGAAGTCATTTTAGGTTATCGAAACTAAACTTGAATGGTATGCTGCTTCAGTCCACTCCAAAATCAGGCCAATGACCTGCTGGACCATGGATTAAGAATCAAGATGGCTTGAGAGACCACGAAGGAGTCCGTATTTGGCAACCCTTAGAGTTAAGGAAGGCTACACAAATCAGTTCAGTGTTAAGGGCACAAATCAGTTCAGTGTTAAGTGCAGGGGTGGCTGCTCCACCAGCCATTGATTTTTGGCGCATGTGAACTGAAGCATAAAGAGCTACTTCGATCAGATGAGCTGCAACCTCTGCCTCCGCCTCTGATTAACTAACTTCTGCATTCAACCAATACATATCCTTTCCAGTGCTGCCAAACCTGTGTTGTTTTCCTCATTCAGGTGCTTAAGCCACTCAAACGGAATTATTCTATTCCTGAAAGACTGTTGCACCTGTATCATAAAGCATGCCAACTACATTCACTGAATTTTGTACAAGAAAAAAGAAGAATAAGAAACAAAGCCTCAACAATTTTGCACAAATTAAAAGCTGTATAAAGAGGTTTGGTTGAAGCAATTAGATGTTAGGGAATCGCATTGGCAAATTGTTGCAATTATGATAATGTACTTTCCTATCATTTCAAACAATTACTGTTTTGTTACTCTTGAGGTTAGTTGCATACATGTATATAGGATATGTCATATAAATATAACTTTATATTTCACCATTGGTAAAACTCCTCTCTCCTCTGTTTTGCAGTAGTGCGCATTTAGCAAAATGCACAGCGCTGTGACTTATAATTGCACAAGTACTCGCTATAAATATAGCCCTACATAAACACTTGAAAAAATGGCTGGGTTGCCTGGTTTCTTGGCAGCAGGTCGGCACACAGGTGATAAATAAAAAGAGTCACCAGTGGGATATTGGAAAAATGCAAGTTATGTGCAATATTGAGTCAATAATGGAAGCTGGCCAGACCATTTCACCTGTTACAAAGTACAGTTAGCTTCATTAAAAACCAGTTAGCTTCATTAAAAACCGGTCAAATTAAACCCAGACAGAGCAAGACAACTTCTGCCATACGATGCTATCTGCCACTAAATGGAACTGTCTGGCTATAGCTGGCTACTCAAAGCCGGATTCAAAAGTACATGCAGCACCATCTGAGAGTTATGTGTATTTGTCATTTCTTGTTGAAAAGATACATGTCTATTGCACATACATATTTATAATACATCAGATACATTTCTTAATTTACCAAGGTTTATACTTTTTAGTGGTGGTAGGTGTAAGCCGACTATAAAAGCTAGGAGTTGACAGAAGCAGCTGGTTTTAGCCAGTTATAGCTAAAGCCAGGAACAGGTTGCTACAGCTGTCTAGAGTGGACCATAATTATGAAACTAACTGTATGGTCATTATTGGACAGGTTGTACCTTGTAGTTGCTAGGCTAACCTGTGATTAACCTAAGAGTTCAAGGTTTACAGAGATATGTGCTCATGAGTTCATTAGTTTTGCTTATGGTTAAAATTCAGGACAATTTGACCTTGAACCTTTGGTGCCACTCCTGTCACAAAAACACAATTAAGTGTTAATACTTGGAAAATGATGCAGAAGTTATTTTGTGTTAGCACTGTTCAAGGTTGATGATGAAAACATCAGCCCATCCAACAGGTGTTAAAAATGTATCAGGCCTTATGTAATGATCAATTTATTTATTCCATTTATTAAATTTATCAAAATATAATTGAACTAGACAGCACCATAAGTAAATAACTGAAAATTTATAAATTAAAAGCTTTTAAAAGATATATGCAAATTAAATATTATATCAGGAAGGTAAGGGAAACAAAACAGAAAATATACAAACATAAATATACAAATTTAAAATTTACTGACTAAAAGTACTAAGCATGCTATGAAGACATTAAATTAAAATCAGACCTAGCAGGCCAATCCAGAGCCTTTCTCAACTCCTGGGAGTATTCAGCCTTGATTAGAAATTACTCCCAGGGAATTGGTCGCTTGTTGCGTAATACTCATTACTGCTGGGTGGAGTTAGGCTTTTGTTTCCTGTAATTTATGTCCTAAGCAATTGGGGACAATAATGAGATATATAATACTGTAGCAACACGATGTTTGTTTGACAATTTATTTGAATAACAATAGTTCTTTTTACTCTCCATTCATTTTAATTACACTCACTAAATGATCACTTAACTACCTTAAACATCACTTAACCTACTATACCTTAAACCTGGTGATGTTATTATGCTTTTAAGAATGCCTTAAATAAAATACAATGTTCAAATATACTTTAAATGCGATCTGAATGGCTGTATATTTAATTTTTTTTTATTAAAATGGCTACTTAAATTTTGATTTAAATTTACAATTTATGATATAGTCTGAATGACTATATCGTGCAACTATTTTCATGAACTACATTCGTGCCTAGAAATTTACATATACTTAAATTAAGTATTCTGCTCAATTTTATGTAAACTTTTGGACCCGATTTAATCTTAAAACTTAGGGTTTGAAATTAACGTAGGATACTTTTATGATATTCCAAATGATGCTGAAAATTACGGTGAAAATTAGCTTGTTAGTGTCATAAATTTAACTATTTTCATTAAATTTAACTACATTGAACCTTAAAACTTAGGGCAGAATAACTATTTATCAATGTCTTCATTAATCCGATAACTACCTTAAAACTAAATATATACATACCGAATGGCTGTAAATCATGCTGAAAAGCCAAGTAAAAATCAAGTATTAATCAGTAAGGTGTGCAGAGGCAGCGTACTTTGTGTGGTTTTCTTGCATAGTGTTTGGGAAACATGCGAGTGTTGAATGGGACTAGTTCTGCAGGGAGGTTAGAAGTCAACACAAGTCCATCAAGAACATCGATTTGTGATTGAGCAAGAGATGGCGAAGTGTGCAGACAGGCTGTCTCCTTCTCACCATGTTATAAGGGAAGAAAGTACCCAAGGACTCGCAATAAGAAGATTTATAAGTACTCATGCTGGGCTCATTATGTAGTAAATCTGACGGGTAGCTAGTGCATTGTTCTTGTTTTATTTAAAGAAAAGCCAGTTTATCAGTGAACAGCTTTGAATTTGTGTTATAGTATATTATCCACTCAGCTGCTGCGAGTACCTAGAATGCTTCATTGTCATCCGGGATTGGTGTATGTTGGATGGCTGGAGTGTATGTTGGGTGGCTAGAGTGTATGTTGGATGGTTGGAGTGTGTGTTGGACAGCTGTAGTGAATGTTGGATGGCTAGAGTGTATGTTGGTTGGTGGAGTGTATGTTGGATGGTTGGAGTGTATGTTGGATGGCTAGAGTTTATGTTGGATGGCTAGTGTATGTTGGATGGCTAGAGTGTATGTTGGATGGCTGGAGTGTGTGTTGGACAGCTGTAGTGAATGTTGGATGGCTAAGTGTATGTTGGATGGCTAGAGTGTATGTTGGATGGTTGGAGTGTGTGTTGGACAGCTGTAGTGAATGTTGGATGGCCAGAGTGTATGTTGGATGGCTAACGTGTATGTTGGATGGCTAAAGTGTATGTTGGATGGCTAGTGTATATTGGATGGCTAGAGTATGTTGGATGGTTGGAGTGTATGTTGGATGGCTAGAGTGTATGTTGGATGGCTGGAGTGTGTGTTGGACAGCTGTAGTGTATGTTGTACAATGTGGAGAATATAAGCATTACACAGTAATAGACTCAGAAAGCCTTTAGCTTAGCATGATAATGTCTGCCTCTTTTGACATGCACTTGGTTAGGTGGTGGTTAGGTGGTGGGTGAGGAGGTTAGGTGGTGGTTAGGTGGTGGGTGAGGAGGTTAGGTGGTGGTTAGGTGGTGGGTGAGGAGGTTGGTTAGGTTGGAGGCCGTCATGGTAAAATAATACCACATTTCATCTATAGGTACTATGAGTATCACATGAGGTATCAGTTTCAAGAATGAGACATAAATTAAAACCTCAAGAACCATTTTGTTTTATACTCTTAAGACCACCTCGACATTAAGACCAGTAAATTTGCACCAAGGGTGGTCGTAATGGCGAGGTTTAATAGTAATAGCAGGCTGACATTATGATACCAATACATAAGTAAATCATCAAAAAGGAAGATGTAAGTGATCTTGAATTTAGATATTATATCAACGAACTAACCTACATTATTATTTTTGGGGGAATTATATGTACCACAACCCTCTCTGATTTAACCTAGAATATGACATTACATAACAAGGTACAAAGAACTCTGATGTTTACCCCTTTGATATATCTGTGCCATCCTCTTTGAAACTGGATCAGATACTTATATTTCATAATGTGCATGGCAACTTAATCCCAGTAACAGGTGATCACTGCTTATGCACTTTGTACCTTTCTTGTAAATGCAGGGATGTAGTTTAGTCAGCAGCAGCAGCAGCTACCTGTAGCACACATCTGATGGGTGTGTTCACTTTTCAATCAGCATCATTTACAGGTGCAACTCTGTTACTCAACAACTAAATGTACATGAGCCTCTTAAGTAATATCTCGTGATCTATGGTTTTGTGCAGAATAGTACAGTGGAGCAGCACTTTATGACCAATTCATTTTTAAAGCCACCTCCAATGTATATATGTAATACATAAATTAAAGAACATTGGTATCCTTGCAATTATATTTTACCATTCTAAGTCACTGCTAAGAGCATCTCACAAAATACCACCAATTCTGGACTCCATCATATCCTTAACATTGCAATTTGACCTCACTACATGTATTAGGACCACCACATCATTAAGACCAGTCATATATGCACCAAGTGCGGTCTTAATGGCAACCTTCCACTGTAAATCGTATGTTAGAAAAGTACATGGCCAATTGTGCCATGTGCGTTTTCCATGCGTTTATCCAAACGCATGGAAAACTCATGGTTTTTGCCTCATTATAATTAGCTAAAAACCATGCGTTTTCCATGCGTTTATCCTTCTCATGGAAAACGCACGTGGCACATTTGGCCATGTTGGTCTGTTACTGAGTAAACACGGTGATGTTACGCCCTAGCTGCATGAGAGTAACATGGCTGATTGCTGCATGGTCAGGGGGCCTGTCTTCCTGTGCTTCCCAGTCTATAATCATTAAGGGCTTCAATTAATAAACAAGCCAGTTAACTGCCCCGCTATTTACTCTTTACTTAGTGCACTATGGTGGTGATTTATTGCAATGTTCCCAAGCATAGATATACCACAATATGGTGCGAAATATATGATGAAGGGCTATTTGTATTTATGACCAATAGAACCTTACCTTGAAGATCGCAATGTCAGGAATTCCGCTGTAAGTTGTATCTAATCAGTGCTATGTATTAGCAAAATTATTTCTGCAGTACTGCTGAATTATGATTATGTAACAGTGTCAAAATTATATCATAATGTATCTGAAAGGAATCTCGCCACTCTGACCACCCTTGATTGTGAGGATATACATTCGTAGGACTGGTGCAAAGTTTGTGGTATGTTATATGTATTTTGATAGGGTCCAAAAATTGGTGGGTATCATCTCTGAGGTGGTCTCAATGGTGAGGTGGTCTGAAAGAGGGGGCCACTGCATTGGCTTTTACGTGTCGTAAAACTCGGCGTCTAGTCGAGATGGCATTGTACACGATAAAATGTGATAGTTCATGAATATATGCTAATTAACGTAAATCAAATATGTCAAAGGTGTGGATAAGGTGTGAATGGCGCATGTGACGAAAACATTTTTTTCCCCCTCAGCACTAGCACTTGCACTAGCACTAGCACTGGCAATGGCACTTGCATTGGCACTGGCACTAGCACTTGCACCACCACTTATACTAGCACTAGCACTGGCACTTGCAATGGCACTTGCACTAGCGCTTGCATTAGCACTTACACTAGTACATGCACTTGCACTAGCACATGCACTAGCACTTGCACTAGCACTAGTACTAGCACTTGCACTAGCACTTGCACTTGCACTAGCACTTGCACTGGCAATTGCACTATCACTTGCAAATGATAAGGGGGCAAACAGCACACATATGCATGGCTGACGGCCTATTTTTGCTAAACAAATGTCTTTCATATTGAATGGCTCGTTAAAATGCATGGAATCCTGGCATTTGAAACCACAACGTTATGCTAATTATGTAAATGATAACCAGGGCTGTGGGGTTGTCAATGCAACGCAGCGCCAGAAAAATAACCATTTTTAAAATGAATTTTTTTAGCAGTTAATTGGACACATCAGATCATTCTGTGGTGGGTTATTGTATTGTATTTTATTGAATTGCATCAATGCTACTGATGCTGCTGATCTGATGGTTAGACAACTTATTATGACCAGCTGCCAGAGGCAGACATAATGATGTTACTTGTCTCCAGCATGTTGCAAACTGTTATGCATAGTGCAAGACAAGAAGTATGACTCTCATTGTATCTTCATAAAATTTTAGAACGATGCGAACATGGGTCGTTGCAAGAAATGGTGTAAGGGGGGGAAGGGGGGGGGGGTGGATAACTTGTCAACATTAATTGAGGTTTGCCTCGTAGACCCCATACCTTAATATTTTTACTTTTATTTAAGAGAAGTAATCTGTCGGCCACAGTAGGTTCTGACCACCAACCCCCCCCCCCCCCTTCCTTTTGGCTACGCCCTTCGATGCTGTTATTCTTTGGTGCATGTATCGAGTTAAAGAATGGAATGCAAATAACAATGATATTTATCTATTCATTCAATTTTTTGTTTATTTTTCAGGACTCGACTGTGGGTACCCCTGTCACTCTCAAGGTGGACAGCAGGGGATTCATTCTGTACTGGAAAGACCAGCACAAGGTAAGAATTGAAGACTTTGTTACATACCACAAGATGAGGTATCAATGATGTTGAAAGGTGTGAATAAGTTGCAGTTTCACTAAGTATCAATTAAAGGACAAAATCTACAGAGACAGAGAGACAGCTAGACAGACAGACAGACAGACAGACAGCTATACAGCTAGACAGCTAGACAGCTAGACAGGTACAGACAGGCAGACAGGCAGACAGAGAGACAGCTAGACAGACAGACAGACAGCTAGACAGCTAGACAGGTACAGACAGGCAGACAGATACACAGAGAGACAGACAGAGAGACAGAGAAAGTTGAACTTTAAAATAGGCAAGAAATCGCAGGGCATCAAACTGCCTGGTTATACTTACATTTGCTAAATAGACTGACTGGAAAATGTTGGTAATTTTTGACACGGTGAAATAGTTAAAATCTCAGTTAGAAAAGTTTTCAGTATGTTGCTGACTTAAATTCTTAAAATGATTTTATTGTTTGGGAAAGGCGCCATATGTTACATTATTAACTTGATCAAACTTTACCTTAAATCGATCAGCTATAAATGCCACACTGTTTTAAGTCCGCCATTTAAGGCACCTCGCCAACAGATGCTCACGGGAAAATGCTCTTAAATATCGGCAACGATGACAGAATCTGTAACAAGTGACAAACCAATAATGTTTAATGAGCTTAATGATATTGTAATTACATTTAAAAGTAAATCTTCCAAGATTATTGACGCATGTTATACCTTTATATTTCATTAATAAAGAAATTGATTGGACATTTTATGGATTTTTTAATAGAATATTCGATCGTATTTGATAAAACATAAAAAGCCTATCGAGACAGTGTGATAATCCCTACTTATAAATTTGCATTTTAGTTTAAACTGCATGAATATAGCCCTACTTACTGCACTTAATTTATATGTAACACGTTTAAAGTCCGTTGTAAAAAAAAAAAAATCATTTGATTTTAATCTAGTGAACATGCACGCATATAAACTGTCTATAAATCACCTTTAGTAAGAATTTGTTATTACAATCGACACTTGCAACATATTTGGTAATGCTATTACATAGGCTGCACTGTAACAGCTGTAATTGTGTTTAAGGTGTGAATTTATAATGATTTTTAATTTCGGTCAAAATTTCTAAGTATTCCCTTGTCAAATCTGGTGCTTTAATGGCTTTGTTAACCGAAGGTTTCTGCATAATTTTCAATTGAAAATCTATCTTTCTTTTATCCCAACGAACTCCGACTTTAATGCTGTAGCTACATGTAAGCTAAGCCTTTTTTTTTTTTTAAAGTTTCACTACAAAAACTAAAATAAAAAATTGATACACAGGGTTTTTGATGTAGGCATTTTGTAATTTGCATGCGGAATTAGGCGTGGGTGTCTTTAAATTTGATACATACAGCTGCAGTTAGTGTTTTTTTAATGATATAAATCTCTACTTTGGCTCCATACACCGTCCTCCAAAAATATGAGAACCTTTCAACCGCTTTATAAATGCTCAAGTGGAAGGCAGTGTAAACTGTATGATATATATAGATTCTTCGCCATTTGCTGTGACCCCTGCATTTTGTTAATCCATAGTAACTACAAGCCATCACCCCTGTTCACCCACATAGCTGTGATAATAGCTGAAGTGACAAACGGGCGGGACCAGTCGATTGAGTCATTGGGTGCAATGTCCTACCTGGTCTAAGATGAATAGTACAACCAAATAATTTCACCATTTCCACAACATGTATTTTATTTTCCCCATATGTCATTGACATTAATTGTGATTGATGGTGTGTTTGCTGTAGGTCTGTCATTCGTGGTTATTGATTACACATACTGTAGAAACTGCTTCTTTTTGTAATATATTTATGTGACATTATAGCAATATTTTAAATTTACTGGGAGGGATTGTTATTTCAACCAAGTTGAACCAACCTACCCAACGATTTGGATGGCTGTTTCATCCTTCATCTCATTGCCATGGTCCCTGCCTGTCCTAATTAGCCCATCAGGTGCAGAAATACAGGATGTAAAGCACTAATCCACCCACCCACCACCTACCCAACGACTCATCCATCCATCCACATCCATCAATCCATCCACATCCCTCAATCCATCAATCTATCAATCTATCTATCTCTCTCTCTATCTCTTCGCTCTCAATCTATCTCTTCGCTCTCATTAAATGTTTATGTAACACAATGCCCCTTTTCATGCTGCATTCTTGTGTACAATGAAACGAGCACAGGAAAGGTTACAAAGAGATTTATGTGGGTCGTGTTTTTCCTGTTCAGGTGATGGATCACCTGTGAACCAACCAGATCACCTGCATTCCTGTAATGAGGATTTATGGCTCAACAAAGAATACAGGAATGATAGGCTTACTAACAAATATTTAAGACGGATGTGAATTTGGCTCAAGCACACTAAAATAGTTTTATGGCTCCTTTACATGTTTATGGACTGCTAATGCACTCACGTGACTGTTTATTACTACACATTGGGTGCAGTCACAGCTGTACTGGTAAGAAATATGCCTCTTATGCATGGTCTACCATCAGGGAAGTGAGTACAATCCTATATGGATGATTTACTGGCTCCAAGATGCCTTTGCATCATAAACAAAGCTACAGAACCAGCAGCAGCAGTAACAAAAAAAAAAAAACAAAAAAAAATGACCCATATTATCATACAACAACACAGACAGCCACAAAGTTTAAGCAACATAACAACCAGGAAAAAAAGAAAACTATCGCAATTTTAAATGCTTTAATTAATGCCACTATGTTGTTGGTGTTACTTGCATTTATGAGCCTTGTAATCCCTTTTATTTTATAGTTCTGCCCCACAGTCAGTGCATCTCGTGATTAAGATTAAAAAGACCTTCATATCACCCAGCAAAGTGGTCCTAAAATGGAGGTGGCCATACATGTAATACCATGGAGACAAGTCTTGTCTCCATGGTAATACTGGGTTTTGGGAATGAACATACAATGTAAGCTTGATGTACTGTGTGTCAAAGTTGACAGACAGTAACGAAGATGACAGACAGTAACAAAATTGACAGACAGTAACGAAGTTACTAACAACTTATACCACAAAAACAACATCCCACTAAATTGGTAACATTTATCAAGGGAGTTTTAGATATATATCAAGGAAAATTCTAGGAAAACCCAGGGAAATATGCTTTCAAATGGAATTCTGGGAACCCTGAATAAAAAATGACCCAATAACTGCCAAGGACTGACGATCACTCTTATCAACTATAAAATAAATTAAGATAGTGGAGCTCATAAATTTAAGCAACAATAACAGCTTAGGCAACTGTAACGTCAATTATTCCATATTTGGTGGAGTCTGTTTCATCCCATAGCTGTGCTAATGTGACTTGGCAGAGCCTGACAGACTTGGGCATTTTGATGTCACTCTGGTCTTTGCTATTGTTCATTAATTATGCATGAGGGGAGAGGCCTGGATGACCGGAATACCCTTCTAAGTCTCTGATCCTGTCCACCATGGATCACAGACACACACAGAACCATCCCCTCTGGCTGTGAGCTGCAAAAAGCTGATTTTCTCACTTAGGCGACTGACCAGTTGCTCTGCAGATTTGCATAATTCCATGGTGGTCCCTGGTTCTCCAGTATCAAGGGACTCGCTAGATGCTGTTTTGGGGGCTGTGTATCTGCTCTCTTGTGCTGCGTGGCTGTAGTACTATGTTAATATATTTGTGGCAAAATCAGCCATTTATGACAAATATGTACATACAGTGGAAGTGTGTTCGCTATTTAAAAGACCACCATTGGTATGGGGCAAATTTGTTGGTCTTAATGGCAAGGTGGTCATAGAAGTGAGGTAAAAGACAGTGGCAAGAATACGATTGGGTCTGTTAATTGGTAAACGTTACTGAAGGAGGTAGACTTCAATTTATATCTTTATATTCCGCAACAAACGCAAAATCAAAACAATTCAGTTATAATAACGAGCATGTTTAATAATTCTGTCAAACTGCTTCCAAATTTCTATTTTAATTACCTCCTGTTCCTTCTTTCAGTAATGTTGTTGATTGCTTTTCCATCCAGACAATACCATCGATTTCTTTGCAAATTCACAAATATTTCGCATTTTCCACGCGACAAAACTGTGAGGTGGTCTTAGTAGGGAGTTGGTGTTCCACTGTGTGTGTCATCAGGAATTAACCTTGCAGTGGTCATTTATAGACTGGACAAGGATAGAAGATAACAGTGCATTAAAACGGACATAAAGTAACTAGTTCTAGAGCTGCACAGTGTTATTTGTGGTTCTGAGTGTTATTACTTGTGGCAATGAACCGGATTGCCTGAAAGTTTCCCAAGGCTATGGCCAATGCATGGTAAGATTAATAACATTAATAACGCACATTGGAGAGATAATAGCTTTTAATACCAAATAACCAAAATGAAGCCAGGAATTATACAAGGAGCACCATTTATTCATAGGATTTTACACGTTGAAGGAAGTAATGGTCAAATACCAAGGTCTGGTGATGATTATCATATTGCACACATATTGCACACACATTGCACACTTACCGTGCACATATTGCACACTTACTGCACATATATTACACACATATTGCACACACATTGCACACTTACCGTGCACATATTGCACACTTACTGAACATATATTACACACATATTGCACATATATTGCACACACATTACACACTTACTGCACACATATTGCACACATATAACACGCTTATTGTACATATATTACACACATATTGCACACTTACTGCACACATATTGCACACTTACTGCACATATAATACACACTTATTGTACATACTGCACATATGTTGCAAGCCTATGTACATAACTACATGTATGCTGAGCTTTGATAGCTCTTACTTTCCCTATTTCTTGTCTATATTTGCCTCTTTGTTGTATTATTATCTCTGTATGTCCGTCGCTCTTTCGACAGTTGTGTCATCATGGATATATTTCTAATATGGGTGCTTCATATGCCAGATTAGTTTCATTTCACTAAAATCCATTCCTCTACTTGATATCTAAAAGTAACATTATGGCCAGCAACAGAATTTATCTCACTTATCTCTCTATTTTGACAAAGCACAACCCCATGGGGACATAAAGGCATTGAAGTATGAATACAGAGCTGTCACAATAGAGCCCCGGTTGTGTTTCTATATTGGATGAAGATGCTACAAATGTAGCCCCGGTTGTGTTTCTATATTGGATGAAGATGCTACAAATGTAACGTTCTTCCAGGAATATCCCTCTATTTTGCTGCAAACATCTGTGATGTGACAAATGCAGGCCTTGGCAACTGTCATTTTATGAATGCCTGTCTCCGTTATGGTAGTCGCCTTGACATGTTTTATGCCATCAGCAAATCCACATACCTCTGCAACCAGGGACTTCACGGCTGATTGCATTACATCGATTTTATCCAAATTTTTGCAGCTTGTCTTTGTTTGTGTTTGTACATATATGTATATGTATCTTGATCTTGGATAAGGTATGTTATAGGCCAGCCTATTAGGCCTATATGTGGCTGCTCGAAGAAAGGTCTCCTAAATCTTGACAGAAATATACTGTAGCTTGGTACTAAGAAACTGAAAACATCTGTTATAATGACTATTATATGAGATTTTCACTGAATTAAACAATTTGAGTAAATATCTGTATTTTCACCAGACAGGCAGTTCCCATTCATGCTTTAGGGGATAGATAGATTGACAGATTGATTGATAGATAGATAGATAGCTTGATAGATTGATAGATTGATAAGATTGATAGATTGATAGATTGATAGATAGATTGGTTGATTGATTGATTGTTGCTTAATTGATTGATTGATGGTTGTTTGAGTGATTGGATAGATTGAATAGATTGAGAGATTGATTGAGTGATTGGTGTTGCATATCCTAATATTCTACCAATTTTATACTGTATTGTGTAAAACCATTGCCTGAATAATTTGCCTTGTTTTGGAGACAGCCATCTTATTCTATTTACCTTCTTTGTCCTCATTCACCTGCTCAGTTTAATCCACATGTCAATGTTTTTATGTCGTGTTGGTTTGTTTGAGAGGAAGCGAGCTAAATTCTCACGATCTGATGTCTTGGACAAGATTGAAACGTTCAAAAAAGGACTTTAAACCAATGGCAGAAATGGCAATTGAGATGGAGTGAGAACAAGTGAGATGTGATGTCGTTAATGCTTCTCTATTGCCAGATCGTGTGCTTCGTGAAATTCGTTGCTTAAGGACACAAGCCAAAAGAGAATTAAAGGATCTTGAACACAAGGCAACAGGCACTGTCAAGCAGTCTATAGCAAACGACGAGTACAATTTTGTCATTAAGTTAAGAGGGTGTCTTGTGTGGGAAGGTATGTCATGTCTGATTCCCAAGTGAACTCCCTGCTGGAGTCCTCATGTCCCAATGACTATGTAAATACAGCTATATCCGATTGTATGGATTATTTTGGAGAACAGGGGAATCTAGCCCACAGTGCTTGGCTCAGCTTGTTTATTGGGTTTTGTTGTTTGTTTTGCACTGAAAGGATAAGCTGCTGTCAATAAGTTGCATCCCTTTGTTGCAGCATTCCTGCATCATCCACTCTTCTTGACTGTTGCATCCTACAAAAGACATGTACAGCAGCAATGCATAACAACGTTTTGGCCATTGTTTGCCACACACTGTTTTGGCAGATCGACTGGACCTCTACCTGCATGGTGTATATCCGTGCAGGTGCTCCCAGCCTTTGAATGTGCAAGACAAGCCCTCGTATGTCAACGTTTTTGTACTTCAGGTGTCTTGCCTCTGTAGGGATAATTTGGGAACTTGGCTTCGTGTGACAGACAATATTCCTGCCATTAGAAGTGCAATATTGCTAAGTACTTTTTGCCTGGCACAAGGACATTCTCAATCAGCCATGACAGGCATCTTTTGTCTGGGCAAAAACAGAGATTGGCAATCTGGCCTGAAAAAATCTCGACAAGTACATGTGTTCGGCTGCAGATTTGACGAGCCGAGACAAGCCAGTTCAGATTCTCAGATAGAGCTCCTCTTTTAGACAGAGGTTTTTTTCTTCTCTGCCTGAGTTAAAATGCTATGTCAGATGGAGAACTGAAAATACCTATCAAAAGACCAACCATGCTGAGTTAATGTGGCTTACCCATTGTAGTGAACAATATAGAGGACAGGGCAAGGGACATCACAATGAAGATCAGTGTATTTACTAAATAACAGTAAGAATGCACAACGTATAAGTATGATAGTATGTCACAGCATCGATTGATATTTAGTTAAATTCTATAGCATTGCCTTCTCTTGCATTGAATTAAGTTAATGCCGAAGTCTTCAAACCATCTATGGAGCAGTGACCCATGTACTGTATGGATTATTTTAGAGAACAGGGGAATCTAGCCCACAGTGCTTGGCTCAGCTTGTTTATTAGGATAAGAAGCTGCTGTCAAGAAGTTGGATCTCTGACCCATGCATAACTTAATCAATTTGTGGCCACTAAAAGTGAAGTTTTCAAGGTCAAAGATTGTGATAACAGCATCTGCACAACAATGGGTGTTCCAGTTGATGATGGTCTGCAAAGAGATGGGTGTGGTCTGATAAAAACACTAATCCGGTGTTGTTTACATTACAATACCATGTAATGGATTATATATCATTAGCCATAATGACGGACTAACTTCTTGGTCAGAATTAGTTTGTCTTAAATGCCTGTGAATAAGACTGAGAGACTGCTATTAAGGGGTGAGTCATTTAGATAGCTATGATCTTAGATAATCTTATCCATGAATAACAAAGATCTTAGATTGTTTCATGGTTCAATAGCCTCTCTACTGCATGCTCTATAGTCTGTCAGACAACGTTTGTCATGGTCAGAATCTGGCAGCATGAAAAATGTCTTTCTAAGGCGTTAGTCCTCTCATGATCACTTTCATTTTATCTCTCATATCAGGTCCATTCAGGTGGCTGATTAGAGGCTTACAACCTAGCCAGACGGAGAGAATATTGAACGATTTCTCTTCCTGTCATTCGTGACTGGTTCCCCATTTAGACTGGGAGCCTATTGCACACAAGGCTGCTGTATATCGCACCGGGTGTATACTGTGATGTTACAGTTGCCGATGTATCACCCAACCTTCTTTTGCAGCAAGATTGTGTGCTGGAGCTCTTTTTATTAGATGCATTGTTTATTGAGTGGTGTTGGGCTTAGCAAACTTAAGTGTTTAAGAGTGCATTATTAAGAGTATGTTTATTGGTCTACTTGAAATGTATTGTTTATCTTGTTTTAGCTTAGTCACATACCGCCCCTACTAAAAGGTTGTAGGTTCAATTCCCAATCTAGTTCATTTCTATGAACTGGACCTCAGCTGGTAAGAATTCACAAGAGACAATAAATTCGCGTGCCAGTGCTAAAAAACAGCAACAAATCACATTGATTTGGTATACATACATCTGGCACCAGGTAAAAAGATGAGGATGTCGAAGGTTTGGTCACGGTAGCTAGATAACTAGATTGGAGTTTAACGGTGTGGACTCAACGCCTTACCAACCCATCGTTTGCTTACCGAGGTTCTGGCCAGCAGGCCCAAGACAAATTCATTTAATTCAAAGAACTCTTCAGTGGTTGTGCATTAGATGCACACCAGTCCTAAATCTTTAATCAAAGATGCAGTGCTGCTCCAGGCAACGTGAAAATAGCCCACCAGATTCTGTGACTTACTTTTGATGACATCAGGCACAACACAGCAATATATCAGGTGGTAGTATCAGGACTTTATTGCTTCTTGCCTCTCCACCTCCTGTTCAAGGAATTCATTGCCAAGTCTGTCTCTGCTCCAGCTGAAGCCTCCTTAGACTAATGCCTTTGATCCCCCCATTGAAGCCCAGGGATAGTCATTAAAATTTGTGTCAGTCATTAAAGGACTTGGGGATCATTAGTGCACCAAGGCTCATGCTCTCTTGTGATCAGTCAATAGGTGGGCATGTTCAGTGCACCAGTGATGTCAAGTCATTGAGATTCTTTGCAGAAGAGTGGAAGTGAAGCTTGAATCTGGAGGCATTGTTGGTTAATCACCATATTAGATAAGTTTTTGTCACGTGAACATGAAATTTGATTTGATCACGTGGTGGACAATAATGGTACATAATAGTACTGACAGAAATATAATACAATTATTATATAAAATATCATATGAAGAAACCTCTCAAACAATAATTATTATCTTAAATAATGAGATATATTAGTTATAAGATAAGGTAATAAGATAATGATATATAATAATAAATGCCTGTAGGACTCACCTACGAAATAAATCAATTCAATTCAAAATGACGTTATGTATTGACCATACTTGTTCATATACAACTGAGAAAGGGTAACTGGAATCTTGTCCTAAGGACATCTTCAACTTGGAAGGTCAGATAGTACTTGCTTTACTCGGGTAGAAGTGTGTACCAGAAATTGATTGGTTGACAAATGGTACCTCGGGGGATTGGTCTAGCTTGCAATCTGATTGGTTCTTGCTTGATGGGTTGGTTGGTTGTCTGGCTTGGTATAAATACTGTAGGTTGGTATTTTCTGCCATAGCTGGTTGCTTGTCTGGTTATATCCTTGGTGGTTGTTTTCATGGTCGTTTGTTTGCTAATTGCTCTGTGCTTGATAATTGAATGTTATAATAGGCTCGTTACTTAGCTGCTTTGTTGGTCGCTGCTAAGTGATTGATGGCCTGATCAGTTTGCTTATTACTGTTTACAAATGAAGTTAGGTGCCATGGTGTTCGATCTCAGCATTAGCCTGATTGTGGTCCACTGTTGAAGTTTTGTGCACATCATGTATTATGTTGGTGTATCTTATTCATATTAATAACGAACGACTTAGGTTTATACAATGAATGTTTAATTTGCAAACTTGCTAACTGAATCAAAGCACATCAATGTACATGGATCTTATTCATATTAGCAAATGACTTGGATGCATGATATATGATTTTGTTTAATTACTAACTGCAAAATCAGCACATTTATTATAACCAAAAATAAATATTGCTGGTGGCACTATGAAGTGACACCTGCCATCAGTTGTGTGCCTTGACATTATATATGACATTATATAACATTATGCCATCAGGAGCCGGTTGATGGCAAATATATACATAGCATTTGAAAAGCATTCGAGTTGACATTGCTGGCAGACATCCCATTGTGTGGATGGCTTTTTATTTCATCAGTGACGTCACAAGACCATTATTGTGTGACAAGCATTTTGCATCAGCTAGTGCCCAGAGCGTGTTGTATGGCATGTGCCTCATCACTATGCTGAGTGATTGTTTGATGTGAATTGTGTGTTAGAGGTGCTGCTGCTGTGGCTGCTGTGGCTGCTGTTGCTGCTGTTGCTGCTGTTGCTGCTGTTGCTGCTGTGGCTGATGTTGCTGCTGTTGCTGCTGCTGCTGCTGCTGTGCCCAGATGCTGATGATGCCACCGTCACCCGGCTATTTTTAGGCCTTTACTGCTCACTCAGGTTGGTAGTGGGTAACTATTTAGAGTGCAGAGAAGTAGGAACTGGTTCTGGAAGGAAGGAAAGCAGCTGCAGTAATCTTGAGTTGGGCTTAACAAATTGTAGTGGGGTCATAAAGAATGTCCACACGTTTTTGATAATATTGCTTGGTAATATTTGGTCATACCAAGTATGGAGCAGCAAAAACCTCCTGATTATGACCTCTCTGTCATTGTAATTTCTGTTGTTTACCTGGGGTAAATTGCTATAACGAAGAAAGGTGAGAAATTACCATTGGAAAAATTGCAAACAGTAAGTGGATTGTTACAGAGAGGTGTATATTTTTTATCAGTTGGAATTTTGGGGTTTGACCAATGTCCAATATTTCTGTAAAGTGTGCTGCTCCATGCTTTGTACAAAAAAAAAAATAATAATAATAAAATAAAAAAGGCAGAAAAACATTAAATTTATTTTAAGTTGACAAATATAAATGCTACTAGGCAGCAATCCCTCAGCACAATCTCTGCTGCATCACCCTCTTAAGTAATTAAAGTGTCCCAATCGTTTATGCTGTAGCTTACATGGTTGTGTAGTAATAAAAACACAATCATAAAGGCAAATACTGTCTGCCTCACATGGATTGTGTTAAGAGTATACCCATTAAGTATTCAATTGTTATCCTGGTGGTCCTCCTCTTTATAGCATCTTTGGGGACAATAGAGCTGCATGCATTATTCTGCAAGACTGTTAGGTGGAGGGATGGGGCTTCACGTCCTGTATTTCTGCACCTAATGGGCTAATTAAGACAGGCAAGTGCCATGGTAATGAGGTGAAGGATGAAACACCCATGAAACAGTCGTCTAACGTCGGCCCCTACGGGGTTTTAACCCGGCACCTAGCGGTTTACAGCCAATTCTATAGACTTGTAAGATAAACTCCAGAGGACGTCAGGCGGTTTCAGGCCTGTTATTGGCTATGGGATGGCCTTAGCAAATGGGAGTCATTCATTCACATGATGTCATCTGAAGTATTGTTTCCAAGTCTATACTCTTGTTTGTATACTGTATAGTAGCAATGTGCACAGTAGCAGGGCATGTTGTGGTGTTGTATGTCATGGATGGATTTCACCACCTATTTTGTATACTTGTCAGTGTTGCTGCACTTGGTCCTGTATTTTTTTCATCATGAACCAAATCAAATGTTCGATGGTACATCTGCATACCCTCTAGAAGGGAATTACTTCTACTGAGACCCCCGGCTTATAATTGTGCTAATGCAATGCGCGCCACAGGCCCACAGATGCTGCTACCGCTCATCTTAGGTCAGTTGCAAAGAAGCTTTGGTATCAAATGGTCCACAGTACGAACCGTCCTAACAAAGCTGCAGAAAACCAGATCGGTATCAGACGAATTGGCCATAATTGGCTATCAGTCGTGGGACATTTCCATATTGGCAGACTAATGATAATCCAAGATCAACCATGCAGCTCATGTGGCATACATAATCATCCCTGGAGCATACACAAATACGACTTAGCATGAACTAGGGCTTGCACTTTGTCATCCTGCATGACATGGGTCGATATATGGCATGCACTGCAATATGTATACAGTACAACTCCAAACTTACGTTCAGTCTCTTTCGAGCTAGACTGAGCCACACCACAACCTTAACACCATGCTACATGCCACTAAAACAGATGCTCTAGCTATAGCTGTCTTCAAAGCTTTGGCAAAATACTAGCCCCATCATGCTTAAATACATCATGTTTTAAATACTGTCCAAATGGCATGCAGGAGAGAGCTAGCCAACATCGGTTCGATGTTGGACCATCCTTGGCCGATGTCGCTCCGATGTCAAGTTGATGTTGCATGTTACCCAGTTGTCAATTCTGTGGTCACCTCATGGCTGATTTATTTTGTACAGGCTATGCATCTGATGTCATATTTATAATTAAGTAGTAATTAGCAGCGTTTCTCCTTAGTCAGCTAATGTAGTCTTTTAGGTAATCTGAATATTATTAGATATCTCCAACTAGTAATGATAGCTTTGGTTGTTTAAGCATTTGTTCCTAGCTTTGAGTGGCTATAGTTGCACGTTATTTATGAGTTGTACTGTATAGTCTGGTGGGCCCAAAGTGGTCTCCATGCTAGAGCTATTAAGCTGTCAAGGAGAGGTTGTCTCAGAGCAGTACTTGAATGACGGGCTAGTGGCTTTTATGCTACCAAATGTGGTTGGCAATGCACTAGATCTAAAGTGGAGAACTGGGACTTGCTGGTTGGGACTTGCTGTGGGCTTTATTGTGCATTGCAGGAAACGTAGTGACTTAATGACTTCAATTTCCACAGTGAAGTTGCTATATGGGGAGATGAAGTTCATTTTACTGAAACACATGATGTAGGGATATTCCATTATATTACCCTCAGTGCCCTAAATGGGCAATAAACATCTTGATCTTCCACAAGAGGCCACTATATGGCATCCACATTGGAATCTACCTCTGATTGATCATGACTAGCTGGGGTCATGAAATGTCATAAAAATCCTTCCAGCAGGATTATGTACCAACCCTGTCTGTTACATCTCATCCCAAAACCCCTTAATACTTAAGTCATTCTAGGGTAGTAGTGTAATAAGAAAACTGCTTTGATATATCCTTCAGAGATAATATTTAAACTACATGGTATATCAGATGATATATATAAAACCTACATGGTTTATCATTAAGGCATTTGATAATAAAAAATGTGCCTTTCTCAAAATAACCAAAATTGAGGCCAATGTTGGGCTGACGTTGCAACCACATTCCAACAACATGGAGGTATTGTGGCATTGTGTGATGGAATCTGGGGAGGTTTCGATGTAACAACAAAGACACACTAGTGTGACACTACCATGGTGAACCCAACAATACTTTCTAAAATCCAGACTTGTTGAAATTTGGAGCCAGATTTCAATCATTGCAAAAGACAGTAGGCGGTTGGTTTGCAGTTAATAATGAAAATATTTGTCAAACCTTAAGCCTACTGTTGATTCTGAATTGAAATGAAAAGAAAAAGTGCTGTAATTCTACGGAGTGCAACTCAATTGCTTTCACTGCTAACACGATTCCCCTCTTATCTCCTGAAAACAGGAAAGCTTCCAAACACTAAGTTTCTCACAAAAATCAATTCCCTTTTATGGAGTGAGATGCAGCTTTAAATGTAGCTAAACAGATTGTAGGATCCGTTCGCGAACGACTTCATGAAAATCCCCTAGCCTCACTTTCACTCGTGTTTGTTATTCGCGTGGTTTCCATGGCAACCACAACTTGCTGGTTGTCATGGTGACAAGGCTGTTACACACATTCACTCTTGCATTGTGCTTGTGCCTTTTATAATGTTTTGCTTTCGTTGTTTGCATGTGTTGCGTTGTGATTTAAACCATTTTTAATTCAGCCAGACACTCGTGTACAATTACATTTCCAAAGTTCATTGATGACGTCATCTACACAGTATTGACATTTGCATAAATTTGCATTTTGAGTCTCCACAATCAGTTGATCATGCACTTTCTGCTCAATCAATTACAGTGACATTTCAGTTTCCGGTAAACCAGGGTAACTTGTGGCCAAAATTGTAACATTAACTGATGAATTTCGCCCGCTTAATGGACCCTTTAAAGGCAAAAACGCAATATAGGCCTACAGCTTTTTGAAACTTGCAAAAGTAATATTTATATTGATTATGTTTAAGAAATACATAGGCAGTCAAAGTCACCATGCGGTGGGGCAATTTGGCCACCCCACTTCAGCCATGATATGGCAAGTTCAACTTTAGCCAATGATCGAACAATCATACAGCAGTTTTAGAGTGAGCATGGACAGTTCAGAGGTGAAAGAGACAAATCAGAAATATTTTCAAGTGATTGACTAACTTTTCTAGCCAATTACTAATTTCTTTGTCATAAATAATTGTCTGTGACAAAGAGGCCTTTAGTGGAGAAGATACAGAAATAGCATTACAACTGTACAGAAGAAGTTTTTTGCCCAGATGTTTGGGTGATTATATCATTCTTATCAAATGTTTTAATCAGTCTGAAAAGTCGTTCTGAGCATGGAGACGAGAGTACTGTTGTCTCCATGTTCTGAGGATGCAACTGTCCATGCTCGCTCTAAAACTGCTGTAGCATGAGGAGACAAGAGTCTACTCTTGTATCCATGATCATAGTGATATTAAAATTATTTGTCTTTGACTAAGGATGAAGCCTTTAAAGAATACGTGCCTTAAAGGCGTTAATTATTAATGGTTTATCACACTGCCAACTGCAAGAGTGCAGTGCATTCAATTGAACCACTGTAATGAACTTTAACTTTAAGTTTGAATGTATGTGGTAAACTCAATTGAGTAAAATGATAGAATTCTAAAGTTAAAGAAGTGCATAACATTATTATATTTGCTTAATAACATTCATTGTCATCCATGTTGTCATGTCATCCATGTTGTCATGTCATCCATGTTGTCATGTCATCCATGTTGTCATGTCATCCATGTTGTCATCCATGTTATGTGGCCGTTATGTCATTAATACTAATGTGTGGTTTGTTCCGGTCACATCCTATGGGTTGACATATCAGAAGCATAATTTGTGGCATATCCAATTGTATGAATGACATTATGCTCTCTGTTTGTTTAGGCATTGTCCTTTGCTGATTCGCACACATGTATGTAAATGTATACAAGAATGACATATCTGGGTCAGCCTGGCATTTTGCAACTGAGCTCTGCAGAAATTAGGCCACAGCAGATAGACCTATCAGCGACGATGTAAACATGCAGAAGAGTGGAAGAGTATGCAGTAGTTGTCAAGTTTGAAGGAATAAATCTGTGCAATACATAGGCCTGCATGTATATAGATTATGAATTAAAAGCTTTTGGCTATCCTGTGGGTTAAATCGTAGTTTACTAAATGATCAATAAATTTACTACTTCCACACATGATACGTATAACTGAATGTTTGTAAATCATATGTTCAGCTATATGTTTGACCTTTGGTCAATGATGAATGTCCCGGGTTCAGTCCCCAGCCTGGACACTATTCATGAGCCACATCCCGCTGGATGTCGATCATCCTCGGTGTCTATGCTGAGGCAAGTAAAAGACCCAACACCATGAAGTTAATGCGTAACATGGTGTGGACTCCAAGCCTGATCATCTCATCAATATAGCTCGAAGAAAGTGACAAAAAGGCTTACTTTGACATTTTGACTAAAGTCTGCGAGATTTTGACTAACAGGTTAACTGTGAAAAAATTTGTCAGCCATAGTCAATGTCGTTATTTTGCTGGCATAACATTTGTAATTTTTCTAAGAAAGATATATAGCCTAATATTCTTCCTCCACCCATTCTCTTGTAGCAGACAACTAAGATTTGTTTTTTTGGAAAACACATTTCGGTATCATTATGATGATGATGACACGCGCTTCTGTCATCCTGTATGAATATTTGATGATGTGCCACGAGTCATCTTGTCTTTCCTCTGACTGCCAAAGTCGTAACAGTGTGTGTATCAGTTGCCATGGTAACTGGCTTGATTTAAGGTACAAGATATTGAAAAGAATAATGGACTAGGGAAATAACTTGCGAGTCGCAGGGTAACCCAGGGCTAGTGCCTGTCACCTCGACTGTCACATTTCTACTCCACTCTCCAGGGAAATGATGATAAGGTTTAACTGTGTGATAATTCATGAGTTTTCCAGGATAACCTTTAGCATATAGAACCATGAAGTTATATTACATGGAATATTATGCTAATATAATTAATCATCACAGCCTGAAAGTCACAGATATTAAAAAAAATTCATCTTCAGAAACTTTGGGAGGATGGGAAAGATCATAGAAACTGCACTGCGCATAACTTGCTCTGGGATTTTTTGAATCACGGTTCATGTTGTTTGTGAGACCTCATCATGGTAATTGCAAATGACTTCAGAACTGGGTTCCTCGAATAATTTCGCAGTCTGCTTCAGTTATCTTAAATGTTTAAAGTTCAAAGTTTCTGCTACGAAACTGTCAGATGTCTGTTAGTTTTTGAAATTCTTTGAAAAGATGCGTCATCAGACATTGTGTGAGGTGTTCCTGGGAAGGAAAATGAGGCCGTCATGCGATAAAATGATTCCTCTAGGTTAGGTCACAACTTTGTCTATTCCTTTGATTTGTGGTCTCTTCCTTCTTTTTTTGGGCCTTCAATCTTTTTTGTATATCTTCCTTGTTATTTTTCTTCTTTTTGCAGTCTCGTCCTTCTTTTTATATTTTCGTCCTTCTTCTTGTAGTTTCTTCCTTCTTTTTGCATGAATTAATCACTGCTTATATGGCCTAGTGATATAACAGTTTTATTGAACTCATTTTTGTTGCAGAAGTAAGTTTCTTGAGCTCTAAATATCCATTACAAGCTGGGGCCTCAATTAAATTGATTTAGAGACAGCCATTATTGATTCTTATTTTCAAGGTCATTCTTGTCCCTGCCTTTAAACGACTCCAACCTCTGTTTTGATTGCAATTAAGAAAAAATTGGTATTGTAATTGTTCTACTTGACCAAGCTATGTGCTAGTTAGAGTGAGGCTACATATCAATAACAATAGTTACCCACTTCGTAAATATGGTAGAGGCCATGGAAATGAATTACATAAAAGACATTTCAGGTCAGTTCAGTTTATTACATAAAGGCCTAATACATGTTTATACATATACATTTATATGTCAAGATATTCACGTATCAATTGATACATTTTCAGATGAAAGTTCATCTGGGCACTAATGTAACAATCCGAATGGCGGCTGTCACGATGTGTGCGCATGCGCAAATAACTGGCCCTGTAATGGAGGGTTTTCGGCAGGCGGAAGTGCAAATTACTTTTACTTCCGGCGCATAAATGAACCTCTCTCAGCCATTTGGTCTCTTGCTTAATGATTATTTATTGTTCTGAATCGTGTTTACCTAACGAATCTAAAGAGGAGATTCGGTAGGGATTTAAGAGCAGAGCTTGATTGGGCAAATGCTGCAATGTTCATGCTGGCAGCATTTTATTTCCATGGAAACGCCCTGATGGTTGGCCATGAGCTGTGGTTATGAGTTTGTCAAAAGAACGCTGACACAGCACTAACATTGATTGTGACTCTTTTTGATTGGGTTTTTCCAGATTGTTTCTTATGTTGGTCAAAGACCATGTGATGTCGTTTATTATGCATCATCATAAGATACATTAAACAATTAATCATATCCGAACTTTCTACTACTTACAAAAAACACCTCCCAGAAACATTAAATTCCTGTATTTCCAATGGTAATTTCTAACAAACATTTTCATGAAGTTCAGCAAAAATATATAAAAGTTTAACATTAATTGAGTAATTATGAGTAATTATAAGTAATTTGCATTAGATTGCCAGTAATTTAAACAAATTAAACATATATCTAAAAAATTTTGTTGTTGACAGTTACATGATGCAGATATATTTTTTACTGGGTCAGATATTATTTTTCTATGTTGAGTGGCCTTAAAAATGGAGTTTAATGTACACCGCCCCTCTAGAAATGGGAGACCACATGAATATTTGGGAGATGGGGGCCCAACTCCCTGGTAGCGCGCTGGGCTTCCAACCACTGGGTCCCAGTTGAGCTTAAGTTGGATGGCTGTTTCATCCTTCATCTCATTGCCATGGTCCCTGCCTGTCCTAATCAGCTCATCAGGTGCAGAAATACAAGACGTAAAGCCCTAATCAACCCGCCCATCACATGAGCATGTACACAGTGGTCAAAGTCGTCTTATCTTTTTGGCGGGCGGTGTAGAATGGACATAGTATTTTTGGTGGGTGGTGTACAATGTACATCGTCTTGTAATATTACCAGACAGTTAGACCAGACTCCCGGCCTCAATAATCCAGGTAAATTAAGCACTCATGCAAACTTTGATATAATAAGTTTCCTAAGATCAATATTTAAACACATGAATCTTCCACATCAATGAGATTTTCAGAGATGAAATCATTTGTGGAGTATTATTAAATATTGTCTAATTAGATGTCTTGGGATTTTGCAAGCTATGAATAATCCCCACAGGATATCGTAGACATGAATTCTGTGGAAGGGAGATAATAAATTATTTATATTTATTTGGAACATTATATATGGCTTATGTAGATTGTTATAATATTATCTAAATTGTACTGAACTTATGAAATTGTACCTAATTTTTGTTTTATAAATGGCTGTGTAGATTTAAAGTATAATTTCAGTGAAATGGTTCAATTATTTAAAGTATAATTTCAATAATACGGAGTAGTGGTTTAGCAAATTGTATTTGTTGTTTATAGTTTAAGGTGAATAAGAAAGTAAAAAGACAAATCGATAATATAAGTTAATTAATAAATAGATAAATAAATAAATAATAATTGGAAGCAACTGAGCATTACCAGATGAGGCCCTTGATTTTTTTATTAGGGTTAAAAAATGCATGTAAAATATAAAATTTCAGATTCTTGTTGTGGTATCCCCCAGATGTTTTCATTTAGGCACTCTGAAGAAAACTGCAAAATTACAGCTTCCTAGCAAGCATTTAAAAGGTTGCTCAATGGACGGACATGTCACCATGCATCTAATTCATAATGTTTATTAGGATGTCTTATTTGAGAAAAAGACATGTTCCCAAGAAAAAATATGAGATAAATTACCTAATTTGCATAAAAAACGACTGCCAACATGTGGCAAAACAAATATCTCATCTCCTAATTGACAGATTTGAATGTCTTCAAATGCTAAAATGAAAGGAAACCTACAGAATATAGAAAATTCACAAATTAATACTTTTTATACAGCAAAAAATATCTTGACATGCACATTTTGTTGAATGAAGGTACATTTGAGTGTGCATTCTGTTAAGTGGAGGATAGATTCCAATAAAGGTAAACCATCATGACTCAAGTTCACTCTTTGAATCAGGTTCAGAAACATCAGTTATGTACTCGTACATATCAGCTGCATAAATTTCACCTTCATTATAATTGGCTGGACACTAACTTCAATTCAATTAACTTGTGGAAACTAGGACCTTTCCTTCCACCATAATATTTGTCGGAAATGTGTTGACATTCATTTCCATCCCACCATGAGTTCAGCTTATGTCATGTCACCAGGGGCAGTTGATAAAACCAAATTGATGATCGAAGTTCTGGTCAAACTTACGATCACTTGAGAATGGATTGAGGACCAGTATTAGTTCATTTCACTTGTGTACATCATAATGCGCCCTGTTGCATCAGCTGCTCCAGATAAAGATTTTGAATTGCTCCAACCAGTTGCCTCCTACCAAGATGTAATTTAAAAGTCTCTGTAATAAAGGCTCTATCAAGACATTCGTTAAAATTGCTCACATTAATTAGCATTCTTTGATAGCTTCCGATGACAACATACGTCATTCAGTAAAACCATAGATTAATCGTATTATGATTTCTCTATGGTGAAGCTGAGCATTGTGGGTGCCCTTGATTGCTACAGATTGTACGTTCAAAACCAAGCAGATATTTAAGTCCAAAGTAGTTACTGGAATGACTGTTGCTGATTTTTTTAACCTCCTCAACCACACACTTCTTTGATTCATGAAGCCGCCATGTGACTTAGGTAAATCAGTTAATCCAGAGAAACTCCCAACAATATTGAATGCCAAAAGTTGAAAAGCTGTAGTTAGTTAACAATAATTCAGATTCAGATAAATAAAAGCGTCGCTCTAAGTATCCAAATGCCAATATAGGCTGTGCCTCGAATACATTAGTGATGCAATCCAAGCGACACTAATTACTGAGGAATGCTGAATTTCATTTTCATCCAGAACAAGTTGAAAACAGTGTTTTTTAAGTTTTAAGTTTCTGCTTGCATCGATGTTGTTTAAATGAAGGCTTAGCATTTGAAGTATCCAAATTGCCTATTTGTGAATGATTGGTCATTTACTTCTCATGCCCAGCTTAGCAAGCAGGACTCGAAAAATGAGCGATTTATGTCATAAAATTAGGGGGGGGGGGGGGTACCATGTCAACTTTTCTAACATTTACATTTTTGGCCCGCCCTAATATACAGTATAAAAGGTCAACGTTTTAAGGCAACCTTGACCTTTGAAACAGGTCTCTATTAATGACCAGGCGTGTATTCGAGAAAACCTGATATTCTGTAAGCCTGCATGCCTAGAAATCCCCATGAGTGCAATTATGAAACCACAACAATTTCATCTGCCAGTTTCAAGACGCTTCACATGGGATTAGAATTTCCAAGACAAATTAGTTGCATTTCACTAAACGAGAGAGGTTTTTTTTTGTTTGATTGAAAACAAATGTGCAGCACAATGTGAACTGGATGGTAATGACAGGAAATAGGAAGGTAGGTCCAATGTAAGTGAATGACAGAACTAAGGAACGAAAATGCTATAGCAAAGATAGGCTGTGGCATTTTTTATTTTTTATTTTAGTAGTGGGCGGCTGACTTCCTTTAATTAGTTTTTGATTGAGCAGCTGGGTGGCCTAATGGTTGGGCATCTGCCGATTCCATATTGGCCAGCTCTGCTGAAGGTCTTGGGTTCGATCCCTGGCCCGGGCACTCTTCATGAGCTACATCCTAGCTGGATGTCGATCGCATGAGACGTTATATCGGAGGTGACTTGTACTCGGTGTCTATGCTGAGACAAGTAAAAGACCCCACCCATGTGGACCCCCAGCCTTATAATTTCATCATTATGCCTGCCTCTGGCAGCTGATCATACAAGCTGACTAAGCTTCAGAGCCAGTAGTATTGACACATTGGCATTGAGATCCATCACTTAAGTGTCATCATGCTGATTAATACATATTTCATTTAAACTTTACACAGTACATAAATATAATTTTGATGTTTTTGCATTATGATATATAATAATGCACAAAATACTAAGAAAAGAAAAGGCTAGTCAGCTACGATGCGACCAGCAGGCGAAAGTCTTGGCTGTCTAGTGTGAGCCACTGGTGTCCCAAAGGAGCTAGAGTGTTGGAATGTATTATATCTGCGGTTGGAAACATTTCTTCTCGTGCACTTTGCTAATGGGTTCTGGTCATGCAAAGGCTTCGGTCTTGTTAGATGCTAGAAGCTGACTATAATTGTGTGGTTCAAATGGCAATTGGCTGAGATATTGGCTTCATTGAGGCCATTGGGGTGGGGTTCCCCTATATCGGTGAAAGGTGTGTAGAACTATATACACTGCAACAGTGCAACCTCCCATTAAAGAGCACCTCATTATTGAGACCATGATTCAAACCCAGTTTTTGCTTTCCATCTCTCTACTTAGCCAAGTAAATGCTGTGTCAAGGTGGTCTATATGGTGAGGTGCCACTTATTGTATTGTATTATATTATATTGTATTGATCTGAAGCTTAGACAGCTTAATGACCACCAGTCAGAGACTGGTAATGATGATGTGCTGTCGGTCCATTTGTTGTTTGATGATGTCCAGTTTTTGTTTGATGATGTGCTCTCTGTCCAGCTGTCTGTCTCGCTGATGCGTTGTCTGTCTCCCTGGCTGCTTGTTGGTATCTACCCCTACGCATGATTACCCCCATTCGCAGGCTGATGAAGTAATGGAATTGTGTGTGTCTGCGGGGGTTGGGCAGTGATGAAGAGGACGTTGACCCGGGTGATGGACGTGACGGGCTGGGTGTGTCTTCGCCACCCACTGAGGCTGTCAGCCAAATCAAGCAAACGTCTGTGGCTCCAGGTTTGCTGCTACAAGCTACTGAAGGTTTGCCAGAAAACAGAGGGACAGCTTGCTGCAGACAGACAGGCCATGTTGCTGCAAGGCCTGGCCTCTGTAAGTGCTAACAAGACAGGCCAAGGGCATTCAAGGTCAGGGAGGACATTAGGTGCTCCACCAGGGACCTGTGAGGTCATACACTCTTGTGGCTGCAGTCCACTGCCCCAGGCCTCTCCTTGTAGCTGTGTGGACTTGTCAAAGACAGCAATGGGCTTAGCAGCCCTGCCTCAGGCACCCTGGGCTTTCTCTGTGCAGTCTTGTATAACTGACACATACTGGGTGTCTTTACGTATTGTGTCATGTTTCTAAGGCAAGAAAAAGAGGCTGTGATTTTTTTTTCGGCTTACGAGAATTCCAATCGTGTACACGAGCAACGTATAACGTGTCGTCCGCGCTCAATTCTCATGATTCTACACTAGTCAGTTTGTAGCTTGCCAACATCCAAAGATATTTACACAGCGTAGAGAGATTGATTGAAATATTTGTAGATACAAAATAACAGGAAATTATAAAAAAAGTCAGTTTGAGTAAATGTAATTGTTAAAATAGAGACTTTCCACTTAAATCTCCTGTAATGCTCAGGGTTGCTGTGTAACAAATAGCAGAACTAAGACTGTGGTAGACTGGAACTGTATAATTATACAGGGGAGGTGAGCAGAGACACATTTGGACGGAGTAGAGGGACTCATCACCATGTAAATAAGGTGACAGCATGGACAGATGGCACAGTAATAGGCAAGGACTGGCAATTTGTTCTCAGCACGTTATAACACTCACATATATAGGAGGCAGAGTTGCACCCTGTGGTACAATGTCTTTCCTTTCTTTATTGCTGTGTTGAGTAGGCCACAAGGCTTAACATGCAGACTGGAAACCAAGTGCATGTCTGCTGGAGTCCTATTTTAACACGTACTTGGTTCCTAACAACCATTCTTCTAAAACTTTACGCTGGAGGATTTCCTCGCTGAACCCCAAAGATTTGTTGTAGCGACTGAATAAGGCTGGCTATGTTTGGCATCCGTGACTAGTCACTTTAATTGTTATATATGGTACAATGCTGGGGTTATGTAATGAACCATACCATATATATTTTTCTCCGAATGTTACGCGTACTTATAATATATTGTAGAAGTTTTCATCAACTTTGGTTGTCGTCATATTGAGTATATGACTTGGTATGATTTGTAAGAAAACATTACCGGTAGAAAAAAGAAGCAACTGAACTTTCAAATGTGAGATATAACTTGCAAAGGAAAACAACTAACAAGAAAAACAAGAAAAAATTAAAGTATAAAATAACACCAATTTGCTTCTCACACGAGTTTGCAAAATGTTGTACTCTTACTTAGGCCATATCAACTCTGCCCTTGCATTCGACGATGATGCATCTTTTTAAATCAGAAGATTATTGCATGGTTTCTTCAACAATTATGGCGCCAACTTCTGTGACATTATTCACAGCATTCACTCTCATTTTGTCACCAAGACTTGGTTATTTTTCATCGTTCGACTTTAGGGTCTTGGGTTCGAATTCAGCCCACATTGGAAAGTTGCTTCATAATTCGTCTCATTACCTTGCACCTGGCTGACCAGCTCTATCTGTTGCAAAAGTATGGGACGTAAAGCCTGTCTCACCCGCCCACCTGATTTTTATGACAGTGGAATGTACCTCTTTTTATGGAATAAGTAACCTATAAGATGTATCAAAGATCAACTTTTTATAAAATTGATGAGGAAGACAAAACAAATATGATGAGTCATTACCTAGACAGTCTCTTTCTCTTGGGCGTGGCCTGCCCTTTGTTGTAGCATAATGACTGTCTTTTTCACCATTCACCTGAATATTCCTTTGTTCAATTTTCTCTTGCATGGCTTCTTTGGTCTTGGGGTTTCATAACAGGTGATATGATGCATTATACACTCTAAGCAAAGTGTCGTCAAAATTACTAGAGCGTAGTCATATATGACACTCTGGGTGCTGTTGGCCAATTTCATTTTTGTATGTCGTCTGTCAATTAGCATTACACATCAAATGTTCGAATCTGCTGGTCATGTTAACCTATAAAGAAAGCTACCATTACTTATCGTCATACTGGCAGTCTGTAATAGGAGTCAAGGTTGAATAAGGTTGTTAATTAATTGTTCCCAATTTCAGAAAAGAAAAAAAAACTGCACAGTTTTAGAACACACGTAAAACATGAAACCTTATTTCAAGATGGTACCCAGTAGTTAACGTAGGGTTGTCAAAATGACTATAGGGTATTAATATATGGCACCCACTAATGAGCAAGTAGTCATACTGACTACCTCTCAGCATTTTAGTGATCCCATACTTTCTTTTAAAGGATTTACACCATGTGGTAGTGATAAGTACACAGTACTACATACCACACTCATCTTAATGACAAGTTTGAGCACACCACAGAACCAGTGTCTTCTCTAACGTCCGTGCCTGTATCCTCTGAAGTCCGCGACCATTTTTGGCCTATCAGGAGCCTTCTTTTGGGCAATTGAGCATACCCATGCAGCCAGATTTAATGTATTACTTTCTTATTACTGTATTCGGTGTTGTTCAATGTAAAATCACCAACTGTGTGTAAATACTAAGGGCCTTAGTTAGGGGACTGACACAGGATAAGCTCCTCGAGCTTGTCTGAAAGCATCTTTAATTAGAACAAGACTGTTTGCAGATTCTGTGGCACAATGGACTCCAGGAGTGATCCAATTGTCTAATGAGGACACTTCTAAGAACGAGGTGACTGCCAGGCACTCATAATGACCACAGCTAATGATCTGCCCTCTGGCGTTTTCTTCTCATGTGCTCAGATTATACTTCCGATCTCAGATGTTGGAACAATGATTCTGTAGGAACCCTGTGAAAAATTGGTGGATTGTAGCGTAAAATATGACTGGAACCAAAAATTGCAGGTGTAGATTTATGTAGTTTATTGAGGGGTATTTTTCAAGAACTTTGACTCAGATTTCTCACAGTTTTCAAACAACACTTGAGAAGTAAAAGTTGGAGAACATCCTCAATTTAATGAGTGATTTAACTGGATGACTGAAAACATTTACACCCTTCGAGCTATCCATTGATAAGGCATGCATTACCAAAGGTACGGCTAAGCATGCTACATATGGTCCAGTAACAGTTCTTGTCAATTCTGACTTGCTCATTTTCTTCATTGAAAGCGAAATAACTGTGACAAATATCTGTATTATAAGTATGGATGTTTGTACTGTTATTCTTGACAACATAATCTCATTCCTGTTCTAAATGTCATTTTCCTGAACCATCCTTTACAGTTGAGGAAGAGGCAATTCCCATGAATAAAAGATCCAGCCATATTTACAATTAGGTGCTGTGTGGATGTGACAAAGATGATATATTCTGTCTGTTCCTCAAGCCAATGAATTATACAGTCAAAGGTGATATGGTGGGGAAGATGCATGGGTCTCTGCAGCAGCCTGTCTCAGACACATGAAGCAGAACCATGCATAAAACATAAATTTATTATCAAATTTACACGATTTAATACAGCCACTTCAAAATAAGACCATTTGAGCATGAAAATTACTAGTAGTCCAAAGGTTCTGATGTTTTTGTAGGGTGTTGTAGTTCCGTGTGTCACGATGTCAATGATTAAGAAGTATGTAGGCAATAGTGAAAGTAATTACCACTCCCTGGATGTAAGCATCTTTTCATACACATTGTTACTGTGTTCATTCATTGTTGGTTTGCATGAGTTGACTGGACATAAGATGGCAGCAGGAGGGATTTGGTCGTGACTACCAGCGGACAGCTGCAGCCAGATTGTCTTGCATGGTCTACATGTAGCCATGTATAGCTTATAAAGGACTGAACAATATTTGGGTTGTACTGTCAGTTAATTTGGTTTGATAAGAAAATGTTTCTATACAATGACAGTAGCATGGCAACTCCACATAATATTCGGGATGGACATTCCACAGTCATACAGTCAATTAGGCTATCTTTCCGTATTGGATTTATATGGTGTTGGAGGAAACGTAATAGCAATCAGGCACAGAAACCCTGTTGCATCCAGAAATAGTCTCTACCTCTCTTTATACCTCTCAGCATTGCTCAGAGGGGTTAATGTTGCTCTAGCAAATCCTTTGGGCTCTTGTCAGCTATCTGTCTTGTTATTATTTGTCGACATGTCAGCAATTGGCTGAGAAAGTGCCCACTGAGCTGTATGTCCTACTGAGCTGCTATGGATGCTGTGTTGTCTGCCACTTTTATGTGTTTGCCCTATGTAGGAGACCTAGCATGTCCTCTCTTATTGCTCTCCACAAAATGGGACCATTCTGGGGTTGACTGTATAAGTGCCTCTTCATCTGCTCAGTGCTCAACAAGAAAGATAATATGACCATTACCTAAAATATAACACTGCATGGAATACAAAACTTCTATTTCATTTATATTTTGTAATTTGTTTGCTTAAAAGATGTGGGTTATCTCAGCAAATAGAGCCAGAAATATTTCTCACTGAGCAACATGTATATATGTACATCCCATATATATGAACATCCCCAAAGACAACCCAATTTATATATGGACGATGTTTATGCTTATATACTCAAGGTTGCGTTGAACATCCTTGAGATAGACCGAAAAAATGCTGTCATTTTGCACGCCCGCCGATAGGCAGTTTGTCGGACTATCCTTAAGATAGGAAATAAGGTATTTTTCCCAATATATCCTTAATAAAGGACGATCATTTCATTATGCACTTACTTATATGTATAATGCCAAGTCCTCCAAAAACTAGTGATAACATTTCCAAGTAATGGAGGACACGGAAATTGTGTGTCTATCGCCAGGAAGAACAGAACCAATCATAAAAGCATTTCTAAGATTCACATGATGCTCATGGAATAAACAAAAGAAGGTCACAACTAAAACTAAGACCACCCTTGGAAACCACTAAAATATTCTTAATATTATTATGAAGTGAAATAAGTAATAGTTATATCCCTCATAGTCGGGAGTTAACTAACCATTTGATTGGCTTTATCCCAACGCCGAAGGCTGAGGGCTATAAGCAACAAAAATGTTAGTTAACTCCCGACTATGAGGGATATAACTAACTTATACTCCATTAACCGTATTTAATGATTTGTTTGATTGTTTGAATAGTTTGACTGCTTTTACATTACGCAAGAAAAGCACTGTTTGCACTCACGTGGGAGATAACCAACATTTTCTTGGGTTGGTTATATTCCTGTCAGAACAACAGGAAAACAATCTTGGTGGAGGTCCCAGCAAAGTGGTATTAAAAATGGTACTTTCATTAAATGTTCTTACTTAAGGGGCTTCCTCTGTGAACGTACATTATACCTGAAGCGCAGAGAGTTTCTCCTTATACTTGGTGAGCCTTGAGGCATATTGGGAGGCACAGATTGCCCAGGACACTTAGCTGGTCCAGGCTGATATGACACAACCCAGGTCAGGTGGCTGGGAAGGACAGGGACACCTTGCTTAACCCCTGAGTGATGGAGCACCTTCTCACTTTCCTCTTACTGAAAACTAGATTTGTGTCAGATGCATGTTTAGATATATAGCATTTAGTAAATAGTTAGTACACCCTTGTTAAAAGTGCTGATATATTACTATGGTAGTTAAATATTTTTGAGCCTGTAGCTGTGTTGAGGTTATCTGAAATTAACATTGTCTATAGATAATTTATGGCACAGAATGAAATAAAAGTTGACCAATGAAGCAAGATTACAAAATTATACATGTGTTTAGCATGGTGATTGTAACACCAAAATAATTATTACATAATTTTGTTGAATAATTATATTAAAAAAAACATGGGAGTTACAGACCAAATCTTAATTATCAAATCAAACTACGATGTTTAGTTCGCTAAGAAGTTAATACATGGTATTTTTAGAGATGGGAGCCAATATGTAGAGATGGGAGCCAATATGTAGGTCTGTAATTGGGTCTGACGTCAAATCTATGCATAATGGGGTCTTGTTTTGCAACCCCCGTGATTAAGGTAGACAGCTAACCCAATTTGGATGTGTTAATTATCCTTAAATATTGTCATATGGAAGCTACTAACAGCGGACACCATATTGTCAGCTGACAAGTATTAATGCCAAATAAATCCACATTGATCCCAAGTCGTCCGCCTTATTTGCTTCAAAGCCCAATTATTTTAGCATCCACATTGTTTAGGCAAGGACGCAGATTGTCAAGCCCTATTAAACTGCGTGTGTGTTTTGTCTGCCATCATTGGGAAGAAAAATCAGGACATTTTTCAAAGTGTTTCATGAACTGCCACCATTAGGCTTGAGTGGGCTGTTTTGTGGCGGCTGCTTGGTGGAAATTGTCTGAGGTTTTGAATCAAAAATGTTATTTTATATTATACCATTACGGTGGGCATGTTTGCTTGATTGGAGAAATGTCCTCAGATGGGATATGAAAACTATAAATGAAGTATGAAATGATTCTGCATTGCATTAATTAATTCAGTTATCTGGTTGGGACATAATAAGTTATTCATCTGTCCATTATCCATGTGCTATTTGTGCTTGCATGAATGAATGAATGAATGAATGAATGAATGAATGAATGAATCAAACAATCAATCAATCAATCAATCAATCAATCTATAACAGTTCATACTACTAACAAAGTGGCAGGTACACTGTGCCATGACAGCCTCAAGAAAATATGTAATGAAACACAGAATTCCTGTTATCCTATTTTATGATAGTGACACCTTGAAAATGTTGTATACATGCTCTCTCCATATTCCCCCAAGCTTTTGGTGATAGGCATGAGCCCAAAAATCCTCACTTCCAGTTTCCAACTCAGCACCAATTCTAACACCAGATAATGGAAAAATCACATGATATGCTTCAATTCATTTGAAACAGAGATATGCACGCAATTACTGTTTCAAACGTAGGTTTCAGAGGAAAAAGATAGCTTGTTGTATGGTTGTGTCTTATTGTTGTTATATAAAATAATTGTGGTATTAATATTGCCATGGATTTTGTGTACTTTGTCATAGACTATTGCCAGATATCATTCCAAATCGGCCAGCGTTGTTTGAATATTATTTTATGCTTTCTGGGTTGTTTTGACTCCCACTGTCAGAAATGCAAAACTAGATACTGTGTAGATGTTACAAAAGTAATTGAAAGTATGACTGTCATCAGAGATGGTAAATTTCAATGCTGAAGGGGAACATTGAGGAAGTTGAGGCGGGGTTGACAGCTTAAGGGGAAGAGGCTGCTTGTTACCCAAGCAGAAAGCACTCATTGTTTCTCTTAATGATAGCCAGGGGGCTCTGTCGTCGCTGCATTCATTGTTAACGACCTCCCATTGTTCCTCAAATTCCAAATCATGCCAGCCCTGGTATTTTCATCTCATGCATATGCTAATTAGTACCTAGTTAAAAAGTGTTACAATATTATAAAATATGTTTTTATCCATTGTTATTTGGAAAGAAGCCAAATAGTGTTTTCCTCTATTAGCGAGCGCATTGATGGCATATCTGCACATTTTATCAATTTTAAGAATTACAGACACTTTGACAGCTAGACAGACAGAAAAAAAGACAGACAGACAGACAGCAATTAAATACTGCATCTTTCTTTCCACCTTTCATCGGTTGTGTAAGGATAAACAAAATAGAAAAATGTTTGTTGATGATAATTATTGGCCTCTTTTTATTATTATTAAATTGATATGCTTTTCTCTTACAGCTGGACAAGGTGGGGTGTTTAAATTTCTATTTAAATGCTTAGAAAATTATTTTTTTAACTTTTTCTTCTGTAGCTGGATGTGCTTAATGGGATATGGTAGTTTTATGTATATTTCAATCACATTAGTGATTTATATTTAGTTAATTTATAGGTAAGAGAATATTCTAATCATTTCACTATAATCATAACAAATTAGACTACTAATTGTTACTGATTTAGAATGTTTGACATATTTATTAGATTGCTGGAATGATTATACTGTACTTATGTAGTTCTTTATGATTTTGAATATTTAATTGTTTCATTGCACATGGCTAGTTATTTGCGGGCATTTTGTTCTACTTAGAATTTATTTTAGATGTCACATAATCACTTATTTTTCATTCTATGCAATCCTATGTAGTATAGACCATGCATTTACTTCTAATAATGCACTTGTCAAGTTATTTATTCTTTTCACTTTTAAAACTTGATTGTTGTCGAAGTAGCCTTTAAGATTGAGTATTGTCAAAAATTATGTGGATGTCTTGATAATCAAGAGCCATATATGACTCTTTAATGGTTGTTGTTGTTATTGTGGGATCCACATAATTTTATAAAATGCTTAATTTACTTTGTGACATTATTGTAAGCACAATGAAATAAAATGTAATTTTATGGTGTACGTAAATGTTCATATTTCAATTCATATTTCAATTTCTCTGAATGAACTTTTGAATTTAGCATAAAACGTTTCTAGTCTATGGTTATTTTAAATTTTCCTGAAATATTTCAGTCAAATGGTCAATTACTTATTACAGGTTATGTTTCCATATATAATGAAGTAAAACCAGAATTTGTTTTCTAGCGTTCACACTTTCACGTATAAGAGCTAAGTATGACCACCTATGAAACATTTTGTTTACTCGTGGTCATCCTTGGCTATACGTGATTCACTCTCGCCTGTTTTACGTATACTCGCGCTAAGCCGTAGGATGCTCCTGGTTGCGCTTGACCACTCACGAGCATACGTTAAAAGGGGAATTTTTTTTAAACGTGTTTAAAACTTTGGACGTTCTACGAGTGATTGTTTACGTAACTTGCTCGGGGGTCCATCGGCGAGCGTCCTACGTACGTTCTGCGTATGTTCTACGTACGTACGTGGCCAAACGTAGCCAAAGGCAGCCATACGTAGCCATACGTTGCCACAGTTCATCCGTATATACTCGCCACTCACTCGTGTCCACTCGTAGAATGCTCGTAAAATTATCGGCGGACGTCTGTCGCCCGTCCGTCGTCTTTTGCGAGCGATCTATGAGTGCCTACGAGTGCCTACGAGTGCCTCACGGATGCGTCAAGGGTGCCCCATGGATGCCTGACGATGGACGTTTGGCGAGCCTTTGACGGACGTTCGGCGAACGTTTTAGGGACGTCTAACGAACGATCTACGATTGCCCCACGTACGCTCTTAGAAAGAAGTTATACGTGATAAACAGAGCCACGAGTGAGCACCTAAAGCCAATTTTTGACGTAAGTGGACATACGTCGGTCATATACGTGATAGTGTGAACGCCCCTTAAAGCTCACTCTGGCTGAGTCTAATCATATAATATTCAACCCTCGCACTCTTGAATGGATCAAATATCACATTTAATTAGTTTTCCAAATGCTGATGACTGAAAACAAAGCAGATCTAGCAAGCAGGCTCCTGTTTGCTGGTGGACTCTTGATCAATGATCTGTCTCTGAAATTCTAGCATAATTAGTGGATCATTTCTCTTTGTTTAAGCTTCTCTATTTACATTTGTCTGACAAGCCACTATTAATTTGTTGTTTGCTCTCAATCCATATGCTTTTAAATAAAGATTGTAATTGATTTGAAATATGTTTGTCCAAGCCCCAGAATTTGAGAATTCTGTTAGCTGTTGAGTGCAATTTACATACCAAAGCAGTTGTATTTTCCATGATATAAAAGAAGCATCGTGGCATATTTTGCAGACAATGATGTGCTTGTCTATTTCGATGACAGATTTAGTTCAATGTCACGCATGTGCAATTAACTTTGACGAAATGATGTAATTAAATTAGACCTTTTAATTGTAAAGTTGTTTTATGAGATATGGACAACAACAAAAAGACTGAGAGAAAAAAAAAAAAAGAATAACAAAATATAATAAAAACTGCATAGCATATTTGTACTTTCTTAAATGGATTTCTTCTGAGCTCTTATCATAATTTTTTTTTTAAATGGTGATCTCTCACTCATATAAGATAAGCTGGTGACTGTTTGAGTTGCCTCATAGAGATTTTGCTCACAAGGGATAACAGTGCTATAATAATACCACTGTGACTAAAACAATTTTTCAGGCTATTATCAATTTAATTCAAATGTGAGTTTGCTTACAAAAAACTAAGACTGTAGAAGAAAATATAATAGATGAAAGCTGTGCCATAATTCAGATCTTAAACTTGCGTCATTGCTTAGGAGCAAAAACTCAAGCCGCCTATTTTTAGTCGGTAACTGTTTGAAGCAGGTTGCAAAATACTGTTGGTTAGGACCCACCATAAGGAAAAAAAACATATAAATTGACTAGCTGGTTCAGCTGCTGGTGCTGGCTTCAAGGGCCTTTAAACATTTATGGGGGTCGAAGGTGTGAGTAGCTAAGCCGATTGCCTTAATGGCCAGAATGAATTGCTGGATGCACGCGATTAACTGCTCTGTGTACATTTCACCAATTCACTTTGAAGCCGAAATCTTCAAACCGTAGCGTGTTTGCCAGCAGTAACTGAGCCAACCGGCTTCCTTCTCTGGTTTTCTCTTTCTTTCCATGCTTTTATTTTCTTCTTTTGATTTCTTATGAGGCTCCCATTGTTGCCGCCCGCGCCCGGTGAATTTACCGAATAAATAGCTCCGACTGAATCCAATCATGTCATGATCTAATTTTCTTGTTGCGGAAGGCAAATTGTATGTTTATGAAATAATAATTGTTTCCTTTTCTTCTCGAAGAATGTTTACATACAAGAACCATCAGTAGTTAAGCGTAGCAGTTAAGTTTTCGACAAGAAAATCACTCTCTATATAAGTCGGAGTACAATTTAACTTCTTGTATGACTACAAATACTTTTAAACGATGAAGCTCTTTTTGTTATGACCCGGAGTAACAGCTGTTTATATCCAGGTATCCAAGGAGTGCAAGTAATTACAGTAAATAAATGGCATTACAAAAGAACTGGCATAGTTGTGTGTGCCCTTAATAACTGTCATCAGAATGTTCTATACAAAATTGAGGGCCTTGGTTACAGTAATGGCTATTCTATCTGTGCCAATTTGCCTTCAATTAAGTCTAATGCGGCCCATAACGGTCAATATGCCAGCTAATATGGGATCATAACTCCCACTTACATGCACAATGGTTTCCCCATGCTTATGCCGATACATTCGTACCTTACAGCCATACAGTGGTGCAGTGAGTTTTCGCACAGCATGTATATCCTTTTCATTGGATATTATTTGTTTAAAAACTGAGACATTTAAGACTAGTCAAATTGGCAAAGTTTCCTTGACCCTATAAACTTATTCAAAAGCTCAGCCGTTTCATTTTTGCAAAATTACATCGACTCTACAGTTCTAAAATATTGAACTTAGCAATGGACATATTTAGTTGAATCATCCATGTATCTATTCATTTTTATCAATGTCCTTGCGAATCACTGAGAAGATTAACTACAGAAATTTGAAATAACCTAAGTATTGAAGTATCGATCAAGTTTGAACGCTATAGTTGATGGAAACCAATGGACAGTAATGCAATCAATTAAATTCATTGCAGTATAACCATGCTAACACGAGCGCTTCACCACATTTTAGAGCCTTATTTATAGAAATAGACTATACAACGGAGGTGCAGAAATACAGCTGTGTAAGAATCTGAAGGACAATATTCTCCAGATTCTTACACAGCTGTATATGAAACTACCTAATATTTAACAACAACATGGTCAACACAGTGATTCTCAGTAAGTGATGAACAGCTTGATTTGACCTACTTTTCCAAAATGGATCCTCTGATGCAGCCATAAGCAGAGAGATGTTTAGGAAGAGCCTGTAATAACAAACCTTGTTTACACAGTCCACTTGTAATAACATAAACATTGGCAGTGTTGCTGAAGGTGAAAGCTGCCGACCAACTCAATATGACTGGACACAACCACAGAGTAATAATACCCAGAGAAGACAGTGTAATTGAATCAATGTACTAAGCGCGTTCAGGGTTGGCGATTCACTGTATGACAGGCCATCAGTGACGCTTTCATATCAAAGAAAGAAAGAATTTGTTCATTTAAATGCACAAATGAAAATCCAATAATTAATGTTATAGATTTATCAGGAAATGAAATCACGAAAACAAATTTTAAATCTCAGGATTGGTGTTTACAGTAATGTTAAACACCACACACAGAAATATACGTCACAATAACAATCGCATTGAAATCACTGGCTATTGTAATGATTATGACGTCACCAATCGTAACGGACGCCATCCTGCGGTCTGTGACACTGATTAAATAAAGAATGAATATTAAAATGCTGTTAATATTCACTGAATATTATTCAGTGTTATAATTTGTAGAACATGTTTAATTCTAATTGTATTGCTTGTGATATTGCAAGTGCGATCGCAATTTTGTATAAAGCACATTTGATTATACAGTTATTAACGGCACACTCAACTATGACAGTTCCATTGTAATGCCATTTAATTACTGTACATGTAATTACTTGGTTCTGCCTACTTACGCTTTGCCTACATGGCCAAATGTGCTATGTGCGTTTTCCATGTGTTTGAATAAACGCATGGTTTTCACCTCATTTTAATTAGGCAAAAACCATGCGTTTTCCATGCGTTTATCCTTCTCATGGAAAACGCACATGGCACATTTGGCCATGTATTAGAAGCATATGCTACCTTAAAACTATATTTACAGTCATAACTTAACCTATAGTCATCTTAAAATGCAATATCCCAGCTTCCTGGCCTGGAGTACACCACTGGTATAGCCTCCAACTAACACTGCAGCCTGACCATTTTTATTATGCACGACAGGTGTTTTGGAGAGCAGCTGACCAGCTCAAGTTCCATATAATATTATCAAGACCCCTAGGTTATTCCTGTTCCTGGAGAACTGGCCAGTTTTCAGATGCCTTTTTCAGGGTCGAAACACCCACGTAATATAAAATATTAAGCACTAATACCAAAAGCGAACGACTTAATATATATAGAAAATAAAATAGAAACAAATTAAATATTAAAAAATATGCTTTCAAACTACCTACCTAAAAATGTTTAAATGCAATTCATTTTTTTAATTGGATGGCACAGTGACCAACTCGTAGGTTTGCTTAATTATTTGCCAAGTAACACACCCCTGCATAGAATTGATTGTGAATTTAATTAAGAAACTTAGATGTCAGTAAAATAACCACGTAAATATTACTAAACTGAAGGAAATCTTTTATCATTTAGGCTCGTATATCTTGATGTAAGTGTGATAAACACAAGCAATAGACTATCTAGGTCACCTAATGCTGATGAGCCTTGTTTATCCTCAGTAAACTCGTAACCCTAGACTTCTCTAGCATCCTGCCATGTAATCACTAAGTGACTTAGTACCCAGAGAAACGTGAGTAGAATACGTACAATTTCCACACTTCCTTAAAATACAGGGCTTAATGAGACAGTGCACACCTTCCTTTGAATACATGGTTTACAGCCAATTGCATAGACTTGGAACTGAACTCCAGAGGACGTCATGTGAATCCAGGACTCCCATTGGCCAATGAAGTCTCTCAGCCAATAGGAGACCTAAATTCACATGACGTCCTCTAGTATTTAGTTTCCAAGTCTATGAAATTGACCGTAAATTGACAGATCACCCCTGTCAGTGACTTGGTTTAAAATACACTGCTTCATTGCAGAATGAAATTATCTAACGACTCTTTGTTTTTAATCTGAAAATAGTAATAAATGCTTGCCATGTTTAAGCTTCCCACAAACATCTTGATGCCAGGACTTGTGAAAAAATTAATTTCAATTAGAAGATGTCCTTGTGGAAAATCCCTTACCAGATGTTATTCTAATCTATTGGCGGTATTTAAATTCATGTTTTAAAAGCTCTAAAAGAGATATTAACATTTTCGGCTCATTGCTAAATACATGTTTTTGCATCTACTTCAAGATTTGCAATCTCATATTGGCTGGGGGACCTTGGGGCTGCATTTTTCTGATTAATTACTAAGATGTACATGACGCGCTTTCGTAAATATCCCCTCGGGCGATTGTTTAGTAAAAGGCTCAGGAAGTATAGAGAACATTTCATTTAAAAGCCTTGAATTGTCAAAATAACAGTCTTTAATTGTCTTACCTATGTGGTGGAGGGCACGCTTGTGACTTCTGTATATTAACAAAAAAATAATGAGGTTTGGACTGAAATTATTGTAATTATTTTATATCTCTGTAGCTGATAGTCTTTGTTTTTTTATTTAAACCAAAAATTCCATCCTGGTTTTGAGACTAATTAAGTATTAAGGATCTAACTAAAGGTTAGACAGGTTAGAAATGGCTACAATTAATTAATAGATAGATATTTCAAGTCTCGCCCTGTGCAATGATAAAACACAGAATAACATTGTAAAAACACTTTAATCCGAGTTGAATGATTTCTCACTTTCTTCATCTGGTTATTTCAGGACATGGACTGTCTGGACATTGCTCTCATCCGGGACACCAGAACAGGAAGGAATGCCAGAACACCAAAGGTCAGTAAAGGTCATTTAAGGTCACGTGATATTTCAGCATGTCCCTTAAAAACGACATTCACTGCACGTGCTCGACCCTTTTCCCAGGAGTGCAGAACTCAGCTGTCGTGCTGAACCACAAAGTCGATTATCTTAAAACTGTTTATTCCTGAGGCACTGAATGCTGAGTGGAGTGTGAAATGGCCTGTTGGCCATACTATGAGAATTCCGGAAGTCTCTATGGTGCTTAAAAACAGGCAGGAAAATGTCCCACCCATTGGTAAATATGTACCACGGTGCCTTCTAGCCATATCATCTCATTTTACTATTGTCACTACATTATATAACTGAGAAATGAAATTTAATCCAAGTTGATTTAAAATAAAAACACATAAAATAAGAATACATTCATATTTTTTAAAGATTTGTGTGATAGGGGAAAATACATTGCATTATTCTGTCATAGCATAGACGATTATCCAGGCTGTCCTGTGAATCTTTGTGAGCGATCAATCTTGTTGGTCTGAAAGCTTTGTAATTGAATCACTGCATGCTTTGATACCACGGCTTCTTGTGAGTGGGGTTTAAGTGTTAAATGTCAGTCTTTGCCAATTCATCCATCTTGTTTGAGGGAGGTGTTAATTGCGTTGCGGTTGGTAGTGTGCACCTTGTTATAAGTTCAGCCAAAGTGGATCGATGTACAGTGCGCCTACTGCTGTGCCTACTGCTGTGACAGTTTTCTTGGGCCTTTTTTTGCCATAAAGAACTCTCCACAGATCAAAAAAACGTGGCCTACCTTTTTTACCTCAGCGAACGAGTATTCATTCAAAGAGGTATTTTAGTTACTCTAGCAAAATGATGTCAGTCTGGCGGCGGCGTGGTGGGCATTACACTTCGTTTCCGGAGCAGAAGTTGGTCAAATTTGGTATATCACTAGTCCTTATGGCCTAGTTGTGCCTTTTGATAGTCACATTAACATGTCTCGGCTATGTTTTACGAAATTAAGGAAAAACTGAAAATATTTATTTTTCAGTTTTGGAGCAGTGTCCACCTACATGCATGAAACATTCCAAGAATATGTCTGAAATAGTGTAGTTATGTTGTTCGGGGTTCTCATTTTCATAAAATTAATACAATTGTCATATTAAATGGAAACTGAAAAATTCATATCTTTCGTTGATTCCACATCTGAGAGGCTATTGGTACATGGATGACATCTCACACTAACATGTCTAAATTATAATACTTTACCTTTTAATCTTGATCTTGACATGCATGTCATACATTTTTTACAAGAGGAAAATTCTGAAGAAAAAGAAGCTAAAACATGAGTGTTTTCCTACTTTCTCCTTCCTAGAATTTCATAATTACAATTACATCCATAAAATTCTAAAGAATTAAGTATATACATATATGACTTCATATTTAGTCACCTTATTCTCATATTCTTTTTTTATAGGACATTTTGAATGAAAAATACACCAATATAATACGGAATTTATGTATTATCCAGGCCTTAACTGGCAGTACTTATTCATCCCTGCCCCTATGCATGAAAAGCTTCAAGAAAATTCCAAAATAGTGTAGTGGTGCCTTTTAGTGGTTCCATTAAAGCATACATAATACATAGAAATGTCGTAATGAAGGTAAAATATGAAAAATTATTATTATATTAAAGAGTTATGACTCTGACATTACTCTTTAAATATATATTATATGATGCATTTGTGTTTTCAGCAGGTAATATGTCCTGCACTCACAATGCAGCCTGCCAAGGCAGCATATTCCCATGCAGCTGTCTGACTCCATCCCAGCTTTGGGGTTGTTTTAAAAAAAATACTTTTCTCAGAAGCTGTTCACATAATGTGGTATGTTGTATTACACAATGAATTATTGATTTAATAAACATTTACCTATGTAGATTACATATTATTATACGATAAAGGCAATCAAATTGGGCCATTAGTGGACTTTCATGCATAAGCTTCAACAAGAATTTCGATGCACATTCGCTGAGGTTTGCTGCGTAGCAGTGCTCTATTTTGAGGTCGAAGGTCAATGTAATTTTGCATAAATAAGCAATCATAAAAACAGCTAGAGAAACATTTTAACTTTGTAATCAAATGAATCTTCCAATTTCGATTTCCGCATTTTGCCTTGTCAGCATTTTATTAACAGTTAAGTTTGAATTATTGATGAGCTTTCTGTCCATTTTTGAATGACCAGAAAAGTGGATTTAACTGAAATTATATTAGTTAGAATGACCTAATAAAATGGTGTAATATTTTACCAACTCAGTCAATTGTCACTGTCAAAATATGACTTCAAAATCTAATAACCCAAGTTATGTTGTGTAGTTGCTAATTGAATTGCCCACTTAGCTTTTCTGAATTTCCTAATGCTGTCAATTTAAAGTCGTTGTGACTAATTCACAATCCAAGTTTGACTAATTGATGTCTCAATTGCGGTTGACTATTTTGACAGGTTAATCATTCAACCAGTTCATTATAAAGTCCATCAGAATCACTCTGTAAAGTTGAAAACAATACTTCTGTATAGTTCGTAAAAATCGTTATGAACAATGTGACACTTAGGGAGTATTTTTCCAGTACCCTTCCACCTGACATTTAACTTGAGACCAGTTATGATGACAGTAGACTTTCTGTCTGCACGTGTGTGCATGGGCGTAATACTAATCCTGCATGCATTGGGCTGATGATTTTGAAGAACTAGGGAGCCTGATTCTTATGATTCGTCGGCCTTGTTTGTATTCAGCTGTTGTGTCTTCCTTCTCAGCCGCTTTTTTGAGCTGTTTATGGCAATTTCATGGTTGTTATCTTGTCTTTGAATTTCACATATCACTCGCTTGGTACGTGCTGTGCATTTAAGGGAGGGAGGGGGAGGGGGCAAGCCTCAGTTGCTGTCTGTATGGCTCTGCCCGACTGTGGCCCAGCAGCGTCTTCGCATATTCCGCTAGAGATTCATGTTAGCTGTGTGTGGGAATGCCAATTAAGACACCTCCTTGCCTGGCAGATTTTTAATTAAAGATTAACACCACAGGCGCTGGAATGTGCCTGCTATCAGCATTGTTGCTGGCTTGTGCTCTATCATCCGTAAAAAGCAGCAATTGCCCTCTCTTCTCTCCTCCTCTCCTCTTTCCCCCTCTCTCTCCTCTATTATTACTGGGGATTTTCTCCAGGGCGTCCTGAATACAGAATGTGTTTGCTGCCTGACCCTCAGCTACGTACTTGCCTCAAAGGCATGGCAGCGTCCAGTCTCATATTAAACATTGAGTGCTTTCCTGAGAAAGCCATATTAAAGACAATACATTGCGATTCTAAGAAAGGCATTTTCAGGCCTCACAGCATCATAGTGGAGTCTGCAAAACAGGGCAATTAGAACTTCATAAAGGCTTATCATCTCTAACGTTGAATGAAACCAGTGAACTTTATGGAAACAATTAGGCAGAATGCACATAACAATTCTGAGAATGGGCTGCAGCAGTTCAGGTCACTTAGTAAGCGCTGTTACGCCAATGCTCACATCTCACATTATGTGTGTGCTTATATTCATACGCCCAATACATACATGGCCAAATGTGCCATGTGCGTTTTCCATGCGTTTGGATAAATGCATGGAAAACGCATGGTTTTAACCTCATTATAATTAGGCAAAAACCATGCATTTTCCATGCGTTTGGATAAATGCATGGAAAACGCATGGTTTTAACCTCATTATAATTAGGCAAAAACCATGCATTTTCCATGCGTTTGGATAAATGCATGGAAAACGCATGGTTTTAACCTCATTATAATTAGGCAAAAACCATGCATTTTCCATGCGTTTATCCTTCTCATGGAAAATGCACGTGGCACATTTGGCCATGTACAGGATTAACATGACGTTTAGAAACCAATTTAATACATTCTGAACAAGTTTTGAAATTTTGGTCACAGCTCACTGATTCAAAGTTGCTTTGTTACCATTAAATTGGTCTTGCTGACATCAACAGCTTTTGAGGCTTGCATTTCTCACTGGTGACCTTCACAACGTTGTTATGTGTACAATTCACAAACCTGTTTCGTCCCAGCTCATCTTACCAGCATCTCACCCTGCTGCTGCTGCTGCTGACTTGCTTGACCAGTGGTCAGCACGCGCCCAGTATGGATGGCCATGTGACTTCCTTGCCCTTCCGGCTCTTTGAAGTGCTTCCTGTCCGCACTGCTGACCAGTACAGACCAAAAGGCTGACCAGCAGAACTGGCCAAAAGTGACCATCGACCAGCACAGACCTTTGGACCGATAATGACAAGAAGGAGAATCTGAGTCCTGGGCTGACCAGAGAAAAATGCCAAGGGTCTCTGTCATCAGGTCTTTGACTAATGTGACTATTATTGACTTTGCTGATATTATTGCTAGAGCAACCCTCTTCTTCAATCCTCCTCTTCCTCCTCCTTCCATTAGGTTATGTGCCTAACTTCACCAATATTATGGACGGACCCAACACGATTTTTTTATATCATACGACTGTGTAGAATTTTTCTGAAGTAATACATATGAATTGCACTCAATGCTTCATTGATGAGAAACTTCTCTAAATTCCTTGAAAGTGTAGTACATGTACACAAAAACCAGGCGTGAGGATAAGAAGAAATAAAGAAAGAAGAAAGAGATGATGGTGATGATGATGATGATGATGATGATGGTGAATTGGTGATAATAGTGAAGACCATTTGGTTTTAGTGGTGGAAAATTCCTATCATTTACTCTTGTATTAACTTGTACCTCCATTACATATTTCTTCCTCATGCCTTAGTATCAGTACATTCTTACCTTCCCTTCAATCTTTGCCATCCCCACATTTAGCCTGTCTTTCTGCCTGTAAGCATTTCTCTTTCCTGCCTCTCTCCTCATCTCTGATTCGTCTTGCCTTCGTGACAGATGATTGCCACTGACTGCTCCTTCATTCGCTCTAGGCGATAATATAAGCACCAAGTCTGCTTGGACATTTCACCCATTCTCCATAATTGCTGCCTTTGACTCGATATATCCATCTGCTGCTACTTTTTGGTGATGCTTTTCGAAACCACTATAGTCACCCTGTTTGCTTATATTCATTGCTACCTGTGATATCTGAAACTTTTCACTACAACTATAGTACAGTTGATTTCATAAAATACGGTCGACTCTAGCTGTCTGTAGCGACCTGTACCTGGCTGTGGTCTAAACATGCTAAAGCCAGCTTCTATCCATTTCTATAGCTAATAATTGGCTTCCCTTTATCACCAGATAAATATAAACCTTGGTAAATGTAAGAAATTAATCGAATATATCTTAAATATGTGCTTTTAGATCTGGTTTTGAGTAGCCAGCTATGACAACTTTGTCTAGTTTCAATCTGATGGGCTGTTTTTAATGAAACTAGCTGTATATACCCCTGTCGGCAAGATATATTTCACAAACTTTGATATCTATAACTTTCCACTAACCCATATATAGTCTCTTTTTGGCATTTTAAATTTCACTACATGTGATATCTAGAACTTTCACTTCCACTATAGTCACTTTGGTATTATTCTTACTTGTGATATGTAGGTCCATTCACATTGAGGTGTAATGGGAAATGAATTAACTGGGCATTATCATTTGGTGATTGTTTTGTTCCTTTTGTGGAAATGAGAATAATTCAATATAAGGACATTTTTATGATGTAGATGCAGTATAATGGTTTGCCATGTCGCTCTGCTCGTTCTCTCCCTCTGGATCCATTTACATCACATTAAACCCTGAGCATGTTGCAGAACCATTTGCATGTAAAAGGGCATGGCTCCATCCTATGTAGATGTGGGTCTACTTTTCAAGAACCCCTTTACATTGCCTTAACATATGCAGCCTGCGGTCTTCAGCAATGAACATCAATCATGTGGTGGTGTACAGAAGATATGGGACAACCTCAAAAGATTGAAAAACACCTTCATGCTGCTAGACATGAATCTGTTGTAAAGCAGTTAGCCTAGAACATCTAACAACAAACAACAGCTTAAATGTTGGTGTATTTCTGTGGGTTTTTCTGTCCATTGAGGTGGAATAATAGGGTATGGGGTCGCAGTAAAGGTGGGATATTTGCAGGGACGTCAGTGTCCTTCAATAAAAGGGCCACATGTGGGTATTACCCCACAATGTTTGCCTCACATTGAGAATTGTTGAAGTGCACGAGTAGGCAAATACCGAGGAAGGACCTGGACCTCAGAACTCTATGCTGTGTGGGGCCGTGGCTCCTCAATTGCTTGCTATGGCACCCTTATTGATCACTTACTCTGGCCCAGCGTCACGTAGTCTCTGCACAGCTAGGCACATGGCTCACATTGGTCGGAATAATATTTTTTTTCTCTCACTTGTTGCTTACCTAATCTTAGGGCAATCTGTTGATAAGATAATGTGCTACAGCTATACAGTTCATCTACCCTTTGTTTATACCTATTCAATTAGAGAGAGATCACAAAGAATAAAGGCAAATCTTGCGCAATTTCAAGAGTGGGGCAAAAGTTTGTGAAAGGATATTATCCTAACCAAAAGCAGGTTAATTACTGAATAATTTTAGTCATATACATATCTGTGACAGAAACGTAATACATTTAAAACTAGTTTTTCCAATTTGTTTAGTTTAGCTTTATTTATTTATCTAGGAGAGCAGAGACCTCATTTATGGTACCTTTTGTACCATGCTTTATATTGTACTGCTTTGTACCCTGTCATTTTTTCTGCCCGTTGCATGACTCAATTTACTAACACCACACAATGAGGTAAGGCTTCTCATTGAGTCATATGCATATGACGCCCATTTCTGTGGAAAGTTGATGAATCCTGTTTTGTGCGTGACACCTGTACACTGCATCATATAACACATTTCATTTGCCCCTTTGTTCCCACACAACATGTATTATGGCTGATTATTACCTGCATACGTCTGTAGTCATTAGGTGTAGCCCTTGTGGGAATAGGTCAGCCTTTGATGGGAGGACTCCTATGGTAATTGCCTGGGACTGATGCACCACATTGGTGACATGCAAGAGGTGCTAGGTCATGCAACTACTCTTTATAAACAAACAAAGGTCATAGAAAATGCATTAGATACATCATAGATAGCTTTGAAACAACAACACTGTCATATGGCTGGGACTCGATTTAATGAAATTTAGCTAAATTGTGGTGCTGGGCTATCAACCACTGGGTCCTGGGTACGAATCCAGCTCATGTTGGAGGGTCGCTTTATCATTCGCCTCATTGCCTTGGCACCTGCCTGTCCTGATCAGCACTATCTGGTGCAAAATATACCCGTCTCACCCATCCACCTATTTAATTAAATTGTATTCCGCACAAATTGTTCACAATATTATGCACTATTGCAACCACCCTTGATTAAAAATGCACTGTTTAATCTAGTGTTCTTTATAATAAGGAAAATGCATTGATAGTACAGTGGTACCACCCTTGTTGCAAGTGTTAGTGGTTTTAATGGAATTACACTGTGGTCTGACTATGGAGGTGATCTTAATAGTAAGTTGGTCCAACAGCAGGGTTCCATTTGATTTGAAATACATTTCTAATCTATTTGGTGTGGTTGTTAGTAAATCTGGTTTTAATGCATTTTGCAAGCTAAATTACACAGTGTCTTTTACATATTAAGCTCTCACATTTTCAGATCCTTTAAATAATTGTCGATTTACACAATTTGTCATCTGATGGAGTGATACAGAAGTCATTTTCTGTACACAAAAAAAAAAATGTAAAAAAAATAAAAAAGGAAAAGGAAAAAAATAAAAAAGGAATAAGTCCCTAGAATCTCATAGTTATGAGGTTGCGATGAGGTGGTCTTGGGCTAGCCAGGACCACATATTGAATTCTAGTTGTGCACTGTTGTGGCGCTTCAAAGTAGTGCTGAGATTGGAAACATTCCCAGAGGGCCGTTGAGAAACGGGGATATTGAAACATAGAGGGTTGTGTGAGCTGTGTGTATCCTTAGCTTTGCTGCTTTTTCATTTTTTGCCCACAAAGAAATAAATGGGTAAAAAAAAAACCCCCCCAAAAAACTCCAGCCAGTTGCGGCTGGTTGTATGATGTATAGTTGAGTTGCATAGTTCATGTGGCTCATGTAAAAGCCTGGGGCATACACCAAGTGTTTGTTATGCTGATCCCAGCATGTCGTTGATCTAATATTCGCTTCATATTAACTCGATATTCGCCTGGTTATGGTCTTGTGAATGACCTCGTCCTCAATCAGCGCCAGTGGCTCCCCCCAACGGCTGATTTGTTTAACGCTGCACGTGCTCATAAATCTTGTCACGTGGCCCTCTAATTGGTGTCTCATTGGATAGCGTCAGTGATGACGTCTGAAGGAGTGTCCATGATGCACCATCGTTAGCATAGAATGCAGGCCCTAGCAGGGTCCTGTTATTATTCATAAACATAATATCATCGCTAGATTTATTGGCAACCTGTTAGATCTCAGAATGCTTATGGCTGGGAAGGCGCAGATTTCCTTTGTGAGAACCTGGATTTTTGTAAATCTTATATTTGATGACTGAGCATTTATTGAGAAAGAAGTTTTGGCAATATTGATATCTGTAAATCTTCATCTTCGATTCAGTGACTAAGAAAGAAACTTGGAAATATTTGTATCTGTAATTCTTAGAGTATTTGTGGAGACAGAAATGACTGTTTTGGCAATATTGGTTATAGGTGTAAAGATATTCCTACGTGAATGTAAAAAGATGGGTTAGGTTTCAATGTTTTTCACTTCTTTCATTTGAAACTGCTTAAAACAGGAGCTCTTCCTGCAGGACACATACAATATTGACCAAGGCTGGTCTGAGATCAGTGCAAGGCATTAGCATCATAAGTGGCTAATCTGCCTTAACAACCAGTGATTATTTATCCGGGATATTTACTTAGCATGAATAAGGCATGTGCACTTGGCAACATATCAGATTGCAAGAACATGCCTGTCACTTCATGGGTGTGGTCAGCATATTATCAGAGTTGATAGAGAAATAGATTAATACTTTCCCTGTCCACTTGCTGATAACCAATGTGACAGGAAGTGATATGGGAACAAGGTGGACATGTTACCAGGTCACTTGTTGTCATTCTGATGAGGAGGCAGTTGAGATAGAGTAGTGTCCTGGAAAAATTAATGAAAGACATGTGTTAAAGAGCAGAAGAATAAATATCTTCAAATATCTCCACCGTGTGCAAGTACACAGGTGCAGCTTAAATTGGACTGCTTATCTCCCTGGCCTGCACTTCCCATATCTGACTATCTGACTATCTATCTATCTATCTATCTATCTATCCATCTATCTGACTACCTATCTATCTATCTATCTATCTATCTATCTATCTATCTATCCATCTATCTGACTAGCGTGGTAAAGTGGTTGGAATCGGGAAGGACCATTTTCAGGTCATTATACTTCATGTTTAATTGTGCTGGTAATGATAGCCCAATCCATGACCGGATGGTGTATGGTAAAGCTGGGATTAAGCTAGCTTGAAATCGAAGCCAGGACCCAGAAACTGATCAGCTAACCACTAGACCAACTACAGGTTTGCAAAAATTTAGACATGCTTTTCTAAGATAGCCTTGAGTGTATAGTATGTCATGCAACTTGAGTAGGGATGATTCGACTGTGAGAGGTTGCATTAGGCAAATCAAGTTATACCTACGCTGCTGTCCTGCTGTTTTGGGTGTATATTTCCCTTCTGGGGAATTATCTGGGTCTGTGTGTAGAATATCCTTTGTGTTTGTGTTGTCCTGCAAGATGGCATTGTGAGTTTGTGATATTATGTGATATTGACAGGCTAATCTTGTTAGGTGTTAATGTGACATGTCTTCTTATTGGAAAAACGATTTTATTGTCTGTCTTTTCTATGGTATATAAAATCCAAGTGAGCCTATTTGGTGTTCAGTGCTGCTCACATCTAATTCCAAGCTGTCTCTCCTTCATTATTCTCGTTCGCCTGCCATTTTTTCTTGCCTGTTTGCATTGTAGGGACTTGGGCATGCATAACCCATGAACAGGAAAAGACAGCATCCCTGAGGCACTCCTTTAAACGAAGCCATTGTGGCCAGAACCTCGCTGAACGACGAAACAATGCAAGAGGACAATACAAACAATGCAAACAGTGCAAACAATGCAGGGACAAAGTCTGGGGACATGAGGGAGTCGCTTGTTTATCATACCTTGACATCATTTGTTGAACAGTTGTCTGGCATTACCACTGTTGTTGATTAGCATAACTCAATGACATATAAAATACACATACTATTTGTAACCACAAATGTCTACTATACACCATTAAATGAAAGCATCTCTGTGGTGTATGCATGAACTGGAGTATTGCCCAAAGTTTAACCCAAGACCCAGCACATGGCCTGACCATTTTAGCCTACATTGGTAATATGACAAGCATTTAGCAAGCACACGAACAGCTCTGTAGTGTAGGCCTAGATTTTGCCAAGCTGTAGTATTATAGGAAAACCACACGCTCCCTGATCTGTTTTGACCGATCAGACGAGGGGGGGGGGGGGGGCGTTCTAAAAATCGGATGGAAATTGCCTGAACACTGCTAAATGCAGCGTCCTCAGCATCATGAGCATAACTCAGTCAATCTTAGACCGATTTTCAAATTTTCAACTTTGTTGTGATGATGATATAAGATTTTCATTTGTCTGTCAAATCAACTGTAGTCACGCACGCTTTTTTTTTTCGGCCTTACGCCTTTTGTCCTTATTTGGAAATAGTTGTCCTTATAGTTGTCCTTATTTGGAAATAGTTGCTATTTCCAAATAAGGACAAAAGGCGTAAGGCCGAAAAAAAAAGAGTTTCCTTATTTGGGCATTACATGAACGTCATTCCGTGCGGTATGAAACGCAGATCACCCAGCCCGTATCACCCGGTATTTCAAGTGATCTGGCTGCAATTGGGGAATAAAACGGCATAATGACTGCTGGTATAGAGATGTCACAAGCGGAACTGAGGTTACTGAAGGGCCTGGTTGTACCAAAGGGAGGCGTAGTGTGATTATCTCGAGACGTGCCCTGCCTCAGGTAATCCTATTTTCATCTCAGGATCTCTATGGATTTGTTTGCAAATGTCAAACGGACAATGCCAAGCTCTGGACACTTCTTGACCAGTGTTACAGGCAACCACTGGTCAAAGACTCATGCAGCTTCAACGCAATGCCAGTCAGTATGACCTCATGTGTGTATGGTTGTTATTACGTAGGATAAAAACAAAATTTCTAGCAACCAGCCAGCAGCGAGCCAACAATACTATATGGATAGGTGAGACGGGCTTTACGTCCCATATTTTTGCACCAGATAGGGCTGATCAGGACAGGCAGGTGCCAAGGCAATGAAGTGAACAATGAAGCAAACTTCTAACGGGGCTGGATTCGAACCCAGGACCCAGTGTTGGCACTAAACACAACATAAATCTTTTATGACTTCTACTGTCTATATCTTCACTTCATGTAACATTTGCAGAGTATTCTTTGAACCGGCCAAATGGATAGTATTCTAATTAGGATGAAACTCTCCATGCTGAAGGGCGACACTGCTGAAATGGCAAGTCCCGTGTGTATATGAAAAGGTCACAATTTAATGAAGCTTGTTGTGCGATTTTGTGGCTTTGTAGGAAAACATAAAGAAGATAAGAGGTGGCCAGACTTGCTCTGTCTCTTTTGTACATGTTCTTTTTTTCGTCTAATTGGAAGAGGTGCTGTTTGCACAAGACTTTGGCAACTGATATGCCAAAGGAAATGCTGCACAAAATCAATGGCCACAAAGTTACTGCACACGGTGCTAGCTAGGGTGGTGGGGGACTTTTCTGTACCATGATCATATGCACCTGTATAGGCAACACACCTATGTTCTCCAATCTCTCCATACATCTCTATGTAGGGATAGATACATATAGAACTCTTTGATCGATAGTTAAACTCAGCAGCAAACATAAAATACTCACTTGGCATTGGTGGGCTCGAATTGCTTTCACCAAAAGAGCTTCCAGGTAGAGCTCTTCCAAAAGGCTCACCGATCCGTGATTCATGAAATTTGGCACATTCACAAAAATCACGGGATATGTTGGTATGGCTTCAGTCGGGTGGAAGTGAAAGACAGAAACGCTTCACACAGGTAGAGGGCTTCCAGAAATAGTTTGCACCCAGCAACCGGGATCTGGTTTTCAGTGATCTACTCCTTTTTCAGGCCATACAATTTATCAAGGTTTATCAAATTCAACGACAGAACTGCATCTATATATTGAATAGTAGGTGAAAAAGTTTCTGCACATAGTATTTTAATAGTGCACTCGATAAGGCCAATGGAACCTAACCAAATGTAATGCAATAAATATAGGACAGTCTCCTCCGTCACTAGGGGGCGTTTAGCGAGGGGCGATGGCCTTGAAGGTCTGCCAGATTTCGGACGGAGCAACGATCCTGCTGCGCTGGGGGAGTAAGGATTTTAACTGTGTACATCAGTTCCTATCATTCATTTGAGTGCAAAGCAGACTATCCATGTTAAACAGTCCTAAATAACCAGATTCGGCGATATTTAAAGAACTATTTTTTCAACGGCGCAGTAACTGACCTACTTTCATGGCCTATATAGCATTGTTGCAAAATCACATAGTCTGAGGATTGGATATATCTGGTGTGCGAAAACATTTTTCCATCACTGTATAGATACAAGTTTGCTAAACCTGCATAGCTGTCGAAGACACTTATGATTCGTTGAACATTTCAGAATAAGTTCATTGCATATCTTACTCGTTTAATATCTTAGGAATGATGAAAATGCAAAAAGAGACTCAGCATAAAATACACATTCAGTCCAGTAGATAAGCAGGCATCGAGCAACACAAATAAAGTTTAGATAATCAATCAGCAACTAATTAGAGAACAAATGAGAATTACTCACGTAAATAGAGTTAAACCTCGAGGTCCAGGGATTATCCTTTTTGCAAGCATGCCACTTCCGGCGTATTCAAAACGTAGGCAAGTCACGTGGTCGCTGATAGCCAATGAGGAACGACCATCGCTAATCCAGGCTGACTGTCCTATATAAACTCAATTCCTTGCCCTCTAAAAAGCATTCACCTTTTCTCTTTGCCCCACCCGCCATCCCTTTTTCTTAATTTTTCTCTATTTTTTTAAATTCTCTCTGCTTTTCATACTCATCTCCTATCTTATCTCACTGTCTCAACAGGTACTTAAATAATTTTGCCTCAAAAATATGCTTGACACTCTGTACACGTGTGGGTGTCCACAGAGCAACATAGTATCAAGTTATTTAATTACATGTATGTTTCGTCTATCTGTGTGTCTATGTCTTGTCTTTATGTGTATGCTCAATAAAGCAATTATATCCAAACCTAATACAATCTGCATCTCGTGTGTTTAAACAAGATAAGCAATGGTGTAAAAGTAGATCTTTTTGAAAAGTTACCTCGGAGATAGAGATACATACAACCTAAGAAACTCTTCCAAGTATACATATTGCAACACGACCATAAATGAGAATAAATCTGTTATACGAGCTGGGCCTGTCTACTTTGTCATTGTGAACCGATCCCTTCTGATCCAATCAAGCATGAGTCTTTCATCATTCTGCATTGTGCACATACAGGCCATCCATCGCGCGACAACTTGCATCACTTGACACGCTCATGTCAAATGAAGCAGGCTGTTTCTTCCAGATGATAGACGATTTCTCGCTTTGCTATAGTTTACAGGTGTGCAAATCACATATCTCTATACTGAAAGATTTTAAATATGTCAATATATGTGACATTCGTTAATGTGCACAAAATCGTAAAATTTCCAATCAAAGCTACGAATTCCTATTGATGCTCTCAGATGACACAAAGGCTGTCATGTATAATTTTCCATGCATGACTTCCCTCTGGTACATGGTGTATCTCGGTGTATCTTGCATGTCAACACTTACATGGATCTTACAACCGTGTACATGATTACATGTTTAAAATTTCCTGTTTATTTCTAAATGTGGGATAGCCAATTCTTACTCAAAATACATGATGATGATAAAGTCACCATTGGTGCAATATTTTACTGACCATAATATTGAGGCGACCTAACCAAACAATCAAGCCAAAATGAGTGGTCTAAAAGTAACAAGGTGGTCTTAATAGTGAGGTATTCTTAAGGCTAGATCCCACTGTACAAACGACATTAGTTTTTATGACATTGTCATAATTGATGACAAGGATTAATTTGATGACATTAGTTATTGATGATACGGGATAACCATGATGCAATGATTACATCAGTGGACTGATAAGGGGCTAACAGTGGCTGGCCAGATGATAGATGAGCCTCCAATGAGATCTATCCCGCCAGGAGAGCAAGATGGAGTATGGGACGTGGGGTGACATTCCAAAAATAATCAACTGTGCAAGCCTGAAGGGAGTGCCACTTATTGGCACTGATACCATTTAAAAGTCCACGACATAGGACCACAGGTTGGCCTCCTGTGCGACACTCGAGAATGAAGGACACCTTCAAGACCATGGGTGTTACTTGTAAGGAGATTTGCTATATGGTGTAGTTAGGGCTCAGGCCTAACAACTTAAGGCAGTTGAATTACTTCTCAGAAGTTTATGATCACGCTTTACATACATGGCCAAATGTGCCACATGTGTTTTTCATGAGAAGGATAAACGCATGGAAAACGCACGTGGCACAATTGGCCATGTTATAGTTCAAAAAAGATAAAATAAAGGTATAGCTTTTTACTGACAGATAAAATAATGAAAACAAGATGAAATTAATTACAAATGGTAATGTAAGAAATAGTTATATTCTGAGTAGGAGGCAGTTATGTCACATTTTTGTTGGTGATATCCGACGCTCCGATAGTAACATTTTGGTAAAAATTTTAGTAAACTCCCGACTATGAAGGATATAACAAACTTGTTTTTTTTCTTTCTTATTATACGTACATAACATTGTAAAAAAAAAAAACATAAATTAATTTAGAAAAAGGTTAGAGCTTTTTTTTTAAATAACACAAAAGCAGTATCACAGCTGAGAAAGATTATCAATAATATATGAATGACTGTTATACTTTTCTAATAACCATGGATCAAAAGAATCTCCAAGAAATACAAGCTCCCTAACTTGCCCACCTATTCTAACATGTGGTAGCACACTGGGCTGCCAACCACTGAGCCCTGGGTTCAATTTCCGGTCGAGCCAAAGTTGGATGGCCGTTTTATCCATCTCATTGCCATGATCCCTGCCTCTCCTATTTAGCCCATCTGGTGCGGATGGTGGGTTGATTAGGGCTTTACGTCCTGTATTTCTGCACCTGATGGGCTAATTAGGACAGGCAGGGACCATGGCAATGAGAGGAACAGCCAGCCAACTTAGGCTCGACCGGGAATTAAACCCGGGATCCAGTGGTTGGAAGCCCAGCGTGCTACCACTGAGCTAGGCCCCCACCCCCATCTGGTGCAGAAAAACAGGACGTAAAGCCTTTATGCACCCGCAACACTAAGAATTAATGGGGCGCAAACTCAAGATATGTCATTTGTGTGGTGTTATTAATATTGTGCTTCAAGTGTCATTGTACTCGGTGCCCTCCAGACCATGTCAGTGATTATGGGCAATAAGATTATGTGCAATGATACATTGATCTATGACAAAGCTTTGCCGATAATGTAAAGAGAAAAGAAACATTATGTCGTTCAGAAAAAAAGTAGAAGATTGCCAAGTGACAGCCATAATTCGAGAACAACTAAATAACCGGTGACAAACGCAACTTTTCTGCTGACGTAGATATTCTTTGTCGGTGTTGATGAAGTACAATTTTTCCATGTTAGCACAAAACTGCACTCCATACAACACCATTTGCTGAAAATTGGTGCCCTGGAATTGCCCGTTTTTTCTCACTCTTGCCCAGCCCAGACTTTGCATAAAGGCAGGACACCCCCAGCCTAAGCGTGGCCCTTTGTCCCCTCTTTGTGGGGTTAGGCTGTTGCCTGGAGACCTGGCTACTAGTGGCTAGCGCTGCTGACCACCACTGGCCCCAGCTAATGGCCTTATTGACCACTGCTGCTTCTACTGGCTGCTGGTGACTCGGACAGCGCCACTGCAGAGTCAGTGCAGGCTCTAGGGAGCTCGAAGGACACTAGTCAGTGGGCAGGTCACACACTTGTTAAATCACTGAGTGACTTGATGTAGTAGTAGGTGGAGAGGGACGGACAGATAGTGGATAGAGTCACAAATACCTCGTATGGGTAGATAGACATGATTGCAACAACAGCGAACCGTGACATAGACAAGAGACTTGAACTGAATTCTAATTGAATTTTGAAGAGGACATTCATATTGACATTATATAAAAGGCACATTGCTTCTATTTAATTCCCTAAATGGGTCACACATTGTTGTCCAATTTGCATAATATCACAGAACAAACAGACTAGCAATTCCAGGGAGAATATTTCTCTAATGATACATGTCTAGGTGTCAAATAGACTCTCTAGTTGCATAGAGTTTCAATGAGTACGGTATAAAAATCATAGTATATAAAGACAGTCATGTAAGAAACTCAGTTTATCAACTAGTAGCTATAGTCAGACTAACAACAAAAGAGTGCATATTCAACTATTCATATTTAACTGTACCCATAGTCACTTTAATGAGTTTTCATGCATTTAATATTACATTGTATTCCATTATTTCAACCTGCCTATTTACTATAGAATTGAAACAAGTCCCAACTTTCAAAATTTCCAGTAATCCTGACCAGAAGGTCATTGCAATCATAGCATGGGCTTGCACCATCCAGGTCCTTTCGCCTGTTACATTTGGTCCGTAATATAACGATCTCTTCTCATGCTATTATTCCATTTCCTCAATGGTCTCAATGACTCAACATTGAGTCCATAAGACATCCAATTGAAGCCGATGCATCCACGACAGCATAACACCATGCTAAAGAATATTATTTATTCACTACTTTGAATATCTAGGCTGTCAATCAGTGAATCATGATCTCAATTCCTACACCTTTAAATTCAATTAAAGACTTAATAGATGCTGCATGAAGATATTCAAAATTCACGGGGGGGGGGGGGGGGGCACTGGCAGGTGTCCTTTTTTGTCCTAATTCATATCATATATTATAATTTATTTAAGAAAAGTTGACGCTTGTTACAATAAGTGCAAATAAAGAGTCTTGAGTAATGTCATATGATGAATTGTTTGTGATTTATTTTTATCATACTCGCCATAATACAAAATGTTATAGCTACTCTAGTTCTTTTAGGTTTTCCTGCCAAATAAACTATCTTCATTTCAATCAAATACAACTATATTAGGGTACCTTGATAGATAGATGGATAGATAGATAGATAGATAGATATGGAAAGTGCAGCCCTCTAAGGCAAGTTCTTGCTGCTATCGAGGGTGGATTGATGAGGTGAGAGAGAGAGAGGAGGAGTATTCCACCCATGTTACACATTTACCCCATGGGTAGGGTCTTTTACTTGCCTCAGCGTAGACACCTAGTACAAGGGACTACCAATTTAACGTCTCATCCGAACGACATCCAGCTAGGACGTTGCTCGTGAAGGGTGCCCATGCTTGGGGTTGAACCGGGTCCTTCAGAGGAGCAGGCGAGTTACCACTAGACCACCCAGCCACTGGAAATAAAGTGATCCACTTTTCATGAATATGGGACACAGTGAGTGGCAGTGTTGGCTTTGCTAAATGTCCGAGCTATATATCACTGCAACAGAATGTCAATCACAAGAGATGTTAAATTGGAGGTGCCTTGTACTCGGTTTCTATGCTGAGGCAAGTAAAACACCCCACCCATGGGGTAAATGTGTACCATAGTGTGGACCCCCAGTCTTATCATCTCATCATTTTGTCTGCCTCTGGCAGCTGGTGATATGAGCAGACTAAGCTTCAGACCCTAGTGGCATCGAAACAATGAACATTGTTGGCTATCAGCTAGTCACGGGCGTTTTAAACTCGAAAATATTTTGAGGAGAAAGCTCGTTTTCATAATGAGTCTTTTCCATAGATTTTCATATTTTGATAAAATTTTTTTAAAGAAAAATAAAACCGGGAATCAATAGGTTGGCTGGACCATCAAAGGCAATAACGAATGCCACTAACGAGGGGTCATGACATTAGGTAGCCACATTGCAATTAAGAGCCAGTAACTACGGAAATTTGAGAAGTTCAGTGTTCGAAAAGTTTCCTTTAAAAAAGAAAGAAACTAAAAACACTCCATTACTAGTTGTCAAGCTTTCGTCTATTCCCACTTCCTTGTATATTTTATTTGTTGAACTGATGTGATTAGATATCTGTGCAGCAGATGTGCATCACCCTCCAAACTGTAGAAGACTTGAGAGCATGTATGTAGTGGTAAAAGTGCATGGAATTTTTGGAGGCGGTTCAATATAATGATTTGGTCAGCTCCTTGTACAATACACAGCAGTGATTTTGGCCAACATTTCTGCAGCCACAGCTTTTTAGGTGGATGCGATTTTGAAGTATCGCTCCAGTAATGTGGTACAATGAGTTTTGATTTTTTCCTTAATGCAAAGAGGTGAAGCTGCCATATCACAGTAGATGTGATCAAATCTATACGGACATATTTAGATAATAAAGTATCCAGAGCTTTAAACACTGGCATTCTGATAATGTAAAGAGATTGGCAGAACTCCGATATGCAGTGTTTTCAAAACCAGAGTGACAGTCTGCATAATTGCCGCTCTGTCAGAAGCATTTCCAAAAATGACAGCATCCCAAAGCACAAAAAGATCAGTCAATTGATAGGGATAGAAGAATTCCTGGCAAAGACTTAGACAGAACTAAAGATTAAAAATGAACATCAAAGGCAAAGTGACATAGAAAGTACTCAAATAGGCTTCTGTGACTTAAATACATTTTGCATGAATAGGTTGTTTATGAGACTGCATGACAAGTACTGTCAAGTCCTATGTAATGGGCTGCCATCTATACACGATTTGAGGCGATCTATACATCACTTGATTCCATAAACCAGGAATGTTAGTAGACATATACTATGCATCCATTAGCAATGTTGTCAAAGCAGATCCAGCTGCCACATTATAGTGACTTTGTGACTTTAAAGTGCCTTGAGTTTAAAATTACAAGAAAAAAAAAAGATTTGGCGTTCTATTTTATCCTTGCCAATCACGGAAAATAAGATTTTCCCTTGAAAGTAATTAACATGGAGGTAACATGAGTGCCCTCCTAAGGCAAATTCCTGCTCTCAGTTCACAAAAAGTAATTGCTTTCCCACACCCAAGACAATAGTTATTGTTTGTGAGGTCTATGGAAGATTAAAAAGGTGTTGAAAGTCTCTATGATGAGCTGGGCATATAGATTCAGTTAACCAAACAAACCTACTGAAATTAAGTGTATCAAATTGCAGGCTTATAGTTATTATACTTATGTATATTTCTTATGAATAAAACACCATAAAGCCGTTTGACTAGAATATTTCAAGATAAATCAATTATTCAGAATATTTTACAGATTAGAAAGCAAGCTGGTAAAAATGGCTTCCTTCCTCTGGAGACTCCTTATTGACTAGTCCCACAAAGACTCCCAACCCCGGCCCCCCCCCCCCCCCCCTTCATAGTAAAGTGTCTACCAAGTGTAAGACATGAAATGGGGGTCTCTCTTTTACAGCCAATTTCATAGGCTCGGAAACTAAACTGAGAGGACGTCATGCAGAGCAGTCACTCAGCCAATGCATGGGAGTCCTGAATTAACATGACATCCTCTGCAGTTTAGTTTTCAAGTTTTTCGGAATTTGCTCTAAATGATGACCTTAGTGTTTTTTCTGTAATTTTTTTTGCTAACTGGGCGGGTCGAATTAGACATATGTCATTTTTGGCAATTGTCTAAGATAAGTTAGCCCGCGTGTGACTAACATCGACTTTCGGAATTTTCAGTTACTCAGGACCAAGATATGAAAATACAGTTTCTTCTTCTTGCCCCCCCCCCCCCCTTAGAAACTTCAAGCTCTTGGTGATAAAACTTATACATCGACAAAACTGACTTCAGGTGAAAGGAAACTGAAAACAGCTTCGTCAGTTTTAATGAGTCCTATAAGGAATTGCTCACAGCCAAGGGAAACAGGTTGGAGATTCCCATGTTCCGTAATGACTGCTTGTCAATCCCCGCAGTCTCGTTGTTTTAATGATGGGAATTTGCATGGGACAGGGACAGAGACAGGACAGAGACAATAGCTTTGGACTGTGATCGTCTACATAACGCATTTCGAACTGTTTTTTGTTTATTTTTTGTCTGAATGCTACAGAAGCCTAGCCAGCTTATATTACTAGCTGGCAGAGGTAGACGTCCTGATGAGATGACAAGGCTTGGAGTCCACACTATTTAAACATTTACTCCATCAATGGGGTCTTTTAGTTGCGCAGCAATGGGCCAGTTTAGACTCCGAGTACAATAATACAAAGTTGGTCGTCACTTGTCTATATTATGGGTATCTTCAGTCATAATGGCTGTTTTGTAAAAGCTATAATAGTTAATAATTTAGATTTTCAATTTAGAGCTATAGACCTAATGAATGAAATGAAAAAGAAGAGAAAATTACAAAAATGATCCTATACAGCTTTGGGCAATCTATACCGATTCATCAGTCCCTACATCATCAGAGATGTAGGGGCAATCCACAAGATTATATCATTTGCATAGTATTGGCGTCCTGACGTCCTGCAGCAGTGCGTCCTGGCGTGTGACGTCCTGGCATGTGACGTCCTGACGCGTCATCAAGTGACTGGTTGAGGCCTGAGGCAGACCGGGAAGCAGGCAGGCATTGGCAGGCTCTCTTTGGCAGGGTTGGATATCGTGTAGCAAAGGTCTTTGATATGCCACCACTGAATGCATAATTAGAAGATTAAAGAGGAGTGTGGCTTCAGAGGGTGTGTCCTGCCAGCTAGCCTTATGTCTGGGACTTCTAGTTCAATCAAGTCCATTTCCTTGACGTTTCCTATCTCCTGTTCATGTTAATTCACCAGATGCAAAAACGTCTGCCATAATATTTTGGTAATATAACTATTTACTTCATGTATTTTCAATTAGTTCACGCCAGAATATCAATAAAACTAAAGAAATAGTGTTTAAATCAGAAAATTGATGCAAATCACAAATGCTGCATTATATACTCATGATTGGTGTAACTTCTTTGTGGAAACCTTATGAATGTTGAAATACATTTGAAGTAAAAACATAAGAAATAAATTAATAAATTATCCATTTAAGAAAATACGTTGGCCCGATCTGGCGTTCTCTCTGAGTTTTACTTCCTATTCGACCTCTATTTTACAGCAGGTTTCACCGACATGGAAACTAAACTTCAGAGGACGTCATACGAATCCAGGACACCCATTGGTTAAGGCATTCAGTTCCTCTGCCGATGGGAGTCCAGCCAGGATTCACATGAAATAAACGAATAATTTTGTATTTTACTAAATATTCTGTAATTTCTAAATACGATAAAGACATACACACCTTTGGTGTATGTCTACCAATAATTATACTGAAATATGTTGTATAGTTGTTTCATTCTACATGGCCAAATGTGCCATGTACGTTTTCCATGAGAAGGATAAACGCATGGAAAACGCATGGTTTTAGCTAATTATAATGAGGCAAAAACCATGCGTTTATCCAAACGCATGGAAAACGCACGTGGCACAATTGGCCATGTACTTTTTGTGTACATTTGCGTCAGTATGGTCAATAAAGATTTATTATTATTATTATGATGTCGTCCTCTGGAGTTCAGTTTCCAAGTCTATGACATCTGCGGTAATGTTGCATGTCTCTATTTGACCTCAATCCTTTAATTGCTTTATAACTTTATTGCAGGATCCAAAATTAAGAGACACGATCAACATGGGATCAACCGACATCCCCTTGGAAGATAAAACTGTGACGATTTGTTATGGAACCGATTTGGTCAGTCTAAATTGGGTCAACTTCACCTCAAACTGCAGAGAGGTGGCCAGGGTAAGATAAATTATTTATGATTGGTAATTTTTGTCAGTCCTCTGCGTCACGTTTTGTTTACTATCTTTCTAATATATGTGTCACAATGTCTCTTTGTGTGTGTGTACATAATGTTTTTAACCGAATCTACATGAAAAATTGTTTTTAACTGATATGGATAGGCATACAGGCTACACCGTGCGAAAATATGTCGAATAAATGAATATAAACAAATATCCAAATGCTGTTTACAATCATGGACATATGCAGTAAACCTTCAGTCAAATTTGTCTAAGTCAAAATTTTGGACAACTTAAACCAAAGGTAACAGAATATTTGAATTTTAAATTGCTTTTTGCTTTTTTATTCTATCTTTGCATCAGTCGAAACTTAGTACATGGTCAAACTGAATTCGATCTGGGCAAAGTTTACTGCGTTTAAAAATATTGACCCCCCATTTTCAGGTTAAACTGTTGCTAAACAATCTCAGAGCATACTTGAGTTTGGTTTACATCTCACGTGGCTGAGACTAAACAACGGGTGTTAAGGTTAATTGCGTAATCGTCGGAAAATAGGTTCGAATGAGCATTCATTTTTCTTAATGCATTGCAGACCAAAGTTTCACTTATTGTGAGGTGTTTGTTCTGTTTTGGTATACCGTAATTAATAACTATATCAATCAGGAAAATTAATGATAAACTTTAATGCAATAGTCAGCATCATGTCATTTCCTTTCGTCTGAATGGCATATACATAACTTGCACGTACGTGATTGCACATTAATAACAATGCTAATTACTTCTGGGGCTCTAACAGCTAGTTTTGAAGGCATTATACAAGGGTGTCCAATGTCTCCAATATCAGGACAAAGAAAAAAATTGGTCAGTAGACTGTTGATATGCTATATATCCAAATCTATCTCTGGTATCCATAGCAACAGATCCTATCAAAAACTAATAATGATTACATTGCTGTTAAAGTCAAATGAATTATGTATGTTATTTAACCCCAATTCCAGAAACCTTGGAGTATGGGTGGGGTTAAGCCATCCAAAGGATATCTGGAGATAGGAATGAATAGGTCAGATAGTTCAAGATTCGTGTAGATTTTACTAGCTACATCCAGCTAACGTCAGTCTCTTTCAAAAGAGAAAATAAAAAGATAACAAGGGGCAAAGACTAAGAGCATGAGGCTGATGAGACTCGAAATAGTCATACTGAATTAAGTGAGATTAGGATGTACTATTGTCGCTGTTTCAGTAGTAGAAGGAAATATTGCTACTTTTACCAGGGGCAGAGGATAATGAAAGTTGCTGAGAGTGATTCAGTGATGAAATGTCGTTCTTTTTTAGCTGGAGGCAGCTCAGTCGGTGCAGAAGCTCCAACCAGCCTGCTGCATTCGATTATTGGACTAATATTAGAACTGACAAGAAGACCTTAAGAAATATTCCATCTCCCACGATTTGCACTAAGCCTAGCTGCTGCCTATTCATCCATCTCTTGTGCCAGCAGTTAGCACCGTCAATGACGTCACTCTCCAGCATCACGTATTTATGATGAGATTATCCCAGCTGCAACGGAGCTGCTGACACGTCCTGCAGAAGCAGTGGTATTTGGGTGATGGAGAGGACTTAGGGCAAAATTAGTTTTGGCCCTGGTTATGTGGGCAAGTGGGGCTGAACGATGGTCTGTCAATTCCAGGTGTGGCCTATTTTTATCTGTGAAAAATATGACAAGCAATGCGTCAATTACGTTAAGAATGTAAAATGTATTGCACTGGCAAAAGGATGTATCTTTCAATAGAAGTGAAAGTGATGGAGGTGGTCTCTGTAACATTCTCATCAAGTTCAGTAATTCACAACATTCATCAGTCCCTATTACAATGAATGCATCCCTCACTCCAGATCCTGGGTTAAATCCCTGGCCCGGGCACTCTTTAATTTGAGCTACATCCCAGCTGGATGTCGATCACATGAGACGTCACATTGGAGGTGCCTTGTAGTAGGTGTCTATGCTGAAACGAGTGAAAGACCCCACTCATCGGGTAAATGTGATACATGGTGTGGACTACAAGCCTTATCGTCTCATCATTACGTCTGCCTCTGGCAGTTAGTCATTACAGCTAGCTGCAGACCCAGCGGCATTGAGAAACTGGTCGCCCCAGACTTTTATTTTGACTTATGGAAAAGTCTACATTGTAAGTGGGTGCCTTGGTTCAGTGGCTTAGGTGTTGTACTGATACACGAAAGGTCTTGTATTCAAACTGTGCTGATCTTTATTTAAACCACTGGGGCAATTGAGTAGTATTTGGTGTATGAAGTAAATGGCAGTTGTTGAGGGCTTGACCTAAGAAGCACTGTGTAGACTGCATGTTGGACTATACTCCCCATGGGCTGAGAAAGACACAAGCTTGAACAGGCCTACCAAAGGTGCATAACCCAATTATAGTCCGGACCAAAAGTTTACAAGATGTCAATTCCAGGTGTCCAGATGTTATAAATGAAATGGTGAATAAGATCATCCAAGTGATAAAATTTAAAATATCAAACAGGGATAGAATAAAATGGTTATTGTAATGTAAAGAATTAATGGTGATTATTTATTTAAGCGAAAATAAATATGTAAAAATGGACGTAAACTGTATTCGGTTTGAGTTGTAAACTTTTGGGCCCTACTGTACATTTAAATTTGAAGCTCTTAAATATATAATGAGTTACCCTGTGGGTTTAATAAAGTATATTAATTTCTTCAATTCTATCTAGGTTAATTCTGAATTCATCAAAAGACACAATCAGTTCACCGCAAACATTTTAGAAAATTCTTATTTGGAAGTTGAGCCAGATGGAGAACATTGCTCTGTATTTCGAATTGATTTACCAGGGAAATTCATATTCCTCAAAGTTGGGAGTATTTTCCCTGATCTCCTTTCAACTGTTACAGATCTGAGGCAAAATTAATTTAAGATTAACTGGATCGATATTGCAAGCAAATTTACTGAGATTGAAAACAATAAGCATTATCTGTCTTCAGTATTTTAGTATTTCCTTTCAAAACGATCTATTAGAATGTGCTCTGCAGCAAATGTGATGGTGAATTAAAATGCAGATGTAGGGACGGATGAATCGGTCAGCAGACAGACAAATGCTATGTTGTACAGAGCAAAATACATATGTTTAGACACACAGAGACAGACAAATATACAGGTACTTCATCAGAATGGAAGTTGTCTAATAACACAATGGCAAAACAGGAAGAATCAGATATGCATATCCAATTTGAGAACATAAATTCCAGTCGACCTCAAACTGTGCCATGATGCTTTGAAAAGGACCAAGACTGTAATAATATGCATTTTAGAATTAGTTTATGCTTAATTTTAATCTGTCAGTTTATACAGCTGATTTCATAGACCTGAAAACTAAATTTCAGAGGACATCATTTGAATTCATTACTCCCATTGGTTATGGCATTCCTCAGCCAATGGGAGTCCAGATTCACCACATGACATCCACTGAAGTTTAGTTTCCAAGTCTATGACATCTGCTGAAATGTACATGTATAAACCTGTGCTTTTCGTAATTTAACCTATCTGAATTGTGTCTCAGACAGACAGTCAGTCATACAGACACACACAGGCTGATCAGTGGTGTGTAGCATGTCACTACCTGTCCTCTGATGCTGTCTATTATAGAGGGCCATGGGAAACATGGAAAGGCTCTTGCATATTAATGTAACTTTGGCAGGGGCAGAAGGGAAATGAAGGGTCGCCCATAAATGGAGACTTGTTGTGTCAGGGATTCTATTCAATCTTTAGTGCTCTATAGTTGCTTTATGCTTCAACGCTGTGTGCTATCACCCAACAGCCCAGCGACCTAATTATGGACCAACTTTGCTAGTTTACCTAGTTTTAAACGAAATGATTGGTTAAACTATGTAACTGCTAGGCTGAGTACAGACGTAAGAAATCTTCTCTTAAAAATAGGAGGGGAATGGATTGATTATCTTTTAGTTTAGGCAATTCTTCTGACAGGACAAGAATTGCGTTAACTCAGCATAACATGAACTTCTAATTATTCTGTAATTTCATTGTTAGACATTTACCATAAGCCAGCCTATAAACTATAATATAAATTGATTAATTTACCTTAGATGAGTAAACGAGCAAAACATGTATATAATTAGTAAAATCCAGTTTAAGGTTTTTAGGTTTTATTGAGTTCAGAACATAAAAGGTGACATGGAGCAATGTATAATTGAACGGATACACTTTACATTTTAATGGTGCGCTGAAAATCCTGTGGAATAGAAAGTTAGTAAAAATGGCTAGGTCTATATTGTATGAATAGAAAAGAAAGTTTGGGAAGACCTTGTTCTTTTGTATAAAACAATCTGATCCGTTATCTCTTAAATTTAAATCAGCAGATCTATTTAAGGAAGGTAGCAAGTTGCGTTATGGTGATTGTGTTATAATATTCCAGTTTTACCTATGTTATGATGTTCCAATTTCAGTATTACATGTACATGTGTTATAATATTTTAATTTTACTAACGTTATGATGTTCCATATGGTTACGTTCTAATGTTCCAATTTTACTATTTTAATTTTTTGCTCTAGATTTTCATCAGATTTTCTGCTGAAATTTTTACCAAGCAAACCATTTTGTATAAAATTATAATAGAATATTGCCTGGCTGGCTGGCTAAAAATACGAGGGAGTTTAGTAGAGCAATACATTGGTCAAAATGCATCCAAATTATGTCTTATTCCTCAATAGCCAGTTTTAGTTTCATGACTACAAAATCACGCATTTTGTAATAATTAGCCCATGAACAAAGGTAAAAGTTTCCAAACAGATGCCTTTTGAATGCTTCTGCCACCCACTGTATAATAGAAAATTTTCTTTCTTTTCACAAAGTATATGCTGGAACTGTATGCATGGTTAATAATCTTACCTTTCCAGGTTATCTGTTGCTGTGGAATGTCCATCTCGGATTCACAACTGGATACCTGCTCTTAAACTTAAAGGCACAACAGTAAAACAGGCCTGTCCTGAAACAGGCCGGCCTGTCCTAATCCAATTGAATGTGAAGGATTCGAAGTTTAAGAAACCTTTGTCATTAGGTGATTAGTTTGGAATGACTTGTCCTTTGTAACCCAAGGATGCTTCATTTCGAAGAGAGCACAAGGCCACGGAATTTGATGAGTTTCATTCGAAGTCCTTTCAAGAGAAATGCTTTCATTTGTAGTTCTTTGGGTGTGGCATTGGGCAATAAAACAGCTTTAGTCCATTTATTTGATGCCTTAGCTATGATTAAATCATATATTCTTTGGAAAATGGAATCAAATAGTGGATCTTTCTATTGTAATACTTACTGGGTGTTGGAAACTTGAGAATGGTTATGACTGAATTGAACTGAGAAATTATGTGATTTTGATGTTTGCCCAATCTGTTGGACAATGCCTAACCCAAAACTCTTTATCAGTGCATGGTGACCAAAATATAAAGGACAGGACTAACTGACTGACTGACTGACTGATTGACTGACTTATATTAGAACCTTGTGGAGGTTAATTTGAGATAAGCATACTGTATTATGCTCTCAAGCCTGCCCTTGGGTTGTGTCCTTTAGTGTCCTTTCGTGTCCTTTCACAGCCTGCCTTGGCAAAGTCCTTGGCGTTTGACCTTGAGTAGTGAGACCAGTCAGACCCTGCCCTTTAATGGCCTGTTAAATGTCAAATGGCTGTGGACCTTAGCTAAATTCCTGCGAGTCCCCTGCCAAGACATTACAGGTGCAGACATCCAGGATTGCAAATGTCGTAACTTTGTAAAGGTTGCTACTGACATCAGCGCCCCCCCCCCCCCCCACAACTTCCTCCTCAACACCAATTTGCCATTCTCTGTTGCTATAGTGATCAATGTATTGGGTTGTTTGGATATTGGTTGTGTGGAAAAATGGAATTTGAAAGACAGTCTGTTGGAGTTTACAACCACAGGGGACCCTCAACTTATTTGCCATACGTATAATATCGTTTTGGCCGGCTCTGCTGAAGTTACGATTGCATTAGACGTTAAATTGGAGGTGCCTTGTACTCGGTGTCTGTGCTGAGGCAAGAAAAAGTCCCCACCCATGGGTTAATGTGTAACATGGGGTTGAATCCGAGCCTTATCATCTGATCATTATGTCTGCCTCTGGCCTCAGACCAGTAGTATTAAAACGTTCAAACACCATGAAGATTATGTATAATCATGAAATCAAAATTGGAGTGGCGTCCCCTATATGTTAGTGGAGATCATTCAACAAATAATACATTTACGGAACATATCGTGGTATTGTTACTGATTAGTTGCTTAGTTTGTGGTTTCTGAAGTTGTTAAAGTTGCCTCAGATCTTGAAACTGAAAAACTTTCTCTGTTGCCTGTTGAAGTTTTTGGCAGGAGTATCATTATTCTTAACAGATCAAAACCTTCTCGCATGACATTGATCATGTCATAGCTGTGTATCACTCTCTGATGAAGTTATGAGTATTTCTTTCCTGTCATGTGTTGAAGGACGATCTTTTCCACAACTTTGGTTTTCAACTTTCAGGACAGCCAAATAGGCTCCAGCAACTTTGTTTTGTCCTTGGTGCACGAAACTGCGAGTCAGGCCAAAGGAACTTTAGAAATGTGATAGATTGTGCCAATGCAATAATTTCGAAAGTAATCATTGTGTGCAATTTGTATTGGAGTGCCTCTTGGCTATCTCAATCTGCTCATCATTACTTCTGCCTCTGGCAGCTTGTCATATAAGCTGACTAAGCTTGAGACCCATTAGCATTGCGACATTGAAATTGACTATACTCGTATTTTTCATGTTTTTGTTTAATTTTTCAGTTGACTATTCTCAAACGCACAGGAATTTGAGAAAGGTGATACCAAGGTGGTGTCTTTTAAAAAATCATGCCGCATACTTCTCTCGGTAAATCTAAGAAAAATAGATAGATTCATCACAATAGCTGGTTACTGAGGCGAAAAAAGACTGCTTAATCTAAACATATTAGCGGGCCTATATTGTTTTGCTCGATCATTCTCAACTAAAGCGCAGCCTATGTACAAATAATTATTAAACCAATACTCCCTTCTTGTCTCGTGATATTTTGTACCATTACGTTCCCCAATTTAATTTTAAGTCACATAAAAATGATATCAATAGCTTTTCACGCTTAATTGATTAAGTTCATTTTCAACTGTTTTATGAAGTCTTATACAAAATTGTAATTTTGACAGACAGTGTAGTTAAGTTTGCATGTGTTTTTCTTCTTATTATTTTTTACTTATCTATTTATTTAATAGTACGCTGATTAGTCGAAGTCTTTCTCATGTTAGTGCATGGGTAGGTCCTATACATATATTTTCTTTTCAAATATGTCATCTGACGAAGCATATGCCATATGCCATCGAAAATTTGTCTGTGAGGAATTGTTAAACAATTGGATAAACACGTTTGCTGCATAATATGTTTTTTTTAAAGTGTGCGGGTTATTTAGTGCACAAAAAGGTTAGGAAAGAGCCTTTAGCAAATCTTGACATTTCCTGGCCTGTCCTTTCTTCCTCTCCTCCCCCACGCAAAAATGCACGCCTTCTGGTTTTTTTTTTGGTTTTTTTTGTCAATGTCCTCTTTTTTCCTTCTTTGCAGAGGCACCAAGGTCCTGACATGTGCCTGTTCTGTCTGTACCTCTTTCACAAGCAATATTATCATGATTATCAGACATGTTAAAGACTCATCCAAGTCTAACTCATTAGAGGTCAAATCAGCATTTGTGCACCTGGATGCAAACTTGTGCAAAGCTGTAGTCAGCAATTGTAATTAGCAATTGTTTGGATTGTTCTTTTGAATCGAAAGAGTTCAATTACAGCCAATTTCATAGACTTGGAAACTATATAATATATACTCCAGAGGATGTGATCCAAGATCTAAATGGCTGAAAGACTGCCATAGCCAATGGGAAACCTGGATTCATATGACGTCCTCTGGAGCATAGTTTCCACGTCTATGAAAACGGCTGTAAGTAAATTGAGAAATATGCTTGATAGACCATAGTGCAGTACTCTAAAATAACGTTCAGAAATAGCTAGCCGAAGTTACAGACAATTACCTGCAAGAAGCTGAAGTAAGCTGCAACTATCCATAGCTAGACACTAGCAGTTGGCTCAAATGCAACCCTATGGCAACATGCCATCTCTTGACAATGTGACCACACTGCATGAGTAATGCAACATTTATCAGAAATATCTATTAGTGTTAATATATTGCTCCAAATACTTCCTGTCTGCAGTGATGTTTTTATGCTGGAGCTTTATGGGCACTTGAGGCACATGAAATTAATGATATTATGATTGACACCACACTAAAAACCAGAGCATGATAACCTTATTTTAGCTTATCTAAATATATACACGTTTCTATTCTATTATTATATTATGGGAGATGATAATGATATTGACAGAGGCAGCTGTTAAAAGCTAATAAGTGTTGGAGTGTCCTTGTCGGAATCCAAAGAGAGTCAATGAATTTTGCCAATTTCTCTTTTGTCTAAAATGCAAATTGAATTAAGAGGATGTGAAACTCTCAATTCCACAGACTGCAATTAATGTCATCTACGAGAAAAGAACACAGACAGATTATTAGGACATTTTATTATTGCTGCAGTGATACATTGTGGGAAATCTATTTTTTTTTACTCAGGCAACGCAGCCAAGATGATATGGACACATGCATGTTGAAAGATAGATAGACACACAAACAGACTGGCCCATACACTCACCACAAAACAAAATGTATACACTATAATATTGTTATCATAAGTAATACTAATGTCCAAAGGAAGAAAGAGTTCTGACTTCTCCAGTCCTATTTTAGGGGATTCATACATCTGATTGACAGTCTGACAAGGCAGATGATACTCATGGGTCTGGTGTGGTCAGTCAGTCAGTTAGTTGGTTAGTTAGTTAGTTAGTTAGATAGATAGATAGATAGATAGATCGATAGATGGATCGATGGATCGATAGATGGATAGATAGATAGATGGATAGATGGTGGATAGATGGATAGATGGATAGATTGGTATATAGGTGAATAGGTGGATAGATAGATAGATTGATAGATAGATATATATAATGTAGGTAGATATATAGATAGATAAATATATAGACAGATAGATAGATAGGTAGGTAGGTAGGTAGTTGGTTAGTTATTTAGTTAGTTAGTTAGTTGAAAGTATAAGGTAGCTTGATAAGCATAACTGAAATGCACAGAGCCCTGTACTGTGGTTCGATGTCTTCACCCCAAAGTATTACAACAATTTAAGAAGCCAGAAAAAAAGACACACTGGTCAGGATAGATGTATGCAGAAGATAGAACAGACTCGAGAGAGATCTGAGAATTAGGCAGGTGGTTTGCTGAAAGAAAACTATGATGAGAAACGTATGAGAGTTTTCCATTACAAGTGTGTGATGCAATAAAATGCTGCTGTGCACAACATGTGGAAGGAAGCCTTGAATCAAGAGATCCTTGGCTAAGGCAGCTGTTAATGCCGTTTTGAAAATCGTAAAATACAATTCTAACACTGGATGGTCTCTGAGTCTCGTCAGTGAACACACACCGCTTAATGGTCCAAGAATGTGGTCATAAAAGGATAAGATTGTAGGTGTAAAATCAAGGCTTAATGCCTCAGTATATTGCAATATCAGTGCAGATACATGTGTCCTAAAAAACAAAGGAAGAGAAGAAAAGAAAATAATAATATATACATATAAATAAAGAAGATATAATAAAAATGAAATAATGCAAAAATTATGTGCAGCATTTAAATAGCTCCATGTCAAATAATTACAAACAAATGATACGCAATAGTAAATACAAATGCAACGAAACTAAAAGCATGAAAAACAATACAATAAAAACATAAATAACTATGTACAGCACCAGGTAATGATTAATAATAAATATATGTATCTTTGAGCACCTAGTACAATTAACACAACTGGTAATACTGATATAAAATGAGCAACTATCATGAAGGGTTGAAAAAAAGCAAGATGACCTACAATTCAGTCTACACATAAGTAATACAATGGAAAAGATATGTACAAAAATTTAAACACTCACCTGCATGTGCCACCAACCACTCTGATAGGTCCAGGAGGTAATGGACAATTTACCTAACTAGCCAATCTCTAGTACTGTGATAATTGACAACCTAATACTTATGTTTTACGGTCCAATTTTAATGCAACTCTTAAGAATTTTCCAAGGGCAAAGTTTAAGTTAGTATCTTTACTTGTTAATATTTGAAGGACTTGTTCAGATGGGTTAAGAACAAAGAAGTTAATAATACATTTACAAACCTTATCAAATAGGTTATTGCGAATGGCATTAAATTGTTCACAGAACATTAGGCAATGAACTTCATCTTCAACTTGATTAAGATTGCATTTTTCACAAATTCTTTCCTCAGCAGGTACAAAAGGGCGTTTGTGCCTACCTAATTCAATATTTAAGTTGTGAGAGCTCAGCCTGAAACCTGCTATATTACAATAAATTGATTTAGGAAGGTCATGATACAAATAGGGTTCTATTCGAATATCTTTCTTGAATGTTTTATAAGTTCTTAGTTCGGGGTTACGTGCGCTATCATTGATCTCATGCAACATCTTGGCATGGACCTGGACACAATCGTTTTATTTAGGTCAAACTCATTTTGGTTCATATTGAGGGTCTCAGTGACCTACATGTGACATATATATATGAGAGTATGGGTTTCCTATAATTAATAACACTACCGATTATATTATTTACCTGTATTTTAAACTCCACCTCATCAAAACTCCTTACGAGCCCACATTATACCCTGCTTATTTCATGCGGATCAGTTGGGCTTTGCTATTAATTTTTATCTCACCTATTTAGCCACGAATGAGCAGGACATAACTAACGTTTTCTGCCAGTGCTCTCTTGATTGGTGGTCTAATTCAGCTGCTGGTGTTGATTGTGGGCCCTTGCAGTTTCTTGAAGTAGGCAGGTATCCAATCAGTTGTGATCAGGCAACATTAGGACTCCTGCAGTGTTCGATTGAGGCAGTATAATTTTATTCTGGTTGCCTAGTGATGCCCGTTGCCATGCCAGCTGCCCATGGCCCTAGCCTGCATCCCATGATTGCACAAAAGCACTGATCATCCTCCGACCATTGCTCTCTGCACAGCAGAGCCACCTTTGTTCTAGAAGTTCCATTGAAGCCTTTCACAGTCTTTGCTTCAATCTAAAGTCCTTTTGGTTATTTGAAGTGTTCTTTTTCTTAAAACAAATATTGGAAACCTATGGAAATATTTATTATGTTCTCAATATTATGTATATTTCAGTCAAACCTGGTTGATCAACTTGCTAACCTTCATAAGTTGCACAAGAAAAATTTAATCAAACTAGAACGTTGCAAATAGTGTTGATCTATTTAATCTCGTCTCTGTATCTTCCATTCATTTTTTTTTTTTTGTGTGCATATATTCTTTGCCAATGGATACTGCTGCAACAACAACAACAACAACAACAACAACAACAACAACAACAACTACTACTACTACTACTACTACTACTACTACTACTACTACTTCTACTACTACTACTACTACTACTACTACAACTACTACTACTACTATTACTGCTACTACTACTACTACTACTACTACTACTACTACTACTACTACTACTATTACTACTACTACTACTACTGCTACTACTACTGCTACTACTACTACTACTACTACTACTACTACTACTACTACTATTACTACTACTACTATTACTACTACTACTACTACTGCTACTACTACTACTACTACTACAACTACTACTACTACTATTACTGCTACTACTACTACTACTACTACTACTACTACTACTACTACTACTACTACTACTACTATTACTGCTACTACTACTACTACTACTACTACTACTACTACTACTACTACTACCACTACTATTACTACTACTACTACTACTGCTACTACTACTACTACTACTACTACTACTACTACTACTATTACTACTACTACTACTACTGCTACTACTACTGCTACTACTACTACTACTACTACTACTACTACTACTACTATTACTGCTACTACTACTACTACTACTACTACTACTACTACTACTACTACTACTACTACTACTATTACTGCTACTACTACTACTACTACTACTACTACTACTACTACTACTACTACCACTACTATTACTACTACTACTACTACTGCTACTACTACTGCTACTACTACTACTACTACTTCTGCTGCTGCTGCTGCTGCTGCTAATGTATGTTGTTGTTACTGTATGGTGCTGTGTACATAATTGTCCGTTTGTTTGGTCATTTAACACCTTTTTCTGTTCAGTTCATAGTGTATTCATAGTATTTTGTCTTTTTATTTCCAGGAATGGGCAGACGAGTTGTTCAAGTGTGCTACTAACCTGCTCAGACTCAACGCCAGTCCTTTGACATTTTTGGAAAAAGCTCACATGAAACTCTCACTAGTTCTCAGTGGGGAGGGCAAAGTACAAGTCAGAAAGTAAGTGTTATAGCCGCATGCAATGAAGTGCAATCCCATTCACTTGGCAGTTTGCTTGCAACGTCACTATTGTTTTGAATATCTGGTCACCATTGTGTTGATGCTTATTGTTTAAAGCTAATTATAGGCAATTGTTTGCCTATTAAGACTGTTTGCTAACGATGTAGTTGGCATTCTTATCATTAAAGTGGCTTTAAAACTCAATCAAGCAAAGCAAACTGTGATGTCACAAGACAATGTTTGAATTGGATTTAGCTGCACTTCAGTACACTTAGTAAAAAAAAAATATATAAGATCATTTATGCACTATCTTTCCAAAGCAGTGTGAGGAACATACACACGAGAGAATTTGATACTCTTTTTCAAGATTTGTCGTGAGTTTTTTTATATTATACCCCACGACTTTAAAGCAACCTCATTATTGGAGAGATTATATTTTGTCATAGAGGTTCAGAATAAGTTTTATAATTATTTATGATGAGTTCATGTGACTCAAATTATGATGGGGAGTTTCTGACCTGTAATTTGTTCAGTTGCTCTGTAAAAATACACTATTGAAAGTCTGTAGTGATCGTGGCTCTGGTTAGATATTAAATTCTTTCCGCACAGCATACGTGACTGCTTAAGCTATATTACATTCCCCAGGGTCCCTGTGCTTTTCTATTCAGAATTATGATTTCAGCTAATTAGTGCTTCGTTTGACTAGAAACTTCCAAATCAGGCACGCACTAGTCTTAAAATTAAAAACAGAGGAAAATTTCGTTTTCAATTTAAAGCTTTATCAATCTTTCAGGGTGGTCGAAATTAACCACATAATACAATTATGCTGCGTTATATTTAGGCTGCCATGGAAACTGCATGTTTTCGAGACAAATAGAATCGTGACAGGTCGTGCTTTTCTCCCAAAACAGGGATTGTTGTTTGGGATTTTGGGCTTATAGCTTTTAATTCAGTTCATAATTTGGGAATACAAGGAATAAGCCAAATAAATTAATGGTTTATTGCAGGGTTATTCTTATTGTGGAGCTGTGAATGAAATGTGTTTTTAGTTTCTGTAACTATTGTCAGCGTCAGGTTTAAAAAAAGAAGGTTACTGAGTTTGCCCTCTGAGCCAGGGACCCAGGTTGACTCCTTTTCAAACAAATGATGCTAAATACACAAGAGGAAACGTCCTGTGTTTGCTGCAGGCATGGCTCAAGGAGCCATCCTATAGCTAACCATATCATCCGCAACAGGGTTTACATATATGCAGTCTTAATACGTCTGGTGCATCATCTCGAATTCTGATTGGTCATAACGTAGCTTAGTATTGCATCATATTCTTTCCGCTAAATGCTGCTGCTGCTGCTGTTATCAACAAGATACTGCTGATGCAGACTGTTGGGTAAAAATAGATGAAGCAACACACGACCATGATATAAGGTTCTTCATTGCATCTCCTCTGTCTCTCAGTTACATCTCTAAGGGAATGGGATGCTACAGTGTCTTTGGTAACCAGTTTCACAAAGAATAAGCCGGAAAACAAGATGGCTAATTCCCTCATTGTGTACATGGTGTGGATTACAAGTAATTACGAGGCACTTTTGTAGTCCTCTAACCTTACATAAGCCTCTAACAACATCTTGTTGACCTAATTTGGTACAGGTGGAAGAAGTATCGAAGCATGATATTATGCGCTTATTTCCATACGAGAATATTTTTTGTTGGCATCATTGTACCATTGTACCTGAAGTAGAAGTAGTAGTAGTAGTTGCAGTAGTACTGTAGGTGGAAATGAACGACGTGTTAAACCCCAAGAGGGCATTCATTTCAGGAGTGTAAAGAGGACAAAAGGATTAGAAAGGGTCTTAAGAATATCCATGAGTTAATTTGTTAATGACTGTTGGCAAACTTGAAATATAAGTATAAATGAAAATGTCATTCAAAATTGACTTAATCTTTTGATGAAATTCCTAGCAGCGTGGGGTTTTAAACAGCTCCATGGTAATGCTTAAAGCTGGAGTGTCACTCAATATGACAGTGGCAAAAATATATTCATCCAGAGCCTTGCTGGGTTCACTGTCTCTCTATCAATTGAATAAAATTCTCTTAGTATTTAATTTTTCATGCCATCAAAAATCCAGTATGTAAACAAACCAAGTGATGACATCACAATACTCAACAATGGGTGATGATGCCATTCCCATTGTATTTCCAATGTTTTGGTCTTGATCTGTTTCAATGTTTCATTCATTTTTGGTAATTAATGCCTGATAGCTTAGCTTACTCGTATTTAGTGTGCCTTGTTCAAATAAGAAGATTTACAATCATTTGACGAAGTTCTGGTGAAATTGGCTATAATGAAGCACCTTATTATACAAAAAAAGGAGTAAAAGGTAAAAAACAAATACATATAGTAAGTAGATTAATTGTCCCCTTAGTTGATGAAACAACAGTGGTTATATGAGTGAGCCCATGGGTAGTCCCATCCAAATGAACCTAGATGTGGAGAAACACTGAACAGACATCTACTAAGATAGCAATGTGTAAGAGAGATCTGGCTGTTGCAGGAAGACAAGCATCCTAGTTGACTCCTGGGGCTAGTCTTTACAAAGAGGTTATACTGTTTATGGAAAGGGGTTACTGCTAGTGACCTGTGCAAATTGCACTTGGCAGACACATCAGGCCAATTACTGAGGCTTGTTCTCAGGCCCAGAGACGCAACTCACTGGTCACTAGGGGTTGTCTTGAGCACGTCTTTTGGTGATGTTATCACTTCCCAGGTCTATATCTAGCTAAGTGTGAGAAATATGCTTTCCAAAACCATACAATATATTTTTAACGAGGCATATGGACTCATGAGCAGAGTGATGGTCTATTGTTGAAAGACCTATTAGCAGCAACTTAGCTTTCCAATTTTCCTGAACCTGTTGCACACCCACATCAGGCACAGAAATACACTAACTTATAATTGCTAGCAATTCACAAATTGCATCCGACTTCAATAGTAGACATCTCAGATAGTACTATTTTAATGTTTTAGTTTTGCTTACTTGCATCTTCAAATGGTGAGGACCTAGTTTGATACACTGCTAGTTTCCAATTTGATGGTGCCTGTTTATTGTCACTGCCAGTGAATCACCTAGAGTACATGTAATTTATGGCCTTAGTTGGTCAGTTCATGATCCTCGATTTACGTATTTGATGGGAAATGAGTTGGCATGCCGTTCACAGTGTGTTAGCTCGTTTCAACAACACAATCCTTTAATGAGGCCTCAACATGGTAGAAATGTACTGCAACTGCAGCTGCTTTACACCCTGTACTGAGAACAATTTTTTTTACTAGGGACGGATTTCCTTAAGAGCTTAGACTAGATGGGTCAGAAAGGTCATCCATAGTCTTTTATCCTTTATTATGTTATCCTTTACTCACTTTTTCTTGGCGGTCCGCGTGGTGGGCCACCGGACCCTTTCTTCCTGTTCGGTGACAAGCGAAGGTCTCAGAGTGACATGAAGGAAGAGGGTAAGAAAGGATGCTTCAAAGAAAAAGAGATGCCAACACAGAGAGAAAAAGGATTGTGTAGAAACTAAGCATAAATGTAAGTGGGTAGAGGAACATGATCAATCTGGGGACAAGTCACAGCTGCCAGGGGTCCAGGGGTGACACTTAAGCAAGACGAACGAGCAGCAGCCTCGGGTCTTGTGCCTGTTGAGCTCTGGCTTTGCTCATGGCTCAGACCACTGGGCTTTCTCTGCCTGGCTCTGCCTAGCTCTGCACTGTAGCATGGGTTGTCCACAGCCCATAGATCAGCTCTGCAGCCACACAGGATATCCATTGTGATGTATGACCGCAGGCCAATACATGTTCTTAAACCCATGCCCCCCCCCCTCCCCCCCACCGATTCCATAGCTCAGCCATTGCTTTCGCCCTTCTGTTCAGCCCTTTTGGCAGATTTGTGGTCCCCTGGGGGGAAATCTTATTATTATTCTATAGCAGTGGAACTAGCAAAGAAATCATCACACAAGACGAATGGCATTTTACACATAGCACAGTATGACTCATGCTTAAAACCTCTGCAGCTTGTGTTCAACATTTGTATGTACTGGTCTGCAAAACACCCTCCTTTTGAAATACAACGTTTCTTGTACCTGAGTAGAAAATGATATTAGATGACAGTGGATCAAAGAAACAAACAGAGACTAACAATCTCTGATAATTAGCAGAAAGACGAGTAAGGCCTGGAGCAAATTGTTAACAAGCTAATCTACAAGCGCCAACAAGAAATAACAACCAACAAATGTGGGTATCCCAACAGATATTTGAAGTTTCAATGCCTGAGCATGCACAAGTCATGTCCCACTGTGTTTTGGGATTGTGATGCTTTTGTTTGACACTCGATGACTTGTTTCTGCAACAGGAAGAGAAGCTGCTGCTGCTGCTCCCATGCTTCCCTCTGAGATGCTCTGATGCTGAAGATGCTAAAGATGCAGACTCATGCTCTTGCATCTCCCACCTGTGTCAGTTTCACTCAAGACATTAGCTCCAATCCCGTTTCAAATGTCATTCTGTTGACAATGCCTTTTCATTTTGTCTTCTTGCAAAACCACTCCATTGGCTTCGTTGGCGTTTTGTGTAATTGCTCTTATGTAAATGCTGTTGATGTGAATTAAAAGAAAATCAAGTGCCATTGTTGTTGACTGGGACTGTGAATATATTGTAATTACCTGGCATGTAGATGTTTGTCTGAATCAATGCTACTCAGTGTTTATAACAAAAAGTCCAAAAGAACCTATACCTCATTAAATTTTTATTGACAGGAATGCTCATTCACCTGTATTACTTGCTAGTACCACAAGAGAAGCAGGGGTACAGATAAGTTATTTAACAGAGGGCGCCACCTGATAGGGGTAGGCTGCAAGTCGACTACTGGCCAGGAATAGTCAGAATTAAGCAGCTAGCTCTAGCTCCAGCTAGGCATTGGTGGCCACAGTTGTCAGGAGTCAACTGTAATGTATTCTTCTTCTTGTTTTTGTCAGATTAATCAAAATCAGTTTTTCTAATATATTCTTTGCTGTGATAAGATCCATTGCTCTTCGTATCTTGTATTTCTAGTTGCAAGAAAAGCTATATAAATTGCCCCTGCCTTATTGTACTTCGTGCTTACTTTCATTGGAGTCCTAACTTGTGGTGATATTGACAATGTATCATCTTTTCCGTGTACAATATATCTCCATTAAGGATAGTTGCAATTATACGTTATGTGTCTAATAAACCATAGTACCATAGTCATATATACACATTTCTGCAAGATTACATTGTACATTTCTTCTGGGAACCTCTTCTGCTTTGTTCTCTTGAAATGAATACATTCAGCCATTTGCTTATTGTAGCATGTACATATAAATCTCCCTTTTTAATGAAAATGATGGCTGCATCTCCATGCACAAATGGTAGCTGATGAGAGGAAGCTATTTTTTAAGGGGAATATTGCAGCTCTTGGGGCAAATATGTCTTCATAAGACAATCCTTAGGCTGCTTTCTGTGCATATTCATGTCTGGGTAATAGATATATCCATCTAAACTATGGGAATATATGATGTCCAACAATAATATTGTTTACATCAATATATATTTAATGTTCTTTTTGTCTTAGTTTTGACTGTTGCGACTTAACATCAGTCATTTAATTTTGAAAAAGTTCCTGTAAATGTTACTGCTGCTACTGTCTGTGCTCCCTTACTACACCAGCCTCCAAAAATATGACTACTTTAAGCACTGTGTACACGCTTAAGTGGTCACACCATTTTGGAGGGCGGTGTCCTTCCCCACTTGGTCATACAAGACACATTCCAGTTGCACTCAAGACAATTGAAATCAGTCCACCAACAAGTAAGGGACCTCTGCAAACTACTACATTGAGTATTGTTAGACCCCACACTGCTATGAGGGACCAATTACAGCGTTACTTGGTTGACTATGACAGCGTTACTTGGTTGATTACTTCACCCTAATAAGCAGAAGTTTATGAGCGGATTGCAGAGGCTCCAACAGCCCATGATGGCTGGGCTACATGACTATGTGTGCGTGAGAGGGCCTCTGTTTCCTCATTAGAATGACGAATGGAGTTTTTCTGCTCCTCCTACCTGCTCTATTCGTTATCTTGATGCTCCTTGCACCCGCAGTTTCCTGCATCATCACTCATCTGCCTCTGCAGCCGCCAGCATGCCAGGATGCGGAGAAAAAGTAATAAAAGGTTGGAAACTCTGCACTGTAGTCTCTCTAGTGTAGAGGCCATGAATGTCAAGCTATTCAAAGAAGTGGGGAGGAAAGACAGACAGCTTGACAGTGAGGCCGAATAGGGGAGACAGACAGATAGCTTGAAAGACAGCCTTGCTATGAGAGACAAGACAGAAGACCGAGAACTTGACAGACAGCCTGAATATGAAGTCAGATGGACAGAAGACAGACAGCTTGATAAAGCCCGAATATGAGAGACAGACAGAACGCATATAGTTTGACAGACAGCCCCAATATGAGAGACAGACAGAACACAGATGGCTCGGCAGACAGCCTGGCTATGCGAGACAGACAGAAGACAGACATCTTGACAGACAACTAGACAGACAGCTTGACAAACAGCTTGACAAACAGCTTGACAAACAGCTTGACAAACAGCTTGACAGACAGCTTGACAGACAGCTTTACAGACAGCTTTACAGACAGCTAAACTATGAGAGACAGACAACCCGCAATAGAGTATACTTGACAAATACTATGACTCTGATGTGAATGTGAAAGGAGACAACACTCCCATCAAGTATAAGTCAAACTAAAACCTAGCTCTTGGCTGTTGTGTCAACATTTTCTGCAGTGATCTGTACATTCACAGTTACTACATGTAAGACTTGAATCACTCAAAATTGCAGTCGCAACGGAGCAGCCCATTGCCAAGTTGTGCCTGTCGTGGTTGTCATGAACATGCATGGTATTCCTTAATATGTTTACGTCATCACATGTGCGTGATAAACCTGGCCTGGGTGGGACTAATGTTCGTCCATCAAGTGCTGTGTTGTTATGATCAATGGAATGAAAAATGACAGCAATGCGATAGATAGATAGATAGAGAGATAGATGTGACTGAGTTGTTGTGACTGAGTTGTTGTTACTGGGTTGTTGTGACTGAGTTGTTGTGGCTGGGTTGCTGTGACTGACTTGTTGTGACTTTGTGGTCAGTTGGGTTCTAATGCTAAGAGCAATTTTAATGGACCTGACCGACCTGTCAGGGCTTTATGACCCCTTTCTATTTCTTGGTGCTTTTAATGAAGCCGTAAAACTTTCTTGCAAAACATTTCTTGGTCATGAATCTCCAGATATTGTGGCTTATTCCAATGTCACTTAGAGTGTTCCAGATCTTTTTTTGTGCCGTTAGTTAATTTTGTTTCAAAATAGTTACATTAAAATGAAAGTAAGAGCCATTATAATGGTTTAAGCATCGAGAATATGATTTCTCTATGGTTTAAGCAACATGCCAGTGATTGCTACATGTGAATGCATGAGAAACCATATAATAGCAGATACAGTGTAGCAGTGATATCATATCAGAACCAACGACCTAATAAATGCTTTTATGTGAAGACATGACTTGGTAAGCAGATTAACCATGGTATAGATTCATAGACTAGCTGCTGTCCTATAGAGAATCCCATTGAAATCATATCAGTTACCCAAGCCTATAAGGCGAGTCAATGTGACTATAGTTTACTGGGCCCAATGAGCCGTTATATAGGCAATCTGGTGACTGCAAGGTGTATTCATGAGGCCCTAGTTGATTTTTAAGACTGGCTCTGTAATGAAAAACTCATTTGTGAGTTTATGTATCTAGCTTGGCCAAACCACATGTGGGTTAAGCATAAGTGACGTTTAGATAGCAGGTCATCCCTCATAGATTAGGCTGAGGACTGCCTGAATCACTGAGATAAGAGATAAGACTAACGCCCGAAAGGTGGCGCTGCTACTTTATGCATCCCACGTGATGGCCATACCTGTGTCACATGACTGGAGGCCAATTGGAGCTTTCGATCAGTTGGTTCTATTTGGAAAGGTGGTGTTACAAAGAATTATTTTATTTAAATCGTACCTAATTTATCTATCAACTTCTAACTAAAGTAGGTAAATTCTCATGCTAGAAGTAAACCAAGCAAAGAGAAAAGGAAAACAGTCTGTAGCTTGAGCTACAATAATTACTTTGAAACCACTTTTAGAGGCTCAGCCCTGTGTGAAAGTGATTTATGGGAGGAAGAAAGACTGTGAGAGAAATGCTTATTTTTGTCAGCTGTCAGACAAATGATGAAATGATTGCTACAGACGAGTTCACCACTTCTAAGGCACTTCTTCAAATTCTGCAGAGAATTCTGGTGTACTTCTTTGTCACCCTGTTTCGCTTCACCCCGTTTTACCCCAAGGTTATGCCCCTACTGCCAAACAATTTCAGAACAACTAGAGGTCATTGATTAGTTTTGAACCCTTGACCCCCAAAAGAAGTTTGCTCAATGTATTAGGCGAACTGCAGAATCTGTTTCTTGGATAAGCTGACCACCGAAATTTTTCGGAGGTGACATTTTAGTTCAATTCATAACACTGGAACACAATATGGCAAACCATCTACAGTGAAAACAATAATATCTTCATTTGAATCAAATTCTAGAGCTGTATGAGTATGTTTTGCCCTATTCATTCCAACTTTTGTCAGTGTTTATATCACGTTTAGTTTAGTACAATTATGCCTAAATGGTTGCCAGAATAAGTATCTTAGTTCTGGAGCAACAAAACTTATGAAAGATTCATGTTGCCTGCATTGCAAGAATCTACCAAAAAAAGAACCCTATAATATATGTTGTATGCCTTAGAATTCCTGCCATTTCACAAACTACGTACAAACAGGTTAGTTTTGTTTACATTAAATTAGTTTATACTCTTGTTCTACTGGGTGGCTGCTTCCATTTCAGTGGGCAGGTTAATCTAGATAGGCTTCTCATTGTCAAGCAGCACATATGTAATTGACCTACCTGAACTGATCAAGTACAGTGTACACTCCACTATATACACCACTGTATTCCTTCATTTATACGTATCTGGATTTGATTAAAATTTATCAATGAAAAGTTCTATGTACACAGTTAATTATATGGCAGTATGACTAAATGCAAATGAGACATCCCATGAATATCTCAATACACGTACACTGTATGCCACTGTTGCATGAACCCATGTGGAATTTAATTAGGAACACAACCCCCTTCCTCCTTGCTTAATGCCTGTCAGCACAGTGGCCAGTTGCAGCTTGCAACATGACCCCTGTTGTCAGACACAAGCTGGAAAATGTCATTGTTACTCGTGAACTGATCAAGCCTTGTTTGTTTTGCCTGGTTTTGCCTGTGCCCACTCATGATTGCAATATGTCACACAGGCCTCAGTGTCATCTGGGAAATAGCTTGACACTGGGGCCATTTCATGTCCATGTAGCTGCACAACGTATGTGGGTCAATTTGCCTCGAACATACAATAGTGGCGAGATGAACATGTCATTCTGACTCATTCATCACAGATGCAATGCAGGTATATGACACAATATAATGCATAATGGTCTAGGAAAATGAGCTCTGTAATCTAGTAGTAAATCTACATTGCAAATAAAGAATATATTGGTATATCCTGGTGTTTTGTATTGGGGTTTGGTTGTAGCACTTCAGTCATGATCAGTGACCCTATGGTATTCATGCAACTAAAAATCAGTCTGTGTGATTATTACATTGTACATATGAATTCTACACATATGCGAACATTATATTTTGATTGCATTCATTCTGTAACTGATAAACTGTGTTGATCACAAAAAAAGGGTGCTCAAAAATGTGCAAGAGGGTCACTTAGTGGAACAGCTACTCGGCAGACTCCATGCAGTTCAGGCACTCCTTACAAGCAAATTCTTGGCCCATGTGTACAGATGTGCTTAGTGGTCACAATAGTTTATCAATCATGGTTTATACATTCTTTTTGTTTCAGCATTCTTCGGATGTTCGCGGCTCACAAAGATGACAAGAAGAGGGTTGAGAAAGCGCTGGAGTCAGCTAGCCTCCCTACAGGCCGGGTAATTTGAAGGTCGAACCGTCAATGAAATTGATATAAGCATATAGCAGTATCGAGGACACATAGTTTTGTTTTCCTATATTTTCAGAATGACTCTATCCATCCATCCAAGTTCACATTTGAAGATTTCATGAGGTTCTACAGACATTTAGTGGTCAGATCAGAAGTTGATAAAATATTCCATAGTTTGTGAGTAGATACTTACTTATTTTTTTTTAAATAAAACTTATCGCATAAGAAAATACACACTTCAAAAGTGGTTGTGGTGGGTTTGCTTGAATTTTTATGTCGCATAAAATACTGTACAGCAACCTTTATTCTATTCACTTACATCTCTATTATCTATATACTTTCAGAGGTGCTAAGAAAAAACCATACTTAACAGCTAGTCAGTTCGTGGAATTTCTCAATACAGAACAGCGAGACCCGCGGCTCAACGAGATTTTATATCCATATTATGATGTCAAGCGAGCTCAGGATATTATCGACTATTTTGAACCCAACAGTCATATGGCTAACAAAGGTAATGATGAGATAGTATGCCTGGAGGTTCATATGGTCAGTGGTCTGCATCATTATGATTGCATTGCTACTGAATTGCTAAAAATGGAGACCATTGGAGAGAATAGTCCAGAAAAGAAAAAATACTGAACTTCTCTAATGAAAGTTGCATCTACTTCATCTATCTATATGTGATAAACCAAAAGATATTGAATTAACATCTTGTCAAGGTTACATTAAAATGCAGAACTTGTTGTTAAATCTTAATTTCAATGGAGCTGATACAAACAATGTTAGAAAGCTCTGGAAGCAGCATGGATTTCAGCAGCTAGTGAAGTAACTTAAGTGTATTCAGCACAGTCCAACAATGTTAGCCAATTCTATGATTGTAGGGCAATTATATATAGTATTTATTTCATTGAATTAGCTACATTGACTCTGTACAGCTGTAAGAATTGCACGAATGCCTGTACCTTGGCATTGATTGTTTTTAATGACTATGACTAAAACTATTCGATTAAACTAATCATTGTTTGGTTGTTAAACCATTCAGACCCTGAGGCAAAAGGTATGACTTAGAAATACTATCTATTTTCACTTTTTATGCAAGTTCAGTTAATTAGCCTGTAGTAGTTACTAACTTGGTTGGTAGTGACTTTTATAACCTAACACTTCATTGCAAACGGTTCAACATAACGGTTTGCTGTGATAGTAATTTATTAAGTTCTCTTATTTATAACCTATTGAAATGTTCCTTTACAGTTACTATGATTTCATACTGCCTCAAAACATTTTTTATATTTGTAGTGCATAGATTTTGAGATTTTGGTAGCTTCCAGTACTAATCTGACATTTTGCCTAGAGTTGTAGTTCTTGTCATTTTCATATTTTATTCATTGGGTTTCTTTGTATTCCTATATGCATAATACACATAAACAAAACAGTGTGCTATTATAACATCAATATTATATTAATATATGTTTATTACAAATAAATTTTGAAATTTGGAAGTTATTCCTTGTCCCAGTACTAGGTTTAAGCAGTCTGGATGCCAGACCCATGATCAGGCCTCTACGCAGGACAGGGTCTGAATGAATTCAGGGGAGCAAGAATCCTAGTGGAGAAGCAAGGAATTAGACAGCCTAGATCAGTTTATATTATTCATAAGAATACAACGTGGCAAGGCCCTGTACATAATTAAATGATGCAACGTTGTTTCAAGCAAATTTGAAAGACCTACTTTGTTTACCACCAAGTTAAAATTAACAGGCGTAATAATTGACCTACTTCCACGGCGCTTCTTTCCATGTGTTCATATCCATCAGACCCTCTTCCAGTGATTTGGCCTGAGGGTGTGCATTCAGACTGAGGTTTAAGACTAATCTTGACAATTTGGCACTTGAACACAGATTTGCCTTGCGGATGTTAGAAGTTAATTCAATGCCTGTTTGCACGTCATAGGGAGAAGGAATACGTCCAAAAGTTTTTTCACTCGTTTCTTCCAGAATATGAAATGTGAACTTGTTATATTTACGATTCATAGATTTTAAAATCTGACATTCTCATATCAGTACTTTGTCATGGTCAGTTGGTTGGTTGACTGTGTAAGGAATATAAGTAGGATGAACAAGAGCATTATAATTCTTCCATTCAAACACAATCACAGAAAAAAAACCTTTTTTTTCTTGTTTTACTCACAGTTTGTTCAAGGTGTATGAGGCTTAAAATGATCTTTTATTCAATGTTATGCATACTCGTGTATTTACTGATGCTATTCTGCTTCATAGGTCACTTGTCTCAAGAGGGATTTTTGCGTTATTTAATGAGTGATGAAAACAATCTGTTGTCACCTGAAATCTTGGACCTCAATGAAGATATGGACCAATCCCTCTCACACTACTTCATCAATTCTTCACATAACACGTATCTCACAGGTATAGTATGACATTGCGGGTGATATTTTGTATATCCCACAATTAGCTGTATACCACATAGAAATATCAAACAACTGGTGTGTAAATTACATGCGTAAAATGCTTTATTATTTTTTAAAATTACTGGAAAAGTCTTGAAGTGATGACATTGCTTCATATTTTTGTAACATCATGCAATGCTCTGATTGGCTGATGGTAGTAATGAATATTCATGACTTCTTTATACCACATGGAAATCATTAAACAAGAGCAAAATGGACTCAGCTACAAAGTAAAAATTGTGGGATATAAAAAGGACCCACGTGGATATGTGGTATATTTCGTGAATCCTGGCCAATATGTCCACTCGGGGGTATATCAAAATTTATAGTACGGTCCATTATAAGGAATGTACAATGTACACCTGTTCATTGGCATTTCAATCAATTTGTGATGCAGACTCCCAACGATTCATTTGAAAATTTGATAACTATTGTTTTGTCTCATCTGTGTGATTGCATATGATATTTGTAGCAATAAAATAATTTAATTTCCATATCTTGGAAAATCCATTTAAACTATCTGGTTGACACCCAAAATAAAATAGAACCAGCACATATTATTATTATAAAATATGATAGTGACAATGCAGTGAAAAGTTATAAAACTAAATTCAATCATCTATTGGATGAATATTACGTTTTTAGTGTTCTGTGGAAGCCATGCAAACCGCTTTATCAATTTAGAGATTACTTTGTAATCCAAGATTTTTTGTTACTTGCAATGATTCGATGCACATAATTTTATATTGGTGTCCCATGTCCTGTTCAATTTTTGTCTTCAGGTCACCAGCTTACAGGCAAATCTTCAGTAGAAATTTACAGACAAGCTCTCCTGCTTGGTTGCCGGTGTGTTGAGCTTGACTGCTGGGATGGGAAGGGTCAGGATGAAGAACCTATGATAACACATGGATACACAATGTGTACTGAGATCTCATTTAAGGTATTCCAGGATAATACCATTAAAAAAATGTGTTTTATTTCTGAATGTGGACATTTTCCTGTGCAAAACTAGCAAATATTAGAGCAAATGTTAAAAGTCCAATATTAAATCCAATATGATTGTTCCGGTCTTCTCTATTTTGACTCTGACCTTCTTTACCCCTCAAAGGATGGGGGCTTAGCTCAGTTGTAGTGCGCTGGGCTTCCAATCACTGGGGCCCAGGTTCGATTCCCGGTCGAGCCTAAGTTGTATGGCTTTTTCACCCTTCATCTCATTGCCATGGTTCCTGCCTGTCCTAATTAGCCAATCAGGTGCAGAAACAAAGGACGTAAAGCCCTAATCCACCCACCCACCTTAACCCTACAAAATATGATTTCAATATTAGATTGTAAATTATACATCTACATCACTATCTAATTTTTCTTTGTTTTTACAGGAAGTTATTGAGGCTATTGCTGATTCTGCGTTTAAAGTATCTGAGTACCCGGTCATACTGTCATTTGAAAACCATTGTCAGTAAGTGGATTGTGGTCAATTTGTGGCATAGATCCTAATGTACTTCATAATAATGCATGGCTTTTGTATTCTTATTTTAGGTCTTGAAATAATCGAGTTAATGTTCTTGTTTCCAGACCAAAACAACAAGCAAAAATGGCTGCCCATTGTCGAAACATTCTTGGGGATGCAATTCTTGCGGACCCACTTGAAACACATCCTGTAAGTCTAGAGATGTCACCATTAAGCTTTGCTTTGTAGATGACATTATTCCAAGCTTGCAAAGTCAGATTAGTAACTTGCAAATTTAAATATTGGAATTTGTAGTTTATAACATTGACGGACTGACTTCAGGCCACTACCACCGTATGAGTTATTGAATTTTCTGATGAATTTCTTTGGATATTGTATAATAGTGGCTCACGGCATCATTTTCACCTGTCTACTTGGGCTAGTGTGGTGATGTTTCCGGAAACACTAATGAGAAATTCTAGAGAGACTTTTTTATGTGCAATGTAAACATGCTGCTGATATTGTCTTCATTAATGGTGGCCTGAAGTCCAGGGCCTAAGGCTCTGCCAAGAAGAAAAAAAACATGTTCAATATTAACAGATGATATTGTTTGTCCCACCCACGACATAAGCATTATTGCTTGTATTGTAACATGAGTTTTCATCCAACACAGTGATTAGTATTAGTGTTACAAGTAGTAGTAGTTCTATTCATAATGAAGAGTGTGACTGTGGTTCACCACCGAAACTCCCCTCTGGCACATTAATGCAACTGTTACCTTGTCTTTAGGTAAAACTGTGTATAGCACTTGTTCCATAGTGTACTTTAGTGGTGCTTTATATATTGTGCTGACGCTGTTGGGGCGACAAAAGCCAATAGGTTTGGCATAAGAAGTATCGTCCAACCTGTACGCTTATCGGCCCAGCAGCTACAGCCTCCGTCCTAAATATGTATATACTTTCTTCACCTCTACAGCTCGAACCAGGGGCATCACTACCTAGCCCTGCCCTACTGAAGAGAAAGATTATCATCAAAAATAAGAAAAGACATATTCATAAGTGTAAGTAATGGTAAACGCCAGTTAGCCCTTGGTTTACGGCAATCAGTGCCACTTCTCTTGCTACACGGCCTTACGCTATGGTATATTGTCCTTATCCCATCAGGTGTTGTTGGTGGCTGTGTGTATCTCTTAATCTCTGTGTGCTTGCTATCCTAGCTCAGGTATTTCCTAATGCATCTCAATTTCACTAAAAGAATACACAATACTCTTGCTGAATTGGCAGATAGGATTACCTGGTTCTGGTTTTATGTCTAATATCAATAGTTGAACTTGAAAAGATGAAATCATTGATTTGAATGAACTGAAGCAATCTGAGTTCTTTTAGTCTGATTGAGATGCAGGCTCTGATGCATGGGCAAGTAGAAGGATCTTTTTCTCTCTTTAGTTAGTTTGACATCTTAGAAACCTTTGCTGACCCAACCTTGGCATGGACACTTGTGTGTGGAGCTGATGAACGAGCGAAACTTTATTCCTGTGGATGAGAAATTGTAACTTTTGCGTTATGTTATTGTTTTTCCTGCCTAGCTGAAGCCTACAGTTACTCTACCCAGCCCAGAGCAATTGAAGAGAAAGTTTATCATCAAAGCTAAGAAATTACATGTGCATAGGTGTAAGTATGGACTTGATATGTAGCAATGGACAGTTCTGTGACATTCATGTCACTTGTCCGATACATTTGCTGTCGATCACCAGGCACTGGGACACGACCAACTATCTCTGTGCCTTCACCCTGTCATATGCACATAGCTGCATTCAGACCACTGTCAGATTTTGTTCTATCCATTGTTAAGTATTAACACACATAGTCGTGAATGTGAGACTCCCACTAATATGCATTTAATTTCACCCACTTTTGTTAAGTTTTTTTTTACCGAAATATAGTGGTGTAACACACTGGTGTATTGATGTTGGTATACGTTCACATTTTTACCTATATGTAAACATATTGTATGGCAAATGAATCTATTACCATCCTGGAGGAATCTGAACAGTTTAGATAAACTTGTCGACTTTACAGTAGCATGGTTCTACAAAGGATATCTGTTACACCTGAAATCATTGTTTCTGAAATTGTTAGTATGCAGATGAATCACCTAGGACCAAAGTTACATTCACTAAGTACATTGAAGTTACACATTTTATTTTATTGATTAGGTTATTAAATAGTTCTTTATGCACATCACCCAAACTGGACCAGTATCTTATGCACATCTGATAACATATGGAAGTCTTACTGTAAAGAGGGCCAAATCAAATGTAATTAAGTTCTTTCAGCCATTCTACTCCATCAGGCCTTTATATAAAGACTGATGACACCCAGATAACTACCAATGCTTTGCATGGTGTGAGTTGCCATGAATTGTTTGTTTCTTATAGTATACTAATTGCAATTTTGTTTTCAGCCCTTTTCATTATTTTTTATCAACACAATGCATGGTCTTTTGTTGATTTCTATTATGTCTTTAACAAATATTGATATTTTCAGTTTATGTAGTTGGCTGGTTCATGACTGATATCCCAATGTGTGTTTTTAAATATTACTGTAAATTTATCGTGTGCAAGAAATGTTTTATCACCAATAAATGTGGAGATACTAGTATTTGTAGTAGTTGCATTTGCACTCATTACGGTTACTGCTATATGAGTAATTCTATTTATGTGTATAAAGGATATTTATGTAAATAGATGCATTAACATGATTTTTACAAGAAGATACTTATGATTCTGCCATTGTCTTTATGAATTGTTTGTTCAATGCAGCAAAAAAGAAAGCCGTTCAAGGTCACTCAGCACCCGGTCGACCAGCAGTAACCACCAGTCAACCCACCACTGGAGATGTTGAACCCCCTCCGATTGAACCAGTTGCTCCTCCAAAACCAGTAATAGTAGAAACTTTACCCCACCAGTCGTCGGTCAGCACTGACAGCGGTGCGCCTATGGCCAACACTGAAGAAGATGATGAAGTGGTCTATAGTTCCGAATCAGACCTAGACAGTGAAGATGAGGAAGAGAAGAATAAGGACAAAGAGGAAAAGGTCTGAATAAACGAAAAACTTACAAAAATTGTCAGAAGTTAAAAAATAACTTTATCGCAAATAATGTGGTCTGAGATGCATCCCTGCTTGCTGCAAACTATATAGTTCCTTGATGTAGGTCTGATTTTTGATTTTAATTGACAAGAATTGATAATCAACAAAATATCGAAATAGGAAAGTTTACAAGTTCTAATGATCATCATCCAGATTCATCCTGTTATTTTATGTAATCAGGACTCACTGATACAGTAAATTTAAAGTAAAATACCAAAAAATATAATCTACAAATACAAACTTAAAAAAAACATCCACAAAATACCTAGACTTTAACTCATCTTATGATGGCCATATAATGGTACTGAAGAAAGGTCCACCTAGAAAGCTGAACAATGCTATAACTGACCTGACAAAATGAATAATAATTGAAAATTCTCTTCACAGGGTACAGCAGGTCATGAAGCGGAAGCTGGGATGGAAATGTCAGCCCTGGTGAATTACATTCAGCCAGTTCACTTTCATTCATTTGAAGTGGCGGAAAGTAAGCAGACTTTAAATTAAACTTCGCATGTAGAAATTATTGTGACATGACAATGCAAACAAATTATATTTGCCTTAACTTACTGCAATCATCATTTTTGTAGTTTATCATTATACATTGTGTCTACTTTCCGTTGCAGAGAGGAACCGCAGCTATGAATGCTCATCATTTGTAGAAACTCAAGCGACAAACTTATTGAAGGAACAGCCCGTTGAGTTTGTCAAGTATCCTTTCTAGCAATTCATGATATGTAGATGTAATCTTGCTGAAAAACCTGAACATTGATACCATTACGAGTCACAAAGAATGTCTGTCTAGACATGTAATGTCATATTGCAACGTTCTAAATAAAATTAGCACTAATTCATGAAACATTCCATGCAGCTGAGGTGTTAATACCATTTCATCTATTCGCTTACTTGAATTATTTCAATATATTGCTCACAACTCTGTGGATCTATAAATCTTTAACGATAACCAGCTTCAATAAACGCCAAATCAGCAGAATATATCCCAAAGGAACAAGAGTAGACTCCAGCAATTACATGCCACAGGTATTTAATTTGTTTGTGTCAATTGAATATTTATTTGCAATTAAATTTATTCATGACTTATGTTGTATTATGTTGTACTGGCATAACCTTGGTATTGTTTCAGATCTTCTGGAATGCTGGTTGTCAGTTGGTGGCACTCAACTATCAGACACTCGGTGCGTAAAATCAGAAGCAAAAACAAACAAACAAAAAACAGCCAACTTCATTGTAATGTATTACACATAGGCATTGCATGTAAATGACTATCAAATAGAGGAATTAAATCTCTTGATAATACAGACAATCAAATTCTTAACCATTTTGATTTATTTTGATGGGAAGTTATAGATTCTTTTCTAACAAATATAGTCACCTCATTGAAAACTTTCTGCAATTTGTTATGCTTGCTCTTAATACCTGTCTGTTTCCATTTTACTTCAGATTTGGCAATGATGCTTAACCTGGGCATATTTGAATACAATGGTAGAAGTGGTTACATCTTAAAGCCTGATTTTATGCGAAGATCAGATCGACACTTTGATCCTTTTGCAGAATCAACAGTGGATGGAATTGTTGCTAATAAAGTAGAACTAAAGGTGAATTCATCACACATTATGTATAATATTTGATTTGAACAGAATAGTAATAGTAATTTGTGCCATGGAGCCAAGAGGCTCCATTCTCGTGCAAAAAAAAAAGAAATACTATGATAATATGTGACGATGTGGTACAGTTAGAAGATACTTTATATTGCAAATTAGTGATTTAAACGAACAATTAGCCTAAGGAATACATGTCTATGTATGCATCATAGTTAGGCGACAGGTTACGGTAACTTATCATATGCTTATGGTGACTTACTTTCAGGTGATCTCTGGTCAGTTTTTGTCTGACCGAAGAGCAGGGACTTACGTTGAAGTGGACATGTTTGGTCTACCGGCTGACACTGTCCGTAAAAGATTCCGTACAAAAACTGTTCCAGCTAATGCTATCAATCCTGTTTTTGACGATCCACCATTTGTATTCAAAAAGGTATGCAACTTGCTTAAGAAAATTCCTGTTACAATTTAGTTTTGATGCCAGGACAAACTGTTTTGTTTTTCACTTTTGGTGACCAGTTAATTTATTTAATATTAGAGAGCATACCTGAGATCACTACAAAATTTCAAATATATTTATTGCCGCATCTTTATAAAATACGTTTTTATTTGTAAGCCTAATAAAATCTTTCATATTGTAGGTTGTCCTGCCTAACTTGGCAACTCTTCGAATAGCAGTTTATGAGGAGAGTAACAACAAGTTAATAGGTCACCGAGTTTTACCCGTGGAAGGGTTACGACCAGGTATGACATGATATGTCCTGATGATTAATGCAAAACTTTACTGTTCATAATGATGCTGCACATACAGTACAAGTTTAGCATCACCACTTAGTTGCATAATGAATGTTGACCTTGTACCAGTTTTCTATTACACACTGTGTCATTATACTTTAGGAACTTTTTTGCATTCTTTCATACAGCTACAGTACGTGTTAGATTCTGCATGCTATGGGATGAATTGACAAGACTATTTCTCTAATGATTAGCTGAAAAACTTGTAATGATAATAGAGTAAAGCTGTCAGGAAATGTTTTAATTACAATTTTACAACTAAATGTATTGACAAACATTTTTGCTGGTCCACATGTAGTGAGTGGATTTAATCTGCACACAATGTGTCCAATACTGACAATCTAACTTATATTTCAGGCTACAGACACATTGGCATCCGCAATGAACTGGGACAGCCACAGAACCTAGCTACATTATTTGTACATATCAAGGTCAAAGATTACATTCCTGATGCACTAGCAGGTATGTGAATTGTTATTAGTATGAGAAACATTTAAGAATTATATTAGTAACATTGGATCAGTCAGACAAATGAATAATGAGACGTAGCCAATGCCATTATCTAATTGTTCCACTTCAGACTTAAGGTATTCTGACCTTTTTAGCAATATTCAAGTCAATTGTTATTCTTGGCAATAATTTTGAAAGCTATTTTAGGAAAATCAAGGTAATGACAATACTGGATTTATTACCAGTTGCAAAGAAGATATATAAACAACAAAAATACAGAGGCTACTGAACCAAAGATCTATACATCTCATTTCGCTAATGTTGAATAATGAAATATGATGCATTTTGTTTGCTTTTTTGTTTTGCAGAATGGGCTGATGCCCTTGCAAACCCTATAGCATACCAGTCAGCCCTTGAAAAACATGCGCAACAACTTGCAGTGCTTGAGGAGGATTTTGATGCACCCGTAAGTCATGAAGAATGCTAATTTTGTGTCTGCCTATAAAGTCAACGAGAATATGTTTACGTATGAAATGGTGCATATAATTCTTTGTACCACAGGATGATGAAGAGAGTGAACAGGACTTTGAAGCAACTGAGTTACTAACTGGAAAATTCGATGCCTCAGACTTGAATCGAAAAAGAAATGCTTCATTAGTTTCCAAACGTAGCGGAACAGATTCAACACCGACTCTCAGCAGAGTAGGCAGTGTCCATGCACCTATCAACAAAACTGAAAGTGCGGTGTCTGGCAATTCACAAACCTCTTCAGGATCAGGTGAGCTTGATTGTGTAATAATAATCATATAGGGTACCCTTTACAGACATAATACAGTCACACTTGATAGTATTTCACATTCAAGAAACATTCATATTAGATTACCAAGATTCCTTTCCATCTTTTCATCAAATCCCAATGGATATGAACATGTTGTTGGGCCTTCATCTCCAAAAGACTCATTTGTTGGGCCTTCATCTCCAAAAGACTCATTTGTTGGGCCTTCATCTCCAAAAGACTCATTTGTTGGGCCTTCATCTCAAAAAGACTCATTTGATATAATTTGAAATTTTTTAACTGCATTTATTGCTTTCAATCCAAAAGAAACTTTCACTGGTGGCAGTCAACGCACACGTATTATTAATTTACAAGTATTTATTTCTCTTAAATTGTTTCCTCTCTTAAAATCTAGGCAATGTTCCCCCTGTTACCCGAATGGTATCCTCAATTTCACAAGCTGCAAGTGCCAGTGAAACCTCTGCCAGTTTAGCAAACTCTAAACTTAATGGTTTGTACTTCTGTTTTCATTCTGTTTATGTTTGGTTGTACTTGTATTTCGCTGTCACCGATTTTGTAAGACCAGTTTTAACAGTACACCCGTTTCATAGTTTGTTTAATATAGCGCGATGTATACTATTGTTGTCCTTTGTTTATATCTTTATTATATATTCATTTGGATTTTCCTTGTCTATTCTGTTTTCTGTGTTGAATTTGTACTGGGTTTACAGAATGGTTACTTTTTAAATTTCTCTCATTCTGTGCACTTGCAATTCGTATCAAAACTGCCCACATGATACAAAAAACAAATAAAATAAGAAATATAAAAAACAAGCAAAAGATTATAAATAACAAAAAATTATGGACTCTACCAAGCTAGCCTCTATACATGTATTACTCAGTACCTTATATTTCTCAATGCAATGCTGCAAAAAACATTCGAATTATAATAATAATTTTCGGACACCAGGTCCATGTATCACTACAACAGATAAAAAAGAATTTGAGATAATCTTTTCACTCAGGTTATGCAAATTCATTTTTAAGCGTTTGGATCTACACTGTATATCAATATCACAGAAGTTGATTCATATGTAAAAATTTACCATGGAAATTTCCTTGTAATATTCCTCATATGGAAAAAATTATGACTTTGTTGTCCATTGTTGAAAAATTGAAATGAATCTGGAAGATGTAATACGTTGAACGGAATTTTCAGGAAAGTTATAAGCTCTCCTAAAATTAAACATCGATTGACATTTCACTTTTTTTGAAAGAAAAACTGGAAGTAATTTTTGCCAAAGCCTTTTGGTATTTTTATATCTCAGAATTCTTAAAAACCAACTTTTAAACTAAGCTGCAGAAGGCGTAAATAATTTTCAAGAGCACAAATGTCTTACACAGTCCATGTACAACGTACAATGTATATACTTATATATATAATGTTCATGTTGTTCATGTTTATATGTATGTGGTCACCATGTATGTTCTATTTTTTAATGTCGAAATGCAGGAGTGAAAAGTTCCAGTCTTCCTAACAGCCCATTGCATGCAATCAGTAGCACAGACAATGGATCGGCCAAGAATGCCAAAATTGACGTGGCGCAGACGACCCGTTTGAAGGGTGAGTTCAAGGAGGGCGACTCATTCAGCATCCCCTCCAAAGAATGCCTAGTGCTTACTACCAATATCATTGCTTTATCATTAAAAGACCTTACCTGCAAGAGCCCGCTCCATGATAGTCACCCTCCTAGGCACTGGAAATGATAGTTCTCAACCCAACAATTTGGATGATATATATCGATTTATATTTATTTAATAACATAGTTTTTGTGAATGGGTTTCACCTATGTTTTTAACTGTTTGATGAAGTGATGTTATAATTTTGTGGAATTTATTTTGTGTCAACTGTTGGTGGAAGCATGTTATGTTATCTTGTTCATAGCGCATAATGTTTTGTTTTATTCTGATTTATTATCCAACAATTATTTCCTCATATTTTTGCATGACTTGAAATTAAGTTAAATAAAATATTCCTTGACAGTTGTTTTATTAAGAGAAAGGGGTAATATCTGAATATATATTTGTCAAATGTAAATATCCGAGGGTATCGACAAATTTGTGGGCATCAACTGAGCTTGTTGTGTTCCAACACCTACAAGCTAATTTTGCCAGATTTTATACTTCTTAAATACCTATATGATTATAAATCATCACTAAGATATTATACCTTTATGAATTAGTAAAAATGTGAGGTAGGTTATTTTGACCAAAGTTAGTGAGTTTTATGTTTTCCTTTGCAGATCCAGACCTCCTTGATCCACTCAGTGTCAATGCATTAAAAGAAAACAAAATCTTCTTGAAACTTTGTCTCAAGAAGGATAAAGATATTGACGCTCTTCGTAAAAAACATGACAAGGTAAGCCGAGATCGACTGTCATAGATTATTTGCTATTAGACTGCATGAACTGGAATGTTATGCCTGCCAATTGAAAGATGTTTTAAAGCATTCTAGGATTATATTTTTAAGAAATGTTTTCAATATCTTTTATCTCATCTTTCATGTACTGGAATCATTATTTTGCATGATATCTTTAGATGAATATCCAACATCGTACCAAAATTGCAGACATAAATCATCAATCCAAAGTAATAAAAGATGCATGTCCAACATATACATGATGATTCTATTTTGTATTTATGTTTCTTAAATTTATCAGAAAAGCGTGAGGGATGATATCTCCTCAAATTCTTGTGTTTGTTTGTATGCGTTAATCAGTACTTTTTCGGATTGATTCATTCTTAAAATTTACTACATGAAATGATTGCATATTATTTATGCTTGCATCACTTATTTGATGTTTGTTTCTTCATCCTTTGTTCTCTCTCAAAGCTTTGTCAGAGCCACCTTAACCCATGTCAAGATGCTGCATCTGTGTCATGTTTCCAAGCGTTTTGGGTAAGATCACCATGCACCCTTTCGACACCGACCCACTCTTGAATTCCCTTAATCTCTGTCTCTTCCTCACTGTGTCTGATTTTATTGTCAGCTTGACAGTAGTTCTGTTGTGGTCCTCTTCAATCAAATGATGCTTAGAGTTCATTTGAATTGCAGTGAATACCCCGATTACCACTGTCTCAGCAAGACAAGACGCGCCTGTTTCAACTGATAATGGAATAGTTTAAATTATTGAAAGATTTATTCTGGCAATATAGTTTCTTCACTAGATTTTACTTGTGCAGCTGACTCAGTAATCAGGAGATTTATCATTGTTTATTGTGATATGGTGGAGAAGCAGTGTCTCACCCCGAGGAAGATAAATAACATGCATTTTCATCAACACAACCAGAAGATGGACATATAAGAATTAGTATAATTCCTTAGTAAATATTAGTATAGGTGACCACTGTACCTTACAGCATACATTACAAGTCAGTTGATCAAAACACTACTTGTATATTATATATACTGACTTAAATATGTGTAGGACATTGTAAAGTATGTACTGCTGCAATTATGTGGACTTTCGCAACAATGAAAAATTTTACACACTGGAAGCTTCTTCATGTATCTCCTGAAATTATATTATTCCAATCAGCCAATAGAGAACAACAGCAACTAAGACCAAATATGGCTTGTTATTCTTGAGGCATTTTTCTCAGAGCTATTGCATGTTATTGGTTCTGTATTACATCAATCAAAAGAGTCATTTTGCTGTATCAAGTCCTGGACAAGACAAAGCTTTCGGGGTCTACTGGTGTTTCTTTTTCCCATTCCAATTCCATGCATTGAAACTGGTTTTAATTAATTACTTGACTTAATTATTGTTTTTATTGTGAACTGTATTGTGGTTAGAATTTTTTCTTAATTATTAGAGTAGATTATAATTCATAACTAAATATTAGTTTAGGTAACACCCTCTGTACCTTAGTGCCTATAGTGTGCAACACTCGCTTATCATTTATTCAATTATTAAAGTTACTTTTTTGTCTTTGTTTTTTATGTAAAGTAATTAGTTTTTCGACATCTTGGTAATTATTTTTATTGAAACTGATAACATTTTTTACACATCAAACACATTTTTTTTCTATTCTCACTATTCCAATTTTTTTGATTCTTTTTGGATATAAAATGCACTTTTTGATTGAACTTTATAAACATTTTCACTATTTCATATGCATACTTGCACCTAGCATAGTGGCTAAACTAATATGCTTATTTACACAATTCTGAGTAGTATTGCATATTTTCTTATACAAATCCAAAAATAAATTGTAAAAGCACAATAATGTAAAATGCATACATACACTTAATAAATTTTATTAAAAATCATGATCACACTTTATTTAATTCTAGTTAATAATATCATCATATTTGCATAAATTTTCTCTCTTCATATATTATAAAATTGTTTTCAGTGTGCTAGTGAACAAAACTTCGCTGTTAACCAACTTGAGGTATTAATAACTTTCATGACACCACATCTTATCCTATTACCAATGCACTGCAATTTGTGGTAGAAGTTTTCTCAAGAAATGAAAACTGGTGACAATCATGAGCCCTCATAGATGTTGATGCTTCAGGCAATGCATCAACATTTCGCTCATATGGAAGTGTGTGTGTTTTTTTCTTTCAGAATGAAACAAATCGTGTATAGATTAAGGAGTAATCATAAATGTCAACCATTTATACATGGCCAAATGTGCCATGTACGTTTTCCATGAGAAGGATAAACGCATGGAAAACGCATGGTTTTTAGCTAATTATAATGAGGCAAAAACCATGCGTTTTCCATGCATTTATCCAAACACATGGAAAACACACGTGGCACAATTGGCCATGTATGATCATATATATAATTACACCTAACCAGTATGCAATCACTATATGTCTCAACACAACAATTTTCTCTAACCTGGTAATGTCAGCACTTGAATATAATGTACATGGGTCTCACTGTACTTCCAATGAGGATCCTTGTTAATGTGTATCTTTATTAGATACTATATTTTATTTCACAGGCAAGAAATAACCTGCAAGAATTACATGAACTGCAAGAAGAGAAGTTGCTACTGTCACAAATTAAGAGCAAAACCAATGTAGAGAAAACACAGAGGAAGTCCATCAAACGGGCTTCAAAATATGGCAGCGTAGATGAACAAACATCTCTAAACAAACAGGAGCTTAACGTTCTTCTCAGCGAACATGAGTGCAAGGTTTGTAGTCATTAAAGAGACTGTTTGTAGATAGTACAAAACAAAGAATACTACCAAGACCACAAAGACTTCAAACCGTAATCAGCGAATAGAGCGATTTACAACATCAACAAATTAATGCTGAAAACACAACCATGTCCAATGATACAATTGGCCACTCAGTTAAAAATCTGCCCCAGCATCATCATTGTTATAGTATGTATTCTGTTTAGGTCTAATCTATGATAAGTACCAATATAATGATATCATCGCAAATCATCAGACCTGTCCAACCATTAATATATATCATTATAATTATTTCAGCATCGAGACCTCAAGGGCAACCAGATGGATGGGATGCTAGATTTGTGCCGAAACCAAAACAAAGCAGAGTTAGACCTTCATCTCAAGTATCACCCACAATCGTTCGACCTTCTCGACCAACTTGTAATCGGTTCACAGGACCTCCAGGTCAAGAAGCTAGATGAGGTTGGTCTCCTTATGAAACATAAATGTTATGAAAGTAGTTTGAATTATGTTATTTAATTTAAGGATCAGGATTGTTTCAGTGCATTTTATATGAATAAAATTAAACTGCTTCCAGAAAACTATGTTACTATTTGCTAGTGATAAACGACTGTTGTTGTAGGTACTATTTTCAAAATATCAATATCGAAATATCAATATTGTCATGCTCGAATGTGGCCCTGTTTAAGCCACGGTGTTTTGATCTTTCATTTCTCGACACCGCCGGCAAAACTTTTGCAGTGCCGCTCAATTAATAAATCAACAATTTCCTGGGCAAATATGTGTATTGCATCTTAAAGTATCACATCACCTGTGTTAATTTATGAAAAAAAAAACTCTGGTTTTTTGTTTTTTTTCCCGACCGACCGTCTCATGAAAAACGGTCCGAGAAAGTTCCGAGAAACATAAGATCAAAAGACCGTGGCCTTACCAACTTGCAATTTGGTACTAAGTGCACTCTCACTCTCAGGAGACTATAGTACTCTGTTCCTTTTTTAATCTTCAGATACATGAAAAAGAGGTCTCTGACTTGAAGAAAAAACTGGATGCTCAAAACCGTGAAGAAATGAAGTTACTAGCCAAAAAGCACAAGGATAAGAGTGAACTTGCGAGGTAAGTCATGTTGCCAATCATGTAAACAACATCTGCCAAAGATTTTTTAGAGTATGTATATGAAGTGCCTAGCACACAGCTTTACTGTTCACTACACTAGTGTGCAAATTTTTCCTTTTCAGAGTAAAGCGAGAAGCACAACAAAAGCACATAACTTTAGCCGTTCAAGAGCGACAAAAGTTACGAGACATTTTGGACCGTCGTAAAGAAGAAGTCAAAGATGCTCATAAAGTTCTCCAGAAGCAACTTTCTGAGGAAAGAACTGTGGTAAGCTGTGTTCAATAGATTAATTATTCTACTTGAAGAATGCAATGTGTGCAAGGAGCAAAGACAATGAGACATAGACAGCAGTTGCAAGAATGACTCCTCGTTGGTATTTATAAAAATAATTTATGACCCAATGCAAATGTGCAGGAAATTAACATCTGGTTTTTCAGGATAAGTTACTAAAATTAATATAGCTTGGCAATTCGAAGTAAAGCTTCAATGTATTTAATCGGTTAATTAACAATAGCCAATTTTCTTATAAACTAGCATTTTTGTAATTGCAGAAAGAGACAGAGTGGAAGGAAGAATATGCAGCAAAGCTAAAAAGACTTGAGGAAGAATTTGCAAAGAAGAAGGAAGAGGTGAAAGTCAAACCGCTGTCTCAAACAGGGATGCAACATAATGGACAATCAAAAGCGGAAGATGTCACACTTTGTGACAGTGCAGGAAAACAAGATGATGAGGATGATGATGACGATGATGACGAGGATGAAGATGATGATGAAGAGGATGCAATAGCTGCACCAGAATCAGTAAAGAGTGCTCTACAGACAGAGGAGAGCAGAGATGATGCAAAGAAGTCACAGGAAGCCTCTGCAGCTCCAGACGTTGATGGAGCAAGTCAAGGAAAACTAGAAGTAACTGTGGCTGCCACAAAGGATGTGTCTGAGTCAAAGGCCGAAACTCCAAAATATGCACAAGACGATTCCAACCAATCAACATCAGAAGCACCATCAGAACAAAATGACCTGGCAAAGGTCACTAAAATGTAAGAATATTTTTGTACCACGCATTAGAGTCTATACGTATCTCACTCCATTACCCCCTGGCTTTTTTTCCAGTTGCAAAACTGTGTCGCGTGGTGGCAAAGGACATGATTTCCTTACATACTTTTCTGAATAAAAATTATGTGATATGATATTTACTGTTAAAGCTCTGCTATTCACAAGCATTTCTTTTTTGTGAATCTGTTTCCCATGACATTCCTGTATTATTGGTCCCTTTCTGTTTTAGATCTGCTCTGCCTAGATTTAATTTGGGCACTTTATGTTCCATCTTATAAAGAATTTCTAATTAGTGGAGCAGGAACAAATTAGAAAGGACAATGTGAGTCGATAAAAAATTGGTTTTGAATATTGCATTTTTTGTACTGATTCCTTCTACTAACCACTGAAGTAACTACAAATGTTTGTTAAAAATATCCTTTCAATCAACCTGGTTACTCACGAAGTCACCAGCATAACTAGTTGCTTTGGCCATTCTGTTCTGTTTATTTGAAAATTCTGAAACTATACGAATCCTTAGAAATAAGCCCATTCTATGTAAAATCTTTTGAAAACTACAAATAACAAAATGGCTTTCCATTACCTCCCAATTTTTTCAGCATGACAAAAGTTTTGAAAGACCATCACCTTCGACTATTTTTTGCTTCTTCTAACACCAAGAATAATATTGAAACAGATGTAATATATTTTTAATATTTTTGCATTGTCAGATAACCTATTTAAAATGTACATTACATTAAAAGTTATATTACTAAAGCATTGTATATTTGCGTGACCTGCGTGTGTTCAGAGTTATATAAACTGGTACAAACATATATATAGATGCAATTCCAGGGAAATCTCTAGTCATGCAGATTAATTCAAATGAATACCATACAAAATAAAACAATTGTAGTAGAAATAATGCAGGATTATTCAATTGTTTTAGAATTTAATGTTCATATTCAGTAGTCGGTAGTACCACTTTAGACATTGTGATATCACGTATGTACAAATACCGAACAATGTATATCGTTACACATTCTACATTGTTGCGAATGTACTACTAATTGTTGTAATCACTACTTTTTGGCCATTTGTATAATACCTGTATTACATGCACAACCAAAGGATCACAAACACCATGTGATGAAGCTGTAGAAAGTAGGAAAGAGTTCACTTGTCAAAGTTTGTATGTTTTGGTAGTGCACCATTGTGACTAATGCTCCATGTGAATCAGCATTAATGCACCAATTATAGCTGTACTGTTGCAGCCAACTTGACTTTTGGAAATATATCTTTGGAAATTATAAAGTTCTGCTCGTGCCAAAGGAAACCAGATTTGAATGTCGTCGAAGAAGAAAGAATTACCGCCATCATGTCTGACGTTTTTCCGGCATGCATAAAGTCACAATGGGCTCTACCAATGCATCAGAGTACTCGTTTGTTTTGTATCATGAAACAGACTATATGTATGTCAAATGTATACTTGTTCATTGTTATGGATCAGTGTGTTCATGCATTGTATATGCCGTTGCATCATTAATATTACCGATGTCACTCACTCTTGTATCCTGATATAAAGCACTGCTGGTATATTTTTCCCACTCTATCACCCTCAATTTCATTGTGGGCTATCTTTTAATTACCAAATACACTTCAATCAAGGCACAGTCATTAGTTTAAGCTCGGTTATGAGGGATAATGTGTGTTTATTAGGTGAAGTTAAATCTTTACGATAGGTTGGGTGATTCAATATATTTGTCTGTCTCTACCTCGATAAGTCTTTTGGCCAGGCCCTTTTCTCGCCCACAGTATCTGAATTGGTGATCGCAAATTTCAACGCCTTTGTTGTAAATACACTCGCTTACAACTTCTTTTTTAAACGAAATCAACTCTTCTCCCCTCCAAATGTAATTTCTTAAAGCTATCCTGCATTACAGAACATTAACTTGCTTTCTTAAGTGTACCAAAGTGGGGTTCGCGTGCCAAATTCTGTTATTTTTGATACTATGTCTTTATTGAGGAGCTATCCCTGTACATATTTCTTGCCATGGATCTCTGTGAGTAGTGGGTCTATTTTTCCAAATATTGGGGGATGCTGTCCACCGCCCCAAATACATTAGGTTGTATAGGTAATAATTACTACAATTTGTGATTTATATAGATATACCTATGATGCATTGTAAATCACCAGTAATACATTCTAATGTATCCAATACTCATCATAATAATGGTTGTGCTTCTGTATAAATAAAAATTTTCTCTTCTTCTAGATATCAATGCATTATCACTTTATAATCTATGAATTTCAAGCACTGGAGCAGGATATCCATACTAATTTGCAAATCTCAAATAAAATAAATATCTAGTTACACAAAACAGCATGCAAGTTATCATTTTCATGTATCTGTGTTTGAAACAAACCAAAATTGTTTGGAATATGTACATCTTCTACCTATGACTATCGAAATGGTTTTCTGTGTTTGGCTGTATGCACAGGTCGAATTACCTGATTACTATAAATCATATCTGCAACACCACAACATACCCAGATTATTTAATTTACTTGTTAATTTATGTGATAATCTAGTCATGCACACTGCAGTTCTGTGCAAAGAATGTGTTAACGCGAGGACAAAAAAATGAACTTGTCTCGGTATTGACCGTTCTAGGACTTATTGAACGGTCAATTGTGTATTAATCTGCGTGTGACTAGATGTTAGATTTCAACTGTAAAACTCACATCTAAAAAGCTTTATATATCATAAAGAAACTTCTTTTAAGCATTGCATCTTATTATATAAAGGACTTGTAAATTCAAAAGGTGCTCTGGGAAGGATGGTTGAGAGATGAAGCTGAAATGATTGATTACTATTATTATGATACTTTATATTGCCCTCTTTTAGCTCTTTATACCTATTCCTATACCCTTGTAACACTTGATCTCTTTCAGCTTGTGTTATATAATTGTTACTGGTGCACATATTGACAGATCGTGTATATATAAAGCATTCAAAGGTTGTGTATGAATTAATGGATGTATATAGCTTAGGTTCTATGCATGTGAAACTGTCTTTCACATTTTATTTTACTCTGAACTATTTCCTGGTATTGTTTAACACAATGCTTTTAAGCTCAAATATGTAGGATATAAATATCTGTGTGGATTTGTATCTGTGTGCACAGTTGAACCCGTTTAAGAAAGTTCACTTAAATGGAGATGATCATAAGATGATGTTAATATTATATTGTCTTGTTTGTGATAAATTGTTTTTGTTTTGCTACTCTTAACATCACAAGATACCATGGTATGTGTTAACAATTGTTTATTGATGTGTTACAAAGAATTGTTCTATGTTCTATGAATGATACAGGTGCTCTCCACATTCAATGTCAGTACTACATCAATTATTTACACAAACGTTGACATGGACGGTCAGATTTTGTGACAAGATATATGTTTAACAAATACGTTCTTGTTCAATTTGGTTTCACCAATCAATATTTAAGCTTTATGTAGAGCTATTGTTTTATTGTCAATTTTAAATTTTGTGATTCGCATACTGGACTAGTCAGATATATCATATACTGTGTGAAAGTCATTGTTGAGGTTAATTATAATTTTTTTAATATTACAAAGAATTTACTTGGATGAATAGTGACAATTATATTATAATGCAGTTCATGTTTGCTCTGTTCTAACACAATGTTCCCCGGTTGCTCCCTTTTCTATTTTAATGCATCTTTCTGCGAAATGTTTTTAAAAGGACAGGTATGATAATTTCAGTGTGCATCGTGTGAATTTTGTTGAGGTGTTACTGTTGTCCTGCACTGTAGTTCCTGAGAGAAAAGCAAAAATGTATAAAATGGTGTTGATATACAATATGATAATTTACGTGTGAGTAATATTTGTTTTATCGAAAGAAACTTTTGGAGTATCAAAAAACACAACGTTTAAGTGTATCTGACGTTATAATGCAAATATCTTCTGAACTATAGACAACTGATATCTTGTAAATTGATTAAATGGTTTGATATACACAATACACATTGTTGCTATGTTTAATTGACAATTACTGAAGTGGGTGAAGTGTTTGTTCGAAGATGCAATTTTACTACTTGTTTTTACTGGGAGACTGAATAAGTTCTGAGTCAGTGAACTTTTGAGTTATTGTCATGGACTCGTGGTACTGTTGCCTAAACGTTCAGTTATCATTAATTTGAAAATGTTTTCTAATGCTGAGTTGCACATATAATTCACCATTTATTGAGTAAGTTGTCTGTGTCAATTGTGATATGTATACAATTAATTGTTACCTTTGCGAAAAGGTACCGCATTGATGTTGTTACAGTGTAATTTTAATGTCCACGTATTATACATTCATTGTATTTTTTTTCCTTCAAATCTCATCACCTTTCCATATAGAAATTGGCCATTTTAGTCATAGACTTGTATATATATACTGTACCACTCTATGTGATAGTCGTGGCATTTATATAATGACACTATAGTATTATTGTATCAAGGAGTTAACTTAATTATTAAAATAGTTGTGTAGTGCCACAGTGCTTCTGGGGACTTAACAATATCTTTGTAGGATAAAAAAAAATTGTACAGAATAAAAGCACTCACAGCATTAACCCTAATATTGGTTCTTGTTTTCTATGTCCACCCAACCACTGGGTCCTGGGTTCGAATCCGGCCCATGTTGGAAGGTAGCTTCATCATTCACTTGCCTTTGGCACCTAATCAGCCCTATCTGGTGCCAAAATATGGGACATAAAGCCTGTCTCATCCATCGATGTCCACCCTTGGTGTTTTTGAACACAGGTTGTACAGACTAGTGATTAATGATCAAGTCATTTCTTAATGTCCAGGAGTGATATTCCATGGCTGATATCAACAATTTTTCATAACTACAATTAAAAACACATGGATAATACTCACATTGTAAGGACGGAGTTTAAATGGTCCTCTTCTTTCTTTTTAAAAGCACATTAGCCTCCGAATTGATTAAAGATGTATAAACTAAAATTCCAAAAAATTCACCACTTTTGGGACATACAGACTGTTATAATAATCAACTTACAGCAGATTTAATAGTCTTGGAAACTTAACTCCTGAGGACGTCATGGGAATTGTGAACTCCCATTGGCTAAGACAGTGCATCAGTCAATGAGAGCCTAGGATTTACATGACATCCTCTGGAAGTTAGTTTCGCAGTCTAAGAATCTACTGTAAGCCGTCAGAATTTAGCACCCTTGGCTTCCCCAGCTGGTACCCCTAACATTGAGAACAATTATCTACCACATTTCTTCCAGGATAAGTCCACCAAAATCTTTATCAAACAACATAATCAAACCAATATATCAAAAATGGTTTTATCAGCAATTATAAAACCCATGTGTGGCAAAATAGAAATTTATCTGTCGACATAAGTTCTGAGCCTTAAAATGGCAATAGAAACAAGGATATGGCGATATATAGTATAGTACTTGTTATACTGGTTGATACTGGTTGATACTGGTTTAAACTGGTTTAAACAGCAGGAAGAGAAGTGTAACTGTATACTTAATTGTGCATCTTTCTGCGCAAGTAAAATACCAGTATCAAACTTTTGCAAGACCAGAATAGATGTTAAATTACCTTTTGTACTTAACTCTGATGCAAATTTAATGTCAGATTGTTCTTATGTGCATTAAATGTTTTGTAGTGTACTTGTGTCTCCCCCTGGAGTTAAAAGCGTGCTGCTCTATCAGACCACTTTTGCAAAAACAATTTCGAGAAGAAAAATCACTACATGAAGAATATGATTTGTGCGTTTGGTATACATGCATTAAAAAGTTGTCAAACTTCAGTACGTCAATGGCTACATGAAATTTTGACAGCAATTTTTCCGTGATAAAACTATGTAATTCAGTTGGCACTCTGGTCATATGAAGGCAAATAATTCGTCTTGAGTCTTCGTGATCATATCTTCCTGAGATGTTCTTGTGTTCAAAGCCGAAAACACTTCAATTCAATCATCCCCTTGGCTTTCAGGCTCCTTGAAGCAAAAGGTACGCGAGTCAACTTACCCCCACTCTTCCCTATGCATTTCACGAAGGCACTGATAGTTAAATTGCTGACTGGTCAAATGTTGATAAGAAAATGTAAACACCCTGCAAACCACTCAGTATGACGTACCAGAGCTGCTCAATACCAGTCACAAAAGGTAGGTCCCAACAAGTGCAAACAGCCATGTCACTCCCATCCGGCCACCAATCTTGGGGAAAATTACAGCCATGTTACGATCAGGAACTGCAGCAATATCTGTATTATCTGGCATAGGTATCAGCAATTGCAAAATGATAATAATCTAAAAAAAACTTTACCTACTGTTTGCTGCTGCTATTACAAAATATGGCTTTCAGATAAAGAATAGTGGGAAGGTAGGATTATGGCTTTACGTCCTGTATTTCTGCACCTGATGGATTAATTAGGACAGGCAGGGACCATGGCAAGGAGATGAAGGATGAAACATGAAACAGCCATTCAACATAGGCTCAACCAGGACAGATAAAGAAGAAAACAGTCAAAAGATGTGGTACATTTGTGCAAAAGGAGATTTAAGTAACACCACCCTTAACAAAAAGGGCAAATTCCAAACATCATGTCCACGAATACATATAGTAATATAAATAGCCAACAGTAAAATATCATCATAGCTTCCATGTGAGAAAGTTTGATTAAAAGGAAGAACAAGACAAAGAAATAAGAGTGGAAACCTTAAAAATTGTTGAAATTTTATCTGGGGGAACAAATTAAAAATACAGATAAGCCCATATAAACATGTAGTATTACAACTTTAAAAAAAATAATGGAAAATTATATTGTCATTGTAATTGTTCTTAATTTGATTTCTCTGCAGATTTTGCGAACATGTTACTAGGAAACTAAATTGTGTTTGAAAAAGTTTGACCTTACTTACTTTACATTGTCCAGGGTCGTTGTTCTTTTAGGGTCTGTGGGGTTATTACATACAAAGTGTATTCATAACATTTTACCCCATCATGGGGTAATTACCCAAAGACAATCACACAAGCGTTATAACACGATTGTAACACAATGTAGAGTGTACAATCCAAATACGGTGAAGGTCCAATCTCCACAAAAAAAAAATATTGCTTTTTACCCCTTTAGGGCTAATTAACCTATGTCAACCATAAAAGTGTTACAACACAAAGGTATTATTACCCTGTAGAGTATGCACACCAAATTCAGTGAAGATCGAATTACCCATGGTAACAAATTATAATAACTAACATTAAACTTGCCAACACCCTGTAGAGTATGAATTTGAAGCAAATCCAATCACCCAAACATATGTTATAGTATTTACCCCATCATGGGGTAGATATTCAAAGACAACCATAAAAGTGTTATAACATGATGTTAACACCCTATAGAGTATTCAAACCAGGTTTAAAGCAAAAATAGCAAATTCAAGCCAAATTTGATCATCCAAACAGAAGTAGTTATTATATAATAGTTACAAATAATATAGAAGATGAATTTCATGTATTATGTGTATGTAATGCCTATAATGATATAAGAACTAGTCTTTATAATAATAGTATTTACATTAATAGTAATTTCGATGAGTATGATGATTTTGAAAAATGTGTTTTTTTAATACCGAATATCAGGTACAATTGGCTTACTTTTTGCTGAAAGCTATGGAAATAAGAAAACAGTTCCTTATTGTTATTTAAACGTCATGTATTTAAGCACTGAAATGGAGTGACATATAAGCCCTTATGGGGCTGGGTGGTTTATGTTTCCACGTATGATGTTTGTATTGTTGTAATGTAAAACCTCATGTCAATAAAGATAAATAAATAAAAAAAACAATAAAAAATAAATATAGCATTTCATCCCAGCATAGGGTAATTACCCTAAAAAAAAACATAGCACTTTCAGAACCCCAACCATGAATAGCATCCCTATGGTCTTCACTCATATAAGTTACCATGCTTCCATCAAAATAATATGATTATGCAATGTGCATGAGAAGCCGCAGAAGGTTAATACATTTGTCTGTACACTGTCTTTGACATATCAACACATGCATTGAACCTAGACAAAGCATGTATCTTTCAATCTGTGAATAAATCATTAAAAAAAAATCAGATATATATAGTACTTATATAGCTTCGCTCACTCCTGGCATTGACAGCTACATATTATATATATCACAGTCTATCACTAAAATCGCGATCGTTCCGGTTGAGCGAACACATCGTTTTTTGTTCGCCAGTGGTGCGGCGCCAAGGCCATTTTCTGTGACGTCATCAATGAAAGTTTATTGTGACGTTTCTAAAGGCCTTTTTTGTCAGCGCGCATCATGACGGCGCATTGATTTTAAAACCTAAGCGCCACGGCAAATCACAGAGTTTGTTAAATCTCGTTGCCTAGCAAATGGCCTAGTAATTAAATAAGCTCTGCTCTGATTGGTCGAACGTTCATTTAGTTGGCTAGCTTTGTGGAAAATCACGGCAGTGGACATCCCTACCATGGAACATTCAAAACCATACTTCTACTGCTTGTCCAGTCTTGAATCACATAGAAATGATCATTAACAGTGTTTTAATGTGAGTTAATTCAATTTGTCTGCTAGATCTTAAGTTAAGAGCTGTTAAGAACGATTTTTGTGTAAGTAGGTCATTATTATTTTGTGCGCATCAGGGCCGCGCAGATTAATTGGGACAACATAGTTCGATCCGGTCATCTGAGAATAGCATGACAGTAGATTTTGTTTTTGGCCAATCTCTAGTCATAAAAGCCCTACGGGCGGCCCCTACGGGGCCGCTCCTGCGGCCTAATATGATAATGCAATGTGCATGAGAGGCCGCAGGAGGTGTGATTTACTAAAAATATAATTTGATGCCATTTTCATAGTTGCAATTCACCAGGAGCTCTCATGTAATTTATCTAATACGTAACAATCTAGGCAACCAAAATCGCGATCGTTCCGCTTGAGCGGGGATATTACCGTGACACCCCTTGCCCAGCGCAAAGGCATTCTCTGTGACGTCATCAATACAAGTTTGTTGTGACGTTTTGGCCTATTTTCATCGTCGCGCATCATGACCTCATTACCGCGCATTGATTTCTAGTTTAATTAGGACAACAAAGTTCCGTCCGGTCATTTGAGAATAGCACGTCAGTAGATTTTTGTTTTTGGCCAATCTCTAGTCATAAAAGCCCTACGGGCGGCCCCTATGGGGCCGCTCCTGCGGCCTATTATACCCCCTGAGTGAGCAGTTCTTCCATTGCAGAGCTCAATGAAAGACCTTTTACCAGAAGGTGCTACACCGCCAACTCAAACAACACTGACTGAGTCATTACAATACTTTGTCTGTTAAACAAACAGACTAGCTTAAAACTATCCAGTGGCGCACTCTGTCCCAGAATCAAGCAAACAGCCCACAATCATATATATATATATATCAGTCGGATAGTGGCACCACAGCTGGATAGAGGTAGAACTAATATATTGTTGTCCCTTTTTATGCTGAAATTATTATAAACTAAGCATTCAGGGACTGTTGCAGTGAAATGTGAAGTCTACTCAAGCACTTTTTGTTTTTTGTCTTTTTTTTTATTATTCCTTTATTCATTTGTTGCATTGCCGTAAAAGAAATAGGCTAGAAGACATATTATTGCACACTTTGATAATATATAAAACAGCAAAGTCAGTAACTTTTGTGCAAGGAGTTCATTATAATATGGAAAATACAGTAGGTTTTGCTTTTTTTTAACAAGAAGACTTATCAAATTGGTAAGTCATAATGTTACAAGAGTCATGATTATTTTTTAATTATGGACTTAAATGTTTAAATTAATAAACTCCCGCTTCCTTGAGTGTAAGCGTTATTTTACTATGAAGTCACGGATAGTTGAATTGATGAAATGCTTTCATTGGTTCTTTAGGTCATATTCAGAAAATGTCCTGCGATTCCTGATGACAAGAAAATGTAAACCCCTTGGAGTCCATTCAGTATGACAAATACGTACCAGAGCTCTTTAATACCAGTCACAAAAGGTACAAATGCAAGCAGCCATGTCACTCCCATCAGACCACCGATCTTGGAGAAAATTACAGCCATGTTACGGTCAGTAACTGCAGCAACATCTGTATTATCTGGCATGGCCTTGTAGACATTATACATTGTCACAATGCAGCATATTATATTGATGGAAAGGAGAAAGATCATAGGCCCAATGAAGAGTATGATAACATATAGTTGGGGCTCAATGAAACATATTCCCCTGCTCGAAGCATATGCCAGGGACAGATCTGTAAACTGGTCCATACAAATTGGTACTAACATTAACAGAAAGCTGATCATCCAGCAAAATATGACTTTGTCTTTATTCTCGCCGGTTTTCACAAACCAGGGTTTGCAGATGTTGGAGAAGCGATAGAAGACTTCGACAGAGATAAACGACATTATCAAAAAAGCCGTAAACCAAAAGTAATGAAGAAACATTCCAGTGATTTTACAAAGGGAAGATCTGGAAGTGATGAATTCTATGTGGCTGATCTGAAAACCAGACTAAAGGGCATTTAACCAAGCAGGTAGAGTTCCAGTCTAAAGCCACAATACATTGATCTGTTCCCATATAATATGTGGTCAACAGAATTTTAGACGGACCAGTGGGAATGCTCAGTGAAAAGTGCGCTGCTTTTGTACATAGATTAATTTTGTGAAATGTCTAAATTGCTGTTTTACTAACGATATTATTATATATTAAACTAGTATTTATTACAAAAAAAATTAATATATTAAACATACTCACTTGAAGCAACAACTGGGCGAAGAATAGAGCTGCTGAAAGATGCGGTAAAGTAGATGCACACTTGGATCTGAAGGACTTCACCATTACAGAAATGGCAATAGTAATAAATAAGAATAGAATAGATAAGGAATTGCACACCGTTGTCAAAATGCCAAGATAAATGTTATTGTGATCTGGCCTTTTACACAAAACCACAGCCAAGGAGGCCACAAACTGATCTTCATCTCTGTCATATTGAATTCTTCCAATGATAACAGAGCTATTGAGCATAAAAAGATGTTTTCTTTCATTGATATCAACAGCTACCATAACATTACCACTGAAATTGAAAACATTGGCATCCAAGATAAGAAACTCATCCGCTCCTCTGCAAACAGTTGCATCATATTTCAGATCTATATTGAACATCAAGATCTCCAGCAGAAAGTTTTGGAATATTTGCTGATTTAGAAAATCCTTACTAAACCTTTGTGCTGTTTTGAAGGTTTTGAATGTTTTGTCTGATATTATACATAGTGTGTCATATAATGGAAATGATTTCTCTGATAAGAACTCGCTGACCACTCTCTTTTGGATGGTGTGGTTACATCGGTACGGCTTCTGGGATGACGCAAATTCTCTCATGAAATGTTTGAGATGAAGTAAGTCAATTTCAAAAACATTAGGCATTCCATCAGTTAAGATTTGTAGAACATCAGATTCAAAAGCATCAACTACAATTGCCATCACATTGGATTGCTTTGGTGTATAGAATCTTCTATCATTTTCCACAAGTATGGTCTTACTTAAGTCAACGCAAGTTCCATTGAAAATATCAATTTTACCATTGTGATTACATACAGTATCATAGTCATACTTTCTTCCTGGAATATTGTTATATTTCCTTATCTCTGGGGTTGTATCTCCATTAAGGGAAAATAACAATTTGTACCTTGGCAAAGGATATATAATCTGACCATTTTCCTTTGCATTATAACAGGAAACCTTAAGTGCATCTAGACTGCAACCATTACTAAAAGGATTACTTAATGCATTTGAAACGGGTAGCATGAATGATTGACAGAAAAGTTCACATCTTTGACAAGTGCCATTCACTGATGGAATACAGCTGAGCCTTTGTATCCAGTCAAAACTCAGCCCAGTTGGGACTCTGTCGTTCTCTACGTCAACTGTATAATTGCATTCTAGAAAGAGAAAACTCCGGACTGCAGTTAAATTGCCAATCTTTAGCAGTTCATCTACCTTTAAACTAGTGTTTTCATTGCAGTTAAAGCTTATGGGCATTGGTATTAATCGTTTAATGTGAAAGCCATGGCACATGGCACAAAACTGGTTTTTGAAAACTGCAACTTTATCTATAAATACAGGTGCGAATGATGCATAGTAAGGGTCATTTACTTCACACTTGTATTTACTGTCTTGTAGATGGAGTTCTGCACAGGACATCCATCAATCACATCAAAAAACCATTCATGTCGTGAAGAAAACCTCATGCAACTAACATATTTTACCATTTCCAAAGTGCTACCACTTGCTTGGTTGTACGGATAAAACTTCAAAAAGCTTGATATGCTGTTGTTCGCGTTAGTAAGATTTTCAATTAGACGTCCTGGAACAGGTGTATTTATTGGAAAAAATGTGTTCCATAAGCCCTCTTTGCAGTAACGCCAATAGTCGGGGCAACAGTCCCCATACATGAGACAATCTTCGTCACATTTACAATAATATTTGCAATCGAAGTTATAACTTCGAGCACATTCCAGTGGAATCTTATTGCACCAGTTTAAACAACTTTGTTGTTTAGGGCAGGATGAGATTATCTTATCCAATGCACTTCCCATATCTTCTAAAATGCTAGAATTTATTAGATGATCTGCAAAGAGAATTGATATCAAATACCCAAAAAATGTGTTCCATAAGCCATCTTTGCAGTAACGCCAATAGTCGGGGCAACAGTCCCCATACATGAGACAATCTTCGTCACATATACAATATCAAATAAACTTAATGTATTATAATTCTGTTAAATAAAAAAGTGTTTTTTGATGACCAATTCAAATGACCTGATACTAAAATCTGAATGATATTCTTACATGGAAATTCTGCTCTATTTCTTCATACACAATAGGCAACACATATTGATCAGTAATTGAGACTAAAATATAAATGTTATACCGTAAACCGGGACAAGTTGGCAACATTATTATGAATTCGACGACCCAAACCATCTAGATTTTACTAAATTATAAATTATTGCAGGAATTTATTAGATCGACTTTTGTTTACATTTTAGTTAATAATTATGCATAATGGAGAGTGTCGCCGATTCGCGATTTCACAGTCATTTTATGAAAAATTGAGGTCAGAGTTGTTTCAATTTATTCAAAAAGCGAAACACCTACACATTTTTTAAGTAATAAACATGGAATTTAGAAAATAGGACGAAAATTGAAGGCACACAATTATAAAATACATTACGAACAGACGACGCCAATGACGTTCGTTTGTGCCTCGTTTTCATTTCATTGGCCATAAAAGCACTTGCAATGTAAACAAATCGGCAATTTTTGATGGCATGAAAAATTAAATGATAGGGTATGTTTATTAATTTTATAGCGATATAGTGAACCTAGCAAGGCCCTGATGGGATTTAATCTGGTTTTTTATAAGCAATGAAATGAATGCAACCGATTTTGGTCACTGTCATATTAGTAGTTCCGAGTACTCTATAAACCCCTACTTGCGGGAATTATCACCAGGCGTAAACCTTCCGAATTAACGCCAGGTGGCGCTATTCCGAATTATCGCCAGGTGGCGCTGATGTTCCGAATTATCGCCAGGTGGCGCTATATACGTTGAAGTTGGACGCTAGGTGGCGCTGCGTACGAATATTTTGGGCACCAGGTGGAGCGCACGAATATTTTTTTTGGACACCAGGTGGCGCCGTAATGTTTTTAAAAATGGACACTAGGTGGCGCCGAAGCTCTGTTTATCTTGAGGAAATTATCACTAGGCTACCGAATATTTTTGGACACAAGGTTGAGCTGCAATGTTTTAAAAATTGGACACTAGGTTATGCTGACGTAAAAATGGAAGATTGGCTGCTTGGTGGCACTGTTAGAGGTTATTTTAGGTGTTATTTTGACACCAGGTGAAGTGGTAGCGCTGTTGTATTTATGGATGCAAGTTTTGTATTAAACGCATATATGTAGCAGATGGATCATATAATGATTATCCATAGATACATCAGGCACAATGCGTTATGATATAGTTCAATAAACATAGTTCAAAGTTTATTGTAACATATATACCTACTCAGCGTTCAACATGTCGTATACAATAGCGTGGTATGTATACTCATACCCTGATTGTGAGGATTCTAAATGTTTAACACTACTATACAGTTCGGAGAAAGTTTTTAAGACATTAAACGAGTGTATTAGTGATTATTATCTTTCTGGTATACCAGGCATGTGTATGAAGCGCTGTTCTGATTGGGTTGTTAAATTTTATGCTCTAGGTGATTGTAAAAATACAACAAAAGAAATGTACAATCTCACATGGGTTGCATATAATATTGTACCATGTTTAATGTGTGCTGAAGAACATTATATTGAAATAGAAAGAAGCGATGAATCTTACACTGATCTTATTACCTGTTTAAAGAACTATAACGATAACTTAGATATTGATAAATACAATCCTGCAAACAGAACAATAGTTAATGTGGAAGTTTGCCGACGCAGTGCTTAATACGAAAATCCTACCCTGCCACATCACCCCCAAAAATGATGCTGTAAAGGTTGGTATATACTGATATAACATATATTTTATAATATATATCACTTGTATATTAGCAAGTAAGTTTTTTTTTTTTGTGTTTCAGAGAGAACGAAGTTATACATCAAGCGGATGGAATATGTATACTGCTTAATGTACAGACAACGTTACACACATATAATGTATGAATATATAATCTAATAAAACTAATATATAATGTCAGATATCTCTTTTGTTATATATATCACGTTTGCTTACAATATCAGTCATTCGAGAACCAGTACTTCACAGACCTTGTATACATTTGACAATCGAGCTTCTTTCGAAATCATAATTCCTGTAAAGTAACAGTTGTATTAATATAATTATTATAGTCATTTTGATATTACTGACTCACACTGTAGGACGTATGCTACATAGAGTGTTTTAGAACATGATTAATTCGTAGGACGTATGCTACATAGAGTGTTTTAGAACATGATTAAATCAAAGGAAATAGATCGGTTTTTAAGCGATATTTATTATACAATAGGACAACCCAGCAGTTACTCAGGCATGCGCAAGTTATGGAGTGAAGTAAAAAAGAGACAGTCTAAACCAGTAGGTATAACCTTAAACTTAGTAAGTAAATGGTTAAAAGAGCAGACAACACATCTTATTCATAGTACACCTCAAAACTTATTCAAAACTGAACATATAATAGTAGAACATATTGATGAACAATGGGATAGCGATATTATTCAATTAGATAATTTAGCAGAATATAATAAGGGTTACAAATATATCTTAATATGTATAGATATTTTTTCACGCTATACATGGGCAAGGGCTCTTAAATCAAAGAAATCATCGGATGTTACTACAGCTTTTACAGATATTGTTAAGGCTTCAAATAGAGTATGTAAATCATTACGCACAGACCAAGGAGGTGAATATACAGGTGTACCTTTTCAAAAAATGTTACATGATAAAGGTATTAATCATATAATTGCTTATGGGCGTCACAAGGCTTCATATAGTGAACGATTCAATCGTACATTAGAAAATAAACTTTTTAAGTATTTCTATGAACAACAAACAGTAACATACATAGATATTTTAGATGATGTTATGAGGAGTTATAATAATACTATTCACGGCTCTATCGATATGGCGCCAGCAGACGTTAATACAGAAAATTCTCATGCTATATATGAAAGAGTATATATACCTATTCTCAACAGATGGGCTAAAACACCAGTCAAGTTCACTCTAAGCATAGGTAACATAGTACGACTGAGTTTAGCTGTCAGACCTTTTTCACGAGGGTATCACGAGAAATGGACAGAGGAACTATTTACAGTTTACAATAGGATACCATCACACCCGCCTAGATATAAAGTACAAGATCTCAACGGTGACAAAATCAAAGGATCATTTTATACTGAAGAACTAATGTTAACACCTATACAAGAACTTAATGATATAACATATAAAATTGATAGAGTTATAAGTACAAAAAAAGTTAAAGGACGTAAATTCAGTTTAATTAAATGGTATGGTTATTCTGACAAGTTTAATACATACATACCTTCTACATCAGTACAAAGGTACACAGGTGAAAAATAATGTTTGTGTATGTATCATCAGATGTTGACAGTGGTAATTATTTCCATGGTAACACTCCTACATCATTTAGGGTTAAACTACCAGGTAGGATAAATTTCTTACCTCAGGGTAAATGGGAGGTAGCTCTGCTGGATATTGATCTTCCTAGACCTCTTGATAAATATAATTCTATATATATATGTATCAATTCTTCCATATGTAAACCTAGCCCCTTTAATTCTAGCCTTACGCCTATATTAAACAGAGTGTATTTTAATCAAATTAGTAGAGGTGCACCAGTATACTTCGATAACCCTCGTTATATACCATTAAGTGTAGATAGTTTAGACATTATAGATATATATTTAACAGATAGTTCTGGAGCTAACCCGTCATTCAAACAAGGTAAAGTCAACGGAACACTCCATTTCAGATTAATAGAATAGATTAGTTAACACTAATAATTATATATAACACATAACAAGTATGACTGACAAGACACAGCATTACTCTCTTAATAGAGGTATAGATTATGATGTGTTACTGAAACACTTCAAAAATCAGGCGGACGGTATAATTAATCATCGTAGTACTACATCACGCCCGCGTAACAATCACAGCTGTATTAAAGCATACGGTGGTCGCATAATAATGGTTAATAAACCAAAAAAAAACTACTAAAACGTTAGATAAAGTGGAAGTTATTGATCCTACAGAAGCGCAACGTCTTAGAGCATTACACGACATAGAAACTGAAGTTGCAGATATAAATACAGAACATAAAACACAACCAGCTCACTCTATACTGAGCGGCGTTAACAGTAAGACCTCAGGTAAACGACAATTATCACGAAAGAGTCTCCTAGAAAAGAGAAAGAAAGTGAGGAAGACTGTAGACAAGGTTATACAGAGAACTAAGGACGTTTTTGATGCTTGAGTAGTTATATAATGACCCAGGAAGTACTAGATGATTCATACATAGGTTACTCAGAAGAATTAGCAATATTTCAGAAACCTGTACAAAATGTAGGTATTAAGAATAATCATATAACAACTTTTTATCCTATTAATGATTTTTCAACACAGGGTGTTATCCAGTTTCAAATTAATAATAATAGTAGTAACTATTTAGATTTACGTAGAACACGACTAAATATTACTTGTAAAATTGTAAGACAAAACGGAAATAGTATAGAACCTGTTACAGTAGCGAAAGATAACAATAGTAGAGAGAAAAGAGCAAAAGATGAAGAAAGTACAGATACTGAGACTAATACTTCAACCGCTGCTAATACATCCACAAATCAGGCTTCTGTAGGAGTAGTGAATAATTTTATGCATTCAATGTTTAGTCGTATTGATGTAGCACTACAGAATAAAGTGCTGACACATTCAGATGAATCATACCCTTATCTAGCTTATTTCAAAGCATTATTACATACTAATAATGAGCTGAAAAATACTACTCTCCAAATGGGAATGTTTTATAAGGATACACCTGGAGAATTAGGAGATCCTAACTGGCAGTTAGGGGATAATGAAGGGTTAAAAAAAAGATCTAGTTTCTTTGCTAACTCCAATGAGGTTGATATGTCAGGTAATCTGTACTGCGATATTTTAGAAATATACAAGTTCATACCAAATGGTGTGAATTTAGGTATTACATTATATCCTAGCACACCTGAGTTCTGTTTAATGGCTCCTGAGACTACAGCTGGTGGTTACAAAGTACAAATTACTAAAGCATCCTTAAGCGTTTCAATGATAGAAGTAATACCTGAAATATTGGTATCTCACGCCGAAATTATGCATGACAAACAAGCAATATTTCCATATATTAAAACAGAGGTTACAAAATTCACATTAGGCAAAGGACAGTTTTCGTGTACTATTAATGATCCTTTTGCAGGACGAGTACCATGTGAGATGGTTTGCGGTCTAGTAACAGACGTTAGTAATCATGGCACGTTGTTTACAAATCCTTTCTTGTTTGAGCACTCATTTCTCAATTTCATACAAGTTACTGTAGATGGTCATGATCTAGGTCAAGGCCCCATCCTACCTTCATATAACAAAAAACTTGAAACAAGCTCATATATAGATGCATACAAAACTCTTTGTGGTATTGAGTATGGTGACCATTTCAATCCTCTTTCACGCACAGAATATATGCAGGGTTACACATTCTACAGATTTGTTGCTGATTCTCAATATATTTCTAACAGCGAGGATATACTCCCTTTAAAACGTACAGGTAATTTACGTATTAGTCTAAGATTTGCTGAGGCTTTAGCAGAACCTACCACTCTGATTGTTTTCGCAAAGTTCCCTGCTACAGTTAAAATTGATAAATACCGAGGTGTAACTGACGTGTAGTTAGTATGTTACTGTATGCCATAACGGCTGCATCATGACAGAACACACATGTTTAATACCATTTCAACTACCAAAGAATATATCAGTACAGGGTGCTACGCAAGCAGGAAAAACGGAATTTGTTAAACGTTTGCTAATAAACTATAGGACCATGTTTACACCTCGAGTTGTAAAGATAATATATGTATACTCGGTATGGCAGGATAATTTTAACCACCTAGAAGATATCTTAGGTAGTTTAATAGAATTTAGGAAAGATATTCCGTCAAAACAATATTTAATAGATCTCTGGGAAATAAACAGAGGCCACAGTTTACTAGTTCTTGACGACCAAATGAGTAATTTAAATGACAGCCTCCAGGGTTCTCATGTTGCAGAAATAGTATGCGTTCTTAGTCATCATTGTAATGTTTCGTGTATTATAACCTTACAAGACATGTTTTATGAAAGTAAAGCTGCTAGATTAATAAGTAGAAATTCTCACTGTATATGTCTCTTTCGTAACCATAGAAATGATCGTCAGGTGTCGTCTTTAGCAAGTCAGGTTCTACCTGGTGAAACGAAGTATTTCATGGACAGTTATGAACGTGCTACTAAAAAGAACTATGGTTATTTAATAATTGATTTATCACCCAATGTTGACAAAAAATATAAATTACGTTCTAATATATTTCCAGGTGAGGAAACAGTTGTGTTTCTCCCCCAACCATGAAACTGATCAAAGAGAATATTACCTTTTTAAAAGCTGTAGCTTTACTTAGCAAGGATCAAGTTAAAGCTATCTTAGCACATATCAACAAGAGTCAGATTCTGGCTGTTGTCGAGATAGCTAGAAATATGCTCACAGGAATTGTAACAATACGACGCGACTATAAGAGATCTCTTAAAATGTACAAACGCGTCATTAGAGATTTAGCTGACAAACGCGCAACACTTAACACGCGACGTGATCTAATCACCGGTAAAGCCGATGTTATAGCATTATTGATAAAAAGTGTACTTCCTAAACTGGTAGCGATTGTTGGTCATGGCTGAAGAAAATATTGTTATACCGAGAGACAGATATAACAGAATGCTAGAACAACTCAAAAGTATTAAAGATAGCAAAGTAATACAATCCCCCAACAGTACTGAAAGTGTTGAACCCACAACATCCGTAACGACGCACTATGATAAGACAAACACAACACAGCGCTCAAGAGACGATATAACTCATAAAGAGACTGGTCACCCCCCCGGTCTTAAACATAATGATATAGATGCTTTTATAACAAAATTTACAAAAGACAAAAAAAATAAGAACCATACAAGTACGCGTAACAAACGTAGTAAAAAGCCATCTAAACAAGATGACAGAAAATCTAAACTTAAAGCAAATTGGATTAGAGTTTTCAATTGAAATGTTACTAGAGCTAACAGTAATAATTTTTCATGTATTTAAAGATATATATTTAAGTAGTAATAATTAAAATGAATCATAGCCATTCATACTAGAACAATACATATATATTTAAGGACCTCAGGATATGTACGTGAGACATGCAATATTTTGGTATTGCTATAGTAATTAACTGATATTTAAAGACATGTTGGCATGTGAGGATATATCAATGAAACATACAAATGTACCCAGTACTATAAAAGGTCTGATACTGACTCTATGCATTATCTGGATTCTACGAATACTTGATAGTACTACAAAATGGCATCCAACATGATAACTCGCAAATATTACAACCAGGGAGGAACGCAGATTAGGGGCCAGTTTTTATGGTACCGCGAGATCAGTTTTAGGAAATTTCTCACACTCCAGAGGTACAAAGGCAAGGTGTCCATGCATCTCAGGGTATACGTATTAGACGACCAGAACTATTGTCTAATTCCAACGAAAAAGGGTGTGACGCTGGACAAACAGCAAACACGAGATCTGCTGGCAAACATGCATAATCTGGCTACCTTTATAGGTGTTGTAAGTATTTTGGTATAAAGTACTGTTATTAATATATATATATATATATATATATATATATATATATATATATATAACATTGTCATAAAATCTTACTCATTATTACAGGATGACAACACTTATCAATCAGATGATGGGTCGGATGAAGTTATGGGTAATGCAGCGGAACACGATGTAATGATAGACGACATAGAATGCCCTGCTGATGATAGCGATATGTTTGATGATTCACCTGAGATAGATGAGTGCTCACAGAACATTTTAAAACTCCACATAGGAAAAAATGTTCACTGCCGAGCTAGAAAGGCATCAAACACAATCGATATACGCCATAGTTTCTTCAGGAATCTATCGATTACGTCTGAGCATCCTACTCAGAGGGGCATCAACCTAACGAAGTATGAATTTACTAAATTACTAGATGTTCTACCTCAGCTTGAAGGCCGATGGAGTGGTTTAGCGCAACTAGCAATGTGCTATAACACCCACACTACTCAGGATGATGTACAGGAGTGTAATCACTGCACTCCGAAACCGTCTCCACCCCGCTCTGTACATCGTCCAAACAACATTTCACTTAGGCCTACTACATCATCAGCTTCTACAGTTACAAATTCCTCTGATTAATAAACAATATGTTTTATATAAGGTCTTATACATGTATTTATTATTTTAGTGTGTTATATATATGACTTTACCTTAATATATTATTAATATTGTATATTTTTGCTTGTTATAATATATACGACATATATATATATATATATATATATCCATGCGTGTTACATACGTTAACAATGTATTAAATATATATTAAATAAATATATATATATACAACATATTATTGTGATTGTTATATTATCTAATGAGTAAAAATTTGTTCACTTGTATTTAAAACAAATAAGAACACCAACTTTGACAAAGATGTGTATGGTTTATTTCTGGTTAACTACACGCATTAGTTTAAAATTCTAGTATGAGATCATGAACTGTTTCATGAGAAAGTGTTCCATACACACATATACTAACAACTGTATACAATATCATATTTTTATCACTTATGATGTAGTTAATGACTTTGTTGATAACTATTAATAACATGTATAAAAGAAGTATATGTGGTGCTCTTGCAGTACGTTATGGAAATATTAAAAGATTATGCCGGTGTATTGATCTATAAGGTCAATACCAGTGAGATAGCTATAATGCTACATTGTGAAGGATTGTTGTTATTACTAAAATGTTGGTGAAAAGTGTTACAGCACTGTTCTATATGAAGATGTTATTAGTACAATTCCTGGATTAATTGGAGGTATTCGTACAAGAATCACTATTAGCACTTCAAAAACACTCGGCGTTATGTGTATAAATGGCAATATTAACATTAATCTAACCGATACACAGGTAATGTATATATATGTATGTATTAGTTATATATTGTATCATTTAATTACAGGGTACTGTTCTTAAAGAGGAGCTAGCAATATCACTACCTCTACAGATGTTCATTAACTTGGTATACTACATACCAGTTTTATCGTACGATGGCATCAATGCCACTGTACACCTGGGCTACTTTCTATTTAATTAAGGATGGGTGTACTACAACTGTAACAATCAAAAGAACGAAGGAACATCATTAACTATTGCTGATCTACAAACCGTTAACATTTCATTAATTCATGTTGCACATGCTGCACAGGAGATGTCGTTTCTGACACCATATTTTTGTTTTATATAATGTTACTGTTCTACGTTTGTTACAATCATACCCATAGTCTACATGTATATGTAGGTATGTCAGATAATACATTGTCTAAGGCATATCATTTACTGATGCGTGTATTAATCTCTGTACATATTGTACATATTAATGTATAGCTATACATATAATACATAATAGAAACAATATATACTGTTAAACGATTTTTATTAATATATAGCATGTATCAAAAGAAGTATATCAAAAGTATGTCATTATTAATATATAATATGTACAAGAATACAGAAATATATACTGTTTAAAAATGATGTGCAAATATACATATATAGTTTTATCAAACCTATGTCAAGCGAGTTATATATGGTATAGATAACAACAATATAATACTAGTATCATAACTATTCGCAAATACTGCAGATATATATATACAAAGTATGTCATTACAATAGTATTACACAATATGATTGTTATACATAGGTAAAAATAGCATGACAAGAGTACAATGTATAAGCTAAGCCACATATATACTACTAAAGAAAGAGCAATTAACAGACATATAACATGTGTTATCAAGAACAATCAAAACTACTTATGGCTTTATATTAATATACAAGAATACAGAAATATATACTGTTTAAAAATGATATGCAAATATACATATATAGTTTTATCAAACATATGTCAAGCGAGTTATATATGGTATAGATAACAACAATATAATACTAGTATCATAACTACTCGCAAATACTGCAGATATATATAAAGTATGTCATTACAATAGTATTACACAATATGATTGTTATACATAGGTAAAAATATCATGACAAGAGTACAATGTATAGGCTAAGCAACATATATACCACTAAAGAAAGAGCAATTAACAGATATTTAACATATGTTATCAAGAACAATCAAAACTACTTATGGCTTTATATATATCTCTACACAATAGTGTTTTCCTCGTAACTATTAACAAAAAACTACAGCAATATACATGTATGACATAACAAATATCATAGCTGTACTGCTAAAACAATTAGCATCTGGTTAAGGCATTATATCGTAACATTTTACACAGGGGTAACTTTTCCAATATAGCTACGTAATTTAGTGTGATACGCCTCAGGTGTTTCATCGTCAGACGTGTCAGAATATGACAGTTTAAACTTAACAGGGGTATCATCATCATTGGTCGATGGGGTTTGCGATGTACACGGTTGTACTACCTTAACAGTGGTATCATCATTTGCCGATAGGGTTTGCGATGTACAATGTTGTACTGTAGAGTCTTTAAGTCCATGATCCGAGGTTTCAGGGGATTCATTACATATGCTAGAACAAAAGTAATACATATATACATACAAATATATGCATGTGCGAGTGAGAGACAACAAGAATCTATACACAACAACAATTATTTGTACCTGCTATCAGTAGATTGGCCGCCTCCTCCGCGCATTTTACTCAGGGCTCCGGTGAGCGCATGTCTTGCCATACTAGCCACTCCTGTCAATATTGTAGTGCCAGCCGTAGGATTTCTCTATATGAAAATACAAAAAGCGTTAAAGCAATACTTATATATGATTATGCGTATGTCTAACTAAAACATATCAGGTGTTTGAGTAATATGTCAATTTTACGCTAGGGGACTACGTTTTTATAGTAGTCGCGATATTAATATAAAAACTGCATGACCATCTTATAAATCATAATAACTTGATAGATGTTTGATTCGTAACAATTGTGTCCCGTGATTTATATAATAGCTACGCTACCTATCATATAAAGTATGTAAAAATTATGTATCTTAATGATACATATGAGAGTTTAAAACTGACATAATGATATCCTTTTTTAAACAGCCTACTCTGCTAAAAACGTAGCTACGCCACTGATCACACGTAACAACTTATACATTACGTATTGTCGACGATAGATATACGAGTTTTGTTTAATATAAAACAGTAATAATCTACCTTGTGAAGCCAGATGCCGATTCCTGTTGTTATCACTATTAACAACACACCAGATACCGATGATATGATTACAGCAGCGCTGTATGACCGTGATATAAACACATAGTCATGCTGATACTCTGTGGGGTTATTCTTGTGATCGATGACTGCTGCAGGTTTCTTTCCGTTCCCTCTTTTACATACAATTTTTGCAGATATGTCGTATACAGGCAGGGGTATGCTCGAGTGACAGTATCTAGTACCAGTCATGTCTACAAATGACAGCATGCTATACTCCATATTAGAAAATTCTTCTATGGGCACGCGTTCCAATGTTTGCGTTTTTGTACAATCTGCCCTAATATCCTTGCCGTTGTTAATAACCTTGCACAAACATAATCGATTGGCACAAATATATCGATATCCATAAACCCGTGTGAAACTGAGAAGTACAGTGAGAGTGATAAGACGCTGTATTAACTCCATGTTTGCTCTTGAAATATTTCGGAACAACTGAATAGAATCTTTAACAAGTAGCAATGCGTCATGCAACGAAGCACCCCCCCGTGATTTTATTACATAATTAAACCCTACACCCCGTTACTTTATTACATAATTAAACCCGCTAGTGACTCTCTAGTTACCTAACAGAGAAGTGTCAATCGTTTTAGGGTTAATTAGCAATGCTTACAATGCCTATATAACAGCAATGAATGCATAACATAACAATTATAGTAAAAACAGCAGCTGTTTTTTATTTAATAACAGAACAATGTGTCAACTGTTGATATATATGCATCAGTGCATAGTCTTGTAAGGACAGTTGAAAACTACCTTTACTCTGTGGTAAATATATAAGAATGCTATATAACTTTATAATAGCTATAGTTTGAGATACTCTGTAAAATATAACAAAAATAAGCAAAAAACAGGTGTAGCTCAAAAATTATTTATTTTGTACTACTAACACACAGTGTTCAATATATTACTTTTTGATACATGCTAAGACATATAGATACATATCACGCAATATGTTACAATTTAACATATATATTACTGTGTATAAATTATAACAACGATACTATTGCTATGTTACCAATGTACTTACTACATACATTAACCGTTCAGCTACATATTATAATATGTTGCTAATGTAAATATCTAGACAGTAAGTTACATATATGTAATATTTTATATAAGTTCCTCTCTAGATTCTGTCAATGCTGAACCTATGGTTGGTAGTCTTTGCAAAAATTGTGGTCTCTTTTTTCTGCAGCATTGCACCATCTTGATTACAGTTGTTATAACCTGCAGAGTAAAGATAAGTGTTAGCCGTGTGTATATCTACATCTATATACAGCAGGGGGGCCACAGGGAGACCTGGAGGTTTCACCTGTGGGGTGGTGGTGTTTTAACACAATAATAAACATAAATTAAATATACCCAGATATACATCTGGGCCGCTGTTATTCACATTTCCAGTCCTCCCCTGAAAATACAACACAACAAATAACATACCTTGAATGTAATGTAGGTCAGTGCTATACATGCTACATAGAACTGGAATGTGCTAATGGTGTTGCTGACATACGATGGAGTATTAGTCTTCATTGTTATATCAGTAGACGTGTTGAAAATTGCTGTGTTAGATACAGACGATGTCTCTAAAGTACCCTTGTACAAACTTGTAGTGTACAGTATATGCTTAGACGTCTCTGAAAATGTAAAACGTATTACATGTATACTATTATATATATATATATATATATATATATAACATCATTACTGTTCGTATTCGTTATACTATACATAAATAAGACTCACCTGTATCGGTAGGTAGACACACAATTGATGCATTGTATACATCAGTAACCTTCTGTAACACAGTATGACAGAATACAGTACCAGACATATTGACCAGTGTTATGTGTTGTACAAGGTGCGACGAGAATGATGGAATTTGCTGCAGCCATGACGATTTGGTGCAATCGGCTTGAATCAATCCATTACTAAGCGTGGCACAATCACATACATTAAAACGTTGTAAGCTCTTATATGAGCCACATAATATAACAGTATTGGTAACTGTTGATATGCATAAAGCAAATGTAATAGTAAGAAGAAGCATTCTCAAACTGTTATGCTGGTGTATCATTCTATACGTATCACGTGTTAGATAGTTCGTAATATAGAACATTTGTGTGTAGGTCATTGACTAGAGTTCATAATATAGAACGTTCAGACATCGTTCTGAACATGGAGACGAGAGTAGACTCTTGTCTCCATGCTCTGAATAACTAGATATATGAGATTACATGTAGTAATCAAAAACTATTCTATACATATTTTATACAATTTATATAACATATTCAAAGTATTTTGCGCCCTTTAATACACCGGTGAACTATATATACATATTAGTTTCGAGACAGTTGTAGGGTTGTAAGTTGTACATTTCTGTCAAAACCACTTGTATGACGTGTTGTAATATATATATCGACGACTAATATCATAATGCGAATGAGCTTATACAGTAATCATTCTACACATGTCAGTAACCGTAAGGTACTGTATTATATGTATTTTTAACAATTACTCTTTTATCAAACACTTTTCTGTATGTTTTGCTTGTAGGCCTGTTATAAACTATGCCTCTATGCTTAACGCGCGAAATCTGGTTACTAGTTGGAAGTTTTACCAATTGCTTTTCACCGAACACTATCTGTCTCATGCAGTCAAAATCAATGATTGCAGCGTTTGTGTAATTTAATGAAATCCCTTTGATTTTACGTACAACAGTGTCAGTGTTTAATTTGTAGGAGTAACTCTTAGGACCTGTGGATAGGAAAGTCTTGATATATGTATCCTGTTTGAGCTCGTCAGTTAATTGACCTAACAGATCGCCTGTTTCCATAACCTTCTCGTCATTTTGCTCTATAAAAATAACTGAATCAGTATCATAATATAGTGTGTTACGGCCAGTTTTGTTCAACACTTGTAACAGGTGCAATCGTGCTAATGATGTTGTAAAAATACCTATAATTTCATTAGTGAAAGTTGATTCCTCTTCAAAAGTTTCAGTATTCTTAACATCGATCACAACATAATCATTTGAAATCAGATGAAAATTCATTATACATTTTGTGGGGTCATTTTTCATCTGCGTATATTCTTTTAAATTTTTCATATAAAATGATCTGGGTAGATTTTGTCTCTGTACAAACTTTCCCCACACACTGTTGAGAAACAGTTTACAAATTGTTCTAAGTGACGGGTTGTGTGCAATTGCATCTTTATCAAGCATGATTCCCTGCTCTCTGTTATAGTAAGATATATAGTTATCTTTGTCAGCATTTGTTTGCACCCATTGGGGATATCCTGACGCTTGTTGTTTCTGTTTAAGAAACATTTTCACATATTCTGTGAACACACTTCCAAAAGCATCATCCTGTGTTGTATTAGGAAAGTGATATACTTCATATATCCGAATCAATGTGTAACCTTGTTTAATAGCCTCTTTCAACTCAGGTGTTGTCCATGTACCAAAAAGAGCTCTCTTGGCATCACTGCATTTGCAATATGTCTGTGCCTCCTTTGAAGCACATGTACCACATAATGGAAACTTGAGTTTACCTTTGCATCTCACAGGTAGCACAGGTATGTATAGACCTCTTGGTGGTACAATTCGTACCTGTGCTAGACCATAATACGATTCTAGAGTATAATCAAAGGCATCCGGGTCTTTAATTATTGTAGCGTGCGACGTAGGGTAAACCCCAGACATCGTAATATGGGGATAGAGCGATGTTACGTCATAGAAACGTATCTTCTCCCCCTTCTTCACATCATAATAGAGTTTTGTTGGTTCAACTCTTCCGCCAAAGAAGCTATCGCGTATTTTTAAAGGTCTAACTGTATCGCACTTATTAATAAATTCACGCATAATTGTGTTGGTCTGAATTATTTTATCATAGCGGCACTCCCATATTGAGATAACATTGTAACCTAGTGTTCTGATTTCTTGAAGACGTTCTAAGGTTCTACTGTAAAGAGCATTCAAAGTCTGACGTGTACGCGGATCCCGAGCCTGTCTGTCTTGCTGACAGGTATGGCCATGGAAACGACATCCTAAGTATTCATAAACAGTATTACTGTCTATATGTATACCATCGACTGTATATCTTGTTCCTGGTATACGAAACTCACCACCATTCCTAGAATGTTGTATACGTTTACCTTCTGAGTGGCTTACCCATTCTAACCATAAAGCTGACTTTTGGCTATCATTATGATGTTTACCATAACCCTGTGCTGGTATTTGAGGTATAGGTGATCTAAGGAATGACGACTCTGCTATCAGATCATTATTAATAATCTCATCATTGAAGTGCCATACATCTCTTCTAAGTATAGCTTCTCCTGCTCTACCATCTGTTAAAGTTACATTATGCACTTCATAGAGCATAAGTTGTCTTATTACTTGCATAGCGCATGACGCTAGGGTAGCATGGGCAAAAGGGTCTATACCTGAGGTATTAGAATCCTGTATTGTTGTAACTGTCTTTATAAGTTTTCTAAAACTAGTGCATGCTTCCCTCAGAATTGTTACGTCAGAGCGTGTGTACTCTAACAATTCTTTCTGAAAATTAAATGTATCACCTTGATGTTCATTGTACCATATGAAGAACTCTGTTCTGTCAGCTGTAGACATAAAATCAACACCATAATAATATGGCGCAAACATTGGACCAACATATTCTTGGTTATCTAATGTATTTGCTAAGTGTGGAAAATCACCTTTCTTCAGATCTCCTTGTAACCCCAGAGCTTTAGGTAAAGCCTTCAAGCGCATAGGTAGAAAATTCAAACTATCTATGAACCTGATACTCACTCCCTGCTTTATGTTCATCAGCATAATCTTGGTACCAGTAAATATAACTTCTGGGAAGATACCATTATCAACACAATAGCCGAGTATGAAATGAGCATCGAATGCTTTAGAGTTGTGGGCAATTGCCGTGACATCTTTATGTTGAGGTGTTAGTAACCATTTACAAAATTCTTCAGTAGTATCAGGTCCCTTGAATATTTTCTCCCTCTTGCCACATGTATCATTGTTACATAGTGCTCTTATAAAGTGTTTATGTAAATTGTCTTTAACAGAACAGATGTTACATCTATCTCCGCAGTTCTCACATTTAGAGTAAACTGTAAATTCATTATCCTTACAACGATCACATACTGTTTGGCATACTAAAAAGTTAGGTATATGTTTCTGTAGACCACAATATGATCTCTTACAATTTACACATTTACGACATGGTGTGCATAGAGCCAGAGGTGTACACTTATCGCAATCATCCTGAGGTTTATTCTTGTAACCTTTGTCGCATATAATTATATCATTTTGACAGGTTTCAAAGTCATAATATAGAAATTTACCTGCTGATACCTTAGCTTTCTTTATCCTATAGAAGCATAAATGGTCACCTAATACATACTCGTGACAGCATGTACATAACCATTCACCACATATGTGTAAATGTTTGGCTCTTTTTGATGTGTTCAGTATTACGAAACATGTCTTACATCTGTAGTATTGTTCACAGAGAGAAGGTTGATCTTCATCTTTTAGAACACCTCTGTCGTACTGTCTTTGTTGCTTATGTTTTTCGTAACACAACGTGTTACGACACATCATATTACAGTCTATGCATTCATCAGATGTGTTGTCAAACATACAATTTTCTGAACAACATGTTCTACATACACTATCACAACCGTGTTTTCGATTCTTATTGTACACTTCAAAGCAGTGGATGCATATCTTACTGTTAACAAAAAACCCATTGATGTTTGTAATACTATGATAGTGATCATCTTTCAGATATAAAAATATCTTTCGTGGTCTAGTTATTATACCTTTATACATAACATCATTTCCTGTATCCCCTGATACGACAACAATTTGAATGTCTAATTCTGTCTCGAACTTATGCAAATCCTTAACTTTTACAGGCTTGTTTGTGGGTACACCCGCCTTTCTGTGAAGTCTGATAGCACAGCTACGTTGCGAATCACGTGCTTTACTCATGGATCTGTCTTTCCTTATAAGTTTTGCAAATTATGCTTTACTCATGTTGTCTATTTTAGCTTTACATGTTATAATAGCTCGACCTGCACACAAATATTCATTTTTCACTACAGGAATAAACACCATTGAATGCTTTTTTTTTGATTGTGCAACTATCCGATAAGGGGTCAGTGTCAACAATGGCTCTGCTTCCGCCACCTCCTTGATCATCCGCACTCATGATGCCCACATTAACTTCAAAAGTGTCATCAATATCTAGAGATTTGTTTGACTGGAGAACTGCATTTATCCTATAAAATAAAATATCGAAAAATTTAACACTGCCTGTTAAATTGATGAATGTTATAGAAATAGTAAAAAGGTATTATACCAGTGTGTGCTTACCTCTCCATTATAACATCGGCTGTAATATTATGTTTTGGTTGACAATGTATAAACACCTCCCTCTCCAATCCTGAGTGATTAATAGTGAGTCTCGCTTTATCATTTCCATTAGGATGTTTCTCATTAACCAATTCCATGACATCGGTGAACATGTTATGTAATTCATCCTGAGCATTAAGAAGTTGTACACCTTGTAAGTCATTACTAAATTTAGTTTTATATGTTACTTCTTCGATGCCAAACTTTCTAGATATTTTCTGTCTCACAGGACTAATGATGTAAGGTTTTGTATCAGCATTAGCTCCTTCTGTCTTACTCCGTTTGACTGATATATCATCCATTATTAAATAAGAAAGTTATCAACTAACATTTCTACATGTATGTTTATACAAAAAATCCTTGGTAGTAGATATGTACAATTGAAGCCCTATATATAGCTTTTACAACAATAGTATGTGTATCATGCAATTTCTACATTACTACATTAACTATCAAACAACTACCCTCAGGTTATAAAATTATCATGTGGACGTAGTTAAATTAATTAGTAATGCACAATGCGTGACTTGTCTCAGATCATTCTTACTGTACATGGTTCCGAAAATAACCAATGCTTCAGCACCACCTAGTGTCCAATTTTAAAACATTGCAGCTCCACCTGGTGTCCATTTATAAAAACATTACGGCTCCACCTGGTGTCCAAAATATTCGTACGCAGCGCCACCTAGCGTCCAACTTCAACGTATATAGCGCCACCTGGCGATAATTCGGAACATCAGCGCCACCTGGCGATAATTCGGAATAGCGCCACCTGGCGTTAATTCGGAAGGTTTACGCCTGGTGATAATTCCCGCAAGTAGGGGTTTATAGAGTACTCGGAACTACTCATATTGAGTGACAATATCTGGAATAAAAGACCACTTAGTCTACCAGGTTTTGTTTACTATTATATGATTTCCATTATCTCCAAATACTGGACAACAGGATTTAAAACTCACTTTTTACTTTACCTGGTCCAAAACCCAAAAATTTAAATTTGCAGATATAGGAACATTCTGGTGGTTATGTTGCAACAAATGAATAATCACAGTTGAGTTCTACCCTTTCATCGTTCACTCAACATAAGATTTGATGATGTTGAAAACCTTTAATAAGTATGTCTTCAGAAAGGTTTTAAAAACATTTTGGCCAAACATCGTTACATATGGACGTCTAAAACCAGTCTAAAAATGTTCATTGAAAAGGTTCTCTTTAAATGTTTTGGTAACGTTTTTTGACCTTACGTCCATAAACGTCTAAATGGACGTTCATAAAACGAAATGTGGTACGTTTAAAAAGCGTTAAAATAAAAATGTATTTGTGTTTGCTTGGTACTTACATGGAAATTCAGCTGTCTGTTTTCTTACACAATAGGCAACACTGAGCAGCAAGACTAGCCTCAGCATCATCTTCCTTGGTTCTGGTTTGTGATAACTGCAGCCAACTATGTATACATCAGAGCCAAAGATTTTTTACATTGCAGAATAATTATAAAATTGTAGTGGTGTAAAAAAAATCGGTTGTAGCTTGTATCTGCCTATGGTTGATTTTATTGACTTCTAAATACAACTGTCTATGAATCATGTGAATATTGTATGTCATGAGATCTGAAAATAAAAAAGAATATCCTGGATAGAACACTGCAGATATCATGTTGATTTTAATTACTTATAAAATGTGGAGATTTTTTAAAACAAAAAGTGTCACTGAATATGATATTTGATCATGTATATTGCAACTGGGAGGCAATTTTCTGTAAAAGAAGGGATGAAATTGAGCTCTACATTGGTGTGTATATCATATCACATAATAATTTTTGCTGAATGGATAAGAATTTTTACAGTGGCACAACAGGAATAATGATGTTCGTCTTCACCATAATATCCATTAAATATATATTTAGATAAAAATCAAACCTTTTTGAATAGTCTATGAATGAGCTGACCAGAGATTTTGGCTGTGCACGATAGACTAAAATATTGGCCGAAAGTTAAAAATCTATACTGAATGACCAGTTTCACTTCAATTGCGGCTGAATCTCCTTCAAAATGAATATTTTTAATGTTTGTGAAAGTCTCATTCAGATCCACATTTTAAAAATATAATAATGTTTTATTTTGCCACATTAACATACATAATTGATAGGTTCAGTTAGTATAGCATTTTTTAACTGCATATCTGCTTCTTAAAACAGTTTGAGAAATTATTTTATTTTAACATTGATAGGTAGATAGATAGATAGATAGATAGATAGATAGATAGATAGATAGATAGATAGATAGATAGATAGATAAATAGATAGATATTATTATACATGTAATACAATGTAATGGCACCACCCGACATACTTAACAGCAAAAAAATGATGCTAAATATGAATAAAGGTGTTTAACATTGGGGATCTATTGTTTAACATGAATACAAGATTAGCATTTTAACCTTTAAAAGTTTAACAATTGCAAACTTTATAAAAAATACACATAGATTTATTAAAATTAATGAAATAAGAAGTAAAGAAAAATACAAAAATATGGGATTGTGCTTCAAAGTCCATCATATACACAATTTTAAAATTTTGGTTTTGAAATAACTGTCAAACTACATAATCATAACTGCTCTGGGCTCGAGGTCTAGCTGCACTTTAGTAGTTGGCTGGAATCTATAACTTGCAACAGTTCCTTTATGTTTTCTTTGTTGTATCACAAGGTGATAAAGTGACCACGCCACCTGGTGTATTTTCTTCAACCTGGCTATCTGATTTTCTATGATTTTCCATAGAGTGGTTCTGAATGCCCCAATGTTTTTACTATGAACTGGAGGTAGGTCTTGTCCGGAATCACATTTACACTGAAGTCTGGCAGAAAGTAGAGATGGCAGAGAACTTCTCAAGGTGTCTCAGTGAGGCCTTAAAATAATAAAATAATATAATTATTTAGACATAATCTAGTGCAGCGGCCACCCCACATATAGTATGATATATATAAACTATATATTATTGAAATGATCAGACTGACAGATTTCCATCCTCAAAATGCTTCAACAATCAATGAATTTTGCTATTTTTCCATATACAAAAAATCTAATTTATCCTGTATCAATGATAAATTACGAAGTCCCTACACTCTATTATGGCCAGACATATTTCATAAAAGTATGATGCCCTATTATCGTCAGGTTTTTGTTGAATAGAGCCATCAATAAAAGTCTTGCATATATTATAGCTTCCTGATAACTCTATTGTTGTAATCACTTCACTTTACAAAATCATTGAAAAAATAACATATGTTTTTATTAGACATAAGAAAATACAGCCATTCAAAACAAGAAACGTCATTAGACTAGTCAAAATTTGGCTTATGTGAACCTGTCAAGGGCTGATAGTATCGTGGGCTCGTTCATAAATAAGAAAGGCATAAATTCATTATTTTTGTTCTAACGAAAACTTTCAACTTCCTCAGTGATGCATGATACATGTACTACAATATCTGTGTCTGTGGCTTCTCTTAAAGTAACATATTATTTTAATGTGAAGGTAATATGAGCAATGAACCATGTCTTCCTGAAACTGGATAGCTTTATCAGATTCTTTGAATGTCACCTCTACAATAACATGATTATTAAATGCCAGTGGAATGATCGAGTGATGCTCTCTTCTTGTAAAGTATGCTGAATTTACCTGTAGCACATTAGCCTTTTTCACTGTTTTTTTCATGAATGATTTCTATTCTGGCACAGTTAACTTTTCTTCTGATAAGTAATTCTCCCTTTTTCTCTCTTACCAATTTTTTAATCTTCATGAAACCTTTTGAAGATCTATATCATGCTTGAATAAACTGCAATTGGCTTGGAGAAAAAAGAGCTATATATTTTGTCATATTTAGCATATACACAACTGCCATTGCTTGCATGTGTTTCTTGCATGCGCAATTCGTGTATATTTAGGCCAAATGGTTCAGGTTTAGACAGCATGATTTGACTATTCATGTGATTCAATACATGCTCTCTGATGATGCAATGACCAACTTAAAAAACAAAAATGGGGTTGAAACATCAAGAATTAGTGCAACATATATTAGCTCATGACACATGTGCTAATAACGCACATGCTGGCACTGTTTAGGTATATTATGTCATCACATCTTGACCCACGTGTGTTGTTGATAAAAATTTCATTAACTTATTTTATATCTTACTTTAATGGCTAGATAACTGTATTTTTTCATCTTCAAAATACTTAAAATAAATGTAAATATTGCACCCCATCCAAACACAATTAAATATTAGGCAAAGCAAAATTTTTCTCACGTCTGTGAGAAACCCTTTTTGCCTTGGCCTATACCTTTGGCCTTGGCCTTAAAATGGCCTATATTCAGAAACTGCTCCATTTTTCCCCTTGGCCTTCTCACCTGACTCTCTTTAACTAAAGACGTTCATCTTTAACTCACCTGAAGATATTGAAGGAGTGCAAAAATTCAACTGGCAATTACTTGGCTTTTATACATGATAGAACAGTTTTTTTCTGATTAGTTCATTTGCAACATTCTTATCATCTATATTGATTAAAACAATAAAAAATACACTAATACCTAATTTATTAAGAAGTTAGTCATGAATAGGTGAATAACAAGTTAGGCCATTATATATAAGCTGCACAAGGTAGAAAAATGCAATAATAAGTACTAACTGTAAAGTTTGATTGAATAGAAATTACAGATGCATATTATTTCATGATATACATACATATATTCTTACTCTTGTGAAAGTGTCATACATTACATAGCTGTAAAAACGAGCATGCGTGTAAGTGTGCTTTGATGCACCTGCAAAAACTCGCAGATGCGTGTATGAGTAAAATCATACACCAGGCAAAAAAATTACAGGTGGTATATCACTCACACTAACGAATGTGCGTACTTATACGTACACGGGTGCCAGTTATGTTACATACACGAGTGTTAGGGAGTGCACATACCCGAATGTTGTGCGAGTAAAAACATATCCACGAGCAAGAAATTGCATATACACGAACGTGCGTGGATTGCAAAAACGAGCAAAATATATATATGAGAAAAAAGCACTTAGGAATATATGGAGACATTAGAGGGGATTTGGGGTAGTTGAAGTTAACAACATTTTAATCTATAAGGTCATCAATGTCTGACTATGCTATGGATATATTAGAGACATTGGAGAGTGCCAATTTTGGTTCATGTGGCTATGTGAATGTAATGGTTCTTCAAGAAGTTCATCATTCTTTTAAAAAAGACTTGTCTTTAAAACTGCACATGTACTCAATGTCACTTATGCCATGCTTTCTGCAGCTTCAAAGATTGTTAAGCTATGTTGAAAACTCCCTCATTCATAGATACAGACTTCACTTTCTACATCTAATTTTTTCCTGTACATTTGCTAACCATGCCTTATTATTTATTCATACCATAGATGGACTTCTTGCCTGTGTCTTTCTTCTAGAAGAATTTGATTATCCATGCTTCAAGCTTTTTCAACAGATTTTTGGCTTTACAATAAGTTTGAATGTATGTGTACCAATAATTATGACAATAATAATATCAGTCTCCAATGATGTGCACGATTGACTTAAAGGGGAACCCTTCAACACTTTACCTCTCAGATGTTAGCTTTGGTCCATAGAAACACATCCACGCTATTCATAACTTGTATATATGCCCTGGTAAAGTAATATCCTGCCTTTATTAGCTCCGTGTTGTGAACTACGGAGGCCGCCATTTTCGAGATTCCCGGTGTTTTGCACTCACCGGAAATACGTCACTGTTGTACTATATGTCTCAGCCAATTAGAGCCAAGTATTCTAGAAGCCTTGCAGTTATAGCATAACAATAGAATTATTAGGCTGAATATGATATGGAATGAGCAGGAAAATACTGACTTTTTTTAGGTCCTATTGGTTCAGGGCAACAGACTAGAAAACCTCCAATAATTCGAAAATTTGCTCGGTGACCCCCAATTTCTTTCAAACAACAATAGTCAATGTCACCATTGTTTTTAGAAGAGCTGTGCCCTCTGGTGAAAGCTTACTTTGTTACAATTAATATTTACTTTTTTGAAAACAGTAAATAACCAACTGGCTTTATTTTCCAGTAAGTTACAATATATCCAAGAAAGATGCTTGACTTCTGGCACAAAATGTCTGAATACGATGTCCAAAACAGCCGGCTCAATTTAATCTGACATTTCAGATGCATATTTGGTTATCTTTTATGTCAATATATCACAGTTTTGTGTTTTGTTTTTTTTTATAACTTTTCACATTGGATGGACGTCGTTTGTTCAACATCATTGGGCTAATGGTATGCTATCTTTGTACTATAGTAGGATCCGTAATAATATCAGAAGTACAATACAAATTCAATCCCAAACACTTTTGGGAATTTACCTGGAATCTTTGTCCCTAAACAGAACAAAATACCATTCCCCTTTCTTGGAAATATATATATATATTTTTTTGGGTCATCTTCTCGCCATTTCTATGTTTATTATTCATAATCTGTCAACATTGGTCATTCAATGCTTAGTTAAATAACCAGAGTGTTCCATTCATGACTTGACCACAAGAAGTGTTTATCTTGTCATCACAAGCCCCATTAATGGCTACATCAGCAGCATCAACAGCAGCAGCAGCAGCAGCTACATCGATTAATGAGCCTTCAGTTGTCTGCTGTGCACTGTTGTATTTCTTTGACAAGCATTGTTTGCTTGCATTCGCAAAATGGCCTCATTCTGGTTAAATATATTCATTGTCTATCTTCTTCAAGCTGGAAATACTCAGGTGTCGTATTGATTAGTCAACTGGATTTTTTACTTTGAAGTTAATTCTTCATTTTGATATTACGCATAATGTACATTTATAAAATGGTTACATTGTGAGACATGATGATATGTACACCCAAAAATGTCAATGTACAAGGAATCCGATTGGCCGAGTTGTACATAACATTTGAGGGTGTACATATCGTCATTTCTCACGATGTTTTCTTTGTCAATTTGTTATTTTTCATTTTGCAATGATTACAATTCCAACGAAAAATAGCACTCCCTCTACAGTTACGTATTTAGGTTGTAGAAGTTTAAAAATCTGATAAAAAGTGACGAAGTTAATAAAGAAATCGAATAAATATTAACAAATAAATAGAAAATGTACTAGTAAGTCAGACGCCTAGGATTGGTTACCTGTGACGCTTGAGACTTTGCTTCAGGCCCCGCCCACTTTTGGCTGCCAGCCAATCCCAGCGCAGTGTGGCTGGCTAACTTTTGTACATGAGGATTTGTACAACGGCGTACATAATGCTAAATTGCACTGGCGAGTGCTACAAGGGCAAATGGATAGATTTCAATGTAGAAGGATGAGGTATTAGTGAAAAACTGAGTTAAAACAAGAAGCAGAAATCAACAAGAACCTACATTTAGGATGCTCAACAGCAAACAAGGTAAGTCAGTGTTTTGCTTTTAGAAACCTGATGTCTCATTAAACAGAAACAAAGTCATTAGTAAGTTGATGGCAAATTCCCGCTGCTGACGAATTTTGCGAAAATTTGGGAGTGAAATGGCAAGAAAAGTACCATTTCCTAACATCATTTTCGGAAATAAAAATACAAAACTGACTCTGTATATTATTAATATGAAAGCCTCCGACAGACTTGGACCTGATCACAAGCTTGTAAGATAAATAGATATAGATGAGACAAACAATTCGAATTTGACGTTCATGGGTGGGGGTGACCAGCATGTTCAGTACTTACCTTAATACTGTACCATTATTCCACCAGCAATTGCGACTGATCAATTTGGAAATTATATTAGAATACAGTTTTATTGAGAAAAACAATTACAAAATCTGATTAATGACTCCTTTCGATATTTTACCTCTCAGTCAGACAAATCTAAGTAAAGGAAAGGGTGTGAATTTATTGATGATTTCTAAAAGTGTTAATAATGAATATCAGCTTTAAAAATTGACTTCGCAGTATAATGGGAAGTAAATGATGGGCACAAGTTTGACTTCTGTGAGAAACTCCAGATGGATTCATTTACAAGCTGATTGGTCATAAGATGGTGTAAATAAGGTTTAGCTTACTTGTGAATCATATCACGTCCTTCAGACATCCATTTATTGATTACATATTCCAACAAATAACATTTTAATCTGGTGCACGGCGACCACTTTCTAAATCAATATCAAGATTTTGATGGTGCTTGTGGGTGATACCTGTAACTTTATATACTGAATTAGCTTAAATATAATTCCATGCAAACTGTAATCACACTGGAAAAGTGCAAGTTTAACTACCATTAATTTTCAGGATTTAGGTATATACATATAATCTTTAATCACAATGTAGAAAAATATCAATTATTTATTTACATAGTACATAGTTGATTTAAATAGAAGAGTCTCTCATTATGAGAAATAAATGAAATAGAATTGTCTCTTGCATCTTCAATCACTTGAATTGTCACAAGGTCACTTTCGCTGCATTTGTAATACGACACTTCAGTATTTGTTTAGATAAGCAATTTAACATGTCAGTCTTTGAAATTCCAGTATGGCACAAATATCTGATTATGGCATTGCTTGAGTTCATTGATTAATAATGATAGGAACCTCATTGAAATCTGATCCCATATAATCTGTATCTGCAAACCTGGGTTATAAAAATTATTAAGGATAAAATCGTGGCAGAAATGTGTTTTTATAATGTGTCCACATTATGTATATGACAAAACATGTAATAACCATGCTCTATTTTGGTAAAGTGACCTCATCAATTGCACTGATAAAAATAGTCAAAACATGGCAGACAACAACTTGAATTTTAAAATAAATTTTAAACTGATATCTTGCTCATTTAATAGATGTACAGAACATTTTCCACCACTGTTTGTGCGGTGATAGGAATATTTACAAAGTCTTGTCTAGTGGGTAGGGTAATTTTTAAGGTATTAGACCAATTCCTTTAACTCCTGAACTGGTCACTTCTTAGTTGGTCACAGAATGATAAGAATATTGATTAATGAATTTATATTATCCGTTTGACATCTATGGTCAGTCTACGTTTCAGGGCAATATAAGGCAAAGTAATATATATAAGTATTTTTGAATTTATTCAATTTTGGCAATTACAATTTGGAAACAAGTAGGAAACAATACAAAAATGGTTTTACTGCACCATATTATTTACAAAACAACAACAGGTAGAACAAACCAGGACATAAGTTTCATAATGACAAGATTTCAGTTTTTGTGTGTTTTATTAATTTGGCACCATGATCGTAATTCTGTTGTCTAACGTATGGTGCCCTATTATGGTCAGGGGTCCTATTATGGTCAGTTACAAAATTTTTATGCTCTCTCATTTTATCTGTTGAAACTGTAGCATTTTAAAACTTCAGAATTTAGCAAATTGTAAAATAAATTATAATTAACCGATAGAAACCAAAAGACAAAATTAAGAAGTGGGTAAAGAGGAATCCCTGAGGAAACAAGATAGAACACCCCCCCCCCCCCAAAAAAAAAAGAACAGTGGTGAAAAGAAGAGGATTGTCGGTGAAATTATCTTAGATACACATGAGCTGAATAACTCGCATTTTTAAGCTTAATTACGACAAATTTATCAGTTTTGTACATGGCAAACAGAGTCATAATGTGTAAAAATTTTGGAAGTATCACAAAGATAGAGCTTTGCTTGCTGAGAGAGAGAGAGAGGGTGACCTCTATGTTTCAAAAACAGTGTGGTCTTCCATTGGATATTACATTCTGTGTTCATGCATGAATGATGCTATGGTTGTATACATTTAGTTAAGGCACATGTGATTCTTAACTAACATATTCTAACCTTATACAATCCTTAAATGTAAGTTATATCCAATTTTAGTTCCTTTTAAGTTTAATGTAATATATTACTTAATTATATAGGGATATGGCGTTTAAGCTTTTAGACATAAGTATATACACGTAAGTAATTTAAATGATATTAATAATGTAAGTAATGTACTGTAAGTAACATAAGTAACATAAGTAATATAAGTCATATAAGTAATATAAGAAATTTAAGTAATATAAGTATATGAATATATATAACACAAGAATAATGTTAAGTACTCATAAATATACCAAAGTAATATATAACACACATATGACAAGTGCGCCCGCAGACAACCAATTTGCTCATGGCGACCACTGATGTTCAAGAGACAATATGAATTGATAAAAAACCTCTATATATATTTCTTAAAGCCACATAGGCTATGGGTATGAATTGCATTAGTTATAATCGAAGGCATATTATTATAAGTGTTTGGAATTCTTTAATGAAGACCAGTTTTCACTGAAATAAATAACAGAATTTCAGTTTATGCAATGCACAGATGTGGGTGACTTTAATTTAAGTAGGGAAAGTTTCTTCAATAAAGGTTCAGTATACGCAGTGTATTTGCTGTTTGCTGCTTGCTTAATTTTTTAGATTATCGATGATTTTTTTAACTGTTACTGTGGTTATACACTGAATTTAAAAATTGGAACCATTTGTTGCAGTTAGGTATTCCTCAAAGTATCGATTCTGCTGCAGTACAATGTTATCAGTTAGAGCACATCCAACATTTATTGAGTACTTATTAAATTCAGTTGCAATATCTTTATGATTTTTAATTAATGTTCACGAACAAGGAAATGAACATGAAATTATTTTTACTTCTTAGTGCGATTTAGGATCCCATTAATAGTAGACCAAGTTTTTTAAATATCATCTTTGAATGTTTCAAAGCAAGAATAATAGTACATTTTTTTTGCTATGCCTATATTTTGCCTCAGTATTCGATTATATTTAGTCAAATAAAACATTTTTGTGAAATATGACGTATGTTCAGTGTCAGTCATTTACAGATCTGCATACAACCTGTCTCTAAATTTTATTGATCTTACAATACCATTAGGTATCCAGCTATTTTTTTTTGTGTTTATATTTTTGAAATTTAAATGTTTTAACTGGGAGATGTTTTCGTAAAGCAGATGATATGTTTTCATTTAAAATGTTGTAATGATGTAATTATCATTAGGGTTGGCTGATAATTCTATGTTAAACTTAGACAATGAACAGTTTTCTGCTATTTCTTCTCTGAATTTTGTTCAGGCAGTTTGGGATTTTTAGTACCCTTTGATTAACTTTGTAAGGTTGTAGTTATTTATCAAATAGTCCATAGGTGTAAGATATATCTTTTTTGTCAAATGGAAATTTTGCTTGCTACACGTACAGGCTAAAATATTTGTCGACCGATTCAGCAACAAAAAATGCTATTTTAGACGTCAGCCCAGTATTAGCAATATAGGCCTGAATTCAGCCTTGCTATCAGAGAAGGCGCCAAATAATTGATTTAATTATCTTTCAGAAACGCCCACCATGGAGATGAGCAACCAATCAGATGATGTTGAAAACAAACAGGAAGTACGGATTCTGGTAGAAACTTTTGCTGGAGAAACAACCGCTCATTGTGGTCCCATATTGGCCAGATCAGGCAGTAAGTATACGTGAAAAGTATGCAATTTAAATGGAATATCACCTGAAAGACAATTAAATGGTTAAGCAAGGACACTTCTAGTCTAGTTGGGCAGGGTTAGAACCGACAGCCTTGCATTCATTTTCAACAATACAGTTTGAAGCACAGATTAGTAAAAAAAAAATATAATAATAAAAAGTATTTTTTTTTGCGCAGTGTTAAGTTTTCCTCACATCCCTTCTGCCAGCACAGGCGTTTGCCATCATCACAGAACTATAAGCAAGTTAGCATACAATAAGACCAAAGCTACTGACTTTGTCAAGAACAGCTTTTACTCCCCCTGCACAACTGCCTTCAAGGATGGGGCCAGTTTATTTATGGGTATTTACCACTGATTTTTGGGGAATTCCATGTCTGTATGCTGGGAATGTTCAATTCTCATCTCTCTATATATATATATTTATTACATACCAAATGAGGTATACAGTTACAAAAAAAGGAGAACAAAATTAAATCAATATATTACGAATGATGAGTTAATTACAACATATAAAGTTCATGAAACTGACACAGTCAGTGATTGGGATATTAAATTAATCTATGGCAGCAGATTTGCATGTTTCACCGTCTACACACGTGATGGTGCTTCCTGATTGGCCAATATCTGCAAAGGACAGTGCTGCTAGCCTTAAGCCAATTAAGTGACCTAACTGAGCAATTTTTGTGTAAGAATTGAGTATAAGCAATGAAAACTAAATTAATTGATATGCCAATCAGTCTAACTGGTAAACTAGCAAAATAATTGCCATCAAGCTCAGGGAATTTCTTAATGTATTCAGCTACATTCTGATTGGCTGTTGCAAATGACATAGCTGCCTCTTGAGATGAGAAGCCAGTGGACATTCAGGAGCCTTGGTATTAGTTAAGGTCTAGTGCAAAAATAATGAAGCCTCTCACAAAATACAACTATATTACTAACTCTACAGTTGTTATTTATATTTATCTTATTTTTGGTAGATGTTGTGAGAATCCTCTGAAAATTTGAAGCAAATCAATTGAGCCGTTTTTATTTCATAACAGAACTGCAGAAAAACGGCATTTTTTACCGTTTGTAGTTTGACATTTTGAAGTTGGTTAAATATCATTGATTTATTTCAGTAATTCGTGCTAATAATTTAATATCCAAAACTGTGATTTTCTAAAGTATATTTAGTTTAATTTTTTAAAGTAAGACAATTATGCATATATTCTTTGCTCTGCCTGTTCACTGCTCATTTTACAAAAGATACTCTTCATACTAACATTAGGAAAAATTTCATATTTAATTTTGCAGAACGATAGTGATAATAGTTGTTAAATTTTATGAAACTTTAATCTAGTTTTTTTTCTATTAGAAAAAAGAATATAGCGCTAAATCATGGTGTTATATGTTCTTCATATCATTCCAGACTATTATCAAAGTTCCTTATGTTTCCAGTGTAGTGAGAGCCCAACAAAAATAGAAAATGGGTGTCCCGAGCGTTATGACCAATTATCAATGAGCCACCGATTTACTTGCGTTATAGGCTAATTAGAACAATAATATAATAATATAATTATATAGGCTAATTAGAACAATAATATACTGAATTTGCGGCTTCTAGAAGGGGGACATTAAACTATTGTTGAATTTTATTAATTCTTTTTTGAAAATACAACAGATGCATGAGCAGATAAAATAAATGATGAAAAATGTAACTTAAAATGGTATTAAAACGAAATTTGCAGTTATTAAGAAGATTGTGAGTTTTTATGAAGCATTAACTTCCTAAAACCGAAAAATTTAACGCTTTGGTTATGTCACACTTTGGCTTCATTATTTTTTGCACTCGTCCTTAAAGTATAAATGCTGTCATCACTGAGCAATGTCATATATATTGGCAAAGGCCTGCGCTGCCACTAAACTGACATGAAGTAGGTTAGGGCAGTGTTTACCTAACTAGCCAGTTGTCAACTTGTGACATGTGTCATGAATGACCATGAATTTGCATATTGATTTGAACCCAGTGAACTGGCCAATCAAATATATAGCTTACTTTATCAGTAGTGACTGATAAGGAGTAAAGAGGCAACATTTCTAAAAATCTAAAAACAGTAAAACGAGTAGTTACACTTAATCTTGAAAGCAGTGCAATGCACTACAGTATACGAATCCCAACGCACAATTACACAACATTTTTAAAGGTGGGGTACCCAACAGTTTTGTTACATGTTGCATCTTTCATGGGAAAACGGTCAATAGCATGCCTAATTTTTTGTCGATACAAGGTGACTGGTATAACCCTGCCTCCTAATTTCTTGTCAGTAACAAAAGAATAAAACTATATTTAATGAATGCAAGATGTCAAACTTGTCAAAACATATTTTTCAATGCTTTCTAGGTGGATGGCGTCGACCCATGTGGGTTTTCATATCTCTTCTCTTGATATCAGTGTGGCTTTATCACAGCACTACTACAATTATGAATTTCTTCAGGTATGAGGTACGTTTACCAGACTCAGTACATTGCATGCCAACCGTTGCCACAGCACGATAAAGCGGTGATGCATTCCACAATACTTTACACAATGTTTGTTTCAAATGAATTATGAACATCACCCTCCATGCATGCAAGACCACTTGAGTAAACAAAGGTGAGAGTGGAGCACCTTGATCCATTGTCTCTGTGGGCCAGTTGGTTTGACATTAATGGAATTGTTGTGTCCCCTTCATGATCAAGAATTATGTCACTGATAATTTTTCAAGTTTCCAATCAGGAAAATGTGGAAATTCAGAATTTACATTTTTCACTTTCAAAGAATAATAAAACAAGTCAAGATTGTTATTCTTCTAATATCTTTATAACTCGTAGAATTCAGAAATAAGTTTGTCAGTTTGAACTAGGCAATATATGCCTCGGATTGTGTTTTTATGTTGAATTTGCATGTGGGGCACTTTGAGCCAGCTTACTTGGGGCACCTTGAGCCTGGCCATGGAACAACAATAACTGTGTAAAAAACATACTATTACACGTTATATATAAACCTTTAGTTATATTACATGTATAAGCCTGAACCTAACATTCCATGGCCTCTCGATAGCAGTCTTAAGACCTTAGAGAGGCCTCCCAAACATAGAGAAAAATATCTTTCAAAATACTTCTTTACTTGTTTATTTGTCTATGTATGTTTCAAACAATGTCTGTATATGAAATGTGTGTCTCTTTGTGTAAATAAATGTCTTTGTCTTCCATATAGTGTATTTATAATATGTAATTTTCCTCCAATTATCATTTACCAAAGACACACTTTACTTGCCTTGGACATTGAAATTATTAACCTTTAATTACAAAATAAGCCTTAATATAAATACATTTCACATAGCAAATGTTAGGATATTTGTAAATTTCAGGGCTTGACATTATTTCTTTTCGGCATGGTAATTTTCAAAAAAGTGTATATTTAAAATGTTATTTTACTAAAGGCAAACTTCACTTGCCCTGGACAGTCAGACAATCATTGAGGTTTGGCCCTGCATTTATAAAGTTTTTAAATTTTTTTTACTGTACTAGTATTTCTTAACATAACTCAAGAAAACCCACATCTGGCTCATGAGCCACTTAAAATGAGGGACACAATGATACCGCAGCAATTTATGGTAAGTTACAGTAAATTTCAAATATAGTGTGATACCGTAAAATTTATGGTAGATGGCGGCCTATTTTAGATGCAGATTTTATGGTAAGCAATCATCCCAAATGAACAGTAGCATGTACTGTACATTTTACAGCAAACATCCGTATGCTCTACTTTACGATATACTAACTTGTAACCGTAAATTTTGCAACTAGATACTGAGCATAAAATGGCCAGCAAGGTACTGTAAAAACTGCAGGAAATTTGTTAAAATGTATCATCAAACTTCTAATGTATATCTATATTTTTATTTTATTCTTTTGTTTAGGTTACCACTAAAACAGAGCTCGTCTTGGCAAGGCAACTACCTTACCCAGCTGTCACTGTTTGCAACAAAAATCCCTACGATGGAGTGGAATTTAGAAAATTCCTGACTCTGATGTTCGAACAACTGAAATATGCTCGTAGGTTGACAAAAAGAACAAAGAAACGAGTATTGCAAAAAAAAATCTTGACATTTATGTCTGATTTGTACAAAATGCATAATTAATAATAACTTTAAGGATGAAAGCATTCCATAGTATAAACCCATTATACATAAAAACCAGTCCTATCTTAAACATATCCAGAACCGACCTACATTGCATTAGATGCCTTTTAGCTATCTCAAACACTACCTTTTTTATACCTGGGCCTAGGCCTATAACTATGACAGACCAAGTATATTGAAGCGAAAGAACGGTCTGAGTCTGAAAATATATGGGTCAACGCAGCAGCAGCGTAGCAGCGTAGGCAGGGAGGGGGATAGCGCGGTTTCACATAATAGGGAAATTCTGCACACATAATAGGGAAATTCTGCACACCATTAGAACCGCAACTTACAAACCAAATTTGACGAAGATCTGACCAGTGGAAGCCGAGAAAAGTGTGATTATAGTAAAAATTCAAGTCTGTCAAAATCCGTGATTTTTTGCAGCGGAGGCTGGGAGGGGGATTTTGCCAGGCCTGAATTTGTACTATAATCAAACTTTTGTCAGCTTCTACTGGTCAGATCTTCACTAAATTTGATTTGTAAGTTGCACTTTTGTATCGCGGTTCTTATGGTGTGTCATAGCTGTACTCCCAAAACTACGAAAGCGCAAGTTAAAACAGTTTTGGCAGGATTTCCCTATGGTGCTGCTGGCATTCTACACGCATCTATTCTTTTTTTTAAAAAAGAATATTCTTGTTAATTGCATGACGCTGACTAGCATTTTTGTCCTGTAGCATGTCACATCATCGACATTGAGCCTTTTAGTATATTGACACTGGGCTAACATTTTTCAAGAAAAATCGACACCCTGAAATGGAGCTTTTAAAGGGACATGTCTGAATAAAAAAAATTTGTTCTGACAAAGAAAATCTTTGCTCAAGAGCAACAAATTCTTTGTACGAACAAAGATTTTTTTTTGGACAACGATTTTTTTGGTTGAACAAAGAATACACACCTGAGTTAGCCGAGTTTACTTGGCCGAATGTGCACCAAACGAACATTGGGCCAATGTCTTTGGGCTGATGTCATTTAGGCAATTGTTGGCTTATAAGACAGTGGGCCAAGCTGCTTTAGGCCAAAAGTGGACTGCACTGGCATTGGGCCAGCACTGGGCCAACATTAGGCCAACATTAGGCCAATGCAAGGCCGACTTTGAGTTGACAAATGTTCAGCCATCGGTAGACCTATGTGACATGACAGTGAGGCTGACCTGCCGTTGACCAAATGTGGGACGAACTGACATTGGGTCAATATTGGGCCAAGGTTAGGCTGACTTTTGGTGGACATGTCATTTGGCCAATGATTGGCTTATGTGACAGTGGCCACACTGACGTTGAACCAAGATTGAGCCAATGTTAGACTGACTGGTCCACACAAACATGGCCAAAATGTGGAAGTGACATTGAACATATATATTTAATCGGCAGTAATTCCACTGGGCTTTGGCGGAGGTAATACAATGTTGTATTGATAGTGGCCTATATGGAAACGATGCTGGGCCAATTTGGAGTGCTTATTGGGTTTGAGCTGTCTGAGTGCCCTTTTCGGTGTTGTAATGATAGTGGCCTATATGGAAACGATGCTGGGCCAATTTGGAGTGCTTATTGGGTTTGAGCTGTCTGAGTGCCCTTTTCGGTGTTGTAATGATAGTGGCCTATATGGAATGATGCTGGGCCAATTTGGAGTGCTTATTGGGTTTGAGCTGTCTGAGTGCCCTTTTCGGTGTTGTAATGATAGTGGCCTATATGGAAACGATGCTGGGCCAATTTGGAGTGCTTATTGGGTTTGAGCTGTCTGAGTGCCCTTTTCGGTGTTGTAATGATAGTGGCCTATATGGAATGATGCTGGGCCAATTTGGAGTGCTTATTGGGTTTGAGCTGTCTGTGTGCCATTTTCGGTGTTGTAATGATAGTGGCCTATATGGAAACGATGCTGGGCCAATTTGGAGTGCTTATTGGGTTTGAGCTGTCTGAGTGCCCTTTTCGGTGTTGTAATGATAGTGGCCTATATGGAATGATGCTGGGCCAATTTGGAGTGCTTATCGGGTTTGAGCTGTCTGAGTGCCCTTTTCGGTGTTGTAATGATAGTGGCCTATATGGAATGATGCTGGGCCAATTTGGAGTGCTTATTGGGTTTGAGCTGTCTGAGTGCCCTTTTCGGTGTTGTAATGATAGTGGCCTATATGGAATGATGCTGGGCCAATTTGGAGTGCTATCTGGGTTTGAGCTATCTTGAGTGCCCTTTTCGGTGTTGTAATGATAGTGGCCTATATGGAAACGATGCTGGGCCAATTTGGAGTGCTTATTGGGTTTGAGCTGTCTGAGTGCCCTTTTCGGTGTTGTAATGATAGTGGCCTATATGGAAACGATGCTGGGCCAATTTGGAGTGCTTATTGGGTTTGAGCTGTCTGAGTGCCCTTTTCGGTGTTGTAATGATAGTGGCCTATATGGAATGATGCTGGGCCAATTTGGAGTGCTTATTGGGTTTGAGCTGTCTGAGTGCCCTTTTCGGTGTTGTAATGATAGTGGCCTATATGGAATGATGCTGGGCCAATTTGGAGTGCTTATTGGGTTTGAGCTGTCTGAGTGCCCTTTTCGGTGTTGTAATGATAGTGGCCTATATGGAATGATGCTGGGCCAATTTGGAGTGCTTATTGGGTTTGAGCTGTCTGAGTGCCCTTTTCGGTGTTGTAATGATAGTGGCCTATATGGAATGATGCTGGGCCAATTTGGAGTGCTTATTGGGTTTGAGCTGTCTGAGTGCCCTTTTCGGTGTTGTAATGATAGTGGCCTATATGGAAACGATGCTGGGCCAATTTGGAGTGCTTATTGGGTTTGAGCTGTCTGAGTGCCCTTTTCGGTGTTGTAATGATAGTGGCCTATATGGAAACGATGCTGGGCCAATTTGGAGTGCTATCTGGGTTTGAGCTATCTTGAGTGCCCTCTACTTGTTCATGACATGGGAATCCTATAGTTGAAAGATCACCCATTGTGATGTGGAGATATACATTGCTGGGGTTTGAACACAAAACCTCTATGTTCAGAACTGCATTTTCTTTGTTTAACAAAATAATTTATTCGTCCAAAAAAAAAGAAACAAAAAAGAAACAAAAAAAAGAAGATATTGCAATTTTATTTTACCCTGTCCCTTTGAAAGCTATGGAGCCCCTAAAAGGACATGGCAGAAATAATAAAATCTTCCCGTGCGCACGAGTAAATTAAAGAAAAATATATTTTTCCCTGCACACGAGTAAATTAAGTCATGCGCACGACAAACATTTGGTGCGTACAAAAATATTTTTTCCGTTTAATTAGGTCGTGCGCACAATAAATTTTTTTCATAAATTAACTCGTGCGCATGGGAAAAATATGTATTTTTCGTAAATTAACTCGTGCGACGGGAAAGAAATATTTTTCTTAAATTACTCGTGCACACGGGAAAAATTATATTTTTCTTTAATTTAATCATGTGCACGGGAAAATTTTATTTTTGCCAAGTCCTCTTAGGGGCTCTGTAAAAACCTCCGTAAGGCTGTTATCTAAGATATAAATCACTGAAATAAATAAAATGTGAACACTTAACATCAAGCATGATCACGTGTTATGGTATTTTAAAATCATGGTTACACTTTTCATGCACGTCTCATTATTTTGTAATGTTTTACAGGGAGATTGACATTACATAATTAAGGAGAGAATAATTTTAATGGTTGAATGCCATTTTTTAGTTTTAAGAAAACAAAAATAAGCAATTTAAATCATTCGGCAATATTTATTTTAGCTCGAATATGTGCTACCTCTTTGCAGAAGAGAACAATTTCGCCAATGCCAGTCTTTATGGACCTCCCTGGCTACTAGACTGGCTTGATGTACTCAATAAGGACAACGTCTTAAGTTCGAAAACAGTGGAAATACTTCTCCAAATGTTCATCGAATTCATTGATAAGTATGGTAAAACTTACGATATGGATTTCAAGGATTTGGCCATGAAAGATTTAGTAAAATGGTGTCAATATGAAGGAGAAGACTGCACACTTAAGTAAGTAGACCAACTCTATCAGTGGTTGCTGTACGTTGGCAAATTGGCAATAACTGTGTGATGACAACTAGCCTGGCAGCCGTCCTGTCATTTTTCGTGGTATTTTTTGAAAAGATTGATGATTATTAGTTCGGAAAATATACATGCATCAGTGCTTACTATAAAAATTTCGAGTAATTGAAAATGAATAAGATGGTTTTCATGGATGACTTAGTCAGTCAGTGATAACACTAAATATTGTTAAGAAGCAGAAGTTGAAATTGCCAAGTCACTGCATGAAAACGATGACTGTGTGCAAGTAACAGCTTGTCACGGTTAGTAATAGTGTGTACACTCATTATTTTGCAGTATAGAATATATTCAGATAGGTAGGAAGGCTGTACAACCGGGTGAACCCATGCAGATTACCACGAAAATTACAAGCTCAGCTGCATGGCCCTCATTCTTTGAATTCGGACGCAAATGACGGATATGTTTGCTTGGCTGGATGATAACCCAGCAATCTGATTTAATACCCTATCAGGTTGAAATACAGAGAGCTTTGCAATTGAGACCATCTTTGTATATGGCATAATAATCCAAATGTACGTGAGGTGGTTGATAGAAATTAAATGGTCCTTAGATTTGTCTCCAATTTAACTTAGACCATATATTATTGGATTCATCTGCATAACATTGAGGTAGAGTCAATGTCAATGCAACAGAAGACCTGCCAAATCTCCCGTATAGGTAGTCGTCGTTTTTGGTCAAAAGGCTGGCTCCTCCAAGGAACCAATTTATGTTTACTCACATGTAGATAACTATGTCTACGAAAAGATGTTTGTATAAAAGTACTGAATTATCGGTGATATTATATTTATATATTTGCTAACCCCTTTAAATACTGCCGACGAGGTCTGTTTAACTGTTATATAATTTATTTATATTCAACTCATATATTTAATGTTTTTCGCACATTTTCTATCTGTTACTTATTAATTCAGAGGTGTCCAGGTGAACCACACTCCTTGTTGGCTTTACGGACAATGTTCTACTTTTACAATTAACAAAAATGCCACGCAGACTGGGCCCAGGTTTGGTCTTGAACTTGCACTTTTCGTGAATCAAGGGAGGTATACCAACTTGGCATCTAGTGCAGGGGTACAAGTTGTTGTTCACCCTCAAGGAGAAATGCCCTTCCCGGAAGAAGATGGCATAAGTGTACCCCCTGGCACCGCTGCTTTTGTCAGCGTCAAATTGGTGAGTGATAAACAATCAGCTAGTGATAAACTAGAATGATTTGTTCTAATTAAAAAAGACGATCTTTACAGTAGAAAGGTTAGCATTATTAAGTTTCAAACAACTAAGACGTTTTCAAATTGATATATTGTCAAAAATAAATCGGGACAAGATCATGCCTATGTTGCCTTTTTATTTTATTTATTTTCTATTTTTTTTTTTTTAGTCTAGAACGGAGCGACTTGATGGACGCTACGGAGAATGTTTTGATGAGAAAAAGCAAAAAGACACTTTGGACTTTTTCAAAGAAGCTGGAGTAAGCAGGAGATACAGTCTCAAGGTCAGATTTCCACACATCCAATATGTTCTTTTATTCACGTGCAAGAGAGTTTCTTGCCTCATAGCTCTTATGACACTGAAAATGTTTTAGACTGATCTTAGACAATATACTCATATCTCTAGACTATTGTCCATTGCTGTTTTGACAAAATTGTTATCTGTAAGTCTGAGAAGTTTGTCAGCCAGACTCAGCCGTAAGGGTGGATCTCACATAGCCGTAAAGTGATGGTAAATCCTTGGTTGATACGTAAACCCTAAGTTGACGTATTGGCCAAGAAAAAGGGGTATGGCTATGTATGCATTGGCGTATGCGACGTATGATTCACAGATATCCTGTGGATCATATGTAGCTTAAGTCAACAGTACGCCAACAGAGAGACAGAGCAATTATGGAGGTATGACGTATACAACGTACGATCCGCCAACTATGATGTACGCTATACTACGTATGGTCCACAATACGCATTGTATAAACCGCCATAAGATCCAAGTATCAACCACGGAAGTGAAAATTGAGCCAAGAAAAGACACAAAATCAAAAGAAATCACCAAAGATGATGGCCGCACCCGCGTACAATATGTGGTAGTAACCGTTGGATCGTCGCAATCGTAGAATCTTCCGTAGATATTGATTTTTCCATACTTCGCTTACGTAGAAACTTCTGCCGGATGATTCGAGAGGCCGTAAGCCAAGTATAACTGATGGAAGCCAACATAGGACTTATTCACGTAAGCCTTGCTGTATGCCACCTACAATCCGCCGACTCTGAAGTATGATGCAAGTATTAACCGTGTAAAATCTTTCCGGCCTATTCTGGCTCAGTTTCACAGAATTTTCATGCATGTTTAAAAATTCTGTCGCTACAACCAGGATTTGACGGAACACCAACATCACCGAGGGAAGGTGAAGTAAACCCACGTAAGCCCACGTAATCCCATGCAAACCCACGGAACGCTTTCTGTGACTGATACCGCGCTTTACGTCGACATTTCCTGCTATGTGAGATCCCCACTTAAATTACTCACTAGTGAATAATGAGGAATGTTTTTGACTGAGACATCTATCATTTGATTAAGAATATCATAATTATTTCTTCAATTTTGATTGATTTAGTAAACGATAATGTTTAAAGTAAAGTCTGTTAATTACAATGAGTGTCGATAACCAGTGATCATACACACTCTTATAAAGATAGTTTGTTTATATAATTGTTATATCATTGTCTTGAGACAATGTAATTGTTTTCAAAATGCACTGTTGTATTCCTTTTTATTTTGATGACTCATATATAAATTTTTTTAGTAACATCTGTTAAAAATTACCAACTTGCATTTTTTACTGTACATTTGGTACTTTATTTAAACAACTGATGCAAAGAGTAGAAATAGTAAGAGTGGAAACTTCCTAATTTTCTATATAAACAATGTCAGGGTTATTTTGAGCGATAATAGGCGTCATTATACATAATTATAACAATCGGCAGTGACGTCATTGTGATTGTTTTTATTGTATTGTTAAACACTATCCCTGAACACAAATAAGTATTTATGAAATATCTGTTTCCCATGTAAATGAAACACTGACAAATCTTTCATATTTCTATCATGAAAGCAGGTTACTCTGGGGCTTGTGATATTGTGAAAAACTACAATGTACATTATGGGGTAATCGAAATTAGCTAGATCATCGAAATTGGCCACCCCCCACAAACACAATTACACACCTTGCAGTTTCATAATTTTTTACTTAACTTGTTTTTGATCTCACAACTCCAGCTGACGCTTGGCGGCCTGTATTGTATATCCTAAAGGTATCCACCGGCCATACCTCCCCCCCCCCCCCCTCCAACTTATGCCCACGCTTCGTCGATGTTTTCTGTGATAAATACAGCATGACATAGACTGTTAAAGCACAGAATTGTCCCAAATATAGTCTACAACTGTTGTTGGTGACTAAAACAAGATGGTCGGGGATCTTCTACACTGCTAAACAAACTGCCTTTCCCGGTATACCCAATGAACTGTTGAAGACTACAACAAAGTGGAATTCCAGCCGACGTCACATGTCAACCACGAGGAAGAGATGCCATTAAAAATGACCATGGAAATTTAGGGAAAATTCGTGATTATGGTTCGCTCAGGCCAGTTAAAGTCGAATGCATGACCTAGCAACTAAAAAGGGACGTCCTGAAGAAAAGCAGAGAAATCAGAGATTCAATTAGTCTTTCCTTTGAGGCGAAAGAAATAAGGCGTGAAAGGGAGTACCATGTCAGTAAAAAAAAAGCTTGCATCAAAGATGAAATTACTGATATATTTTGCAAATATCCAGTCATGTTAGTGCTGAAAGTCATAGATTTGAAAAAAGATAAAAAAACAGCAGAACAAGTCTATAAGGTAAATCTTCAATGTTGGTCCAAGAAGCAGATTGTCACAGTTTTACAAGAAGGGAAATTGATTATTAATGGAGGACCTAATAAGGTTAGCTTTATTAAAGATTTCTTTTAGATACATGAATGGGATATTACCAGTGCAAAGAACTAATTTGTTTAATATAAGTGATCATGATTATTACACCAGAAACAGAAACAATTTGAGGGCACCTCAAAATACCATAGAAATATATAATAAAAGTTACTTAGGACAAGCTCCGCACTTATGGTTGCATTTAATAGATAGGTTAAAATAGAAAAATTGTGTATCATCATTGCTAAAGCTTTTGTAAAATTTAAAACAGAATTATTAAACGGTCATGTAGATTTATATATTATTAAATAATTAGGTCATATGTAACTTTATTTACTGTTTATATTATATCATTATATTATTTTGTATTTGGGAGCTTCTTGACAGTGAATGTATTAAAATCATTATGTATATGCATAACTGTATTGAATGTATCAGTGTAAAATTGTATGAATCATGTGTCAAGAAAAAAAAAAAAAAAACGTAAAAAAAAAACTCTGTCAAGAAAGATGTGACAAAGTACGGGAGGATCCTTCAGTTCAGTGGATCATTAGAAATGGGAAAGTGGTAAGAGGCTACGGCAGGCGCCTAGCAGTTCCACTTACTTTAAGTGCATGGATAAGGTGATGGAACCAAGCCATAGTCTACTAAGATGTGTTCATTTTAACGCACAATGTTTAAGAAATAAGTATGTTGATTTGGAGGACTATTTGACCAAGAATTCAGTTTATGTGTGTGCAATATATAAAACATGATTCCAAACCAAGAATTTTGCTCTAATGGATATCTTGTCTTCAGACAAGAAAGGAAGCTTGCCTTTTACGATGAGGGCACATTCGTGAGGACAGACAGAGGAGGTGTACTACTTCTCAGTACAGACCTTCTCAACCCACAGCAAGTATATGATGCTACCATTCCAGTTGGTGTTGTATACAGACCAGAGAAGGGCCATATTCATAATACCGACAGTACATTGTATTTGTAATTCAATTAACTGTGTCGAATTTTCCGACATTGTTCTTATGGGTGATTTCAACCTTCCAAACATAGAATGGAACAACCCTGAGCCACATAACCCTGTTGAATCGTTATTCCTCAACACCATTCAAGATAATTTTTGAAGCAAATAATCACCGAGCCCACAAGAGGGAACAATATACTGGATCTGGTGTTCTTCAGCAAAGCTGAAAATGTAGAGAACTGTGAAGTAATTTCTTCATTGGGCAAAAGGGATCACAGAGGAACATTAATTGAATTAAAGACTTTGTGTTGAGGTGCTCGAACACGCAGCATAAAGTCTACCTCTACAGCAAGGGGGACTATGACCGGTTCAATCTGGATGTCCAAAACCAAGACTGGGAAAGTCTCTTCGGCGAAAAAAAGCTGGCTTAGACATGAGAACTTTTCAAGAAAACTTACCAAAGACTACTGGAAAAGCATGTTCCACACAAACTAGTGAGACCAAAAGAGAAAACATTCCACCCTGGACGTGCCAAGACAAAGGATAAAAAAATTCCTGGAGTATCAGATTGGTGCAGAGTTGTTAGGGAGTTCCACAGGGGTCCAACCTTGTTTCTGTTTTTCATAAATAATTTGCCGCAAGAGATAGAAAGTCAGGCAAAACTATTCGCGGATGAAACAAAGATTTACGAGCAAGCCAACTCAGTGCAGGATTGCCAATAAATCCAAAGAGATCTCAACAAACTTTCTGCTCGGTTCAAGACATGGCTACTAAGATACAACAGCAAGAAGTGCACCGTTCTGTGACTCTGTGAAGGTGTCAACTACAAATATAGTTTAGAAGGACTAGAACTGCTACAAGTGCTACAACGAGATCTTGGTGTGACCATCTTATCCGATCTGAAACCTGAAATGCATGTCCTTAACACTGTAAAGTCAGCAAACAGGGAAATTGGCATGATTAGGAGGTTCTCAAACAGATCATCCACCGTCATAGTTCCATAGTATTAATCCATTGTGAGGCCCATCTTAGAATATGCATCCCCAGTGTGGTCGCCATGGTTAAAGAGAGACAAGGAGCTACATGAAAGATGTTTCAAGCTGAGCATAGACCCAATACGTCAACCAACGCTGCAGAGCCGAAGAAACACAACTGACCTCATCGAGACTTATAAATATGTCACGAATAAGTACAAATCTCCAGGGTCCAAACTATTCAATACTACTGTCAAGAGAGAAGGACTGAGAGGCCATCGACACAAGATTTTCAAGAGCAAGTTACTTCCGAAATTGCCAAGAACTTTGGGCAATGAATGATGGATACCTTTAGGTTTTATATACAGCAGGACGCCACATTTTCTTCAGCTGAAGTTGTTGAACGGTAATTTAGGCCTTTGTTTAGAGTGGCGAATTTCGATGACCCCGGCCAAATTTGATGACCCGAGTGTAACCCTGAAGTAGTAGGCCCTTACAAATATTATGAAGGTCTCAGTAAATATTTAATTGCAGACTTGCCAGAAGTCTTGTTTCCAGCGTTATCTGATGAGCCATTGTGAATGCCTGGACAACCGTTACCCTCCTTATACACCAGATGCTAATTCTCCTAAACTGGACTCTTGCCTCGCTCACTTTTTGGAAAAATACAATTTTTCACAAGGTAACCATAACCTGGAGTTGACGGCCAATAATCATGCTTCTTCTATTGCAATTATTATTACTTCCTAGACTGAAAAATAATGTGTTGATATACATTGATAATATATATCTTGAGTTTTATTACCAAATCTTAAACTAGGACAGCTATAACTTTTTTTGTTTTCATCTATTCCTTTATATAGGATTGCCGACATATTATGGATGCAGGGAAGATCTTGAAAGAGAATTTCTCACCTACAAGCTTGGGTGTGACAAGTTCTGCCACGTGCCTTGTGTGTAAGTCAAATATGATGAAGTAATTGTAACAAAAACTGCTTGCAACTTTTTGACTGGCATTTAATCTATGGCTTTACAAAAAATAATGGTAACCCTCCATATGTGCAGTGATACGAACAAATTTAAGTTAACAGTTTGCACGAAATTATCGAGTGTAATAAACAACATACCGGTAATTTTGAAAATAAAACAACTTAGTGATTAGCAACCATGTCATATTATACTTGATTTTGATTATCGGATATTTTTGTCAATATTTTGATCAGTAGGACTTATCATTGCCTGGTTAGTTGGCCCTAAGCAGCCATTTGAGCAAATTTTTCCGTCATCTTGGATTTTACCCCTTTATCTCAGAAATATTTTTTGGAGCTTAGGCTCATTAAAAAAAGCGCAAAAAAACTGAGGGAGTGCACCAAATTTCATAGCTTTGTCCACTCTGAAACGATTTTCATGCTGAGAGTCTCAACTGTAATGAAGAGCAATTTAAAACATAGAAGCTACACGCATAGAAATATTTTTTTTTTAGTTTTTTGTAGGGTTTTCCTGTAAAAAATAAATCAAATTTTAAGGGAATTAGATGCCTTCTTAGGCATGGAAACGGTCACCCCAGATCCAGCTGGACATATTTTTAATTCCTAGGTAAAGCTGATTTATCAATTGCATGGAGGTGTGTTTGTAGCTTCTAGTTCTTGTGCATTTGTCTTGCTGAAGCAACTTATTTCAATGTTTTCAATTGTCTGATTTCAGATCAGCCAAATTTGACTACAAGGTGTCTTATGCCAAATGGCCAGCTGATAGTTCGTTGGTAACTTGTAAAAACATTAAATTATCTGTTTTTGATAACCTCAATATCAGACAATCTGGACCACAAGAATTAGCGCTTCCCAAAATTAAAAGTATAAGAATAAACCAAAATGTTGGATTAATTTTTCACGGGAATTTTGCTCATTGCATTACCCTTATCAAAGAATATGTAGATATTGACTGGCGTATTGTAAATGTACATGTCTGATAGAACATTTTGCAGACAACTTCAGACGGAATCTTTCGAATAAACATTCCCTGTGTATACTAGCAAGTCTATTCATATATCATGATAGGTCTAAACTAGACTGTAAAATGCAACAAATCATGAACTTTGGTAAATACATTGAAACATAAGATCGGTCAAAGGTAACTTAAATAGAAAATTAAGGTAAATATAATGATCAATATATATACATTATGTTTGTCAAATATGTCATAATATTTTCATTGTTAGAATTTGTTTTATGCAGAATGAAACCTATCATAAAGTGGGCCTAGGATATACCACAAATGTCACCGAAGAAGATTTCCGAAATAATTATTTGGTCGTCTCAGTTTTCTTTGAAGATATGAACTACGAATTCACCTCAGAGGCACAAACAGTGATGGTAAATGCTTTAAAGCCAGGTTTAATAATTAAATTACTGTAGAACTATTAACATTACATTTAATATTTGACATAAAATATTTCTCCAAACTAAATTCCCATATTTGATAGATCAGCAATTATTTTATTACTCTGTGGTTGGTTTCTATTTGTTGGAAATTTTTGTCATTGGCCAAAGTCACCTCGTAGGTTCTGGTGACTTTGGGCTCCCCTATTATACACATACTAAAATTGTCAATGGCGTTACTTCATTTTTTATCATTTGGCCACTCTCTATACTTGAGCCAACACAGCTGCTGTAGGACCTATTTCCTGATGTCCTTTTGTTGACTTGCAGCTTCTTAAAAGGAATATGCTTTTTAAAGTCCGTAATTTACTAAAACTTATAGGGCCAAAGTCACCCCATGGATAAAAATGGCACATATCTTTTGTAGAAGTGAACTGATTCACCATGGAACTAATTGTATGAAATAACCATAACGTACATGATCAATATAAACATTCAAATTCACTGGAAACATACTAGAAGTTACCCAATTTTGTGAAAGTTTGGCTGTATTGGAGAAAGTGTTTTCAAGGGGTAGACAGGAAACAGCAGCTGGTAAGTTATTAAAAAAATGATTTCTTGGGATATGCTGATTTTATAATTTACATAAAACATTCAAAATCACAACATATCACGTGACTGTTGTCAGAGTATGAATTTGTTAGGACTGGTTCAAAGTCACCACCAACGTCCAAAGTCACCCCCATTCTACTAGTCCTACAAACTGCCTCACGACGAGAGTAGTCCAACAAATGACAGCAATGTTTCGGTTGACCTTTCTACGGTACCTTATGTTTTCATAATAAGACAATGTCTATAAAATATTATTATATTTTTTATTGTTACTGTAACTATTCCTAATATACTAAATGCATAGTGTGTATACATGGGCTAGCCCCTACCTATTTAGTTGACAATATTTTAATGAATTGTGATGTCAATGGTATCAGAAGCCACTTACATGTGCCACATATATCTAGTCAGTTTGCCAAGAGGTCTTTGGATATGTTGGTGCTATGGTATGGAATTCATTGCCATTAAGTTGAAGGATATAAATAATTAGAATGATTTTAAATATGCCATTAAACGTACATCTTAGTTCAATTAGTTTATGAATTTTACTTTTTTATATTTCAGTATGCCTTTTGTTAAATTTTTTTTAATATACTGTAGTTTTCTGATTGACATTTTTTTAATGGGACATTGCAAAACAGCTGTGCTGATGATGCAACACATGTTAAATATATTCTAATAAATAAATAAATGGCGCTAGCTTCATGAACCTGCTCTCGGACCTGTTCAAGCATGATACTTTCTCATTTTGCTTGAGAATGTGCAGCTGGGCCATTGCAGAATTACCTGCAGAGGTTGTTGGGTTTAGGCACTCTGAAGCCAGGAAAGAATTCGAACAGCTGAAGTTCCTTTGACAGAATATGGAGTAACGAAAAATTCCCATTTCTTGTTGAAATTAATTACGACTAACATATTAGTCAAAAACTACTGAATGGGGCAGTTATTCAGAGACCCACACAGAGACCCACACCCTGATGTAGGATGAAGGGGTCTGGTATATTACACCATATGCAAACCATAATTGTTTTATGTCTTTTTATTTCCAGATCAGCCAAATGCTGTCAGATCTTGGTGGGAATTTGGGACTGTATCTTGGAGCGTCTTTGTTTACATTTGTGGAATTCGTCCATTTTGTTTCTGGCCTCTTTTTGTGGTGTTGCGGATCATCAAAAACTTCGAGTTGTAATGAAAAAAAAACCCGGACTGAAAAAATTATATTGTGACGTCATGGGCTTTCATGGATGCTTAATTCAATAGTTATTACAATGTAAAACTGTATCCGGGTGACTCTACTTATATTTATGTAATATATTTACTTACCCACAAACCAGCTGTATAGTGGTTAAGTGATTTGAATCACAGTCTGTATTCTGCAGCAGCTGACTCTTAAGCTGCTCAGCCAGAAATAATTTTCTTACTTATTATCAAGCAACATTTTCTTGAAACTAGTAATATGCCCTAGTTATTATTTACATGTGATGCTGTCAGTGACTTGAACTATTTTCTTAAAAGCATTGCCTAACTGTAGTTATGCAGGACGAAAAAAAAAAAAAGAAGATTCATAACAAGAAATATTCTAATTGGAAAATGACACTTAATTAAAAAAAAAATTTCTTGCTTTAGGTATGACATTTTTCTTATATTAAGGTACATTAAGGCTGGATATAAGCTTGGTGAAAAATGTCTACAATGCCTATTAGAATGACATTTTACTGACCAAGATTAAGCAATCTTGACCTCAGGCACTATTCTTGTGTTAAGGGTGTTATAGGGCGATGATCAGTTTGCGTTAACAATGCTTAAGGGCCTTTTGCTTACCGTAACGTAGGGTATTATCGACACTTAAATTAGTTTGTTAACAAAATTGGTAACATTCCAATGTGAGTGTCGATAATACCCGCCCTGTCGATAATACCCTCCATATATATTTTTTTATTTAGAAAATATTTTTCAGTGAGGTCCTGTTAAAATACAAAGATTTCAAAAATGTATACATTTGGAGCAGCCTTAATTGGAGACTCGTGTCATTTAATTTCGTTATAAATGTAAACAATAAATGCCTTGACCTTGACTTTTCAATAAAAACAGGACCAAGCAACCCTATTTTACCCTTTGTATCTTATAATAAACAGGACCCCTGCCAAGCAACCCTATTTTACCCTTTGTATCTTATAATAATTTATTTATAATTATTATATATAATTTAAGTTTTATTTATTTTTTATTTCAACCCAACCAGGATACATTGTAAATAAATCATATTTTGAAAATTGCAGGCCAATTGTCCACTGTTTAGTGTATAATTATAATTGCTTGGTAAGTGTTAATTGACTTACATGTACTTCAGTACATATTGCACATTTTTCTACACTCTTGTTCGTCGTATGGAATTTTATATCAAAGGTATGTTTAGGTTTACACCAGATAGTTATAAATACAAAGATATATGAGGATTTTGTAGCATCATTTTTGTGTGTTAATTTATTTATCTATTGTTTTGTTTTTGGTGATTTTGTTCAGAGTGAAATATAATTTCTGATTTGTTCATTGCCACATTTCAATTACTCTTTGATCACTCAATGACAGGATTATTATATTTCATAATTTGCGGTACTAAATGAATTTGCTTTTATGCACAAAAACCTGCTTACTTTTGAGGCATGACTGGCTCATTTCTCAGTGGTGTGAAACGTTTTTGAACGTGAGAAAATAAAGCTTTCACTTACGTAACATCTAATAACAATAATACACCCTCTGGATATTACCATTTTCTGGACAGAATCCATCATGTGAGTGATCTAAAACATATCTGATAATTCATATCAAATATTTAGCTTATCAAATTAATCTAAGAATCCTAATTTTACTAAGTTGGAATTGGGATTCAATTATTCCTATTCTTTTGAAATATTTTTTTTATTTTCTATGTTTGCTTATGGCCTCATTTGTTTGTGGTGTTACACTGACTTTACTCAGTTTTTATAGGCTATAAATAAATGTGCCATGCCTACAATGTTATTAGAATTCGTAATTTTCAGGACAAGTATATTATATTATTGCAGAGTAAATTTTAGGCGGTGAAAGAGGTTCAAAGTATAAACAAATCATTATTATACCTTCGTACTTAAATGAATTAAGGGCAATTACACAGTAACAATAACAACATTTCATTTACCGCATTTTGTGTAACAGGCAATTGGGATTGCGTACGTGAAAGGTTAACAACCTCTTTCATTAAACAGCCCTTTTTCTTGTGAATTGAAAGGCCATAAAATATAACAATTACTGCGCAGTGTCCCTTGCAATATCTGGTTTGAAAAATATAAAGTTCATTAAGACCAGAATTCATTTTAAAGGTTAGGCCCCCAGCGGCAAATCCTTATTACTGTCGTTTTTTCCTCTTGTTTTTTTTTGTACATATGCATTTAAGTTTTTAACGTTTGATGTCTTTTCGTAATCTATCATCAATAAGATTTCCCTGTCAAATACAAAATTGAGTACCAACATCGGTTATCTCAAGTTAGATTTATAAGTCATTATTAAAGGGTTAATTGCAAAAAGTTGTTGAAAAATCGCCATTTTGCAGTGTGAGATTTTCAATCATCCTTCAAAAGTCCTTCATGGTGGCAACACTGTCAGGATAAAGTTATTTTAAGTATATTTTGAAGTATTTATCCGAATAGAGATCCTCTCAATTTTGTTTCAAATTTATTTATATTTATGAGCAACGCATTATACTTGTACAGTAAAGCCATAATTATTTTTGGCATAGGCCCTACCATACCTCAAGATACAGACATTGTTCTTCCCGTTTTTTTAAAAGATCCACTTTCCTTTCTGTTCCATATCTTAACACTTGCCCCTTTATTACTGAAATATTTGCCATTTCCTTTTGACAACTTCGCTAACTCCCTCATCTCCTTTAATTTTTTTTGGTACTGTGTATATTGCGCATTAAACTTCAAGCGGTCAGATTTGCAAAAAATTTAGTTTTTTCATCAAATCTGACCAATTGGCACATTTTGAGCCGGTATACATATAAAATTTGGATCAAGTCCCCCCAATTAGGGCTTCCAGGGTATTTATGCGGTACCAAGTGGTGAGTATTTTCTAAAGTAACATCTCATGTTGAATTTATACACTCTCGGCAAACAAATGAAAAATTACTTCCTGTCATTCACATGGCAGCTGCTTTTGCGGGAGAAGTGGTATATCGCGTTATAAGTTTAATATCGATATGTTACCCAGATTGACAGAATGTGATAACTTGGCTTTTGTATTGCAGGCGGCCTGTTTGGTGAGGGCAGAGACAAGTTTAACCACAAGACAACATGCTTCCAGAATCTTCCATGTAGAGGTATGCTGGTGATATTTTACAGAACTGTATTTTAACACAGCATTAAGAGAAATTCAATTTTCACTTATCCAATTTCCATTATGGGAATATCTCAAGGTAACATAATATAAACATCTTAGGTATATTTTCTTGTAAACCTCAATTTATTAATATTGATAATTACAATCAATTTTTCTCTGTGTTGATGATTTTATATTATAATATGGCTAGTGTTTGAATTTATTTCTCACGTTTTCAGCCTAAGTGGTCGCAATCTCAGGGTCATCCTGTATTACAATGGCAGTCAGCTGTTGCGGGAGCAAGTGCTGGGGCATTACCAGCAGCCATAAACTACCTTTGGATGTGAAAACTCATATAATGCTGGCTAAGGTGTTGCATTTTTCTTAATAATGATGCATATATGTCTGGTCCACCACTCCTCCCCCCCCCCTTTTTTTAAATGGAACAGCTGAACCCCTAGTGGTTAACGAAGGTACTAGGAGTGTTGCTGGGCAGCTACAGCACCTGACATCCTGATGCGGGACAGTAGGTAGCCAGGAAACAGTAGATACTGCCGAGGAAGGACTGCTGAGAGCTTCTGAGGGATGCAATGGCTTGTCCTCATAGTTTAAAGGTTAACATGCACCTCCTGCCGGTCAAGGCATCCTATTATTTCACTAATGCTGGTGAGTGTCAACTACATGTCATGATGGAATTGGTGCCAAAATATGAGAAGTAAATGGGATATTGGTTCAATGTTTGAAGATATAAAATAAAAAAATCTGACCTTTAGAAGTTAGTTCACCTCATATGATATAATGAACTCATTGTACTGAAACCATTGACGCCTCACTACTGCTTAATAACATCATATGGCTTTATATAATATATTCACTTTAAAAAAGTTAATGTAACAGAAAAGTATGAAATGACTAACACACTTGTGTACATGTACTTATTTAGATAACTCCTCTGCCTTACCTATTGTGATACTTAAAACCTTGATTTTGACGTTTGTAAATATACATGTTTACTGCACATGAATGATACTGCATTTTATTGGATCTTAAGTCATGACCCAGGGCAGCTGTAGCGGCCATGAGGCCTTGTCTTTTATGCTGTCCAGATGTTAAATTTGTGTTATGCATTAGCTGTGGAAATGTTGTTCTATAAAAATAAGTCCACTATGGTTCATATGTAATTGCCTCCTAGACTATACTGTCTCTCTCTCTATACATATTGTTCATTTCATCCTTATAACCCTAATTACATTCATTGATAGCTACTTGTAATAATAATGCTCTCTTCATTCAATGCCCAGCTGGTCTCATGCAACTCTTTAATCTATAAACTACTCAGGTATATTATATTAAAAAGCTTTGCTCTCATCTTGAGACATTTCACTCCTTGTATTGAAATAATTGACTCATTACTACAGACTAAAAACATAATTTGCTTTATTTACTGTCTTCAATTCTAAAAAAGTAAATATATATAACTGAAAAGTATGATATGACTAACACATTCATATAACTGACATACAAATGCTTATTTTGATGATTCCTGCTTAAACTATTGTGATTTTTAAAGCCTTGATTTTGACCTGAAATATATGCAACTCTTATTGACTAAATTGTAAATATACACGTTTTCTGCACATGAGTGATACTTTATATTACAAAATCTTCAGTTTGTGTAGGGCCTGTACATTTCCTGATAGTTACGATATATGTATATTGATCACGATATGTTGCACAATATAGGGGACAGCACTAGTAACTCCAAAATATCTCATTCAAAACAAATGATATTGAACAGGAAGATGAACTATCAAGATTGCAACATTCACCCTATGTTAGTCATGAAATGTTCTAAATATTTTGAAATCAAAGAAAAAGGTATTCAAAAACAATGGGATGAACAAACAAAGTATAAATGCAAAGTTTGATCAGCTACTAATATATATTAACCAGTTAAATGACGATGACTGTGAATTTGAAGCAATATGTTTCCAGGAAAGCTGGTTAGGTAATGAACATGATACTTTACTTCTCCAGATTGATAACTACAACCTAATTACAAAACCTTACAGAGCAACAACATCTGGTGGATCAGCAATTGATCAAAGACAAAACATTTCCTATTATATGAAATCCTTGACCTTATTAAAAGCCCTTCAAATATATGGGATGGTCAATTCATCAAGCTTAGTTTACCCAACAATAAAAATATTACATCAGGAATTGTGTACAGGCCACCCAGGGACAATATTAAAAACTATAAATGCTTCATAAATTAAAAAATTTGATAAAACTATTCAATGGTGATTTGATAATTTGTGGTGATTTGAACAATTGATTTTCTTAAAGCTGCACTGTACCAAGCTCCCCTGGTATAACTTTTCAAGCCACCCAAAAAATGGTAACATCCGCGCATACTTGTTAATTTTTTTTATCCGCTGTTCATTTTTTCAACCGCGCGTTAATCTTTTACCCGCGCTTTCAGTTTTTTATCCGCGCGATCAGTTTTTTCATCTGCGCATCAATTTTTTCATCAGCTCGTTCATCTTTTTTATCCGCCTGTTTATTTTTTCATGCGCACGTTCATTTTGTCATTAGCATTTTTATTTGTTCATCCACGCGTTTTTTCTGCTGCTTGTTATTTTTAAATTTTTTTAAGAAAACAACCAAGCAATATGCTTTTGAGATTGACAATCATAAAAAAACAGTGTGAATTGGTTGTTAAGCTATTAGGTATCAACATTGACAACAAACTAAATTTTGACTGACATGTATAAATTTTCAGCGGAAAGGCAGCAAAACAAATTAATGCACACCAAAGATTAAGATTATTATTATATTAAGATTATTAACACATTGATAACACAAGTAAACTCAGAATATATGAATCATTTATCTCGTCTAGTTTTGTCCTATTGTACAGTTGTGTATAATACTTTCACAATAGGACAAAACAAGAAAGTTGAGAAACTAAATGAAAGAGCAATATGATTTAGTTTGCAATGATTATGATAGCCCATACAACCACCTGCTAGAAAGAACATGCAAAAATATGCTTTATGTAACAAGGAAAACTAGTCTAGCAGAATTTGTTTACAAAGTACTCCATGACATGGCAAAACCTATCTGAGAGATAATGTTAAGCTAGTCAAGCCTGTTTACAACACGATTCAATATGGTTTCAGATCTGTTATATATCAAGGTGCTTTAAATTGGAATTCCTAAGTTCAAAGATTTATTACGTTGTAATTCCTTAGAAATGTGTAATTGTGGATCATCTATAATCTGTCAGCAAAATAATTTATGATCATCGTGTAGTTAAGCCATAATCTCATTCTAATCATCTATATATATATCTTCTTTCATTGTTATAGCTTATGTTTTATTGTCTTGCACCTCCGAATATAACTAAAGTTTTATATTATCTTATCTTGTCGTATCATGTCTTATCTTATCTTATCTTATCTTATCTTACCTCAGACCCACCACCAATAACTACTTGAGTACCTCAAAGTTCAATATTAGGCCCCCTACTTTTCATTATTTATATTAACAACATTTGTTTTGCCACACATATATTTAAATTTCTGACATATGTCGACGATACAATTATCTCTAAACATCAACAAAACAAAATTCATGATATTTCGGCCAATTAACAAAATTATACATCCTCCAAAATTAAGCATTGACAGTATTCAAATTGATAATGTGCAGTACTTCAGCTATCTTGGTATATTTATAGATAACAAACTGAGCTGGAATACCCATATTGATTCTATAACTAAGAAAATGTCCCAAACCATATGCATTATGAATAGATTAAAACATACCTTGCCCATATTTACATAGAAAAATATCTATGAAAGTCTAATCAACTCCTATCTTAATTATGGTATACTCTGTTGGGGACTTAAACCAAACAGGATCACAAAAATACAAAAAAGGGCAGTTAGAGTGATTTTCGTTAGCAAATATAATGCTCACACTGATCCTATTTTTATATATATTGATAATTGTAGGTATTGCTACGAGAAATTCTACTATCTTTACTATACTTCTCAACAAAAATGTAGAATGTATTTTAGATAAAGTTTTGACACATAGGGAGACTATGGTTTCTCCCATTATACAAAAAAAGTACCTGATTGGTCAATATGTATAGAGTTGCAATATCCCTAATTGTTATATTTGCCAAACTACAAATTAGTGCAAATGAACCATTTCCACCTTCCCAAAAACCAACAAATACAGGTCATCTGTAAATTTACGCATGCATTGTAAGATGGTAATTAAATGGAAAATATGCCCACACATTCCATCCTACCTTGCTCATTCATCATCATATATCATATTGTTCTCTCATATTCTCTTTCTCTTGTTATGTAAGCCTTGAGAATTAGTTTATTATTTATATTTTTTACAATGTACTGATTAAATTACAAATTCAATACCAATAGCATTGTTATCACAACTTAGTCACTGCTTCCTTGAGCATATAGCATATGATGATTTAAATATTTGTACCGTCAGACAGATGAATTTATGTAATACACATTTACATATATGGTCTAAATAAAATATTATTGAGTCTTGAGTCTGTAATCTACTGAGATAAAACTACTGTTGATTATTCAATCAATAAATAAATAAATCAGTTTTTTAATTAATTGATTATAACATTACCTTTCAGCTGTGACAAGCCTGTTACCCTATCTTGCACTGTATATGAAGCACCTTGGACTGAGTCCTTCAGAAACATCCATCCTTTATGGAGCTATGCCGTTTCTTGGAGCATTTTGGATTCCCGTGTTTGGAGCCATTGCCGATAAATTCCATAAACACAAGCAAATCCTGATGTTGGTTTGTATATTGACTGGAGCCTTTTACACATGTCTTCTAGTGGTTCCAGGAGTCCCTTCTACTTCAACTTTTAATACGACTGTTCAGTTGTCATGTGATGTTGAATCTCATATAAAATACTGCAGAGTTATAAAACATCAAAATGAACAATGCCGGCTGACCAATAGTGACTCTTTTAACAAGACCCAAGTATTGGATTTGTTTGATCCGTTCTTTGATGCCTCAGACTGCTCCCTGCAATGCCAAGTGCAGCACAAACAAAGTTTGTGCCTGGAAACAGAAGCAGAACAAAAACTCTGTGATACTACATTCCGTCTGAGCCGTGAAACAAATTTTACACATTTCATAATATCTTTTAGGTCACTTGATCACTCTCATTGTATTGAAAATATGGAAAAGGGCATTTGCAACTTCTATGGCTTGACAAACTTCACATATAATCAATCTGATTTCCATAACTTGCACTGCCAAAGGCCCGTGGTTTTTGACTGCCATTTAAGTTGTGAGAAACTGGCTAATAATGATCAAAATAAGAAATTTTTGAACTGCCTAATGCTGAAATCCGATTTTCGACTACTTTCTGGGGATTCTTCGTCTTGTTGCTTTTTGCCACTGTTGCATTTGCCCCCATCAGCCCACTTATCGATGCCTTGACGTATGACTTTTTAAGAGATGAACGAGGAAAGTGGGGTAAGCAGCGTCTTTGGGGGACCATTGGATATGCTATTCATGGTTTGGCAACAGGGTTCATCATGGATCTTTACAGCAACAACGGCAAAGAATTCCTTATCGCCTTCATAAGTTTTGCTGCTTTGTTTCTGGTGACTGCCATAGTTGTCTGCCAGTATCATATCGGCAGTAATGATACCTGCCATTCGATGATGTCAAATATTCCGGCACTGCTCAGTCGTTTGGACATTGTTGCTTTGTTTGTTGTAATTTTCATATTTGGCATGTTCAATGGAATCATTGAAACCTTCTTATTCTGGTACCTCAATGGACTCGGGGCAACCAAAACCCTCTTTGGCCTCTGCATGTTCCTCAACTGCCTCCCTGAAATGTTTATCTTTTTCCTCTCTGGCATCATCATGAAACACATAAGCCAAGTGCGGTGTCTGTATATTGTGTGCTTTGCCTACGCCTTGCGATTTCTAGGATACAGGTAATAAATATCATTTTTTTTAATATTCCTGGTAGTTAGCCTGATAGGACCTCACCATACTATCCAGTGGCGTAGCCATGGGGGGGGCCTAACCCCTCAGGCCCCCCCCCCCATTCCAGATTTCTCCATGGGACATAGTAGGTGCCGACCTAGCCCCAAACGTGACTCGCAATTATTTATCACTATCCAATCTATAAAGTCATCTTGAAACAACAGGTATCAGTATTTGTTCTGTTGATATGTTGTGTGTTATATTCAGTACCAATAGTGCATAGAAGACATGCTCTCTAAATATGATAATTATAAGTAATATAATGTCTTTTTGAAATTAAATTGACACCACCAGGGTACACCTAATTTTCAACAATATTTACCAAATGTGAAACATGTTAATCAGGGAGATACCTGCATATATATACATATATTTACAGTTAAATATACATGTACTGACATTCAGACCTTGGCTAGCATCATTCTGCCCTGTTGAATTGTAGAGGGCGCTATGATGTTTAACTATGTTTTGTATATCTTTAAAATTCAAGTCCTGCCACTGTTCTGGTATATATATTTACTTTATAAAATATTTTTCTTAAGGTCCATCATTGGATCATCTCGAGTTGGATAACGGCTCGATTAAATGCATAGTATCCATTTTCCAGTCGACCCCCCTGATTCAGACCCTGGCCCCCCCCCCCCATGGGCCCCCCCCTTCCAGAAGGTCCAGCTACGCCACTGATACTATCTATCTAAATAGGCACCCAGCCTGTAAAACATAAGTTACGAAATGCTTAATTTAGACAGGCATAGATATATTATATATAGATATTAACCAGTTGTTCTGAATTTTCCAATTTGGTAAATTATTGCCATGTATGTGAAGTATGATATGGAATGTAGTTGAAAATGATGTAAGCTAACTTCCCACTATCACTGAAATGTGAAATATTTCCTTCACTGTTAACAATTACAAAAATAACTCCAGTACATAAAAAAAAAAATTAATCAGCTATTTGATAACTATTGACCGATATCTGTCTTGCCTAGTATCTCAAAAAATTTTGAAAGAATAATGTACAACATAAATTGTTCTTTTCTAGCCAGTACGACATTTAATTGTCTTAGAGGGGTCTCCTTACCTCTTTTTGAAACTGACTTTTCCCATGGGGCCAATCAATTCTTTGTCACATTAAGCACGCTGTGTAAAGTAATATAGCTTGGTGTACTGTACTTTATTTGCTGGGCGATATATATATAATACATGGCAACTTCTTCACCACTGTTTTATTGTTTTAGTATTTTACAAAACCCTATGGTTGTTTTTGCCATTGAGCCCCTCCACTCCATCACATTTGGCCTGATGTATGCTGCAGCCTCCTCTTATGGGAGTAATATAACACCCTTGGGAATGCATGGCACTGTGCAAGGACTGATCGGAGGCCTATACTTTGGATTTGGTGAGTAGCCAATTTATTCAGGCTTGCATGGCACGAAATTAGGCCAAATGCAAGCAATACACATTTTTTGGTTTTGATTTCTTAGTCCTCAAAATGCAGGGTCGATAGGTCAGCCAAAGAATCCTTTTTAATGTTATTAGAAATTTAAAAAGTGTAGTAATGAATCTTTTTTTAAATGTAATTAGAAATTTAAAATGTGTAGTAATGTATTGTGAAATTGTCCTAGTGGATCATATTGACTTATTTGAGAGTTTTATTTGTGGTTCTTATTGTGAAATTTCTAGTTTCATGTTTTATCAAGGAAGCATTTATAGGCTATAAATGAAGTAAATTGGTTAATTTTTTTTCTGCTATATATATATATATATATACAACTGAGATTATATGTTTATATATATATATACAACTGAGATTATATGTTTGTTTATAGTATAACAAATATGTAAATTTCAGAAGTTAATTTTTTTATTGAATTATTTTCATAATCATATGGTAATAGGAAAAGGATTTGGCAGTGTCCTTGGGGGACAGTTGTACGAAGCGTTCGGGGCCAGCGTGATGTTCAGGAGCTGTGCTGTTACGTCTGTGATAACCTTAATCGCATACTTCAGTGTCCAGCAGTATTTGGGATACAAAATGAAGAAGGAGAGTCCAAGCAAGAAGAATGAACTGAGATGGGTCCCACTGTCCCAGTATGAACTGAAGATTCTGTTCATGGTACTAATGTATCACATAATTCATCAACTGTCCTGCTCTAATCCAAATGGCTTTGTATATAATAAAAAAAAATACAATATTCACAACCTTAATTGAAGGAAACATCAGCTGGTGCTCATATTTTAAGATATTTTTGCCTACTTTTGTAAAAGTTATATTTTTTGCAGGGCAAGCTCATGAGGACAGTCATAGGTTACTGAATTAATAAACTGCTTGTTGTTTTTGATAAATTTCTACCTCCAAATTATTTGACTTCATTAAAAGTGTGTGGTCAGTGGTGAATATACTTGTGTTGGGTGAAAGAAGTGAACATCTGTACATTGTACAACAATGTACATATATGGTAAAGAAATTATAAACAATTTTTATTTTTTTTGTAGGAACTGTGGAGGAGAAAGGTGAAATGTTGCAGAAAACAATGGATGCTAATAACGACCATTTATCACCCGAAGCAGATCTCAAGAAAGATAATCAAAAGGTGTGTGTTAGTATTATTTCCTATTAACAAACAATACTAATGTTACGTGAAAGATGCAAGATAACATACAGGACAAATTCTAAATTATTATTAAGCAACCAAAAATAAATTAAATTGCCATGAGGGATTGCTCCTCTTAGGGGGAGGGGGGCTGCAGGATTCTGAAAAAGAGGCCTCAACCACAAAAGAAGTGGGGAAGGGGAAGGTGGTTGGGTGATATTTATAATATTTAAGTTGCTGGGACAACATTGCTTTAAAAAAAGGGGGGGGGGGGGGACAGTGACAAGCATGGTGCGAATGTTTTCTAGTCCTCCCCCCCCCCCAAACCCTTTCAATGGAACAGCCTGAATAAAACCTGTTAACATTTAGAATCATGTTTTGTGAACGTTGTAAATGAAAGGCCTATTTTAAATTCATCACCTAGTGATGTCCATCTTTAGAAGCCCTCTTTTATCTCATATATTATTTTATTTTCAGGATGAACAATGTGATGAAAATTGTTGATCTGATAAAGCCAAGTTACACATGAAGTACCTTTTTTTTAGGGGCCTAGCTCAGTGGTAGCATGCTGGGCTTCCAACCACTGGGTCTCATGTTTAATTCCCGGTCGCTTCTAAGTTGAATGGCTGTTTCATCCATCATCTCATTGCCATGGCCCTGCCTGTCCAAGTTAGCGCATTAGTAGCCAGGACCGACCTACATTGCATTAGATGCGATGTAGGGTCGGAACGCGTTGTATGGGATTTCTTTGATGTTGACATTTACGACACATATTTCTCCATAAACATGTCAGCATACCTTATTTCGTCGTGATGCACAGGAGTACGACTCTGTTAACTATCAACTTGTATTCATATTTCACTGAAAAAGCCAGTGGAATTATCCTTTTCAAGAGCGTTTTGAAATTCACGTTTGCTAGTTCATGCTTTTTGTGGTAAATATACACAAGAGGGCGCATCAGTGCGATTCGGTGCTGATAGCTCTTTATACAGACTGCTTTTCGTCCACTCGGAATCTGACAGTAGAATGCCCAAGAAGTACATCAACAAGCACCAAAAACTCTGTTAATAATTCACTAAACTTTCGCCATTGCAACGCCCCCAGCAGTCACAGAAATGAGGACTGGTCAACACTATTCTGTGTGCCACTAGGGGCGTTGAAACGTCGCCAGAGCCCTCTTGTGAATTTTTCGGAACTAGGCGGCCATGCTTCAAGCTTTGTTTACCGAAATGTGAATTCGAAAATGGCACAGAAACCGATTAATATTGGAAGAAATCAACCATATCTGAGCGCGACACAATAGAAAAAAGGTATTTCTAACGCTACAGTGGGTGTATGTTGTGTGACAAACGTTTACTAAAAGGCTATTTCCCCCTAAAGCCAAAAAGTCAATATTTTTTCATCCAGGACCTTGTAACCCTGTCCTGTGGACAGGGGACCTGTAGCTAGCGCATTAGGTGCTGAAATATAGGACCTAAAACCGTGATCCGCCCACCACCTACTTCTTGACTGCCAAATTTTATCAATATATACTCTATGCTACCTATGCTATGTATTTTGTGAAGGAATGTAGTTAGAGACATAGATTTCATTATACGGTTTAAGTAATTAATAGCTGCAGTTTAAATATGAAAAAAGAGATGTCAGTTTGTAGAGTTAATGCATGTGTATGTTTGGATAATTATTACATGCATTGATGTTACGAATGCTTAAAATGAAACTCATACGTAACTTTAGATCTGAGGAATTGTTTTTTTTAATTTTTTTCTGTTATTACCATTGTTCTGACTGCATGGCTATTTTTTAGGTTATAGATATCATTTACCGAGGAAACCTATGCTATATATCTATGAGTTCGATCTGAAAAAGAAATAGTACTTTTAGTAAATGTTTGTATGTTTTAATACATTTTATATAAGTGGAAGATCTGAAAATATCAATTCTTTTCTATTAATTTGTAAGTTAGATCTGCTAAAAACACATTTTTCTTTATTTTGTTTCTGAGTTTTCTTAAATACTTCTCAGGATTGTCAGTTATGTTTGAGAAAGATACTCTTGAATGGCTGCCATGCACTGTTCTGATTGCATAATCATTTTTAGGTGACAGACATTGAAACCTGTGTAGGTATACATGTAATGTATGCAGAGCATTGGCACCATACTTTGTTTATCACACTTGTAATATATTTAACTCTCCTGTTTGTCTATAATTTAGTGATAAAATTCTTTAGAAAGAAATGGGCTTATGTTATTCATGTGTGTATAGAGAACTACATACTGCCTAATTGAATACTATTGTACAATGTAAGACAAAAGAAAAGAACAATTATAGATATTAACAATCATATACATGTTTCTTAACTGTATTTATTATATCCATTTCTTAATTTGCATCTTAAATTTATACATTAAGCGTATGTGAAGTTATTATATTTTCGATAAGTTATATTTGCAATAATTTGGTTCCTGATGAGGGGCAAAAGTGAAAAATTCATATTTTCACAAACCTGTACATATTAGCCACTGTTTCAACTTGTGCGTGATGATAAAGCTGATAAGTCAACTATTGCATGTCTTTGTAAGTACAATTTTATTGTTTTATTTGCCTAGATGGTCATATTTATTTGGTATTATTTAACGTAATATCATTATACATCAGTCAATGCTGTAAATGTACTTCTTGTAGATTTTCCAGTACACAGTACCCGAATCTGAGTCTGATATGAATAGACTTGTGAAATCTTCAAGGACACCCTTATTTGTCCACATCACATGCTTATTGTCGGTTTGCAAATCCCTTGTAGATTATGTTTGTTTGTTTATCAACTCCAAATAAAACAATCTTTCTTCTTCTTCTTCAATCTTTCTTCACATGTACCAATAAATGAAAAATTACCAATTGTAACTTTAAAATTACCATTTGCAAATTCACAAAACTTTTTTGGTACTGGCTTGCAAAATGCGAGGTTAATTGATTGACAAATCCACATTATTCAGTATGTATATAAATTTCAATAAACAAACAATATATTTTTTTTAATCTGCATATTATAATAAACAACTGATGCCATTAGACATATTTTTAGTGGTACATTTGTTAATGTACACAGAAGTTTTCAAATATGCTTTACAAGGTATAAGTTCTATAAGTATGAAACAGGAAATAAACAAAACAATAGAGAATAGATGCAAAATTTGTCAATTATTATAAATATTATTAGCTTAATATCATTAAATAAAAGATATGCATTGACTCATTTTTATTACAAAAATTGAACAATCAAGTCTATTTTGCTGCTTGAAAGATTGTAGATTCAACAAATTACTTTGTCTTTTTACTTCCTTGGGAGTAAGTAGGCCTACTCTATAATTACAAGGCAGTAGGGCGTGTAAGTTGATTTTGCTCTCATGCATTTGAGAGCACGAAAAATTACTAAATGTACTTCCGGGAACCACGTCCAGAACAGCATCAATTTTAATCCCAAAACGCTTTAGACCGCATATTATTTGAGAAATGGACCTGAGATATGGACAAATATTGGACTGTGAGTTATAGATATATCTCGAAAATGCTATTTTCGATACTTCTGGTGACAGTAACCTGCTTAACTCCAATGAAAAAATACCCGAATATCAGATTTTTTCTCGTCCATTCACTCGCCTAATTCAAATATGGCGGCATTGGCTCCCAATACTTTCATGCCCTATTAATAATTAAATTATTAAATTTAGTTAATCAAATAATAATCTCTTATCCGCTTCCGCGCGCCGACGCACCTCATTTAAGCCAATAGAATTCCCGCTCTTTTAATCCTCTATCACCCACTATAAATTTAAGGGCTCCATGCCTACATCAATCCCCTTTCTCAAAATTCAGAATCTGTTCATAGTTCATTTACTTTACATCAAATGTCTTATTACAATGTTTGTACTTGATTTTCAGTGCTTATCTATTTGAGTACTTCAATATATTAATTGAGCACTATTATTTTATATATTAAGTACCAGTAAGACTAACTTGGTTTGTAACTTACCAGTTGGGGTATTCAACTACCAGTATGAGTGACCTGGTTTTTGTGTTTCATAATCTAAGATGTTTATATATGTTCATAACCTTTGTGTTACAACAGTAAGAGCCACCTGGTGTTTTTTTCATTTGCCAGTAAGAGTAAAAGGTTTTTTTTTTTATATATATAACCTAAGAAAGGCTCATAGTGGAATGGACACCCACAAGAGCCAGTTTTTTTTTTATGTGTGTTTACTTCATGTTTATGATTCATCATGTGTAAGCCTGTTTGTCTCATAGCCAATAAATGGCACATTTCCAATCCTATGATTGACTCCATGTTTCTTCATTGGGATTAATATGAATTTATGAGCACTACACATATATTACTAATAAAGTATTGCTGTGTGCTACAAAACAATGAATGAAATACAAAAATAAAGTGAATTCGAGAAATGTAAAATTGAGTAAAATTTAATTAGGTATTAAAAGCACGTTTATAAAGGAGAGTTAAATGTCTTTTAAAAGATAAAAAGTTCTTTAGAGTTCGTTTATATTGAGGTATGGTATTCTACATCTTCGGACCATATGGCAGCTGAATGCTCGTGCTGACCTCTTCATAAGAGGGACCTCAAGGTCGTTGGAGTTAAGCTGGCCCTGGTGATTCATTGGTATGTGTCCTCGGATGGAGAAGAGTACCAAGACAAAATCTGTTTAGTTCCTCCATAACATGGAGAGCAAAATGGCGGGGACTCAAACCTACAACCTTGCGTTTTGAAGGTAAGCGCCTCAACCACTATACCAAAAAGTTATGTACATTTATAATAATTACGTAATGTTCAGTTATAATTTGTAATGTGCATTTATTGGTACCATGTATTTACAGAGACCACGGCAGTTCCGTTTTTGGCGTTGCAACTCTTGTCCGATGTTTTGCGTATGCTTATTTCGAAGATTCGAGACGTCTGATTGGCGACGATCATTCTTGTCTAAATACTTGTCAAATAAAAAAAGATAATTTTCGAAATAGTGTAAACCGTGACCCATCGCAACCTAAAATCCAGGTAAACTAATCATAGTGTCGTCCAGACAACAAAACACCATTTCTTGAAATATAACAAATTTATTGCAATTTACATCACATTGTGATAAAATAGCTCAACAAACAGCATGCAATCTCGAGACTTTTTACCCAACAAGTCCTCAATAGACATTACCATATATTTACTATATCTTTTATATTTTTATATAGCTGTCCATGAGTCTTTCACTGGAGTGAAGTACTGGGTGATAAAATATATCCTATTTTATCTCGTGCATGAAGTAAAATAATCAATGTAATTTTATACAAATTTATATGATGTCGACCAGACGTGAGTAAATATTTTGTACATACGTTAAGCCATAGGGAACAATCTGTTGATCATGCTTTTTTTTAAGAGAATTAATCAAATAAATAAATCTCATATATTTGGCTTGTGTTTCATATTGTAAAGGTATTTATCATAAATGCCCCAGACGTGTATTATTTTACGAAGAGGGAAGACATTCCTTCTCATTCCTAAAAATTAATCTAAAAAAAATATGTTCATTAAATGCAAAGTGAGTAAATTACGTGCAGAGAATCATTGATACAGAAGAAGGCAACACATTAAAAAAAAACCTTAACAGAACGTTCATCTAATTTCACCTAATTTTTACCTAAGACCAATGATTTTTAACATCACCTAACCTTTCCAAGAAATACTTTGTCTGGCAAAAATATTACACTATTCAGAAAGTGCATACAAAGTTTCAAATATAATGCGTTTAACTGATAAATTTTGGATTGCGATTCACAAAATTACCCAAGAACAAACTAAAATCAAATGCCTACCAAATTTGTACCTAGCATCAAAGCTTTCGTCCTCAGACCTAACTTTCACCTAAATAAACCCGAGTGTTCGCACTCATCAGAGCAAGCTACTTCTGTCGAACCAGTTCCGATATATATAAAATTATAAATATACCTAAAATAACAATATATTTTTTTGTCATATAGATTAGGTGTACACATTTAGCACATATTTGCACATATTTGCTACTCATCTATTATCTTTTTATAGTTATAATCTCATTTGATTCAGTGCAACACTTATTTGCAAATAGTGTACATAAATTTCACACAGAAAAATGTAACAAGAAAGATGCAGTGTATTGAACAACAGAGATGCAGTATATAAGAGCATTTATAGTATAATTATGTATACATTCAACATTGATTATCTTTATATAATATATATTAAACACAAATACTACAGCTATACATTTGTACAATTTCACAACCTTACCATATGATTTAAAATAATGATAGAATGCAAAACAGTGCCATTTGAAATTTCCTATCCTTCTAACTTGTAGTTTGGTGCAGAGCCAGTAGGTGGAGTGACTAGACAATGCTAGGTACGACACCTATAGGATATTGAGTGCACATAACTACTTCTGGTGCATGATTGTAGAAAAAGTACCATTATAAAGAATAAATATAAAATGTGGAAAATTGAGAAATCTCTGCAAAGAGTAAAATAAAAGGAATGTCATAGATTTTTTATTTAAAGAGATAGACTCTCATATTTTTGCCAGGAATAACTGTGAAAGACATTTATGTTACAAGAAAGACAAGCAAGGAATTGTTGAGTATATTCAGACGAATCTATAGATTTTACCCAGAGTGGGCATTAATATTTATGCTAGTTCATCAGGTATGATACAATGGTTGCAGAGTTCATATTCTCAATAAATGAGTATATAAAATTTCACTAACTTGAGAGACCTATGCAAAGGTAAATAAACTTGCAATCATGAAAAGGTTGAACTGTCTATACTGTAGACTCTTTTTAAAATCAGTGAAAGCTAATTATAATTTACGTTCTTGTTGGAATCAAGCTGATCATCATGGCAAGATTTGCTTTTTTGGAAATTCTGTTTTTCTTATGTCACATTACCCCATATTAGCAACAAAAGCACAATGTTTAATTATTCTTTTCTTTTTTTTTTTTTTCATTACATTATGATCAGAAAAGACCAAAACTGGCCTTCCAAAGAAATAAAAATTAAAGTTAATAAAATAAAAAATATGAATGTGTTTGGGTCATGTAATTAATCCTGACATACATTATGGTTGAGTTACTGCCAGAGATAACATTGCCAGTTAATTATGACATTGATTCTTTGCTCATCGACAAATGATTACATGAAACATAAATACCAATATTATGTACAATCTAAACTGAGGAGATAAAAGCCCATTTAAGATTCCAGAAGAACATGCCACCGACAAACTTGTTCGCCTTTACTTTCCCGCATGTCATTCCAATGCGATAACTCCTCTTCTCCACTGTTGTTCAAACCTAGAAAACATGAACATGATGATGTTATCTATGCAGCTAAGGAAACAGCATAAAAATATTATAATTTATGATGGCGTTAATGACGTCATAACCCGGCCGAGTCACTTACATCTCGCTAGTTATAGGGAGATACTCCATTAATCAGCTCAATTATAGGGACTGCAGTAAACCAAGCAGTAGTATTTATTACTTTGTGATAAAAATGTCATATAATTTTCTCCAGGCCTGTATTATGTGTACAGTTAGTTTCATAAATACGATCAACTCTAGCAGTCTGTAGCGACCTGTACCTGGCTGTGGTCTAAACATGCTAAGGCCAGCTGCTTCTGTCCACTTCTATAGCTAATAATCGGCTTACATCTATCACCAGGTAAATATAAACCTTGGTAAATGTAATAAATTAATCTAATATATCATATGTACTGTTAGATCCATTTTTTAGTAGGCAGCTATGACAGCTTTGTATAGATACAATTTGATGGGCTGTTTTTAATGAAACTAAATGAACATTCAATGGTCCCATAAACAGGCAAAATCAGTCTGCAACATTGTGTTGCAAGTCATTAACACCATTAGTTGAAAAGAGTCGAAACTGATACCAACCTAATGAGAACCAGCCAATCATGTCTCGTCGTTTCATACTCCTCTTGTTGTACACAGACACCATGAGTGTGACATCGGGAAGCTGGAACTGAGCGACTTGAAGCATGAAGGTTTCTTTAAATAAAGGATTTGGCTGTCCTCTACGCAGTGAAGTTTTGCACCGTGTGATCTCCTCACCATTTGGAGACATAAGTGTAAGCTTGGCATAGGTGTCTGAAAAATGAAAGTAACAAAAATAAGACCCAGACAAATAATTATTTTGGTTAAAGTAATTTTACCCGAAAGACCACAACCATGACCAAGAATGCTTGCAACTAAAGTAAGGAAAATTGTTTTTTTTTCAAATTCAGAATTTCAAAAATAGAAATTTAGATTTGTGACTTGAAAAAGGGTCAGATCACAGGACTGAAATGTCTTTTTCTAAGCCTAGGAACATGATCATAGCATTTGCAACAATTCCACTGCTCATTCTGTGACCAAATTAGTCGTAAACTTCATGTTCACTGCACTGTACAGTAGTGGACTGATTCCAAAGCTTATTCCACAATACCAGATTATAGTTTTGTGAGGCTATCAGTTAAGAGGTGTGGCACTGGCATCTCCACATCCCAGGATGAGGCCGCTTGGTGAGATCTCCCCGACAAGCCATACATAGTATGCAATATGGGTTAAATTTAGTATTTAGTTCAGTTAAATCCTATGACAAATTCATGGACATACCTGGAGCCCTGTTCATAGCCATGTTACGGAAGTTACTGCCTTTTATGACTTCAACAGCAAGTCGACCAGTCATCCCATTGTAAGACATACCGATGAGTAACTCTGGCATCCCACCATGTTGCATTGACTGTGTGGACGACGCGCTGTCGCTGCGAGATAGACTGACAGCATCCATGTTGGCATCTCCCTGCTGAACAGATGCAAAAGTTATCACTTTCAAGATAAAATTGTGTGGCCTCTCGATAGCGGTCTTAAGACCTTAGAGAGCCTCCCACACATAGAGAATAATACATATTATATATCATTTTACTTGTGTATTTGTCAATGTATGTTTCAATTAGTGTTTGTATATGAATTGTGTGTCTCTTTGTATAAATAAATGTCTTTGTCTGTCTTGTCTGAAAATTTATAATTTATACAACAATACTGGAGTTAATCACTGCATCATTTAAATAAAAAAAAGGTTAAGGCTGCGTTGACATGTGATACACATATTTACAGATATGTCTGCCAAAAAATTGGATATATTTCACTGATTAGCAGTATGAAAACTTCCCAGTGTACCAAGTGTGAATAACAATATTTCAAAACAGCCTCAGTTAGATCAACTTTCTTTCTCAACCCTCGATCACTGCTGAAGGCATTATGCTGTTATGCATAATGTGTAATGCTACGAAATATAAAAAGCTGTTTAAGAAATCAAGGCTAGATTTTTATTTCTGCAAATAAACCTAGGCTTGTAAAAAAGCATCTACACTTGATCATGAACTCTTGCACTTTATCTTCTCAAAATTATTGACGGCAGAGCAATTCTTTCAATAAAGAGATATTAATCGTATGCAGCCTCTTTAAACACCAGGATGTAATCGACTCTACACACAGGAACATCCAAATCCTGGACAAACAACTGGGATCAATGCAGAACTCAATACAATTATGTTTAGGCTAAAAACTAAAGCTTCATTAGGGATGTGATAAATATTGATTTTCCAACATGGCAAAGTTTGGGATCAACGAGACATTCAGAAGATTCCGTGTGTAAAATGAAAATATCTTTGAATGGTTTCTACTGAGCTGTAAAAATACTAACGCGTCGAATTAGGGATCATGTCTGATGGTAATTTTCACACAAGGTTCCAATTACTGCAATAATTCAAAATGGCCTCACTAAATTCTATCTTGATGCATCTTTCTGACCTTCAATGCCAAATTGCTTCAGTGACTGTCATTCTTAATTGGTTCTTTTGCCAAATTGCTATCACTACATCAATCCCTCTGGAAGACAATTATCTCATCAAGCAAATTAGTGTGATAATTTGCCAAAGAAATCAAAAGCAACTGGATGTAGAATATAATTCAGGCAATTTTTGGCAGTTTCAACAGGGGTGCAAAGGCTAGCCTCATATCTATGCATTGCTGAAGGCCAATATTATGAATGCAGATTGCAGGCATAATGGCTGAAACTTAAATGTTTTCTGAAAGGAGCACTATTTGCCATGCCAAAAGCCTTCTATCAACTGTCCTCACTGGGGAATTGAATTGCATAATGTTTGCATAATCCTTTTGGACTTGCATGGTATGCTGCTAGTAAAAATCATGGTGTTGTGATTTGAAACAGTTTGAAACATCATGGATTAGGAAACATGCTGCTAACAAATAAATCCTGTAATTATACCTCATCCATTTTACAATTTGAATGACATGATTTTGTATCTTCAGTTTTTCACCCTCATTCAGGTAAGCGAAAATGACTAATTCCTTCAACAAACTTGCCAAACTGTTCTAAATGTCAATTACAAAGGGACTCAAATCCCACTGGCCCACCCCCACACCAAAAGCAATTACAGGGATGCCCTTCCAATCCCATCATTCTATTTTCGATTCCAAGCAGCTTACCGAAAGATTAGATCGAGGTTCAAGGGTCAGCCAAAAAGTGGACGTTTCATCCAAGTTGAGTGAAGCAAATCCCACCACTCCCTCTCCGATTAGTCGTTCTCTTCGCATACGCTCACACCCGTACATCCGGATACGGACACCCATGTTGTTTAGATCCTCTGAAATTAAATAAATCAAATTCTGTTACCAAAAATATAACAAATACATATTTAGGTTTTGAAAACTGAACCAGTAACTCGCAAACATCTTAATACATTAAATTACCATTAAAGTATCACAGACTTTCCAATCAGATAATGCAATCAACTTTAGTTTCAGATGACAGCTGGCTTGGAGATTGTGAGAAGTGCTGTAAGCTGAATCCCTTGGGTATGATATCTGAGATTAAGTCTGTTGTTTCAGCTTTTGAGAAGCATTAGCACCAGACAGGCTACCTGAAATTTCCATTTTAGCAGCCATATCATATCTGATTAAGAACAGCTTCATGTTTGCCTAAAGGCGTCTGCCAGTTATGGGGGTGTTTCTCTTTGTTTTTGCGATATATCACAATAATATTCCTTGTTTAAAGCCAAAAAAACAGCAACTCAACTTGCAATTATAACGTCTCAGTAGTACGTTGCAAACGGGTTGATCCTCCACAGTAAATTTCCGCTAACAACAAGATGCATGTTTGCGAAAGTGTTTTGCATGTTGATGAGGGCATTTAACTTGCACCATTTGTTAATTTCAGTGTTGTTTTGTTCCCACATGCATAATTCAAAGAGAGCTCACCTTGCGGAACCTTGAATTGGAAGGCTTCCTGGAAATCTGGACTTTCGCTGGGTTTAACTTTCGTCTTGTGTCGCGTTTTCTTCGTAGGCAGTAATAATAGTCGGACCTGTGATAAGAAAAATACACAAATTCTGCAATAATACCATATCGATTTTGCATTTTGAATTATTAAGATTAAACATGACTTTGTTTATGAACAGTGAAGCTGTAACAGCACAACATTGCCTGGAAGGGACTTATTATTTTCCGCTAACATGTAAAAGTGCCGCTGACATTCAGTAATATGTTGTGTTTATTAAGCTACGAATTATTGCTTTAATAGGATTTGACAGTGCTAGGTTTAGTTTAGCACCAGGCAATGTGGGGTATTAATAGAAGTTCCAAAGTTTAGGTCCTAACAAACGAGCCACTTTCAGAGAGTTGTACTGTACGTCCTTTTCTCTCTTGTCATCAAAGGAGGCAGTTGAACAACTCCAGCATTACAATCTCAGCCTGCAGCTGGGTTGCAATATGGTGTGTGTAAGCTTCTTACTCCACCAAGTTTAATATGAATACTTGCTGAGAAAGGAGTTCACTATCCTTGGGTGGTCATAACAGGTTGTTGCATCCTCAATGTCAATACCAAGGACTTTCAGAGCTCAATATGACCGCAAGATCCAGATTTGGAACTCACAAATTGCATTTGCACTAATTGACAGGCAAGTGATAAATGTCCTCAGCTAAAAATAAGATCACTCAATTGCATGTTATGGTCTCGGTGTAAAGCTCCATGCCAATGTTTGCCAAATATTGTAACCATGTTAAAAGCATTGCTGCATAATCATAGGATTCTACCAAACAGCGATTCATAAAGACATTATTCCAGGCTTTTAAAAAAGCGATTAAACAGTGCCACTACTTAGTTTGCATCCACAACATGTTTTCAATTATAAATTATAAATACTGCCAAACTTTTCATACTGCCAATTCCATTTCAGTAGGGATTGTCATATCACATAAAATGCACTCCGATTCTAATTGGTCGTTTGGCTGTTGGGTGCACTTCGAAAACTGAATTCCGCTGCAAATGAAAGATATGCAAATGTAGCAGTTACAGGCTCCCAGGATACCAGAGAATTATTGGCAAAATTTGAAAGATTAACCTTGGAGGAATCAGAAGTTGCAATAAGTGAGTCTCTTAAAACAATCTAGCTATTGATCCAAAGGAAATCCCTGGTGCTTAAAACAATGGCGGTCCAGGCATCCAATAGTTACCACCAGTTACAGTGAAGTGGTGGAAAGCCTTGCTTTAATCAGATAACTCAATGCTACCAATCAGAATTGGGAAATGACAATCCAGGCATCATTGGACTTGATTAGGAAGGCCAGATTGAAGCATCATTCCTTTTAATTTGAACCTGTTGCCATCAAGCAAGCACATCATTAAAGTTGACACATTGAATCCCTCCTGACGAACTCTTTGTCAGCCTTGAGCTCCATCAAGCCTTGCTGGACAAAAATAGCAGAGCAAGCACTGTTGATGCAAGGCTGTTCCCAAGAGAATCAGATTCTATAGCCAAAGCCCATACATCTGATAACATCTGACCACATCTTTGCTGCAAAATTAGACACATCTGTCCACTGATAAACTACTTGTTCTCCCATGACACATCCATTTTGCCTCTTTGTCTCCCCACTGACCGAACTGCCCCCTCAACCTTCCCACCAATCAGCCTTGCATCAAGCCACTCCCTGCAACCACAGTATAGAGTGCACAATTGCATTAGGACTAAATAAAATAGTGTCTAAGCCTGATGAGGTCTCATTGTAAAATAAATGATGGTGAACACAAAATGCAGTAATTTCAATCATATGCACAAAAGAAAAAAACGATCTCAATCTGATATGAAACAACCTGACATTGTCTAAAAAACAAAAAGAAGCTAAACCAGCTGGTGGAATTGGCCTGCTCTGCTTGAGGTCCTGAGTTGGAATTCCAGCCTGCGTAACATCTCATCCAGGTCTGAGCGAGACTTTTTTGTGCCTTATACTCAGTGTCTATTCTAAGCACAATCTTTCCTCTATTTGAGAAAATACTACTTTTCCCCCAAACTAGTAAACAGTACTTATATGGCACATCGAGTAAAGACAACAATTTTCCACAATCAAATTAGTACATACTCCTGTTTGCAGTGATTCTGTGAATGCAAAAGTAGCCCTCAATCTAATTCCCGACAGAATGAGGCAGAAGAGACCAAAAAGTCCTTCTAGCTGTTCCCAATAAGCATCTGCTTGCCTAGGCCTCTATATGCATGTCAGAAGCCTGGGGAAGGGGATTACTGCACTGTAAGCGATCAAGCCGTCTTATACTGGACTGTGGGACAGAATTCTTTGCCACGCATGCATAATGGCTTGCCTAACTGGCAGCTGAGATGTATCTGCAATTCCTGCATACAATGGCAATGCCATACAATGGCAGGGTCATACAATGGCAACTTTTGGAGGCCAGAAACAGAGATTTGACAATTAATTGTAATTCTACTAAGAGCAAAGCATTAGTTTTTCCTATCTGTTACGTCAAGCTTAGGTGCAACAAATATATCTTGAACTTTCCTCTACTTAGATTGGATTTACAGAATGGAAAACAACACCAAGATCCGGGATCTTCGTGGGTTACAACGAACACAATTGTTCTATTGACTCTTGAGATTCAATGAATAAGCCAGGGAGATCAATTAATATGCGTGACAAAACAAAGTTTTCAATGAATGACAAATAATTTTTGTAATAATTTTATGTTGTTTAACCCTACGATTGATCATTTAATCGATCACAACAACCATACCATATCCCTTGTAATTAGGAGCTATTAAGACACCTTGACATTCAGATATCTGGCAATTGTACTTAAAACCAGGCACTGGAGTCGCCATGGTTACGTATATTTCCACTTTTTGGACATAGCCCTTGAAAGCCCTGGGCCTCCTTATGGCAAAGGTGGCAACACTGTGGGTGAAGACCTCGAACCCCAGTGGTCAACATGCACTTACTTATAAATGACATAGGAATCCTAACTCAATACGAAAGCCATCACATTTGCAATGCATACCTGGCAGTTGCTGGCCCCTCCTCTCTCCTTGGTGGGGATCTCCCTGGCTTGGTGCACTGTTATGGACATCTTCTCCTCAATGGCATTGTGGCTGAAAGTCAATTCAAGACTGCCACATTTGGAGATGAGGTTGGCCTCATGGTCCTGTAGGTCACTCACATCAAACAATTCCTCCTGCAACAGAAAAATGAGAATAACCCAGCGCCCTATTGCAAATAAAGCAATTTAATAACAGAATGATCGGACATTTATTATTTATTAAAAACAATTTTAGAAAAAGCTGTTTTGCAAGTAGGTCCTGTGAGTACTTTGATACGAAAAAAACATAAATAAAAACACGTAATATACAATAAAATAACAAAAAGCTAAATTAAAAGAATACATCATATTTGTTGTTGCGTGTTACCACTGCAGTTAGACCAAAAATGATTCATAAACATTTCAATTTTGATGCAATTTCAAACTTCAATTGAAGTGATTCAGTCATGCAAAGCACCAAGTTTATGGCATCATTCAATTGATCATCTCATGGGCTATCTTCGCCTGCAGGCTGGCATTTTTTTGACACATCAGTTTCTAAGTTATGACAAGTTGTGAGAAGTTGAAAGTGTCCTAATTTTTTATGCTTCAACTGATTGACATACTTATATTGCTCAAAACAGCTATAAGACATGCCTTTGCCACTGCATGTTACAGATAGTAGGTGATGAGCAGCGCACTTTTTAGCTGCGACCTTTTGGAATGAAGGCAATAGGTAGGCATTCCACTCTGCTCCAGTTGCCAAGAAAATTGTGTCATCCTTTGTTTGGGTTACCCAGTTTCACAATAAGGGCCAAAAGATATCTACGAGGAGGTCTTTTTATAAAAATCTATACACCAATGTTACATGCACAAGCATATTGCTGTGGCTACTCTTCACACTACAGAGCTGACACACAAAAAAGTGAGTCATCTACAAGGTGAACAAGGCAAAAACAGTCAACAGCAGTTACGTTATAAAAAGAGAGTATGAAAAGAAAACCACTCCAGCTCTTTTCTAGAGAGAGTAGAGACGTGGACCAACAAAAGGAACAATCTGCAAGCATTTTGGTATATTTACAAACCTCGCGATCCGCATCGCCAAGAGATATGGAAGCACTATATTGCGACAAGGCCTGGTCACTTGAGGCGATAGAGGGCTGCTCGGGGGAAGTGTTATGTTCCTCACGCTCCTTGGTATTGGAAGTAGCGACTGCATCTGCATCAGCAGTCTGGATGCCATCCTGGTCCAACATCGTTTCCGCTTCGGCCGACGAGGACACCATCGCGGTGACCACCATTGTTTGTCCTCCATCCTCACTCTCAGCATCAGGATTCTTGCCTGCAAACACACCATAAAACAAACATAAGGATATACATATCATACATATGCACCAAGTATAATATGTCAGGCAAGTTCTTTGATGTCCATACTCTTGACCACGAGCACTTGAATTGTTTTGTTCCCAGACCTGCCATTGTACATGGCCAAATGTGCCATGTCCGTTTTCAATGCGTTTGGATAAATGCATGGAAAATGGTTTTCACCTCATTATAATTACGCAAGAACCATGCACCAAAACGTATGTGGCACATTTGGCCATGTACTGATACATCCAGAAATTCAAGCGCTCATGCTCTTGACCATAAAAGTCAAGGCAGAAATTTCCGCTGATTATACCAGCAATCATACAGAAGAGTAAACCTTATCAGGAAGTGAGTGGGTGAAGATGATGTGCATTAAGGAGTGGCACCAGCAAATTGCACGTTCAAACTACATCATGCTTAAATATTGCTTATACATTGGATACAAATAAGGCGAATAGCAGAATGAACAATGTAGAGTCGGGTACAAAAAATACCCATTAACCTGCAGAAAACAATGGCGTCCTGCTGCAGGAAACGTATCTAGTGATGCTGTATCTTTCTACCGAACTTGTGAGTTGTGACACAGTTAAATGAGAAGTCCATTAACAAATTTAATAAAGAAGGCAACACACGAAATAATTAACACGGTTAAATATCTTTGATATTAGAGAGAATCTTTTGGGGATTATGGCATGTAAAACATATTGTGTAAGACTGATATTTTTCTAATTGATTTGATGTCATGTTAATAATACACAGAGCATTATTCCACATAATGAAATCTCCTAGGTTAACTCTCATAGGTTAAAGCAATCCCTCAATGAGAGTCCTACATTCACATGACGTCATCTGGAATGTTGCTTCCAAATCAATGATATTAGTTTCCAACTCTTTGAATTTGGCTTTAATAAAACTCAATGAACCAGAAGTAGTTTTGAATAACCATACAAAAAGGCATCACAGGTAACCTAGAGCACATGTGATCACGTCTAGATTCTCGTAATTTCAACAACAACAAAAAAGAAGAGACTACAAGACATTCCAATTGTAGGTAACTAACAGGTACAGTGGCCAGACAAAAATTATCAATGTTTGTATAATGAGTAATAATAGCTTGACGGAAAAGAACATTGCATCATTCAAACATGTTTTATTCAAAATATATGTCCTTCATTGTAATCGTATAACTCTGATCAGCATGACAACGTGACCAACTTCTAAAATTAGCTATAAATGTTGAATCCATAACATGGCAAACTTGATGCGAGTGAACAAATAACATCAAGCATTTATGAACTCATTTAACGGCTGTAAAAAAATCAACTCAGGTGAACAAATGCTGCACAACAAAGTCTTTTGTTGTTACACAAAACCAGATCAAGAGTGCAAATGCTAGTGATCAGTAATCGGATGTGCTCTCCTCTTTCAAAGGCACAAAAGATTCAATTCCGGTTTTTAATGACGTCACTGGCTCATTCGACGTCTGCTCAGAGCGAAGCATTGACATTCCGAGTTTACTGAAATATGACTATGTAAGTCAGTTTTAAAAACTTTGACTTTTAAATTGATACGAAAGGAAAAATGATAGTCATACGTCATGTAACAGGTGCGGTCACAAAAATGTGTCACAGTCATGAATTCTGCCTGCTTATGTTGTCTTCAAGACAACGCCTTGTAATGGCATTTTCAACATTTCTTACCATAGGACATCGATTATATTTAGAAGACGATGGTCTATGCATATTTTAGATAATTTATGCATGGACACCTACGCTCATACATAGTCACTGTTCTCTTTTGTCCTGGGGGAAAACAAAATGAGTAATAGTGACTTGTAGGTCTGACCAGCCCAAAATGATTGATATGTACCGTATATTTTTACAAGCCGGTCCAAAATAGAGACGGGTCTTGTCCATGAAAACCAGGGGCAAGATGACCTTGGAACTACATTTTACTCAATTTAAATCTCAAATCAACACCAGTTTCCCCAGGGGCAAAGACTGACTATCATGTTAATAGTTCCTAATTTATCAAAGTATTTTTAATGTATTTTACTATTTATACTTAATTGAACTTCCAAGTCTCAAGTCTAAATTTGTGAGTCTGATGTTGAGTTCTGATAGCACGATGTGACCGTTTTTTCTCTACAAGATTGTCTGGGACACTTATCACCAGTTGAAGAGTATATCAGTCCTGACCCATAAACCCTTTTATGAGCTAAATGCAAAGTATAACATGTTTGCATGAAACATTCAAATTACTATCTACAGTGCATTTTACGGTGCCTAGGAATGTAAAACCTCCACAAAATCGAGTATATCTAGAACACTTCAACACTTCGTATTGCTAATTTCACCAATAAACCTTTTTGAGTGGCAAGAAGATACCTACAGTTAGTTTCATTAATACGGCCTGACAAACTGAATATAGACACAAATAAACAACTTCTGCAATACAATGTCACCTCTAAACGGAACTATACTGTCTGGCAAAATAATAAAAATGCTATTACAAGGCGATGTCTTGAAGACAACACATGCAGACAGAATGGCATATTTGTATTTTTCGTTGTTGAAAATATGAATGTCTATTGTACATACATATTTATGATATATTAGATTAATTTCTTACATTAACCAAGGTTTATAGTTTCAGTGCTGGTAGGTGTAAGCCGACTATAAGCTAGGAGTAGACAGAAGTGGCTACAGTCAGGAATAGGTGGTTACAGCTGTCTACAGTCGACCAAATTTTATGAAACTAACTCACCGTAGAAGGGCGTGTAATAATACCATAGTTTCAGTTTTTTACACAGTTATTGTAATTCATTAGTTTCGAGATCTATAGCACTATTCATGATATCACTTGCAACAATTGGAAATTATTGATTTGCATGTTGATTTTGATAAAATTGAAGAGGAATAACAATCACTAACAAAATGTTAAATTTGCATAACGTACGAAGAGCGAAACAATGTACATATAAGTCGAATAATAATATTATATAAGCAGGTACAACAATAAAGTTTGTTTTATTCAAAATTGCAGAAAGCAAACTTGTATTGTGTCTTGCATGAAACATGCAATCAGAAATGTGTGTGAGGTCGTATTCATAAACTTTAGTTTCATGTGGTTCAATCACAGACAAAAAGAAAAGTAACAACAGCTCTATAGTGTGTTGCTTGCCAGTTGTGGGGTGTGATAAACTCATTTGCACTTCAAATGAAGTCACCTACTCGGTAATTACAGCTGACAGCATCATGCAAATTCTGACCTCATAGAGACATTTTCCAGGGCTACCAGACCTCCCAGAACATGGAATCTAGTATATGCCATTGATTTCTCCATAATGGCTGTTGCAACATGCCAAAGGGCAAGACAACAACTAAAGCCACATGCCTATCAGTCTTGACAAAAGCAGGACAAAAAAACTTGCTGAAATTGCATTACAAGACAACATGAATCACAAACAGTATATACTAGTCTTAACAATACATATTCTCTTTGATTCCCAGTCCATAGACAGCCACAAAAGCAAATGTCAGCATCAAAAAAGTACACATGCTGTACAATACAAATGTTAATGCTGCTGCTGGAACACATCCTACATCGTACATGCATGGTACCTGCATACTTCATATGCAACTAAAGGGCAACCAGCCTCACATTGCCCTTTGTATAATCATATTACATTGTATAACAGTATCAAATATTCAGAGCTCATAAAAATGGCAATATTTCAAAAGGTAAAATGGACTGCCTTCTGGAGACAGGACCATGACAATGCACAAATACAGATCTTTATGTTAGATGACTAAGACTAGTCCTCCCTGTATGGAGGTGTCGGTTTTCAGGCCACAGGAATATCAGTTTTATGGCTTGTGAGACAAATGATTTACTGTGTATTGCATGCTATAGGTAGTATCATGGCGAGGGTGTGGCATAAAGGTAAATATTGCTACAAATAGGACAACCTCCTCACTTAGTACTTGTTGATACACAAATTGTGTTTTTAATATATAATTGCTTGGGAGCTTTTACAGCTAAACCTAATGACGTGAGAAAAAAAAAACTTCCGTAAAAGATGAAAGAAACACCCACTCAGTCACAAGAATTTCAGGGAAATGCATGAAATCCAAATTACTTGCTGCTCCACCGAACTGGCCTTTTCATTCACCAAGTTTTTTAAGCTATGGCTACATTACTAGTATAAAAATACAGTAAAACTAAACAAGTTCAACAACGTCACCCACTCAGTCACCAGAATGTCAGAGAAATGCATGAAATCAGTTAACTGTTCCATTGGAGTAGCTTGGAGTTTTAGAAAATAATGTAAAATGGAACAAGTCCCACAACATCACTGGTAATCACTCAGTCGATAAATATCAATGAAGAGATTCTGATTTTATGTAGCTCAACAGTGCTTTCGAGGAAAGCAGACAACTAATCTTTTTTTAAAGTGAAAACAGACACAAAAGGAACGACAAAAAAGTTCAATAAACTTTTTAGAAAAAAAACAGAGAGAAAAAAATGGGGGTGGTGGGCAGGTGTTGAAGACATCCCCTAAAGCCTTAGGAAGAAACTCTGATGCTGGCAAGCAAATGACATCCTCTTTTTGTTTTCTGGTTTTTTTTTGTTGCCTTTTTTCCTCTTTTTTTCTTTTTTGTTTGTACTTTTTTATTCCCCTTTCACTTTTTTCCACTTACTTGATTTGCTCTGTTTGCTCACAGCACTGGCAGCGCCCTGACTATGTGAGCTCTTCTCGCTCCGGAAACTCGGAGTCCGTTGCATCGACTCCTGATAATGTCGAAGGACTTCCTCTTCATCACTCGATGAATCGTGCTCGTACGCTTTATGCACAGTCCCTGGAATGAAAAGGAGATAAGGAAATTGAAAGTAATGCATCAAAAATTCAATTTCATCCAGCACAAGTAGCTTTTAGCTTCATTTCACATCATGCTGCAGCAATCTGTTTGGTGCCATATGATGCAATTATTTTACATTGTTATTTAAGATCCAAATTGACAGAATCACGAGCACTCGAAGTTATTTTGCGCCCTAGCCTGGTTATCTTCCTATGTAGTAATAACATATAGGATATATTGTATCATACACTGAGCTAGTACTGATGCAACTTCAAGTGCTCACGGGCAGAATTTTACGTTCGACTGTCCGGCGCCCCGTTGGTCTAAAAGTCCTAAAATGAAGCATTATTCAAAGTTCCCTTTTTATTTTAATATCCTGTTCAACTGAATATGTATACATATTAAACTGTTCTAATTTAGTATAAGCTAAATTAAATGATACTCTCACTATAAGAAACGATGATACTCCCAGTAAAAGAAACGGGAGTTCAAGCAAGAGGCAACTATAGTATATATACAATATGTAGTATGGCCAGTATGTGCAGAGAGATTAATAACCTTATGATACATATCAAGCAGGAGCAATGTGTTTGCAGTCCTTTTGAGCTTGTTCAATTAAACTACTACAAATGCAAACAAATCAATCCACTCTACTCGGTTTATATATGAAAATCCCTTTTACACTACTTCAGACGGATGGTGGTGCCAATGATAAAACAATATGCAGCTGTCTATCTCAAACCAATAAAAAAATATTTCCATCTATATTCTGATTGAAAAGAGCTCATTGTAATGTCAGGTCACAAGCCAATCTACTCAAAACACCAACCACATGGTTTATAGAGAATTGAAGCAAAACATGCCAGGCCTGCTAGATAGACAATAGTATGTTGTGGCACAAAGCATAGAGGGCAATGAAAAATACCCTAATGCCAGGAAATGCCTCGTGAGCAACATTACAAATGGATGTCAGTCGGATGAGATTGGTGGTTCCTCGTACTCAGCTTCTGTGCCGGGGCAAGTGAAAGCCCCTACCGTGTGGTATAGTAATGCGTAACATAGTGTGGACTCCTCCTATCTATCTATCTATCTATCTATCTATCTATCTATCTATCTATCTATCTATCTATCTATCTGACTACGGAATTGTGTTGATTGGCTCCACAACGCCTTCCTTAATCAACGATTTATAATGAGGACACTACCTCAGGGCATCACATGACGGGCCCTGCAAGTCATGTTTTCTGCAGTGTCTAATTGCAAAGACTTTCTCAAAGCAGTGAACCACAACTAGCACAGTATAAATCAGGGTTCAGGTTTTTGTCAGACAAGCGAATATATACTGCCGTAGTTCGTTTTTACGATCTAGAATATTTTTCAAGATAAAATCCACTTTAATTACGGTCACTGGTTCTCACAAAAGGCTTTAAAAATCTTGATTTCTCACCAAGGTGACTATCTATCTATCTATCTATCTATCTATCTATCTATCATTTTAATATCCAGATTCGTAAATAGCATTGGTTAAATAAGGACAAGGTGAGTCCTTAATATAGCATTGAACTAATATTGCCCTCCAGCATATTAAACATGATTTATTTATAGCGAACTATAAAACTTCATACAAATACAATCAAGGACAGTGCACATATATATTATGTTAACAAATGTGGCTTATCCAGTTCGATAAACAATAAACATCATGCTAAATTTTACCTACACAACAACTTTTGTTACATTTTCTGATAGCATCATGCCTTGGATATCCCTAGTTTAATCATTATCCCAACTCGTACAATACAAACTGCAGCAATGGAAAACCTCTTCATTAAGTCACCTCACCATACTGCATACTTACCATTTACCCCACCATTAAGAAAACTTCAACATTAAGTCCCTGAATAAATGTTTAATAATAATAAATCAATCAATTACTGATAGTAGCACCCATATGAATAACGTTATTCATACTCATTTCTACAAATGTATGCATTTAGGTATACTGCTTAATACAACAATTGTATCATTCTGATGTACTGTGCCACACAAACGAAGCAGCAAAATTGCTAAATTGGCTTTGTTTGCTCAACCTTTGGTGGGATATTCTGTTGACTGAGCAATTGTCAGCTAAATTGTGGCCTTTGATGCCATGACAGGCCCACCCAGCCAGACCGAATCCCATTTGTACCCTTCAGACAAATACATTGTGGCTCCACATAGTATTGTTTCGGTCTTATCTCAGCCTGACCAGATGCTCCAGACAATCCAAGGTCCCTTTACTAATGCAAATGACAACATAAGCACCAGACAAGAGCAATGAAATGAGTCGGAGGCAGAACAGTGAGCAATTAGAAATTTGTCACATTGTCAAGTCTACTCAAAGCCATTAATTTTAGTCAGTTGCAGATGGTGCTGTTTTCAGGGAATTTTCGGAACGATTAGCTGAAAATCAACTTGATTTCGGAACACTGAATCATGAACAAAGAAATGATGAACGGGTCTAGGTACCTTGCTAAAATCAGCATTACACGATCTTTGGTAATATTATTCACTAAAAGATGTCTGACATTGAGTACGAATTGCACAATACATAAATAATAGGCGTGTATAGTAAGCCTTGTAGGCATAGAATCTATAGGCTACTTCACATACTTCAATTAATTCAATTAATTTTGATCACATCCAAATCGCAAGGTTGCATACATTGCTGCAAATGCAAGATGAAATTGAATCCAAATGTCTCTAAATACAGTAAAGTACATTACTATAATCTGTTTCGTGCATACAGAGCACTGCCATGTGCATGCAGAGCACAGACTGCCATACAAACTCATAGGCTTGTGCTATCCTTGAGGCAGCTATCCTAGGCTAGATGAAGTATGGATGGGCCTTATTATCATGATTATGCCTGATATCAATTATTCATGATCAATCCATTCCTGCATTATTAACATTCACATCCCCATCTTCCCAGAGAAGCTGAGCTGCAATTAACCAGGAAACGACTGAGCCATCTCTTGGTTCACAGTAAGATTCTGTTCCTTAGACCCTCGGATTTCACAAGACACCCCTGAGGGACAGGCTGCTCATTGATTGCAGGTTCCCATGCAGGGAATATCTCTGTCTCTGCCTGTCAGCCAGTCTGTCTGTAAGGCTATATATAGACTGTCTACTATACATGGAAAACGCATGGTTTTCGCCTCATTATAATTAAAACAATTTCCGATATATATACATTATGCAAAATTAATAAATATAAATAAACTTTCTCGGTGGCAGTAACTACATTACTGCTTAAAACCAATCTTCTTTTTTCTTTTCATTTTTTCTTTTCTATTTTCGGTTATTATAATAACAATGCCTTGTGTCAATTTGAAAGCCTTATAGACTTTGTTAACTTAACACTCTATCATAAACATCCAGACAACCTGCTCCTGGCTGCTTGGACCAATCTTTATTTAATGCATCTGGATCTATAGAGAAGCAGAGTTATGAAGTTTGTGGAGACATTCACTTAATCCTTCTGGCCATCAATCAGATCTCTGTATGGAGACAGCAGGTTTCTCAAGAGCCATGCAATGGAACGGTTTTGGGGTAGTTTCCTCCAAAGAGGGAAATTCTAGAAAAGCCATGCCATTTCGAAATCAAAACAGACATTCTCAAGATCCTTTGCGTCTTGCCTTGTTTGCTAGCACTTCTTGTGTTCCATATGAAAGTCGTGACCTTCAACCAATGTCACATTTGCCATTCACTCAAATGCCAGTTTACGATGGAGGTCAGAGTGGTGACCTTTCTCCTTGAATGCTCTAAGAAACTGTCAATTACACACACAAAAGAAGGTTAAAATGCACTGAAAGGCAGTTGTCTTGACGCAAGACCCTCGATCGCACCTTTCCTCAGGAGAGGGTCTTGGAGAATTCGGGGGAGCAAGAATCCTAGTGGGGGAGCAAGGAATTTGACAACATAGATCAGTTCATTTTAACCATAAGAATACAAAGCTATGAGTCCCTGTACTTAATGTGATGATGCAAAGTCGTACCGGACAGATTTTTAAGAACTATTTTGTTAGCAGCTTAGTTAAATTTAACGCGCTTATTGATTGATCTACTTCCACGGCCTATCTCGCCATGCTTTGATATCTACTAGACCCTCGTCTACGATGCAGCCTGAGGGTCTAAGCCTAGACTGAAAAGGCAGGGTATCTTGTCTTAACAAAGCCAACAGCAGGAGTCCAGCTCCATTTTAAACTTTACCGTTGTAACGCTTCCTCGACAGGACATACTGCTTTCTCAAAGCTTGGATGATCTAGATCATACCATACAAAAGATATTACACTGAAACTACCATCACGCCCAGGTTTCATTTTGAAGAGAATGTGCAGCAGATATAAGCTCGGTAGGACCTAGAATTTTATAGTCTGAACTGATATTGTACACAGAAAATAATTTTGATTAGAATTGGCTATTTTGGTAACATCACAGTTTAACTCAACAAGAATTCAAACTACATTGTTTTACTTGATTGACTTCAAACCTACTGTATCCTTTTCAGTACTTCAATGTTGATGAATTGCTTGCTTTTACACTAACATCTTTTTCAAAGCTGTCCATACAGGACTACAGCAATTGAACTGCGCATATTTGCTAAAGTAATCTCACACCCACTTGAATTTGCATCATGCATAAATAGGGTAAAACTACTAAGCTGTGATATTACCGGAAATGAAAAACGCTAGTTTAATATCAATCCATAGATTAGGTTGTTCATTTAACGCATAAAATTCAATTGAATATCAAAAAGTGGGCGTGTAATGGTATTATCATGATTATACTGAATCACAACAACAGATTGAATTGCTAGTATAAAAAGTAACCAGATTAATTTCATGAAAACTCAGCACAAATTGAGCAAATGTGAAAATCTATAACCAAGCATGATTTGCATGTTACCGATGCACATTTTTCTGCATGTTAAATGAATGCATATTAATGATTTGTAAACAGTAGAAAAAAGCTGACTTTCATCAGACTCGGCATTAAACAATGTAGATGTTATTTGGAAATCATTGACTGATTTTCGAAGTAGCCATTATAGTGCATCCATGTTGGTATTCATCTTGAGCATGGCATGTCACTACTCCCCCCCCCCCCTTCAGCTAAAAAGAACTTCTAATTAGTCTTAGAGGGAAAAAAGTTCAAGCTCTACTCAAGACTAATAACTGCAATAAGCTCACGAGTTCTCTTGTCGAAATTAATGACCCTAAATTGTATTAGTAATTTTTGCTAACTGAGGGCAGTGGGTGGGCTGCATTAGTTATCTAACAATTATAGTGTAAATTGTTGGATGATTGCAGGACTTTCCATATTATATCAGAATTGGCAAATTTGAGGGATGGACTGTTTGATTCAATTCTTACTAGAAATGAGACTATTGAACTTTTATATCCTCTTTGCTTACAATGATTCAATTAATTTATTCGATCGTAAATTTTTAAATGTGATATGATTATATGACTCAAACTTTGTACCAATGGTTTTTGAATAAAGATTATATAGATATATAAGAGATATTAGGTCACACTAACTTTGACCTCAGAAATATTCAGGGCATGATCTCCTCCATGACGATTATTCCATGTTGCATGATAATAACTATTACTGGCAAGCAGCAGTTGTTGACCTGTTGCCACAGCAACTAATTCTTTTTCTCTCCGAATTTAGTGGTTTTTTATCCCAAAATGCCCAGGCAATTCCAGAGAGTAAACAAAAACAGTGTTGACCATGGATGCTGGGCTAATGGCTCACGAGCAATAACATGTGATGAATGGGAGGCTCTGGGACAATTTGCAACTACACACACAATGCCTGTAAACATCATCACCTATGAGAATTGCAGTTAAGTGTCAAGAATCACCAGAACCCAGCAGTTAATAACATTAAACAATGCCTGTCACATTGCACAATGCTCTCATAAGCTCTCATAAGGGGAAGACCTTCCAAATGCTACATTGTGTAATAAACAATGGCCATGAAATGTTTTACTAATTAGCAATTATTGTTCTCCCATATACAGGCACATTATATAACCATGGTAAATGATACAACTGATACAACCGATAAATTACGTGCGACTACACCTGCGATAATCGATATATAACCACTATTAAAAAAAGTTGCTACAATAGAGTCTTTTCACTGAACAGCCCTGAATTCAGCAGGATATAAGTCTTTCCACTCCTCTTCTTACTCATTTTGCTTTTCAGACACAGTAGGTAATACCTAACTGATTTAATAAATATAACTTTCTCCGAAAAATAACAAAAATCAACTAAATGATTAAGTGTCAAATACACATTAAAATGCACTAAAAATACTGTTGCTAGGATGCACTTTGCTTCAGCCAATCACAGCCAAGGGCGGGAACTTTTTCAGCCAATAGAATTGCAGTATTGGGTTTTCGCCACCTGGTGGAAATACAGAGAACCTTCCGTGAAAATCCACTATTAAGAACACAAAACGAGCGTCTCCCAAGAATAAGTCATTACTCCAATCATTTTCAAATACTGGCTTGTTATTTTAACAAGGAGTAAAACAAAACAGAAGAAAAGTGTGAACAGCAATATATAAACGGCAGCTCGATGGTCTGGCGATTATAGCCATCAGCCTGCACTTAATCATGATGGTCCTGGGTTTGAATAATTGATCTGGCAACCCTTCCTGGGCTTAATCTCAGCTACAGTACAATAAGCCGAACCAAGCCATGTACCTACAGAGAAATCCAATGAGTAATTCAACAAAAATCTCCCATACTGACCCTAAGGCCCATAGGCACAATTACACGTTTTCAACACTCCTTATGACACGAAATTTGGAATTAGTCGTTCCTGATAACTGGTGTCTGCGCTGAGGCAATTTAAATTAAATGGATAGGACTGACCAACAACTCACACATGAGGTAGAGTTTATTTATTTTTACCAATCTCCGCAAATACAATTTTACAACTTAGTGGTACATAATACATGAATATCATAAAACTGACTGGTAATGGGGTACACCCGAGTAATAACATGCCTTAGAGAGCTGCACTATCCTAATCCTAATTGAATCCTATACTTAATAACCCTTCCTAGTTGTACCAAACTGTACATCAATCCATCAACTCTTTTCCTCGCCAAGGTTATTTGTGACCAAAACAAGTTCCCTAATAAATTGCCAGTGGCAAAAGTCTGAATTTTTCATATGAAAAACTTCCACTCGAAGAGGTACTTCTCGCCGCTCTACATCAAAAGGGCAGCTCGGATTAAGGACCCCACATGATGGATATGGTGTGATCAAAATGTCAAAATCTTTCGACCCTTATATCAAAGTCGTCCATCACAATTTTTTGCTTGGAATGTCACTGTAAAATGGCTTGTTTTCGCCATTTATCTGGACATGAAAAATGAACTTATACCAAAATGGCTAATGAGTAGAAAGTCAGTTAAATCAGCTAATTCTTTGGACATAATGATTACTTTTTAGACATGTTTCACTGAACTTAAAGACATTTTGCCCGTACTAGTCTAAGAATGAGTCATTTTTTACCAACACGTTAGTCAGCTGTTTCACCTTATCATTTACTGTATGGCATTAGTCATAATGACTAACTTCTAGTCAAAGACGTGCAATTATACATAATATTGACAGAGCTGACTAACTGTTAGCTAAAGCTGCATGACTGGCTCGTCAAAATTACTATGAAGGGCCAGTCATTGAATGATTCCAGAGTCTAGACACAACAGTCAAAATAAAAAAATTCTCAAAAAGGTTTTTAGAGTAATCGATGACAATGCCTTCATCACACCTGAACAACTTTATAATTTTTTTAATCACCCTTTTTATACTTAGTCTGACATTTAAAATACCTGTGTTTTAGGTTGACTACAACAGAAGTTTAAAGAATAGTTTTAAATAATACATATATCTATATTCATCAAGAGCAGATTCGTATATAATTCTTCTTTGCTTTAGGACGACCTCGTTTAAATACGACCACCCCACTATTAAGTCCAAAAGGGTATTCTTACTATTATATTAGCTCTATTAGGACCTCTTCCATTAAGCCTGGTATTGATCAGGCAAATTCGCCCCAAGGGTTGTCACTGTTCATAATGGCGAGGTTCCACTGTATAGACACTTCCTTGCACTTGTGTAATGAAACTGCACAAACATTTACACTGTGCATACATAAAATGTTAATATATCATTACAGTGCAAAGCTTCAGGAGTTTCAAAAGCATCCCCTTCCCATTAAAATAAATTCGACCCGTTTAAACATTAAACCTTCAAAATGAAATTTATAATCCCCATTCTTACAAAGGTGTTTGTACAGCTTATCAAAAAGCCAACAGTTTCTGATATATTCAGAATGTGGCTCATTTTATTGATTTTCTTACGGTCAAGTGCTCTGGAACAAAATTACAAGTTGAAACTTTTCTGATCAATCAATACTACACTCAAAGAAAAAAACTCCAGGCTATAGGAAGCCATTCATCTGTGTTTTTACTCTGTACATTTGTACAGTGTAAATCTATTTTTTTTTTATCACGCAGGATAAAAATGTCCCTTTCATTATATGATGAAAAACTATTCCATGCCTTCCTAATCCGGCTAATGTAATAGATATCTCCCTGACTTGCCTAGCACATAGTTTATGATATTTGCAGTCAGTAAAAAATTGGTCTGCTAGCCACTGAGACAGCGTAACTCAGTCGGTCAGTCAGTCAGACAACCAGCCATTCAGTCGAGCTGTCTGTCTACCTGTCAGCCTATACATCCAGCAGTTAGTCAGTTAGTCAGTAAGTCAGTAAGTCAGTAAGTCAGTCAGTCAGTCAGTCAGTCAGTCAGTCAGTCAGTCAGTCAGTCAGTTTATCTAACAGTTAAGTCAATAGATTCAATAAATAATTCATTCATTTATCCATCCAGTCAGTCAGTCAGTCAGTCAGCACGTCAGTCAGTCAGTCAGTCAGCACGTCAGTCAGTCAGTCAGTCAGTCAGCACGTCTATCTAACAGTCAGTGAGTCAATAGATTCAATAAATAATTCATTCATTTATTCAGTCAGTAAGTCAGTCAGTAAGCCATTCAGTCGAGCTGTCTGTCTACCTGTCAGCCTATACATCTAGCAGTCAGTCAGTCAGTCAGTCAGCACGTCAGTCAGTCAGTCAGTCTCTCTAACTGTCAGTAAGTCAATAAATCCAATAAATCATTCAGTCATTCATTCAGTCATTCATTCGTTCAGTCAGTCAGTCAGTCAGTCAGTCAGTAAGTCAACCATCCATCCAGCCGGTCGAAAATGTTTCATTAGTCAGTAAAGAAAGCAGTACTCGACACTGGGCAAGACAGTGTATAGTATGACCATTGAAAATATTAAATATGCTGTTGGATGAAAAGAAAATATATACTTTGACCTCAACAAAAGCCTACCTATAATAATTATAGGTAGGTAGACATTTCCAAAATAGACACACTGTACATTGTATTTGTTAACCCAGTCTATATATTCGACAATAGCCCCTTTTATTGGCTGTTAAGTTCTTCAGTAAACAATCAGATTACGTAACACTTACCATTTTCTTCTGTCTTGTTGCCCTTGGCCTTGGAGGGGGTGTGGTCAGTGATGCTGTACTCTGAGATCTCCTCATCCGGGCTACTGTTCACTAGTTTCTGGTCATAATTGTCCCCTGGGATTTCCTGGTGTTCTTGGCTGGACTGGCTCCTGAAGCACCAGTTCAAACAACCGCTCCAGGTCCAATTGGACTGGCCAGAAAAAGCCTTGCTGAAAAATGCCATCCCTGCTGACCTCAGGGCTCCCTAGGTCAAGGGTCAAGTTCAGCAGCATTAGGTCTTGACGTCATCACTTTGTGTTCTTAACTCATGTGATCCGCACGTCAAAAATAGAAACGTTTAAAATCTCCCTAACTCCCATTAACAATAAACTGCAGTGTTGAAGTGCTGGAAAGAGCTCTAATATCCAATGTACACACAACTTAAGGGCACCAAATATTCAATATAACTAGTATTGTGTCTTTAGAATAGATTTAATATCCAATGTTATCATTAGAAGAGTAAAATATATTCCGTATGATGTTTGTTGTGCTCATACTTCAGTCGTTCTCCCCAGACATGACATTTCATATTTCATCTTCTCTCGGCCTCATCTTTACGTATCCTAGCAACCGAAATAATTACAGTGGATCAGGCGAGTATCTACTTCTGGCCTTGGGATGCTGCAATACTCTATCCAAATGCATCAGATCATATGTGAACAGCATTCATTGATCCTAGAAATAGCGCACTCTCCTTGTCACACATCTAAACTGGGGCCTCAGTACTAGGTCATGTGCACATTCTGCACTGTAGCAGTCGTCATGGTGATCCAGATATAACCATGCGTTGATCCTGTTATTCTGAAAATACAAATGCCACAATCAGCAAAATTTAAACAAAATGCAAAAATGTGTATCACATGTGCGTTTTTGATATACAATTCTAAATGCCTATTATGAATATTATGGATGTATGAAAAAAATACTATGATAAACTTTCTGGATATAATAACTAACTTTCCAATGGTGCACTTAGCTTCACTCAAAAATTATCCAATCACTCATGTATTCGATGACACTTATGTTCGCAAATTCTCTCTTCAAGCATGACTTCAGAACACATAAAATTTACTACAATTCATACTTTGGATTATGATTGATAACGAGTCATATTCAAATTCATTTGTTCCAGATTTGCTTTCACTCTCCTTACATTGAGTTTTACTCGCTGTCTTAAAGAATTTTTATCCCATTGACATCATGTAGACTAGTACACTTGCACACAATCAGCTGCCATGACATTAATATAAACATTCCATTCAAAGCGCAAAGAGCAACAAGTACCAAAGCACTGACCTACAGACTCAAATAGCATGAAGTGAAATTGGGCAATCCTATGGTTGTGTGATCCAATTGCATATAAAGCTTTTCAGTAGAATATGGTGCATAATATGATGATAACCTGTATTGACACTGTGTTAAAGTGAAGATACATCCTTGTAGATTTGGATCTAGATAAGACATGAATGTTATCAGAAAGCGTAGGATGGCCACATAGCAAATAGATAAGGGTATATATATATCAATATATGACAGCATGGATTGTGTCTACAACAATATTGTAGAGCAATGGGGCAGTTAGGGGTGACCCTATTGGGGAGCATATATATGTTGTATCGCACTAACAAATATCAAAACAAGCAAGTTAGGTGCAACAAAATACGGGGAAAAAGGAGAAAATGCCATGTTAAGCATTTATATGAATACCTGTTACATGCAGTGGTACAAGTGTATCATATTTCGATTACAAGCCGGGTCTGTAATAACAGCCGGTCTCTTTAGAGGTCGCTAGCTTGTATTTGTATGAGTGGACAAGGCCTTCACTTTGCATGGAAAGGTGCCCTCCTCCAAAATGGTCCTTGGCTTGTAATCAACAAAATATGGTAATGTGATATAAAATCGAGTTGGTATTATTCCTCCATCCACTCTCCATAGTCACTGCCTATAACCTACTGCAACTAAACAATTAGGAAATTCTAAGAAAAGTTAAAAATAAATATAAAATAAGGATGAATTCACAAAAAATTGTTTTCAAATTTTGAATGGCAATGTTTTTCTCTTCTCTTTTTTTTCTGGTCTGCAGTTACACAATACTATTTCTTGGAAGTGCATGCATGATGGCCCTAAGTCATAGACCTACACACCATATACAGGGACTGTCTTGCCTGTCATACCTGATAGCTAGAGCCTACAATGCCAGCTCAGGTGGCCCTAATGAGACGTTGGGAAAGACAGGAAACTGTGTTCTCGGGTAATCCTCCTAGGCGTTCTCATAAGCTCCATTCTGTTGTTAGCAATTGCCTATAGTATGCCTGTACTGTGCCTGCAACTTGCCTGCAATGTGCCTACACCTTGCCTGCACTGTGCCTGCAGCTACTGTGATCAGTATTTCATTCTGCAGCCCTGGTGAAATGACTGACGTCACTACACAAATCAACTCCCTGCAGCTGTGCCAATGGATCCATACATCAGCATCTGATCCCATAAACCTCATAAACCTAATATTCTCCAATAGAGACCAGCATGCCAAGCAAGCAGTCATGAGTGAGCTATTGTCTTTAGATATGGCAACCATATGCATGGTTGTATAATGTGAACTTCTTCCCCCTTCTTCTATGAAAGTTGGCTTATCTAAAATTGCTAATTTGAAAGTTACAAAATCAAACTGACAATATTTTAAAGATGGATGTCAACGAAACAAGACTTGGATTTATTTTTATTTATTTTCAAGACAAGACTTTAGTGCAGTTTATTATACAGGTGTCCCTTCGAGATCTGGTTTCTACGCTGGCAAATATATACGGTTTTAATTAATAGTATATCTAAGACTGTTTTGTACATTGTTGTTTCTATTGTTTATTAATATATAACTAGAAGGACAATCATTAGATGAGAAGTTCTGTGCGCCAATATGAATCAAGGAAAAATTGCTCACTGGTGAAATAGTTAAGGTGGCATGCAGCTTCACTTTATTCAATTGCTGTCTAAGATTCAATTCCCAACCTGAGCACTTAATTGCCATAAGTTATGTACACAAAATTTGGACAGACCTATATCTAAGATTGCTTTGGCCTCTTTTTTTTTTAATAACATATTTTACTAGGGTTCTCATTCAGATAATTTTTTTTTCAATGAGGCACTGGTTAAAATACAAAGGTATAACATAAATAAAATACTGTACACACACACATATACAGTTTAAAAAACATAATATATACAGGGGCGGATGCAGAAATTGGTGAAAGGGGGGGGGGAGCGGAGATAATTGATTTGCTAGTGCCATTTATTTTTTTACCTTTTCGCTCTTTTTTTTCACAAAGGGAGGGGGGGGGGGCGCACGCCCCAACCCCACCCCCCCCCCCCTAGTTCCGCCCCTGATATAGCAAGGGGCGCCGGCTGGTTATTTCTTATTTCTTAGTCTCAATAAAATTTAATTCCATCATATCGGACTGCTATTGGTTTATATCATCCTGTATGAGAATCACTTCATTTTAAGATTATAATATACATGTTGGTCTGAAACAAGAACGCTTGTATTTGGAGAACCATGAGCAACATGTTGCATGCACCAATATATGGAGAATATTTCCACTATTTAAAGAGTAGTGTTGGTGAATTCAGCAGAGAAACAGAATCCACAGGTAACTAGAGCCCATTGATACACAATATGACCATATATCTGTCATGCATATGAACATAGCTGTGAACAGGTTGCATATATAATACACAGGTACGAATTAACATCAGCTATTCTAAACCTCAAATTTATAATATGTATAGCTGTATAGGGGTCCCAATTTTTTAATCTTATTAGGAGTTATTCAATTCCAAGTCATTAAGCTTTAAGTAAACAAGGATTGCAACTGAACGCTTAATGTATTCTGAATTCCATAAGAGAACGCACCGGTGTTCTATATAGTATGCCTGAATGATCCCCTTGACCTGCTAAACAGCCAAACATTCTGACCTGGTCATTCATTGATCCTTCTTGTGCAGTGTCATGAGAAGCAACATTTTCACCAATGAATAAAATAAATAAATTATATAGGATGCATTCATGACTCACCGAGTATTTCTACGTGGTTCTATTGAGAGGCTTGCAAAGACATTCACCCTAGCTGTTGATAGATCAATCAATTCACCCACCTTCTCGCCTGCAGTAGGCCTATACCTGCAGGATCCAACATTAAATGTTATCCTTTAATGGAATTAATTTAGTAACCCTGTAGCTCATGATTCGCACGCCATGCTGGTCCCGATATTCACACCTAAATGCCGCCTGCATCTGTCATTCCAGCGCCATTGATCCTTTAGTCAAAACATTGCAGCGCATTCTGGGATGGCAGTGCATAATGTTGGCCTGCAGGTGCGCGCCGCAACGTCGAGTTTACTGATCCGCAAAATAGACTTGTGGGCTGAATTTGCGAAAATGTTTGACCTTCGTTTGCAGTTTCTAAAATGAACTTATTTCTATATATTTGACTTTACCAAAGGACAACAACACAACTTATTTATTATAAAGAATCATTCGGCATTAATCATGGTGTTTCCTGTGGCGAAATTGGTCTACTTGGCCATGAAGCAGATCAGCAAACCGCTGGCTAGAGCTTTGCAGAGCAGAGCAAAAACGTCTCCATTTGTGAAGAATTACATGCTTATTCCTCCAGCTCAGAGTAAGTGGCTGCACTTATTTCAACATAAAATCGTAATTGTGTATTTTTGGGTATATTTAGACATTGGGATTTTCTACCAGCGGCAAATGAAAAGGAACTGTTCTGCTGGAAAACACCGTTGAGCAAAACTAGGTCGTTGTGACCTAGATCTATTTTTGCGGGCCCACGATTCGGATTAGTTTCGCGCCACAGCCAAGGTGTTTTTCTGGGTGAAATACTTTTATTCAATACAATATGTTTACGGGTTCAATCCCAGGCGCCTCTTAAAAACCTACATATTATTTTTTTTAACTTTTTTAAGATCATACTTCACCTCAATAGGGGGGGGGGGGGAATCTCCCGTTTTGCCTGGTCTCAGTGGTATATATGTGGTATCTATTCATGTGCCACTAAAACTTAATTAAATAGATACAGTATTTTCGAAATTGCTTTCAGTTTACCATACCTTGGAGACAAACTTCCGACTCAAGCTACTCAACATGGGGAAGGCCAAAGATGTGAAACCTTTGGATCCAGAATTAGCAGTCGAACTTGGAGCAGAGATGCTTGGAGAAATGATCATGTTTACCGTTGGTGCTGGAATTATATTCTTGGAATATCGAAGGCAGGCTAATAGCGCCCAGGCCAAGGAAGACGGTCAGAACGACCGATTAATGGAACTCGAAGCAGAAGTTCGCGGGTTGGGTCTCCAAGTCGAAACTCATAACGCTGAGGTGCGGGAGTTGCTAAGATTACTCCATGCACAAAATAGTCTGCCTTCAACAATAGTCGACAAAGGATCAGGGACTGTATTACATGTGCAGAAATGATTACAGCAATAATTGATTTTTGATATTTCTTTTTCAAAACATGTTTTTTGACTCATATATATATGTGATGCAAAGGTCCCTTCATACATCATCCTGACATCAGGGGAATGTCATACATGTATACAAACAATTCTTAAGTGTGCAAATAATGTTTTTGACCAAGGCCATAGCCTGCGAAAAAGTCTGGGGGGGGGGGGGGGGCAGTTAGGTAAAAGTCATACGTACTTCTGATGTTCTGATGTTCTGATGTTCACTTCAGTAACCATAAATGTACTATATTTTGCAAAATTCTAGGGGGAGGGCAGTTGCCACCCCACCCCCATGCTCCCCTGCAGGCTACGGCCCTGTTGATATAAATTCAAAACATCTTTGTTAATTGAGATCTCACGCTTACATGTAGGTACTTAAAATGTCTCTTGATGCATGGAGGGAACTGTCTAGTAGGCCTACGCTTGTGACTAAGTTAACATTGTTGATAATGAACAATAAAAGTACCAAAATATTAATTTTTATGAATCTGGAAGAAGTCAGTAAGTAAAATTTTATTTAAGCTCGGTGAACTAGTTAACAATGAACATAATCGCTTGTCACCGAAATAAGCATGAATATCAAAATATGAGTCGAGGTGGTCATTTGACCCACCCTAACTTGGTCCATGTCCGCACACTGGTCCACATCAGGGAATGATAAAATTTATAACCACCCAATGCCAGCGGCTGGCTACGCATAGGCCGACCTACTTTCTCAAGCGGGAAGTGTACATATTGTTCATTTAGAACATACATCAAACGTAATGCGTAAGTTTGTTTTGCACAGCGTTTCCCGATTTCATTGAAATGAGTTGCAAAGTTCAGTCTATTGTCAAGGTTCATACCCTATACACGAACATGGTCAGAGGCTGGTATATTATTACCACAAACTGTCAGACTAACATCATTAAATGCATGGTTTACTGCTTAATATCATAAATTGATAGTTACTTTCATGTAATTGTTCTTGAACCACTGAACAGCAATAATCACAGGCTCTTTCAAAGTTCAGTCAACATTGATAATTTAGGGTTGGGTATTGCAGAGTTAGTTGTAATAATACTGAAGGCCCGCGATACTGGTATTGGCACCTGGCCAGCGACGATATCTGGATGACAAAAAGACGATGTATTGTCATCAGCATATATATACAGGTTACAGGTTACACTTTGTAACTGTATAGTGAAGACATTAAAGAGGTAAACTACCTTGGGGGATAACTCTTTTTACAAACGACCATTCACTTTTGACTTAATTTAACCCCTGTTTTGTAAATGAAAAATAACATCTTATAGGTTTACATACTTTACAAATTATAAAGTTTGCTTTTAAGAGCCCATAGGGTACAGAGTCAAAAGCACGAGACAGGTCCATCACCACACATCCTACTTTTTCACTTTGGGTCAAGCGCAAGACTCCAGTCTTCAACACACCTCAGACATTGCAACAACTGCATTTTGCTTTTTATTATATGCTGTAAATATACACAAAGAAAAATGAAATTACAAGAGGTAAAAAAATAATAAAAATAACAGAGGATAAAAATTAATTTACATAAATATCCAAAATCAACAACCTCCTGGTGGCTTAGCACCTCACATTCCATGAGACCTTCTCTAACACTAATCAGCTCTTTTAGAGCTCTTTTAGAGTGCCAACAGTAACATTGATGTCACATAACCTTTCTTGCCATTCATTCTTATGAACAAGAAGGCACACTTTTTGTTTAGCATATAAATTAAAGATAATTTTTACAGCATTTGATAATGGAGTATATACCGCAAGTTGACACACCACCTCGATAATATCATTTTGACCATTTAAACACTTGTCAAACAATTTACGGAAAAGACCCTGTAGACTTATTAACAGAGGTAATTGTCCTCACAGGCCAATGATAATATCACAATGAGTCTGATAGTGGACATCCAACAGAGATCTTAATGTGTTATACCATGAAATACAAAGTTCAGAAACTCCATTGCCACATAAGTGCCACAAGGGTGCACCATAAAAATAACAGTATTGTACAAATAACTTGTTTAACAAAAACGCACAAGTGCCCAAAATTGGCCATAAAGAGAAACTACGCCAAAAATCAGCTTTAGCAGCATTAACTATACAGTCCCTACGAGTGCTTAAATGATGACCTAGATGTACTGCAGTGTCACTAGGTTTCACTAACTCATTAGGCTACATACAGTGATACCGTAATCACTAGTCTTACAATCAAGACCTCTATACACAAGAAAGAATACAGGTCGAAACGTCCGAAAACCGAAACGCCCGATTTTTTTTATTTTGCTAATGTTTTCTTGGCTGAAAGCACAAGTGTGTCAGATGAATAAAATATACACAAAAATAACAATGAGGTATTTTAATGTACAGCTATTTTTTATTAGATGAACAACATTTAGTACTGAAACGCTTAAGTAACAATAAATAAATATATAAATAAATCATCTCCAGCAGGTCAATTTGGTGTCACCTGTCTCTTGGCATTGTCTCTTGTGCAGTCCAAAGTGGAATGTGGATGTGAATCCATCATGGTCTCTTTATACTTAGAAATATTAACTAAATTGCAATAAATTCCAGAAAATGACCAATCATATTGCACATTTATTTAAACACAAAACCGTTATATTAATTGCAATCAGGAGTTTTTTAATTATATATTCCCTTATTCCCTAATCCACCACAATTGGATATTCCCACCCCTGTTAAGTTCATTTGATGGGGATTATATTTCATTAATTAGCAGTTGATTAAAGTCTATATTTTCTTTAAACTCTTTAAACACAAAATTGTTTTATTAATTTTAATCGGAAGTTTTTATTTTATTATTCCCTTATTCCCTAATCCACAATTGGATATTCCACTCCTGTTATGTTCAATTTATGGGGATTATTTTTCATTTATCAGTTGATTAAAGTCAATATTTTCTTTAAACACAAAACTTTTTTATTAATTGTAATCGGGAGTTTAATTTTTATTATTCCCTTATTCCCTAATCCACCACAATTAGATATTTCCACCCCTGTTATGTTCAATTGAAAGGGATTATATTTCATTAATTAGCAGTTGATTAAAGTCAATATATATATTTATATATATACCAATTCCTTAGATTCTTAGCATTCAGAATCTGTCTCAATTGTCGAGAAATGTTAACTAGAAGTGGAGTTATTAATTTTCAGCCTTAACTTTAATTTAAAGCACTAAAATAAGGTCTTGCGCATCAAATATCATGTTAAACTACAGACAGAACTTGTATGTAAAAGAAATTAAATGAATTTTTAACACTATTTCGTAAAAGGACATAAAACAGCAAAAAACATAATTTCGGACTCGGACGTTTCGGTTTTCGGACGTTTCGACCTGATACCCACAAGAAGCTTACTTTTAGTACCGTTAAATTTAATAAAATATGAAGAGGCATAATCCTCACAGATTTTGACCTGACAGTGTAGGGCATAGTAGAGTTAAGTCATCAGCAACAGACAATGCCCAAACGTCCCAGTGGGCACAAGTCGTAAAAATGACGTCTTTTTCTGGTCTTAAGCCCCTTTCACACATATAAATCAGACCATGGAGTCATAAGCACTAATATTATGGAAGCAGCAGCCTTTTAAAGTATATACAACCCCCCTCCCTGCCTACGCTGATGCTGACGCTGGTAGCAGTCGGCGAGTCACCCGTGGAACTCGGCGGATTACTCCCACTACCCGTCGGCTTACTCCTGGGACCTGTACAACCCGCCAAGTGACCCATAGAACCCGCCATACAATTTGCAAATTAACATTTTTTGCAATTAACATATAATGACTAAATTCCCATTTTGTGTTACTTCATATAGTTAATTTAGAATAGAAAAATGCAATGTGATCTCCTTGCCAGAATATATATCAATGTATAGCAAATTTATTAATTAAGTTCTCAAACCAAGCTGAAGTTTTCAATTGGGGTTAATAGCTTATAATATCACCCTGACCCCAGTGCACCCTATATTATAGCCCTGTGCTTATCATTATCTTGAACTGGCTGACCAATCATAAACCTAGGAATCTGGAGCAGCTGCAGGACAGGTCACATCTTGTTAGTTAAGAATTTGAAATTCATTCAGTAACTTTGGAGGGATACTAGTGAACTTGGATTTTAAACTTAATTCATCTATGGAGGGATATATATCATAAAATTCATCACATCATGCTTGGTAAGTAAATTTTTTTCTAACCACTGTGAAAATATGTTGCACTTGCTGATTCATATATATGATTTGGTGTTAAGTCTAGTTTCTGAATATGAATTCATTTCAGGGATCTATGGAACTATGGATGCAACTTGGCTGAAGAATTCTGATGTACATGAATAATACATGTGAAGTATGCTTTCACACAATATAATAAAGTTTTTTTCTAAATTTTAAACTTGTGTGTGTTCTCTGTACATTAAAGATGTCCAAGATTGTAAGCAAAGTTCATCTTAAAGAAGTCATCTGACGACGTATTTTAGACGTCAGACATTGGTCAACTAAATACGTCTAAAAGACATCTTTTAGACGTCTCATATAAGACGTCATTGAAGTTTGCATATGAGACCAGTATGGGCTGGTCATGAGACGACTTGCAGAGACGTCAATATGACGTCAATGAGACCACTTTTGCCCACTGGGGTACTGCTCACCCATGTGACAACCAATAGGCTCTGCAAGAGGAAGCTGTGGGCTTTAGCCCTCTCCATCCAGCCATTCTTAACATCGAAGCTAAGCAGTTGAGGGGAGGCGGGTGGGAGTGAATTTGTATCACATGTCTGTGGGTCTTCACTCATAGAGATTAATCCTGACCCCCGCGAGGGGGGAGGATTCCTACTCTATTTCGTTCATCCCCACAGACATGTGGTAATAATTTACCACGATAAAGTATTGGCAAGATTCCCAAAGTGGAGGAGGGAATGCTGCTGTCTGTGAGGACAGAGAATCATAACTAGTGAAGTTAAACTCACTTTCTCATTTGATCTAAACCTTTTATCTCTATGATCCGAATATGAATTCTGATCCTTTTTCAGATCAAGATTTCTGAATAGAAAAATAAAGAGTATGATTTGTTCCACCAGTCAGCTTTTAATTCTTGTACTACCATTACAAAAATCAGTATAATTAGGTCACAACAAATACAAGTTATTCAATAACATTGTCCCTCTGTATGTACTTAACCGTTATACCTTATGTAACCTCAAATACATGTAATTTGCTTCCCCGCCACAACTGCAATCTAAACTTAATATTCCTTCCTTGCGGCCTGACATCCGCCAGATAATAGGAGGAAAATGTACTTTGTGAGGCCCATGTGCCTGCACATAAAATGTCTTCAATTGAATGGGCACCACCCTTGTGGGCCCATGAAACTGCTACCCTGCGCACCTCATGCGCATGGGCATGGGCATGTAAATCTGAACTGTAACCTAATTTAATACATTTCACTAACGTAGACAAACAAGGGTCGTCGCTGGGCAAGACACCATTTACACCTATCATCACCGATACTAAGGCAGATTTATAATTTGCAATTCTTGGAGAGAGTTCCAGCATTTCCCACAAATAAAAATTCTGCCAAATCTAACACAGACGCAGTGCCGGCACATTTATCTGAGTGATTACACCAATTGTTAAACTTGTTGTAGTAAGACTCGTATAATCGTAGTGATTAACGCTGTTGTGGTGCTGCTGCCAGTTCTGCAACTTCTCTTCTCTTAGAAAATCGTGCCTGTCTAATCTGTTGTTGAATAGATGCCACACGTGAAGTTGTAACATTGCTGGATTTTTGTGGTAGATGGTTGTTTGTGGTTGTCTTAGCAGCCTTAGATTGTTTGGTAGGGTAATCGGAAAGTCTGCCAACAGGCTTAACATTGTTGGGTACCATAACTGGGTCTGCCAGCATGGTGCTACTAGAACTAGAGTTGCTGATGACCTTGTTAACTTGCTCAATAACTCTGGGAGTATTACCGTTGGAGGAAAGGCATACACTACCAGGTTGGTCAAATCTAGTGACAATACATCTGTCTTCCATGCTAGAGGATCCGAGAAGGGGGACACAAACTCCAGCTGTTTGTTCCATCTCGTCGCAAAGAGGTCGACCTGAAGATCTGGAACTGCTTGATGAATCTTCCTGAAAACTGTCCAACGTCCATTCTGTAGCCAGGACCTTGTTTCCTCACGACAGCTGGTCTACGTGGATGTTGCGTTTTCCTGGAAGAAAGGTAGGGATGAGCATAACGTTGTGAGCAGAACACCAATTGAGCAGATCTCTTGATTCCTTAAATAATGAAATCGATCTAGTGCCACCTTGGTTTCTTATGTATGCGACCGTAGCTACATTGTCTGACATGAGTCTGATACACTTGCCTGGGACTAGTTGTTGGAGGGCTATCAGGCCTAGCCTCACTGCTTGACCCGCCCTTGACCACTTTCCTTGGGCCGCCTGGTCTAGGATTGACATTCCCCATCCTGCTTGGCCTGCGTCCGTGAAGAGAATCAGGTCTGGATCTGGAGGTCTCAGGGGTATTCCTCTGGCCAGTCTCTAGGAGTCCTACCACCAATGTTATGCCGCAAAGAAGACCAGTTGTAGAGGAATTTGAGCAGATAAGTTAGAACGGATGTTAAAAGCAAATGTAGCTAGATATAGTTGGACGCGGTGTGATTAAGCAATCCTAGCAGTGAAAGATATTGTTGCACTGTTATGGAAGGCGATATATGTGAAAGTTTGCACCACTGTTCAATTTTATGTATTTTTTTCATTTGTAGGAGCTAGCATTCCTGTTGCTAGATTGATGTAAATACCTAGAAAAGTCAGTTGTTGGGACAGGACCAAGTCTGATTTCTCTTGGTTGATCTTCCATCCTAGATGAGACATCAGATTGACTACATAGTGAGTGTCTTGTACTGCTTGTAAGTGAGTTGGTGCTCTGACCAGCCAGTCGTCTAGGTATCAGTGTATCGTTATACCCTTCGATCTCACCTGAGACGCTACTGGACTCAGCATCTTCGTAAAGATTCGGGGAGCTATATTTAATCCAAAACACATTGCTGTGAACTGGTACACTTGTCCTTGCAGGCAAATTCTGAGGAATTTCCTGAAATCTGGGTGGACTGGTATGTGCAGATATGCATCGGTTAGATCTATTGATGTCATCCTCTCTCCCTAGTTCAGTTGACTCCTGATCCTCAGGTCGTTTTCCATCTTGAAAGTTAGGCAACATGGGTGTTGGTTTAATATTTTTAGGTCTATGACTGGCCGAAAGCCACCGTTTCTTTTTGGCACCGTGAACATGTGCGAATACACCCCTGGGTCTATTACCTGAGGGATTTCCAGTGCGTTTTCTTTTCTGGATGTACTGGTAACACTATGTGACAGGGTTGTGGCTGTAGAGATGGGAATTTGGGAAAACTCCATGTCAGGCCGTGCGTTAATAGCCTCTAAATTGTTCCATTGCTGTAGAAAGAACCTTAACCTTCCTCCCACTGGGACTAAGGGTAGTGGGGTCGCTGGTACTAGCAGGTAGTCACTTCTTGATACTATTTCGTGATCCGTAGGAGGTGTTAGGTCTGTTGCCAAACGGTCGTCTGTAGCCTCTTCCTCTCCCACTTCTGAAGCCACCCCTGCAAACTCACGCTCAGAAGGAAAGGGCCTTGATGATGAGGTACTTGCCCGAGCTGCTAAGCTTAAGAGCCGAGTCTGGCCCTCAGACTGGGACATGACACGTAGTTCACCCAGGGAATTCCCAAACATCACTTCCTGATTGCCTGGCAATGGTTGAAATTGTAGCCATGTCTTAGCATGCTTTGGGACTCTAATTTCGTCGCATTCTGACAGGAAGGCTTTCCTGCGAATCACTAAGCTAGAGCTGACTGAAGACGCCGCCCATTGTGTTGTGTGTGTCAATGCGTGAAGCGCGGCTGCCCAGGATTGCTCAATCATAATTTTGTCCTGGTTTGGTGCCATGAGCAGGTGACGCAAAGTGCCAGTCAACCGAGCCCAATGCTAGGAGGGAATGTCTTGCTAAGGTCTCCAAGGAGGCTAGGTCCTCTGATGGGACTGTGATCGGCTTGTACCTCTTTTCAGGAGTGCTATTTCTTCTGCTGTAAACTTAGGCGCGACCGATGGTACTGACTGAGCGTCTATATAGTATCTTTTCCTGAAGTCTGGTATCCACCTCTGCGGCTTGGTGGTGGCTGTTGGTGGAGTAGAACTGGGGTCCTCTGGTGAGAACCACTGGATTGTAGGGAAGCGGTGTCTAGTGGGGAGTCTGGGAAGCATTCCATTTCTTCCTCCGTTGACGGGGTCCCTGTTACTGCGAGTTGCGGGGGCTTGGGTCTTCCTGGCTCTTCCTCTGGTCTGAGAACCGACCAACCCTGTTGTACCAGGTCCCGCCAGGGCGGGAATTCTCCTTCCCGGTTTGCCTCTTCTTCCTCCTGTAGAGAGTCGTCTTCCTCTCTGAAAAACGAGGGCAGTAGGATTAGGCTTATGAAAATATATGACCCAGTAGGCCTCTCTGGCAACAAATTTATTTCTGCCAAGTGGCAGAGTTTCGGGTCTGCCTTATCTTTCCCCAAACTTGACAATTTTAGCCTTTTGTTTTATATTGATAAATTATGAGTGAAATAGCGTCTACCCCGGCTCATTTCGGCAGTTGAGAGGCTTTATTCCGTTTCTTTACTTCTTCTGTAAAGACAGAGGCATTTCGTTCGTACGAGTGCGTCAACTCGTGGTCATGGTCGCCATTGTTTTGAAGCATAATTTCGTCGAAATAACAATTTGAAAGCGTCTACCACTGCATGCACGTGCAGGTGAGAGGCCTAAATATACGTCTGACATACAAAAGAGAATTTTCAGAGGTAAAAACGGCAACTTACCGGTCGTCCAGCTTCTCCGGAGAGACTTTGGCTTAAGATAGCGTCGCGGTTCCTCCTTCGGGCGTTTCCACCCTTGTCCTTCACACCGGTTTGTTCCTCAGACATGTTAAAGGGGAACTAAACCCTTCAGCACTTTACCTCTCAGAAGTTAGCTTGGGTCTTATATATGTGCACTGGTAATGAGATATCCTGCTTTTATTAACCCTGTGTTGTGAACTACGGAGGCCGCCATTTTCATCTTTCCCGGCCGTCTTGCACTGGCCGGAAATACCTCACTGTTGTCCTAGGAGACCCAGACGCCAATGATAGCCCAGTAGTTTTAGGCCGGTCCAAGAGGCTTATTGCAACCCAACGTACTTGACTATTGGTGATTATGGTGAGAACCGACAGTTTAAGAAATAGTTAATTGCACTTGAGGCTTAATTTGTTATAAGAGCATGTCACGGTTCTCAACACTGCTAAGTAAATTGCCTTTTGAACAATTTGAGACTATAAAACAGTGAGAATTAAGCCACTATAATTGATGTATTAGATACAGTTCTGTAGAAAATAAGTTTTTGATATTTTCATTAATATTGGTACAGTAATAACTATTTATAAATGTTGGAATTTTAAGCTTATTTCTTCAGGTACGTTGCTATATTCCCCTCCCCATGTAGGAGTTTTAAATGAATCCTGCATTGCGATGCAAGTGATATCCAATTGAATTGCAATTTGTGTGGTAATTAATTCTAATATTTGTGAATATATGTATTAATAGTATATGAATTTGTTTGTAATTTTGTTAAGATATGTTATTTAAATTTATCAATTACATTACTTAGATATAAATGAATAAGGTGCCACAGACATTTTTGCTTATCTTTTCATATTCTATTTTCTAGATCCCCTAAGCCCTTGACACAGACAAAATTAAATGTCAGGAACATGATATATATATATATATATAAACGTAAATTAATGAAGTGTTAGGCATAGGATATATTCAGAATCTGAATTGCAATTTTCTTGAGGGCATGCAACAGGCTTAGATCTAAACTAATTGTAATTCAGTCTTCAAGTGTAGTGATTCAATCAGGACAAATTGCTATTAGTACTGTTGACATGGACTTATCAGACTGGCACTCATTACGACATAAGTGACGTCACTAGCCTTGGTGCCGTGTGCATTAATGGCGGCCCCCAGCAGTTCAGTAGGTGGTTCAGTTTGCACTTTTAACTGGCCTGAAATCACAACAAACTCCGCTTTTCGACCTTTTTTTCACTGCAATATGTTCTTATAAAGATAATTGAACTTTTGAAATTAACTTACAATGTCCTTTAGTTCCCCTTTAATTGTTGTTATACAAGCTAAAGCCCACAGTGAGGCGGTGACGTCACCGGTGGCGCGAAAATCTATAAAGCGGAACTAATCTCAGCCCGAATGGACAAAATACTTTTGCCAATAATTTATCGTGTTAAATATCTGGAAATTTTCTGGAGTGACCCCCCTTTCTGTTTCGTTCCGTTTCATTCCGTTTCGCAAAGTACAGTTAGCCGTGCATGTCAAGGTATCCTATCTGAATTCATGTACATACTTATAAGCGGCATCGTAGTTAGCTGCGCGCATGCGCGAAAAATGATGACGCAGACATTTGTCGGGATAAACAAACACACGTGGATGGAAGCATTGAACGTATGTGTGAGCAGAAAATATACTAGATCTTCTTTGTTCTGAGGAAGTTTTCAACTTTTGATACATGTAATCGAAGATGAGGATTTTGGCTTTCACACACATGTAGTGAAGATGAGGATATGTGCCTTCACTCACCTCACTGCTCTAATAGTACATACACTTTGAACAGGTGGTGAAAGCAACTGTGCAGCCAACACAATCAGCGTCATGGGACGTGCTCTTGTGCTGCCCCATTTTCTCTCTTCCCTTTCCCGACCGAAAAAAAAAACTTGAACAGTCGTTTTGAATGGGCCAGAGCTGTGTATCGTAGGAACACAGCAGGAAAGAACTGGACACCTAGCCCCGATGACAGGATCTGCTCAGATCACTTTGTAGATGGCAAGCCCACTCCTGGTAACCCAAACCCAACCATCAACCTTGGTCACAGAGGCACAACTCAAGTACAGTTTATATATATTATTTATGAAATTGTAAATCAAGTATTTTACTAGATTATTTATATTCTCTCTGTTTTTATGCATGTATGTATGGTTGGTGTATTTAGTATATTATTCAAATTTCAGATAATCTACCAGCCTCTAGAAAGCCGCCAAAGGAGAGGTCTCTTTCGCGAAGTGCTAGCGCCACCAAGCAATTGGCTTGTGAGCTCCCTGAGGATGATGGTCCGTCAACGGGACACGATCACTGCTACAGTTACCGGTGTAATTGTTCCACAGAATGTGACTGTGTTGGATGTGCTACTAAGGATGCCACTGTGAAGGAATTACAGTTTCGCTATGATGAGTGGAAAGAAAGCAGTGCAAAGGAAGACCTGGGCCTGTCTACAAAATCAGAGAATGTGAGTGGCAGATATCTAAAATCTGATGAAAAAGTCAACACATACACGGGACTGCCTTCTCTAAGTGCCTTTGATGATCTTGTCCAACTCATCACCCCAGTGGCATCCAATATGCAGTACTGGCGAGGCAGCCAAAAATATATTCCACGACAAGAAATTCTACAGTCCAAGTCTTGGCCAGCAAGAAAACTGTCTGTACGAGAAGAACTGGTGATGGTTTTGATGAAGCTAAGGCTTGGGCTGATAAATGAGTTGCTGGGTGATATGTTTGGTGTTTCCTCATCATCAGTGTCACAGATATTCAATACTTATGCTCGAATGTTGTCGAAAGTAGTGAAACCACTCATCTTTTGGCCTCCTAAAGAAAGGATTTATGAACATCTTCCCAAGGACATGGAGAAGTATCCTAACCTTAGAGTCACAATAGACTGCACTGAAGTATTCATTGAGAGGCCTCGACATCTTGACCTACAAGCACAGACATGGTCTGACTATAAAAAGCACAACATTGTCAAGGTATTGATTGGTATTTCTCCGAATGGTGCCATTACTTTTCTTTAAAAAGCCTGGGGAGGGAGAACTTCGGACAAAAAGATTACCTGTGACAGTGGATTTTTAGATCTTTTGGATCACGGAGACTTAGTTATGGCTGACCGAGGATTTCCAATTCAAGAGGACTTGCTGTTGCATGGTGCAAAGCTTCTTATTCCACCTCCAAGTTCAGGTATGGATCAGATGATACGTTCCCAAGTTCAGAAAACCAAAGCAGTGGCAAACGCCAGGATTCATGTTGAACGTGCCATAGGCCGAACGAAGAGGTACTCAATATTGACTGGAACATTACCAATCTCTTTAGTACCTTTAGTTGATGACATTTTCACAGTTTGTGCTGCCCTTTGCAACTTGCATCCCCCTTTAGTCAATTGATTAGACATTTGAGTCCTATTGCAAATTTTTGTGAATTAATAACTTTAATTATGGCTTAACTATTACTGTAGATATTATGATTCTGTAGTATGAAACAACAATAACAAATTGATGATAGGTTACAAAACTATTGAGTTCTGATAATTATAATTGAATTTTGCTTTGTTAGGCAAATCAGGGCATAGCGATTACATTGTATTGTATGATTCTCTGTTATGATGTTGTAATCTTACTTAATTCTGATAATTGAGTGCATGAAAGTATTCTATTACATTTATGTAACATTAAGCTTCAAAGTGCAGAAATTATTCATGTGAATTTTTTACAATTGTGAACATAGGAAGGGATTTTGACAGTTAATATTACGAGACGTAAAGAACTTGTAGTAAGTTAACATAACCTAAATTGTATGTTTGCCGCTAATAGTTCTGGAAAGGCAGGAAAGAGAGATGTGAATAAAAACGTGTTATTCCACTGACATAGAGTTGGCAGGATAAGATGTGTAAGACTTGTGTTGATCTGACATTATAAGAATAAATTCAGTGGAAGGTGGATTGAGTACCTCACCTCATATATCAAGAGTTGAGATGATTTATGTGTGTAACTGCTTTTTGACATCACAAAATAGCTCTATAAAATGAGTTCGAAAATGACAGATTAAAAAAGTGCATTTAAACTTTACATTTCCTTGTCCTTGAGTAGACATGTTGAAAGATTGCTTGTGAGCAATCAGAGACTAAAGTGGTCACCATTCTTGGACCTGACTAGGGTATTCCTTGGTCATTGGTTCCGGTGTCAGGTTTATAATACTTACATGTAATTGTGCAATTATATAAATGACACGATAGAAGGATCAAATACAGATGACTGCTTGCAGTACAGTGATTATCACTAGTACTGGGAACGTAATAATCCCTGGTCAAGCTTAGGCACCTGGATAGAACCAGGTGGGATTAATTAATTAGACAATTAATTGTCTCACCATATATATTTTACCTAATTTATGTACACTATTTACATATCAGTATGATTGCCTATGAATGAACAAGATATAACTCCAAATGGACAATAGTATGATTTATATGAATATAATTCACAGAAACATCAAATTTCCAGCAACATTGATTGAATAATGTAACAAATTTAATTACAGATTCTTTTAGTGCAAGAGATAGATACACATTGAGTTTAAAAAATTTCTGTAATAATTTCCATATCACCTTTAGCAAAATCTTAGCCAGATTAGCAGATAGACTTGTGAAATACATAAATGTGCATAGCAGAAACTGTATACCAAAGCCGTCATCAGGTTATCTTTTAGGTTAATCAAACACAATTTTTAGATTTTATAAAGTCAATCATGTGGTTTAAAAAGAATGTGTCACAAGCTGAAACCAGACTCTGCCACCAAGAGTCATCAAACTTGATTCGGACTGTCAGCGATCCTTGTCTGGAGTAGATGAAAAAGTCGCACCACTTTCTGCCTGTGGCACCCATCTGGGTGATGACTTGGCTGTAATAAGGATGCTCTTTCTTCAGAATGTGACGTCCATCCACAGTCACAATGTAAGCAGGTGGCTCTTTACTTGGATCAGCATGAGCCAAGGTTAGCAGACATTTTATTTCAAGTAATCCCTGGCCACAGCAGGAACAGTTCACCAAAGCATCAGGGCTGGCACTTATATACCCATGATGCTGCACAACAAACATGCCACATTCCTGTACCTCTAAATGCTGATGTGCACCCTTGTTCATCTGGTAATATGTGTGCCTGGCTTCTGTTTCCATGGACTGTTCATACTTAATTGCAGGTACATGGCTCAAGTCATTTACTGCTTCAGAGCAGAGCTTCTGCAGCAAATTGAAACAATCCAGTCTCTTAGGGGCACAGCGTTCCATGTGGCGTACCTTTGTGAAGACGGAGTGGATGTTCGATGCTGATATGCGTCCAACTTTCTGATTGTACCATTCACTGTTGGAACCTTGACCTCTGGTAAGATGTTCAATTCCCGATACCTGGGTTTCAGAAAATACCCAGGAAGTGCAGCCCTGCTGTATTAGATGTGGAACTGGTGGTGGTAGATTTTCCGAGACTACCTCAACTTCAGAGTAGACATTCACATCATCTTGTGGTGGAGGCAAATGTTGATTAGGGAGGTCGACATATTCAAAAATACATGCGGAAGGGCAGCTGCCATAGAGCGCATTGGTCAGTGTCTGAATGCTTGGCTGTGGAGCTTGGCTTGGCTGGAAGTTCTTTCGTACTGCATTGTTTATAGCAGTTTTGTCACCTGCAAGGAAATAAATCGGAGTAAACTAAATGTTTGCACAAACACTTTTATCTTCTCTGAATGACTGGATCAAAAGCATCCACTCCTGATTTCAAAGCAGTGACAGACCAAAAAACAACAACATTGTATTGAGTGCTTAAGCCTTCTTCTTTCATAGGGATAGATCTAACTTTTAATCAATGTACTTGCCCCCTTTTCCATAGTGAGGTTTTCTCCACTCCAGCTCGGAAACTGGTTGCAGGTCCAACACCTTTCCTTTGGCGCCAAATTCGTTCCAGGTACATGGCCTCGATGTACACGACTTGTTGGTGATGCCACTTTTCCAGGCCCAGTCTATCTTAAATAAGACAGCTGCCACATGGTTACAGGTTGAACCCAGCCTGTAAAAAGAAAACCAAATTATCAATAGACTAAACATTTAAGTATGTTTGTCAATGAAATACAAGCCATATAAATGAAAATATATTGCTACAATTAAGATGAGTTACTGCTACAGGTTACTTAAGCAGCTAATGGTAGTTCATTTACCTCTCTTAGCCTTCCTTGTAGATGCTGAGTAATCAAAGAAACCAGACTGTAAATATTTACCACTGTTGAGACTTGTGTAGTTATGAGTCAATTCATTCTGTGGGACAAACCACAAACAGAAAACAATGAAACATTAACAGAAAACAATGAAACATTAACAGAAAACAAATAACAAACATTACATAGAAGAAATAAACCCAAACTTAATTTTGAATACAAAAAATTATATATAATAATATATTATCTTACCCAGCAAAACAAGTGCAGTAGCTGCTCTTAATGGAACCAGTGTACTTCTCAACTGCTATCCAGACTCGTTGTGGGATGTTGTTTTCTGGGATGGGATTGACTTTGACCTCAGCAGACATACAGGAGAGTCATCCCAAGGGGATGATAGAACACCTGGTCTAGCCATTTGCTATCAAAATATGAGTAGGCTTTTCCCTCCTTGTAATCACTTAACAGGCGCTTGGTCAGGGGTGCAGTCTGAAATGCACTGAGTAGATACTCGGCAATATCCAGGTCCATTGTCGGTGGCCACTTTGACACACCATCCTGGTGACAAGAAAATAAACAGTTAACATGGATACAACACATTTTGACTTCTCATAGATATTCAAAACTGCGAACCAATGCGCAAGAAATTAAACATGCACAATACTTCTTAAAAAATTTGACATCTCACCTGTTCTGACACCCATCCTGACTTCAGATCCATTGGGTCTGAAATGGTGATAGTCTTCTGCCCACACACAAATGTTAGGAGTGAGCTATAGTCCTCTAACCTGGCTGCATCTTTCTGTTCATCAGTGGATTCCAAAGGTCTTCCCTCCTTAAAAAAATTGATGATTGATTAATTTTAATTCTGATAAAAAAAAATGTGCAGTAACAATTCATAAATGTCTGCCTATATCATTACAGACATAATGTATTATATAAATTCACTACCTAGTATTTACTTATAATAAATTAATAACAGTGTGATGAATTAATCCACTATAAATCGAGTTGCACAAATTTTACACCTCCTTGTAATATTAGTAAACAATTTTTTAGGCCGTCCCTACCTTGTATGCAGCGAAGGCCAACGCACACAGCTCATCCTTCTTTGAAGATGTCTTCAGAGCCCGTTTTTTAAGAAAACTCTTCAGTTCAGGCACCTTCAACCGTTTGAAATCATCAAAACACAGTTCTTCTTCCTTTTCACTCATATCGAGCTGTGTAGATAATGTAAGTACGACTATAAAACAGCGGACTTGTGAGCGATAATTGAGGGCTGTAGAATACCTGCTGTCTGCCGTGGTTTGTTTATCCCGCGACGCTAGAGGCCCGGATTAACTACGATCTCGCTTATTCCAACCTGGAATACACTTGGATTTTCTAGCAGAGTTACACGTTTACGACAGGAAAGTGATCGCTCGCTAAGCAACAAGCATCTATTATGTCAGAGTACAAACATTCAATGTGTTCAACATGACTTTGACATCTTATAGTCTAGTTTACACTTCTACAGATTGATATCATCATCAGTCACTTTATGCCAGGCAATAGTTTGAGAAAACTTTCTATGCAAAACAGGTTGATGAGTAACATTATAATTAATATTTAGTGTAACTGGCACATGGTCAGAGTAGAGATGATTATTAGGACCATCAGACACTAGAAAATGGTCAATACGAGATGTGGAGGTGTTATTAATATAGGTATATGGTACATCAGAGAGGTCATTAGTCAATACAAATATCAAACAATTGTCGCTGACAAACTTTTGAAATTCCTGAACATGACTAGAGTTATGATTAGTATCTATGTAGAGTTAACATTGTGTATAATTTGAATCAAATCATCAAGTACCGATTTAAACTGATCTGAACTGGGATTTCTACCATCACAAGGCATGTAAATATTTACAACCAAGAAAGATACACTATCGATGACAAGATTAATGGCGCAGAATCTTTTAGCTTTGACCGCATTAACCTCTGCTTTTAACATAATCTGAACGCACAAAGTGCTCTCTAAAATCTTTGACATGTCAGTCAAAACCCTGACTGGACGATAATAATTAGGCTTCACCTACCTCCGTAGGTGAAGACTATTGTTTTTGGTAGTATTATTCTTATTATTTACAACAAAAAATGTCGAGTTGGAGGACCAAACTTTACCACAAGATACCCTAGGATGACCTTATTACTTTGACCCAGTTTGAGTGACCTTGATCTATTTTTTTAAGGTCACAGGTCACTTTTAGTGCAAAATTTGAAGAACTTAAAATTGAATATCTCCTAAACCATTACAGTTACATACAAATGGTCTTGGATCTTGTGAATAAATGTGTTTACATAACTCATGTGGAACATTCCGCAATGGAACATGGTGCACTTTTCATTTGCTCTTCAACTTGGCCAAAACCGGAAGTCGTAAGAAGCCAATGATGGTGCCAAAAGTTGCCCCTCACTCGGGGCCAGTGCATTGTGAAAGGTGGAGGTGATATATTTGACGGTTTTTTTGAAATATTGAGTTTTTTTCACATTTTGGAATTCTGAAAAATAGGTACCCATGTCCATTTCACCATGAAATATTGGATTTAGCTTATGATATGCTATAGTAAACTACCCCAAACATTTACCCAAAATCCCAAATCAAGTGTCAAATTTGACCTTGGAGGTCATTTTCATGGTCAAATTGACCACTGAAATCTAAAAACAGTATATTTTCAAAAAATCTCAAAAATACCAAGACATCAAGTTTTTCACCAGGGATTTTTTTTTAGACAGACACTTATGCGTGTTATTACGAAATTTAATCGCTTTTGACACCACTGTATTTGTCAATTTTGAAAAATTCATAAATATCGAAAACCGCATCATAAGCGAAAACATGATGAAAATGTCCATTTTCAATGAGAAATATTCACTCGAGCCAAATGCAAAGCATTGGTGACCCCCCAAAATTCACATATGAGCTTCCAGAATCTGCTGTTGGTTTTGACGTATGACCTAAATGTAAAGGTCAAACATTCTAGGATAATTGATATTTTGAATTCTTAATTTTTTTTTTAAGATAGTATAAATGTTTGGATTTGGCTGAGCTTTGGCTTTTATATTGCCCTAATACTCTACCAACATCCTGAGCAAGGCATCTAGGTCAAACGGTCAAGGTCACAGAGCAGAATTAGTGTCACTACTTTGGCATTATCATCTAGCTGGGCGAAACCAGTGTCCGAAACTCGGCTCTAGCTCCGGTTCTAATTGAGCTACAGAACTGGCATAGAGATATTTGGAAAGCTCATTTTCCCCTCTTTAAAATAAGATGTAAAGTGATACTGTAGATTGATCGGTTAAAAAGATCGCCGAAATTTTCAAGTTACAATTGGTGTATTAACACATGTATAAGAAAATTCATGCAAAAATTTGGGTGAATAACGGTCAAGGTCACAGACATTGAAAAGTACTTTAAACAAAAAATTCTCTAACTCGAGTCCTAATTAACCTTTTTAATGGGGAAAACATTTTTGGAAATCACATTCCAAGCCTTTTTATTAGAATATGGCATAACATTGTGAACCTTAGGGTTGAGGCATAAATTGACCATGAATTATATGTGTATGACATGATATAAGTTTTCTTATACTGATTCATAGTTGGCATCTCGACCTGCTTGAATATACGGTTTCATCATGATTTTTTTATTCATTTATGTTCATAATATTATATTCATAAACATTTATCCAAGACACATGGCTTATTGGTTCAGTGTGACAATTAATCATGATTCATTTTATTCGTCAGGTGATTAAGGGCACTATTATCATGTATAGAGGAGGTTTATGGCTAGGGTTAGGGGGTAAGGTACAGTTATGGTCAGGGCTGGGGATACAGTTAAGGTTCTCTCTTCAGTTATGAATAGGGAAATGTAGCATACAACAATGTTATCCTATTTACAGCTGTATACCGTTAATTTTAAAAGATCGCCCAACTTGAAAATTTCATGTTTTCAAAGTACAAGAAATGTTGGCCTTGATCATCATTTAATACCTCTGATCTTTGAAGATATTAGTATGTTATCTAATCATTAAAGATACAGGTGCCACTTGACATGCGTACAGGTCATCCTTAAGCCTTACCCTATGCTATGAATAGGTGGTAGGGTTATGATTAGGTCTAGGGTTAAAGATAGCCCTGACCCTATTGCTTCAGATGTCAGTGGACGAATTATTGATTTCAAATTACTGCTATTACATTTATATTCATGTACTCCTCCAGTGCAATAGGTGAAGCCTAGTAACTGTTTTACAGTTACAGATATATAGTTCTTATTTATTTTATTTTCTATTATTATATGAATTTAATTTTAATTATATTTAAATAGCCTCTTTTTCTTTTCATTTATAATGTAAGGGGTTTGCACAATTTTACAGCTTTTTAGTAAGCTACTGCACATCCCCCACAATATGCTTATGTCTCTCAACCAAAATCTTACTCATTTTAATGGTCAAATTACTACCTGCGTGGATAATAAATCCTTTCAATCTTGTATGAGTGTCATATATTTCAGTGTATGTACTGCTGTAATGGTACAGGTAAAATTAATTAACGATGTCACACCAGGTGAATTATCTTTAACTGTGTCATTAAATCCATGCAAATTAAAAAATATATATATATAACAATAACATTACATTTTGATCAAACATTTTATAACATAAATTTTGATTATTACTTGTCAAATAGCAGTTTGGGTATTGTGATAAATTCCAATCATAGACCAGGCAGCCAGAAACAAATCTTTTACAAACCTGCCATCAATACAATCTATCAGTCATTTATGAAATTTTTTAAAACGCAGTGATTACATATATGTGTTTTTCAAGATGATTAGGATGTCTGTGAATAAATGGTCAAACGGAACCCATCTTAACAAGCCCCTTTTTTTACACTCCAGTAACATTTTGAAAGCTGCAGATATCACTAAGCTTTTGGAACTGGTCGTTTGTTCAAACAAGAATGAATTATGTATGTATTCCAAATGCGAGGAATGTGCTTCAGGTATCAACAATATATACACAGACACAAAGTTCAAGTCCTCCCAAGAAGCAATTACCTACTGTGAATGGATCAACTGCAAGCACACAACACCAACATTGTAAAGAAATCAAGACCAAGATGACAGAAACAGAGTGTGTTCTTCAAGTCTGAAAATTACAGCTGCAAGGCAAATACAGAAATACAATCCATGCATTTTGGGGGCAGCAGGCCTCAAGTAACTCTCCACACCTGCCATGCCAGTTAATCTGGGCCTTATAAAAAGTGCTATTGCTCCATCAGCGAAGATAATAGACACAACCCATCTGCTATCTGGGCTCACCTGGACCCTGTTCTTGAAGATCTCCAAATGCTCGGCATTACAACGGTTCACTTTGTGTCAGACGGCCCAACTACTCTATATCGGAACAAAGACAACTTTTATTTGATGGCAACATATCCTTTTGAAAAGTTCAAGTTTCAACAAATCACATGGACACTCTTAGAAGCATCACATGGTAAGGGCCCTGCAGATGGGGTGGGGGCAGCTATCAAAAGTAAAGCTGATTTACTCGTGGCAAATGGCACCGATATTCTAAACTGCGACAGTTTGTACAACAATTTGCATGGCAAGATTAACGTTACATTGTACAAAATCACACCAATGCAAATAAATAGTGTCCAGAGATCCGTTGAAAGCAACAAATTGAACCCAACTAAAGGGACAATGCTCATTCACCAATTGCTGGTACCAGAGAAAGGTACTCTGTTCTTCAGAAACATTCCATGTTTTTGTTCCGACTAAGGGGGCAGATTTTATGAGTGCCATATGGAAAACGCACCAATCAAACTAGATTTTGAACAATACAAACCAAATTAAACTAAGGGAAGATCTACTTTGGCCTTAGAGAAACAACTCACAGAAGAACAAATTAAGCTCTTCCAAAAAAGGCTAGAAGAAGGCTATGATTTAGAGATAGATGATTTATCAACTTTAAGCCCATCAAAGAGATCTAATTACATATATTGGAAAGCATGGAAGGCATCAAAGTTAGTAACAGAAAACAAGGACAAGGATGCCATCCACTCTGATGATGAACTGAGTGACAATGTTACAGAAATTGATGACGACTGGCTTCCAAGACACAGGTTAGAGAAACAAGCAGAAACAAATGAAACTGTGAAAGCTACAAAGACCAGAGAAAAAGCAGGAGTAACAGAATCCAAAAAAGGAACACCAAAGCAGACAGAGGTAGGTTTAAATTGAACTAGTGTCCTACAATAAAATTAAGCACTGGATATTCTTGATTAATCTCTCAGCAGAGCAAACTGATGAACAGACCAGTTGGTGTTTTTTGCAGGTCCGGAGGAAATCTACACGAAAACCAGTGGGCAGACCAAAGACTCTCACAGTAGAAGCAAGACAAGGTTTGTGTGCTGCTGATATGCAAACATCCAACAATTCTATTTTTGTGTCAGTTGTAGCTTTTTGACTATTGTCCTTTTTTGTCTCAATTCAGGAGCAAACTCCGACGGCAGAAAGGGAAAACAACCATCAAAGAAGAGCAAGAAAAAGTTAGGTATACATATTGTCTGTATACATATGTCAATGAACACAAGGAGCATTACCAATATTAAAAGATTTAGATTAAACTTTTCCATTTCTCGCAAAACTTGATTTGACATGGATTGTATGATGTCATCCTATTTAGCAATATCTTTCCCTGCATTTGACTTTATTTACAGTTCTCTGGTTTACTTGCAGGAACAATGCTAGCTGATACCTCGAAGGATGATGCACAGGTTTGTAAAATTAGAGTTCGCCAAAAGATAAAACAGTTAACTTTCTATCTTGCATTGCACAGTATATATCTTGTATTCTCAAAAAATATGTACAAGTTTATGACTTGCTCCCATCAATATTTCCAACAGGCTGAGCCATTGCCAGGTTGCTCTCAGACTGGTAGACAGACTGCAGCTTAAGAGGGAGAGTACTTATGTGTTGTCTGTGGAGAAGAATACAAAGAACCCATTTTTGAAAATTGGGTGATGTGCCGACTGTGCTTAAAGTGGTACCATGAAAAATGTGGAGATCCTGATATCGATCTATGTGACTGGTGCTTCTAACTCATTTTTTGCTTAAATTACTTTCATTGTGCAACAAGTTTTTCAGATTGCTTGTATTGCTATGTTTGGAACAATTAATTTCATGTTACATGCAATTATTTTTAATTCACATGCCCTAGCAGTAATATCTCAAATTTTGCTTAAATTTCATGATTGCATCCTTGTACTTCCCTACAGAAATTTGAGTGAAAAATGCCTATGTCCTAGTGCACAGAGGATAATTGATTATTGTAAAACTGCCATTCACGGCAAATATTAAAAGGTAAAGTTGTTTCAGGTATAATGTGTATTTCTTGAATGGTTGCCAATAATGGTGATTTTCTTTTCATAAATTCTTGCCATTGAAATTTATGTTGCCTTTGTTGTTATTAACATTATTTTGTCTTTACCGTTAATACATTGTCTTAACCGTTTTCCCTAATTTGAGGCGATAACGGTAAAGACAAAGATCTTCAAATTCAAATAACTTCCATTTTTATCATGTTTAAGCTTTGCAGAGTTGATCACATACATTTTTTAAGATGCTTAAACCAATGGTGAATAGGTTTAAAAGTCACGGTTATGTCAATTCTAAAATTCTGTCCTTACCGTTATTACTGAACAGTGGCAACATTTCACAAGGGTTTAGTGCAGTATAGCGGACCCAAATTTATGCCCATATTTGGCGTCCATAAAAAATTTATTTTATCAAATATTACAAATTTGAAGTTCTACCACAATTAAATAAGATTTGGTGTAGAATAGCAGGGGTTTGGAAAAAAGTAAAGATGAAAACTGCCGTCATAATTACATTAGTTTGTGACATCATACATTGATTTCAAGCATTTACGTCATAGGCCCGGTAATGAGGCTCTTTAAATATGGTCATAAATCTGGGTCCACTATACTGAACTTTTTCCTTTCAGTTTTTAAAGGATGAACATTTAAAATCAATTAATTGCACAAAAATGTTTAATCCACATTTTAAAATGCAGCTCATGACAGATGCTTAAATGCTTTATTTGTTTTAAATCATAGGCCCAACTTCCCTTTCAGGGACATATATATTGACGGCTTTCTAGTTGTGTTACTAAAGTACAAATTAAGTCACATGGGCACTGACCAGCCTCAACCATGCCATCGGCCAAAAAAAAAAAGAGATTTTGCCGTGTCTTTCTCCAAAATGGCTTTCAAGTCCTTTATTACCCAACAGAAGGGGCGCGAGTAGTGCTACACTTTAGTCCACCTAGTGGACAACACATACACTACAATTAGCATCCTAAAGGCCCCTTCACACATAGCTGGATTAGACACCGGAGGTCCCGGAATAAAATTTCTTTCAATCCAGGGCGGTCCGGGCAAAAAGTTGGAAATGTCAAATGAAATATTTGGCGGTGTGGACATAATGGCAAGACGGTGGCAACAAGGAGCAACATGGCCATTACACGGATGTATACGGTCACTACACTGATATGTACGGCTGAAACACGGCGGTGCACGGAGGTTCCCGGTGCACCAAGGAATGAGCCACGGTTGTTGCCGGAAGTAACACGACTGTCCCGGATGAGTGCGGAGTGAACCGTATGTTACACAGGGCCTTCACGGATATACCCGATCTTTACACGATCTTACTACGATCTTACTACGGAGTTAACCGGTTTTCACCCAGATCGCTCTGAAATTGGTATTTAAACTGGCTGCATTCCACTATCCATCATTCCACTTCGGACTACCATACTGCAAAGGTGTTGCTGCTACTACAGGAGAATTGGATATGTCTTTATCACACTACGACAGGGTGGAATTGGATGTGAAGTACCTGGATGTGCAAGTCCAGCCACTTACTGCTGCAAATTATATAATTCTGCAAGAAGAACAGAAACTGCAAGACGATGCAGTGAGGGCCACATCAACAACTGATGAAGATGACTTATTACAAAATGCTGGTGCTGCACGAAGAAGAAGAAGAAGGCGAATGTGGGTGCGACCTTGGCTTCTAAGAAGACCTCTTTATGGGAAGTATGCAAAACTGATGGCTGAATTGACTGCAGAAGATGTGGGTGGCTTCAAGAATTTCATGAGGATGGAGCCTGACTTACTTCATGAAGTTCTTGCCAGAGTGGGACCTAGGATTACAAAGCAGGATACCTATTGGAGGAGGGCCCTTGAACCTGGATTGAAACTGGCTATTACCTTGCACTACCTGGGTACGGGCAACAGCTACATGTCTCTGCAGTATGGATTTAGGGTAGCCTTCAATACCATTTCTATCTTTGTCATCCAAGTCTGCCAGGCCATCATACATGAGTACTCAGCAGAAGTGATGCATTGTCCTGTAACCCCCAGAAGCCTTGAAAGAAGTTGCCAATGGATTCTACAACAGATGGAACTTCCCCCACTGTGTCGGTGCCGTTGATGGGAAGCACGTTGCCATCAGATGTCCTGCGAAGTCTGGATCCCTGTTCTACAACTACAAGGGATTTTTCTCTATTGTCCTTCTGGCTGTATTTAATGCTGAATACAAGTTCCTCTATGTTGACATTGGTGCCAGTGGATCAGGCTCAGATGCTGGAGTGTTAAGTCAGACAGAATTGAAGGAAGTGCTAGAAAGTGGGAACATTGGATTACCTGAACCAGATAACCTGCCTAATGATGACCAACCAGTGCCTTACTTTATAGTTGGGGATGATGCCTTTGGACTGCAGACTTGGATGATGAAGCCTCTGCCTCACAGGAACATGACCATGGAAGACCGAATCTTCAACTACAGACTTTCTAGAGCTAGATGGGTGGTAGAGAATGCCTTTGGACTTTTGGCTGCCAGGTTCAGGTGTCTCCTCACAACAATGCCTCAAAGTCCTGACAGAGTGTGCACCATAACTCTTGCTTGCTGTGTGTTGCACAACCTACTGAGGCTCAAGTATCCAACTGCTCAAGTGAATGCTGTGGAGCAAGAAAATGCAGACATCCATAAGATCATCCCAGGTGCATGGAGGGAGAATGCCAATCTACCAGACATGGGAGATGTGTACAGAGGCAACACCAACAGAGCAACCAAGGAAATGCGGCAATACTTGGTCAACTACATCAACTCAGAAGCTGGGAGTGTACCATGGCAACAAGACAAGATTTGAAAACAACACGAATGATGTAAGTTTGAACATTTAATTATTACGAAACTTCAGATATCTGCAGCACACAAGTGCAAAAAATACACAGCATTTAATTATTGTCATGCAAACGTATGCAATACAGTTTACATGTAAAAAAAATAATACAATGAGCTGTAATTTTAAATGTATAGACTTGTTTTCAATAAAAGTTCATTGTTCGTTTGCAGGTGAACAGTACTCCGTTGTGGTAGTTGGAGGCGTAGGCACCAAAAAGGAGGAGTTATGGTCATCACCACCAACCATCCCCCCCACACTAGTGTTCAGCAAGTAGCTGGTCAGAGAAACATCCTGAGGCGTGCTACAATCAAGTGGTGACATGGAAGAACGACCGTGCGAAAGACCTGCAGTCAACCATGCCTGACTTATGATCATCGAAGATGTCGCAGGAGTGGGGATCGGTGCAGGCACAGATGAAGAAGGGGCAGACGACATGTGCACCTGGGGCGAAGGGCTGGACGCCGGAGCGAACATCTGGGCAGCAGGGCTGGAAGAATGAGTGAACATCTGGGCAGCAGGGCTGGAAGAATGAGCGAACATCTGCCAGCAGGGCTGGAAGAATGATGAGGGAACATCTGCGAGGAAGGGCCGGACGAACTGGCTGTAGTAGCAGGAGCAGGGAGGACGAACTGCTGCTGATGAGGGAGAGGAGGCACAAACGGATGATACTGCTGTTGCTGTTGCTGTTGCAGTTGTTGTTGCTGTTGCTGTTGGTCCTGCAACTGACGCCTGCTTGAATTGCATGAGGTGCTGCAACGCTTGGGCCTGGTAATCCGACCAAGTGTCCGTGTCCATCTGCATGACCTCGTGGTATATAATGTCTGTGAAAACCCTCTTGGACAAGCTGGCTGAGTCATTTGGCTGACTCAACTTGGTCTGCATATCCCGCTGAAGATCGGTGGCTTTTTCAATCAGCTGGAAATAGGAAAGAACACAACATTAAAGTAAGTCACATGGCAACTGCAACAGCATGTGCATTATTGACAATGCAATGAAAAAGACACATCACCATACAGTGAACACTGGAAGTGCCAAGAAACAAAGCTACCACTTTCTACTATGGAAAAGCTACAACTTTAAACTGCAAGATTACAATTACAACTTTAAACTGCAAGATTACAATTACAACTTTAAACTGCAAGATTACAATTACAACTTTAAACTGCAAGATTAAAATTACATTATCCTGATTATCACGACAACTAAAGCAGTATACTTACTTGAGTGACAGCTTGTGTAGCATATCCACCTCCACTACCTGCAAGGCTGGGTGCATCACAGTCATGATGATGACGAGGCTCGTGATGACGTCTGGACGTCTTCTTGCTTGGAGGAGGGGCCCCCTTCTTGCTCCTGCTGCTGCTGCTGCCCTTGTAAGGCCCACCCTTGGACCTGCTGGTATCTGAATCCCTCCCACCATCATCCGAAGTATCCACAATGACCTCAGCATCAGAAGTGTCATCATCCTCAGTGGTACCTCTGTTGCTGGTGGATGCGCTTTTGGCCGATAAGCTGTGGGAAAGCTGCCCACCTTTCTTCCTTTTCCCAGCATCAACCCTCTTGATGTGCCTTTCCAAGATCCAGTTGTCCCGGTCTGCGAGGATTCTGGCGGCCCCAACAGAAGGCTTCTTGCTGGGATCAGTAAGCTTCCCCACTGATGTCCACATGGAGTCAATCCACGTCTTCAGCTGCTGGGCTGTACAACACAGCTCCTTCGCCTTCTGGTCGATTATTCGCGATTTAATGTCTATCCGCTTGTATTGAGCAAGACGCCGGTTGTAGAGCATCTCCTGGGAACGGTACCAGTCAGCCACATCTTGTTCCTGGTCTTCTGTCAGGTACAGGGGTTCTTTCTTGTGCCTCTTCGCTTTTGCCACAGGTGGCGGTGGAGCTGCAGCAGCAGTTACTGCAGCTTCAGCAGGTACTTCAGTAGCAGGTACATGTGGCACAGGTAAATCCGGCATGCCTTGTGGACTTTGCAGTCTTGAAACCGTAGAGGTATTACTTCCTGCATCTTCTTCAACAGCAGGTGTATTTCTGCACCTGATGGCCTAATTAGGACAGGTACATGGCCAAATGTGCCACGAGCGATTTCCATGCCTTTATCCAAAAGCATTGAAAAAGCATGGTTTTTTTCTGATTCGTTTTCCATACGTTTATCCTTCTCATGGAAAACGCACGTGGCGCAGTTGGCCATGTAGGGAACATGGCAATAAGATGAAGGAGCGAAAATAAAACCCGGGTCCTGGTGGTTGGAAGCCCAGTGCGTTACCACTGAGCAAGGCCACCACTCCTGCGCAGTGTGCTAATGACAGCTGTATGCTCCCTAGGAAGTTGAGAAAGTTCAAGAAAGAACAGAGCCAGCCAAAGGTAAGTGTGATGCCTGTTTGGAGCAAATGCTGTACAAAATGAATACAACTATTTCATTGATTTTGACATCACTTCTCTGTCACCTCATCAATCAACCCTCGAGAGTGGCAATAACTTGCCTTAGAGTTAGAGGGCTATACTTTCAACATCAAACTTGGAGGTCATTTTAAAAGGTCAAATTGACTAAAAAACAGTATTTTTTCAAAAAATCACAAGAATACTCTAGCAGTGACCTTTTGGCTTGCAAATTTCTTCTTGACAAGGCATTGACATGTTCTTTACGGATCTATAATCAATTTTACCACAGCATGATCAATTGGTTTTTAAAAAAAAGTTTGAAGATAGAAAATAGATTTACTTGTATAAAACTAAAATGCCCAATATCAAGGGGAAATATTTACTTTAGGCAAAGAAATGCATTGCTGACCTCCCACAAATCACTTAAGAAATTTCAGTATCTGCTGTTATGTTTTATCTATGACCTATATTTCAAGGTCAAATTCAATGTCAAACATTTCACGATACTGAAATTTTATAAATAAATTCTTTATCTTTTCTAATATAGAAGAAATTAGTTATAATTTTTTTTCCCCAAGAGGGAACGCTTGGATTTTACCTTAAACCATTGGAGTATAAACAAAGAAAATGCATGCAAAAATTTGGGTCCGTAGGTCAAACGGTCAAGGTCACAGGCCTTGATATATAATGGGGAAAACAATTTTTGGAAAGCACATTCCAAGCCCTTTCATTAGGGTAGAGTATGATGTTCTGAACCTTATGGTTGCGGCATCAGTTAACCATGAATTATATGTGTATAACGTTTTCTTATACTGATTCTTACTGTTAAAATGAAAAGAAATTGAATAATTTTGTCGGCAATTTCAAGAAAAGATTACTCTTGTCTTGTCTTATCTCATCTTTTATATCTCATCTTGTTGTATCATATCTTATCTCATCTTATCTTGTCTTGTGTTATCTTATCTAATCTTATCTCGTCTTGTCATGTCTTATCTTATCTTATTTTATCTTATGAGACTATGCAAGGCGTTTTAGCAGCTAAAGGTTTGTTCCAGAGCAACCTTGTCTTAACTGATTTAAATTAATATCTATCATTTCTTTATTGGCATTTAATCGGACTACAACACAAATACCTCAAAACGTCTGTGAAGCACAGAAAATAGTACGAAAAGATTTGATGTATTGTTTTATTGCAGTTATAATTTTGATCAGAGAAAAACTATTGGACCATAAAAAATGAAAAAATATGCATAATTTAAAAATAAAAAAATTCAAAATATTGTCTTATTATAAATATAGTTAATATAAAATGAAAAATTTAACATGAACATGAATTTAAATTAACAAAAGGTTGGAGAGCCTGGTGGCCGAGCCAAAAAGCAGGCCTGACCGAAATGATCCCCCGGACTAAGTGCCCCCACTGGCAAAGCCACCACGAGGATCCCGATGTTGGTCCGGTCTGCCTTGTAGCAGGCCAAGTTTACGGATTTTTACGGCGCGCCAGTGACTTACACGACTTACGGGAGTTGAATCCACGCCAGAGGTCTTGCATCCTGTTCTCCAAGGCACGTCGGACCCAGGACCCAAGCTAGTGCAATGCCCAGTTGGACACCAGCCCAACAGGACCATACGGTGCAGACCTAACTCGACAGCTCAACCACCAGGTTTTTTTTGCGTTTAAACTAGTGTTTATAAATCTATACTATTGCAGTTATTTTTGTTGTTCTTGTTCTTGTTTGTTCTTGTTGTTCTTACTTCTTATGCAGTTATTGTCCCGTTGTTGATGTTGTTTACTGTTTCTGTTTACTTTGTTGTTGTTTACTTTTTCTATCTTCTTCTGTTGTTTACTTTTCCTGTGTTTACTTCTGTTGTTTACTTTTCCTGTGCTTACTTCTGTTGTTGTTTACTTTTTCTGTTTTTCTGTTGTTGTTTACTTTTTCTGTTTTTCTGTTGTTGTTTACTTTTTCTTTGTTTACTTAAATTGTTGTTGTTTACTTTTTCTCTTTTTCGGTTGTTGTTGTTTACTTTTTCTTTGTTTACTTTTGTTGTTGTTTACTTTTTCTGTCGTCTTCTGTTGTTGTTTGCTTTTTCCGTTTTTCTGTTGTTGTTGTTATCGTTGTTGTTGTTTACTTTTTCTGTTGTTGTTTAATTTGTTGTTATTTAGTTTCTGGAAAAAAAAAATAATATTTAAATTTTATTTGTATATAAATATGTATATTAAAAGCATGAATAAAATAGGCGTTCAAGTTCAAGTAATGTTCTTAAACTTTTAGACGTTTCGTAAGGCCCCATTTATCTGATCTCTTTTTCTTCTTCTTCTTTTCTTTTTTAATCCAGAATTGTGACAGGTCTGCTTGTCATGCAAGCAGTTCTCAAAATATTAAAAAAAAAAAAGAACAATTTAAGTCTCACCCAATGAAATGTGACTTCAGTATACATACATGTATGTTGTTGTTGTGTTGGATGGATTGGACTGCGCCCTTTCATGGGCGGCAAAAGACAGTTGTTTAAAATTTCCAAAATGAGGCTGAGTAAAGGAGCGCGATAAAAAAATAGTTCCGGCCTTAGCAACGAGCATTGTATTGTGCCGACGTTCACAGCTGAATTTCTGACATGATATAGTTCCAGATTTGTGTGTTATTTCTAAGACATCCAGGCATTTAATAATAAAGGGAGGTTCGACTTAATAATATGACCTATATTCAACAACAACACAGCCTATTTATTAGGCTTCACCTATTACGAGGCATAGGTGACTTAATTACATTCCCGCAAAATCTCGTAAAATTACACACAAATTGGCAAACAATTCATGGGTGGAGCCCTGGATGGCCTTGTCACATTGACCCAGTTTCAGTGGCCTTGACCTATTTTTCAAGGTTACAGAGCAGTTTAAAATTAAAATCCACAATTTAGTAGGCCTAATAATGTTGCTGTTGTCAAATGCTTTCATATCCGAGGTTATACATTAGTTTTGAAGAAAACCAGGAGACATAGAGCTGCCAAAAGTTGTGCAGTAGTTATCCAGGTCTGAAAGGAGTATTTTGGCAATTGTCAACCCGAGTTTTGACATAGGGAATTTTAAGTTTTCAAAATTCACCAAAAATGGGCGACATGTGGTTTTAGCTTATGACATGCTATATTAAAATCCCCCAAACATGTACCCAAAATCCCCTAAACAACTTAAATTTGACCTTTGAGGTCATTTTTCAAGGTCAAATAAACAGTATATTTTCAAAAATAAAAAATAAAATTCTCTACTAGTGACCTTTTGGCTTGCAAATTTCTTCTTGACAAGGCATTGACATGTACTTTTGGGATATATATAATCAATTTAACCACAGCATGATAAATAAAATATTAATATAGAAAATTGATTGACTGGTATAAAACTGATTAAAATGCCCAATATCAAGGGGAAATCTTCACTTTAGGCAAATGCAATGCATTGCTGACCCCCGCAAATCACTAATTAGCATTCAGAATCTGCTGTTATTTTATACCTATGACCTATATTTCAAGGTCAAATACAATGTCAAACATTTCACGAAAACAGAAATTAAAATTAAAAGAAATTGAATATTTTTTTTCGGCGTTTTCAAAAAAAAGATTACATGGCGTTGCCGGAACGTAAAAACATTATTTTGGTGTTGAAACAACGGGAAAATTGTCCTCTTTAAAACGTTGAAAAGATTTGCGGCTGCCGAATAACGATTTACTTTGGGAAGTATGCTCGTCCGTTCAGTGCTAGTGTGCACATGGAGAGGGAGAGCACATGGCTTTGTTGGTAAACAAAGTTGAGTATCCTGATATTTACCCCGGGGAAATTAGTGTGGTGGGGTTTTGGGGGGGGGGGGGGGGGGGGCTGATAGCAGGGTGGGTGGTTGCAAAAAAAATGGTAGAAAATTTGTGGCAGGGTTGCCCTTCGGCAAGAGGCTGGCGGTCAAGCTGTAATTGGTATTGGTGTGATGCTGCAGGACTGCGCTGGCCTTGCAATGGTAGCTGATGCGTTGTGATGGGCTTGGACTTGGCTGGTGCTGCAGTTTGGCATTGGAGATTACATTGTAGGAAAGGATAAACTACTGATTTCTTACATTTGGTTACATGCCAGGAGCATGGATCATTATACTGTGTTGTATATTGGATTGTCAATTGTGTGTACCAATCAAGCAAGTAAGCAAGCAAGCAGGTGGGGTGAAATGCACTGAATCATTGAATGTCATGTCATAAATTGCATTGCACTGAATTCAGGGGCAGATCCATGACAGGTCCTCCTCTATAGCTTCATCATGTGTAAAACATGTGTAAAACATGTGTAAAACATGTGTAACATCATGTGTAACATCATGTGTAACAATTTTGTATTGCGAAAGCACCCCCTGGCTGGGTCCCTCAGTGCCAGCCTGGATCCGCCCTCGAAAAATGAGTCGTCATGTCGTGCCAGCTAGCTCCCCAGCACCATCCAAAATGGCCGCCAGGTCCCGGTTAACATGTGGTGCATGGAGAAGTGGTAGATCTGCCGAACAGATTTTGGCCAGACCTGGTTTTCTCGCATCTCGAGGCAACCCTCTCCAATTAAAAAAATAAGGCCAGAAATAAATTAACATTGAGAAGTGTCGGATTTTCCTTGGGAGCACCCGGATTTTCTGTCATTTTTTTCTTGTTGTCAAGATAGCCGCCTGTTTGTCTGTCTCTCTTTCTGTTTCTTCTTTGAGCTTGTTGCTCTTCTCAGGCAGAAGTACGGCCAGGATGTTGATGCGCCAACTCCCCCGGCCGGCGATGGTGGCTCCGCAGAAAAGGTTGTCCATACCACGTCATTGCGGATGGCCGATTGCAAATGCCCTGGGATGGTCCCAGTCTTCTCGTTGTCACGGCAGCATTTCCAGCCAACTCCAAAACCTCAGCAGCCAAATATTCCATCATGACAGCCAAGTAGACTGGGGCACCGGCTCGGCACTGATCTGCAAGATTTAGGTACGACGTTGAGCGGGCAATCGTAACGTCGTGAAGAACACACGTTGCGTCACACCACATCGCTGAGATTGTTACAAAGAAGGGGTGCACTCGGATCTGCTGTGCTGTGTAGAAATCGGCAAGAAATCGACGAGTCCTGCCTGCGAAGACCTAGCGATGACAAATCAATGATAGGCCTTTCTCAAGGCCACCCTATTAAGTCCTCCCAAGAGAGCAGACCAATGACACGTCTTTTTGTGTACGACCTTTTAACCCCAAAAAAAAAATAAATAAAAAAGACCCTGGCCCATTATCACTCACTCTCTCCTAAGCAAAACAAGCCAAAAAATGACAGATGTGTTGTGTTGTTTCTGTAGATTTCAGGGGAGTTTATTTAAAGGAAAAGTTTTATTTTGCAAAAATACATTGACCTTCTGTAATTGGGGAGGTCATCTGGAATGAGGCTGCCCACTTTGAACGAATTTTGATGCCGTTTAAAACGCAGCATGCGACAGGAAGTCGGCTAGATTCCTGTGGGTGTCATGGTTGTGGTGGCGGCTTTGCTATCGCAGTCGACGTTCGGCGAAGTCTCCGGCGGTGGGACTTGCGCAATGGTAGCATGCTCGTCCAACCACTGGGTCCCGGGTTCAACAAATATAATGCCTTGCAAACAGTGTTATTTCTTTGACTTAATTTATCCTCATCAAGTTATACTTTCTGCAATCAGGATGCACACATTGCATAGTCTTGCCTTGCAGGTGAAGCCTTGAAACTGTTCCGCAGTTTCATTTATCTAGTTATAATTATAATTGCTATTAACAAGCTGTTCTTTCTTTTTTTTATGCAGGTGACACCTCAGCATGTTTACAATCATATGGAAATGAGTTTTTGTCAAAGTAAATGTTGATAACACCTGTAAGTGAGACAATACGTTTGACCCCAAGCTCAAAAACTTAGCATGGATCATATCATAACCACAAGCTTTGTTTAAGATGTTTTAGTTTTTTGTAAACCTCACTAACAGTTATATGTAAGAAACTACAGTTATCACCAGAAACACAATTCATACCTTTTTAGTAAAAAAAATCTGTTATCATTTGATTGTCCATGCATTCAACAATATCACTCTCAAATCATTTGCAATATTGACAAAATATTCATTAAGCATGGAACAAACATCTGATTGATTGGAGACTATAGTCTGTAATTTTCTTGTAGTGATATTTTAGTTTAAAATTTTTTCCTGACATGAAAGGTCGTACAGTTCTCCAAGACTTTGAGTTGGTTGTATTATTACATCTTTGATTACTTATGTTAATAACTTACAATTGTATTACCACATCACATCATCTGGATCATCGAACACTTTTCATACAAGGAATGGTGTCATTGACAGGTCTTTTGTGTATTGTGTATGACTAAAGTTTTTCATTTATCGATACTTTATATGACGTTTACCCATTTAGCTAGTTTAAAGGTTGGGTCACTTCCACACGATTTTGGTGTTCTGACTTGTCATTTTTAATGGGTTGCCCTTTTCTGCATTTCAGCTATGATAGCTTCATCAGTGGCGGCAACATCAGTAGCATCAAAGGCTTTTTGCAGTCATTTCTTCCAGCACAGAAAAAGATTTTAGTGAGTGGCTCAACACTGATAGAATCCTCTTGTAACTGACTGCGGATATCTTCAACTTTTCTCATGCTACTGACTGCAACTGACTTCACGACTGTCTTGAGCAGCTTTCCTTCATCACTGTCTCAGATGAGTGAGTCACCTATGAGTAATGACCGATTGTTTCGAAAAGTCTGCCTGGTTATGTAATTATGTCTTGCTTTAATCCTGCAAGTCTGCACCCCATCGAAGAAACTTCGTCATGCAGTCTTTTACTCTTTCATCATCACAATCAGGGAGACCCTGACCTGTGGGGTAAGGTTTTCCTGTATGTGACCTTCGACCTGAAATGTGCCTAACCAACAAGAAGACATGCTTTGCACCCCTCTCAGCAATTATATATTCAATTAATTGATTCTTATGGCAATTTCAAAATGTATACCAGCTCAAGTTATGCCATTTGGTCTTGAAAGGGGAACCAAGAATTTTTGAAATAAAATAAATAATGGTAAAAAATCGGATATATATATTTATTATTACTAATATTTATTATATATTTTCATTTATTTATCACTATATTCAGTATATATACTTATTTATTACTAATATTTATTATATATTTTCACTTATTTATCACTATATATATTCAATACTCCATTCATGTCATAATGACCGGTTGGATTTCCATTGACACATAGATATTCACTTTAAATAATCTCATTGTGTCATTGACATCTTAGGAGAAATTAAACAAAAATGTATTTGAATAAATTAAAAAAAAATCGAATACACATATTTTGTAATTTAAATGTTTCCGCTAAGTTGATCCTGTGTGGTTGGCCGCTGGACTACGAGTTCCCCCAACCGACATTTCCCACTTCCATCACTGGACCTTGGTCATAGATCTAAGTATCAACCTAAGATAATTTAACTTATTTTATATTAAATCATGAATTCATAATTCTAAAAACATGACAATGATATACATGCTTATAAAAAGAAACGATTGGTTCATGTGCATGTTGAAGGGAAAATTTGATTTTATGTCATTTAATTTTCGTGATTTTGCTCTTTTTATTTGAACAAAGAGCCCATTCATATGCACCTCTCACGGTTACAGGAGCATGTTTTAACATTGATACACTTTCCAAATAATTTGATATTTTTTCTAGAAATGTCATAAAAAGTGTGAATTTTGCAAAAAAAAAGTATTTGGCGGAGAACAGGCATATAAGGTTGAAATTCAAAGGCTAAAATTAAAAGCGTGAAATTATAAAAGTCAGCAGTTAATGTCATGACCACCACTAATGGCGCCTTTGCAAACTAAGACGCCTTCTAGTATATTGTGTAGAAACTAAGATGAATGGTCTGAGGGTCTGACGTATAGACTGTCCCATGAGTTTGTCTGGTCTTGTTTTATAAATGTTGATTAAACTGTTGACATTACAGTGATTCACAGACAATGTGTACATTGTGAGTGAATAGTATTTAATAACATCCAAGTTAGCTCCAGGTTAGTATGCTGTTGGCTCAACATCAGCTCCACACTGGCTAAACATCAGCTCTAACTGACGCGTTGGCACTATGTTGGCTCAGCATCAGCCAACTTTGTCGGGCCTGCTATGCCATGTCGGCTCAACATCCGCAGATGTTGTCTGGCGTGCTAGCACACTGATATTTGCCATGTCGGCTCGATGTCAGCTGAGCATCGGCAGCATCAGCCTGGAGTCAGTTGACTTCTTGTCATCATTAGTTTGACATCAGCCTGATGTGACATGTAATGTGAGAAAAACACGTTTTACAATAGAGTCTTTTTACTGAGCAGTCCTGAATTCAACAAGACATAATTCTTTCTTCTCCTCTTATAACTCATTTTGCTTTTAAGACATAGAAGATCATAACTAACCTATTGAATAAATACTACTTTCTCAGGGAAATAACCGATACCAACTGAATAAGATGTTAAATATACATTAAAATGCACTAAAGATACTGCTGTTTGGATGCACTTTGCTTCAGCCAATCACAGTCAAGGGCGGGAACTTTTTCAGCCAATAGAATTACAGTATTCTGTTTTAGCCACCTGGTGGAAATACAGAGAACCTTCCGTGAAAATCCACTATTTAGGATCCCTGTAATATCACCATGTTCATGTGGTACTGATACTGTGACTTTTTGGCCTGTAGCTCTTAATTTTGGGTTTTAGACTTTCGGTAGTGTATAGCCCATCTGGTTATTAGCGTTTTTGACCAGACCCCTATGTGATTTCTCTCGATGCTAAAACTAGGTCAATTACTGCGCCTGCTGAATTTAACGTAGCGGTGAACAAAATAGTTCTTTAAATCTCGCCGAATTTGGCGTTATTTAGGGTTGTAAAGCATGGATTGCCGCCATTTTGGACTCTAAATGCTTGAAAACTTATCCACTTGGTCAAATTCCTTTCTACCAGTGGCAGTCCGCGTAGGAGACTGCCCCTGTACTATGCAGGTCGAATCACAATCATTCCGGTTTAGTGGCAGGCTCATTAACGAGATATATATATCACAGTCGTTGCATAGATGCATGGAGTGGTACATTTAAGTGACACAGACAATGAAAATTGCTAAGTCGATCTTATGAGAAGGAGAATGAAGTTGAGCTGGTTTCATGATTAGTAGATGCGGGTGCCACCGAGTTGTAATGTAGGGCACAAAGGGCTGAGGGCACAAAGGGCTGAGGGCACAAAGGGCTGAGGGCACAAAGGGCTGAGGTTAGTGTGCGAAATGCAACATTGCTGTTTGATGGTGCTGACAGGGAAATGTCGGCAAAACTATTTCAAAAGAATGGAAAATGATAACAACTATCGATGTGGCCTTGGCTCAAAATAAGTGGGTGATTGAATGAAACAACATAAACTCACAAATGTTTTGCTTAAAATTAAATTGTTAGTTTATGCAATACATAAAGACATATGCCAATAATTGATTACCTTTGAGGAAAACTAATGCGTATTTGGTTTGGGCATAAAAGTTGTTTATGAGATATCAATCAATGTGCAGTATAGAAAACCTGGCCGCATAAGGTTAACCCAAAATTGTCAGAATCGAAGTCAATACCTTGGTAACGAACTGATTGGATTGGTATTATCTCTATTCACTCTAGTAACTGCATCTTCACTACAATGGCATTTCAACTGCTGAAAGCCAAAGATCAAGAAAATATAAACACCTTGAAGGACATTCAGAAAAACAAATGGATACCAAAATATGTCCAATCCTGTGAGACCAGACAGAAAGCCAAGCAGGTAGGTGATTCCTGTCAGCATGAAAATGCCCATGTATGTTCGAAAAATCAGCTTTCGTTTTACTTGAAGAATAAGATTATTGTCACGATAAGTCTTAAACAAAGCCAATGCACAGCGCACCATGAAAATGCTGTTTACTGCAACTAAAAAAGCAATGGGTCCAGCAAAGGTGCACAACAGTGTGTATTTTGTGGTGTTTGATATCCAGCAGTGATATTCATCACCATAATCAAACAAACGAATTTCCAGCAAATCACATGTCAAGCACGGCACAATTACCACAAGAGGCGTCAGACAAGCATATGCCATGTAATAGTGAAGATCAGTTGTCTGGTGTTGGTGACCTTGAAAGAAACTTATGTCAGTGAATGTTTTAAACATCCTATAGGCCATAGTGTTGAGCAGGGTGAAGGTGGTCAGCCAAAGATAATGGAGTACAACGGCAACAGCTTTGCAAAAGTAAGGGTAAGGTGTAAAGTCATCATTAGTTTGCAGTAATAGTTGTGCTGAAGTAAGCACAGTGATATAGTTTATCATTATTTTCCCTGGAATGGTCTGAAGTTTTTTTTTACACAAGTATATGAATAGAGTTGTAACAAGGCAGATAATGGACAGGGAAGTACCTACTACTGTAATCACGCTGAGCGGCGACAGTAACTTAGTGTAACACACCAACGCAGCGCCATCATCCAATACAACATACTGTGAAAAACTTGCAATTTGTCCTGACTTCTTCACTATTAAAGATTCTCCTTTGATATAATAGTCATGTTTTGGAATTTGAATTTTGTGACAGACTTGAATATCCATGTAGCAAGCATTGAATACTCCATTTATGCCCTTAAGTTTTGATGCCTCGATTCTCCAGTTCACTTCATCTGGAACAAAGATATATCCATGCATTTCATCGATGAATGCAAAAATGTTTGTCTTCCACATTTTGGTCAATTTTCTGAGATGAACTTCATAGAGTGATGCATGTTTGGAAGCACAGCGCTGATAATTTTTATTAAGCACTGACCTCAAATCTGTGTAGATATAGGGACTTCCTTTTTTTGTGACCTCCTCAACTAAAGTCAAAATGTCATGAAAAGAAGCTGTAGTACTGGACCATAAACAAATTTCTGTCTTGTTTAATTCCAAAGATGGTGAATTAAGGCAAAATTTCATGATATCAATAAGACGTTTACTTCGAATTTGCCTGAAGATGACCGGATATCATAAAACATAGTTCCTTCACTGTCACTAGCTCCAACATGACTTTGCAATTCCAATGTACTTTTTATGGTAAGGCACTTTGCCCCAAAACTTATTTGATGGGATGGACACAAATTTCTTAATGCTTCTTTTTGACATTGTTTATCTGCCACCTTGCACAATTCTCTAGCAGTATGTGTTACACTTCTGGCAGTTCCATCTGTGTTCATAAGAACTTCAAACGACACCATGGAACTTAGATAGGTGTCCATCCTCTTGAAAATACAATATTTCATTTTATCATCAGTCAATATGCCAAAGTTAGTCTCAGCACACAAATCATTCATGCGAACATCGGTGCCCACTCTTATCAAAGAGTAATACGTTTTGCACATAGCATATGAAATAATATTATGACTATGGTTCATCGTAAAGGATGAAGCTGTTAAAATTCTTACCCCTGGGATGCAGAAATTGTGGCGCAGTATTTCTGAGTCTGTGTAGGCTCCAGTTTTATCATTAACATTATGCATTTCAAAACAGGACCGCTTCAAATTGGCTGCCATTACGTCTAAACCCTTTCGATAAAACACACTAATCAAATTACTTTCAACTATTTCTGGACAAATATAAGTTACATTTATTGGATAAAGTGTGTCAATATTCAAATCAATTCCATTGCATGCTGCACAGTGATGATTGCGAAATATTGCACTCTTGTCTTTCTTAAAAAGCACAACTAACTTTTTTCTCTCCGATTTACAAAGTTGTATTTCTTTCATCTGTGCCTTTGTTGTATTGCTTAACAGACAGTTTGAGATTATTTTAATAAACTTGTGCATTGATAAATGGACGCAATTTTCATTCTCCTGAAGTGGGTGCACCTTGTTGAGATTCACTGTTTGAAGTGCAAACCGAACTATGTAATCAGCAGGGCTTAGCGGTATATGGCTGAACTGTTTCAATTCATATTTCCTAACAACGACCTTCTTAATTTTACGAACTTCTTGGTGACAATATATGGGAAAATCAAAACAACAGTCTCCATATTCAACACAAGCCGCATCACAGGCACACTCGGTTAGTAAATGTCCATTTTCGAATTGGTTTAATCCACATAAAAGCTTGCAGCTTCTGTAATTACAATACAACCAAGTTAAATTGAATCGTATTGAAGTCATTCTTCTTAACAAAGCAGGGCTGTATGTAGCATTCAAACCAAGAAAATTCCCATGATTTTGTGTGTCTGGTTCTGAAACAAGGAAAGCAGTGTTAATATGTGCCATTTATTCTAAACCATAACATAATCTTGGGACTCCAATTTATTTTGATGCAGGCCTGGATTACTTAAAGAATTGAAATGTAATGCAGATTTGCCAGATGTGGAAAGCCTCTGGTGTCGATTTATTGCCTACAAAATTGTTATTATTAAATATTTTTTGTTTATACAATCTTTCGTAAAAAAATGCGTGGATGACCAATTGACCATGGTCAAGGACACATGAATGGGTCTCATCTTTCAAAATTATCAGAGCACGACATGCACATGTTGATATGTACACAGAAGATGGATCACAAGTGTTATCTCATTTAGAGATAATATGTATATGTCTATATTGCTTTTATATATAAAGTACCAAAAAATAAAGAATTGTGCTAATTTGCCTGGTATAATTCCTTTCAATTATTTACAAGGATAATTGCTACAAGTTTAATCATGGTTTAATTATCAGTTGACACACAAGGACAATTTTGGAGTCAATTTGTGTTACATTGTTTAATAATCAGTTGACAAAAGGTTAGTTTATTTTAATTGTATTACACTTTAATAGGTCACATTACTTTGTTATGCAAAATTCCATGGTTTAAATGTAAAGGTATTATAATATATTCCTATTAATATACATCTTGATTTATCAAAGGCCTTTGATACACTGGACCATGAAGTACTTTTATACAAACTACAATATTATGGTTTAAAACAGACTTTGAAGCTATTAAACAATTATCTAACAAACAGGACACAGTATGTAGTTGTTGATGATGTAATGTCTGCCAAGTTACCATCAACGATTACTTTTCTTTTAAGGTTGGTGTCCCTCAGGGATCCATACTAGGCCCCCTGCTTTTCATTATCTATACAAATGATTTGGTAAATGCAACCTCAGCCTTTCAGCCAATTGCTTATGCTGACGATACAACTCGTTGCATCACTAAATACTTTTCATTCCTGATAGAATAACTGAGATAAATATAAATGATGAGTTGGTCAGTAAACAACTGGTTGAGTAGCGGCTAACAAGCTTTCCATTAATAAAACGAAAACCAAGGGCATGATCTTCCACACCCACAACGAAGAGTTTATTATCCCAATTTACAGATAGAAAATAGCACCATACAATTTGTTGAGGAATTTAACTTTTTAGGTATCATTGTAGATAAAAACTTAAATTGGAGACCCCATTGTGATAATAACTAAAAAGTTGTCTAAAACTATAGGTGTTATGAATCGTTTGAAAAATATGGTGTCTCTTTATACTCTACTTCACATATATAATTCTTTGATTCTATCACGTTTGACCTATGGTGTCTTACTGTGGGGTTGGAAGTGTCAAAGTGTATTTGGTTTACATAAGAAAGCTGTGAGGATTCTTACAAATAGTATTACAATAGTCACACAAATGGACTTTTTAAGTCTCTGAAATTACCTAAATTCCATGACATTTGTGCACTGCATCACCTTAAATTCTGTTATAAACGTATAAATCACATTCTTCCGAAATATTTTATTGATCTTCTGTCATTATTACCAACTGAGCATCATAATTATGAAGCAAGACAAGTACATAGATTTAGATTGCCATTAGTTAATCATGAATTTGCCAAGCAAAGTATTAAGTATAGGTACATAAATGATTTAAATAACATGTCTGTCAACTATAAGGCAAAACTACATACACAAAGTCAAGACAGTTTTAAGAGGAATATTAAAATTAGTATAATTGCAACATATAATGAACGTTGTGATATTCCTAATTGTTATATTTTTTCAAGGAATAAATCAGTAATAATACATGTATATATATATATTAAAGCATTTAAATCCTTACGATTGGTGATGTGCCGTTTCAATACTTATGCATAGCATATATCGAAGTTTCATTAAAGAGATTATCACAACTATTTGCAATAAATTATAAACCATATTAACCACTAATATAATGTTAAATTAGATAATGCTACATAGTCAACGAATATCACATTGGATAACTGGATAAATAAGATTTCCAAACTCACAAAGCTGTGGCATGTATGTCATCACATTGCCATGACCTGACAAAGAGTAAAAATTAACAATGACAGAAGTGAACGCTATTGACGAAGCCATGGATGTACAAAGCCATGGATTGATTGCAATGAAGTAATGATGAGTAAGTATATAAAACTATTTGGTAGAATTATTTATGATTAATTACAAGAACAAAATTGTCAGCCATATTAAAATTTCATATATGCATAATCACAAGACATGTGAAGAAATACTTGTATGTACATTTAATTATCACACAATGATTGATACATTTTTAACTAAATATAGAAAAATAACTATAATGAAGGACTACAAAATATTAACATACCTTAAAACAAACTAACAAAACGGGAGGGAGACTCCTCAACATTGGCCTTCAATGGCTGTCAGCAAGATGGAAATGAACTATTACAACCGGTAAAAGTATGTTAATCCACTAATCCTTTGTCATGCATCACTGAAGAAAGGCAAGGGATGACACCTGGTGCACAAGATACATTGAAATGAAGATGCCTAGTGGCAACAATATAAACTATCATTACTCATGTACATGGTGACCTTAGCCTACATATAAATAACAGAAACTCGAACTGTTACACTCCCCAATGTTGAATTGTTTACACTCAATTCGAGATATTCTTTAGAAACATAAATACACAATTTAAATACAGAATACCAAATACATGCTCACCAATAATCAAGGATATGAATCAACATGATTTAAGTGCAATATCAAATACATAACAATAAACGAAGTCATTGACTGGATAATTTTACAAGAATACAGTGCAGTTTTCTGTACTAGTGACCTTCAATTTGCATTCAAACAAAACAGTTCAACTGCAATGTGTAGCATGGTGCTGAAGGAAGTAACATCGTACTACTCAGAGAAAGGAGGCACACCATTCTGTACTCTCTTGGATGCTTCTAAGGCCTTTGATAGGCTTCGTTTTAATAGACTTTTTGAGATTTTAGAACAGAGAGGCCTGCACCCACTTGCAATGCGCTTGTTATTATGCCTGTATCAGAATCAAACAACACGAACCTGTTGGTTATCGGAATACTCTGAATACTTTAATACTTCCAATGGAATAAGGCAAGGGGGCGTGGCCAGTCCAGTGTTGTTCACTCTTTATATGGATGTGTTAATCCAAAGATTGGAAGCCCAGAAAGTGGGATGCTCTGTAGGACATGAATATTTTGGCGTATTATGCTATGCAGATGATGTCACTTTGATTGCTCCAACTGCTAGTGCCCTTCAAAAGATGGTTTTGACTTGTGAGGAATTTGGCAGAGACTATGATGTACTATACAACCCCAACAAGTCTGTATGCATTCAGCTAGGTGGTCCACAAATTTCTCCACACCCTGATGTTAAACTCAATGGACAGAGCCTAAAATGGAGTGATTCTGTCAAGCATTTAGGGAACATGATAAATGCTCACAATAATGATAGAGATGACATCAAACGAAAAAAAGGGTGATTTTATTGCCAGAACTAACAGTATTCTTGCAAATTTTAGATCAGTTAGTAGACAGGCAAAAATTAAACTCTTTAAAAGCAAATGCTGTGTGTTCTATGGATCCCAAACATGGAGTCTCAACAGTAAATGGGTCAATGAACTTGAAGTCTGTTGGAGGAAAGCTGTGCGACGGCTGCTGGACTTACCAAACACAACAAGATCAGTGTTGTTGCCAAATTTGTTAAAGTGTGACAATCTAAAGGTGCAACTAAGTTACCGGTTTCTAAAGCTGATGAAAACTGTGTCTGCAAGCAGCAATAGAAAGACAAAATGGATCACTATGAATAGATCAAAAACAGGCACTGTCCAACAAAACATAGAGTATCTGTTACAAACATGGAATATCACCAGTGAAAAGATCATTTACGGTGAAGCAAGATTAAAAACTGATCTCTCAGTACAATCTGAGCATCAGAAGAGAGCTGCAGCAATCATAGACTTTTTAGATATGATGATCGATAGTAAAGATGAAGATATAGGCAATATAGATTTTATTTTAACATATCTTTGTACTTATTAAATTTACTATTATATTATAATTAAATTCTTATTTGCATGTATTATATATTACAATTTCAATTATGTACTCTGTACCTGGTGTGTACGAAATAAAATAATATATATATAACACATCAAGTCAAGGTAACAATTTATGAAACACATTCAAGAAGAACAAGCTCAGTCACTGGCCTAACCAGGACTGTAGATTTCGTTTTAACTTTGACTGACCTGACGAGACCATCAGAGCTAGCGAAAGTTTCAATCACTAGGGCCATAGGCCAAAGACACCTCGGAGTATTTTCGCCAACAAGCAACACAAGATCACCTACAGTGATATTTTTCTGAACTTTAAACCATTTCGACCTCCTTTGCAACTTGGGAATATAGAGTCAAAGCCATTTCTTCCAGAATTCATCCACAAGATGCTGGACAAATCGCCATGACCTTTTGTAGACATCTCCAGCATGAAATGCGCCAGGAGACATGGAGTGACCACTACCTAACATGAGAAAATGATTTGGGGTCAGAGCTGCATCGTCTCTGAGATCATCACTTACCTTCGTGAGAGGTCGCCCGTGGCAAAATTTTCAACCTCACAAAAGACTGCAACATTTCATCTGACATCCTGCAATTATTGCTGGGAAACAGTCCAGCAAGAACCTTTCTAACGGTTCTTATCAGTCTTTCCCACACTCCTCCCATGTGGGAAGCAGTTGGGGGGTTAAATTTCCACTCTATTTCTCTCTTGAGACACTCGCAATGTATCTTATTAACGTCAAGTTCTTTGAAACTTCTCTTGAGCTCCGAAGAAGCGCCCACAAAATTGGTACCATTGTCACAGAAAATTTGGTCAGGTGTTCCTCTCCTAGAGATGAAACGCCTCAAAGCACATATATGAAGCTATTAGTGTCAAGACCACATAATACTTCGAGGTGGACAGCTCTGATGGACATACATGTAAATAAGCAGCCATACCTCTTGACTTCGGACCTGCCTCGCCTCGCGATGAAAGGCCTGAAGCAGTCCATGCCGGTGTCCGTAAAGGGGGCCTTGTAAGGCTCTAGCCTCACGGAAGGAAGGTCTGACATGAGCTGTGTGTTAGCCTTGCTGAATAGCTTCTTGCACACAACACAATGTCGAGCGACATTCTTGAGAAGTACTCTGATCTTGGTAATCCAATACCTTTTTCTGATGACCCAAATGGGCCACACAATGGTAGTCACTGGCAATGGAGCGTGCCACAGGATGACCATGGGGGACAATGCATTGCAGGGTGTATACACCATGGACATTGGCATGCCTTAATCTGCCTCCAACTGTAAGCAAACCATCAGAATTAATTGGGGACAACATCCTGATAGAACTGTCCTTATTTAGGGACTTGTTCTCCATTAACAGATTATACTCTCTAAAGTAACTCTGATGCTGGACTTATTTAAGCACGGACAGCTCTGAGACCTGGAGTTCAGCCACAGCGAGGTTGGGACTGAATTGCTTGCTGCCCTGCAAAAACCCTTTAAACCTTAACAGCCAAGACACTGCCCTCTTTAACCTGTGCCAAGAAGAAAAATGCTGCAGCAGCTTGTCTACAGCATTAACAGATTGTGCAGCAGAAGCTTGTACAAAGGCTTCATTATGCACCTTAGGATCGCCATCATGAAGCTCAAGATCCTGCTAATGAATATCCCACCCACATTTTGGGGTTCTGAGAAACCTGGGGCCTAAGAACCATCTGTCAGCATCAAAAGACTCTAAAACTTGACTCCTGGTGACTAAGTCTGCAGGGTTTTCATTCCCGGAAATGTGGAACCACTGAGAGGGATCGGTCAATTCCCTTATCACACTCACCCTGTTCCCTACAAACACATGAAAACGACTTTTGTCGCTACAGACGTAGCACAATACAATTTGACTATCCACCCAAAAGTAAGAAGGACCTAGAACAATATCAAGATGCTCCCGAAGAAACCTATCAAGTTTGGCGGATAACACTGCAGCTTGCAATTCCAAGCGTGGAATTGTCGTAACCTTGTTGGGGCAACTTTGCATTTGCTCAAGAGTAGCACAGTAAATATTTTACCAAACCTATTGTGACATCTAATATAAGAGCATGCACCATATGCGTGAAGACTGCTATCACTGAAATGAAGTAGTTCAATCATTGCATCATCAAACATAGACGGTTTGATGCACCTTTGGATTCGAAAACCATGTAATTTTCTAATGGTGGAAATCCACATATTCCACAGCTGCTCAAGTTCAGGGGGTACAATGGCTTTCCATGGAAGCTTTAACCTGGTTGCTTCTTGAAAAAGCAACTTTCCACTTAATAAGAATGGACTAACTAGACCGAGTGGGTCGAAACAAGATGCGACCACACTGATCATGCGTTTCCTCGTTACAGGACCATCAACCGGAATGTTGACGTCAAAATAAAATTCATCATCATCTACATCCCATCTAATGCCCAGAACTTTGCTGTTAGAATGAGAATCAAGCTCTCTAGCTTCCTTTGCCCTTTCACAAACAGTTATGTTTGACTGCAACAGACGATCATTAACTGCAAATTTTGTCAAACAAAAACCAGCTGTTTTCAATACAGATTGTGTTTCTGTAAGCACCTTACTGGCTTCTTCAGGACTCCTAACTGACTTAAGGCAGTCATCTACATCGAAACTACAATTAATACAATCAGGATCAACACCTGTCTGAAACAGCGCGTCTCAATGCATAGGTTGTACTGCTTGCACACCATATGCCACCAAAAACATGCCCAGTCATGCGATAGTGTGACACATTGCCTGCATCGTCATACCATAGGAATCGCAAAACATCTCTGTCTTACCTAGAGACCTTAACCTGGTAGTACACATCAGCCTCCACATCACCTTGAATAGCAAACTCGTGCTCGAGAAACCTAACCAATACTTCCAATAACTTGTTTTTGAGATCTGCGCCACGAAAACACTTGTCGTTAAGCGATTCTCCACAATACTTAGCAGCACAATCATACACCAAACGCAGCTTGTCTGGCTTCTTGTCTGAAAATGACTGCGTGGTGTGGAAGATACCACACATTGCTACCATTGTGTATCTCATGAACGGGGACAGCTTCAGCATAACCACAGTCAAGTAGCTTACGGACTTCTCCATCGTACCTTGTCATGAGATCACGTTTGTTAAGATTAGTTTTGAGATTCTTCAATCTTGACATGGCTGGTATGAGATTGTTGGGAAATTCTACATCAGGTTTTAAAGGAATAGGCAACTCATAGTGACCATCAACAAATCTACAGCTTTTGTCCCAAAGTTCGACGACAGCTTTGTCTTCGTAGGACCAGGACAACTTTGACTCAGTTAGACCATCGTTTTCTATTTTCCACAAAGATTCTACCTTCTGGTCAAGAGAGCCTGTACTGATGAACTGAGACACTACACTGCGACTCGCAATGCTATCACCCCTGCCGGGGCCATTTACTGCCCAGCCAAATAATTTCCTACAGGCAAAAAGTTCCCTTTTGTTTCCTTGCCTAACTTCTAAAGGGATAAGGGCCTCTGCATTGTCTTGACCTAGAAGCAAATTGATATCCTGACTAACTGCAACTAGCTGTAATCCTTGAAAATGAGGATATGCACCTGGCTCAGGACATGTAGACTTGAAAGGGATACAATCCACCACATACACATTCGAAACTTCAAGTTCCTCACGCCCATCTAAGGAGGACAAAGACAAGCTGATAACAGAGGATTATGCATTCTCTGAATTACCCAGGGTATTCAGAGAATAACTGACTGGTGTACCTTGAATTTCAAGTTTATTTAGAAGTGACTGTGTACAAAACTACTAGTTGAAGCCGTATCAAGAAGTGAGCATGTCTGATATTTGTTATTTACATTGACAGCCACAATGGGCATGTAAACATTTGGATTCACATTACAATTGGCATTGAGAAGTGTAACATTTGAGGATTCTCTGGTTGCACTGGCTACTCTACGGGGATTGCTAATGTGGATAAACTTTGTGTGACGTTTGCCACACCCAGGAACCGAACATACTCTAGGATTTCTACAATTAGCTGTTGTGTGATTAGACAGGAGACAATTTTCACAGAGTTTATGTGTATGCACCACTTGCAATCTGTCTGTAGGCTTCATTTCTTTGAACCTCTGGCAATAAAACAGGCGATGGTGATCATTACACAGGAAACACTTGTCCTTTGACATCTCGCTTGTACCAGCGATGAAAGCACTAGCTTTCTTGCTCTTAACATTATCTCAACTGCCACTGAACGAGTTACCATACACAGGATCTGTTGTCTCTGCAGTCTGATCTATAACAAACTCTACCAATTCAGTAAATGTGGGATATCTTTCCCTTTTCTTCTTTGTCTCCATGGCCTGTTTCTTCCACCTATTTCTCAAATAGGGCTGTGTAACCTACTAACAACTTGAACAATGTAGGTCTGACTTTCAAGCTCATTTATTTTACCCAATTGTTGAAGAACCATGCTACAATTTGTTAACTCATCACAGAAAGATTGCAGCTCTTCAGCTGTCCTAACAGGCTTGCCATCCCTAATGTTAGAGATAAGCCTCTCAGTTACCAGGTAGGTGTTACCGAAGCTATCATGCAAAAGTTCACGAGCCCGCTTATAACCAGCTTCCTCAGACATCAATACACATGAACGAATGGCCTCATGGGCCTTACCAGAGGTATACTGAAGCAATCTCGTCAATTTGACCTTATCTGGCTTGGTAGACCTACCAACAGTCTCATTGAATGTAGCAATAAACGAATGATATAGCAGAGGGTCACCATTGAATTTGATGAGCTCAACTTTAGGAATAATGAGCGCACTAATCAGTTCTTTGACCTCTGCGGAGCCTGCTACATCTTTGTTTTCAATCACAGCATTGGACTTCATCCCACCTTTACATTCATTCAAACACTTTATATAATTCTCTTGTACCTCAGCGAAGTATTTCTCACTCTCCTCAATCTGCAGTTTTTCACGGAATGTCTCATGATACCCATCATGGGCTGTAGTAAAATTGTTGAACTTGTCTTTCAACGGCTGTATTTGTATGTTGAACTTGTCTTTCAACGGCTGTATTTCCGTCTGGACCTGTTGAACCTGGTCTTCCGCCATCAATTGATGTAGCTTGTTAATCTGGTGGGTGACACCTCAACATTAGCCTTCAATGGCGGTCAGCAAGATGGAAATGAACTATTACAACAGGTAAAAGTCTGTTAATCCACTAATCCTTTGTCATGCATCACTGAAGAAAGGCAAGGGCTGACACCTGGTGCACAAGATACATTGAAATGAAGACGCCTAGTGGCAACAATATAAACTATCATTACTCATATACATGGTGACCTTAGCCTACATATAAATAACAGAAACTCGAACTGTTACAAGAGTCATTATATTCATAACATACCTTTTGTATATGTCATCATTGATGAGGAGCACTCTTTATATTTTTGTTTTGTAAAATTTGAAATAGTTAAGAATACATTTTATGAATCTTTAATCCCTGTAGGTGGCCCCACGATAGCAAAGGGATACCTTCTTAGTGGGGTCTCCTCACATTATGTACAAAATATTTTGAAAATTAAATTTATAATATATGTTTTATGAATGTGAAATAAAATGAATGAATCTGAATCTGTATGGCTTTAACCCATACTGTAACTAGTTTGTAAATTGATACTGATCAACAAAACTTGGGTTTCCGATCATTTAGTTATTGATATAATCATATTGATTTGCAGAGAAGTTACCAGTAGTTAACCTTTTGTATGCTGTGGAGGGTTAGGGATATTCTTTGTGTCCCAACAGGTTTTTGTAAGTTTTCATATTGTATACCTTTTGCTATTTATATAATTTATGTCATTTATATGTTGGTAATTGCTTTTTTATGCCAGTCATAGTCAGCTTATAGTAATAGCCTGCCTGTTGCGTGAATAAATGTGGCTCAAAACTCTTCCGAGTGTCCGTCCTTTCTTTCCCTTTCTGCATGCAATAACAAGTATAATATCAAATATCATTAGTTATTCTGATAGTTGGTCCTAATATGACCTCATTTTGCTGTTTTCTTGACTTGAACATGAATTCACTATGAACTTGGATATCTGGTTTATTTGAAGCTTTAACGAAACGCATTAATTTAATTTGCAAAAAAACTATGTTATAAAGGCACACTTGTAATTTTACAGTCACCATCTTTGTAATTATTAAACATTACCCCATGGGTAGGGTTTACTTGCCTCTGTATAGACACAAAGTACAAGGCACCTCCAATTTAGCATCTCATATGATCGACATCCAGCTGAAATGTAGCTCAGGAGGAGCAGACTGATAGGACATTGTCATTCTGTGAGTACAAGTACAGCTTTCTCTCAAATAAATAAAGGTGCCTTGCACTGGGTGTCTATGCTGAAGCAAGTAAAATATCCCCATCCATGGGATAAATGACTATCATCTCAGTAGCATTGAGAAATTGAAACATGTTGTGACTTACTTTGCGGCAGTGTTCTTTGAGGCAGATGGAGGATTAACAAAATCCTTACTTTTGTACTTTGTCGGAAGATCAGCATCTTTGCAGTAGTATAAACTGGTGTGGTGCTCCAGTCTGCAATACTCCTAGCAATTCCCATATCATTAAACATGACACTATTCTTTTTCACTTGAATGATTAGATGAAATGGTGACAGGAGAAATGGAATTCACATAACATGTGAATTGTTTTTCTTTTTTTGTGTGAAAATAATATGAACAAATACATGCGGCCTTTTGATACTTTTTGATTCCTGAAAATTCTATTAAGAAATTGACAGCATCATCTTAAAATGGTATAATGGAAAATAAGTCAGCGTAAGATTTTAGTATTTGAAGAACAAGATATATGTCATGCCTGAGATTCAGATACATCAATTATGGCCGGGTTCCACTATATACCCTACTTTCAGGGAAGTGCAGCTGTCGATGTCATGAGTATTTCTGGACATTGAGGATGTCACTGATTCTAAAAATAGGGGTTTCTCCTAGTATATGCAGTAATTGCAGTATTTGTGGTGCTGGCTATTGTTAAAGTCATTGGTCTGAATCTCTGAAACAAGTCTGATACTGGTATATTTTTAAACAAATTTAAGAAATTCGAGGACAGCTAGAGTACGAATACAGCTTTCTGTCAATGTGCTGAACAAGAAGAAAAACTTGAGCACTTCACCTGCTTTGTTCCTCGCTCATAGAAGTAGCCATGGTCTAACCAAAATATCATATCCCCAGAGAAAGTCTTTTTCTTTTTTTTTTCTTTTTTTCATAGAAAAGCTTAAAGAAAGACTTGACAAGGACGTGCTAATCCCACCAATGCCACCAATGCTAACGCCGATCAAGGGATGACAATACCCTCACCTGTTGGACAGACAGACTAAAAAGTAGTTCTGACAGGCCATATAAAGTGCCCATCAGCAAAGTTGCGGCTGATGGCAATGTTGCAGGCATTAATAATGACATCAAAGAGAAGATCTAAAACATTCAGATAGAGAAGGTGGTGCCAAGTGACACACTTATCATACTTGTCATTGGTCTGCACCCGTCACACGTGGTCATAAATCAATTATTACTTTAAATGTGAAGAATCAGAAGTTTGTGAACCAAGATGAGCTCAGGAAGATGAAGGGTTGCTGAGGTATGGTTATGTTGGAAATTTCTTAATTTCATCTGAAAACAGTATAACTTATAACTTTTTGATTGGTTGACCCAAATTGGATCATATTTGGACCACTAAATGTTCTTGGCCAGATCAACTGGTATCATCAAGGCGATTGACCTTGCATGAACGTCAAAGAAGGTTAATGAGGAAAACCTCATTTCTCTTTTGGCTGGTTCATAAGCTCATCAGATGGGAATGGTATAAAAATATGCTGTATATGAGATTAATGCAAAATTGTCAAATTGAAGATAAATTATCTCCCTACCATGGAATTGTTCTTATTGGAGTTGTGTCTCTATTCACACAATGGATACCAAAATATGTCCAATCCTGTGAGACCAGGCAAAAAGTCAAGCAGCCATGTGATTCCTGTCAGCATGAAAATGCCCATGTATGTTCGAAAAATCTGCTTTCATTTTACTTGAAGAATAAGATTACTGTGTCGATAGTCTTAAACAAAGCCAATGCTCACCGCACGATGTTCACTGCAACTAAAACACCAACAGGGCCAGCAAAGGTGCACAACAGTATTATTATGTGGTGTTTGATATCCAGCAGTGATATTCATCACCATACTCAAACAAACGAATTTCCCGCAAATCACATGTCAAGCATATGCCATGTAAAGGGGCATTCACACTGTCACGTATAATACCTACGTATGACTAAGGACCTGAAAAATCTGCTGTAGGTGCTCACTCGTAGCTCTTTTAATCCCATATAAAGTTTTTCCACGAGCATACGTGAGGTAGTCGTAGTTTGCTTGGCGGATGTCAATCGCTCGCCAAACATTCATCAAATGCTTGCCAAACGTCCGTCGCCAAGCATACATGAGGCATACATGAGGCATAGGTGAGTCGCTCGTAGATCACTCATGCAAGTGGTTCAAGAGTGAATGAGGTAGGGGCTATGGATGGGCTACGGATGAGCAAGGATGGTCAAGGATGGCCAAGGATGGCCACGAATATACGTAAAACGTACATAGAACGCACGTAGAATGTACGTAGAACATACGTAGAACGTACGTAGAACGTATGCTGAATGATCGCCGACTGACCCCCGAGTGAGTTATGTAACTAAAATAAACAATTTTCTCGTAGAACATCTGCCAAAGTTTTAAACATGTTTAAAACTTTTCGCCCGCTCCACGTATGCTCTTGAGTGGTCAAGCAAACCCAGAGCGCTCTATAAATTAGCACGAATATACGTAAAACGTTCGGCCAGTGAATAACATATGGACAAGAATGAGAAAGATAGTCAGCCAAAGATAATGGAATGCAGCGGCAACAGTTTTGAAAAAGTAAGGGGTAAGGTGTATAGTAATGGCATTCGTCAGGGAGGAATTGCCTCCCCTATCCTCTTCTGCTGCTACATGGACATGCTGATAAGTAGACTAAGAGACAAAGGCATAGGCTGTTGGATAGGAGAACATTTTTGTGCATCTGTGGTTTATGCGGACGACCTCACACTTCTAAGTCCAACAGCTGAGGGATTACAAATGTTAATTAGTGAATGTGAGGATTATGGGACAGAATTTGGCATGACATACAACCCCACAAAGTCAGCATGCACATTATTTAGCCGTAGGAAAAAGCCCAGGGCGGATATGTGGTTGAATGGTAATTCCCTTGCCTGGCATAAAGACGTAAAGCATTTGGGGAATTATCTCTCCAGTAATTTAAGTGAACAGAAGGAAGTTTCTGCAAAAAAGAGTGACTTAATAGGAAGAGTTAACACTCTGGTTGGAAATGCCCCAAAAATTATTGATCGCAGGATTATAATGTCGATCTTCAGCAGCCAGTGCTGTCACTTTTATGGGGTTCAGACATGGAGGCTACGAGATGGTCATCTCAAGGATTTTATGACATTGTGGAACCGATGTACCCGGCGCCTTTGCCGATTACCTCCAAAGACTCATTGTAGATTCCTTCCTCACATAGCCGAGATGAAGAGCCCTCATGACAAAATCTGTGAGATGTTTCTTGGGATTTATGACCGCATGAGAAAGAGTGACAACATTTTTGTCAAATTCATTGCAACCAAAGGTACAGCAAATATACAGACAATTATAGGTGACAATTTGAACTATATACAGAACTATTACCACTTAAATGGGGTCGTTGATGTTTGCAAGTTGAATTCCTGCAAGTGCTCCTCAGAAGATTTTGCCATGATTGAGGCTATCAAAGACATTATAGACAATAGAGAACAATTTACACCTGATGAACTTTAACAATTTTTACATTTTCTTTCTCATTCATAATTTATATGTAAAAAATCTAAAATAATTTACCTCACCATGTCTGTACACCTTTATGTGTGTGTAATAAAAGATATATATATATATAGTCATCATTAGTTTGCATTAATAGGTTTGTTAAAGTAAGTGCTTTGATGTAGTTTATCATATTTTCCCTGGATCTGTCTTAAGTTTTTTGCACAAATATATTAAGTTTTAGCAAGAAAAGTAATGGACACGGAAGTATTTGGGTTTGTAATACTTTTCTAGATTATCTATGCATTTGTATTTGGGTTTGAAATACTTTTCTAGATTATCGATGCATTTGTATTTGGGTTTGTAATACTTTTCTAGATTATCGATGCATTTGTATTTGGGTTTGTAATACTTTACTAGATTATCAATGCATTTGTATTTGGGTTTGTAAAACTTTACTAGATTATCAAGTGCGTTTGTTAAATTTCAAGTGAGTTGAATTTGTTTCTGTCCATGAGGAGCAGATAGCCTAGTTGTAGAGCGCCGGACTCTCAATCCCAAGGGACTGGTTTCGAGCCTCACAACCACCCAGTAGAGGAAAGCTTCAGAAGGAAGTTCCAAAGCATGGCACCTCTAAGGCATGTGTATGGCTGTATACTCCCAATGAATCGGAGTTAAGAGGCCAGGGGAGCTGCTGTATACCACTTAATGAGTATTGCGGCTCTTAAACAAAGTTAACTATACTTTGTTAAAATCCAACCTCCTGGTTGCCATTAAAGGCCATGTGTCCCTATATGCATTATTCTGTGCTTCTTGCTTGGATGGAAGAAAATAACTGTAATTTTGAGTACGAAGCAATTACTTAAATTGCAGCAGTGTTGCTTGAGGCATTTGAAGGATTAACAAAATCAACATCTTTGCACTCTAGTGCTCACGGCTAGTTCTAAAGCTATTGCATAATTAAATATGTTTTTCCTCCATTTGAAATGGAATTCAGGAATCAAGTAAAAATGTATTGACATGTTGCGGCAGATATTTGTCAAAAATGAAATGAAATTCACTTTAGGTAATCTATTAAAATATGAATTATCATACCACTTTTTGTAAACCTATGTTTTATAGTAGTATTTCATACCCCCACAGAACCAATGTGTCTTATCAAAAATATCCATTACAGAAATTGACTGCCTAGTAACAGAGTTATACACAAATGGTCCAAAATAATAAGAAATCAGATGTATATCAAGTAATCTATTAAAAAAATTTGAAAAGAAATGCGATTCACTTCAGGTAATCTGTGAAAAGCATAGGCGAATCCAGGAGGGGTGTCCAGGGGGTCCAGACCCCCCCCCCCCCCTCCCGTTTCATGCCCAGATTTAAGCGGCCACCAGACCCCCGGCGGCAATGGCTTTGGCCCTTCGGGCCTCGCACCGGCGTGGACCCCCTCCTTTCGAGATTTCTGGATCCGCCCCTGAAAAGTTTCATTATACTTTTTGTGATAATACAATATGACTAATGAAAGAAATCCATTACAGAAATTGACTGTATCATTTAAAATTATACAAATGGTTTTGTGGAATTAAGTAGTGAAATAATTTAATGGGACCAAATGAAATATGCCCTTATATTGACCATTTAATGAAATAGTTTATAGTTTATGTTTTGTCTGATTGAAAAACACTTTCAAAATGGGAGCTCTTTAAATTCGAACTTCTTCGATCTGCATTACAAATGCAATTCTGTTCCAATTGTTCACAGAAATCAACAACTCCAAAAATACCTAACTCACAAGTTCGCTGTTTGTTAAAAAAAACTCCATATCTTTCAGAATAAATAATAATCAATGACCATAACATGGTGGAACTTTGTGTATAGTAATTGATGTTTTTGTTACAACCAAGGCAGGCACGCAATTATTGACAAAAGTTGAGTAACGACCAACTGGTCAATAGTATTAGACCTTTCACGTGTGATGCCATTAAAGAACAATCAATTACAACAAGATGACATAAAGCAAGAGCTGGGCCATCAGAACAATACATTTGGCCACTTCACTGAAGAGGGATGTTCACGCTGGTCATCATTTTCCCAATTCTTGGACTCGTCTCAGGCGGTATGTATAGTATCCTTCCAGAATATAAGCAAAAGACGAAAATATGATGATAATTTGTAGCTGCTAACAGCTATGCAAAGATGTTTTAAGGTGTATGTAAAAACTAAAGATATTTTAGGTGTATATTTGGAGTGATAATAAAACTACCACAATACCTTTTTTTTTTTACGTCATCAAATATTTTGAAGGTAGAGACCAAAAACAAAAAACCGGAAACCATATAGATATATGATATGATAGAAATAACATGAAGGCTCACACATTATATTTTCGTCAAATTAAAATAAATTTTAGGATGGCCATATTTTCTGCATGTTTTTTTATCACTGCATGACCGAGCCACCACCAGTAAGCTTGACATTTGGTTGAATTCACTGAACGAGTGTTTGTCGAAAGTCTATCTTTTAATATTTATTATGCCTAAACCTTTTTAATACCATCACCCTTGATAATTTTGGTTTATCAGCTGGGTGGTTTAGTTGTAAGACGCTTGCCTGCTCCTCTGAAGGACACAGGTTCAATCTCGGGTCCGAGCACCCTTCATGAGCAACATCCCAGCTGGATGTCATTCGGATGAGACGTTAAATTGGTGGTCCCTTGTCTTCAGTGCCTATGCTGAGACAAGTAAAAGATTATGGGGTAAATGTGTAAGATGGGTGGACTCTTCCTCTCTCTAACCTCATCAATCAACCCTCGATAACAGCAATGATTAACTTGCCTTAGAGGGCTGCACTTTCCACATCTATCTATCTTTATATCATGACTGCTTTGAGAAAGGGTATACCCTGCTGCTAATATAAGCCAAAAGATCATTCCATGCAATCCTGCAACATTGTTGCACCAGCACAGCTAAAAACAAAGGGTTTCAAATTACCCGAATCTGCATTTTATTTATTTAATAAGACTATAAATTGATGGCCTAAAGATAGTTTAATAGGTTTTTTAAGCCAAAAACACTTTCAAAGATGGTGTAAAAAATTGCTATGGATGTGTTAAAGTTTGACCGTCACTATCACCACAAGAAATTTACAGAAGTGGTAGTTTTTACAATTTTCGAGCAACTTTGCTTGTCGTTTTCTTCTCTTTTTGTGGTTTTGGTCCCTGAAATTGAAAATTTTGGGTAAATCTACCCTGTTTGACTTTTAATGGATGTTACCTAAAAATCTGACATTATGAAATTAATCGAAACGGCAAGATAATGAAAATATGAGGGACAGGGAATGATTGTTGGGTCTTTATTTCAATAAGTATTAGTCATTTCATAAACCTATGCAATTTTAATTGACTTTGTCATTGTATATATATATATCAATCAATATACATCAATGAAGGACTGGACGTTATCTTTGACAATTTGACAAAAACAACTTTTTCGAAGTAACATCCATGTTAGATAAGCAGTTATTCTCAAGTAACTAAGGTACCAGACTTCAATATTTGTCTCACCTAATTCTTAAGTGGGAAGTCTGTGAAATTGTGCAATTTATGAAAGATAAGTAACATCAACAACACCAAAATATAATGTGTCAAATCTAATATTACACTTGAAAATATTAAATTTCTTAGTTTTGTACAGTATTATTTTTAAATGATGTCAAAAATCAAAGGGGTTTCGAATTTATTTGTTATTTAACATTAAATGTTTAACTGGTGTTCAGTCGAAAAACAAAATGGCCTCATGGGTTTGCAGATTTTTCCCATTTTTGGTCCCTTTTGTTTTTTTAACTAAATGGACTTGAAATGACCTGGATTTATCTTTAATATCTCTTGAAGACACAATCTTGCACTTTTTTCACATAGATCGCGCTTTGACTATCATGCTCTGTGGTATTAGGATATTATATTTTCTTAAGGCACAAGGTCCGAGTCTCACTTTAATTTCTACTTGTGCCCTATGTGTTTTTTATTTCTAATAAAGACATGGTCTTTTCATAAAGATATAGGAGAGGGTTTGGAAATATATCAACCTGTATGTAGTCTAGTTTGCATATGCAGCCTGAAGATCATGTGCTTCTTTGCTGACACCGACTCTACTGAAATATATATATATATATTGCTGAAATATGCCACACGATCTTTCTTTGAGTAAAATAATTATATTCGGACAGTCCTTATGTTTACAAGTATTCCATATTTCATTTATATTCCACAAGCTTTATTAATTAATTTATTTTATTTTTGTATGTAAGTTGGACACAATTTTGGTCAATAAACTAATATGATTCATCAAAAAGCTTAAAATGTGCGGAACATCCACTTTCCCACTTTCCTGTTTGCATTATTGAAATGTTATAGGCTTCAAAGACAAAATATTTCCCTTCAGGATTCTGATTCATTTACCGATACCAAAAACAAAAGTTTTATTTCATCAGAAAAATAGATATATGACATGCTTTCTGGTTTTCAAAACATGAGATTACAGCCAATTTCATAGACTTGAAACCCAATCTCAGAGACTTGGAAGCTAAACTCCAGGGGACGCCATGTGAAGTTGTGAACCCATGACTCCCATTGGTTAAGGCTGAGCCCTGGATTTATGAAATTGGCTGTTATAACACAAGGAGTCAGGTTAATACCAACACTACTTTTAACTGTTGGGAGGGTGGCCCAGAACAACACCTCGTGAGCCTGAAAAGACTTTTATGTGATACAATGTACTGTGATATGTGTAACAGTGAAGAATATTCCTGCTTTAGGGAGTAAATTTGTGCATATTGAGTCATCAGTGACATGTATGCTATATGATGACTCATGATAGGCAGCAGGTCTGAAGATGTGTTATAACCATTATATAGGCCATGTGATGATGAGCCATCATCTTGATGTGATTGCAATTATGAGTCATCTAGTTAATATGGGACACATAGGAACATGACTCATCATGCCCACTTTTAAGTTCCCAAAAAATCAAAAGTCTTAAATATATCACTGTTACAGAGAGGATGCATGGCAAAGCGTTCCATATAGCATCTTGGGATGGTCTGATACTTTTTATTTGTTGTGTCTGTTTCACTCTCACGACATTTACGATTGTTGGTCTTGGTTGTCAAGTAAATGTATTGAAGGAGTTGGTAAGTGAAAGACGAATACTATTCACATGCACAGCCATTTATTGATTACATGCAATGATAATTTGCATCTCATTAAATATAGATTAATCAAACTTTTCTGGGTTAAACGCATCGATTCAGTTCTTTGAAGAGGAAGGGAGACTTGTTGGCATCAATGGTTCATTTTGCTCAATGCACTTTGGCATATTGTAGTTACATGACATTGCATTAAAAAAAATACTCTTACAATTGTCCATTCCTTATTGATGAATTTGTGATAGTAAATTTCTACCATTGAGCATTATGAAAAGAAAATTACATGCTATTCAATGGCTTCCAGGCTGCGCTTTTCATATCTGTCAATCAAATGCAATGAAATGCGGAATTATACTTCCTGTCAGCTACTATTTTTTTAGGTATGAGCATATATTTCATTTTCTGTCTTTAAGTTTTGGACACTACCTTCAAAATATTAATAGCCTACAAACTAAATCAACATCAATATCAAACTCTCTAAATTGCAATTAAAGGGAAAAATAATTTCTGAATGCTTGGGTACCACTATGAGACGAGCTGATGTCCTGCCACGTGTGACTGATCAGTCTGCCCCCCCCCCCCCCCCAACTCAGCTGCCCCCCCCCCCTCCCCAACTCAGTTGACCTGGAGCATTCCAAATGATAATTGGAAAGCAGCAATTATTCTGATTGATTTTCTGTTAGATATATTGACAAAAGAGAATTTGTTTGATAATTGGTAACAGTGGAATTTTGTAGCCTACTCCTAAGATTGCAATATCAAATGCATTGTGCCTTTTATTATTACATTTCAGTGGATTGGTGGTGTCAAGTGGGCAAGGCTAACCATGGTTCCTCTCTGTCTGGCCAAACTGTTGCAAATTTGGACGAATGCAAGAACCTCTGTCCTACAAATCTCAACTGCAGATCCGTTATGTTAAGGTTGTCTAACAACTACTGTTATTTGATGCCTTACAACTGGCAAAACCATGATGAGTATGATATTGACAGTGGTATCCATCTTTGTGAGATAGGTACGACAAATTATGACAAATCATATGGAAAACCTGAAATGTAGAGCATTTATTTATTTGATTGCTATATTTGGCTTGTTTTTCCAGTTACTCCTGGAAGGTGCAATGTCACTCAAGACTTGTGTCCATCCTCACAGCAGTGCTGGGACAAACCCTTTGGAGAATATTCTTGTGGTAAAATATCTTCATTGAATCTTCTTTAAGTACATTATTGCATGAGACATATTTTCAATATATAGGCAACATACTTATCGCACATTGTATGCTATATTAATATTTACACTAAAATGTTGCCAACAAATGAGGGAGGGGGGGGGGGGGAGGGGGACTTGGTGTATTATTTGAAAACTGCAACATGTTTGTAAAAGTTTAACTGCACTATTAAAAAAAAGTTCTAAGAGGTTCTGTATGGAATTCCTATATGACACTAAAGGTTCTTGAAGGATCTCAATGGTTCTATATGGCAGCATGAACACCTTGCTTTGCAAAACAATTCATCATGATGCTCAACTTTGGAATACGTATATAGTTTACTATATAAACAGTCCATCAGTATGCACGAATTATGATAATAGAATAACAAGAAAAAGATAATATTTTTAAAACTGCCAACATATCTATATATCTACTGGACAGTATTGATGAGAGTAAGACATAAAAAGTGATCTGATCTAAATTATTCGAGGAAAGAATCAAGTTTTTCATTTATGCTTCAGCGGAATGGTGGTGTCAAGTGGGCAAGGCTAACCATGGTTCCTCTCTGTCTGGCCAAACTGTTGCAAATTTGGACGAATGCAAGAACCTCTGTCCCACAAATCTCAACTGCAGATCCGTTATGTTAAGGTTGTCTGACAACTACTGTTATTTGATGCCTTACAACTGGCAAAACCATGATGAGTATGATATTGACAGTGGTATCCATCTTTGTGAGAAAGGTAAATGATATTGTTATTCACTAACACTCAATGTGTGTATATATACCATTTCTGGATTAAGTTGTTTAGGTTTCTTTACATAATGACATATTCTGATAAGGTTGAAAAGGGAAGCTAGATCAAATAACACTGTACAGATCTTGCCAGTTTAATGCACCAAATAATTAATGATCACCACTCATGAACTACTATTTCGGAGTTATTGTTGGCTTGAAATAATAAATTTGTTATTAATTCCTATAATTCCATGGTCCAGTTGTGCATATATAAATCACATCTACTGTGTTCACATCTACTTCCAGTCACTCCAGGGAGATGCAATGTTACCCAAAACCTGTGTCCATCAGACGAGAAATGTGTTGACAAGCCCTTTGGAGAATATGCCTGCGGTACACCATCTTGTATATTCCATGTGTCTATCTGTTAAAACATACAAGGTTTAATTAGTTTATTACCCGCTGTAGGGGCACCGTACACCACCAGCAGGGCCTGAGACATATTGCTGTGATGAGAACCAGTGACATTAAAGATCCTTAGACTTGAAATTCGAGAAAACCTAGCTTTGGGAAAGAAAACCGCTTACTTCACTCAAAAGCATAATAAAGAATGGAAGGGGCAACTAGTTTGATATCACCATAGATGAATAAGATATCACCATCACACAATACTAACCATTCTTTCATTATTCTCCAGAAAAACCTTGCCTTTGCCTGAATGATGAAAGGTGTGTGGGAACTGAGACTGGATTCAAATGCAGGTGTCCCCCATGGAAGACTGAGAATAGATGTGAAGCAGGTATTTCAAATGAAATTAAAGAAAAATGAAACTGAAAATTTAAAACGAAATTGTTTTCATCATACTAATGTTTGTTACCTACTGAAAAAAAGTGGCACTATTATAGTAATGAGCAACTGCTAGGTGTTGTAAATTTACCACCCGAATAGGTGCAGAATCCGGTCCCCTGGGGGCTCATGAGAAGGGTGGGTGGTATGACTCCCACTAATTGGTTGGGGTTGTTGACTAAGGGTGGTCTACACTTCAGGTGGTCACAGGGAATAGTTATATGATCCTAGTATGCAACTACCCTTCCTTCTAGCACTTGGCTAGCGGACAATGCTCTTTAGCTCAACTGCTGGAGGTGTTGTACAGTTGACTCAGTTGACAACCATTTAAATGCCAATTGTGGTTTTATTGTTGCAGACACTGATGTCACCGCATCAAGATTTGTCACTAAGCATTTGGATCTCAGTTCCTTAACTGTCCACCAGATGACCAACTACAGCTCTTCCTTCTGCAGAGAGTCCTACTGCTCCCAGCTATGTATTTCAATGGATTCATGCTATGGATATCAGTTTTTCGATGAAAATGCAGACTGCAAATGTCGCTTGATTAATGTCAGTATCTACATGAAGCCGACTGACCCCCTGGCACTGGCTGTGAAGTTACTACAGTGAACATATGTTTAACAAAGGCAACTTCATCACTCTGTCATATATAGTGTTTTACATTGATACCCTAAAAATCACATGCAGATAGATTAATCTATATAAAATAACTCGTACACAGAAGTGTCCATGCACACGTTAAGCTTTTTGTTGAAATTTATCATAGTAGGTTCTTATTGAATTTGAGAATTATTAATTTGGCAAATGTTGTGATATATACAGCAATAAATAGTAGAAAGAGAAACTTATTCATTCATCAAAATAAGAATGCAAGAAAAACCAACCTTTATGGAGTAATTTGAGGTTTATAATGCAGCGGAGTTTTGGACCATGGGTCCAAAACTCTGCTGGATTCAAACTTGCTGCGGCTGCTGAGTCAACTGCCAACTGGGTCAAGTTGACCAGGTTGTGTACTACTATGAATTTGTGATAAACATGTATTTTAAGAGCATTTAAGGGACTCAACATGGATAGACAAATATGTTACAATAATGTAAAGAACAGATAAAGGTGTTGGGAGATTAAAATACCAAGGAAAACTTTGCTACTGGAATTTGAGGTCAGTGGTATGAATAGCTTGGGATGAAATAGCAGCATAGCACAGTAACAGTAACACGTGCGTTTTCCATGAGATGGATAAACGCATGGAAAACGCATGGTTTTTAGCTAATTATAATGAGGCAAAAACCATGGGTTTTCCATGCGTTTATTCAAACACATGGAAAACGCACATGGCACAATTGGCCATGTACCATTGGGTTTATTCATCTTATTGAGGCAGGATGATGACATGTAGGGGTCTACAAGGGTAAAATTCGACAAAATCGACAGTGCGATATGATATCTCCTTAAATACTGACAGGCGAAAGTTTTGATTTTCTTAGTTAATTCGTATTTAGGTAAAAAGTGACATGAGACATTAGATTTTCTCTTAAAATGCAACATGGGATATTGCTTCCTATTTTTGGGACCCATGTAGACCTCTACATGGGGTAGGCAATCTAGCTATAGAAGACAAATATGCAAATGCCCAGCCAACTCCCCACAAGGAATACTGGCCCTCACAAGGAATACTGGCCCTCACAAGAAATACCGGCCCTCACAAGGAATACTGGCCCTCACAAGGAATACTGGCCTTTTAAATTACTATACATATGTACCACCCATTCATGCCATGTTTTTCCAAGTAACATTGTTTCAAATCTTGTGAAGGCAAAAGTTTGGTAACACTTGCTTCAGTCAGTAGCATCATTCTAAAAATGGTGAATCAAACATTATTCCTTGAAGAAAAAAAACGAAACCATCCATGATCTGCATTTGGCAATAAAAATAACTTTACATTTTTGTTTTATTCATAAATATATTTACAGCAGATTAATCAACAAATTGCAGTTGCAAGCTGATCTCATTCATGGTATAAAACACATTCATACAATTATCACAAGCTTATTCACTGAAAAAGACAACAGTCGCACATGCTTATACACCAAAATTGTATACTGATTGTAAAATGTCTCAGTGACAAACAATCTGTTTCCAGCAATATACATGTTGCACACATGTAATGGTTTTCACCACCAGATGAGGCAAATCTCATTTACAAGCCATAAAACTGGTCCCTGGTCTTCTAATCTCTAAAATCTCGTAATTTGTATTCTGACTCAGTAACAAACAAACTATGTTCCTAGAAATATAAATTTTTGCACACATCTTTTCATTTTGCCACCAGATGAGAAACATCTTATTTACAAGCAATGAAATTGGTCCCTGATCTTCTTATCTCTAAAATGATTTTAAAATGTCTCAGTGACAAACAATCTGACACATAATCTGTATTCCTAGTAATATAAACTTTTGCACACATCTACTCATTTTACCACCAGATAAGGCAAATCTCATTTACAAGCCATAAAATTGGTCCCTGATCTTCTAATCTCTAAAATCTCATAGTTTATGTACAGGGTATATACACACTCGCAGCAAATCTATAACATAACCTCTTGTTAGGCAGAGACAGTGTAACACTTAAAACTATGAAAAAATGAAGCTCCCATAACCCCAATGAAATATGTTCACATCTCAAAAACAACAAGAATAGATTGTCAAATATAACACATAGTATTACAAATAGCCATGTTAAATCGAAATGACCAGGAGATCTAAAATTACATTTTTCATCCACATTAACATGTTTTTTTGATGTCAGTGAATAAAGCAATTCAGCAAAATCTGCCACGTAAACAAATTGAGACATTAAAATATCTTAAAAGGATAACACATGATGTAGATTGTCTGCAAGCAAGAGTTACAAAAACGAAAGACTAAATATTGAAGTGTAAACCACAAATAGAGCAGAACACTTCTGTGTACAGAAAAAAACCTTCTAAAATAACATTAAGCAGGACAGAAAAATCATTCTGCATAATTGTGTGATGTATAAATGCATGATTACAACATCATGTGAAAGTAAGCAGCAAAACAAATACTATTTGTGAAATGCAAGTATCACTAATTATGACCTAAGTGAACTATTCTACTTATGACTAAATCTACATCTCAGATTCCTTGGGCCTGGCCCTCGGAGGTCGGCTGTCAAATTCACTGCTCATGCTACGATTCAGTTTGTCTTGCGATAGAGCAGGTCTGGGTGGTTTGGTGCCCCTTCCTTGGGGACGACTTGGTTCCCCAAGTGGGTCTTCATAATTATAGCCAGAGTTACTGTAGTTATGGGGACTATTGCTTGGATTGTTGTAGTTATATCTACTCCCTACATAGGTGGAAGCCATACTGAGCTCATCGTCATCATACTGTGGCTTTTTGGGAGTACTGTAACTGTAATCCATACTCCTGTCATTCAAAGGAGGTCGGCGAGGTTTGTTGTAACTCCTGTTTTGAGGCTTCTGGTAGCTGCGATCGAGACTTCTTTCATCAGCATAAGCGCCTCCCCTAGCGAGACTATCGAGCATAGGCCGTGTGCTGATATGCGTAATCTCATTTTCTAGCTGGTTATTTGAGAAATTGTCATGGAGGTCACTGTCTAAGTAACTAGAAGAATCTTGAAGTAGTTTTGGATTGGAATAGGATCTGTCAAGGTAAGAGTGAGGTGTGCTGGGGCGTCTGCTCTCTAAAGGCAACTTATCGAAACTGTCTGTATTTGACTCTCCGAGAGTGATGCCAGATAAATCCAGAAAGTGAGCATCACCTTTACCTCCAGCAAGTTGGGGTCTTCTTCGTTTCTTCATGGAACCACCCATAGTGCTTGCTGGTACAGGGGTGTGACCCATGCCGGCAACAGAGTGGCTGCTCATGCTTTTGTCCATGGCAGTTCTTGACAATATCGTTTGCTTGCTTGCGCGTAGAGATGCTCTCAAGGAATTGCGCCTGTCCAGCCTCTTCTCGGTACGTTGACGAGATTTCAAACAGGCAAATCCAATGATGATAAAAACAATGAACAGGACTCCGCCCACTACACCAAGAGCAATGATGATTGGTCTCCAATAGGTTACTGGCATTGCATATGGGTCTGAAAAGACAGATGATAAATGGAAAATTAGTCAGAAAGTTCTCTTATTCTATCAGTTGTAAAACATGATGCAGGACAATCAACCCTGTAATGTATTTTTAATAGGCATCACCATGGTGAGCTTCAAGTTGTAATGCATAGAACTTTGTGAGATCATAACATTGTATACAAAATATTTCCTACCTCTCTCACAAACAGCAGGAAGTAGCTGGTTGCAGTCTTTCTGTTCCACAACACGGTAGTTGACAAGTGACATGCACTTGGAAGCATAATTGTAGTCCTTGAATACCCACACTTTCCAGTGCTCGTCATAATTGAACTGTTGTGATATTACTATCTCTCCAACAAAAACTTCAGTTGCTCTTTCTTTCAAGCCAGCTAGAGTGCCATGTATTCTCTGCAAAATCACAATTTAAATTAGTAAACCTTCAATGTAAATTCAACTTTCAAAGAGAGAAGTAACATCGTAAATTTAAATTATCAACATTTTTCCAAGTTGCGATACTAAACCCTAATCAACACTCACCCCACATTGTTTTTTGGCTTCATGGTAAGGCATGGCTCCACCAAGATAAAGAAAACACTTGTTAAGTCTGTCATACAGTCTCCATCCTGGTTTGCAACGACCTGCATATTAAAAATGAAATTGCAGTCTCGAATATGAGGCCATTTCCCAGAAATATACTTCCCATTAATTTTCATACTGTAAAATAGGCTTACTTGATAAGATTAAAAATGAATTTGTTTTGATAATCATCATACCTTGCACAACTCCTGGAATACTGGTATTAGAGGTGTAGAAATTTTTGAAATTGACTTCAATAAGGTTATCATCATCTTTCCTGTCCCATATTCTGCCAGCGACGAAGTACTCACTCGGAGATCCCCACCAATTTCTCTCTGCTTCAACCGGAGGATAGCGGTCTCCCAGTTCAGGAGTACTGAAAACAATTAGTTTTAAGGTTTTACCACTTTTTTCACTGATGTCAGCAGTTGTTAACTGTATTGAAGACTTTCCATTTGGAACCTGAAGGTTGTGAGGAAAAATTAGGTTGAGTTATATGATACCCTCTTGATTTTCATGTAGTCAAAACAATAATAACTTTTGGAAGTAGTAACATTCTTGTAACTTTAGAACAGGTTAAAAGTCCCACAGCATGCTTTGGATTTTGGGGAAGTCTCTTGTGATCTGCCAGTCACAGGCTGGTCATATTTCTGCCATAACTGTGAAAAGTCAACTTAAGTTGCAAAAATGCCTGTAAGATGTCTCATTGTTACCACGCAAGCAATATAAGTTAGCACAAATTTTGTTGCAAAGATGTGAGCGCTTGCTGTAATATTCTAAAATTATATCTTACATAACCCAATGTAGTTTGGTCATATAGGTCTACAGGTTGTTACAGATAGGCAGGAATTAATTTTCCTTATGTAGGCTAGTTTATGTTTCCTCTAGTAAATTCCAAGTTATATGCACTCAGTTTCAATTAGCAAAAACAGCACCTCGGTTGAACCTCATTGGTTACGGTATTGCACAGAGTTGTTTGAAATAGATGCCACAAATGTATATTGGCTCATTCTCAAATAATGATATTTTGTTTGGAGTCAGTCTTGTCAGTTTATCATGTGACATCTTACCCTTGTCTAGGGTAAGATGTTACAGTTGACTTGACCTTATTAAATTATGAAGTGCTGGCAAATTATCCTCCATTTCAGAAGTAAACTTGCTGATTGGCTAGATAGACAGAACATTTATTAGCCAATGTATAATATGCAATAGAATGCATTTTGCTGCTGAGCTCATTAAAACAATGAAGAAAAAATAAAAATAAAATATGGTGTATATATAAAAACATGCGTATAAATAAATAGTTGCTAAAATAATGAGAGCTCTTGGCTCAGTGCCATTTTTTGTTATAGTCATTTAAAAGTTGCAACCAAAACCATATTTCCTGTTTATTCGTCTTAACTTACTCAGATCGGTTGAATGTCACCATCTCAAATACGTTTCGCCAGTTCAAGATGAAGTTGTCCTCAAACCTGGATTTTGCGCTACCCAAGAATATCGTTGTATGGTTCCCACCGATTGCAAGATTGTCGTAGATGGAGTTGCCAAGGTAGTTTTGGGCAATAGAAACCTGTAAAATTATACGGTACCATATATATATAGCACATGTCACACACACTAGAATGTTTCCTTTCAAGATCAGTAATTATCAAACAAACCTTCTCAGGAACTGTAGCATTAATAGTCGTTCGGCCAACATTGTTAATCAAGATATTTCTTGAGAAATTCAGGTAAACATTGAACATGCCAATGTTATTTCTGAAATCCACATCATTTTCGGCAATATAGTTCCATCTCACATCAAATCCTTGATAGTGATGACCTTGGATGTTGAGACTTGCTCCATGCGTGTTTCGGAAGATCACATTGTTGGTAATATTGGCATAAATGGCTTTGGACAATGCGCTTGTCTCTGAGGTGATGTTTACCCCTCCAGCTGAGTTCCCAAAAAAGTTGTTGGAAACTGTAAGTAGTCTTGAATTTTGAATGTACACAAAAAGTATAGGAGGCGAGGTTATGTTCAGAAGTTTGTAGCCACTGTCTTGGATTAAGCATGCTTCAATAATAAGTGAAGGGTTAAGCTCTCCAACATTCATGAAGTGGAATCCCCCTCCTTGAGTTTTGCTCATTGTTGTCCTTATGATCCTCTGTCGATAACCAGGGCCTGAAAAATTGAAAAAATTGAAAAATAGGTGAAACATTATGGGGCACAGTCCATAATTGAATGACATTAAATTATAAGCTCCATCAGATCAAGTCCAAAGTTTGACTTATTAACAGATATATAAAATTCTAGATTCATTACCTAACTCTGGTCTCCATCCTGGCGATTGAGGAATAGTTATGACTTCAGCAACAAATCCGTAAACACCGTGAGCAGCTGATGCAGTGATTCTCACACCCATTGTGTCAAAGAATTCATTGGTCATGTAGAGGAGTGTTTTTTCTGTATCTGTGCTGTTTGGAGTGAGTTCACCAATTTTTAAATCAGGTGCGAAGAATTCACTGTTGTACATTTCAATAGCATTCTTGTAGAAGGTGTCATTGTACAGGTTGAATTGTAGAAGTCTCAGTGCAACCTAAAACAGAATGAAGAATTAGTTTCCATTGCATTTTTAGTGCAATATTGTTTCTTACAACGAACAGTAACAAAACAAAACATACCCGCTTTCCTATCTCCTTGCTCCTGAATATCTTCACACAGTCTATGGCAAGGAAATTGTACTTGAAGTAAAGCAGCACCCTGTCCTTTACTGTTATGAGCTTTTCAGAGGTGCACATGCGGACAAGGCCATGCACATTATAAGGTATACTGCTCTCAACTAGAGGTTTAAAGGTTGAAGGACCCTCTTGAGATTCTCCATTAAGCACCAATCCACCAATCCCATAACCATTAATATTTTCAATCCTGTTGTCCTCAACAATGAATTCATCTTTAGGAGCAATGAATTCATAACCATTCCATGCACAATTCATAATGTGTACATTGGTTGTAAACGGTGTTCGATAGACTGCTTGAACTGCTGCGGCTCTGTCTTCGTGAAGCATGCCGGCTCCATAGATATCCACATACTCTAGCAAGGAATACCCAGGTCCAATGGCACCTTGTTCAATTTCAGGAGTAGAAAACCTTATGTTGCCCCAATAGTCATACTCAGATGCCAGGTTGCGATCTCCACATTTGATGAAAACATACTCTCTGCGAGACATACACTGGTATAGATCATAGTTAATCTTGTAACGACACTGCTCCAAGTTTGTCTCCCTGCCATCACAGATGAAGGTATTTCTCCAAAACCACTCAATCTTCTGTTCATGCATGAGAGGGTATCCAAGCACAAATATATCATAATATTGGTTTGTTTCCACAATCACGTTTTCAGTGTCATAACCCATCTCTCGACAAGCAACTAGTGCAGTCTCATAGTTGAAGTTGCTATCACAAACTAGGCTCCATCGTCTCTCTGTAGCATTGTACAACTCAACAAATCCCTCATTTGGTTGATGACCCTCAGTGCTTGTCAGCCGAATGTTGCCATGTTCTGAGGACCTGTCCTTCATGTTGATCTGTCTCTTCACTCTGCCTTCACTGCACTGTTCTTGTGTCTTCACAGGTTCAAATCGAATCCTTTCATCTTCATAACCTCTTGCAGTAAGGGACCCCAAGACTAAGATTCCAACATTGGGGTAAAATTTCAGTTCTACTCCAGATTCTATGTACAGTGACCCAGTAGGCATGACAGTGATATCTGACTTCACAATGTATGGTGATTTATTTCTGTATAAGGTCATAGCTCCTTCAATTCTACCACCAATAGGTTCTCCAACATCAAACTCCGGATAGTACTTTGTGCCACCGGATAATGCTGATGCAAAGTTGTCATATGTGAGGAAAGGAAAGTATTCAGCTATGGCAAAATTATTCCAATCATCAAAGTCAAATATCTTATCTCTGATTTCCTCCTGTTCTGCTGTACCCCAATAATTTTCAGTCACATCCAAGAAGTTTTCCAGCTCAGTTGATGATTGCCCTGCCACTAACTCAAAATCAAGACTGTTTGAGAACAAATTTCGGTTAAGAGTTATATTTTGCAGACCCTTCACTCCAAGTGTGTAACTGGTTGGACTACTACAAGGACTGGATGATCCAGTGTTCAGCATCTTGTTCCGTTTGAAATTGTTATACATCACGGTGGCATCTACAATGCGAGTGTACGGAGTGTGACTGTCCATGTTAAACTCCATAATGTATCGTCCTTCATTGTCGTACACCTCATTGTCATGAACATCAATGTCTTTCTCAGTTCCTGTGAATGAAATGCACCCAAGCAGACATTTGTTGTTTTGGAAACGATTGCGAGCCACACTGGAATTGCAGTAAAACCCATCCACTCGGAATTCGAACTTTTCATTGTTTTCAAAGACTGTGTCATTAACATCCACACTGTGATTGAATACTTCCTGATAAGCCAAGTTCACTTTTGGAAGCTCAATACTAAATCCCCCACGCCTGTTCCTTTCCACAACATTATGCGTCACTTCCCAAATCCACACATTATTTGAGAACTCAACGTGATTGTGTTCACCCAAAATGCCAATCCCATTGTCCTTGATTTCACAGGAGTCAATTTCATAGGTAATCTCTGCAATCCTGGAAAATAAAATGTCGTAGTATAGTAACGAATGGTGAATTGAACAATGATGTCAACTCCATCCCAGAATAGTTCTTGAAGAACAGAATGAATAAATATATGCATTGGCCAATGGCCATATGACAGCATTTAACATATGCAACATCAATAATTACCGATGGGGATTCTGTAATTCCTCAAAAGTTGGCATGTACAGAGGATGATATTTGGTGATACTTGGTGCATGAAGAGCCTCTTCTCTATTTCCTTGGAAATTGACTCCATATAGATGTATACGTTGCCAACGAAAACGATGAAACAGGTCCAGGTATTCATTAGATGGTTGATTGTAATGTCTGGTGACTATTCCTCTCTGGTTGTTCACCACAGAAGTATTCTGAACTGAAAAGTCTGGCCAAGGCCATTCCCAGTCCCATGCCTCTGTATAAGGAAAGAAACAATTAGTGATGTCTACAAAATTACAATAACATACAGAGGTGCACAAATAGTCGTTTAATTATCATAATATACATATTGTAAAACCATTCATGCTAACAAAACTACTTAATAGTTATATCACGGATAGGAGGAAGTTAATTAACATTTTTGTTGGTTATATCCTGACGTTGAAGGCAGATGGGATATAAGCAAGAAAAATTTTAGTTAACTCCCGACTATAAGGGATATAACTAACTTATACATTTGTTTGTTTGGTTTTACTGCCTTTATTATGCAAGACAAGTTCAGTTTGCACTCAGGAGGGCGTTAACTAACATTTGCGTTGGTTATTCCCGCTTAGAGCAATAAGAAAACAGTCTAAGTGGAGTATAACGGCACTGATAAATACACAGCTTAGTCATAATGCAAAAATTGAATATTCCATCACAGGATTTAGGTGGCAAAAATCTAAGACAAAATCAAATATAGGTCTACAAAACATAACTCACTTGAACGGACCACCACGGTTAATCGACCGGAGGTGGAACCTTTGACCTGCCAGGAAAGGGTGGCTGCTGTGCCTCGGGACACGACAGGAAACTCAACCAGATCTTCTTCTACTTGCCAACGGAAAGTGTCTTCTCTAATGGAATCTTTTCGTGCATCGTAAACCATGAACACCTCTTCTGATGAATCTGGGTTGTAATCAAGGATGTCCACCACAACACGATATTGTGGCCCAACTCGCAGTTCTACATGAAAGATCTTTTGGGTTTCAGAAGTTGGAGTTGTGATAAATCTGTATTGCTGAAGAAGGAAAGTGTAACTTAAGTAGAGAAAATTTCAGTACAAGTGTGTCTTATTATGTAAATAAGCATATTAATGTATAATTCATTATATTGCAAATCAGCTGAAAACTTTAATTTACATAATAAAAGAAATTATCTTCCAAATAACAGTCCAAAAGCAACCAAATGCTGATTTCAATAAAATTATATAAAATGTTGCTACTTACTCCATCAGCTATGTCAAAACCAGTGTTGGCAAGGTTGTCATTTATTACTAAAGGATCATGGATACCAGTCCGAATCTGGAGCGCCTCATAGGTTGTGTAGTGAGGGTTGTATTCAATTCCATTACGAAGGTTGTCATGCACATCTGTGAATTTCACAGTGAGAAATGGTCCACGTGTGGAAATGCCATTTCCTTGGTTATAAGCAACCTTAGAGTTTTGGATAGCTGCGTTAGCATATACATCATTGTGCATAATTTCAATTCCCGAAGAAGCACAATGAGTTATGTGAAGGTTGTTCAGAGGATGTATATTGTAGTCAATCTTAACAGCAGCAGTGTATGTTATTGTTGATGGATCCATTAGACCTGCCTTGGTTATAAGGACATGAACCAGAGGACTTGCTCGGGCAGTTGCTAAATAGTGAATTCCTATAGAATAAAATGGAAAACTGAGCATGAATCACGTCATTGTAACTAGATATATCACTGTGAAGTTGTGAACAGTCATTAGCATGATCCATGTGATACTTTTATCAATGAAATATTTAAATATTACTTGTAATACATACCTGCCCACATTGGTTCAATGCATTTTACATAAACATCCATGGCATGGTCACAAGTATGATCAAATAGACCATCTGCTCGGCATTTTGTCACATCCATATCCAGATCGGTGCAGGAAACCTGGGATCTCCAAATAGGTTGACTTGGGTCACCAGGTTTCTCAGTTGGTACAAACCAGTCATCAGGATGAACCACCAAACCCATCATCTGACACACAACAGCTGCATCTCTGATATTCCAGCCCTGCAATCAAACATAATAAATGCTTTCACATTAGGCAGGTTGAACACATAAGTATGCCTCTTATGTAGAAATAAAATCTGGTCATCTAAATGTCTTAAAATGATTTTTCCATTCATTTTTTTCAGTGTCCTGGGGGGATTTGGTCTACCTACCAATAATACAATTTATGCCTATTAAACTTGCCAAAAGGTGTCAACTATTAGTTGTTAATGTTATCAGTAATGATACAAAACACTGCTAAGACTTAAAAGTATTACTCAAAGCTAACCTGATTACAAACAGTTCCCCATGCATCTTCTCCTGCTGGCAAAACCTCCAGTCGTCCTTCATACCTGTTGGGACCATCAACAAGTCTTGCAGCAGACTCATTTGTGTAAGTTGTGACATTCCTGAGATCAAATGTGACAGGAAGTTCCTGCCTTCCTTCTGCCTTCATTTCTCCACGGACTAAAACACCAATACTATTATCGAACTCAAATGTCACCCCTTCTCTCACTATCAGAGTACCCTCAGGCAGGATAGTGATATCTCGATCAATGCGATAGGTTTTCGATGGCTGAGTCTCAAATCTGTCGGCAAGCCGACCTCCCAAAATGTCTCCTCGGTCAAATGATACCTCTATGGGCTTTTGATCATAAGTGACCCTTTCTCCAGTTGGGTCATACATATCACTCTCTGATTTAATCACGGGGTGATAATCAAGGTTTGCCAGGTTATATCTATTGTGCTGATCAAAGATCCGCTGGATGATGATTTCATAATCGGTGGTGCCCCACCACTGACGTGTGGCACTCAGGATGGCACTTCTATCAAGCATGTGAGTGGAGAGTTCATACTTAGAATCAACATTGACTAAAATGTTACGACTGCAATTTATATTGCTTGAAGACACTATTACAACAGCATATGCACGTGTTCTGTAGTTCAAATTGGATGCCCCTCCTTCAATCACATTTCCTTTCATTGTATTAAACTTGAAGTTCATGTTTTGCTTACTGCTGCCTTGTGAAAGTCTCAAATTTGCAACATAAAACCCACGGTTATTGCGAAACTCATTGGATGTAACTTCATATTGAACTGGTAGTCCTGCATAATATCTATTCAGCAAAAAGTCATCAGTATTGTCAATAAGCAATACATGCCTTGGATGGTCATAAAAGCTGTTATTTCCAATTCGTCCAACCGCATTAATCATTGGTGTTATCTTAACCGCATGGCCATAGTTCCCACGAAATATATTGTACCCAACCGTCATATTAGTTATATTTTGCGCTGGAATGTTTTTGTAGCACACATCAAAGAATATCCCATCGCCTTCGTTGTACTCGAAGCGACTGTTATTAACGACTGCAAAATGCTCCCGGCAGAAGTTGCCGACTCGTACACCGATGCCATCATTCATTGTGAAGTTTGAACGAAACACTTCCGTTTTCTGCTCATGTGAGTAACGCGTCTTGTTATCAATGGTTGTCTCATTGAAGGTGATATTGATGCCATTTCCATAATTGAAACTGAAGGAAGACGTGTTGAAGATTCTGTAACCGCCATCATATGTGATATTCACACCATTGTCTTGGTTGTGATCAATCCGCGATGAATTCACAATAACATCACCAGCCCCTCCGTATACCCTAATTCCTGCCGAGTACTGGTTATATATCACTGAGGAGTCATTGATCAAGATTTGATTTCTCATATTTTCTATAAACAAGCCATGTTGGGTGTTGTTCTGAACGAATGACTCTTTCATGAAGAATTCTGGGTTGGTTTCTGAAAGTAAACCACACAAAAATTAGCTTATGTCAATGGTGAATCCTGTATGTTTCTTCATCTATGCAGCAAGGCATTATACTTCAACTATAGAATTCAAATTTAATGCAATACTCACTTGGACCAGCATCTACCATGATGGTGAACTTCACACACGCTGGCAGTATCTTGCAGCTTTGGGGTCTTTTCCATTCAAAATGAACCCTCATAGCATTGTACGTTGTACTGATACTTTGAGGCAAAGTTCCATTGATGATTGGGATGTCTGCAATGATCCGATCTGATTCCCTTTCCCCATCTTTAACCACCAGTCTGCCCCATCCACCCTCTTCAATGTCCAACTCCAGCACATGAAGTGTCAAAATGTTGTTGTATCCATCGACTTTAAAAACCTGCAATTAAACACAGTAATTTCAGTAACTACCCATAATCTTTACATTTAAAAATATCTGATTTTCTTGAACACAAACATGCCATTTACGGAAACCTTTTGGATGCAGACCTGATCAAGTGGTCATGTATTTATTGCTGAAATATAACAACCAATAACTCATACAATTTCAAATGTTGCTCATTCAAATGTGCACAATACTATAAAATCAAAACAACAACCCAAAAGGCTAGGTAGTGTAGGGAATCATAAGCACAAGTTAATGTGTGAATGGTTGACCAGTTCAGGTACCATGTCACATCCAACCTACCACAGAAAAGCAGCAATATACACAATTAATAGACCAGTCATGGACTTATTTTAAAAGGGATCTTATTGTTTTGGACCTGAACTACATGCCAGACTGAAAAAGACAGCCTTCATCACTGACATTGTTTCAGAAGCGCTGAAATAAAACGAATGCAGGTAGTTTCGTAACAAAATGCAACTCACAACTTACAAGTCAAAAGATAGTGAACATACCCGAGTGCAGTTAGGGATGAGTCCAGCCTCTCGAGGTGTTCCTGTCATAATCACGGGGTATCTCTGGGAGCCTAGGTTAGGAAGCCAGCAAAAAGTGTCAAGGACATTGAACACGGGCCATTTTCCATCGAGGAGCTTCATCTTCACTCCATTTCCCTTGTTGTTGTGAATGTCCGATTTCTCGATTGTAACATGACCGATGTGCGTCTCAACTACGAACCCATGACCTAAAGAAAATTATGCATAAATATGATAAATTATATTGTCTGTATGAAATTTTACATTAACAAAGGTGTGCAATCATGGTGCAAAACGACAACTAATTAGCCGTTACGATTTGCTTGCAAAAATGTACACAACATTCAGATGTTAAAAAGAGACTAAAAAAATTAAAAACAACCACTCAAATACTGATATATTTTCATTTGTTAAATACCTTTTTTTATAGATACAGTTAGTTTTATTAAAAAGGGGCCATCAAATTGAAACTAAACATAGCTGTCATAGCTGGCTACTCAAAACTGCATCTAAAAGTACATATTTATGATATATTAGATTAATTTCTTTCATTTACAAAGGTTTATATTTATCTGGTGATAGATGATAGCCAATTATTAGCTATAGATGTGAACAGAAGCAGCTGGCTTTAGCATGTTTACTTTGTTTAGACCACAGCCAGGTACAGGTCCCTACAGACAGCTAGAGTCGACCGTATTTTATGAAACCAACTGTACTTTACAGGAAAAAATTGTTAAATATGGCAATTACCTCTGTTATGCGATAGCTCGGTCTCAGATACCAGGGAAGACGATTTGATTTCCGTGAAGTTAGTCGCATCGAGGGCAGAATACATGATGGTAATATTAAGAAGATGTGGAGCAGTGGGACTGGCTCTTATGGCAGGCACTGGTTGCTGGAGAGGGTTCACACCTGTAATAATATAATTCACAGTTAATTACTTTGGATGACACTTGCAAAGAATAAAATGTAGGAAGCACAAGAACACTAACAGCATCATGTCACTCTAAAAGCACTTTTTCTAACATTATGATACAGCATCACAATAAGTTACATGATTGAGTGACTATCAACAATTAGTCTGTCTAATTAACTTAATATTGTCCGTGCAGTGCACTGACTATTACATTTGTCAGACAGGTTTTTGTCTATGAAACATCAAGTGAGATTTGCCATGTTTTGATTAGGCAATTTTCATAGAAAAAGGAGTTTGCTAAATATGTGAAATATTCTGATAATAAAGTTATCAACATAACTGTCGCAATATATATTATTTTTATTCATACATATATTATAGTACACATAAAATTATATGTAAAAAAAAATAAAATGGAACTGGTCTACACTATCAAGCAATATCTTGTCAGAGACGGTATCAGTAAAACACATAAATTTTGGAAGGTCTAGCCGGTATATAACTGATACCAGTGATAATATTAAATCATTTATCTTGATATTACTCACACTGATATGGAAAAAAAGACTGAGTATTTTCCATTCTACAGCATGTGGTGATAACGGTATGATAAGCATAACTAACAAGACACAACATGATTACAATACACTTACCAGCATACATAATGTCTACATATTCCAAAACTGAAGCTGACTCATTTATTTTCTTGTGCCCTGTTGTAACAACCTTGATGCTAGAATTGTAAAATTCCAAGCCCCACCACCAGCCAGGGGCTGACCTCTCGTGTAGACCTTCACACAGCAGGTGAATAGTCTGTTGGTTTTCTGGAAAAATATATGCAAGGAGTGTTGAAGATCATAGAACAAAAAATATAGGCAACTCAGGCACAAAAAAGCAAATTTCAAAGTAACATATAAGTATTTTGTTTTTTATTCAGGCTGGGTAACGCATCTACAAAAGCTTTTTCATGTGGCCCAGAATAAAAAGTACTATAACAAAAACAGTATAAAATATAGAAAAACCCATGCCACACAGTTTGCACATTTACATATGTTTTTACTCAATTGGCTAAATAACAATTTTACCTGACGTTTAAAATGATCAAAATAGGATTCTTGAATTTCACTTGGTACATTATTCCAAATATCTATGTGACTCAGACCTAAATCTGACAATACAGCGGAGTACACAATGAAATGTCAGGTCATGTAACCATCTCGAGTTACATCTGTATTATGTGTTCCACAATGACCACCAACCTCCAACAGTGTCCTATGCCATACAATATATGAACAACAGGAAGAACTCACCACAGATGCGAGATCCTATTTGGATGTTATTGTACCCAGGACAGTGAAGGATACTCTCCTCATCTCCTTTGCAGTCAGGTTTGAAATAATTCATGTAATTCGAGAAGTTGCTTGCCCAAGAAATGAAGCGAAACTCTCCTCCTCGGAAACCAAGTTGTCTGCAGGTGACGTTCGTGTCCACCACAGTCCAGCTGAAAATATGAAAGACAAGAAGTTTAGAGTTAGCTACAGCCTTTTTACCTCAAATAAAAAGAGAACGAGCAAGCTAAGCTAGGGTTATGAACAAGTTCGCATGATTCCAGGGAAAAATAAAATAACCAGCAAGAGCACATAATTTAAGCCTGACCAGTGAATGTAATACCCTTGCGATGTCACAAGATTTTGCAGGTGAATTACAAATGTACTTCTCCAAAAACTGTTAACACAATTTACTGGCTTTAATTCATTATGGTATGCACTTTGCAGTAATTAAGATAGCTAAAGAAATGGGTAATGTGCAGGTGTTTCTCCCCTGACACAACTCTGCAATAAAGTTTGGTGAAGGGTACTTTTATTGTCATGATTGTCACACTGTCAACCAATTCATTTTATTTTAAGAACTTCAAATACACTTTTCCAATTACTTGAAGTTAATACCGAGAAGTAATATATAGTGTTGACCTTTTTTGTTAAGTATTGTCATATGTATCGTCTCAGTGCTACTAGATGAGATGGTAAAGTTTGGAGTCCACACCATGTTACACATTTACCCCCATGGGGTGGGGTCCGTCACTTACCAAACACTGAGGATTGCAAGGCGCCACCAAATTAACCTGCCATTCCTATACTAATTAACAGCTCATGAAGAAATGCCTAGGCTGGTCGAGATTCATCCCCATACTTTCAGAGGAGCTGAGTCACATCAGAAGCAAAGTATCACTCAGTAGTTTCAAATCCGCTGTGACTAGCTGGCTGAGAATCATTTGTGCAATCTTTATTTCCTCTAAGGTGCAGAATTGTACGATAGAGTGCTTTATGTGTGCTATTATTATTATTATATATATACTATATTGTAGAATAGACTTGTTTTATAGATTAATTCTATACTTATACTTTCCAAACTGTATATTATTGTTCCTAATATGTCGTACAGAAGCTTCGGCTTGGGTCATATATTTTGTATTGTACATTGAATGTGACATTGTGATTTAAAACGACTTTAAATAAAATTTTACTACTACTACTGAACTGGCTGATACCTTCACCACTAGGCCACTCAACTGCTAAATCTAAACTAGAATGCTGAATATATTCAGTCAGTCCAGCCTAGCCTATTTACTCACTTGACAAAATTAGCACAGACTCCCCTCCACTTGCCCCTGTGCAGCATCTGCAGTCTGCCTCTGGTCACTGTCCACTCATCCACCAGACGAATGTCCTCTGGCCACTTGGGGATGCCTTGACCAGTACCAGGGTCCTTCGTGAGTTTGATTCTTTCGGTTGGTGTACCCTGAAAGTATAGTAATGTTCTCTTTAAAAGATACCTGTAGATTTGTTTGCCATAATAAAAAATGAAAAACGCCAAAATGAAACACAAAAAAACACTGGGCCCTTCATTCAAGCTCATCCAGGGTCAACAGTGCAGTATACAGTGGTGAATTCACGTGATTCAATTCATGACCCAGACAATCAGTTTTTTTTAATTTAGAAACTAGCCACAGTGAATGCATCAGAATCTGTAACTATAGGTATGATACTATATATATATATTATGATATGGATTAAGATCTTATGAAGAAAAAAAGTAATAATAACTTACACTATACTTGTCATTAAGGTGTGTACAAGTACTTAGAATTAGTAAATTTATACAAAATCAATTACATTTCTAGCAATACTAATATATTTTTCGTTGTATACATCTATTACTAAAAGACAAAAGCAAAATGCACTACAACCTTTCTTTTTTTTTTTTTAAGCCAGTTAAACAAAAGAACAAACAAGTGATTGACAAGAAAGCGATCTACTTCAAAGTGGGGTGAACCAGTTGCCCTTACCAAGGTCGTGCATTAAGGTCACCACTGATAATGTCATAACACACTATAGGTTAACATGCATGGGCATTGGAAGAAGACAATTGTCTTTTAAAATTAGAATATTCAATGAATTGATTGATTGATTGATTTATTATTTCCAACATACAAAGAACATTTTTTACAATAATAGAAAACATATACATATATTTATACTCAGGGTATGTTGGGGGAAGACACCCGAGTATATACATACTTTACCATAAGGGGGGTGACTCCTCATGAAATTAATTATAAATTAACAAAAAAATGTTTTTTAAATAACAGTATGCAGATAATATATATGTCTGAGACGGTCATAATATCTATGGGACCTTGAGCATTACATACCATTGTTATGGTTAAACATATACTCATTGGTTTAAGCAATAAATAAGGCAGGGTATCTATAAGGGTTCAATTATTTTTCATACTTATAGTAACAAATATTTTTCATAACTATTTAGCATTAGCTTTTGTGATTTTTCAAAGGGGGGTGGATGGGTGAGACGGGGTTTACAGCCCATATTTTTGCCCCAGATAGGGCTGATCAGGACAGGCAGGTGCCAAGGCAATGAGGCGAACGATGAAGCAACCTTCTAACATGGGCTGGATTTGAAGTTTTGAACCCAGGACCCAGTGGTTGGCAGCCCAGCATATTACCACAGAGCTACAGAGCTGGGCCACTGTTCTTATTAATTGTAAAAAATCCCAATACACAGATAATAGTATACTCCTTAATTGTGACAATATCAAGTGCTTACCTGAGCAATGAGGGTTCCATTAACAGCCAACATGACACCGGGGGCAAACCTGACCTCAACTCCAGGTTCTATGGTCAGTATTACCCCCTCAGCCACCCTCAGTGAGTTCTTGATTAAAATGGGGCTTTGGTATCTCCTTATAATCGTATCTTCATACAAAACCCCTCCATCTTCAATTTTACTTGATTGACAATGGCAGGCATGTAAGTTCAAAATAATCACAAGTGCTATTAACATTTTCATTGTTGTTTTGTGCCAACGGTTTTAATCCTGGTGAAATTTAAATATAGTATTGTAGTTACACTCTAACATTTAATACTACATGATGACATAATCCAGGTGTACTGATCCTGTAGTTTTAATCATGTTAGTATATATCCTTGTGTATATGATTTGGAATAAGCAGGAATTCCCCCTTCATGATATGACCCAGTTAGCAAGCAATGAGTCACGTGATAATACCTTTGAACTAAGTAGGTCAATTCACAGGTGAAAGGCTCACCTGGCCAAGCGCGACTGACGCCTCATGAATATGCATGAATTACCTGTATGGCGCTCTACGAGCCATGTCTAGTTTGCGCATTTGATCATTGAAAAACACTTTATATTAAAATTTAACACAAACAACTGAAAATATTGGCACACAAGATTGTTCATCAACTTCATCATCATAAAAAAATATAATTAAAAATCTAGTGTATTATTTGTAACATGATAATTTGTAAGTAATGCTTATTTAACGCAAAGGAATAAATATGTTGCCCACTCATTGAACTGATGCAAGTCGGCCTTATGAAGTAGATAAATATAAAAGACACAAAAGAAGAAGGTTCAAACATACATTTATGAATTAAATAATACGCACGTATTTGGCTTGGTTGTCATGGTACTTAAGTAGCACAGTTGGAAACCAATTAATAACTTAAGTAAAAGGTCAACGGCCGTTTAATTCTCAGATGCATACGAGCCGCTAAATTAGGAAGAGGTGAGCCTACATTTAGGTAATAATTTCAGTTAATAAATTCACTTCAAACAAAACGTTCCTTTACAGGCATTATTATGTGTATACGTGTATAATTGTATTTATATTCACGAAAATGTTATGCCACAACAGCATGTGAATTTAATCAAAGGTTCCTTGTGCCTCTGCCCTAAATACAAACAATGTATTATCACCTTTTTCAAGTGTGTGTTGGTTCCTATTCTGCTTGGGTTGGCCTATCAGCGACATTACATGTCTCCCCTTCTTCAGAAATTTACACCCACACATATATGCAGATATTGTTTTGTGTACTTGTTAAATTACCATGTAAAAGTTAAATTTCGGTGGATAATAAATAGCGCGTGAGTCTGAGTAGTTGTTTTTGGTGGTTTGCCGACGCAAAATGTAACGTGGTTGATTAGGGCTTTACGTCCAGTATTTCTGCACCTGATGGGCTAATTTGGACAGGCAGGAACCATGACAATGAGACGAGGGATGAAACAGCCATCCAACTTTAGACTTGAAGCCAAATGTAAGCATGACAGAACTGTTTCTAGATTTCTTTAATTAATTTGCCATTGCATGCTAACAATGAAAACCATTCCGTTTTTTTTTGTGCTTCTGTTTTTATTCTCCAGATACATGTAGCCTAACACTGAATCAGTATTACTTTATAATTACTAATAAAAAGATAACCAAAAATAAAACTTAAAATGGCGTACTATCAATCAATAATTAAAAGACTTTCGTACTTTTTGCTTCGTTCACAGATATGTTATATATGTATATATTGTTTTGTGTTATATTTGTATATATATATTACATTTTAATTCTACAGGGCCCTGTCGTAAAACATACAGTACACTGACACATGTTACCCTGTTAAAATATATTTAAATAAATAAATAATATAAAGAGCTATAAAGATATTTTGCAACAAATAGGTTAACTAGGGGTCTACATATGGTTCCACTTTGTCCCTGGTTAAGACTTGACGATGTCACAAACGCAAAATGACCTAATTGTACTAAGTAAAAGTAAAAACGACTCAATATTCTTTCATTGTTGAAAAATTACTCAATATGTCAAAAAGACAAGGACTACATAAAATGCATGCTATCACAATATTTTTATTTTCAAGTTGGTGCTCACTTTATTATCACAACCATTTATATCACAAACAATATACATATACTCTATAAAGTATATTCAATTATGAATATATATTTAACATCATTAGGTATATGTATTACTTATAATTACCTATACACGATAAAATCTAGGAATGTTTGAAATCTCCCTATAACTAGTACAGTGTTTGAAGATCAAGTATGATTATATATTAAGTAAATAAAAATAACCAAAACAGTCATTATAAATAACTTTAAAAGTTTAAAACCACGAACCTTTCCTAAAACACAAACTGAAGTACTTATTTTGCTATCTATAGTAAATACTAGCACCAATGGAAAGGTAAAATCTTTCTATTAGTTAGATCTTAGCCAGAATGACTGCTCCTTCTCCCCCCATACGCCATAGCCATTTCTGACTAATAAGTTAACTTAATCTAACAGGCAAGGGGAGGCTGAAAAATGTGTTAGATTAAAAGACACTATGGAGGGAGTGGAGAGAATTAATTTTAGACATCACCTAATTGTTGCAAACATTCAATGGGTATACTATTACTGACATTCTCATCAAAACAATGTCGCTGGAATTAACTGAAACAAAACCCCATAAAGTGGTGTCATCTCATCAATGACCATCACCAAATAGCAACAGTAAACTAAAAGGATGATTAAATGCTTAACTATTTTACATTACAGTAACTTGCAACCATTATAATAATACAAGTCGGGTGTCACACTGTCAATGAAATCATATCTCAGTGGTCTAAAACAAGACGTACATAATCATGCTTTCGGGAAACCTTTTAAAAATTGAGGTATGTAAACCCTACAACAATATTAATGCACAATGTACATAGATTATAGTAGAGGAATGTATGGTTCACTAATTAACATATATTTACTAATATGCTACACTTCATTGTCAACTATTTATCGATACAATTACATTTCATCGTCATTATTGCCTTTACATTTTAAACCCGCAAGATTGGTCAGCAATATATTTCATGGCAGCTTGCTGTTATTACCAAATGCAACGCAGTGCAGCTAAATATTATGGGTGACAAGGTAAACAAAACAATTGTGACGTTGGAGGCAAACTTGCAAAGTAGACTGGGCTGCACTTCATTGCATTCGGCTGTAACACCTACTGGGTCAGTATTACATTATTCACACATTAGTTGGTGTTATGTTGGGCATGTCCTATCACTGCAATATATCACTCTAAACCAAAGCATTCCCTAGGCTATTGTTTGAATAAAGGTTTTTGGAGATCATAGATTGAAGAGCATTATCATCCAGCCCTGCCAACCTACACAACTGGACATATCTCATGAGCGTGGCATCTCTTCCTTCACTTCTCTTCCACCTCATCAGCATCTTGAGGATGCGGTCAGGGAGATGGGGATGCTGCTGCTCCAGCTGGACCAGGGATGCATTGGTCAGTCCCATGAGGACAGCCAGGGTTTTGTAGTTGGCCACCAGGTTGACCGTTTCCACCAGAATGTCATCATCCACGATTTGGGTACCAGAAGAACCCAGCCTAGCCAGCCAGTCACCTGTGACATGAACAGTTTCATTCAGACATGGGTGAAACATGTATACACACATTGTAACAGTGTTGAACCAACGTTGGGTCAATGCAGTAACAAAATTGAACTCTCTGTACAACCAATTAGCATTACTTTCCAAGTAACACTTGACAGATTTTATTACTTTCTCAAGAAAAACTACCTTAAAAAACTTACCAGGTTGTGGTTGAGGTAACTGGAGCCTTTCATTAGCAGTCTGGTAGGTGTTCCACAATTCCACTGCTACAAATCCCCAGTCAGCTGAACTCAAACTTCTGAGGAACTTCACAAAAGCATCAGGCTTTCTGGATGCCATTAATACAGTCAATATTGTGCGGATTTTGTCGTTTTCTGCGGGATGACTATAGACCTGTTGAGCCTCTTCTTCAGTGATGACGTCATCTTGGAGTAACTGAGGGAGCAAGTACCGAGCAGACAGGTTGTCTACTAAATACTGGAAACGAAGCAGACAGGTCGTGGTCTGTCTTTCATCCATTAGGATATATAACACCTGGAAAGTGATGAATGGTTGATATGTAACACAATGATAGTATGATAAATGTCCACCCGTTTTTTGGTCATATCAAAGTTGATCACAAGAAGCTTGGAGCAGGATGAAACGGACATAAATATTAGCAAAACTCAAATCCCGACTTCCTTCACCCTCACTCTACCAATTAACTAAGTTTCCTGTCTTTGTGATTTTTATTTTGCCACCATGTCAGCATAAAGCACTAAAGAGAACAAAACAATACCTAAACTTAAACAGCAAGTTAACAACATACAACAGTTACATTGACTTTAACTAATGTTCATTGTTATGGATGCTTACAAATAAGAGTAATGGTGATAAACTTGAGAAGACAAACAAAAGGGCACCGCGATTTGTAACAAATAAGGGCCATTTGAGTTCTGAAGAAATGTGTAAACAAGAGGGACAACTGAATGTCTATAGAAAATGCAGCGATTATGATCATGATGATGTATGAAGTTAAAGGGATTTCACCTAAATATTTGACAGAATCTATCTCTCTGTCTACATGTCTGTCGGTCTGTCACACTCACGCACTCTGTCTGGTTATATTTTCTAATTTTTTTGAAAGAAATGGATGACTTGTAACGTTTATTCAGGCAAGGAGAAATTACGATTTTGTTGGAATACTAGTGTAAATGTATTACATCACGATTTTTCCTATCTGTGAAATCATTAAAAAAAACCCTGCTGTGTAAACAGTAACATCTTAAAGTCTAGACAAATTGAGCAATATAAAGGCCATAAGACCTATTATTATATTATATTTGTGTTAGCCAATCTACACATTATATACCAGTATGAAATATTGAAGTGATCACCTACCTGCCTAAATTGTTTTCACCTGACAGGAAGTTTTGATGGTGTTGTCTCAAGAAAACGAAGCCACAGGATATTTTGAAGGTGTTACCTGTGCAAATCACCAGATGGAATTGACAGTCAGCTTCCACACAATAGGCACACCTGGTGTTGAAAGCAAGTACCAGGTAACTAGTAATTGCACGTGGGCTAATAGTTAATAATACTGCCAGATTGTTATTCAGGATTCGATTGGAAAATGTCTGTCCATCCTTTTCTAAATTATATTTATATGGTGAGACAAAATACAAGGTTAATGCAATCATCATAATGGATTTGTTTTCTCTTTGTATTCTCAATGTTCCCTCCTATGTTGAAGCTATGGTTTTGAGCAACTGTCTGTGGTAATGAGATGATTAATCATTTACTTGGAATCCACACCTTTTTATATACACAATGTCACACATTTACCACATGCATGGATTCTGTAACACCTCAAGCAAACCACTTCTCTGTGAGATAGATTTCATGAAGGGTAGCTAAACTGTGATTCGAACCCAGAACCTTCAGGGCTCTGATAAATGTCTTAAATAGACCATCCAGCTAAATCTGATCGAAGAAATCAAGTGATGGCCATTTAAATGTAATTAAACCTTTAGAATAGCTCAGAATATTGACAGAAACTTGATAGCCGTAATTTGCACATTACAGAAACCGTAAAATCCAGCTGATTGTTATGTTGGATCTTGGTTTATCCAAGGTTAGATGGATGAATAATAGATGGTTTTATCTTCTCGGAGGGGTGTATCTGTTTAGTGCGATGATTAAAAATAACTTACAGTCAATTGCATAGACTTGAAAACTAAACGCCAGATGACATCGTGTGGGTCCAGGACTCTAATTGAGGGACTGCCTTGACCAATAGGAGTCCTGAATTCACATGATATCCTCTGGAGTTTAGCTTCCAAATCTATGAAATTGGTTTCCAAGTCCATGAAATTGGCTGTTCTGTGAATCATATAAGTTTCATAGTTTATTTTGTGGTTACTTTATAACATGGATGGAACAATCAACAACAACGACAATTTGATTAAATTAAATCATTTATTTTTATTGAAACAAACAACACATTATACAGTAAACATGCAGGAGTATTCTTAAACTTGGATTCCTATCCACCGAGATATTGAGATCTGAAAAGGACTGATTACAAAAATATCTACCTTAAACAATATATTTGACATTGTGTTGACACACGAATGCGTGCTTTATCTGCAGAATCATATTGTGCATTTATTGTGCTAAGTATATATTTAAATATGTATAATGATATATACCTACATCTAATTGTCATTGGCTAGCATAATCATAATTATTAGAACATTAAAATGTTAAATTCAGTCTTTTGTCTTTATAATTATGAGCACTTTGCAAGTTGCCATATATAATGTTACACTGCAGCATTAATTGTTAATTATTAATAGCTAGAGACGTTATTAATTAATTTCATGATTTGGTATATTTTTTTCTTTGCATTTAAGTAACACAGCTACGACAGAAACATGAACCATGAAACGCGTAACATTATTACAATAAATAAATGTACATCTTTCATACAATCCATAGGATTCTTGTGTTGCAATACTTTTAGAAGTTATTCTTTTTAAATTTGAGTCCAAATTTGTTCACAATAGAACAAGCAATAACATCCAGAAATCAATATAATTATTCCTGAATGGACAGCCACTTCTCAATCAGAAATATGTATTTCAACAGTCAGTAAAATACAACTGTATACAAAGCTAACGCTATAGATAATAATTAACACAGCATTTTGACATGCAGCTTATAAGCATGTCCTGTAACCATCAAAATACTAGGGTACCATGTAACATCAATGGATATTCAAAACAGTTTTGACTGACAAAATAGGTGATAATCAAGTCACATACAGGTTCTAACTTATCTTAGTGTAGTGTTCATAATACAGGATGGGAAATGAATATCCACGTGATATTCAGTCACAACTTTTCACTCTTGACATGGAGCAGCACTCAATAGAATTGTTAGTAATAGATAGATAGATAAACATTGAAAGTGCAGCCCTCTGAGGCAAGTTCTTACCGCTATCGAGGGTTGATTGATGAAGTGAGAGAGGAGTCCACCCATGTTACACATTTACCCCCATGGATGGGGTCTTTTATTTGCCTCAGCATACACACCAAGTACTAGGCTGGCGTAATTGGCAGGTCATTTGGAACCAGTGCATTGCAAGAGTATCCAGCCAATTCAATTGAAAGAATAGCTCCTGTGTGTGTCAGCTGTTAGCGAAATATCAATGAAGTCCTCCTCGTCATAATTATCACAAATAATAATTATCACAAATACTAACATTTCTGTCCATTGTTTGATGCTCCATGCTTGGTATGATAAAATATGACCAAAAACATGTAGCCATTCATTTTGAATCCCACTGTAATTAATGCTACATATGACCGGTCCATTTATTTACATTAAAGCATCTAGAAGATACCGAAAATACTGATTACAAGCAAGCAGACACACAAAGCAGGTATCAAGATAAATAACATATCAGTTTAGAGATGACCTCTTCAAGATAAAAGACATCAAAAATTGACACAACCTAGGGCTTTACAGTAATAACATTTCACTAACATTGAACCATATTATCAGTATTTAACAACAAAAACATCACATTAAGAATACATTGTAATTACACAAATGATTAATCAAGCATATACGTTCATCAACAGCCAGTCTCCCAGTATAATCAATTAACACAATTAAATTGCACAAATGACATTTACTGTTATCACACTACCGAGCAATGCATATAACGCAGAATTAACTAAATGAATTGCACTACCTGCAGCCTACATGCATAATGATTATAATTATATCCTGTTAAAATTTTCTCTTAATTATTATAGAGTGGTTCTTAGAAGTATGATGACCGGGGCAACTTAGGAAATTAGAACACAGAAATTTCCTAGTTGTGCATAGATCAAGCTATATAAAAGGTAGAAAAGATTAAAAATCTACTTGTGTTGTGATCTGAAAAAGAAGATTTCCTATCATAAGTATACAAAGTCAACACCTGTAGGTGCACCCTTTGTTAATTTACAGTCATTACTTTTGCTTCCACAGGAATTCTGGTTTTAATTGTATACACAAACATGAATGAATGTAAATATATACAAGGATTAGTACAGTTCTAATCCCTCCCCTAATCACTGGTAAGAAACACCGCCAATAATTATCACATGCAAGTATGAGGCTATGTCCCATTATGCTAAGCAACATACTTAAGACAGAAGCACAAAATCTGTAAAAGAGGACAGTCTAATTATATACAAGTCAGTGGTAATGTACCTGGACATTAATCTTACAAATAACAAAGCAGCTCAAGCGTTCCGCCCCCCCCCCCCAGGAAATAACCAACATCAGTGAAGGAACGCGACTCCCCGCAGAAGCGACATCTCCTCATAAAACTAATATAAATCAGTATATGATTTACAAAATGTCTTATGTGACATCTTATATATGTCTTTGGCTTTCATTATAAGCCTTTCTGAAACAGTTCTCTGATTATGCGGCTTGCCATGTATTTATAAATGTGTCATCAACAGACAAAAAATATAAGAAATTTGCAGGATGACTTTTCCAAGAATCACAACCAATTAGCAACAGGATATATCAATAATATTCTTATTCATATTTCAAAACAGTGTCATTATTAGGTGGTTGTTTTAACCACCACAACCTCCACATCCACCACAACCGCCACAGCTACCGCATCCTCCACAACCTCCACAACCACCACACCCACCACAACCGCCACAACCACCACAACCCCCACAACCGCACGATCCCTGGTTCTCCTTGATATATCGGTTGGATGGGACCTCGTGCAGATAACCCGCTGCAACTGCCATGGCCAAGCTTTCGGAGTCAATGCGCCTCACCGGTTTGGGAGAACCAGATGAGCCAGACGAGGAGTTATGCGGGGTCTGTGGCTGACAGAGGACCATCAAGACAGCCACAGAGAAGGACAGACAGAGATTCTGGACCACTTCCTCTGTGTCCTCGTTCACCGTCAAGGTGCCCGATCGCAGGTCTACGCTCACTCCTTCGATGCGGAATTGGAATTGGTTGTTTCTTCCTGGCACCGTCAAGTTGCTCGTCTTATGCGTTCGTAGGTTTTGAAAGGTTAAACTGAGGTGGCCTGGGTCTCCCGGTATTCCTGGAGTTCCTTTCACTGGTGACTGCCCTGGACTGCCTGGCACCCCTGAGTTGAAATAAAAGACGAACTTGTTATTGATGATCACTCATATTTAAATTCTGACAGATATGACAGATATTACATTATATCGATATGCAGCATCATATGCTTCAACAAGTACACATCAAATTTGCCATGTGGTCCAACAGATTCATTCTGAGTAGTACAGGAGAAATTTTTAACATCACCTAATGATCATTGCCATATTTTTGATGCTACATCTTTTTTTATTTCATAGTGTTGTCAGAAAATTCAATTTAATTATGGTTAAAATCGTTTTCATATAATATACTTTATATTTTAAGTTGGTCTTGACTACTTGAACTTTGAAGATATATTTCCTTTTCGTTTGTATTAGTCTGAAGAAAACTGACTCTTGTGTTAACTTGAAACCTAAGGTTCATGCTGACAAACTTTTGAGGACGCTTCAGTGTGTGTGTGAGTTGCAAACAAAACAATGTTTAAATCTGGCGCCACATGCTGCCTAAAGCGACCTCTTTTGTCAAATAAAGCTATCACACATTGTTCAAGTTTGCCATAAGCAAACTTACCTAAGAAACAAAAGAGCTAAAAGTATTAGAACTATGACAAAGTTCTATGTAAATCGTAATGTTTAATATCTTGATAACAAAATTCCTAGAACTGCAGAAAGCCAAAGAATATAAATCTTATTGCTTAGTGATATTCCTCAAGGTGGCAGCACTTACCTGTTCCATCGGGCTGACCTGGGCCACGCCCTAACAGAAATAAATGCAACAAAAATACAACTGAGGACAATGGAAAGGTGTTCCAAAACAATGGAAAGGTGTTCCAAAGTAACACCACTGGATGTAAGTCTGTTTGCTTGTGTATTATGTTCTGAGAAACAGTTTCCATAAAAATGAGAACTCAATCAACTATGTGTACCTTTTCCATCTTGCCATATACAATGGAGGCCTGCCAGCCTTTCCTTTTTATTTTCCTTTTTTTTTTTAACACAAATAAGTAAGGCATATTGTTTGTAAAACATTGAATAGATTGTACCTGTGAGAAGACTTAAGAGCTTAGCAAGTCATGTCAACACACTCGGGTGCTTTACTTTCGATATGTTCATGTTTCTCATAGCTTCCCTTTTGTTTTTCACCCACTGGTCCAGCAGTTCTGGGCAAAAACGTTGAAGGGCAGGGCGGATAATGTGTGATCGCATAAAATGTGATGTATGTAAACTGCGTTCGTGGAGGGTTGTCTAAATACCAGAGCATATATGTACGAGAAAAAGATGCTTGGATGAATGATAGAAGTGGAGAGAAGGACAGGATATAGCAACATGAGTGGCTCAAGTAATGTTCCAGCTCACCTGGTATGCCTGGAACTCCCTTTCTGAAACCTTCCCACTTGGCCACACACAGCCCCCAGTCACCATGGTAATCCTTAACGAGCATTGCCCTTTCACCACCAACTGGATCAATAGTCAGCAGGTCACGGCTCTTCACCTGAAAAAAGAAAAGAAGAAAAGGTCTTTGTACACTTATCTTACATAGATGAAGCTATCTACATGTTGAATGAACCAAATAGACAAATACCCTGGCAACGTCACTTGATTGTTTGTCCCTATGAGGTCATTCCTGTCAGTGAGAACTAGGCATACAGGTATCACTGGAGTTCAATGTAAGCTGAGGAATAAGGAGAGCTAGGTACAGGAAAAGCTACATAGGCATATCAAAAGTTTTGTGAGGAGGGTATGGAATCTTGAATCTATATTGGTAATTACAGGCAAATCCGCCCAATAGGGTATCGCCTAACATAACTATTCATTATTGTTTCAGCAAATGGTAGGTAAATATGATTTGAATGATGAAACTGTCCAGACAGGTCGTGCATCAGCATTTAATCTTTCGTTTGTATATCCTATTCAATCACCACAATACAATGTAATTATTTTTTAATATTTATAAATCCTATGCCAGCATTTTCATTGTTCACCTGGAGTATCAAGTTACTTCGTTTCATATTCAAAGTGATTCCACACATTTGGCAGACGTAATATGCCACAGCAACTGAAGGGAAATATTGTTTGCCAAACTGGCTATATAATAGAACACATGTGCCAGCGGATATTAAATATTTAAATTAATGGAATGTTATTTGAATAACAGTTATCAGTATGTTGATTTTAATGGAATCCATTCATCTTCTTTATTAATTACCACTGGGGTACCCCAAGGCTCCATTTTGGGACCATTACTCTTCATAATTTATATGAATGACATAGCATATGCCAGTAATCTTTTTTATCCCATACTTTATGCCGACGATACTACTCTTACTGCAACACTAAAAACTTTTACAACCAATAACAATACAACTGCTTCCAACATAAATTCAGAACTACACCAAATTTCTTTATGGCTTCAAGTCAATAAATTGTCATTAAATACAGAAAAAACTAAAGCAATATTATTTCACATGCCTCAAAAGACCGTAGAATACCCTGATCTCTACATAAATCAAGTTAAAATAAAATTTGTTAAACAATTTAATTTTCTAGGTATTATGCTGGACAGCTCTGTTAAACTCAAATCTCATGTTGATATAATATCAACAAAAATATCAAAAATAATTGGCATTATTAATAAACTGAAACATTCCCTTCCACTAGACGCCCTTTTAAATATATATAATGCTCTGATTGTCCCACACTTGAATTATGGTGTTCTTTTATTTCAAAAACATTGTAATAGGTTATTTATTTTGCAAAAAAAGGCAATCCGAGCAGTGTCATGTTCAAAATATAATGCTCACACAAGTGGAATTTTTCAATCACTAAATATTTTAAAGGTACATGACATCTGTGCACTGCATGGTTTAAAGTTCTGTTTCAAGCTGGAGAATGGGCTGCTGCCGGGCTACTTTCATCAATCGGGTATATTTACTAAAAATTCTTCTTTACATCAGTATCAAATTAGAAGGAATAATGATTATGTCATTCCCCTTATCAAACATGAATTTGCCAGGCTTGGTATCAGATTTAGAATTCCTCTTTTTTTTAATGAATTAGATAATTGCTACAAGGACAAAATATATACACACTCATTAAATGGTTTGAAGGTTTATTTCAAAAGAAGAAAGATTTCACTGTATATTAATGTATGCAATAATCAAACATGTTATATCTGTAATAATTGATAATGTTTTTCATATTGAGTTATAGTCATTAATTATTAATCATTGAATTGAAGATAGCTGTTAATGTGTTTAGCAGGATGGATCCCCAAATGCTGTTCCCCTATCTCGGGTGGCACCCCTATAGCGACATTTCATGTCTTTGGGGTGTCTCCCCCCATTTACAAAATCCTTAATATGTATTGTTATGTATTTCTGCTTTTGTTTTTGGGTAAATAAACAGTATTCTGATTCTGATTCTGATTCTGATATTGTAAATGAAATAATATAAGTGAACTTCACCCACATGTGGTCAGTTTTGTATCGTACATTGGATAAAAAAAACTATTTGGATAAGTGGAAAGCTCAAAATGAATGAAATGCCAGTATTAAAGGCATACCTAAAGGAGCTGTCATTTAGCCTTCTATATCAACAAATAACAACAGCATTTTATGATAACTGATTGAGGAAAGAAATAGCTAATATCCATTTTCCAATCGTAATAACATACTTATTATCTGTAATCATGGGGTTTGTGGTCATTAAGAGCCCAATAATACTTCAACAAAAGCTATAACAAACACTTTAATTAACAAAAAAAATTAAGCAAAACAAATTTACAGCATGATTGTGTGAATATTGTTTTTGAAGGCTTGTAAAGATAAGATGAGATAAGATACCATTTTATTTAAAGTCGGTGGTGATACAAATAACAATAAAACACAAGCTGTAAAAGCTTTTCGCCGACAGAAAATTGTGACAAAAAAACAAGGTGAAATATTTACAAATGAATAGATGAGAAATAAATAGATGAGTTGATAACATTGTGTAAATAAAATTTTACAGAATTGCATTTGACTTCACAATGTCATCTCTGACTGCTCTATATATAAAACTATCATCTATGATTATTATCTTTGTTTACAGTCTACATGGCCTAATGGGGTAAACAATTCTCTCATTGTGATGAGAAACTGTGTTTAATTTGAAACAGTTTGTATATTATATTGTACATTGCATGTGTCGCTCAAAATGAGATATATATATGCCTTGAAGACAATATTTGATAGCAACCATTTCCTATTCCATGTTTGTATAATGACGGGATTTCCAAAGATTGCAAGAGTAGGTTTGTGTGGGTAGGCCTAAGAAAGATGTTCACATTTTAACACAACCACTAGCTGGAATGCCTGGTTCCTCAAGGAGGTGGTGTTTTTCCAGGTATTTTTGATGAGTGAGGGAGCCTGTAGGGGCTGCCTAAATTACGACCTCTTAAAAACTAAAGTGTTGAGGTATGTGTGCAAGATATGAGGCGGTAAAATGGCTTCTCAATTTCCAGGTAGACTGTTTTTGTCAATCTAACATATTATGAACTAAAATGTATTAGTAATTAAAGGCTGATGTGAGCATGATGAAGGCTAATATGTCATTCAGAGTACAAAACAGGTCTATAAATACAAGGTATGGGCTTCTTTCCAAGGCTAAGCGAGCTTTAAACTGCTCTTCTGATCAGAGGAGCAGTTCTGACTTTGCTAGGACCCCGCATAAGTTGGCTAAGCTCTTCTAAAGACTTTTTTTGAGTCTTAAACAGATTACATTTGACTTCACAATGTCATCTCTGACTGCTCTAAATATAAAACTATCATCTATGATGACTGTCTTGTTTACAGTGTACTTGGACTAATGGGGTAAAAAATTCTCTCTTTATTCGTCATTCTAGGTTGAATATATCGCCAGAAATAATATACGACTTTATGTCTCAATGAACAGATATCATATGTATTGATCAGTCAATCAGGCACATTCACCACAATAGTGGTTATTTTAGCTTAAAACCACCTACACTTCAGAACACCCCATTTGTTTTATGGACCCAATGTTATTTTTATCATTACTACATTTTTACCACCAGGCATATGAATACAAAGTAGTTAAACAAAAAATATGCATACAATGAGAGTGCCATATAATAGAGTGATTCTGTAGCAATCTTAAGCTACCATGATTTTTATGAATCACGGTTTGTCACTAATTCAGTGTTTTAACACAGATTAAATGTTATCATCGGGCACTCCGTTTCCAACTCAAAGTAGGATCCATAATAAATGTCTACTCGTTTTCCAGTCATATTTTATAATAAAAAAGCTTGGGGCACCACATGTAACTTACAAGTCAAGTCCCTACTTTCTAACCCATGAAACCATCTCTCTATGCCAATTAACCTAAAGGTTCCTATCTTTCTAATGATAATTTTTGCCATCTTGTCATCATTAAGGTAATTTATTATGGTCAGGGAGAAGCGGCAGAAATAACAACGGAGAATATGGCCAAGTTCTGGTTATTTTAGTTCCCAGAATCGTTTTTATCAGAAGGAAAGTTGGGTTTTGCGCGGCCAACATTTCTCTTCATTTTCCGCCGCTTCATGCCATTTTGGGCATACTATGCCAAAAAAGCATGGGGACATTTATTATGGTTCCCAGTTTTTTTTTTTGAGGCGTAGCGATCAATGATTTGTATGAGTTTCTGAATATGTTACTGTTGCCAGATAATGATATCCTGAGTTATTGATGTTTAAATATAGATATTTGAGCTGATGTTTGGCAGGGGTTCAGAGACTTTCAGGACAACTGTAACTGTGTAAACTATCGTAAATTTGATCTGATATCAGATTAACGTGGAAATGATATTATATAGAAACATCTTACATCATATACATATTAATATTAGCATGTTATCATGTCTTTGAGTACATTTTCGTGATATGGTTCATAAAGAGGTGCGTTATCAGTTTTTAGGAGACGAGCCATGAACCTTCTGAATGTCAACTGTTCAATGCCTTTTTGGTACAGCTTTGTGAAACAACCTTCTTTATGTGGATGAACTATAGAAGGAGAGAGGTCTGATAATTTAGCCATAGCATGATCTTCAAAGCTATTCAGTAAATGGGGAGCTATTGAGTCTTTTGTGCAAACAATGTTTGAAAGGTAGCTTCCACCCATCCAAAAAGTGAATAGAGCTCAGATAAAGGGAGAAGGCCAGCCGAACACTAAACACAGGATCGTAAGCCAGAAACATTTTTTTCAAGTACAAAAAAGATGTACGCGTAATCCTCAGAGGAGCTATTGCTTTCTTCAAAGGCTCACGAAATCATGTCCATTCGAAACAACCAGTCAGTGAGCTCCTCAACTTCATTAGCTTCACACCACGTGACCTCGCTTAAACCTGTTTCCGTTTCCGGCTGAGCGCTGGCTCCAATGACAGAGAAGTCAGCAGCAATCAAGCTGCAGTTATGTGATGCCATCTCCTTGCCCAGCTAGCTCACAAGCCCAGCTGGATGTAATTACTATGGTTATGTGGAAGGTAAGGGAGCTGAGATAATAAGGTGGTAGGCAGCAGCAACATCAGATAGCTTAACAGCATTTCTTGAAGTAGCTGAACTGTGGAGAAGTGACCTATTTCCACGGCAGCCACAAAAGCAGCAGAGGCAGCAGGAGGGTTCATGATGCCTTGAGAGCAAGAAGTGGCATTTGGCAAAGGGCAAAGGCTCACCTGTTTGTCAGAAGGCAGATGGTCCGAACCAATGAGATGGGACACCGCGGCCATCTTGTCAGCGAAGTAGACTTGGACTGCTGACATCATTAGCGGAATTGAATGGATGACCCGGCATGTAAACTTTAGCTGCTGAGCGTGGTTAAACAACCTGCAAAGAATGAGAAACACGTGAGAACCTGTTGCTTGCTATGTTGCTGTTTGTTATGTGAAGTTGAGAACCCCTCGAGAGAATTGTGGAAATGGCAATCATCAGCACTTTGAATTGGAACGAATGGTGTTTGTTGTTTTTATGCATGGAATGCATAAGACTTGCTACAGCAGCAGGAGGGGATGTTCAAATGCAGGTAGTTGAGTGATGGACTGCACAGTGTTTTTGCCACTCCACACTGATGCTAGTAACATGTGTGCGGAGTTCGTATAGCACCACCCAGGAATGCAACAGGAGGCAAATCTCCGGAGATGCTGACATAATATCACAGTTTGTGAGTCATAGCAGTGTAATATAATACATTGAACTTACATTTACAGCACAGTGATCAGTGCATACTGATGTTTCCATACTACAATGATTGAAATATAGTGTTTGAAAAGTGACTTTGGTCATACCTGTGAGACGCTACAATGCATGTGTTGGGCACATCTGCTGGTAGACGTGGAAGGGGGATAGGTCCCCAAAGCTGCTCAATACTTTCAGGAATAGTGTATGGCTGGAAGGGCCCAGGTTGCAGCATGAGTATACAAGGTCCTCTCTCAGGAGGGTTGACAGATGCAGTGAAAGCTACACTCAGTCCGTTGTTGGGACCACTGCCACCTTCAAGAAGTGGTAAGGTCTGGCTGACAGTCTGTCCATCTGCAGGGGTACTCTCCACCACCTGGCTGAAGGGGTAGTTATGGATGCCAAATGACTGGTTGGAACAGAAGCAGAGAAACCCTTTCTTATCCATCAGGTCGAACTGTAGCAGCGAGTGGTGACCCGTGTCAAACGTGAACTTGGTGATGCCTTTTCCTGAGTTGTCCCACTCTTTCTGTGGTCCTTTCAGCTTGAGAAGAGTGGACCCAGATTGCTGACGTCCAGCTAGGGACACCTTGAGAGTGAACTTCTGGTCTTCCTGAGACAGATTCTCGATTTTCACTTGGTCTATCGTTACTTCTGCCTTCTTGCTGGAAACACTGAAAACTTGGTCATGAGAAATACGGGCAAGTTTGCCATAAGGTGGCTCTCCGCGGAACATGCATCCATTGCGTTGGAAGTCTTCTTGGAAAGTCTGCTTCCAAACGTTTCGCGTCTTCATGTCACAGCGCGACAGCTTTGAGTTGGCTGACCTGTCATTGACAGAGTCATCATGATTAAACATCTTACCCAAAATGGCTGTTGTGTCTTTCTCATACAGACTTGGGTGAAGTTGATGTGAATGCCAGATTAGGTCAAAGTCATAACAGGGCACCAAGAACATATCTGGATAGGTCTTCTTCAAGAACAAGTATTTCTTGTATCTCAACAGTCCATCTTTTAAGAAAGTAGAGTCTTTGAAGTGTGGTAAGGAAACCTGGTAGTAAAACATTCTTTGCCGACCTACGGCAGATTCAATGTCATAGCTGCATTTGGTTTGATAATTGCACTCTGCAGCTTCTTTTGTTTGCATCAATTTATCTAGAGTCACGTCAAATGGCTCATTCTTGTACCGATCCTCCCATAAATGACGTCCTCTTTCCATGGCTGAGTGACGGTAACTTTCGCTCAAAAGTTTATGACAAGGCACTGTGTTGATGATTCTCTGGCAGTCTTTTTGGTAGTGGTAGGGTGCCAACATGTGAACGTGCCAGATCCAGTGAACATCTAAAGGAGGGGCAATATCCTTGCCTTTGTAGTCTGCGACGAGTGGGAGCCAGTATTCTTCGTAACGTCTTATCGCATTATTCACCAAGGGTCCCTCATAAAGGTATGGGCGGCTGTCAACCTCCTTGAGGAAGACCAACTGCTTTCTGGCAGCATCTACCAAGTCAACACTGAACCTGATGTCCTTGTCTTTAAAGACAACCTTAGAGAGAATACTGTCATCAGGCCTCCCCGGGACATGTCCGTTGGTGCTCGGGGGTGTCCCGTTGTCTGGCGAAGCTCCTTGATATGACGTCATCATGGCAACCCTCTCAACAGAAACAAGTCTTCTGATCTGCAAAAGAGAAAAGAAAACTACATTAACCTCAAGTACAGAGGAGCAAATGACATTGCAAGATTGATAAATGAAGCAGAAAATGGGAACGACCAGCACGCTTTCTCCTGGCAAACAGGAACCAGCCATGACATGAAAGCTGCATTAGAGAACAAGCTAAAACTTAAGATGTAGCTGTTGAAAATGCACTTTCTAATCTTCTCAACCAGAGGCAGGGCGGCAGGGAACTACAAAATACTTCATTTGGAACGATTTGAAACGTGTCTTTCTGTTAAATGTAAGACGCATAGCATTTTAGTTTGTGTGTATAACTGAAATTGGAGAAAGTATGGAAAGGCTAGACCACGAGGTTTGTTCTCTCTATGCTGACTTAATGCCTACAGTTGTGTTTGTAGAAATATAGCTGGAAGCATTTGTTTGGCGAGGCATGTGGTAAACAGTCTATCCTTGGCAGCCTCAGTGTGTAAAACAAGTGTCACTGCTTGTGTTGTGAGTGTTTTACTTGCAGCATTTCACGAAACAAGGTTGTGTGTGCCAAAACACTGAGACTGCAGCCATTTAACATGGATAGTCCATTGCCGTGCTGTTAATCCTCACAACGCCCCCACAGTAGCATTGTGCAGCACCAGGCTGCCGATTCCTTCATGCAAGACTAAATAATGTATGGCTGGTCTCGTTTGCAGAGCACAATCACTTGCTGCAAAGAATGGTGGTGGCATTTGAACAAAGAAACCACAGAGCGCTCTGAGGTTTGGGAGTAGTGAGGCCAAGAAGGGAAACCTGCCAAATTGTTGTTAGGAAGATAATAGATGCGAAACAGGTGAGGAGAATAAAGCCTCTCAATGCTGACTACTACAGCAGACTGGCCAGAAAGGCTGCGGACGGTTATATTGAGTAAATTGTGGTATAATTGAGTGATGTCTGTGGTATAAATGTGATATCTGTGCTGCAAATTGTGATATTATCTGCTTGCAGATTATGCCTGTCATCCTGCGGTCAAGCTGGTAAATTAGAACGACCCCGTGATGCCTCTGCTTCCTCAGCAGCCAGTGGGGATGCGGGACACTGTAAACAGGATGATGCTCAAGGCAATGTTACCCATGCTGCGCGGAATCATGACCTGCAGCTGGCTATTTTTGCACCCGTTTCAGAAACAGGTGGGACTGCTCCCTCCTGCTCTCCTCTACACATCCTCAGGGATGCTGTGCCTGCTTCAGCATCAGCCCCTGCATCAGCTCAGCATATCTCCCATCTCCCCATCTAGGCTACCCGCTTCTCTTAGGTCCATAGGACCACTTTAACACTGGCCCTGAATCCCTAATCTGATCAGGCAGCCATTCTCTGATTTACACTGGCAACGACCAGCTGCCAGTTGCCTTGATATGCTGATGAAGGCTGTCCTGGGGTTGTCAGCCGCTTTTAACGTCTGTTGCCTCATAACCCTTCAACCATCCAATACCGTTGACATAATACGAGTGATTATCACAAGGCTAGCAGTCTACTACAGCAGTTGGCCCTGACTTCCTCAAGTGTAGAGGGATGTACACAGGTTTATGTTGGCTCAGGGCCCACGACATAATAATGCTGTGCATCAGGTTTGTTGTGAGTCTTAGCCTTAGTTTGGTCTCAATTTAAGCCTCCACTAAACAACATTCGTTTTGTGACAAAAATACCAGGACAACGTGACTGGTGTTGCTCTAACAACCCATTGCATGATTGAGAAAAATGTAATATCACCCCTGGCATTATTAAGAAACCCCTGACATTACATCAAGGAAAACAATGGTGTTGACAAGACCCCACCATCCATCAATATGAAACCCATGACATGGTGACTAGGAAACCCATGACACGTTGAGCAAGAAACGTGTGATGCAACTGAGAAACACATGACATGGTGACAAAGACACTTATAACAGTATAACTCAGAAGCTCGTGGAGTGCCTAAGAAATCCACTTCCAGATGACTAAGAAACCCATGACATGACTAATAAACCCATGACATGACGAAGAAACCCAAGATCTTGATACTTTAAAGCAAAATGTGATCGTCTTTACATGCATTTTACATCATTCAATCAATACAGATTTCCATCTCCCATCAATCAACATTGCCCAGCAGCCTAGCACACATAAATATGGTCGTCTTTCTGACCTTTTGCTTCAGATGTCAGAGTACTTTGACCTCTGGTCTGCAGCTGAAACATAAACGTCACACGAAATATAACTGTGATATACTGCATCTGAAACGTACACACTGTCATGGCAGATAGCATAATCATATTCATGATGTTCATAATTCATGAGAGTAATATGTTTGCACCCATTTGCTGATAAACAATTCAACCAAAACAATGAGATAGTACAAATGGTTTTAGAAGCAACTTCCAACATTTTTTTGCCTCAGAAAAAAACATAAAGTATAAACTAAACCCTGAGCTGCAGTAAACCAAACAGTTTAAAAGAGATTGTGAGGTTCTTATCTTACCTCTTGAAATTCAAGTGCTCTTAGTGATAGCCATGCAGTTGTTTACAAGAAACTTCAGAGCAAGAAGACAGAGCAAGACGTCCGGTTCATTGACAGAGCAGGAGGCCAGTGTTCTGCTCATTGCGCACAGTTATGAGAGGAGAAGGAGCTGCAGTTGAGAAGACCACATGACTTTTGGATCAATAGATGGTCAGTGCTCTGGTCAGCAGTGCTCCAGCCATGTGTGGTGACAAGACAGTTCAGGTCCTGCCCCAGGGTTATGTATCCATGATTGTCTCTTTTCTAGGGGTGTGGGTACTGCTGCTGTGCAGTTTTTTTTTTTTGTGGTTGAACAAAAGTCAGCAACTTGCAAGTGATGCTACAGCAGCAGTAGTGGGAGCAGTATCAGCAGCAGCAGCAGCAGCAGCTTAGCTTTTGGCAGCCTGCCAGGAGAACGTTGGTGGTGTGAGGAGAAGCTTTCAGTCTGCACAAGCCGCAAGCAGCTACCAGGCAGGCAGCCTGCAGCAACTCTCGGGGCATGTGGTGCAGCCTGCTTTGCTCTCCTTTCACTCTGAAAGCTGTCTTGCTTTTTAGCAGGACTGCTGGCTACCTAGCTGGCAAGTAATCTCCCGTGCTAGTGCTGCTGCCATTACATCATCCTCCTCCTCCTGCTGCTGCTGTTAGCCGCTACAAGACACGCTTCTTGCCAAATCTTCACTGACCGCCTTTATGCCCTACTTAATGCCTTGATGTCAGCCAACCATGGGCAGTTGAGGGCAAAAAACCGCCAGAGCACCAAAATAAATGGCACATGTCACCTCTCCTCTCAAAGCTCCATTATGCCATCCAGATAAATACAGGTGCATGGACCACTTATCTATGTCCATGGATCACTCAAAAATGCACCTTTGGTCACAACACACTAAGTGCATCTATTTTACCTTGGCCACCTTCCTTAGCTTAGTGCCTTTTTCCGTTATAAGACCACACAAACTTCATGGCCATAAATCCATCAAAACTATTGATTATAAAAAAGGCTCTAAGAGTTGATTCAGTTTCGCAAATTCAAACACCAGATCTGTTTATCTGTGTGACTGAAAAGGTTCGATCTTGCTACATATTTAATATCACTTAATATTACAAGAGCTTTTATCCAAAGGTTATCTGGAAAACAGTTGTGTTGCTATAGGATGGCACTGACTGAGTCTTATCATCTCATCATTATGTCCTCATTGAGATGTACGAAATATTTAGTATTACACATCATGCATGGGTGTACGTAGAGTGAGTGAGTGAGTGATTAGGGCTTTACGTCCTGTATTTCTGCACCAGTTGGGCTAATTAGGACAGGCAGAGACCATGGCAATGAGACGAAGGATGCAGCAGCCATCCAACATAGGCTCGACCGGGAATCAAACCCAGGACCCAGTGGTTGGAAGCCCAGAGCGCTACCTCTGAGCTGGGCCCCCACCTAGGTGTACGTAGACATGAGCATTTCCTTCATTGTGTAGACAAGCATTATATATTGAACGCCAATGAACGGAATGATCAGAAAGGGTTGGCAGATACCAACTTCTGGAAAACGTCAATTAACCTCCTTGGATCCATATTTATTCAGTCTGAATCTCTTTATTCCCTTTGATGTTCTCAGGCATTACCAGACAAGCACCCAAGAGGAATAAAACCTGACTAGAATAGGGTTCAGTAATTGAAATGATCCAGGTTTAACAAGATCTGCCAGAGAGAGGCCATTCCTGAGGAGGTCAGCTCGTTAGAGGAGGGGTTATGGGGGTTAAATAACCCTTGTAATTGTGAGGTTGGAGGAGTATTTTGCTTCACACTATACCGTCACTCAACAGTGTTATGAGTGTCGCCTGGGAATGAATAACATTCAGCTAGGCCAAGCTGTGTAAACAGACCGTTCCTTATATGCAGGGACTGATTTCCAGTCCCGTGATGCAGTTGTGCGTAATCTCCTGCGTGGGAGGCAGAATAGCATTTCCGCTTCCGGTGGCTTTAAGCTTCCAATGAATAAATTAAAGAGGGCGCTTGTGTAGCAGCAATATTTAAATGCGTAATCATATCTTTCGAGACATGGGTCTGTTTTTTGCTTCTATGTTTGCATGCATGCAGCAATCCCTCATTGCTGAATCTCCCACTGGAGTACCAGAAAGCTGGTGGCCAGTTAGGGGACAGGGACGTTGTCTGATAATGCTATCAGTGCTGGAAAACGGTGCAATGAAATTTGGCCCAGGCATGAAGCAGTGGTGGGAGCGGGGTCAGCAACTATTGAATTAGTTTCAGGGTTTCCATCTCTCTTAGTGGGGATGGTAGGAGGAGGAAACAGGCTCGAATTGGAAGAAGATGACAGAGCAATGAATCTTTTAAGTTGCAATCGATGGCTGGTCTGAAGGCGAGGGAGATATGCAACCAGCCTCTATTCATTCTGACCTCAGTCATATCTATAGCATAGGAGCCTGTGTCGGGCCATATATCAAACACACTATAGATAGGAATGAAGCCTAATATGGTTGGAAGGTAAGCCAAGGAGTCTCTTTCTATCATCTCATGGCAACTTATAGAGGAGAGCAAAAAAGATGAAGAGAGTCACATCTCTATAGTAACGAATTAGGTGTTTGGGACTTTGGAAATTTGATATTCTGCAAGCAAATGAACTATAACAAGGTTTTGATATATACATGGGGTTCCTTCACAAGATGTAATCTAGTACAAAAGGCAGGATTTTGACCATCCAGCACTGAAAAATCCCTTAAGTTGAGTTAGTCACATACAGGCAAACTATGACTAAGGGGTTGTAGATAGATAGATAGATAGATAGATAGATATAAAGATATAAAGATAGATAAATAGATAGATAGATAGATAGACAGATAGATACAATTTTATTTCAAATAGCAGTTATAAAAACAATAACATCAGCTCATAGAGCTATTGAACGACAATCAACAATAAATAATCCTGCCACTTCCAAAAGAAACCTCAAGAGCTTATTGCGGTCTACAAACTCTGTTAGTAATAAGTCCGATCTTGTCTAACTTTACAGACCTTCCTGATTATGGAGGAGGGGAGGGGGTAGTCATTCTGGTACCAGTTAAAATGTCCAAGAAGTTTGTCATTTTTTACCAACTTTCTAGTTGACACTCAGCAGGATTTTCAATGTATGTAGGTTTATATACCTAGGCCTATGGGGTAACTTCATAGATGTAAACAATCCAGTATACAACTTTTAAGGATTTTCACATGGGTGTCTGCCGTGTTAATTAATATAAATGCAGGTTTTCCTGTACATAGATTTCTTGTTGCTATATATAGGTAAGTACCACTTGAACCATTGTAGTTAAATACATGTGCATCCATGTACCCAAAAACCCTTGTCTACCATTGAACACGATATGCTAACTAAGCATAAATTGCCATCATCTACAGCTTCAATACGCTCTTTGAACTCAATATTGAATGACCTGGTGTCTGGCCCACCATGGCAGCCAGCCTCAGGCAATCTATGGCCAACTTGCAGGAGATATTTGTTTGCAAAATAGTGGACCTAGGTCAGTCAGATATTGGAGTCATCTCGCCAGGCACGAAATGTCACTGAATGCTTTTGCTCCCTGGCTCTATTGGTGCTATGTAAATCAATGGTCGACAGATGTGATTGACAAGGTGTCTGAAATGCCTTTGATGAGGCTCAGGGCTAAGTCCATTGATATTGGTAGTGTAAACGATTGGGCTACAAGGGGATATAAGGAGTTCAGTTTTACCTCTGTAGGTAAATTGTAGGTATGTTATGTTTAATGACTTGTTGACCAGTGAGGTCAGCCACATCTGTATTGTGGAATATATGGCCGTACACAAATGGCTGCTCAGCAGCAGATTAGAACTTTTTTTTGATAAAGACTACAACTTTGAATGTCTATTTCAGATGGACAAGATAGACAATATGGACAAAGGCAGCAAATCACGCATGCCCCTACCCCCCCCCCCCCCCCCGGACGTACACCCTGCCCCACTCATCAAAAGATTTCTTCATTGGTTCAAAAGAGCAATGAACTAAAAGACACTTAAACTTTTCATATTTGGATATTTTCGATTTTGTTATTTCCGATTTATTCTTTGTAAACTTAAAGAGTCGTACAGAAGTGTTTACACTTTTAAACAACCACTTTAAATAAACCTTTACATACATACATACAACGTTTGCACAGCCCAGTTCCCTGTGTTGGCCACCAGGGTTGAATGTCATGACCCAACATGTTACCACAAGGCCTCAGTTTTACTGTGCAAGAAAACTACAAATAATAGTTCTTCATTCAGGCCTATGAGCTAATGGGTTCAAAGCCATATTGTATATATGACTTTAATATATTCACATCTTGTGATTTTACTACAATCTACATGCTCAGATGCTTTAGGGAGGTTATCTAATTACACGTATTTTTTTGCTTGTGTTTCTCGTTTTATACCCTGCTGACTGTAAATACATTTTATCTTAAAAAACTACAAGCTGCAAAATTACATTGGGATATTTTACAATAAGTAAAATATATACCAAGTAGGCAATCAATCTGTATAGTGAGCATTTTCCTTTTTCTTCAAGCTTTACACTGCAAATTTATGATATTCTTCCAGAATTGCATGTTCCGGAAGGGCATCCACTGACTTGACAAACATGGCTGCCATGGCGGCCAGAAATGCGCTATTCATGTGGAAATTGATGACAAAAATTATCGATGGAAGATCACTAGTGCATTTCCCAGGTCACTTAACAATCGATCGAGCAGAGGAGTGAAGATCAGAGACACTTTCAATGACATTTCTCTGGGTAGCAAACTACTTGGTGTGGTGTTAAGTGGGAAAGCACATTTAATGCTGCTCTGTTTAAGGTAGAGTATAGATTATATAACTTAGTGTACTTTCTGCTCTTACCACAGAAAACCACAAGGCTCACTGTGAGCGCAAGGATAAATGAGATGATGGATAAAGACTTATAGTCTTTATTCAACCAAAAGTTGTGAGCTATTTTACTTGCCCCAAACTAAGAATGAATTGCCTAAATAAAAATAAAAAATACTATGCCTCTAACATTTTAACCAGTCAAGTCATCATTAATGATAAGATATTGTCTAAGACACTGTAAATAATTGCTGTACACCAGTAACAGTTGCTGTACATTTTACAGTAAATTTTTACTGTGGATTGTTAATGACACAAGGGTAATTTAAGGCCTCATATGGAACGTCAAACACAGCTGAAGAAGATACCACACTATACCAGTATACCATTATCAATCAGGTTTTGTTTTGAACTAGCCTTTACGTCTTTCTACGATGGATGGATGGATGGATTAGGGCTTTATGCCCTGTATTTCGGCACCTGATGGGCTAATTAGGACAGGCAGAGACCATGGCAATGAGATGAAGGATGAAACAGCCATCCAACTTAGGCTCAACCAGGAACTGAACCCGGGACCCAGTGGTTGGAAGCCCAGCGCGCTACCACTGAGCTAGGCCCCCACCCCCTACGTCTTTCTACGTGAGTCATTTGAAAGACTAAAATATAGCAGAGCAATTCACATCCAGATGTAGCAGCCAGGATGACATATAGAACACAGAGGTTGCGGTAAGTGTAGGCAGCAAATGTTTGACAAAGTGTAATACGCTATTACCCTAATCTCTGGCAAGCCATTGAGAGGGGCTGTACATTAATTCAAAGCACATCTTGATGACAGGCCTGTGTTTCTGAGAATCTCGTCAGTAAAACCTCTGACATGATATAAATGGGAGGGAGAGCTTTGAAAGGCACTAAAACAGTGAGCTGCAAGGCCGGGGAAGGAAGCCTAGCCCTGTGGCCTTGTGACTAGCTGGGACGTGACAGACAAGTCAAAGGAGCTCATTTTTCACATTGTGTCAATAATTCCTGATCCTTTGAAGTTGACATGAATATGAAAGCTTTTCAGTGTAGGTCTAGACTATGATGTAGGATTCGAACCAATGTTCAGTGGAGGCCATCCTGTGTTTGCCTTCATCCCACTGGTTACGGTTATAGGAAATCGGTTCGAAGGGCTCTCGGATTGGAAAGCGCTCTAACTGGCAGAGTAAGGCAATTGAGCGATCGAACACTCCGGCCGGGCAATTTTTGGCGCCTGGCATATCGCTGCATTTAAAGGGTTTTCCCTTTCCGGATATGAGAAACGAAACGGCAAAATGTTCTGCTGCTGGTCACGTGAATCTGGATGGCCCCTGGCACTATAGATGGCGCATCTACTTCGGGGGCAATGACCCTGCCTCGGCTGGCTAATGGTCAGCGACTTGTCAGTGACCATTCTCTCATGATCTGCCGCAGGAATGAAGACCTGTTCTGTTAAGATAATGTGTTTCTTAGATTGCAGAAATAGCTGCCAACCGTATATTCCCGATTAGACGCCTGGGCTGCAGTAACTTTGGGATTGAAAGACAACAGATCCTCATCATAACGACCAACTTTGGTGCAAGGCTTAGTGGTCTTAATTGTGAGGTGAAGTTATTAGCGATGCTGCTAGAATGAAACCGATGAATACTAAAGATCTTAATAGTGAGGATATCTCATTCAACGTGCATACAATGCAAGCTGCTTTCGTATTGATTGACACTTATGAATTATTATTTTGTGCTCGAGAAATTTATCTTTCAAAAAAGCAATTTATTGTACTATACCACCGAAACGTCCGAAAATTCCACATTCGGCATTACATACATCATAATATGCTATTTAACTCATAATGTCTTTTTTTTTCGCTAGAAGTGTATGTAATAAATATGAATATATATATGTATATATAGTCTGATATGCAACTTGTAGTCAATAAGGTAAAAAAAAACAAAAACAAATAAATAATTAATTAAATGACTGAATAACAAAGGAAAGATTACATCAACAAATTATACTATGGAAATAAGCAAATCATGAATGATGCACTATGAAGGAAATCACTTCAGTTCACTTGTGGAAGTCAGACAGTCAGCCATCAGGATGGATTTTGCAGCTCGCATCTCAACTTCCCAAGACTTAACAAACCCCAAGGCATCTGAAGCCGTTCTGGCTTTTGCTTCTCACTTTCAACCCGAATTTAAGAGAAGGCAAAAAGTCTACATAATCTTCCAGTAACGTCTTGTTTGTTTTTGAAGAAAAATCGTGAAAGATACGCAGCAAACTTGACATTTCTTGAGCAGCGAAGCAAAAGCTAGGATGCTGCAGCAAGTGCCGTTAGAAGTAATTACTCAAAAACTTTTTCCGAAGTGTAAACTATCCCAGCTGGACTCCAAATACTAGTCTACTTGATACTAGTGTCTTCTCGATACCAGGAGTCTACTTGATACTAGTTGTTTCTACTCGATACTGGTGCCTACTTGATACTAGTTGTATACTTGATCAGAGCAGGGTCACCCATACATACAAGATAAGCTTTTGCTAACAATTTTTCTGCAACGGGTTTGAAGAAATTTTGACTTGAGCAGCAAATAGAATAACTAAAATACTGATGTTCATGAATTCTACGTGTTAAAGGTCCATGTATAACATCTAGAAATACCAGCAAAATTGAGTAGTAGTAGTAGTAGTAGTAGCAGTAGTAGCAGTAATAGTAGTAGTAGTAGTGGTGGTATTGGTGGTAGTAGTAGTAGTAGTAGTAGTAGTAGCAGTAATAGCAGTAATAGCAGCAGCAGCAGCAGCAGCAGTAGTAGTAGTAGTAGTGGTGGTGGTGGTATTTGTAGCAGTAGCAGTAGTAGTTGCAGTAGTACATATGTAGTAGTAGTACTATTAGTAGTAGTAGTAGTAGTAGTAGTTTGAAGCAAGTATAAAATTTCATTTCCACTCATGGGGTAAAAGTTACATTGTTTAAATTGCTAAGCACATCATCTCATCATTACATCTGCCTCTGACAGCTGGTTATGCTAAATGTACCATCATTATCGTTATACAATGGGATGCCACGGTCTAGTGGTTATGGTGTTCCCCTGCCATCCTCAAAGTTGTGGGGTTCGAACCCCTACCATGGCATCGAGGAGTTGGGCAGATCCTCATTAATCATTGCCTCACCCCACCCAGGTGGGTACTTAATTGGCATTAGGCAACCACAGCGATTGCACTGGTGTGAGCTCTTAAGCCCCTACGGTTAACATTGTGTCCAAGGCTGAATACTCCCTAGAGAGTTGAGAAAGACTCTGGATTGGCCTGCCAAGGGTGTGTGTGCATGTGATTAGGGCTTTATGTCCTGTATTTATGCACCTGTTGGGCTAATTAGGACAGGCAGAGACCATGGCAATGAGACAAAGGATGAAACAGCCATCCAATTTAGGCTCAACCGGGAATCGAACCCGGGACCCAGCGGTTGGAAGCCCAGAGCGCTACCTCTGAGCTAGGCCCCGCCCCTGCTAAGGGTGCTCAAGCAGTTTCAATAAACTATAATCGCCTACATTTACATTCACAATTAAAACATCACTCGCGTAGGCTTTATACCACACTGCAACTATTGAGGTATCAGTGTTCAAATTATCATGTCAGTTCCAAATCAGTAAGTTTGAAAGCAATAAAACAAACTTCAGACAAAGCCCTTCATGTTTTTTTCATCGCCTCATATTCTAGCTGCATGATCTGTGTAAAACGCAGGAGGCTTTTAACTCATCTCATCTGATGTTTTTCTTTTATGGGTTTTGATGTTTGGCTCCAGCTGAGTGCGATGTTTTGGCCTGCAGTGGTCCCTCTGGTTCGCCTGATGGAAATTAAAACACCAAGCCCCATGTTTTAGCAGCTGATGAAGCTTTCGCTAATTGTTACTGAAAACTACACGCACAACGGGCTTTAGAAAAATAACCTCCTGACTATGCTCTGCAATCCTGATGGTGAAGATGATTCTGTACATTGCAATGGATTAACACTGTGTGTTAAGTGACTGCTGGCTATTGGATCAGCATTTAAACTGAGTTACATCACAGACTAGTCCATAGTATGTGGCTACATTATACAGCATTAAAGGAAAACAAAAATTTACATTTGAAAGACAGGAAAACTTTAAGTTAATTACAACAGAAAGGTATTTTATCATTTTGACAGTTGGGATTTTGGTTATTTTCAACATTTCTGTCCATTTTATGTTTTCCCGTGCTATTAACGTAAAAAAACATTATCTAAACGCTAGTAAAAAAGCAGTGGATATTAATTTTGAATCCTATTATATTGGCATTTTTAAACAACAAATAGCTCATAACATTACTAAATGTTAAACCTGTCACTTGAGCTTTAGTGTGTTTATTAATTAATGTCAGAGAAAAATAAGCTCAGCAGGTTTTATTAATACACTTAACATTTCTCAGCATGGCACAACACAATCTTTCAGAATAAAAACATAATTTCATCACAAAATAAAATACAAAATTCGAAAGCTAGGTTAAAAGTTTTTCTCTACTATAAACAAGCACATTACACTCGCAAGTTACAGCTTACCATCTTACAATCTGCATAAACATTATGTCAGCACTTATGTAGTTCATCTGCGGCAATTTTGTAATGCATTAAGGTTTATACTCTGTGCTCACTCAACAGAGCCTCAACAGACATTACAATTACATCCTTGTCAGGCCTGTTTAAGCATGAGTCTTTCTCAACTCCCAGCAGCTGAGCACCATAGTCAGCACACCAGCCTAACTGGCATAATATCAAATCTGCCAACATTTGTCTGACCAGTGCCAAAGTTGGGTCAACATTAATCAACATTAATTGCAAAGATATGGCTAACGTATAGCTAACATTGTGCTGATGTAGTATGATATCAGGACATGGCCTATTGCACCTTTATTATTATGATTCACCATCACTATGGTGAATCATATTGTTTTTGTTAAAATTATTATTATTCTTTGCCACCAAATTTTGATCGTACGGGGACGAAATTTGGTGGGTAGGTGGACCTTAGGTAGTACTACAATTCTGTAGAACCAAAATGACCTTGACCTATTTCTTAAGGTCACAGGTCACAGGTCATTCTAAGTCGATTTTCACTAAACTTTCTATTAAAATATCTCAAAAACGGGTAAAGATACAGCTCTGATATTGTAGTATGTTTGCTTGTGCTATAATGTCTTTCAATCTGAGGAGTCATTTTGATGCTCAGTCAAGTAGAAAGGGGTGATCCACACACCCCCCTAAAAGTCAATTGGGATCCGGAATCTCAAGAACCGCACAGATGTTGTGTTATGTCCAATCCAGTGCAGCCGAACTTCTGTTGGCGATTGGGTGAAGGGTTGCTGAGATATGGGGTGTTTTACATTTTGCTATTTACCCCAAAATCTTTAACGCTTAATAACTTTTGACTGGTTGGCCCAAATTGGACCATCTTTGGATCATATATAGTACTTGGATAGGTTAACGTAACACATCAATACGAATGACCTCGGATTAAAGGTCAAGGTCACAGTTGACCTCAAAGTTATGAATTTAAAATGGCTGTATCTCCCTTAATTTTGATCAATGAGTTTCTAGCAAAGTGTCTTGACATGATGTAACATAGGGCTTTTAGAGTATTATGGGATATTTGACCTTGATGCGAGTAAAGGTCAAAATTCAAGGTCTAATGTGAAAAACTTGCAATTTTGTCAACTTTTGTGCACAAAAATCCCTCAAGACTGTTTGCTTAGAGTTTAAAGTGACATCTCCATGACATCTCAGATACCTCAGCATAGTTACCACCCATAAATGGGGTAATTACCCCCGAATGGGGTAAGTACTATAGCTCAACATCGGACTACCGTATATTAACCAAATCTAGTTTATAAGTTGGAGTATTTGTATGAATTGTTAGGGGCCATTTCAGATGACCTCTGGTTAAAGGTCAAGGTCAAAGATGATCTTGACCTTCAAACAGATGTCGCATACAAGAAATTTTGAAGTAAACCTATTGATGAGGCTATTTAAATATTCTGGTAATCGGACTCTACTACACAGTATTTTCATTTATCTCTCTCCATCTCACGTCTCATCTAATTCTACTAGTCTACAAAGATGACTACGCTATGGTATGGTGAATCATTTCTATCTGTTCCTTGGAACAGAGTGGAGTCTAGTTATGAATTATGATTTGCATACCTCTTTATCACACTAAATGTATCTCCAAGTTGAGTTTATCACATCATTCGTATTGTTTACCACATCTCGTGAAACTCTTGAGCAGGCACCTTGTGTGTGTGTGATTAGGGCTTTACGTCCTGTATTTTTGCACCAGTTGGGCTAATTAGGACAGGCAAAGACCATGGCAATGAGACGAAGGATGAAACAGCCATCCAACTTAGGCTCGACCGGGAATCGAACCCGGGACCCAGCGGTTGGAAGCCCAGAGCGCTACCTCTGAGCTAGGCCCCTGCGCAGGCACCTGGTGAGTTTAAAAACGTCAAATATGTTAAGGTTGGATCGAGACCATTGTCCTTGAATAACAATTCCAGTAGAAATTCCTCATTAATTGGCCTGTCAGAAGCAGATTAATATCCTGACCTCCAGGCGCTTCGAATTCTAATCCCTTCAAAATTGCAATGGATGATGCACGTCGACTCACAAGGCCTCAACAACCACTTTCCATGTGCAGCTTAAAAATGTATTAATTGAAAAGCAATTCTGATGAAGTATTTATATCAGGTGCATGTGACAGGAAAACCATTGTAAGGACAGAATCAATGAAATTAGTCTTCAAGACCACACTGGTCAGCATTTAAAACCTAAGCACTGTAGATGCATGGGAGTAACAGTCCAGAAAGATAAAGATATAGAGCTGCAGCTGTTTTCAACAAGTTCTGTAATTTTTATGTTTTGCAGAATGAAGTATTACCATTGTACATTTAGGCTAAAATTAGTGTATATTATGTACTATAGTATATTTATCATAGCAGCTTTGTGGGTTACATGTGACTATGAATTTATCATTTCATATATCCATTTATATCCATTCATCTATGTATCTATCTACAACATTTCAATTGGGACACAAAACTATCTATCATATAATCATTTGCTGAGGTCTCTCTGGAACCAAGGGTGGGCACTCGCTAGAGTTAGCCTCTGGTTTCTTAGAGTGCTCTCCTGATCTGCCCATATATAATATGTACATTTCTGAATATTTGTTTATATAATAGATCAGTACGTTTGTTGAAAAATATTAATTGTGTATGAAATATGTATTGTGCAATGTGCAGCAAATAAAAGTGTTCTGAGTCTTATCTATCTATCTATCTATCTATCTATCCACCTACTATAGATCTCACAAATCCCCATTTCCATTCCTCCTTGACTCCATTCTCTGACTGTCTGTCGCGCTGTCTAGCTGTCTGTCCTAACTGTCTGTCCTAGCTTCTATAACCATCTACGCAGTCTCTTCACTGGAGCACAACATTCATTTTTGTTTTTCGATCGGAGCCGTAAATGTGTTGTGCAGAAAAGCAGTGTGGAAAAAAAAAAGCACTTGGGATTTTCCAGCAGCGATCGATTCTCTTACACATATCTGCCACGAACCATTTCTGGGTTGAAAATTGCCAAATTGACATTCATTGACTTGCATTGTTGGCAATAGCTGACTGCCGCCTTCTTTGCCTTACTTCAACAGCCTCTGCCCTGCCTGAAACAGTCTGAATAGATGTCTACTTTAGACTGTAACGCCATAGAGGATCACCCATGCTTGGCAATATGATTATAAAGAAGATCAAGGTCTGATCACCAATCAGTAATGCTACTGGCCCATGAGTGGATTTACTGCTTACTGGAAGTATTTTACTGACTTCGGTGTGGCTGCAGTTACACGATTAATAGTTTAATACCCAACCCAACTGGTTCCACAGCACAATAACCCAGACAATTTTGGACATGCCTCATAAGTTGATTACACGAATTAACTGTCATCCAGGATGGAGAACACCATTATATCGAAGTTGTCATTATAAAATGCATACGTCATTAAATGGATGTTTTCCCTTTCATCTAATCAATTTCTTCCAGACGAATATATCACATTTAGAGCTATTACCTTCTCCGAAAATAACTACGAAGTAAAAGTGGAAACCAGAGCTACTGTAAGCCGTCCTTGGTAATCACTGAGATGTTTTCTATATCAAGGTGCCTTAAATTGAATCGTTTTTCCTGATCATCTCAGCTTTGGGACCAGTAAGGTTCTCGTATATTCTTCGTGATCTTCAGTTGGGGGCCTGTACAGTAAACAGTTGAGTGTATACAGAGAATCTAAACCAAGTGTAACAACCACAAATTTATGACAAAAGAGTGTTATGGTATCCGTGTCAAGCAATGCCACTGTTTCCAGGTAATTGCAGAAGGTTATACATATATTAGTAATAATACTTACAGTACCACTTGTAAGTTCACCTACTTTATCTGCACTGCATTTGATAGTGACTGATAAGTCCAGGGCACACTGGGACTGGGTGTATATGAATATGTCCCCGTAGTACTACCAATTCCCGAAAGGCATGGAAATAATTTTTGAAAAGGCCACAGGGAGACACATGACGCACAAAATTCAGATACAATTCACTTCCCAAAGCATGCATCACTGATCCCTTTTAAATCATTGTTACATTGGCTTCAGTTCTGGAGCTATATAATTAGAAGCCATACGAAACACTGCTTTTATGGATTTCAAGCAACCCAATTTAGCAAATGGCCTAAGGCCCAGCTCCACCATACAGACGTCAAACCCAAAAAGCCCTTTCATAATTCTTTCACGTCTGCCTTGAAGCATATGGATTAGGGTTATTCCAGAGCTTGTTTTAACACAATGGCTTAAATCTGCACTCCATAATCACAATAATGCAGCATCCCCTGGCTGAGCTGATGTAACAACAACAAAAGACTCAAAGAAGGGGAGAAGGGGGGGGGGGACAAGGTGCTTGAGTATTGCTCATCACTGACAAGAGACAAGATTCTCTGATGTTTATTTGTCCTGCCGCCATTTTGCAAATAGGAGCCCCCTGGGCTGTGCGTGACAGTTAATAACCAAGGCCACCACCAGGAGCGCCACAAGATAAATCACATGACCCAGTGTCGGAGACGGCGGCCATCTTGTCCTTGGCTGCCCTTGTCCTCAACTTCCTGTCCTTGCTAGATAACAGAGGGCGCCTTGACATGCCTGACAGACTGGCAATATTCCACCACGAGGTCAATCTCAATGAGGCCATCTCATGGTGCCCGCCGGAAATCACAGATTAACAAAAGAACAACAATCTCTGCCTACAAAAAGGCAGAAAGAAATTGGAGGCCCTGAAACCACCACACTGACAAAAGGGACACTAAATGCCACCAAAGCATCAAGGGTCCCAGGCCAAATGTCACTGGATTCATACTCCAACATGAAAAACGTTGACAGTCAAGTGTCAGGCCAGCTCACCTCAGCCAGCCAGCCAGCCAGTCAGCCAGTAGTCAGCCAGTAGTCAGCCAGTAGTCAGTCAGTCAGTCAGATTTTGGTCATTCACCCTACAACTGTTTGTAGATTGGGCAATGGTCATTCACCTGTCACGTGACCATTGTCTCTGCCAAATCCCTGCCTTCATCAAATATGACCTGTGGGTATAATACAAGGAACACTGTTATTACCCTGTATATATATTGCATTGGGCACTGGCACATGACTGGCATTCTGATGATTAGCCATACAAAATGGCTTTTTCTCTATCAAATATTCACACCATCTGTTCATGGAGAGCTGAGCTAAATATTTTTCTCCTTTTTTACCCCCAACCATATGTTGAAGATGAATGTGATAGAGCAGAAGTAAGTATTATAAAAATGGCTGGCATTTCCTGCCTGCACGGCCATAATGGAGGGCAGTAATACAAGAAGCGTGAAATATTTGGTTACGCAAAGTTAATGCTTGGCAACCTGGCGCAGTGCTGTTAATTCTCTTGACGCAATGCAGAAGTGTTGGAGCTTGATGAGACAGAGAAAAAAAAAAGCCCCTCATCCATAAAGACGCTCTGCTCATACAGTGGCTGTGGTTTCATATTTTTTCCTTTTCACCTGTTCATTTCTAACGCAATGAAAGCACTCTTTGCAAGGACAACATTCTTGCTTATTACTGAATTCATGATATTGCATGGGATTCTCACGTACTGAATGGGAATAAATATTGCACCAAATGAACTGTTATTGTTTTAGCATTTGGGCTGCAGGCCAATTTGTGGTTTTAATTTTTCTAACAAGTGATCTTTCTCATTATTGTAGCCAACTGAGCCGCCATTACATCGTTGATTGGAATTATATGTGGTTATTTTTTGGGCATTGAGGTCTCCTTGGTCAAGCCAAAATATACATGGTTGGACAAGTGGTTTAGGTCCTGCTTGGTCTGCTCTGAGTTTCCCTATGTTTAACCTCCCTCAAATATCACCTGCTCTTACCACAGGAAACCACTTTTTATCTGCATAAGAGTGAAGAATGGCATGGTGATAATGATAATGATGAGTGCTTCCAATGATGGTGGAACCGAGCAGATCCTGTGTAACTCTTTGCTCCACTCCACCCAGGTGTAAATTGGGAGCTGGCTGTGGGCAGTGATGGTGATTGGCCGCTCGACTGTATACTTCCAGGGAGTTGGGAAAGGCTCATGCATGAACAGGTCTGTCAATGAGTGGTGCGTGCTGTATTTAGCTTAAGTGACAGGCTGCCAAGGTGCCATGACCAGTGACACCTCCTACCTTTACATACAGCGGATAGTAATGGAACTAGGAAGTGGCAAAGCTCATAAACATTGCATGGTGCGGGGTTCGAACCCATGAATCTAGAGTTCCAACCTTAGGAGCCAATTATACCAACCATTTGGTCACTGATGCCAATGCATAATCTGTTGAGTAACTTAATTATGATAATAATAAATATCAGAAAACAGGATCATTTGCAGATGGAATCGATGCCTTCCATAAAAAAAAGTGTCACTAATTATGGACATTGCACAATAGACATGGTGTTCACATTCCTCCATTACCTGACTTACAATTAAGTAATTGCTTAATATCATAAGCTATTATCTCAGCATTCCAAGACGTCAGTTGTCATGTGCAAGCTGAGGCCGAATCATTTAAGAAACCATTTTTTACTTTGGATTTAAGTAACTGTGACAAACAAGTTTTCAGCACTATACACATTCTATGCTTTTATCAAATTACGTAGAAATATAACCAAAGCACATATCCTGAAGCATCGAGGTCTAAGTTTTGCTAAACGACATTTCCAAACATGTTTTGCAAGGTTCTTTGAATACTGACAGTGGTTTGTGAAATATTCATGCTTCCATTATAATTCCTTTATTAAGAGTTTACGTGTATATTTCTTTAAGACATGCAAATCATATTTCATATGAAAAAGCTGCAACATTAGAAGATTTATTCAAATGCAAATTGCAGACTTATTTGAAATATAATGTAAAATGATTCAATAAATGAGAAGACAAATATGCCTCATAGCATGGTAGATTGGATTGACATCGAACCAACAGCACTTGGCTTCCAACCACTGGGTCCCAGATAGCATTCGAAATCGGGCCAGCGTCGTTTCTACATCGTTTTGACGTCACCGACATCGCGATACGATTTGGAATGCTATCTGGGGTCCTGTGTTCAATTCCCAGTCGAGCCTAAGTTGGATGGCTGTTTCATCCTCCATCTCATTGCCATGGTCCCTGCCTGTCCTAATTAGCCCATCAGGTGCAGAAAATGCAGGACGTAAAACTCTAATCCACCCACCCATCCAACATTGAACCAACATTAGCCAAGATTGGTCAATGCCAAAACAATGTGTAGCCGATGTGGCATGTACCTGGAAACATCATCGTACTCAGCATGCCACTTAACATGTCAGATCGGGTCCGAGATGACATGTTGGATCGGATCGACATCGGCAGGAAATCGACATCGGTGATAACTTTATATAATGTTGTCCCGACGGCAGCCAATGAAACGATGTTGTCCCGATTTTGAATGCTATCTGGGTCTACAATCGCAAAATTGTTCCTATGCTGGCTATCGGTCTGTGTCGTCGGGCCGACTTCCAGCCGATGAGGCATGTTATCAGGTTATTGGCCTCACGTCAATCCAATGATGGCGATACTCGGCCACATTGAGGCAATGTGACATTTTTTCTTGGATGCCACTTTCTTAACTAAATCAATGTATTTTGTAAATCCAATCCTTAATTCTCATTTCCATGAGAAAATGAGTTTTCTATTGGTGTTAAGTGCATAAAGTGCATGGGGTGTAGTCAATCTGATAAAACAGTGTACCTGCATGGAAAAAACATCATCTTATACACCAGCTTTCATGCTATAGCTATTAGCAATGCACCGTCACAACTTAAATGAGAGTTGTACCTGTCCTGCCCCAGGTAATGTGTATAGTAGGAACCAACCACTGGTAGGGTTCCATTAGGATACATTACAGGCACAGAGTTATTTTCAAATCAATAGTTTGTTGTCAAGCAAGACAGCATGCTAAATCTTCTGTTCTATGGTACTTAGTTCTGTCTGCACCAAAGACTTGGCAGTTTGTCCAGCAGTTGACAAGGATTTTTTAAAATCAAGAATGGTATTTACATTTCTAACACAACAACATTTCTGACTGGGCCTTATTAAAGTTTGCTAAAGATTTACAAATACCAGATGTAAGTAGGAAGATCCTCACATTACACCATTGCAATTGTTAGATATGACATAACATATCTTTTTATTATTCTATTTTGCCCAACCCTGTTGAAGGTCCTGGGTTCTATCCCTGGCCTGGGCACTCTTCATGTGCTGCATCCCAGCAGCTGGATGTCGATTGCAGGAGACATAAATCTATGTTGAAGTAAAAAAACCCCGCTCATGGTGTGGACTCCAAGCCTTGTCATCTCATCATTACGTCTGCCTTCAGCAGCTGGTCATACTTACTGGGTATTCAGACACAGTAGCATTGAGACATAAAGATGAAACTCCTTTTTAAAAATAAAGCTTACGTGGCTTTTAAGTTTTTCTTATATACTGCTGTGCTTCCCCAAAATATCAGATGTCTATGATAGAATCGGGCTGCAATGGATGCATCAGAATCTTCAACCAGGTATGACACTATAGAATTCGTGATACAAAAAAAAAAGAAAAAACATTATACAATGAGTTATTATACTTATCAAGAGGTAGGTCACTGTGGAGGCTATCATAATGGAACTACTGTCCAATGTCCTTTGTGGGCCGAAGTGTCACTGACCTGCGGGGATTAGGTAAATCTTCTTAACTCATGTCACTTACTGTCATGGCTGACAGTTGCTTGTTGTGGTATTGTTGCCTAAAGCTGACTTAAAGTAGATTTGAAAAATGAGGGGTATAGGATATGGGGTAGTTGAAGTTAGCGACTTTTTTTTAACCTATTAAGGTCATTAACGTCTGACTATGGTATGGATATATACGTATGGCTAGCTGGTGTACAGGATAATACTAGGAGTAAAATGACAGGCATGCTTATGTCATTGAATCATGCTAATAGTCATTATGACAACTTCTTAATCAGAGCCATGTCACTTCATGAATTAACTATAAGGCATGACTAATTAGTTGTTATCAGAAGTTGGCTGACTAACTCGTTAGTGTTGTTTATTCTAAACAATCCAAAATTCTACGATTAAGGTCAAATTGATTCTTAGGCACAAAAGCACATTTATACCTATTGCTGTAAAGATGCTAAACAGACGTTATATGCATTTTCACTGCACTCAACGTGTAATAAGGCACCATAAAATTTCTTTGTGGCAAAAACATCATCTTATGCCATAGCTTTCATGCCATAGCTATTTGCAATGCACTGTCACAACTTACAGGATATATACAATGTATTTGTCGATACATACTGAACAAATATCTTATTATACAAAATGTACACACCAAAAATAACAGCGGCAATGTAACAATCTTCTTATAAACTCATGTTTACGTAAGCTGCTGGATTTACTTTCTACAGTGAGCTGGACTCATGTGGCACATTAATTTTCCTGTTATTATAATTTTGAAATTTGTTAGAATGTCATTTGCCTATACATCTATACCATGTTCAGTACGTGGTTGCTGAGCTCAAATCAATAACTGGGATTATGGATACAAATATATGTCTGGCCTGACTGTCTGCTACACTCTGATTATACACAGATGCTTTGTTCTGATTTTGTGATGCTAATTGTAAGTTTTAGCTTAAAAGGTGTATTTGTTCAAAAACACCTGTTTTGTTTATAAGTTCAATATGCTTTTTTCGAATGGGCCACCTGTAAAACATAATTATTAAAGATAAGATGGAGCCATCCATTTCGCATATATTATGATTACCAAAGAAGCCAAAAAATAAATAAGCAAACACAGAGTGAGATAAATAATAGTAATAACCAATATAATAATTATCATGTCCTCTGTGGTATCATTGAATGATAAGATACACAACGACAGCATGAAATGCAGCATGTAACTTTGAATGTTATGATGCCATTTAATCATAATGCAAGCATCATTTGGAGGATAAATAGGCTGCATTGAAGCTAACTACGCACCGGAGTACAGCAGCCCATCTGCGCAAATATCACAAGCATTTGAAGCCAGCTTCATCATCGCCCACTTGGATATTAACGTATGACCAATGATGGCTATGAAACTAGTTGTTGATTAAAAATAGACTATCAAATGCTATAGAATGTATTTCTTTATGTCTTTCACTAACACTGCTTATCTTGAGAAATTATTAAATTTGTAGAATTTACACATCAGCAGATACGTTTTTTAACTTCCTAATTGCATCAATTCGTTTATCCATAATTATGAGATAATCAAGAGCAGTCTAATTGACAAAGTTTTAATTGACCTTGTCAAATGCACTGGCAAAATAATCCAATTTAATGTGACAACATTTTGTTTTCAGCACTTAATAGTGCTCACATGAGTGCGTCTCAACCTTTACTCGAGTAAACAAATCTCCACCCGTTTATTGGTCTTAAAATATTCTGCAACACATTATAAATAATCTTCCAGGTCAACTCAACACTAGAGACAACGTCGCAGTTCAAAATAACTGGATCTTAAATTCAAATGTGTATGTTTTATTCAGTTTCATTATGATAGTAAAGCTGCATTGTCTCTCAATATGACTGACCAAAATCGGTTTCATTCATTTCATTGTCTTCTAACTGATTGAATGCCATCAGCGCCTTGCTAGGTTCAGTATATCTTTATAAAATTAATAAACTTCCCCTAGCATTTAATTTTTAATGCCATAAAAAAAATGCCGATTTGTTTACATTGCAAGTGCTTTTATGTCCAATGAAATGAAAACGAGGCATAAACGAACGTCATTAGCGTCGTCGGTTCGTAATGTATTTTATTATTCTGTGCCTTCAATTTTCGTCCGATTTTCAAAATTCCAAGTTTATTATGCAAAACAATATGTAGGTGTTGCGCTTTTTGCATGAACTGAAACAAATCTGCCCTCAATTTTTCATAAAACGACTCTGAAATCGCGAATCGGCGACGCTGTCCATCACGTTGCAATGAATAATTAGCTAAAATGTAAACAAAGTCGATGTAATAAATTCCGGCAATAATTTCTAATTAGTAAGTACAATCTAGACAGTTTGGGTTGTCGAATTCATCAGTTAGAAGCATTTTCTTTCATTGGATAGCTTTTTTGTTGGTACAAAAACCGACCGACAATGCAGCTTAAATATTGTTTACTGTAAAAGTGGTTAAACGGCCATTGGACATCAACCACTTCCTGCTTCATGTCCAGCCGCCGAGCTCGGCTGGTCATCTGACCTTAACAGCCAATCCTGGCCTACTAGGATATTAATCCTTTGATGGCTATATAACCAGACCAGCTCTTCCTCTGGTCATTCGCTTCCTTTCTTCCCCACCCACCATCCCTAATTTTCATTAATTTTTTCAGCGAAAATTAATTTTCAGCTATATTTCAGCTTCTTATTCCAGCCTCCTGGCATTGTATGCAAGACTGTAATAAATCTGTAATAAAACAGCTCAAGATTTCGCGATTGTGCCTATAGCAATCCCTCTATACATGTTAAAATGATATTCACTTACATAGTGTGACCCATGTGGCGTCCACAAATGCAAGTACATCTTACAAGTACTGTATAATCTATGCTTTTCCAATAAAGATGGCAAAATGTATCCACTCACATTTCATGTGTTGACTTATTTATTGGGGGGTTTAATGAAGACAGATCAACACCTCATAATATAAATGGCAAGGATATTCAACCTCAGGAAAATTAATCGAATTAAATTAGGCAGTGATCCCAAATTAGGTGTTAAAAAGACTCTCAAACATTTGTATCTCAAAAGATAATAATGACCATTCTTTGTATTCCTATAACAATTCTACCCATTTTCCTCTATTTCTGTTAAAGTGTATGTAAATTTTTGGGCTTGACTGTATCTCGTGTAATAATATATAATCACAGAAACATAAATATGAAATAAATCAATAAAGCACTTATTAGCAAGTTATTACCAACCCCATGAATGGCACAATCTCTTTTATGTCGCCCGAGGAAATCCACACAAGAACATCTTTGGTAAGCCATATTTCTGGTCGCTTTTCAGTTCAGTTGTCTTTAATCCATGCTATTTTCATAAAAAATGAGAAAATGAAATAAAGATTAAAATATTTTTGTGAAGTCATCTATTTTTGTGGGTGAACTGTGAAGTATAAGACGGCGCAAAATTCCCCTTTTCTGCAATCCATCATCCAGAATCTTAAATTTTTTCTGTGCTACTCCATTGAATTTCAGTGAGTTTATATGATCGACTGCCGATGGCCAGACATGATTATGAAATGACTAGGCTAGTCCTTATGGAGTAATTACCCAGATAGCATTCCAAATCAGGCCAGCGTCGTTTCTATATCGGCCGCCATCGGTACAACATCGTTTTGACATTGGAACGATTTGGAATGCTATTTGGGAACTTGTCTTATATATACATGGCCAAATGTGCTACATGCGTTTTTCATGCGTTTGGATAAACGCATGGTTTTCACCTCATTTTAATTAGGCAAAAACCATGCATTTTCCATGCGTTTATCCTTCTCGTGGAAAACGCACATGGCACATTTGGCCATGTATATATATCATGAAACACAGAATCACTTATTTAACAGCTGACAGAAACAAATTCTAGTTCAGTTTTAACTGAATTGGTTCGGCCAATAATCTAACCCAGGTTTACACTATGAGATGATCTGACTCTTAATCTCTAGATTACTTAGCTTGTGTGTTTGTCCATGGTTTATCTCAATGCTAAAGGGGGAAGCTATAAATATGACCAACTGCCAAAGGCAGACGTAATGATGAGATGATAAGAGTTGGTGGGTGAGTGGGTGAGTGGGTGGGTGTGACAGGCTTTACGATTGGAGTCTACACCAAGTTACGCATTTACCACATGAGTGGGGTCTTTTACTTGCCTCAGCATATACACAAAGTACAAGGCCAAATATTCCAGTACCTATTGTAACACATACAGCACATTTTCCGGCAATGAATGACATGAAAACGTATTCAAAACAGTAGCATGCATTTTCAGAGAGAACATTTTTATACTAAATATTTATGTGGAACAGTATTACAGAATATTTACTGTTAGTTTTGAATAAATTATATTTCTTTTGGACATTCAATCACCTGATAACTGATAAAATATGATGTAAACCATCAAGTTTTATATGTGCATTTTTATGGTTATCATAATGCCGTTCATAGCCAATGTTAATTAGATAAAATACATTAATTCTAAATAAACCAAATTACACGTATGAAGCTTATACGTATTCTTTATTTAATATCTAATTATTTCGAATATGTGTTTCGATTATTGGCTCATCAATTTAAATACACCTGGGTGGGTGGGTGATTAGGGCTTTACGTCCTGTATTTCTGCACCTGATGGGCTAATTAGGACAGGCAGAGACCATGGCAATGAGACGAAGGATGAAACATTTAAATACACCTATTCTCCGTCAGTATGTATAGAGCCGAGTGAAAAATCCAACTTCATTGATTTCTGTCAGCCTGCCAAAGACATAATATTTCCATCTCAAATGATAAACAAATGTTATGAATGATACATGATCATAATGCACGAGACGCAGAGTGAGGGCCATTAACATATTTCTTATGATTGAATAAGAAAAAGTTCAGTAGATAGAAAATATTTGAGTCGACCTTTGTAGATAAGTATATGTAGGTAAGCTGCTTGTGTCCTAAATCTGTCAATCTGTCTGTTTTTAATACATCCCTCTCTTGCAACAACACACAGAAGTATATAAATAGTCAATAAAAACCTTAACATTTTCTAAGTTTACGTCGGATTTCAGTTTTATTTTAAACATGTCGATTTTAAACACATTTTTATTTTATCTATCTTATCATTATAACGGAACCACTGCCTTGTGAGCTCTTGCTATAATAAGACTTGACTGCATGCACTGCCTCCAAACATCACTCAAAAAAATCATTCAGACTACTAATTAAGAGGAACACTTCACAATTAGGACCACAACAGTTGCGCTAATCCGTACGTCTGTTATTCTATGAGGACACTGTGATGTCAGTCTGAACTCTAAAAGAAATACCTCAAATAAATTGGATCATACCGAGTCCAAAAGGTCAACTTCACTCTGTACCACAATTCATTGTTCCCCATAATTAAATGTTAATGGCCCACTGTTTGACAGTATGTTGTATTCGCAGATAACTGAACATACTACATCGCTTAGACATAGGCCAAAGTGTGTGTGTGTGATTAGGGCTTTACGTCCTGTATTTCTGCACCAGTTGGGCTAATTAGGACAGGCAGAGGCGTGGCAATGAGACGAAGGATGAAACAGCCATCCAACTTAGGCTCGACCGGGAATCGAACCCGGGACCCAGCGGTTTGAAGCCCAGAGCGCTACCCGACATCGGCCAAAGACACAGATACTTCACAGTTACACCCTGAACTGACCAATCCAGAGTCTTTCTCAACTCCATGGGGAATAGTCAGCCCTAGAACACTGGGTTAGGCTAACCGCGGGGGTTTAAGTGCTCACACCAGTGCCACCACTGCGGTCGCCAATTGCAATTACCATTACAACTGGGTGGGGTGTGGTAGTGGTTGTAGGAGGATCTGCTTTAAACCCTCAATGCCATGGTGGCAGTTCAAACCTGCTACTTTATGATTAGCAGGCGAATGGCTTAACCACTAGTTATCCATGAATCACAATCCATCAATACCGCAAAGAGAAAACCAATGGCTTGATGGTGAAGCCCTACTGAATAGCAGAGGTGTCAATAGGCTTATGCCCTGTCACACAGTATTATCACAACAGACCTTGCATGGTAGCTGAGTATTATAAATCATGTATCTTATGATTTAGCTCTGGGCCATGAGGGAATTCTCTTATTCTTGGGTGGTTGCCTACATTATGAGCTGGCGTGAGAAGGGAATTGATGGTGAAGGGAACTGCACACACAATATATGTTAGCATTACCTGGGCTAGAGTGTATCATTTTGTATCTTTACTGATTCTTTAGAGCACAGAAATTTGCACCTCACAGTTAAGACCATCAAGACTTAGGACTGCCTCGATTTAAAGACCACTTGCTAGAGCCCCACAACCTGATGACAACGTAAAAACCCCAGAATTGCGACCACTCTATTTAGAAAGCTTCAGTGATTCCCAACAGCGGTCCTAATTGTTTAATTCACTGCCTTATGTGTGCTTATAATTCAACCTCAGAGGCAGAAGAAGTAATGATGAGATAGTGGGCTTGGAGTCCACCCATGTGTTACACTTTTATCCCATGGGTGGAGTCTTCTACTTGTCCTAGCATAGACTCTGAGAATAAGACACAACCAATTTTAACATGTCATGCAACCGAAATCTGTAGCTCATGAAGAATGCATATATAGCCAGGAGTTGTATCCAGGAGCTAGCTTGAGCGATAATTGGCTGCCTTAAACACTACACCATTCAATTGCCCTAATATGTTGGACCTAACTGTGGGTGGACTTAATAGTGAGGTGATATCCAAGTGGTTTCCTCCGCACAATGTTCAAGTCTAAATTTTACATCCTACATGGCCAAATGTGCCACGTGCGTTTTCCATGCGTTTGGATAAACGCATTGGAAAACGCATGGTTTTTGCCTCATTATAACTAGCTAAAAACCATGCATTTTCCATGCGTTTATCCTTCTCATGGTAAACGTTTGTGGCACATTTGGCCATGTACCCACCAAATCTACAGTGAATGTTCCTTATTTTTGTGACTGAATTTCATCCAATTACCACATTGAGGTATTGACCAGCCTGAAGCCTCCAAGTCAGTGGAAAGTTTAACTGAAGGAGGCAATTGGTGAGGATTGAGCAAGCAGCATTGCAGGTCATGCATTACTCCTTGCCTGCTAGGGAACAACATACCAGCAGTTCTAACCCAGTGCTTGATTGATTGAAACATAGAAGGTGAAGTTATCTAACCACGAGGCCTTGGCTATGTGGAGGGTATGGTACATAGTGTTTCTGGGAGTACCCATACCGGTTTCCAGCTAGCTAACATCCGTATCTTTGTGTTTAAAAAAATGTTAAAAACTTATTATGTAAACCCTTTGCGTTTCAGACATATATGTGCAATGTAAAAAGCATACTTTATGGTTGTTGTAGGATATATACTTGGCTACTTAAAATAGACAACGTAGTTGCAAACATTGATTCCGAAGGTACGAGAATCAACCAACTGGTGCGAAGTACCTACTTGTTAGAAGAAGGCCCAAGTTTCAGTAGGAAAGGTTTTTAACAGGGCCAAAAATCACCACTTCAACACTTCAAATAAAGATTATCCGTTTTCAGACAAATAGTTTGTGTCCTGGTATCCATGATATTGTTTGCCCTTAGGCAATGATTGTACAAATCAAACAATGCTGTTGGTTGGCTTGGACAACCATTGCCTATAAGAACAATATAATGGCTGATCTTAAGCATTATATTGCATGGACACCAGGGAAACACCAATTTGGACGTGTGCAAAAATCCATTCATTTTTTCAAATACCACAAAAATGCAGCCACATTGTGACAAAATGTCATACACTGATGTGTGACTGGTCTTGCAGTAAAAGCGATCACTAAATAAAACGAAAACAACAATAAAATCCAGTATTCAGACCATCTCACAATTGAAACAATTACTACCAAATATGTAATATATTAACAGATCCAGTGCATGTCAGATTTATGCACATTTCATGATTTAACTTCAAATTAATCAATTGTGACAAGTACTTACCCCTATATTTCTTGTTTTTCATATGAATGACCCACAGTCTATCACAACTACCCCCCCCCCCCCCCTCTGTGGTGTATGCCATATTTGTTGGTTTTAAATATGATTAACATAAGTACTTGTTATTTTTTCTTATTAGCCATACATTTTCAATGATTAATAACATAATATAATAAGTTAATGGGAGCAGATATGCCAGTGACATTTGTCAAAATCTCTGTTACCAGCACCATGTTATCACTGATACTGTATTGTATTGTATTATTATATTTGCATGATGCGTATTACGAAATTAATATGGCTGCAAAATAAACATCTCTGTCTGTCTGTATGTATGTCTAGCTGTCTGTCTGTGTCTGCCGGTCTGTCAAGTAAATCTCAAGGATTGGGGCGGTCTTACAAGTTAGGGTCAACTGTAATATGCAGAAATAAACTTGGTTGCATTTAGATGTCTGAGCTTATTGCGCTTTGAAGTCTATTCCGAGATACAGTGTGGAATATTCCATGTTACGCAAAAAGTGTCAAAGAGCATGAAAGGGCATATATATACTCAACAGAGGAGAGGACTGTCACTGTGTTACGTAACAGTCACCAGACTTAAAGAGTTAACAGTACTAATTAATTGTTTTTAACAAACAATGCAGGATAACAGTCCATCAATCAGTGGAGACAATTCTAGAAACCTAGTGGGCCCTGTGGATTAATAGAGAGACATAGATAGATGGGATGGAGATATATAGGAGGCTAGGAGATGTAGAAATGGTGGAAGCTGAGTGAGGAAAATGATCGATCAGACCCAATGCGTGTCTAGTCTACAGTACGCATCACTTGGGCCATCACTGGTAAACACAGCATTTGGGAAGAGACAACCTATCCGGAATTGCGATAAACAACAAGCAGATGAAGATGGGTGGACACCTACCTCACAAGATGTGCATCACAGTATGTAGCAGCACGACATGGCTTTTTGGTCTAGTCATCTTCAGTGAGCATCAGCAGCAGCAGCAGCAGCAGCAGCAGCAGCAATAAGCAAGCAAAGCATCAGTTCCCCTGGTGGCAAGGCTAGAACTAAATCTATACCATCAACGTGGCTGGCATGAAAGCCATATGAGCTTGAGGTTTAGATTTGGGCCCAGGGAATTGGACTTCCGCAATAACGTTTTTTCTTCACACTGTAATTGGGAGTTTCTTTTATAGGCTAGTCACAAAATAGCTCCTTTAATTCAATAACACCTTGTTTGTTACAAATCTTAGAGCTCAGTTGAAAGAAAGAGAAATATAATGTTAACCTATTTCTGTACGATGTGTGCTTAAAACGTAATCTGTCACTCCTCTTTTATTAATATTTGCAGCAGATATTATCAGCAATGACACAGCTAAATTGCTTTCTAGATAGTCTGTCATGCAGTGAATGATGAATACATAAATATATTTATAACCAACTTCACAGACAGAGATGTTCACATACAACCCACAACATTGAAGCAAAGGTAAAAATGCATAAGAAGTTAGCAATACATTCTGTTCAGAGAATACCCCCAACGAGCCTGGAACAATCTTTTGGTATAACTCATAGAACACTCTAATGAGCCTAGAATAGTGCTTATTGAACTCATAGGAACCGAAAACATAGGGTTAGACACCAAAATCATGTTCCTTTGTCAATTTGCAAGGAAACTATGAACTCTAAAATACAATCGCCTTATTAAAAGATAATTATGCTCATTACGCTAATTGCCCACGGTATTTTGATTAGCAACTAAGCTAAAATACATCCCTAGGACCCAGAGAATAAAGATCAATTAAAAAAACCTTATTGGACATGCAATTTCCGGGAACCCCATCCGTCCATGGAGTAGACTATAACTGGTGAAATAGTCCATACACAAAGATAGACAACAATATAAACTCGAGATTTATTTTTACATCAAAATCTTGCTCTTTCAGAAACTGTTTTCCAACACCGTCAATAATTCGTAACTTAAAATGAAAGAGTCAGCCATTACAAGCACCATAGCAATGCATAAATCCGTAGTGGCTGTCCTAGTGGAAGGTATAATGCAGACTATAGTAGAATCTAATGTCCACTTGTCTTGTGGTCGTATTTTTCATAAAAGTCATGGAGTAGGACTCAACCTCGGAATTTCTGACTCATCTCTCTAGCAATTATCTTTAAGTTTCTCTCTTTCCAACGATTTTTTAAAATCCTCCCTTCTCGTCATCATTGTGGTCATTTGGTCAGAGACGTAGCATAAATGACCAGTTGTTGAATGGCTTGAACCTGGACCATCTAATGAGATTGCAAATTAATGCGGTTTCATTAGGTCTGCTTTGACTCATTGCCGCAGAATATTATCATTATCAAACATGTTAAATTGTGCTTCCGTTGACATTCCATTTTATAATAATGTCAGACCTTATCCCTCAATAATTGGCCTTTTTCAGGATGCTGATATTGGCAAAAATGACTTGAGTTTGAAGATTACACAACATAATCACTATCGAGATCTTAGTTTACTCTTTTGATTTTTCTTTCTTTATAATTTAAAAAAATTAAGTACCGTAACGGAGGGTATTTTTGACAGGGCGGGTATTATCAACAGGGCGGGTATTATCGACACTCGCATTAGAATGGTAACCATTTTGTTAACAAACTAATTTAAGTGTCGATAATACCCGCTCTGTCGAAAATACCCTCTGTTACGGTAATACTATTTCATTTTTTTCATAAGTAAATCCTATATGATATTTATTCCAGACGTGTTTTACCTGCTAAGTTATTTATATAAAAAAATTGTAATTAGTCTTCAACAGTGGCACTCTTTCTAGCGTCATCAATGACTTTAAGGGTGTCTCTCGACCATGTCCATTTTCCCCATGTAGTTGTATATATATGGAACCTCTTGTCTGTCTGTATCAACTAAAAAGTTGGGGTTTGATTTATATTGAACATTTCTGCCCATTCTGCGCCATTTATGGAGAAATATGACCAAAATACAGGTGGGATTTTTCTAAATAATATTATTATAAATATACATATGTTTTGTCTTTTGAGTGCTTCTTTAATCATTAGTGTTTACATGTGAATTGTAAGCCCAAGAGGGCTGGGGGCTAGGCCACGAGTTCCTGAGCCCATTTCACTATAATTAAGAATCTCTCTCTCTCTCTCTCTCTCTCTCTCTCTCTCTCTCTCTCTCTCTGTCTCTCTCTATGTATATATTATGTTCTCTCTCTCTCTATGTATATGTTATTTTCAATTCTCATAAGAGTGTTTCTATGATATTTCGTCCAAAAGGTGAAACTTTTTACATGTATGACTCTGTTTACCTGAATAATGAGTGTATAAAGTACAAAATATTTGGGCCATTATCTTGCCAGCGATTTATCAGATGATCTTGACATTAAGCAACAATGCAGACAGTTATATGCTCAGGGAAATTCCCTTATAAGGAAGTTTCATATGTGTTCTGTTGATGTCAAATTAAGAGCTACTGCTCACCAGTGTATACTGCAAATCTATCATGTCTATGGTGGAGTTATAGCTAAGTCAGTATTAGGAAGCTGCAGATTGCTTATCATACCGTGTTCAAGATTCTGCTAGGTTTTCCAAATATGATAGTAACAGTTTACCATGTTTACTCTGTACAGTATTTCATACTAGAAGCTGCTCTGCAGTCATTAGAAATTATGTCTATAAATTCATGTGTAGACTTGCCACATCACCAAATGATATTATCAAAAATATTGCTCTGACTAGTCTTGCTTTTACATCCAGGATTAGAAATCACTGGATTCAACTGTTATATGTTGGTGCTAGCCCGTAAAATATAATGATATGATTGTATTGTACATGGACTGCTTTTCTGTCTGGTAAAGTTTATAATAATAAAATTAAAATAAATAATATATATATATATATATATATATATTACACTGTACATATTTTGAAAGAAATTGGGTTTGGTCCTGTATACTATATTTAGTTCCAACATTTTCGATCTCTTGGCTCCTGTTACAACCACATACTGTAAACATTTTATTCACAGACATCTTGAGTACATTTTAATCAATCAAAAAATCGTTGACAATATTTGAGCGTCCCGCCCTGGGTTGTGCCCATGCACAAAAATAGCTCGACCCGTTTGTGATGTTGCTTGGGTTGGTTCAACCCCCAAAGCCTATTGCTGGTTGGGTAGCATGGTAGAAAATATCACATGATAGGTTAGATATTAATTGACACTAAATGCACTGAAATATCTATTTTCATCACTGTGGAACTGCCTTGCAAACATTTTCAGTTTTCATACTGACCACGTACACACAAGTTAATTTCATTTCAGTCTATTTGCCTTGGTACGTCCGTGGCATTAATTGATAAGATGCACATACGCAATATTGATCTGTCTGACGTACTAGACAGCTCTCCACCAAAAATACCAACTGAATAGCTTGATATGGCTCTGTTTAAGTGGTTAGTGAAATGGCAATAGAAGAGGAAAACAAAGTATACCTTTTTAAAAAGTACATTTTTAAGTGCTTCAAAAAACAATTTCTTCCATTTTAATAGATATATTATATTTCTGCTTCATTCAAAAGATTACTTTATGTGCATCCACAACAAGAGGTCCTTGGTTAGCAGGCTGCACTTTTCAACCCACCATGCACTGGCTGTTGCTCCTGAGGTTAGTTGGTAACTTCAATCAGGCAATAATAATAAGCTAAATCTGCAGGTGCCATTAGCTTAAAAATAAAATTAAAAAAACATTGGTGATGCAAAAAAACATTGGTGATGCATTCTGCAGTGTAACCCACTTTAAGACAACCTCACTATTAAGATCACCTCACCATTAAGACAATCATTATAACCACCTCGCCATTGAGACAACCTCGCCATTAGGACACCACTGCAAAAACGATCTACTATTAAGACATATCGACCACCTCACCATCAAGCAGCTGTTCATATGATATAAGCTCCAGATGAGCATCACAAGAACAGGCAATGCAATATAATACAAGGCTCAGGAAATTGTTCATTCAACAGTTAATCAACCTTTTGTTCATGGTAGGGTGAATTAACCCTTTTGTGGCGATGATTAAGCAGCAAGCCTTGCAGGAGACTCTTCAGAAACCTCCGATAGTCTTTTGTTATGCATATGATGGAAACCTGTCTGGTTTCCCATAGAACATCTTACTAAATTTGATGCAAATTTTTGCATGAAAGACATTGTATTTCATTTACGACCATCTCGCCAATAAGTCCAGTACACTTTCCACATAGTGAGGTCACATCGTATTCCCCAAAAACATTACCAAAATGTCTTCACAACTTTCATTGGCTAAATAACGGCTATGTCATTCCAAACAACAGTCAAGCTATCACTTAACTAACGTGTGAAGTGTTGACTCCTGAACAAACAAACAAAGACAGTCAAAGGAAGGCTAACCTTGCAGCAATATTTTAACTTTGACACATTATTTATATATTTTTTCTCACAACTGAATATAAGCCATACACAATATTATTTTAAAAATAGTTTTAAAAATCCTGTAGAGAAATCCTCCATTCATCGATTTGTCTTTGCAAATGTGAAGTTCACATATGGCTTTTACAGCAAGACTTCTTTCCACATACTACGTAGTTCCACTTTAACACTTGTACTCTAGGGAATCAGCGAAGTCCCTTGTCTTAATCCTTCATTACATCCTTCTCCAAGTTCCTGCCCTTCATTAAAACCCTCTATTAAAAATTCCCCGAAGCTAAATTGAATTTTTAAAAACCTGGAAGACATTTTGATTAAATCAGTGGTTCTTGCCCTAAAAGGTCTGCAGTTGTTCATTCCCAGCATCTTTCCAAATATGGTTTTTTTTTTGGGGGGGGGGGGGGGGGGCAGTTTTTTGCTGTATTCTCCCTCTCTTTTTGTTTTGTGTTGTCTTTGTACAGGCTGCAGAGGTAGACCTAATGAAGAGATGGGTAGGTGGGTGGGTGATTAGGGCTTTACGTCCTGTATTTCTGCACCAGTTGAGCTAATTAGGACAGGCAGAGACCACGGCAATGAGATGAAGGACGAAACAGCCATCCAACTTAGGCTCGACCGGGAATCGAACCCGGGACCCAGCGGTTAGAAGCCCAGAGCGCTACCTCTGAGCTAGGCCCCCGCCCCTCCTAATGAAGAGATAAGGCTTGGAGTCTAACCCATGTTTCACATTTACCCTCTTATATGTGCCTCGGCACAGACAATGAGTAGAAGGCACCATCAATTCCAGAAGTTGTTATTTCACCCACTGGAACAGTCATAAATTCAAGCGCTCACGATCAATTCAATGTCTCATGTGAAGGAATTCCACAGCAACTGACCGTCTGAGATTCCGCTCATGAAGATTGCCCAGGTGAGAATTCGAACTAAGGACCTTTATGGGAAGTAGACAGGTCTTTACCAGATTACTAAGCTGCTTCTCCGTTAGGTCATGTGCACTATTCCTTGACATGAGAGATATAATCAAGTTTACAACAAGAAATTTCCTTCAGTTTCAAAGCTTCCCTATTACATTTAATTAGGACCAGACCAAAGGCCATCTCACCAGACTACCTTCCCAGCTTGATCAATCAAGTGGAACTGCTCAATAGTCAGTTTCTTTTCATTGCATAAAAAAATCCCATAATTCTGGTTCGTGGGGGAGGCTTTCTTAAGTACACCAAATGCATACGAAACATTGCCACCAAATAAGAGTGGTATAAATGGTAATTTGTTTTATCTGTTGAGTGATGGTTTAATTGCTGAGGTGGCCTTAACAGTGAGGTGGTCTTAATGGTAAAGCGGTGTTTATAGAAAAGTGATTTAAAGTATGAATCTAATTGGATGGTGTCAATGGTAATATGCGTATAAAACACTGGCCCATTTTTGCATGCCTACAGACGTCTGGAGTGTCTGCATGAATGTACAGTACATAGAGCAGATGTTACAGACCGTCTGTGTAGTTTTAATTTTGGTGTAACAGACGTCTTATTTGTCAACATCTCAGTTATGCCCAATTCTTACAGTCTGTCTGACCTCAATCTAGCTGAGTTACAGACCACCAAAGTCTAATTAGTGTCGTTCGGTAGCCCATGCTTAACGTTTCAGTTCAAGGTGACATTGATGTAATGAAGTTGTATTGAAGAATGTTCTACTTTCAGATGTCCTTATTTTCAGACAACATTACACGCCCATCTGCCTCCAAAAATTTGTGGTGGAAAAGGCGGGAGATGGAAGCCCTCTGTCATTGAAAGTTTTAGGTCATTCGCCGATTTGAAGAAAGTAAGTAAAGGTCCTGGGTTATTCGAATCCCAGCCAAGGAACTGTCGATCGCACAAGATGTTAAATTGGAGGTGCCTTGTACTCATTGCCTATGCTGGGGCAAGTAAAAGACCCTGCCCATGTCTCAAATGTGTAACATAGTGTAGCCTCTAAGCCTTATCATTACGTTTGCCTCTGGTAGCTGCTCATATGAGTTGACTAAATAACCACAAGAAATTGAAAAATGTAACTTCAGCTACCGTGGAGCTTTGTACTGGAACAACCTGCCACGTTATAAAACTTGCAAATAGTAAACAGGTTTTTAAAACTGAAGTTATAAAAAGAGCTTTGTACTAGAACAACATGCCAAATGTTATACAACTTGCAAATAGTAAACATGGTTTTAAAACTAAAGTCAGGCAATTTCTCAAAACTCAAGCACACTTTAATGAAGTAAATGATAGTGTAAACTATTAATTATCATTAATTCTGCCATTATTATTACTGCGTTACTTTCAATTGTGGATAGCCTTTATTGCACCTTGAGGTCATCTTGCACAATATCTATAAGGGACCACACTGGAAATAAGTTGCACTTCAGTCTTGTATGTACACCCTTTGATGTTATTGAATGAAGTCTATCTAGTCTATCTATCTACTAAGCTTCAGACCACTAGCACTGAGAAATTCAGACATTAAGACAACTTAAAAGCGATTTTTTTTTCAAAATGTTAACACGCATTAATGCATTTAGCAAGGACATAATTGATTCCCGATGTCTGGACATTCATCCAAAATACTTTTTTGGCATTGACACGCCGTACAATCAAATGACCCCAAGAATTCGCGACATATGGGGCTTTATGTTACAATGCAATAGTTAATTGTATTGTCTATGTATAGAATTACAAATATAGATGTTTTTTAAAATGTTTAAATAATATGTTGTTCCAAAAATTTAGTGTTTTTATGCAACATCATATGATTTGAGGTCAAATGATGACCAGACATGTCATGCACCGTCTCCTGTACATTAGTATAATCATACATGGTATAATGTGCATTACAAACTACAGCAATGTAGGAAATTTCCACAATGAACAAATTAACAATAAACAGTGTTTCGCTTCTTTTTAACCGATAAATTAATTAGTTACCAATGTAAATGAGTTTCAATCAACAATTTCTAGGTTCCTACAGGGATTAGTATGGTTTACGTTAGATTTTAGTTGAGTTAGGTGCTTTCAACTAATTTTATTGGTCAAACATTACCAGTTAACGGATTGTTTTTAAACAGACTTGGTTGAAATCAACCACTTTTTTGGTTCATCCTTCGACCACTTGGAGAAAGATGGTTTTAAGTTTTCAACCAATATTTTCATTGCATTCTATACTTTTTAACAATTTTCATTATATTATTTAGTTAACAATTGACCAATACGAAGATTGGTTGAATTGACCCTATAATTGGTTAAGCTGAAGCAATCGGTTTTTAGAGCGTAAATGACCACTTGACCATTGATAATAATGTAACTGAAAGAATGCACATTTGCACATACAAACCCGACTACAAGCTATTTTGCAGTGGTGGCATGAAAGTGAATATTGTCATCGTTTTCACAGACTTTCACCAGATAATCACAGAATTTGCTGAAATTAACCCTGCCTAACATTCCATCAAAAATATCATGAAATCTCAACAGGCCAGCTTAGGGAGACTTTTAGTGGAGCGATAAATCAGTGAAAATACAACAATATTTAAATGTTATTTTCAGAAGTCAGTTGAATATGTTATTCAAAATGGTATTGTAAAATGATTAGTCAATGATTAAACAGAAATGAAAGTTTCCGAACAGATAACCAAATATTACTATAAATAATATCAAATGAAGTTTCTCCAATATTACATGACTGGAAGAGTACGTCTAAATAACATGTTAAGGGTTCAACAAAAGCTGTGAGACCATAAAACATGTTATAACCATATAATCAAATTGCCTAATTAAAGTTATTTATAATATGATTGTATAATGTTAGATGATAATTTGATTACCTATATCTTTTTATAAATATCATAAAATATTCCTCTGAAAAATTTGGTGATGACAGCATTTGTCTTTTATATCCTTGGCAGAAATACTGCTGAAATATTTACTTGCAAACAAATCGTATGTTTTTTTTTAAACTTTTGGAGGGCAGTGTACAGCCACCATATACTGTCAAAAGGATATAATTGGTTTGTATAAATCAAATAGACCTAAATTCTAATAAAGGTATGCTTGAATTGTGTAAATAATAAAAGTAGAAACTTCATGAAAAAACTCAACACGAGTTAAGAAAGCCATCCTTTTAAAAAGTGTTCAATAACCCAAAGAATAATGGGTGGGAACGGACCTGTCTCTACTCTCAACACAATGTGGGGAAACCCTGACCCACTTTGTGGGGCACTGGGCACTGTGGGCAGCTGTATACAACACCAACCATCACCAACACCCAATTCTTCAAAGCAGTTCCCATGAAACTGGTAGGAAAATTCCTGGCAGAAATTCCACCATGAGAGCTGTGAAATGCGGCAGGAACTGGCCTGGAGCAGCAGATGCAGGCCACACTTGATCCCCCTTAATGATGTTGTAATTTTCTCTTGTGCTGGATCCCTGTAATCCTCTCCTTGTAGGGATTAGGTGATGACGTAACATGTTATCAACCAGGTGTCATGTCTGTCCTGCCTTCATTATATCCAAGTCTGACAATGGTTTCTTTAAAACAGATATATTAATGATGTAATATAACACCAGCATAGATAAATAAAACAATATTGGAGGCAAATTATTATTTTAATTAGTTCCCAGACTCACAAACAACATTATCCAAGATATCATGATCGAGTTATTTTATCTGCAGGCGAACAAGAGTTGCTGATGAGGAAACCCCGTGTAATGGGATGGGACAGAAACCAAGTACTCAAAAACACTACATGCAATATAATTCAATACCGATGAATCCAGCTACTATGCTCCAATAAATAATTGTGCAGTATGAATATAAATTCATCCGACGAGCTATCCTGCCATTTACCACGGGAAGAAACAACCTATTCACGAGGATAAAATATGAGATATTGATTACATCCTATGTAAAGGAACATGGAAGTAGTTAGAGGTGCCATGGCCATGTGGTTAAGGTGCTCGCCTTTAAACCACAAGGTTGCAGTTCAAGCCCCAGCCATGCCTGGCACGGAGGAACTGCGTAGATCCTCTGTAGCTCTTTGCTCCACTCGACCCAGGTGTTAATGGCTACAGGCAGAGATGGCAATTGTAGAGTGCTTGACCTAAGAAGCGCCTAACAATCTGCACGCTGTGTATGCTGCCCGGGGAGCTGAGAAAGGATAAGTTTGCTAAGGGTGTAATTGTGAAGTCGGTAGAGTACGTCCATTATGTAATTGAAGACTCTAAACCCCCCTGACACATTTACATAGTTGTGGCTGCTTTAAAGTGCCAATCAAAGACCTAGAGCCATTGCCATATTATCTGGCTATCACTTGGTCACCCATGAAAAGCTGAGAACAGGCTGCCATAGAGACGATTTTGTGGTACATGTGGTACAACTAGTCCAAAGGATGAGGTTTTCCACTTCTCCAGTATCGCGGTATACAATATATCTAAAAAAAAAAAATTTTAAACACCTACCACCTTGACATCTAAGTTTTGCAATTGAAGCATATGTCCAAACCTTAACATCTTGGCACCTAGGTGTTGCAAATTGACACCTGTTGGGTGTCGAAATCTCAACACATGTTAAAATCTGGTATCAAGGTGTTATATGTACAGATGTACAAACGCTTCTGTTATACGCAAGTTGTCCACAAAAACAGTTTGTCACATGGTTGTATCAAATTTGTACTTTTGTGCATACTTAGGGCAAACATATTCTACAAACATGTGGTTTCTGGCTGGGAATTAGCCGCTAAGTCAGCAACTCATATCAATCCACTAAGTTGTATGTAACCTGCAAAACTACGGTAAATCACTATACTACTAGTGTGCGAATATCTCACCATAAAACACTACAATATACAATTGACTATTCGTAAAATGCATGCAAGAGTTACATCATTATGTCCCAACACCACCAGTCTGAATTAAGCCTAGTTAACTCATACTGTAGTGGTGGTGGATTAGGGCTTTACGTCCTGTATTTCTGCACCTGATGGGCTAATTAGGACAGGTAGGGACCATGGCAATGAGACGAAGGATGAAACGGCCATCCAACATAGGCTCGATTGGGAATTGAACCCGGGACCCAGTGGTTGGAAGCCCAGTGCGCTACCACTGAGCTGAGCCCCCCACCCCACTGTTAACTCATACCAAGTGTCGTAGAGATTTAAAGGAAACCATGAACCAATAGCCCGTAAAACTGCTCAGCGCATTAGGCAAATGTCACCCATGTGTTTAAACAATTGTGCACAGGTAATAAAAATTTTGTAACGAATAATTTTGGAAAATGACAACTGTTCATTGATGGGTAAAGAAAGGCTATGTCATTTACCATCCAGTGCAAATTTACCACAAAGATGTGCAGCATGTTGACAGCAATATGTTGTCAGGTTTACCAGGTAATGCTCTAATGAAAATCGCAGACAACAAAGTCTTTTGGAAATTGTTTAAAATAATATTTCATATAGAAACAGTAAAATAACACAGTGCCACTATTTAAACGATACCAGATATTTTGCATTTGAGAAGTCAAAAAGACAAATGTTTATTTATCGGCAGGATAGTCCAGCGTTTCAGCCCGGAGAACTTTTAATTGAGTTCTTGGCTACTCTTAGGAGCTATTCTCAGAAAAGTCGGCATATTAGCAGTCTTGGAACGGTCTACGCCAGGGCAAGCCAAACACCATCTTCATATAACCGTGAATTTAGCAGGATCCCAGCCTTATCTCATTATGTCTGCCTCTGGTGGCCGTTCATGCATGCAAATACATCAGACCACTAACACAGAAATTAAGTTCCACTGTTCCAGCCAGACATTCTGGTGGTATCTGGTAGACAGCTCACACAATGCATTCACAAGGAGCTGTGATTTTCAGAGCTATATATCTCTGATATTTGTGACAGTTCCAACTCACACTTAAAAGGAACGAGAGGTTTTAATTCTTTTCGAAAGAATGACAGACACCAAAAGGATGTCTAGACAAGACCCTGATTAATAGCTCTTACTCTGATCAGAAGCTCTAAAGTTGGATGGAAGTCATCATTTGGTGACATTTAATACTCTAATGAGAATCACAGACTACAAATATGAAGTCTTTTGGAAACTTTACCATAGTTTTAAAGGCAATATATCAAACTTCAACAATATTTTGGCAATGGAGACAGCAGAACATCCATCGAAAGTCATAGGAAACGAAACGCCATCTGGTGAAAAGAAAACGAAACACCATCTGGTAAAAAGAAAAACTACACAAAAGGTGAAATATTGATACACTCAGTTTAATAAATATCATTACATGCCAGTGCAGTGTACTGTAATTCAAAGAACATCAGTTCAGTACACAAAAGTGATATTAAAAGGGCTTGCAGTATCCAAGAAAAGTGAGTAAATTGCTAATAAATTCTGCAAATGCGTAGCAAGTGCTAAAATTATAGTCACCTAAATGAATAAAGCTAATTGATGTTGTAAACATGGCTTAGTTTAGTTTTCAGTTTAGCAACCGCACCTCGGTGAACCTCATTGGTTACGGTACTGCCACTGCACAAAGTGACTTATGAAATTGTATCATGAAATTACAGCATATTCGAAACTAATGAGAGCAGAGTATACTCACTTTCATTGGATAATGCATGAAGAAACATAAATTGACATATTCACTTCTTTGGTGAATAACATTAAAACCTTTAACTTGTACATATCAAGTTTTCTTCAGCAATTACATTGCTTGCCCCTGCAGGATTTGTTTAGAGGACAACAACTCTTGTCATCATATTGTTAAGTAACATTATTCTGTGCCTGAGATGATGGTGCTGTGTCACCTTTCAGAACCTCTCTCAACGCCATGGTAGCATAGCAAGATGACGGAAGAGTAAACTCAAGTATTAACGCTTGCAATTTTCCATCTGCAACAGACGAAACATAATTTTGAAGTCTAATGTAAATAGAATAAAAATTCAGAGAAAATAAACATCTTTTAGACTCATACAGACTCTTTCATAATAGGCCTATAAGGCCGGTCAGATCTCAAGTGACGTAGCACCGGATATACCAATACAATACAGAAAGTTACATCATCATCCTGGACTTCGTTCAGCCTTAGTCCCAGGCTGTGACGGGGAGAAGTTACAGGGTCAAATCCCTTGTTGCTAGGGAAATAGATCCAACTATAATCATATAACTGATCTTCCAGTCTCACTTAACTACTGTTTTGTTTACACGCATGACGTAACCACAGCCCAATTATTGATGACGTCATCCAGTATTGTGTATTGGTGACATCATGTATTGTATTAGTATTTCCGGGCATGCGGTCACAAGAGAAATGACCAGCCCTGTCATGAAAGTTAGGTTCAAACAATCTTTGTCCAGAAATAATTTTTTGCAAAACTTTTAAACCAGACCTGCATACAATGTAACTCAAGTTAAATGTCGGTCCAACTGTATTTTGGCCTTTGTGGCTCCACCTACCTTGACAGCGCTCTATTGTCAGACCTTCCATGATGTCATGATCACTCAATAAAAGCGGTATATTTGGATCATCGTACGCAGCCTTTTCCCAAACAACTTCCTCAGGCTTTACAATGATATGTCTGTAGTCTCCTGGTAAAGAATAATCTCTGAAAGTAAAAGTGTTTGTGCTTGAAAACTGAACTTACGCCAACTCAAAATCAGGTTTATTATCCATTATTTGTTTACCAAAATATTTGGGTCCGAAACGAGTTTTTGAATGGTGAAAATTATTTTTGCTTTCAACATTTACTTCTTACAACAGGGCTCTTACACAACAGTTATCACAAAAGTTTCTCATATAAGCCAAACTACAACTTTTTTTTTTTTCACCCACTTGACTTTATTTCGTAGTTGAGATTCATGTAGATCATCACTCCGCAGAATGTCTTCGAACCACGTCGCAGCCTCGTTACTCGGATAGATCACATCATACCCAGGCAACGGCATGACCACATCATTAATGGAATAATTATGTAGATTTTCTTCTGATATTACTATTGGCTTTACACTTGACTTCCCTTCTTCAAGGACAGCTATAAGGACATACAAAGAAAGAACACAATGAAGACCATGCAATGTTAGATGACATTACAATGAAGGCCATTTTAAAGATTTTTACTGACTGAATTCTAATTGTGCAACTACTACATATAAATTATAATGAATTACCTAATTAACCTTTGAAAAGAATCAAGACTCGAAAAATACAGGGAGGCTGCCGCTTTATTGGAATCAAATTTGTCAGACCTTTGTAAGACTTTTCAAGGCAAAAATTTGAAAATTTATAACCAAGTTATCAGCATACCCAAAGATAACCTAATCAAATACAACATTATTTGCATAACTTCCAAGCTTGAGGAAAGACTTCCAGATTTTATAACTGATTATTTTCAACATTGTGACTTATATTGCTATCACTGTTCAACTCAGCTATGGAATTTGGACTTCAGAATAAATTTCAATACTTCCCTTGACAACTGAATTCAAGACATTTAAAGACCTCCAGTAACAAATGAATGGTTTAAAAGTTTTTTCCAGGCCCTAAATATGAGAAACCAGATCTATTTAAGACTTTTAATGACGGCCATCCTGAAATACAACATATGTTTTTGTCGTTTTATGACAAACTGAAACTGGTATCACATACCACTTGACTTCTTCCAGTCTCGAGATAAAACCAAATCGCCAACAACCGGTTTCAGACCAAGTTTTGTTATCCGCTTCGAGACAACAGTGTTCCAGATATAACTTTGATAACTGTGGATATACATGTGTCTTGTATTCCTAGAGATCTGGAAAGAGAAAGCAACAAAACTGTACAGTCATAAATATTATAAATAAGAGTTTACAGCACTTTAATATTGAAAATATAATAATCTCCAGTGAGAAAGTATACAATTTGCCCTATGAATTTTGCAGTTGAGTGGGGTGTTGAATCTGTTAAAAATCTAAATATACACATTTCTATTGTAGTAAACAAGGTTATTCCCCTCGTTTTATGTGATTTGTGATATAGTTTTCCATTTTCCTAAGTTCTCCCTGACTGGAAATGTTGCAACTTTTTTTTTTCTTCAGGTTTTTCCTGTCAGATCTCCCAAATGGCAGGTGACTGTCATATGACAGAAACTTTGGCTTCAAGATTATTTGGCAAACTTGGTATTAATAAATTGGTTATTTTTATAACCATTACTGGTTCACAAGACAACTACACCTTCAATCAATAGTTATGACTACTTGTCATGAAAAATACACTGAGCTCACATTTCCCAGAGCTGAGACCAAGTCGTTCTTGCTATATTTCTGGATGCCTTCCAGGAGAAATTTCTCAATACAGTGACGATAGTTCACGTGTTTTAAGCAGGCTTTGGGATCCCTAGACTTCAACCATTCTCGTCTAGCAGCTGCCATCTCTGGGCGATCTGAAAAAATTAATAAAATAAAATAGACATATTTACAATTCGAATTAATTATAACTTATGTTATCAGACAACCGAATATCATTGTGTGAATCCAATAAGCTGCCATTCATTTCAAAATAAATCTACATGTTAGTAAATTTCAATTACCTCATATTCTAAAATACATGATAGATCTAGATAACAGAATAATATATTACACAGGACATTTGTGTGTGTGTGAAATTTATTTATACTATACCTCCATCACGTGGCTTCAAAATGAGATCAATTGCCTCTGCCCATTTGCTTTGGAGAAGTGCTCTAAAATTATACCAATGCACCAACACTAAATAAAGAATAGCAATATTTAGTTAAAAGTTAAATACCATAGAGTGATTAGATATCATATTTCATGCACTTTGAAGAATCCGCTCACCTGCCCACATGATGCGTTGGAACGGATGTGGTTCCAAACCTTTGCAAACCATAATAATTAATAAATCCCACTTCTGTCAAAGACGTCATTGCTTTATTCAAATCATCGTCTGATGCTGTGAAATTCCTGAAAGGAGCAATATGACCATCTTTATTTATCTAGGCTTCACGGCGATCAACAATACAACATAGTTCTATATTTCAGAAATACATAAATTTGAGCATAAGATCATTAATTTAAAATCATGGTATCACTTTAATCACATTTCATAGTTATGTATGAAACTTTACTAGTAATCTTAACCAATCACATGATTAGGTGGTACACTCGGCGATACTGAAGTTCGCCACGACACCGAGATTCGCCACTTGTAGTAAAGTGCGGTAAACACTTACTAGATGGTTGTTGGAGTGATTAAACATTGTCAATTATGAAAACTATTAGTTTTGTTTCAAATCATGAACTTGCTAGGTGTGTAATCATGTTTGGGGGGGGGGGGGGGGGGTGGCGAATCTCGATGTTGTGGCAAATTTTAGTGTCCAAGGGAAACTGTTGCCGAGTGTACATCTCAGATTGCTTTTATATTCTTACAGTAAGTTTGAGTACAATTAAAAAAGCTATTGAAAAAAAATTTTTGTCAGCCATACGTCATGGTCTAAAGTTAAATATCTAATCTGAAAAGTCATCAAATAATTACGCTCCTAGTTGCATATATTGAAAATGCTCCATAGAACGTACACTCACCTTATCACAATGGCAAATCGATTGCCCTTAAGATCTCCCAGTTTTAAAGACTCTTTAACATATTCAAAGTTTCCTAGAACTACACCTCGTAGGACTTTGTTCAAGCCCAGCAATTTTTCAGCCGTAACTCTGGAAAGATATGACACATTACATTTTGATGAGCAAATCAAACTGACTATCCTCCGTCCATCCAGTCATTGAGACTCCAATTTCTTCGATTTCTCGCCAACTATAAGGTCAAGAGAGACAGATGAACCATCATTCTACTGCTTACCTCATCCGGTAACTTAATTTCATAATGTCAATGTGGTCAGAACATTCTTTGCCTGTGATTGACAATATCTCCATTGGAAAAGAAATGCATTGTTCTGCCGAAAAATAGTTAATGAAGCAGCAAATACAGACAATCAGAAACACGACACAAACAATTGTGTTCATGATGACGTCATTGAAGTACATGCACCAGTCGGCGGATAATGTTGGGGCACTTTTAATATCATGCCAATCAAGCAGTCTCAATGGTATGCCGGACAGACTAGATATAAGCACTCTATCTCTGAAATTGTTGCTGCTCAAAGGATGATCTTCAAATTCAATCCCCAAAAATTATTTGTTCTGAATGCACATTAATTGGGGTTGCACACATATAAATATATATTTTTTAATCAATCGGCAGACATTGATATTTCATTACAAGTAATGAGATTTATTATCTTATCTGTGGAATCATAGAATGTAAATTTTGTATTTCTAAGATTCATACTTTTGAATTGAAACCCTTTGTGATGTCCTTGCCCGTTTGTCCTTGGTTCCAGCATAAGTAAAGGAAGAATTCTTCAACCTGTGAAACAGAGAGAATTGCTAAAACCAATATTTCTTTCCCAAGTAAGATTACATAATAACCATGATTAACTATATACAAATTGCAGGGTGAAAACAGAGCACAAGTTTCATAAGTCATTGATGGCTTTCAGGATATTGTGCGAATTCTGACATTTTGTGACCTGTGATGTACCATATCACCATATCGTAAACTGGTGCTAAGTACACCTAAATTAGCTGGGTGGTCTAGTGGTAAGACACTCGCCTGCTCCTCTGAAAGACCCGGGTTCAATCCCAGGCCTGGGCAACCCAAGAACTTGCCTTAGAGGGCTGCACTTTCCATATCTATCTATTCATCTATCTATCTAAATTAGGGGGGAGGGGAGGAGTACCCTGCTTATGATAAGGTTGGTCCATCCTACTGAAAAAAGGGAGCATCTTTTTATAACAAATAGCAAAAAATGGCTAACCATTTTAAACAAGTAATGCAAGTCAGTCCACAGAATGCACACTTCTGTCACATACATAAAGAGGATAAGTTTGTATACTGAATGAATCATGTTTCAAGCACATAGCAGATTCCTACCTCGTCTTCTGGGATAACAAATTTATACAATCCATTGTGTCCATGTTTTCTTTGTAAAGAACAAATCTGCAGTATCCTCCTCTAGTTTTCGGCCATCTTTGTCGTTGATCAGCTGCAAGTACAGATTTGAAAAAGAAGAAGAAAGATTTAGGGTAGGTGTACCTAATTGCATGATTACCCTCAACATCAACAACAATTAACAACTGGTGCCTAAGGCACGTAAATAAACAAATTATAGTTTGAGATCTAGTTTGGCAGTCACAGTGAAAAATTTAATTCAAGGAGTTTTGTTTGCAGCTTTTAACAAATTAGGTACACTAACTCTATATTACATGCTTCGTAGCATTTTTTTGAACAATCCAATAGATTCCTGAGCAGTGACTCTCTCGTACCTTGAGCAGGTTTCCATTTTATTTCCAACAGTTTCTGTCCTTCTTTCTCAGAAGTATTGCTGACAAGGTCAGGATAAAACGTTTTAATGGCTCTGTGCATTTCTGTTCTTTTCTCTTTATCGTTACTCGCCTGAAAATGCAGTCATCAATAAATTTCATGCTCCGTCATATGACTCAAGATAAAAGAATACAAGAAAAAGATATACAAAATATTGCAAGTCATAATACAAACCTCAATAACAAAAGTGTCATTGGGATCTTTTTTCTCACTGAATGCATGAAGTTTGGCAAATTGTTCTTCTGACAGTAAATCTGTTAAACTCTGCGATGAAGTGAAAACAATGAAAATGAATTTTAGTATAGTCACAACAGCTTTTATCTTGACACTGAAGGGTCATCTTGTAATATGTTAATGCCCGGAGCATTCTAGCTGAGGCGATGTTTATAGGACTGCAGCGGAGTGACAAATGAAGACAAATTAGCACGGCGTGCTTGTATAGCGCGGGCGTGGAGTCTATGGCAGCACAACACAATCTATGGGATCCACTATCATTGCTTTTCACCGCTGCCTGGTTACTGATCTTCTCCAGCCTCTATCTCGCTTAACATTTGGTCGATTTTCAATCCAAAACATGTATGGAATCAGTAGCATCTATACTAAATGATGGACTACCACTTTGTTAAGTAAGATTGCTTTTAAAAGTTTTGAATTGGGCGACACTCTTCATGATGTTCGCCATGACGCTAGAACTTCTCCTACTCATTTCTCACTTAATTGTTGGTCCATTTTCGATGTGAAAACAAGTAATGACAGTATATCACTGGTATGCATGGGGGGGACTGATTAACTTTGATGTCTGCAGCCTTTCCTTCACGCAAAACCACGTCAAAGTTGTGAATCAAAGACACTCTTATGACATTGGCCATGAGATCTCGTACTAAAACTTGTAGAAAATGGCCTTGTGCTTGATTGACATTTTTTACAAATCTTCACTTATCGTGGATCACGTGACCATTAAAGCCGAGTCTGAGCCTCAGTTTTGTATCAGTTATGAAAATAGTTAAAGTTGAATTTGAAGGATGATATACACAAACAGATCTGAAATATTTAGTTATTAGATTTTATGAAAAATTTAGTACTGATTCTTCAGTGGAGCAATAATGATCAAATATGTAACAAGCCATAAATCAGGCTGATAAAAAAAGTGAAATGTAATCCATTGTGTACAAATAAATTTAGTACAATTATAAAACACATCAACTCACAGTAACAGACAGCTCCTGGATCTCCTCTGGCACATCCGTGTTGGTCAGTCTGACGACAGTCCCTCCAGGTTCCACTTCTCGCACAATGAAATCTGACCATCTGAAGAATGACAAAGAGATGTACAGTTTTTGTATATCTATAATAACACTGCAGATGGTGTCATGCAGTATTTATTTATGTGCAACAAGAAATCACAGGTTACAGCACATTTACACATCATTGCCGAATTAAATTAATGACACGTATAATATCTGACAGTTGATGTTGACAGATGCCTGGCCACTGAATTATCATTTTGATGTTGACCTCAACTATCCTGAACAAATATCAAGTACAAAATGTTTGCCTAAAACAAACCTTTGCTTTATGACACCAGTCATTGGAGCGTGCTCGCTGATGTATTCAGTAATTCCTACATCAAGCTCAGTCTGAAGGGGAGGCTCTGCTGGAGTTTTTGCTGAGTTAGTTTCTTTGCTGTTGCCATCGCTCACATCTTTTGTTGCAGGGGAGGACTTCTCTGCTTCTTCCTCACACTTGGTTTTCTTGCAAGGTGGTTCCCCCACATCTAAAATGCAAATCAGTGTAATTTTTATTTTTAACACTCTGAAAGACAGGGCCAATAAGAGCAAAGTAGGCATGCAGATATAAGAGGTTAAAGTGACATAGTGGTTTTTGACGTTGCCCTTAGCAACGCACATATACAATTGCTTGTATATGTGGACTGAACAGACCAGTGACTTTCTGTTACGTTTTGTGGTCCTAGAATCGTTAATTCTGGTCTGATTTCAAAAATTCAAACTTTCTTAGAGAGCTGACAATTTTATCTGTTGAATGTTGGTAAAACTGTGACTCCAAATATTGTTTTGAAGCGGCAATGCTAGTTTAAACAGCGAAGCACTTAGCTGCAAAAAGTGATTTTTATTTTTGTCTCATTGGCCTGCCATACAGTATGTGGTATACATTTCATATCCTTGTAAGGTAAACCATGTAGTATAGAAATGTATACCACATAGGCTATACCACATGGCTTTTCTATGTGGTATACAGGTAATTGTGGGATATAGTATTGTACTATCTCAATACTTTGCCAGCACAAAGAAACCTTGCAGTCTCAATAGAATTTGTTACAGCACCTTCAAGATGTTTAGCGGGCATGTATTTTGATGAATCCCCATTGGCTGGAAGATCGTTGCAATGCTTGTACTTGATGCCGTGGACAGACTGGGGTAGGGCTCTGTACCGATATGGGTATCAACATATGTATTGGTAACAAACACGCGAAAACCGGTACAGCTGCCTATGTACTGTCTAGTGTATCGAGTGCCTTGCCCCCTAGCCGTGATATGCACTGTGTTCACTCATGCCAGCAGCCTACATTATGAGTAGTCTAAATCCATGGCAGCAATATAAAGTGTAATTAGGCATAGTTTCTAGGGAGCTGAGAAACTACAGATGAAAAGTGCAATTAAGTTGTCTTCCACGGTAGTCTGTGCACATTGGCATTGCAATTATTCCAGTTAATGACAATATAAGGGATGTATATCCCCTGGAGTCTTACTTTTAAAAAAACATGAATTGGAAATTGCTATACAAATTGAAACCAGTAACTGTTAATTCATGTCTATTTTTGTTATTCTTTGGTCATTGCAATATTTTTATTGGTTATTTGGTTCATTTCATGAGGTCATTTCGGTCTGTGGTCATTAATTTTTTGGTCGTTCCAGAAACGTGGACATTCAGTATGGTGGCCGTTACGGTTTGTGGCCGTTCTGACCCTACTTTGACAGACCACTTTCATAGGTGTGTACATTTCTTTAAAAATAAAGAGAACTTATGGAAATACAGTGGAAGTGGTCCCATAACGGATGCGACTTCAGGTTAAGTTTCGTAGCGGCCAGCATATGTCCCATTGAGCTGTGAATAAGTAGGAATCAGCTACCAAACAATCTAGCTTAAAGTAGATGAGACCGAGCAGATCAACGCTGACGGCCTCGAAGTATAAACTATTAAGTAACCTAGTAAGTATAAGTATGACCAGCTGGCAATCATAATAATGGGGGAATGAAAATTTCCATGTTATCGATTAAATGATTTATACCCATGGTAGCGGTTCACAACTCGGGACCTGTCAGGGAGCTAGACAGGGACTTAACCACTTAGATCACTCAGTTGCTGGGTCAAGCAATCCTAAACACTTTTCCATGACCATTGCCACATGTTACGAGCGATAATAACATACAGAAAATTTAAACGTCAATTCGTCTGTAATTATTTGTGACAAATGACGTAGTTTACCTTCCTGATTTATCTCATTTGATGCCATTTTTTTGCGTGCTTGCGTGCTTAATACTGTGTGATTTAGCCTTAATTTGTACCGTTCATGTCACCAACGTCTCACTTCTGCCACTCAGAAATGAAGCTTTGCCAATTAATCACGAGATGGCAGGAGTGTCTAGTAGCATAATGTAGTTCCAATAAATCCGCCACATGGCAGCACTAGTGGTAATTTCGTGGCATTTCAGCATTTGTCACAGTATGTTATTGCTTAAATACAAAATAATGTAGATGTATTTCCGTTTAAGTTTTTTTGATTAATACTGACATATATAAAACATATTTTCCTCCCTCGTTACCTTATCTTAGAGCTGTTTTGGTGAAAAATGCGAGGCATCAAACGGAGCCTGAACAGCTTACTTCTAGGGTTGAAACATGCTTTTAGGTTCACTATTTCTGACATGGAGTGGTTCATTGCATGAGAAAGATGGATTGACACGCCGTTGTGTATTTTATGGTAAATTACCGCGCTGTGCGAACTAGTAGTTCTTTGGAAATGCTATAAATATGCTCTATAACCAAGACATGACACTTTATCGGGTCTCAGCATCTTGGAAGATGGTGTTGGACCTCATCACATCTGCATCACCAACGTGGTGAAAGTTACAAGTAATGTTGATCACAGGGTAGCGGGTACGAATCTCACCCATGGTACTCCCTCCAAATGTAGACTTATCTGTTCATATTAAATAAAACTACTTGTCATTCATACTCCTTCTCTAAGCTGGGGCAAGTAAAGACCCTACCCAATGGGTGAATGTGTAACATGGTTTGGACTCTGAACCTTACATGTACACTGCATTTGTAGCTAATTGTCATCTCATCATTACCTTAATAAATTTGCCTCAGGCAGCTTAGCTCTTATATTAGCCGGCTAAATATCAGTCCAGCGGCATTGAGCTATTTTTGATAGATATATATAAATGGCAGGGTCACTATATCATTAAATCGTCACTTGAAGTACATGTATAGGAAACTTTAATTAACTGCTTTATTTTTAAGAATAATTTTCAGTGTACACACTGGCCAGTCTATTAACCTTTGGAAGTAGCCTTTGTTCTGTCTGCAATGCTGATCAATTGTCTTAAATTCACATATTTTCAATTAAATTATGCTGGTGTCTCGATAAATACACTCAATGTAATTTTGCGGTCATGTCACTCGCCTGTCTCTTTTGTAGTTGTGTTTCCTGCGTTGCAAGTATTTATTTGAAAAAAAAAAAACTCCATTTCACAAGAGATGAGTTTCATTTGTTGATATATGAATGTATACACATAATATTTTGAACAGCTCCAATTTGTCAATTTCTTCTTTTTCAGACCTTCAATATCTCATTAATTCCACATGATGCATGTCATAGATGACTGCGTTGATGAAATCAGTCTTGAAGGATTGGATGGTAAGTTGGTCTATGTCTATGTCTCAATGATAAGTCAACTGATCGTCTCAATTTCATTTAATTGTTGGAATAAACTTAAATTAATTATATGTCTTACATAATGTCGAAATCTAAATTTAAAATATGTTGTATATCTAGGTATAACCATACCGACCCTGTGGCTGCGGCTGGAGAACAGGCAACCAACCTTCCAACTTTCTTTGGACGACGAGGTCAAGTCCTACTTGTGGTCGTGTCTGTGTGAAGTGGAAGATCTGGACTATCATGTTTTGCCGAAAGCGCGGGATGATGTTATCATATGGGACAGGTTTAAAGAAAATCCTGAAGAGAATGACATCAATTTTGACAGGGTAAGCTACCTGTTGGGTTTCAAGAAGAGAATGCAGGATTGCTGTCTGTAGAAATAAACAGAAGAACATGTAATTTGACTGTAGTCAAGTTGCAGTTGCGAACCTTGTAGAAAGCTAATTAGTATTTGGCAATGTTGACCACAACAATGCACAATATGATGATGTGCAGAATCAATCAAAATGAGGGAAGTTTAGTAAATGAAAGAATGATAAGCCAAAGTGTAAAGAATGACACAAAGCTGTATTGTTGACAAAGCTGGTTTTTTTTTTTCATGTGAGCAATTTAAAATAATTAAGTGGCATTAAGTATTTGACCTCTTCTCAACAAATGTGCAAAGATTAAAAATTAAAAGATAATGTTGTTAATTTTTTTGCAGCAAGATGATAGAATTGTAGACCTCTACCCAATTGAGTTGATAGATGAAAATGGCATTAAGGGATCATGTCCAACCTACAAAACTCGCAAAAAGATCACCAACCAAATCCGAGCAAAGGATGGAGAAAATATGTCATTACGTGAAGCTTTTGAAAAGTGAGTACCTATCTACCTATCTCTCTGTCTATCCTTTCTTTCAAATACTGTATAAATTTTAAGATGATACAAATTTTATATTGCTATAATCTTAATGAAATTCATGTTAATATTTGATAACTTAATTGATAGCATACATACCTTTGAAAATACACTGCATTTCATGAAATACATATTTATATGCTTAAATATTATAGCATGTTCTCTGCCATTACACCAAACATTTTAAAAGATCACTGACTATTAGCAAGTTATTTCAATATGGGAGTATTCACGGCCTAATATCATGTATACATTTTTGGCAGATGGGGGCGTACACTGGTTATAGTTGCGTCACAAGAGAAAAGAGAACAATCCCTCTTGAGAGGTGTTGTTATGAAAACTCCACTGGATAGTCGGCAATTTGCAGTTCTGGAACGTGTTGGGAGGTATGTAGTTCGATAGGTCTTGCAGTTTTTGCTGAGTTAAAAATGATAATGCTGTCGATTATTATTTATCTCAGGCATTTTGTTTTATCATGATTGTAGATAATTTCTGCTACTTTCCCGTCTGTCAGTTTGACGTTTTAATGATGTGTTTTTTGCTTTAGGGGAAGATGGAATGGCGAAGTCTCTCATGGACCTAAAAACTTGCTTGCTGTTGTACGAGAAAGTCGAAGTTTATTTTATGTTCGAAAGGCACTTCAGTCTATGCAGACCATCACAGTACAGGTGGGACAGAAAAATAATCATGTGTTATTATGATATTACATTCAATCATTGCTTTGATGTTTTAAATCATACTTGAAAATATTTGAATCATTGAATTGAAGTGTCCGCAATTGCATTTAGTATCATGTTTAATGTTGACTTGTATAACCATTAGTTTTGTTTGAGTGCCCTGTATTTCTTTTCATTAAAGACTGAGATTGTATTTATATTGTATCATTGGTACTTTAATCAAATGTATTCTTCAACAGAGTTTTGGCATCAGGAACTCACAAGGAAAGATGGTGTCTTCAAAATGTGTGCACTTGGTTCGCTTTGGGCGTGAGAGAAAGACCATGGCTCAGATCCGTCTAGAAGCTCTGACTAAACTGCTCGACAGTAAACCAGACCAGCGAGCCCTTTTGTCCGAAGTCAGAGATGAAATGGTAAGTTTATAGCATCTGTAGTTTCTGTGATTGGTAAGTGAATTGAGGTGTAATGAAATAAAATGAAACATTAATGAAAGATTTGATGTAATTTGTGATATTTATGATATATTGCATTAATGATTAATACTATTAATTTAAATGAATTTAATGTATATATAATTAATTTATATTTCCTTAGCAATATCTCAGCGACATCTTTGTTGAATCTCACATTTTTTTCCGGTCCTTTCTGCAGGGCATTGATGTGCGACAGTTCAAGAAATTGTATGATTTTGGGAAGAAGCATGTGGAGTCAAAACTTGTGCCGTACATTGAGATGTATCCTGATGCGAAAGCCAGTGAATATATGTACAAAGGAGGGTTAGTGTTTTTCTACAATAAGCATATAGTGTAACAGTGGTTTTGCTTGGCATTTTGTCTTGGGCTTAGTGCAGTGAACAAAGATTGGCTATTCTGCTTTCAAATGAATTCTAGTCCATTGAACTGGAGCGATCCAGTCAAGTGTCATATTCCTGAAGTATTTTTACTTGTTCATAATTGAAGCATATTGTGGGACGATCATTAAAAAATATATGTAAATGAGTGGTTTGACTAATTGCATTGAGCGGTTCACTTAAGGTCATCGAGACTTGTCAGGTCATCGAAAATCGCTGCCCGATAACTGTTGAAATGTGCATAACATACATTCAATTCATCAGCAGGGGTGACCTAATTGTGTGACGTGTTTGTTTCAGGCATTCGGAGAGATATTTGCGAGTCCTTCACCTGATCAAGGTTTACAATGCAAATGCGGAGGAAAGGGAGGAAGAGGGGGACGTAGAGGAGGATGAAGAAGAGGATAACCTGCCATGTGATGGTACAACGCCATTTTTAGCTCAAGGTAAATGAAGTCTAACATCTAAACCATCACCATAAAAGACACCGTACCGTAGTTGAACCATTATGACCACTCATTAACAACATGCAATATCCAAGACTATTATACAAGTATGTCAAAATTACAATAATAATAACATTTCAAATTGATATTATTTGGCATCACAACATTTATTCTTTCTATCAATTGCAATAAAAAAATAATTTCAATCATTTACATTATCTTTATTAGTTGTTGAGTATTACAAACAAAGCTGTTTGATGAAAAATGGCCTCGGGAATTAAAGTTAAGTCTTAGAGGGACCCTCCAGCCTCCTCAGGCCCTCCTGAAGACTTTGTTCTGCAAGTCTTCAAGTATACATACGCAATTTCTAAGTCTTAAGTTCCTTTGATGCAAAATTTTTAGATCTTAATGATGAGGTGGGCCTAATCTTAGCTGCATCGTAAATTCTCTGATCCTCATGGCAATGGTGAGGTGGTCTTAATGGGGAGTTCCACTGTAGTTAACTGAAGCGAATCCCACTTACAGGGAGTCCATTTTATTAGCAATTTATGGTGTTAAGTAGTTAACTAGGTTACGGTGAATGGTCTGGTAAATATTTTACTTCATTTCATATTCTTGGTACAGTACCTCGAAGGCCACGATGCATGGAGCTGTCAATTATCCAACAAGGTTACGAAGTCCTGAGAGAGGAGGAGACCTCTGGCGTATCAGAACAGCAAATGGCAAGATCACTGAGCCTTGCTAAACTGGAGGGGAGGACACTTTGCCGGGATGTTTCTCGGTTGAAACTGACCGTCATGATGATGAAGGACGTGGGCAGATGTCGTGTCAGGGTGTAAGTGTCAATAAAACCATAGTGCTCACTTTGATATTATGGTATTGTTAGATATAGCAATATGACAAACACTTACATACTTCAGAGATTATTGATACTTCTAAATTTATCAATAGTGCTCTCAATTTAATGTATATTAGTTCAGTTATAATGCCCTGCCAATCCTGAGCTGTAATCTTCCTTCAGTTGTAAATATTCAAATTATCAAATTGTCGAATTGCTGCTGTTTAGGTATGTCAGTGTAAATTAAGAGGCATTCTCTGAGTAAATAGACCAAGGGCTAGAATGTGACATGTTAGCAAATCGATTGATACTTTGTGGAATTAATGTACTTGGTAAAATAACATCACTGATAAAATGGTTGCCATGGAAACAGGGTTTTTGATATCATATTTGCCCCCCAGAGCTCCGAAAAGACCAAAAAATACAGAGAAAAATTGAACCGATTTTAGGCTATCTTACTTATACTTATTTAGATGCTGTGGTAACTATAACCAGCCATAGTTTTCATATGATTTATCATCTTTCCATGGAACATATCACCTAGGCTAATACTTTCCTTAGTGAGCTATGCTGGAGGCAGGAAGCAGACACCATGTGCACAAAATATGACAGTCTGAAAACTTGGCAATTTTAAAAGGAATTATGATCCTGTTTTAGATATATTTGCGATGACCTGGCGAAGAGCAGCAAATTGCATGAGCAGATCCAGGAAGAAAAAAGTAAAATGTTGCTGAATTTGGGAGCAGAAGGAAATAGTGAGTGGGTTTTTGTGAAAATCAGTTTACTGAGATAGAAGAACAAGGTGAATGAATTTGTAACACTTTTGTACTTGTCAATTCAGGTGCTGTTTTGAAGAGCTTAAGTGACTCTGGACTTCACAGTAAGAAGAAGAATCCTGCGCTTGCTAAAATCGAAGGACCTAAAGCCGAGCCAAGTAAGAATTGAACTCTGTTTAACTTAGTTATTCATGTTGTAGATTACACTTATCTAGGTTAGGCCATTCTGTTTTTTATTCGATGTGTGACTGACCTGTTTACATCGAGGAAAATACCCCTAGCATAAAAAGAACTGGCTTTGGCACTTAAGTTTCTGTTTTTTTTTGCCAATTGCCACAATTTTTTGTTGCATAAGTGTCATGTGTACATGAAAAGGTCATAATTTACCATGTATTCATTGATGTTATTTGCCGACACTGAAAAAATCTGAAATTGATTATTTTTTTTTCAAAATTCAAACCAGGGCAAAAATCGATTAATCTATAAGGGAAATATGGGCTTATATGATGTAAATGTACAAAATTGAGTAAATGGCATACGGCAACTGATTATAAAGTGATCGTCAAGGAGACCTCTGACCCTGCTAACTGTTTCTGATTTCAGAGAGTCCCTTGACATACAGGATTCTTAGGAGAACCAACATCATTCTCAAACACGTGCAGGAAAACCGACTGATTGACAACATGCTGTGGCTTCGAAAGGTATCTTGAAATTTAGATCAAACCTCAGGGATTTCTGGTGCTTGTAATCTTGACCGTCCAACTGCTTATTTACTTGAACATGATCTAGAGTGCGTAAGTGTATCATGATTTACAAATTATTGTGATTTAAGTCTCTCCACTATCAGCATATCCGTATGCAGCTGCCACCTGTCGTTTATGTATAACGAAACATTCTGCTCTCTTAATGAAATGACAATTCAAACAAAATGATATTAGGAGACGGACACAGGATGTGGTCACAGTAGAATTTAGATACAAGAAAAGACGGTAAACTGACAACGCACCCTACAGTTCTGATTCAATTGTTTCACGTTTTATCGGATTAAAACTAAAATGTGAATTTTTTCATTGTCAATTTTATTCCAGAAAGTTGATGAAGATGCTCAGCATGACACCCACAAGTTCACTCCCTTCGACAAGAAAGGCTTGTGGAGACTACTGAAAGTGTTGGACGAAGAAAAGCAAATCAAGATTGTTAGGAAGAAAATCACTGTTGGCGAAAAGACCAAAGAGGTATTGGACTATGCTGTCTTTGTTCTTACAGGCATCAGCAGAGGAAGCTATCAGTAACTGTGCAAGCCATATTGATTGATTGGGAATAATCAGTAGTAATCATCAAATTTTTTATGACATAAGCAAGCAGTGATTGCAATTAATGATGCCACATTTAGATGATGTCATTAAACAATGGCAAGGTGGAGTTCTTGATAGCTCCCTATATCTGTGAAATAGTTCCCCATTACACATTTGCTGGTGACCATGACCGAAAGTTTGATTAAATGAGATTAATACATGTGAACCAGTATTTTAAACACAATGTTTTTGTGATTTAAGGCCATGTTTGTCTGTGAACCAAACATGCCTGATGATGATCCGCTGGTGTTTGCTGCTATCGATGCTGCGAAGATGAGAATGGTGGCTCTCTCCAAGTCATCTCGTCAAAGAATGGAGGAGCTTAGCAAAGTGCAGGAGGTATGTTGGAAGGACGGTTATACAATGTAATCCATGTATCATTAATATTGTCCTCTTTGCAAAATTATTAATCGTTCTGTTAGAGTTTGCCTATATTCTGTATGAATATGTCTTGTGCTTTTATTTTTTCTTGACAAAATCTGTTATTACTTCTTGTGAAAAACAGGATGATCAAGAAACGCCAGACCACAATTTACTACGAAGTCAAGTGAAAAAGGCAGAAATGATTCACGATTCGGTAATATTATCAATCAATATTTATTTCTAATTCATCAAGACTTCCATTTTTCAATAAGTCTATGTTGACACCCTAGTTGTGAACTTGACATTTTAGCGTGCCGGAGCTCGTTATGGTTTCCAGTCTCGAATGAATCGCTGTAAACTGGCCCATCAGCTGTTGTTCTATCAAGTGTACGACTATTGCACAAAACAGGAAGCGTCTGACACTAACGAGCAGACTTACATGAATGTTGACTCTAGCTATGAGGTGACAGAGGTGAGAAAATTCTATCAAGAGCTTGGACAATAAACTACGCGAAGTCTCTGGACCATAATCACTGTATTGTTGACCAACCCGAAGTGAATACAGCAAAATACACCAGGTGGCACCTATGAAAATAATTATGAATGGTGTTCCATTAGTATTGTATTGTTCGCAATGGACCTCATTTAATGTTTGTACTAATGCCACGAAGATAGAATGTTCTGGATTTTTGTCCATAAGTTTGAAAATTGACAACAAATTTTGAGCTAGCAGTCTCAGACAGATTTTGCAATAATAGAATATTTAACAAAACAATTGTGAAAGTGTGTTTTTTTTCTTCTTTTTTGATTGTAAGGAGTCCGTAATAGATGATATTTACGATGTTGACCGCCTGAAAGTTTATGTGGCTGACCTTACTTTCCGAAGATTTATCCCTCCTCTCAGAAAATATCCTGGTAAGCCTGATTTTTCAACAATAAAAGGAAATTCATCATTCCTATGTTTTATGCTTGTAATCTAATATGACAGTTGCTGATTTCTATTTTATCACAATTTCAGGTTATGAAAATGGTTGGTGCCTCCTTGGTGACATTCTTCTTCACATGCCGGTCTATGTCTTCTGCCAGATTATCCGCGTCAATTTCAAGGTATTGACAAGCAACTAACCCCATACTTATCGATACAATTTACATAATGCACACTTCTAAATTTCTGATGTGATGTGCTTGAAGGTGGCAAAACTAAGCATTGAGTGTTTCTATTGATAATTATTATAATGACGTTTTTGCACTTCTCTTTGTAGATACCTGCTTTAGAGGATTTTTTGAAACACCCAGTTCGGAGACTAGTACCAGTGAGTACTCTGCCTCCCTTCATTCGACAACAGTTGCTCTATGATCGAAAATTTCTCCACAACTTCTTCCAACTCTGCATGTCTCTTGCTGAGATGGGTCTGCTCTCTATCGGCAGAAAGAATTACAGGGAGAAGGAACAGGTACGGCTATGTTTTTGTTTTGTTTCACATTTCCTTTAATTATAGAGTAGGATTGAATTTTATTATATTAGTACAATTCTACAGAGCCACAATTATTTAAAGCTAAACACTCTAGCGCCACACTTTACTTAATGTGTAGATCGTAAAGTTGAAATGATGGTAAAATGAGATTTATTGCTTTGCAAAGCTTTTTGGAATCAATTTTTGATTCTTCATTACATTTAGCCTTCCACCATTAGAGAACCTCTGGGGGACATAATATCACAACCGCGATATATGTCGCCTTCCACCATTTTAATGTCATTGCACATATTTGTTGCAATTGTGTGTTCCGATGTCAGTGTTCCATCACAGATATTTTTTGGTGTGTGTGCGGTGTACACATAATTTGTGTTAAGTCAAGTCATGCACTCGTAGTATGATTTATTCTGCTTATTTTCCAGGTTTTCCTCTATGTGCACAGATATGTGACTCTGCTTGACACAACTGATCTTGACATCCCGCCATCAGATTGGCCTGTGAAACATTTCCACCTGAAGACCTTCCATGAAGTCAACCACTACTGGTTTACTCTGAACTACATCTGCATGAACACGTCTGACGGTGTGTAATTCTTGATTGTTGTTATAATTTATTTCATTAATTTTGATGAAAGAAATCCCTGATTGAGTGTAACTAAAATATACTAAGACATATTGTTCATTTTCATTTCAGAGATTGTAAAATTCTCTTGTGGGGTGACGAGATTCAGCAATCCTGAAAGGGTGGCCCGATTTAAACGAGCTCACGTAGAGTACACCCCAGAGACTATAATTGATGATGGACACTTGCCCGGCGACAACTTGGGAGCTGGTGGCCTTGATTCTTCAAACTGGTGGTAATGTCACTTGCTCAAAGATTTTTATTTCAGTGCTTTCATAATTTTGTTGTATCCGTAAGTGTCATCATTATGAACGTTTTAACGACATCAATAATGACATATAGGGCCTTTGGAGCTGCGTGGATAGTTATATATATTTCTTATTCCACATTTCAATAAAGATCTAATCTAATCTACTCAAGTATTGTAGACAGCATACAGGCATGAATCTAATCTGTAATTAAATAGTAAATAATTTTTGTCCAATAAAGCATTTGTCTGTAGCGCTGTGTCTTGAGTAATGTTAGTCATACTGAGGTTTATGGTTGCATGTCACAAACATGAGCTGGATGTGATGTTTTAAACTGTTCAAAGAAAGAGTAATTGAATTTGCAGCCATTTGAGAAAAAATTGGGTGAAAGAGAAGAATCCAAGTGACCGACCACTCGAAACACCATTGAGGATGATGAACAAACCAAAGAAAAGAGCTATAAAGAGTGAGGAGGGTGAAAGTCCTAAGGCGCAAGCTCCACCTGGTGAGTTTGGCTGAGGGTATAACCCCTGCCCTCTTCAATTTGACTTTTAAATGTATAATATTATGTATTTATGTGTCCATGTGTATATTAAGTAAATCTTGAGAGACAAAATTATGGTTCTTTTTTAGAATCACTAACATGTAGTTGGTATAGATTAAGAATTTTTGGCACTTGGCCGGGAAGTCTGTATACTTATGTTTATTTCAATGTAGAGGCAAATTAATGCAATCTATTATGTTAACTTCACAGCTAAAAAGGCCAAGACAGTTTCAAAAACATTGAAGAATGAAGAAGAGACCTCTCCAACAGAGAAAGGAAAGAGGAGTAGGAAAAGAAAAGCCAGCGAATCGGCTGCTCTAAAAGAGAAACGAAAGGATTCTGTTGATGCTGAAGGCGAGTATTTATGGGAAATGGTGCACATTATTTGCACAGTAGAGTCTTAAAAAGGTGTTTTCAGTCTGCTAAATAGGTAATACCACCACTATGGTGATTCTTATGAACGTAATGTGACTCCTTTTAAACAGCAGTTGAAGCATCAGGAAGTCAAGCTATATCAGAGTTGGAACATAATGTGCCTTCGACATCAATGGACTCCGCAATCCCATCGACGTCAAAGATCGATGATGCCACTGGGGAAATAGAGAAGATCCCAGAAAAGGGAAAAGTGAAACGACCCAAGCCTTATTGCAAAGGTAAACTTAAAATCATGTTTAGGTACTTTTTCGTTAACTTCTTCCTGTAAGATGCAGTCCACTGTAGGTCAGTGTATCACGCATCTTGAGTGGGATGGCAATTTCGAGGCAGGATCATGCATTTTAAAGGATATTACAATGTTATTTATGGTTGACCTGACATATGTTAATGAATATATGGCTGATTGGATATTTATTTAGGGTTCTACTATTTCCACAATACCACATAACCTGGATTAAATGGTTTTTGTATTCTTCTGCTGTTTTTAGTGGACTCTGTTCGTGGTGCAGTGTCAGAGATTGAGAAGAAAAGGCGAGAAAAATGTAAGTAATTAAGCGCGCATGAAATTCTCTGCATCTGTTTTCATTACCCCATATATATAAATAGTTTGAATATCTTAAAAGTCAAAGAAATATTGTTATGACCAAAAAATGTGGGATTTTTTAAGTAGTAACATGCTGTCTATCATTTCTTTCACCAGTGGCAGCTCGCAGACGAGAAAGACCGGAGAAGATCAGAAAACCTCGGAAGAGAAGGACCACTGTCACAGATGTCAGGGCAAGAAAGAAAGGTATGTGAAGTTCTTTTCATAATTATTGCAACAAGGATTGAACCTAGCAGTTGCACTTGTGTTAAAAGACACCAAATTTGTTCATGTAACTGTTTGAAAAGTGATTTCGGTGCCATTGATGCCATAAAATTTATAAAAGACATTTTTGATAATAATCTGATAATAATGACATCTTGATCCATAAAGGATGCAGTCATTATCTGAATTCCCTGTATCTCATGTAATGTCATTAATCTGCACGATATTCACTGGAAGTTTTACAAGAAATACAGGATGCTAATTAAAAGTATTTTGTCTGTTGATTCAGTGGTTGACACCAAAGATGAGGAGGCATTGAAAAGAATGACCAAGTTCCGAGTGAAATGGACTGTTCAGGAGGACAGTTGCGTAAGTTGATCAGTTTCCACAAATGAAGAAATAACTGATGTGTTAAAGTGATAGTGTTTAATGGACCTTTCCACTAGTTTGACATTTTTTTTCTCTATTTCGCTCATGGTCCCACAGACATATTGTCATGCAGATAAGAGCATGACAATGATTAGATGTGTAGTAGCAGGGTTTACCGTGAACATGAAAACCGCCGTCATTAGTTTGTGACGTCATAAATCAAATTCAAGCTTCATCTTGACTGTGGGTGATGAGACAACATTTATGCTTAATTTTCATTTGCAGTCTGAATTTCCAAAGAAATTGCTGTAGTCATGATGGTATTATGATAATCACACTGTAATACTCAACTAGACCATCAATGGATTACTATAAGTCTTACAAAGTGAAGCTTAACGGTCGTCATATTTGAAGTGCCGTGCATAGTAACGGATGTACGACCATACACAGCACAAAAGCTCTTAACAAATAATTCTAAGTCTGGACTAAAATGAGAATTTTTTACTTGGTATGCAGTTGTTGCTCTTCCATGTGGCTGCAAAAATCCTTGGGGGAACAGATCGAAGAGGCACGATATTGTCTGGAATCCTCCTGCGAGATTTCATGCATGAAAATTTCAAAGTGAGTATCAAACTAAATGTCTGCTTTATTGTAGAATAGGTAATAAGAAATTTTCTGTTTGATTTTGAGTGTAATGGAAATACTATCTTTACTGAAAAAGAATTTTCCACTGAAGTTTTTGTATTCTATCGCATAGTAATATTATGCCGCAATTTTGTTAAAAGGAATCCTTGGACAAAACTTCAAAAGCCTGTTTACGGCGACTGCATTACCTGATGAAGAACCCGGCCACAGTTGCAAACGTTAACATGTACTTGGGAGATGCCTTGACAGACAAGGTTTGTTGATTAAAAACACTATTGATCTAAAGCTTCTGTGAAGTTCCAAATGGTGCCATGTTTTGGTTACAATGAGGTCGTTCTTGTTACAGGAACTCATGAAAGGCGTGAAACCACAGAGGAATTTCAAAGTTTGTGATAGTGGCCAGACCAACAAGTCAATTATTGATCTGGTGAAGAAACTACGAGAGAAGTTCAAGTAAATATGTCTTTGTAATTCTAAAGTGTCATAGATAATCATGAAGGTGTTTATGTTCTTTTTGATGTCTTATATTAGTGCAGATAAGTTTGGAGAATGTCTTACAGCCAGTAGGGCTCTACACCGGTTCGGTGATTATCGGTCACACCGGTAACAAGCAATCGATAAAAGAAACGGTATACCGGTGTGATTTTCGGTATCATATCGGTAAACCAATATATAGTTATTCTGTCCCTAAGATGCAAAATATAAACCAATTTCCTTTCAAAACGTAGTTAAGATCGACGTGATTATCAGTGACAACCGCCAATTTGATTACTTTGTGTTATGCGCTGTGATTGGTCGAAATGAGTAGACCCAAAATACAACAGCCAATCATTAATTAGCTTGCTTGGAGCAGTATCAAGTCAAAACGTCTGACAACCAAAACGTCCACACCTGAAATGTCCAATTCCCTAAACGTCCTATTTGAATAATAAATTTTTACTTATATATAGCTATGAATATGTATCGCCGATACGTATCGTGTATCGAATGAGTGTATCGATGATGCATATCATATCGTTTGAATCAAACGATACAGAGCCCTAACAGCCAGATGTAAGGAAGCATCAAGTAAAGTTCAGTTTGCAAGTGTACTTGCGACGTCACAATTGCTTTGAATTCCTGATCATCCATGTGATATATGGTCTTTGTTTGAATCCAGTAATAGCCAGTTCTTTGGCTGTTAAGACATTTAACAATGTAATTGATTTCTTCTTCTAAAATTGACACACAACGAAGTTAAACTGATGTCATCAGACAATGTTTGAACTGAATTTGGCTGTGTTTCGTTGCACTCGGCAGTAAGGATCAAAGACATTTTGAAGAATGTATTAGTTTAACAAGTGTTTGAAAACACTTGCAGGGATCAAGCCGTAAAGAAGAGGATTGAACTGCCAGACACTTTGGAAGAAATCAACAGTCGGTTTTACATCAGTCAAGTGGTCGAAACACTTCAGTGTGATGAGCCGGAGACAGTGGAAGACATTGAAAAGGGAGTCCTCAATCATTTGATCCATGTAAGTTAAGATTTCTGTCAAACGAGCTGCCTATGCCCGGTGTCTATTCTATGGTGCCTCTGTTCAGAGTCTATGCTGGGGCAATTAAAAGACCCCACCCATGGGGTTAATAGTAGATGTTCAACATGGTGTGGAGTCTACTGTGGATGCCAATCCATGTCATCTCATCATTACGTCTGCCTCTGGCAGCTGGACATCTCAGCCATCTTAGCTTCAGACCAGTAGCATTGAGACAATATGAGACAGTACTTAAAATACATTGCGATCATTCTTGTTCGTATATTTCAGTTGCAACATCGGCATCAGTTGTGTTTAGAGTGCATTATAATCCTACTTTAATTGAATATTTATGTCTGTTATTCATGATACAGTGTAGTTTTGATTTGTGGTGCATGTCGGTTTTATTTCAGGCTGCCCTGTTGTTATCCGAGAAGTCCAACTACACCCCAATCTTGTACAATGTCCTTGAAACTTACCCTGAAAAAGCGCTGCTCGATGTTCTTGAACAAATGAAGAGGAATTTCATGATCACTAAAATGAAGGTTCGTGTGATACAAATGATGTGATTATAGTAATTCGAGAGAATCTCGTAATCACCATTGAATTGTTGATTGAAAAGAATGACCTAGTTTCTTTGATCAAATGATTTATACCGTAAAATAGTTAACGGCATGTGCTTTGGTTTTATCAACAGAAAGCGAAGGAAGTAACTCGAGACAGCTCTCTACCAAATGGCAATCTAGGAATATACCAGCTGGCTCAAAGGTAGGAAGGCACTTGCATGAGTGAAATTAACAAATATACAAAGCAACACATCACACTGTCCAAAGGGGTCCTATATAAGTTAATAATTGAGTTTTCAACCATCATACCCTCCTTTTTTCTCATATTTATTTTCTACTCGGTCTTTAACTTATATGTCTCTGTTTGTTCTGTTGCAAATTACTGTGTAACTAACATTTGCTAATGGGTAGAGGAAACTTTGATATCACTTTGCAACTGATAATGTAACTTCAGTATCATTTCAAAATACACCAGTTGGCCAAATAATGTTTATGTTTATATGATTATTTGTTTATTGTCCAGAAATAATACATACATAAATTACAATACACAGAAACATTATAGTTTTTGTTTATGGTTTGCCTAGACAATAAAAATTTCAATGCACAGGGATGATGCCAATAGCATATATTCCCTTTCTTTTTGTGTGATTAACGAAATAATAATGAATGTTATAACAAAAAAAAAAAAAATAATAATAATAATAATAATATTATAATAACACAACTAAAATAAATAATACACAGACAGAGAGGAAAATTTTAAAAAAAAATGTCAATTTGAATATAAGTATTGCAGATATTACAAATTAAGTTCATTACTAATTAGGTATCTTTTCAATCTAGTTTTATAAGTTTGTATACAACATTTTCTGTCTATTACAGTCGATAAACTGTTGAACAATTTAACACCTTGATATCTTATTGATTGTTGAGAACATTTAGTTTTATACACAGGTATTCTATACAGGCTATTTGTACGAGTATCATGCACATGATTTGGAAATTGTAAAAAGTTAAGAAATATATTGGGTAACATTTGTCAACTAAATTTATACATAAATATCAGTTGAAATATTTTCTTTACATTAAGTATATTGTGTTTCATAAACAACGGACATGATTCTGTATTGTACAGAACATTTGAAATAATTCTTAAGAACTTTTTTTGAAGTTTGATTAAACAATGTAGGTGAGTGTTTGTGGCAGTTCCCATACCTCCAGGGATTAAAATTTGATGTGTGCGCTTGTTCGGGCTCATGCAGTGTGCACGCAAATTATGGTTTTGCGTGTGCCTGTTTCAGGATGAAAGACATTTGGCCATCTTTTGTACCGACCTGAGAAATTTAACTTTGCAAGTCAATATCTAGTAACTTCATGTTCATATTTAAGAATATCATGCAGTTAACATTATTACGAAGTGATGTGGTAAAAACAATGTGAATTTTCCTCTGTTTCATGGTTTGTGTTGCAGCAGTTGACGCTAAAGTCACTGTCGCAAGCGTAACACATTCAAATTTAGGTAGTTATATTTGGTTAAAATTCTGGTACAACAGTCTGCATGTCATAATTTATAATGCATTTATTGACCAACAGGACTCGGGATATGATTTTATGTCAACATATTGAATAATGATTTTGAATTATGGACTTCACATGCAAATGATTGTTATAATTGTCCTTTGTAGAAACAAGGACCAGTTTTAGTGCCATATAAAAGGAGTCTGTCAATCAATTCATTCCATTGGTTTGATAAATTCATTCAGTATGTGCTGTCCATCATTCATTTTGCGCAAATTTAGGTTACACTTGCGCCATGTCACAATTTTGTCTTCATTATTGGTGGATTAGGCCTTAAGGGAATTTGGGTTTCTACTTTTATGCAGTATTGCTGCCTGAGGAAAAAATCAGTTTTGAGTAATGTGTGTGTGACTGCAGTGTAGTATAACTTAGTTCAATGCCATTTATCCTGCTGTCCTGAATGTGAAATTAGTTGATTTTTACCTGAAAGAGTAAAAAGAACGTTTGTTCTTTGAAAAATAATTTCTGTTAATCAATAATGATATAATGCTAATTCAAAGGGTTCATCAATTTTCACCACAGATACTCGTACAAATGGATCAGTAAATTTCCCCGATTGCTATTTGATGATTCTTATGAGTGGATGCGAAAGATTGTCAGCAAAGAAACCAGGAATCTGTATACGCCAGAAGGCCCAGGGATGGCTTATGCTGAAGAACATGGTTGTGTGGCCGCTGTTTTGAGCCTGGTTGCGCGTAAAAAGGTGAATATTTTAACCATGTGTTTGATGAAAAACAGTACTCAGTTGTTCTGCCATTGCTATCATTATTAAAAGAAAACTGATTCTACGACCCATCTGACAATCCCTTTTTTTATGTAATATATTCTTATAATGATAATAATGGAAACAACTGTTGCCTATTTCAATAGATATGAATTCCATAAGAATAATGACTTGGCCTGTAATGGAGCATCTTCAAGCCTTGCAATTTGACTAAGTATTTTGACGTCTGTCTCCACAGGTGGCCTTTGAAGTGATCCTGCCAGAAAATATCTTGATTAGTCATCCTTCAGAGGTGTCCATCAGAAGAAAAATGCGAGAAAAAGAGAAAAATCAATGTCAGAAAACAGAATCAGACGAAGAGGAAGAGGCGCTGATTGAAGATCTGACACAAAAGACAAGAAATCCTCCTTTGGTTAGTGTCGCAGTATAGTTTCTCTGATCTAGTTACTGTTTATCTGGCTTGCACTAATTTCAATCTACTTAAGAGATTTTAGACAAAACTGTCAAAACAAAGAAAGAAAGAATAAAGCTACAGTCTGCCTAAGAACTTCTTTCAGGGCTATGCAGTTGTGCCTTCCACTTCATAAGTACATCAGTAAATTTTACAGTAATTTTTTTTTATTAAGTAAACAAGTGTCATATTGAAATAATTTCATTTACAGTGCTCCCGGAGATGCATTTCTGAACTGAGGTTTCAGGCGCAGATGAGTGCAAGGAAAAATATGATCAGCTGTCCAGCTAGTGACTATGTCATGGTACGTTGTGCCATCCGCCTCAAGCCCCTGTGCATGGCTGAGTCAACTTCAGTGGTACAGAAAAGTGCAGGTAAGTGTTTTAGATACCAATGTTATATAAAATGGATCTGACGGGTTTGTGGAAATTGATTTAAAATGTTAGAATCTGTCCACAAAAGTTCCCAGCGAAAATTTGAAGAAGGTGATTGCTATGGCACTGCTCTAATTCAAATAATGTGAACTTTCTTCATGCATTGTGTTATGTGTTGTCATTTTCTTTTGCATCATAACAGAGAATGCCTTTTACTGTCAATATTTGATGTGACCCATTCCACCAGGTGGAGTGAGTGTCTTCCAGTCACAAGTGACGCATTGTGGATAATGCATTAGCTAATGCAGTCACCTGCTAAGCGTGTAAATTTATGTCATAAAAAACCCATATAATCAATACAACTTTAATATTAACTTGCAGTGGAATTGCTAGTAGTTGATTCTATTCTTACACATTACACTATTCTTTGATTTGCTAGTGGATGGAATCTGAGTCAGTACGCTCCTCATTAAATCGGGATTCATGTCTAATACATCGGACAACAGAACTGGAAGACAGCTGACTCAGCAACATAAATTGGCACTTCTTGTGTGCTGAACGCATTCTCGCACCCACTTTTTTGCACCTCTAAAATATATATTATGTAGTTAAGACGCTCAGCATAAATGCATGGCATTCCAGAGCTAAGTGTAATTTTGTGTGGTCTAGAGTTCACATTATAGTAGCGACTAGAATTTCTAATATTGTCGGTTAAATTACCATTCTTCTTTCTCAGATTATGGCTCGCTGTGTGAGTTTCTGACTAGCATCTATGCCAATGTGAACTATGCCAGTCTGAACGATGAAAGTTTGTGAACCTCTAACAGTATTTCCAGCTAGTGCAAGTTTGTTAATCAAGTTGTTATTGAAGCCTCAGAAATTAAAATCACTAGGATCATTTAAAACGTCTTCATGGGTGAATCAAAGAGGACATTTTATAGGCAATGACCTATCAGGCTGTCATAATCAGTCTGCACAGTGATGACAATTTGACAAACTAGTCACAAAGGCATTTAATTTGGGTAGCAAAATCATAAGCTCCACTGTTGAGGTATAAGACCCAGCCACACACATGCCCCGCTGGGTGTTTCACTAAGTTGAGTGGCACTCGCTGTATCTTCTTAATATCACCAATGATGTGATTGACACCTATGTTATTTGTGGCTATGAGGGCGCTACGCAGCAGATCTTCTGGCTGGGATAGTGCCTGATTATGCCATTCTAGGGTCATCACTTTTCTGATGTCGCAGTGATTTATATTAAAAAACCTTAAAATATTATTGACTGTTCGAAAATAATAAAAATGTAGAATATTGTTAAAGGTTAACACCATGGTTAAATCTGCGTAAATCTATTTCTTTATATAATTCTGTGCTGAGCTTTAGCAAATATGACGGTTATTACATATTAATTTGTTTTGTCAATGGTAAAATCCTCCAAGGAGAGCAGCATTTAGGCCTAATTCACTTTCGCCCAAATGGCAAATACAGTTGAAGGATTTAATTTGTTTTTTTAGAAAACGTCTATGAAGCTGACCAAATTTTGCGCCAGCACAATAACAACAACACTTTTTTGCACCCGAAAACGAGTCAGTGGATACTAAGTCAGAAAAATGGTTGTCAGTCTGTCAAATTAGATCATGATGAGAGATGGGAACTTCTGAACAGTGAGAAGCTGGGCCTTACGCAACATCAAATTGATATCTGTCAGAAGATATTTGATCAGATCGATGATGCTGAGGACCTCGGTGTGACCTACGTGAAGTTATGGGTTAGTATGGCTTTTCAGCTTCGGTCAATTTTCATTTCTGTAAATTCTATTCAGTTTAAATCAGTTCTTATCGGGCTGACGCCTATGAAAGGAAATGTTCGGAGGCTGCAAGAAATTGGAATTTTGTTCATTCCAATACATTTCATAGAGGCTGTCACTTCTCATTAGCATTCTTGCAACTGCGTCTTTTGTTTATGAAGTGAAGGCTTGATGAAATTTTTATTGATTTCTGTTTCTAATGCAGATGACGCACGGTCACACAGTGTGGTTCGAGAGATGCCTTTCTGCCCTTGTGGAAACTAAACTGGTAGGAAGTTTATTTTTTATTTTTGCATGTTATTGCAATATTGTCATTATCATTTTACTTTCCAGCAATTAACACATCGGTGCTAATATATCTCAAGGGGAATTGAGTGACCATAAATTGGCCTTGTAAATTGTAGTCTTGTCGGTAAACAGGAAATAGGGTTAAATGGCTTGTTTACATGCAAAGTGACCATGGCACTCATTCAAATCTCTGGCGAACAAATAAGAAGGCCGTTGGAGGACCGTGACATGTCAACTGCAGAAAGACCTTCGAGAGACAGGGATACCTTTTTGTCAGAGGGAAGTCATCAGGGTTTTTTTCGATATGCACAGCGTTCTGCTCATCACCATGCCGACTGATTCACCTCTTCAGCTAACGACTTAGCTCGATTGGTCATTCTGATGACACTTCTTGGAACCAGGCAATTAATGATCCAGCGCATGGATACTATGGGTAAGACTATCTGTTGTAATTAAAAGTCACTGTGACATGAGTGTTAGATAATTCATTGCTGAAGCTCACATGTCCATTGTATGTGACTCGTGATTTTTCAAGATAAATGATTCTGAATGACTTGTGTCCTTACAGTTTGTAAGTTCAGTTGATGTAACTTGATGATAATTAGATCCGTAGAACACAGATGATAATGAGGTTTACAAGTTGTCCCAGGCCATTTGGCACATTCATAGGAACATGTTGATAATGATATGAGTTACAAATTTGGTTAATATTCTCATGGGACTAGCATTGAAATTTTTTTTTTTATTGGGGGGCAAAAATATTTTTTTAAGAACAGAAAGTTGGGCAATTTTGTCAATTTGTATTATTTACAGTTATGACCATTATGACCATGTAAAGGCAGACACAGTCTGAATTATTGTAAAGCAAATTGGGTTAACTTGCGGACTTTTCTGAATATGTTTTTCATCCATTAAGCAGCATATTATGTTTAGTTTCAGTGTCCTGATGCAAGCCCATCACCCTGTTACCTGTCTTCGTTGATGCAAATGGATTTGGCGCAAACAGGTAAGGCATAACAGGGTTTAAATATAGGAACATGTAGCTTCATTTGTTGCCTAGTTTCATAACTATGGTAATGATAATTATCTGTAAACATGGAATCAAACAACACTGGGCATTCACCTTTTTTATACTTAAACATATAAAATTCAATCATGTACAGTATTGTACACATACACTTTGTACAAATCTAAAGTTTTATATTTTTTAAAAAGTGGTAACGAGGCAGCCCTATATGCAGAAAATGAAATTATCCTCAAGGCTCTTTTCTGAAGTTTTAAAATTGGCAATAATTTAGTTGATGGTAAAGAACCCCAAATCTCAATTGCATATGTTATATAAGGATATATGAAGGAGTAGTTGTAGTAGTACAGAGTAGTTAATGAAAATGAAATAAAGAGTTTCTGGCTTTGCAAATTATTCCTATACCTTTAGCTATCTTTTTCCTGATATAATTTATGTGACCCCTCCCAGTTTAACTTGGAATCAATAATTGTGCGAAGAAATTTTGTTGAATTAACTGAAGAAATTATTTGATCAGAAATGTTAACTTCAAAATTATGAACGGAATTATTTCTTTTGCTATTAAATAACATACAGTAAGTCTTATTAATGTTCAAAGAAAGCCTGTTGGTATTTACCCAACCATATATAGAATTTAGTTCATTATTCATCATATTAGCCATAGCATGTATATCTTTCCCTTGAATAAATAAGCTGCTATCATCAAATAATATAGGCATGGTTACATTGGAGACTATATATATATATCATTAACATAAAGAATGAACAACAAAGGGCCCAAAATGGACCCTTGTGGTACCCCAAAATTAATACATGCTGTTTCTGAATAAGTCCCATTTAAAGATACAAATTGTTTCCTGTTCATCAGATAGTTATTGATTAAATTATTTGCAACCTCCCTTATTCCATATTTATTTAATTTCATGCCTAAAATTTTATGATCTATGGTGTCAAACGCCCTACTGAAATCTAAAAAAGTACCTAAAGTCATTTCATTATTGTGAATTCCATTAACTATTTTATCTATCAGAGTAATTAAAGCCATAGTGGTATTAAAATTAGTTCTGAATCCAAATTGAATTTTGTACAGTAAATCACTTTCATTAACAAATTGGAATATTCTATTATAAATAACACGCTCAACATTTTTTGAAAATCAGGTAAAATAGAAACCGGACGATTATTATTAATCACCTTGCTATCTCCACTTTTGTATAATGGGATGACCCTGGCCAATTTCATTTCATCTGGAAAAATTCCCTGCGAAAGGCATAAGTTAACTAAATAAACTAATGCACGTGCAAACGAATGAAAACATTGTTAAACTACTCTTGTATGGATATCATCTCAGCCAACACTGTTTGTTTTAATCCGTTTGACAATCTTATGCAATTCAGTTAAATCTGTAGGAGCTAAATAAAGTGAATGATTACATTTATTTTTTACATGTAAGAAAGTGGGTCTGTGTTAGTATTAGGTATTTTTTCACTGAGGTTTTTACCAATATTTGTGTAAAAGTTATTAAACGTGTCTGCAATTAGTTTTTGATCAGCAGTAACTTCCCCATTAATTACAAATTCACATGACTTATTACCAAACTGTTTCTTATTAATAATATTCTTAATAATAGCCCAAGCTTTCTTTAAGTTTCTTCTATTTGCTTCAAACAATTCATGAAAATGTTGCTTCTCTGCATACCTCATTAATGTCTGTAACTTATTCTTATAGGCTTTGTAACATTGGATATTATCATCACTAGGAAAACGTTTAGATATTACATACAGTTTATTCTCAACTTTAATAGAACTTTTCACGCCAACCGAGAGCCAACATTTTCTGTTTTTATATCGACATCTGAAATTTTTAATGGGGAATCTCTTATCATATGAACGTTTAAACTCAAGAGTGGAAAAATTTGAATGCTTCAGCACAAACAGTGATATCAGTAATACAATTCCAGTTATAGTTAGACAGTGTGCCAATAAAGATCTCAATATGGCTTTGTGAGTAATCTCTCTTTCTAATAAAATCATTTTTGGTTGCAACTTGTCTTTCACATAGAACTGTAAACACAGGAAAATGGTCTGTGATATCTGTGCAAAGTATACCATTATACATATTTATATTAGCTTGGCAATTGAAGAAAATTTTGTCAGTCAGTGTTGCGGAAGTTCACAATCATGGATATAAGCTGACTTAGCTTCAACAAACCATTTTGAAGCACCTCAAATTTTTCCTACTTTGTTTCTTGGAAATTCTCCGTTTCAATTCTTGACATTTGAAGATTCCATTTCTCACTAACTGCAGAGTGTGAAATCCTACTGACAAAACTAAGACTGAAAATTTGATAGCATTTAATTACATAAAGACATGTAGCAAATTGCCAATTCCTCACCCACGTGTCATGTGAGACATCTTCTAATAGGGAAGCACTTATCATATAAACGTTTAAACTCAGAGTGGAAAAAAGTGAATGCTTCAGCACAATCAGTGATATCTCATTAAAGTATAATGCAAATGATGGTTAAAAATAGTATTTCTAACAGTCATAGACCAACTTGTTGCTGGAAGAACCTATAAAGGCATCCATGTCAAAGGCGGCATGTGACTGTTTTGAAAAGCCAGGTTTGACTAAATCTTACATAAGCACACATATATATCCAACTGTGAAATGTAATGTGGACTCGGAAAGATAATCAGGAAAGCATTTTATGAGGGGCTTTGTAATATATCCCATTTACATTTTTTCAGGTGCGGAACGAACTGACGAAATTAACGGCATGCTGACATAGATAATAAAGGTAGGTGTCTTGGATCTTTGCACTGAAAAGCCTTTTATCTGAGTAGTGTCATATACATACAGTGGACTAAAAAAATTCTTTGCACACATTAGCCTTGCAATGTATACCAAAATATTGAAGGTAATGGATACTTGTCAGGTTTGCATAAAACTAATGAACAATCATTACTAAGTCTAATTTTAATGTATCAATCTTTTGAAACAGTGAATATAATGGATAATGTGAGGCAGAGAAATAAATGGTGCTCTCATATTAACTTGAAAATAATCTTTTGTCCATTATATAAACTGTTACCTGAGCAGAATCTGACTTGGGTATTGAGCCTAATGTTTGGTTGTCTTCATAGGGCTGTGTTTGATGCAGATATGTTCATGATTCCCAAGGAACTGCGATAGGCTTGTGTCTTGCAGACTGCTGTATTATAAGGGTTCTGTGGCTTAATGCCGATATAGTTAGATATCTGATGATAAGGGGGATTAGTCTGATCAGTAAAGAACCTGAGATGTCAGCAAACTAACCCTATCGTTTTAGGAAAGACTTTTTAAATTTTGATGTGATATCATCATTGCAAGAAATGCCAGATGTTACGTTACAGCTTACTGTTTTAACTTTAGGTAAGAAGAAAGCCTCAAAAATTTTACAATAGCAAGTGGATCAAATTTTCATCAGGTGATTGGTGGGAAGAAAAATTTCAATTTCTTACGTTTGCTTGATGTTATCATATAGTTATAATCAAATAATATTTCATGACATGATAACCAAATATCAAAGATACCGAATTGTTCAAACTGAATAAAGACTAACTATTGCGTTAAACGTGAAATAAATGTCAAGATGTGATCCTGGAATACTGCTTCCCTGTGAGTAAAAAATGAAGTGTCATATGAAGTAGGCCTATTATTGGTGTCATATTGGACAGGAAGGCTTCAGGCCATCATTTCTGATTGGATTTTGTTGCGTTCACAAACAAGCAGGAAATCCACAAGACACATTTAGAGACATAATCAAAATACAACATTTTGTCTGCCGAGTTGCAAACTTTGACAGTAATTTTTGTGCCAAATTTTGAAATTGGTATAAATCTTTGATCATCCATGGAATAGGCCATGCTTTGTTGTCACCTCAAAAATTTCAAATGCTTAGCTTTTATAACGTGCTCAATATTGAGATTCAACATGAAAGTTTTTATTTCAAACCATTTCAACTTTATTTTTCACTATACTCTTTTATAACAGCTTCTATTTATCTATAGTGCATTAATTCTGTTGTCTTGTATATTTGATTGAAAATCTCAAGCTGTGTCTGCCAAGATGAGTTAGATATTACTTTTAAGATGAGTTAGATATGACTTTATCTTTGTTGTGCAGCTTACTCTCAAAAATTGGGGGTGGGATCCTAGCTCATTGGTAGCGCGCTGGGCTTCCAACCACTGGGCCCCAGGTTAAATTCCCGTTCGAGCCTAAGTTGGATGGCTGTTTCATATTTGGTCTCATTGCCATGGTCCCTGCCTGTCCAAATTAGCCCATCAGGTGCAGAAATACGAGATGTAAAGCCCTAATCCACTCACCACTCTCACAAATTGTATTGCCTGTATATTTTAATGCATTGTGTTTTGTTGCCTGAATTGTTTGTTTGGCATTTATTCAGACTGTCTATTCAGACAAATTACCTGTGTGAAACATAATAAACTGGTAGAAATTGCTGACCGTTGAGCACATTGTAAGGACTGTTTGGACATTTCCATAAGATTATTTGCCAGTAATTGCTGACCATATGACCATTAAATTTTACCAATTGCTATAATTGCATCTTATCCAGTACCGTAATTATGGAAATTGGGGTCATTCAATAAGGTAATTAATGAATATCTTACCTGTGTTACTTATGTTGGCAAGACTGGCTCGAACTGGTCACTCACCTGAACCTCTCGAGTTTTGAGGAGCTGCAATGCAGTGTGGCATACGTCATTTATTCAGTGAGCTTGTTACGACAACATGAAAACATATAGCGCTCTGGCAATTTACAATGGAACACAGAGGAACAGAGAGAACATTTTAGATGTGTAGTATTTCTTTCTGTTATTCTAGTCATTTTCTATTCTTATACTAATTGTGTTGGAATGTACAACTCGTTATTTGATCTTCGTCCAACAGGTAAACTGCCACCTGTGAATGGTAATGTCTTGTCATGGCAGAGACATTGTGTTCAAGGACTTAAAAGACACGCTTTGTGTCATGAGAAGTTTGTGCTCTGGGTAACTGTCAGATTAAGGGCTATTTGCTGTCTACAAGTCGACTGCCCGCGCCATCTATATTCACTTTAATTATTGGGTGAGCACTGCGAGCGTCTACAGATTCTCATTTAGAGCGACTTACCAAATGTCTCGCACATCCTGGGCAGTTTTGACCTATGGTCATCGATTCTAAGTTGCTCAATATCGCTTAAGAAGTACAAAATCACCGACATTAGGATATTATTCGCTCTTTGCAAAGCAATCTAGAGCGGCAATACGTTGTACGAATGTAGCGATTTTGTAAAAGTAGGTCACTTCAGTTTCCAGGGACCCTGAAGATTCAAGGGTCCCGAGCAGAGACGGGGCTATTTGTCTGCGAAATCTATCAGCATGATCAAGAGATGACATGGTCCATTGGTTTAAGTGTTCATGTTCAAAAATAGGAGGTTTGGAGTTCGAGCCCCCACTATGCCATCATGGCATGGAGGAACAGAGCATATGCCCTCTGAAACGCTTTGCTCCACCCAACTCAGGTGTGAATGGGGAAATGCAAGAGTTGAGAAAGGCTCATGCTTGAGCCAGTTCAGTGTAGTGATTTGTACCTCAAGCTGCAGGCTGCTATGGTGTCAAGATATAATGGGCTCCACCTTTCTTCACCTTTATCTATCCAATTGACCGTACCCAGAAATTTTTATATATTATCAAGTTTCAATTTCTTTAGAGCAATATTCTCGGACAATTTTCATCAGTTGCATAAGGTGCAATGTGTTTTCTTGATAAATACAAGTGCTAAGACTGGACTGGGTTGGCAATTAGCCTTAAGACTCTTGAATGGCAAGAGGTGACATCAGCAATATATTTGAGTTTAAGTAAATGTGATATATTGGATCTGTTGGGGTGTGTACTTGCATTTAGGAAGCGTTTTTGTGCTCACCTTTTATCATTCATTTAAGTTACTGAAGTTACGAGTCAATTAAAGAGATGTAAGTAAGATTAATAAGCAGCCCTCTTAAGCAAACTACAGAGTCAACATCTTCTTAGTTGTATTTAATCACTCACTTCTGGCCTGTCATTATAGAGATCATCAATTGACGAGGAGTGCCACAAGGATATGTTGCTTTACCTTTACTGTTGTTGAAAGAAATTGATAGATCACCAATGACTGACCTCTCGATCCTAATACTGTCAATGTTCTATTTTTGTGCAAAAAACTTGTGAGTAATAAGGTAGGAAGATATGCCCATCCGGTGCTGACAGATTTTGTCCGCTGCTGGTAAATGATTCATTGGAAAACTGGGATAGGGAAGCTGATGCTGTCTCACTTAACGTGATGCGAACTTTTTTTAATCGTATAAGATGTTTGGGGAATGTCATTTGATATGAGGAATAATCATTCATTCTTCCATTTTGTTCAAAAATTACTCCAATATGCTAAACTTTTAAGTTTGCTTAATTTACGGTTTATTCTTCGCAAAAAAAACAGTACTCAACAGTGTAAAACTGTATCAAATTGGTGTGACAATGTTGTCAAGATATTTGCCTTACAATGGATGAAAGTTTTTGTTGCGCCTATGAGTGGTCATGGGTAAGTTTCCACACAGGACACTCTCCATGTTAAAGCTCTTATGATTGAAAATGATTTATGATAGTGTTATTTTAAGAGGGAACAAAACCATAGAAGTATGGCATAATGACAGACACAGACAGATAATAATCCTTTATTTCGACCAAAACAATGGAATCATGACATAATAGTAATACATAAAATGTTTTACAATAGGTCATTGGAGACCTATTGTATTGTAAATTGTATTAAGGCCTAATGGCCGCTATCATACAGGCCACCAAGTGCACTCTGTTTTGAGATCATTAGATTAATGTTAATGGCTGATTAATTAATATGAGATTAATTCAAGTTTCGTAAACTATGAGAGTACATCTTTTCTATTATAGACTGGGATACTTGGTTAACTAAATATGGAAGCTGAATTTTAATTGAACTAAGTGATAATAGATACTTTAAGCGGGGCTAAAAAGTGAGATAATCTTGTCGAGTTGAATATTGATGGAGATTAAAATGTCTGGGGAATGAGGTTTGGAAGAAATATTATGGTAATGATGGTATAATGGTAATGAATGAAACCTGCTTTGTGATATACATTAAGTATGAAGTGTATGTTAATTTATGATGTGAATGTATGATATCATTGAAAACACGAGCTGCTTGGTTGTACTCAAAGAGAAAAGTGATCATGTAAATTTCACGCAAAGGTCAACATCTGCCAGTTCCGAGGTCAGTGACCTCAGCGTTGTCAGAGAGAACTTCTCAAATGAGAAAGGCCTGTTCTTGTAGCTCTACAACTGCCAGGGCCTGTATGAGCCTTGTCTATAAATTATGACTATGAGCAAATTATTCAACTTTCAGGTGAACTTTGTTCAGCTTTTGCCGAGCTTTTAAATTTGCTTCAGAGCTCGCTTGCTTTGTTTTGACTCTCGACATCAAAAAAATCCTTTCAATTTGCCTACGGTGCGTGAAATTGATTCCTGTCTGCAACCATCAGTCTGAGATTACTTAGAGACAAATTATTTGGAATCTTCTTTATTCATGTATATTGGAGCATGCTGCAAGACAAAATTGTAATGCAAGGAGCACGATTTCCATTAGCTCTATCATAAAAAGCAACGTGTGCTGTGATTGCTTAAAACAGCGGAAAGCCTATCAGTACTGTTTTCTTATGGGGATAAAAGGCTTTTTATAAGCTTCAATTCATTTACTGGTAATTGCAGTCATGTTGGTAATTTTTTGGGTTTCAAATAACGACGTCACTATTCTTCACTATATATGGTAAAATGTAGCATCGTGACAAGTTGTCTCATCAAATTTGAATGTCTATCTGCAGTTTGTCCCATTAAAGATTTGGACTAAGACAGTTGAAGTTCCTGGGGAATTTTAGTCTTTCAAGCATCTTCTTTTATTTTAAAACTTTTTTTATGGTCTTACTTTAAATATTTTCACTGCCATGCAAGGCAGATTCTGAATTTGAAGTAAAGCTTCTTCATTGATGCTAATGGACAGTGATTAAATATGTAGGCGAAGAAACTTTTCAAAGGACACTTTTGCAGAACTAAGGGATATAGATGCAAGGACATTTAGTGGTATTCCTGAGAGAGTAACGGATTTGCAAAGTATGTTCTTGTTTTCTGCATGCATCAAGTCAAACTTAGCATTCTAAACTAGGAATCGTTCAAAGAGAATGAGTACTGTAGTTGTAGTTCTGGTCTGACCACTTTATAGTGATTCTGAAATAGTTTCCTTAATGTTTTAATAGTCTAGCTAATACAGTTAGGAAGTTGTGGACTCAATTTTAGACCAACTTTAATGAATGAGAGTGACATAATTTTATCTCATGTACATGTACGTTTTCCAGGCGTTTATCCAAACACATGGAAAACGCATGTGGCACATTTGGCCATGTAGTATTAGTTTTTTCTTCACCCAAGTAAAAAGAGTGTTATGCAGTGCATATGTATTAGGACAAACATAGCACTCGAAACGAAACGCTAAACTAGAATCATTCATGGAGATATTTTTTATGTCGTGATGAAAGCTGTTTTTTCCTTGAAATTCTTGTTTTGTGGCCAGAGGTCTTCGTGAACCCCTTGGGTTGTGAGGTTTGTTGAAATCCATTATGCTTTCATACTTCCATGGTACATTGTATCAAAGAAAAGTGTAATAACGAAAGGGAGTTCTCTCTGAGGAATTAAGCTTCTCACCTCAGTCTTACCTGCTCTTTTTATGTGTGGTCATTGAACTCGTAGGAACGATTTTCTTAGGCTGAAAAAGGAATATCATATACCATATTGATGACAGGTACCTTCGATCAATTTGAGGCTCGTGTGGCCATAAGAAGCAGTACGTACTTTGCGTTGCTATAACACGTAATGCTGGGGCTACAACTATCAGTTCACTGAGGGGTGAACTCCTGGCACTGACCTTTGGGAACCAAAATGGCTGAGTAGGGGGTTCTACCCCAGTACCCCACCCCTTCCCTCTATTCCAAGGCTGATCTGGCATCTAATACAAATTAGTGACCATTTGTGGTTACTAATAAACTGGTTGAATTTAACACTAACAGTGCTCTTCTATTGTGAGGCTTTATCACTGAAGATTTCACCAACATTTTGTGAGCCAGCACCTTATGATTATTAGTAAGGTGATGGTTGCCAAAGTTCACTGATTCACCATATTCGTTATTATGTTCACTGACTTCTTCACTGTGGGTCATATGAGGCTAAAGGCGCTGGTCACCAACACGGCTAATCATACAACATGAGCTCTAGCTTTCGGCCTCTCTACGTTCAGGTACACTTGTGCCTGGAGATGTTCTGGATAATTACGCATGTGTTCGGCTTATAGATAATGAACCGTATTTCTAACCTGACAGACTATAGATTAACATATTTTTTTTTCCTTTGTTAAGGGTTAGATGATGTCTTTCCCTAGTTATATAGGTCTAATTTATCTTGATTCTTCTTAAATGTGGTGCCGTGGCCTAGTGGATAAGGTGCTGGACTTGTACGCTCATGGTCGTGGGTTCAAGCCCAGCCACAGCATGGAAGAACTGAGCAGATCCTTCTTAAACCACTGCTTCACTCCACCCAGGTGCAAATAGGCTGAGATGGCAAATAGGCTGAGATGGCGATTGTAGAGTGCTTAGTCTGTGTGCGCTGGCGATGGCTGCCTGGCTGTATACTCCATTGGGATTTGAGAAAAGCTCATGACTGAACAGGCCTGCAAAGGATGTTATTGTAAAGTCGGTTAAAACTACCTGAGCGCTGTAAAAGACTATAAAAAATACATTTACATTTTAAATATGTTTCGTCGCTGCATATAATGTTCAGTCGAAAAAATTCACATAGAACATTGCTGTAATTATGCTAAACATGATATTGCTCTACACATTACTTCACCCCATGCCCACCTCATGAATATTTTCTTGGTCAATCAAGTGATCGGTATGCCAGTCACCGTATCCTGTTATCCTGCTTTAAAGAATCATACGCCAATCATTACAAAAAATAATCCCCAGCTCAGGAGTTCATCTCATGACCACAGACGTTTTGTTGTCTTGGTGGACCCCATCCACCTGCTGGTCAATGTCTTGCCCACACCAGTAATTTTGTCCAAAATACAAGGTTTGAGGGATGTGGAAAATACTTTACTGAGCGCCTGGTTTTGTTTGACTGATTGACAACTGTACCAACAATTTGGTAACAATCTCTGCAGAATGGTCTCTGGTGTGATGCACACCGCTGTGATGGTCTATAGGTGCACTGACATTTGACGGATGCTGGCATATGATTCTGTATTCCATATTATGCGCTGTTGTCACACGCTGTACTTAAGTGCAAATGACATATATTGGTATTTCTCCATCAACAGAATTCTGCTTCTGTCTCATTTCCTAAAACTGTGCACTGGCGAGCTTCATTGGTGGCTGCCGCTGCTTCCTTGTCAGTCACAATTACTCGAGTCACATTGTTTGTGCCAAAGGGCCACGTGGGTAGAAAATTGGAGAGAAAATGACACCAGGGACTAATGATGTTTTATTCAAGTAGAAATGCCAGCTGCTGTTTTGGAAAGTGCTGCAATAAAAGACTGAGAGACACCTCAGGGACCCCAACGCCGCGCCGGGTGTCAGCCGGTCAGCTCTGGTTCACTCGCGAAAGATCTGCTTTCGCTAGGTGAGTAGAAAAAACTTGCAGTTTCCAAGAAATGTCGGAATAGCATTTTCCATTAGTTTACTGTGTGACTTCTCGTTGCACATATCTTGTTTGTTCTGCTAGGCCAATCTTGTTGTTCTTGTTGTTTTATTACTTTATGTATTTGAATTGTCCTTGGTTTTCTTCAAAACTTGGTAAATGCTTATTCCTCTCTAAATTACAATCCTTACATCATGATAACTTTCACACCTTACTAACTCTGCTAGCTTGTCACACTGAATATTTATTCGTTAAGCTGTTTTGGAAACAAGATCGAAATAATTACACAACGAATGAACTTCCAAGGGTCAAATTTGTCACTTTGTCTCTTCAGATCTTCCAGACGTTAGTTGCAACAGTCTTGCTTCCATTGGATGTTTGTGTAATACGTCATGTAACATGTATATTTACCTTTTTCTGTAGAGTTTTTCTGATAGCCTGCATCTACAATAAAGTCATATCTTTGCTGTTTAATATTTTAACATAACTCAAAGCTAGGTACGCTAGGTTTTGTCTGAATAAAATTGCTTTGTGTAATGGAAATGCTAGGAAATTATTTCCCCAGGCTTCAATGAAAAGCAGTCCTCAAGCATTTCTCTTTACATGTAGAGGTACATGTATATATGGATATCATAATCAATTAGTAAATTGACTTTTTCCTTAGGAAAAAAGATGCCAAAGAAACGAAATACACCAATGGACTTTAAAAACGCATAGGTAAAACATGTTTTACAAACCCGAGATAATGCGCTTTTAAAGTCCATTAGTGTATTATTGGTCGTTTAAGCTCCACTGTCTGAAACTTCATCAAATGATTGAAAATCACCTCATTTAATCAAGGCACACTATATGTGTGTAAGCTAATGAATCTATCAGGCATTGCAAAAATAATACATTGAATGAGCCAAAACATTGGATATATAATGGAAATGGCATTATCACCCATTGTTCAGTATTGTGACATCATCACTTGGGTTTGTTTACATATTGGATTTTTGATGGCATGAAAAATTAAATACTAGATGAAGTTTATTTATTTTATAGAGATAGTGAACCCAGCAAGGCTATGGATGGTAGGTAATCAGTATTAAGAAGACAATGAAGTGAATACAGTAGATTTTGGCTACTGTCATACTAAGTGACAATCCAGCTTTAATGTACCTACCTGATAATGCCTTAAGCAAACATATGCTTTTATCTCATTGAAAAATTGTTAGATGTCGAAATAGAAAACGATAATGGATGCGATAGGTGTTTCAATGCAATATTGGTTATACCTGTATTTTGATGTTGCTTATGCAATGCTTAATGCAGGGACGTAGCCAGAACTGAGCCTTGGGAGAGGGGTTTTGCACTTTGCTTTGGGAGGGGCTTTGCGCTTAGAAAATTTGGAAAAGCAACAAAGAATAAGAAAAACACAAGTTATACATTTTAACTATATATTTTTTACTAGTTATAGCATTAAATTCTATATGAATTTGGGTTGTGGCAGGGTTTTACCACTCCATCACGGGGTGGGTGTTACGCACCATAAAGGTGTTCTTTTCACAGTATTTACTTAGATTTTTCATTATTATAAAACTTCGGGGGCTTGGGACTACTCCCCTAGATTAATATACTGTGTTATTGACACTAAAACAGAACCTTATTGGTATTATGAATGAAATTTAACCAACAGCAGCATTTGATTGGACTGCTAGATAAACTGGAAATGTTATGCAACCTAGATATGTATCATTATATCGCTCCTATCTGCAGTCATATTGAATATCTGCTCTTCCACTGAAGTTCCAGACTCCCCTTACTTAGTTGGTCTGATATTTTATGTGTTGATGCAATGCCACAACAAGTTATAAGTACTTATAATCATCTTCTTGGAGACTTTGGTTACACACATATGGTAAGGGGTGAGGTGATGTAGAATGTATAAATTCTTGCTAATTTGGCTTCGATGCTTGTTGATCAATTTTCCATGATATGGGAAGTGCAGCCCTTTAAGGCAAGTTCTTGCTGCTATGGAGGGTTGATTGATGAGGTGAGAGAGAGAGGAAGAGTCCACCCATGTTACAAATTTACCCCATGGGTGGGATCTTTTACTTGCCTCAGCATAGACACTGAGTACAAGGGAAGTATATAACCTCAAAATTCATGTATGAAGTATGAAACGAATGCATTTTTATTTATAGAATATCTGCCTGGACAGCGGACATGGTGTTTGGTGACCGCTGTAGCTGCTTAAGCAAACTGTTATTGTAGTAGTAGACCTAAGAGAATAATGGAAATACATCAGTTGACAAAAGTCTGGCTTGGCCTGCATTTTTCACACGTTGAACCTTGGATGAACTAGAGAAGGATTGGACACTTCAGAAAGTAATAAAACAATATTCATTACTAGGTGATTTAAGAAGAGTCAAATTCGCCCAGAGCTGGCCCAAGGACCCCTGCTGCTTTCCTAAATACATAAATTCTTTGATGTTCACACTGCGCTTCAGTGAGCACACCCCTCATCAGTGTAGCCCTGCATCAGAAGCAATTAACTCCCTAAATTTCTAAGGCAAAATTATTTATTTCTTATTGTATACTCTTGACATCACTGCCAGTGAATGCCGCATGAGCCAAGGATTCTAAAAGTGTTTTCACCAAATTTCTAGCCCTAATATTAAGAAAAAGTTATGGACTTAAATTAGCCATATTGGAATTAATATTTTGTGGAACATGTTATCTTAATCATGTGATAACTCAAGAAGCCGTAAAGAGCCATAGATCAGACCATATCCATTGAAAAGATAAAAACCTTGTCTTCATGCTGGTTATCGTCGAAGGTTGTCGAACGGAGATACAGACCTTCAAAGATGCCCAATTTTCAAAAGATGTGCACACATTCGTGTTAAAATTTTGATAAAAACCTGCCTATTTATATATTTTCCAAAATTCTGTTGCCTACAAAAATAAAATTTAAGTCTGAAAAAAAAATGAAGGAAAAAAATGTCAAGTTTATACTGTGTGCAGAGGAAAGATATGCTTGTCAGCCAATATGAATACATATTTAGCACCCCTTTCCATTGTTTCCCAGTGGAATCCGTGAGGGGGAGTTGTAAAACTTGGCTCATATAACTGCATCATAAATTGGTCATTAGGATGGTAGCGAAACGCAGTGTGGACCTTTGAAGTATCGAAGTGTCCAATCCTTCTCTAGTTCATCCAAGGTTGAACCAGCGAAAGTTTCAAATCCTGGAATAACTGACTTCACGCCAGACCTAAGTATTATGAAATGCTTGTGAGTAAAAACTTATATGGCTGTTACGAAAACTGTGGGACTGTGTCAACTGTAGTTCGCAGAACAGTACGGCAAATGTGCCTTGGGGTTGGTTATTTGATGCTCAATTAGATTTGCTCTCACCAGGTCAAGCTTTGAGTCAAGAAGTTCAGCTGAAATGTGGTTTGTTAGGGTGGCCCTTGTGGATATCATTTGTTCTATTTATAGCTCAAAACAGGAAGTTAGAGAGTATCGAATGATCCATATTTGGTCCTACATCCTTTTAAACTACATTGACCGGTTTGCCTCTTTGCTTTTCCATCGGGCTAATCATCTCGGTCGCAAGGAAAATTATCGTGACACAGACAGATTATTGGGAGATCATTCTCGCCACACTGTTGAGATGCTTAACCTCCTTCTGTTCTGATCAGATATTCTGATTCATTTTATTATGTTTATCTTGATGGAGGAAACGTGATTAATGAATGCATGATACCAGGGGACAGCCGGAAGCTAATAATAGTCGTGGCAAGAGAGATGGATTGCTCGAAATGACTAGATTCTTCTTCAGATTTTTCAATTATTAAGAATGTTATTCTGATTTTTAGTGTAAGTAGATTTTGGCTACGTTCAAAACGTGTCTGCTCTGGAACAAGGTCCAGAGCTGCGCAGTCAAGAGCTGCGCAGTTGGATGTTACTCTGAACGAAATGTGCTGATCCCGGTCACTGACCCGAGAGCTCCAAAATATACACGCCCAAATAACAAAATTATGCCATTTTCTGCTCTGCTCCAGCTACACCAACTGCCCCATAGGGCATTTCGGAGCTCTCACAAGATCCGGAACAGAACCACGGACCGAACCAAATGCATGGAGCAGCTTACTCCAGTTCTGGTGTAAATTTTCAGACCGAATCACACCAAAGGCATAAGCTTTCAATTGACCAGATTTTCTCAATCTTGCACATCAATTGATTATTTTAGGTGTGAGATCGATCCACAAATTTAATTTTAAAAAACCGCATCCATACTTAGATGATGATATTATAGTTCAAAAGTGTGATTTTTGGGCCGGTCAACTCTTACTATAAATCTCAACATGAGGTGATTTAATCAACTAGCAGCCTCTGGTTCCATGTTATGTATTGCAGTGAGGTCGCTGATGTCCAGCCAGGCATGATTATATTCTGGCATATTCCAGAGACAGTTATACAGATGAATTTATGAACACCATAGCCAACGAGCATCAAATCGGTAAGGCATTGGCCAACATATCTTATGATCTAGGTTTAAATCTTGTTCTGGTCATTTTTCATGAAATAAATGTTAGAAGTTGGCTTGCTGTTATAACTCAATGTCTAGGCCTATACTTCGACTAGAGAATTGCCAGGTCCCATGCGTGGGGTAAATATATAGCGGTGTGACTCCCCGACCCCGGTTTTCAACAAACCGACCCTCATAAGTAGCAAGAACGAGCCATAGAGGGCTGCACTATTTGATTATGACAAACTGGCTGTTCATTAATTGTATGGCACCCAGCTAATAAGAGCCTCATCAAGGTGAGCCTCTCAGTTGCCATCGTGTTATTGGGAGTAGTAATTGTGCAATCAGTTTCCAGTAGACAAAGTCAGGACTGTTCGATAAGATTGCTCGTGTCAGTCTCGATTATTCATCGCAGCGCTATGTTAACTTGGAATTGATTAGACAAGATCCGTTTTCGTCATTACAAATTGCTTCATGTCAATCTGCCCCGTAGTTTTCCATGTCGTATTAAGATCTGTTATTGCATGCTCTGCTGTTGTGAAAAATTTTCTCTCCGTTTATTCTACTTCATTATTGATCGTTTGAATAGTTTATTCTATTGCAGTATTTTTTTACCCAGCCATTCTGGGTCCAAGCGACAATACTCATGCTTCCATATGAACTAGATTTCTCCATGGACCTAGAAAGCCTTATCTTCATTTGCAATAAACAAATTTCATGCTATATGGAACACCCAGTTGAATTAAAACTCATATTGGTTATTAAAGGCAGTTTCCAAATGTCGATCTTGCTTTCATGATTACATATTCAACTGTTGGCGTCAATTGTGAATAATTAATCTCATTGTTCGTTATCAAATTGAATATTGAAGCCTAAATTGCAATATATTCATTTCAAGTGCAAGATTGGAACCTTTGCCCCTGACAATATATGTTAATTACATTTGAATCACGAGCCTAAAGGTCATCATGATGTAGCCAAAACAAATTTTTTTTCACAGTGGCAGGATCTTCTCAGATTCATATCAAATACCCTATCTCCTGTAGAAACCTACACATGCCCTTAGACTTTAAAAGGATTGATTGTCTCATATCAGAGACTTTCAAAGGATTGGTGTCTCATATCAGAGAACTTTAATCTAACATTCACTCTTTTAATTATTTTCTTGTACATATTCTAAAGTATTTTTAGACCCCACTGTATGTGGTCATATTATGGTCATATTCAAGTATGATTATTGAATTTAGGGAAATTGTGTAGAAATATTCCAACACAGAGCTTCCGGGGAGAGGGGAGAAATATTTAGATTACCCTCGAGACATGTCCCTAATGAGGTGAACCCCGTAATCGAATGATCCTTAACTGGTTTCCCCGAATAATCGTATACTTTTGCCACCCACGTCTGGCCTCGGATATGAGGCGAAGCCAGAGTCGTTATTCTTAGTTGAGGAAAACTTGATTGACTTATCAGAAGCGAATATTTTGCCCCGAGAAATGTCATTTGTGTCATCATCAGTTTGTCTGGCCCAATTGTTTTGAATACCATTAGTGGTAGTTTTTCTTTGTTGCCTTGACAACTGCTGGTGGGCTAGATGCTTGAATGTTACTTTAAAGAAATAAAGGTATGAGAATAATGACGTTTTGAGATGTTATGCTTTTGTTTTCAACAGGAGAATCATCTTCACCAGACTGCATTCTCTTAACTTTTCATAAGTACTGTGGAATGTATTGACTTTCAGACATAATGTTATGTGGATTATTAGGCTATGCCAATACCTTGGCATAGAATATTGTTTTTGTACTTATTATTATTCCCTATTCTCTGCACCTCACTTTCTTTGATTGGCTTGAAAAAGAACTTTGTATTGTAGAGTGCATCGTCAGTTGCCTTGATCTACAGATCAGCATGATTTTTAGTTTTGCCACGTAATCAGTATATCTGTATGGTAAAATGCTATGAAAGCAACTTTTGCATAAAATTGGCATAGTCTTTTTTTGGTAATAGGTCTGTAATTAGTCTGGTAATTGGCTTGCCAATTAGGTATGTGCTTCCTGTTGTTAAGGATTGTTCTCAATCTCGGGGAATGCTTATAATAATAAGAATTTAAGAATAATTTATTCTAATATAGCGCAAGTAAATACAATAAAATGAATATCAATGCGCTTTACAGAAAAATGAGTATCAAATTAAAAATATATTGGACAGTAAAATATATCAATGATAAAATAAGTTAAAATTTAAATAGGAAAAAAAAAATACAGAAAAGAATAATGAAAAGCCTTTTAAAAATAAAAATGTCTTTAATTTGCTTTTAAAAATAGTTAAAATAGCACAGTTCTTGATAACATCTGGGACTCTGTTCCACAAAGTGGCCGAAGCTACACAGAAAGCACGACTTCCATAAGTCTCAGTGTTCACTCTGTGTAGCACAAGGGATCTTCTTGGCTCATACATCTTGATGACATCCCGGAGATATTGAGGTGCCTGGCCATAAACACACTGGTGCATGAGGAGAAGGATCTTGTAGGCTTTTCTCTGTCGTACTGGTTGCCAGTGGAGCGAACACAGGTGTTATATGGTCAATTTTCTTGACTTTGTACGCAAGTCTTGCCACAGTGTTCTGCGATCTTTGTAGATGACATAGGAGATTGTCAGGCACCCCATACAGTAGACTGTTACAATAGTCAAGGGGTAAATTTTTTTAAACCAAGTTGCTGTTGTATTAATTAAATTACAGATGCTATGGTGCCTGTGATAAGAGACTACATGGCCAAATGTGCCACGTGCGTTTTCCATGAGAAGGATAAACGAATGGAAAACTCACATGGCACAATTGACCCCTTCTGCAAGACAGTCATTGGTGTAAGAGTTTGTAGTCTTAGAGGACACCGGAGACTCGCATAGAAACTCTAATGCATTAAGGTGAGTGGTCGCCAATAGGGATCGGTCTCTCATGAAAGGGGTCATTATTGACAGGGACTCTCTGAAATACTGCACTTGCATAGCCACAATGGAACAGTCTTGCGAATATCGTTTACTGGTAGAGGATAGCTTCAGCTGAGCTGGTGGTCCCTTTTAACTTAAACCATATGTGATAAGTTCTCTTGTGCTAATAGAACTATGAATGTGTTCTCGTCACAATGGTGATGTCAATGAATGCACATTGGACAGTCAGCCAGCCAGCCTATTGCTCAGTATATTCTAATCCCACAGGGACATGCAAGAAGAAACATCCAAGTAAAGAGTAGTCTAATTTATGGCTTTCTTATATTATGTATGGCTGTCTGAGATAGTCAGCCTGACAACCGAATTGTTGGTACATGAAGTGACAGAATGATTGCTCAGTCATTTTTGTGCCTGTTGTTGAAGTGAAGGGTCGACCATTAATATTGGACGACTACAGGAAATCACCACTTACCAGTGGCTGTGGTAATTATGATTTCATATTTTACCCCTTCCTCAGTCAATGCCAGGCTTAATTTACACGAGGTTCTAATTGCTCTGGATGAAATTATTGACAACCTGTGTGCTAAACTTCAGCAGTTGTCATTCTTTATCTGCCGTATCAATTGGCCTTGTATGTGTTATTTCATTGTTTGCAAACTTAAAAAACAATCAATTGATTTCACTTTGTATGTATTCCAATAAACATTGGAGTCATAATGATTATAAAATCTTACTGATAAGATCGAAAAACGGGAGATGACTCCCGCCAATCATAAGTGGAAAATAATGCAGATGGCAAGCTAATGTGAGAATATTATTTTTTCTCCTTTTAGTCTGTTTCACTAATTAGTATAAAACATGACAGAAAATGAGACAAATCTTCCCAATTATTTATTCCTGTTTGTACAATTAGCTGCCCACTACAAAAGGCACTGATTTTATGAAAATAAGGTGTTTGCATTCGACTTCATAACTTTTGTGCAAAGATACACTACGAAAGTAGGGCCCCCGTCCTAGCTCAGAGGTAGCGCTCTGGGCTTCCAACCACTAGGTCCCGGGTTCAATTCTCGGTTGAGCCTAAGTTGGATGGCTGTTTCATCCTTCATCTAATTGCCATGGTCTCTGCCTGTCCTAATTAGCCCATCAGGTGCAGAAATACAGGGCTTAAAGCCCTAATCCACCCACCCACCACTGCGAAAGTAGGTCAATCACTATTACATATTCTCATGATTAATATAAAGTTATTTATACAGTCAAATTCCTTACTCCCCCACGAGGATGCTTACTCCCCTGAATTCCCCAAGACCCTCTCCTGCGGAAAGGTGTGATTGAGGGTCTTGCGTCAAGACTGACTTTGGTGTGTCCTTGAGAGCCAGACGCTGCTGAAAGAAGGTATCCACTTAAGCCAACTCCAGCTTTGGTGATTAGTTTTTTTCAAATCATGTGTAAATCACTGAATCAGGGCAATCTCGGGTGTCTGATCTGAAGATTCCGAAACACATCTGGCTTTGGATAGTACCATATTTCTTCTAAAATCATGTAGGGGCAGTACATGACGGTATGATTTAAACATTGGTCGATGTGTGTTTGAGAAAGTCTCCCATGCAGACAACTTCCAAATACATCGTCCATGATGTTCTTTTATGTCCTTGTGTAGCCATGTTATGAATGTTTTCACCTCACATAGGTTGCTTGTCACACGATACACTTCTCTTCGTTGCATAAGCTACATAATGAAATGCCTTTGAAGTTCTCATGTATATATTATCTCTTCCGCATGCTTTTCATGGGTTTGACCTTGGAGGTAATGGTTGTTCGTTTGTAGTTGTGGCCGACATTGTTCCTTCGCGTTTGGTATTCATGAACATTGTATGCATGTCTGAAGAGGGCCACCTTCTTTGACTTTGTTTAGCTTTGTGTAGCTTTGTATTGCTATGTATTCTGGGTAATAGACCTTGGAAGTGGAAAATAAGACTTGACATTGACATACTTCATGAATTTGCTGAGTTGCTTGTTTGGACCAAGTATCTGGTAACAGAATGTTTGGCTTGTAGTAAAGTTGGTGTGATCAAGTGATTAAGGCAAGGTTCATTTGAAGAATGGCACTATACACAGAAATACCGAATAGGTTAACCATACAAGTGGAGTAGAGCCCTATGTTGAAATTAGTCGAAAAAAGGGTTAACTTTGAGAATAAAATCGTCCTTCTATAAGTAAGTAAATGAAATTTTATTTTAAGTCAGATAATATTATCAACAATAAAACAGAATCGCACAGCATTTGTGTCCGACAATAACAAATAAGAACATTGAGTATTTATACAGGTTTGGGTTCAAATACAAGTATATTGTATTAAATACTGTATTTTTATTTTTATTTAAAATACAATTGACAAATAACGAAAGTATTTGTATTTGTATTTGACTAGCATGTATTTAGTAGTTCTATGGGGAGTAAAGTTACTCCCACATAGGATGTCTGCTCGGTTTTTATTTTTCTTGTTCTTCTTTTTCATTCTTCTGCGAGTGTAAGAGCTCTGTGATACCACCTTTGTTTTGCTGCGATCAAAAGTTTGTGTATACAGTAGCCTGAAGTTCTTTTATCCGTCGAAGGACAAACACCGCGGGCATTGAAAAGCAGTATTTCTGGGACATATTTGTGATTTATCCTCTAGCTTTGATAGTCTGCTTAACTGGAATTTGCGAGTGGCTTATTACTATGAAAAGGAGCTTAAAGCCTAAAGCTGTTGATGGGACCCGTATTAGTTATGTCAGTGGGGTCGACAACCTTATGTCTACCATTACATAAGCTAATAATATTTTGTAAGTGAAAATATCCTCTTACATTGATCTTAACTGGGGAACTGATACATCAGGAAAGATGAAGGTAGTCATGCTCATCTTAAGCTGAAAGACTAGCAGTTGGTATAAATTATATCAGAACTACACAAAATCACGAATCGAATCAAATTTATTCCATATACGACACCACAAACAACACCAGAAAGACTGGATAGAAAATTATATGTGGCATATTATTAGTTCTTTTATCGTGAATTATATAAATAGTATGCCCCTGTCGGCTAGCTACCAGTTGATTCGATCAATGCTCAAGGAGAAATGTGAATAGCTGTTCAAGTCAATGTCTGGATATATGACTCAATTAATTACCACAGAACACTGCAAGTACAATATTTATATACAATATATATAGCCACCATTTCTCTGTTGTTGGAGAGCTTATGTGCACCGGTTTTCAAGATTACAGCAACTTGAATTATGGTTTTCCTTGCTCTTGGACCTCATTGTTATTCTTCAGCTGTCCACTGAGTCATTATGTTGGATGCCTGTCTGCACCTTTGCAAAGGAAAGTGACCACAGGTCATCAATTGTGGTCATTTGGGCCGCTGGGTGGGCTAGTCATGTGTTGCTTTCATTGACAACGATCTGCATAAGCGCCTTGTTGAGAGGCTCTCGTTGTCCTTTTACTACTAGCCTTTCGAACCATTCCGCAGAGTGCCCTCTTGTGTCTTATGACCACTAAAGAGGCTATTCAGATAGCGGGTATCAATAGGTGTCTTTATATGGTGCCGCAGTTTATTGCTGCAGGTTATTTGTATTGTTCAGGAGAAATGAGAGAAGGAAATGGCCCGGTTATACTGATACTGAGATTTGCATTTCAGAAAAATATCAAGGCGGTATAAGTCCATGAAATATTGTACATGGAGCTTTACTAGTTGTGTTATAAATCATTGGAGAAGTATAAAAGCAGATTTATTCTGATCAGAAAATCTACGCGTAGAAATAAATGTATCCTTGTTATGCTTGCCAGAAATAGATGTTGAAATGGACTGAATCAAATTTGGTTGCAGTATTGCTCTGGATATGGTGGGCTTTATAAGCTGATTTTGTCTCGGATGAACCAGCGCGGAATGTCCATAACAGGGAATTGTCCTGTCAAATCATGGCAGCCCTGATTTCTGGAAGATCTAGAGACTTTAAGCGACTGACAGCTCTATGAAACTGGGTGATTGGTCAAATTACTCACAAACCCTTTTCCTGATTCCCCTCTCACTAAATGCCTTTTCTGATTGACTGCCGACTGATACTGCATTAAGGACAACTGAAGAGATGTCTTCTGAAACCGGGTAGGCACGATATCCCACACATTCTTGAGGCATATCATTCATTGGTGCAACAGTGCTCATAAATGCTTGGCATCCAAACGTTTTATACATTTTCAAGCAATTCAAATTTGATTGTATGAAACACTGATGTTGCTTTCTGAGGGTTGAAAATACATACATTGAAATGTGAACTTTTTGCATTCGGAACGATTTAATGCTCAGTCTTATCGATACCAAGGAATACATTTGGTGCCTTGATATCATTCCGAGACTAGAATATCCAGACCAGTGTGTCCCGTAGTCTCACGATAGCACCATCCTAATCCTCCGTTGTATCTCAAATTTAGTCATTTGCATGAGGATCCGTCTCACTTTGAATTTCAGACTTTCTGTGTTCTTTGTATAGTGGGGGCATTATTTTAAATAATAGATGACTTCGACTTATTATATCACTTTTGCAATCATTTGCTTGAGTTGTTCTTCCCTGGGGAATTCCAGATGCTCATAGGTTTTCCTTATCCTTCGTTATTTTTCATGACTTGTAAATTTCGTTCATGGATAATACAGAGGAATGATATTTATGTGTTGAGCTGATGGGTAATTTCCTTTAAAGATATAGCAGTTAAATGTTGGCTTGGATGTAAGCATCAGTTTGTGTAAATTACGTAATTAGGCCAGAGGAAATTTATAATCATGTCTTAATGCACCATGTGCCTGGGAAAATGTGATATAATTTGTGAGCACACTTTTTATCTCTTTCCTTAATGCGTCTTAGGAATAATTCAACGCTTCATATGCTTGTTTCACTGGCTTCGTTGAATAAAAAAACAAAAACACAAGATAAGCATTATCGCAATAGAGTCCGAAGGTTTTTGAGAAAATCTGCTCTAAGTGTAAGCTAAAAGATCTTAAATGGCCAAAATCTTAGAGCTTCATTTTAAAATATTGTATAAAATATCTGACATTTTTCGAGTCTCAGCTGATTTTGTGTAGTTCTTGATTTTATATCAGTGAGCTATGTCTGGAAACTTTGCTCCCTAAAGATTTAAGAAGATATTTATGTTTGCAGTCTTCGGTTGTTTCACCAATGAATACATATTGCCACACATGTACCAACGTAGACACCAATGTTGCAATTTCTCCTAATTCAATTCAATTTAATTCAAGTTAACTTCAGACAAACACACGTTACATTTTCATGCATACATGCACAGTCCATATATACTATAAACTACTTGAAGTACATATAACTTGTGCTGTTATTTAATCTAGTTAATATGATATGACACATTTTGATTTAGTCCACAGACTAGATGAGATTGGACGGTATACACAGTATAGATACAAGTAAAAACATAAGTACTTATTAGGGCTGTACACCGGTTCTCGATATACCGTTTGTACCGGTAAAAGGATAACGATACGGGTATTGATAATCATTATGTAATAATAACAATACACTAAAGCGGTCTGCAGAACGGCGTTTTTGAGCAAATAGGACACCTGCTACCCAGATGTTCCAGTGTTGTGAAGAAAAATATCAAGGATTCTTAATACAATTAATAGTTTGCAGTTATTCAATGAAGATTTGTTCATTAAATTTGATGGTATCTTTTGATTATTTTAGGTTTATAATATACTTTTATATATATGTACTAAATTACTAATTGATAAAATTTAACGATACGTATCATGATACGTATTGTATCAGTTTTACTGTATCGTGATACGTATCGTATCGTTTTAAAGATAAAGGTGTACAGCCCTAGTACTTAACATATACCAAAAGGAGAAATATAACATAAACTAAGAGGACAAATATAACAGAGTTCGCCAATGTGAGGCGAGCGAGCACCGTTTTAGCTCAGCAGAATGACAACATGCCCGCAAGGGATCAGCCCTTGATCTATAAATTCTGCATCTTAAACTATAACATTGTCTTCTTTATTAGTTCTTGTGGAATTTAAGGATAATGTGCACAATTGAGCTTGTCTACTGAAGAGCACACTCGGCTCTGTCTTCTCATTTTCCATTATCATTGGCATCATTGACATCATGGCAAGCCTGAATGGAATTTCAAAAATTATCTGTCGTTCTTCAACAGACTTAGAACCTTCAGTTTCCTTTATATTTGAAAATGTCACTAAAAAATATCTGCTTCTGCTTAGTCTCTTTGCAAGACTTTGATGCAGCACTTCCGAGATCTTGATGCAGCATAATGGGACTACAAAAAATATTGGCCAACATTTTTCCTTTTTTGTTAGTGATATCGAAGGAAAGTTTGTGTCACTTTATCTTCCAAACAAGGAGACATCGCGAGTTCAGCTCACGTCAGACACCGTGAGACAAACTCCGACACTGCAAGATAAAATCTTTGCGCTAACTTGAGCCTCAGTGATTTTGCTTCAGTTGTGTCCACTTGACATGCTTACTGAACCAAACCATCTTAATGCCACCTCTGTTGACAAATATGGATCTGCTTGTGTTGTGTTCCATAACTGAACTATGTATAAATGCAATGTGAATACTGCTTATGATTCCGTACCACTGAAATATTGTGTGAATGCTGCAAATGAACTCGATACAAATCTGGTAGGCATCAAAGTTTGGAGATACTGTTCACATTTGTTTTCATATGCTGGTTTTATTTCGTTCTTCACCATTTTGAAGACTTGATGCTGTAAATTCAGGCCTGCATCAACTGCAGCTGACCATGTAAATCAACATTGGCGCAATCTGTTGGGAATGTGAGTCAGTATGTTGTGTGGGTTTCCTTGAGACAAGACAGGGGATGGACTGGGCATTCTTGTGGTTGAGTCATGCAGGGCGTTGTCCCTTCAGGTAATTGCCAATCAAGGCACAGTACCAGGCTTGCGTGTCAGGATGCAAATTGGAGTTGCAATTCTTCTCCAACTAATACAATCCCACACAATCCTACAGTGCGCGGAATCTGTCAACAACCTACCAGTTTGCACAAATCCGCATGTCGTTCGTTGTCACAAGATGTGTCATGTAGATGCTGCCGTTTGGATTGCTCAGATTATCAATCTGCCAGAGACATGCTCAGTCTCATTTGTCTTCCTTGTAAACTCCTCAGGGGAACAGGGTTGGATGATTGATACTGCTGCAATGATAGTTGCCTCTGTGCTATTAAATTGCAACAAATTCTCATTGTCTATATCTAGTGAATATCTCCTTTTACACAGGAGTTACTATATTTCTTGCAGACACATTCATATTAAATGAAACTGAAGTTGACAGGACCTTCCAGTCTAGGTCCAGACCCTCAGGCCGAGCCGTAGACGAGGGTCTAGTGGATATTAAAGCACTGCGATGTAGGCTGTGGAAGTAGGTCAATCATAATAGTTCTTTAACATTTGTCCGGTACGACCTTGCGTCATCTTAGTTGGTACAGGGACTTCACGTATTGTTATCTTTTGATTAATATAAACCTTTCTACACTGTAAAATTGCTTGCTCCCACACTGGGATCCTTCCTCCCCCGAATTCCCCAAGAAGACCAACTCCTGCGGAAAGGAGTGATCGAGGGTCTTGCGTCAAGACTGAGGACCTTCTTTACCTGGTTTGCGACTGGTAGGCTATTTGTTGGTGAATTTCTACAAATACTTCTTGTATAGTGCACCTCAAACTGTCATTCCATCTGTTTTTATATCATATTCTTTCATCAGTTGAAATGTGTCTCCCTATTCCTGAACATGAGGCGGAAGCAGGTATTCAGAATATAAATTTATAAAAATACATATGCAGTATGGATAAGGTGGCTGGTTACTGACTGATACCTGTCCGAAAGGTTTTGCTCTTCCACGTACATTTGGCATTTATGAAATGATTAAAGATGCTGGCATTATCATGGCTGTATCCATACATTCACCTACACAGTGCTTGGTATATGTTGTGATATACAATAATAATTGGGAATATGCTTCAAAAATAGAAAAGAAATAGTTTCATGTCTGTGAACTAAGCTTTTTGCTGCATGCTGACCACCCATTTAATTCAGTTCCATAATGGCCACTTTCAGGCAGCTCCCACTTAAGTAGTCAGTAGCATTTACTTTAACCGCCCGAACAATTTGATGAAAGGAAAGTGCAGTAAGTAAAGCAAACAGCAGTCATTAATTGACCAAAACAGATCATTGAGTAGGGGGGGGGGGGGGGGGCAGGCTATCATTAGTCTCTTATATTGGATAGACATGAGTGTATTTCCAGGTAAAATGCATTTTTGCTGGCAAGCTGGGCTGTATTTTGCATTGTGGACCAGGGAGTAGTATGGGCTGTATTTTGCATTGTGGACCAGGGAGTAGTATGGGCTGTATTTTGCATTGTGGACCAGGGAGTAGTATGATGGGGAGGCGATTTTCAGATGCACTATGCGCAGTAGCATCGTTAGTAGAAACAACAGTAGAGCAGCTGATGGCCTGTTTTTAAGGAGAAGTGATCACAAGAGTAGAACAGCAAGTTTCATATCCAAAATTTTCCCAAGAATGTCAGCTTTCTGATGCTTGTCATGAAAATTACATAAATTTAGTGTGAAACCAGTGGCAACAGTTTCCATGGCAACCATTTAGTAAAAATAAACAGCAGATATTTTAATACTTATGGCACTATTTTATTACTATGACTGTTTGCAGGTAGGGCTCGTTGTAGAAACAACAAGTGTAGGGGTCGTTGCATCAGCTATGAACGACACGACGATGAAGTAAAACTAGTGAGTATGAGTTGTTTGCCATGTGGAAACAAGTATAGCTTGCTCAAATATTGTTGTATGAGGTGTGTACACCAAGTGCACGTGGAAGATGCTTCCATTAAATAAATGCCATTATGTCATGCTGTTATAAGAAGCCTGGGCAAAATCTCTTTTAGTTTGTTGTTTGCACAAATGATTCTTGTTTCAGGGAGCGTCTTCAAATTAAATGCTTACCTCAGTCCTCACATGGTAAACGGTGGTGTGTTGCTTGGACCTAAATGTAGCCAGTCTTTATTTGCCATGCAGTAACACCATATGGTTGTATATTTGTCACTTGTATGTTTGCAATTGGGGTAATTTGCCAATGTCCACTAGCCATTTTACTGCTCTAAGTACTGTCTGTCAAACTAGCCTTTTGTTCATAAAGAAACTTTTTCGAAGACTGCTACGATCGCCACACTCAAATGAATAGAGTGTTTTCATATGCTATGCATGCAACATTTGGCTGGTTTTTTTTCCTCTTGGACACGCAGGCAATAGCTGTCAGGGAGAGAATGCTTCGCTTTGTCGCAGAGTAATTTGCATCAGCAGTCTGAGAGTAGGGACCAGTTGGCCACTTAAAAGTAGTGCCATAAAAGCACCGATCCCCCAGATAAGATACAGAGCCGACAGGTCTGCTGATGCAGGGGAAAGTGAGCTGAACAAAGATTATTGTCACCATCTCAAGCAGCAGCTGCCAGCGTTGATTGCCTCCTATTGCAAGAGCAATGCTGCGACTAATTTTGTCACACAAGAAAGCTTGGTATTAGCGTGGGATCAGGCACATTGTCAGGGAGCCCTGTAGAGCTCTGCTCTCCAGAACCTAGTTACTCTCTTTCGGTCGGTGAACCCAGCCGTTAAGCTCTCTCCAAAGTTCCCTCATACTTATGCCTTATCCGTCACCTCATGAAGACTAAAGTCCCAAATCCCTCGCTTTAGATTCATATGGGAAGGTGCACTGCATTTGTTCAACTACAATGTGTGGTCACAAGTTTTAAAAGGAATCTTTCAAGGCATTCAGTTCTATTTAGAATTCAACAGCCTCCCAAGGTGATAATACACTTTTCTTGAAGAAAAGCTTCTGTACCTTACTAATAGGGGTATTGTGAGTTATATGTTGTTTGTTGGTCACAAGCGATTACCAAGCGCGGAGAGGGATAGACTAAGATTAACAAACATAAAAGGGTAAATGTCATTGTTACCTTATCTGAAAGTTCTTTATGAGCCTTCCTTTTGACTGAGACTTGTATCACTGTGATCAATATTTAATGACAAGATGAGACAAACTGACCGTAACAAGATATTATTTCAAACAACACCCAAATTATTAATGTGACCTGTATGTTTACCAATATCATACAGTCTTCTTGAAGAGTGAAGACTTGAAACTAGATGAACATGTATCGGACATTACTGTTGATTTCATCGACTTGGAAACTAAACTTTAGAAGACGGTTGGAGAATCCAGGGCTCCCATTGGTTGAGGGACTGCCTTAGCCAATGGAAATCCCGGATTCACATCACATGTGGCACGATCTCCTCTGGAGTTTTGTTTCTAAGTCTATGAAATCTGCTGTAAAACTGACAAGACAGTTGATAAAAACCTACTCCTTCATAATCATTCCACTTCGACACAAAGTGTCAGATAGTAAATTCTATCATTCCCAGATAGCATTCCAAATCGTTTCAACACCGGCGCAATGTCGGCGATGTCAAGACGATGTTGTACAGACGGTGGCCGACATAGAAATGACGCCGGCCCGATTTGGAATGCGATCTGGTTTCCGTCTCGCATTATCTCTTTTGTTAGGTGCTCGTTTAACAAACTAAGCATCAGCTGCAACGCTTTTGCAGTGTCTTTATTTAACTACACTGTACTACGTTCCTGGTGGGACTGGAGAATGGATGGTTTTGTTGTGTTGTTAAAGGTCGGCTACGTAATACCAAGTAGAAGGGCAATGATGTCCGCTGGGAAAGACAAAATGTTAGTTGATGAGATGGTCAGGTCTCCCAGGGTTCATGAAACATGTTAGATGTTCAGCTTGGGAAAATGTTGATCATTACTGTCAAGAAAAAATGTCTACATTGATACAATGATGCATTTAATTACCAAAATGGATTCGACAAACTACATACACAAAGGCTATATGGCCTTGAATTGTAAAAGATGAAAGGCAGGCCTGCTTTTCATGCTATGATGCTTTTGTTGTGTTGGTATATGTCTGTCTGGGGTTTTATTCCTTGTAAATGCAAATGAGCTAAGAGAGCTGGATGCATTATTCGTTATATTTATGGTTTTCAGAGAGTCTGGCAATATTACACCATAATGCATGGCTATATTGCTTGTAACATACCTTATGGATATCTATATGCTAAGTAAGCATCAGCCTGAAATATTATAATTATAATAAATTTCACAGAGTAAAGGAGATCCTCACCAAAGGACTCACCACTGTTAAGACTAACTCTCAAGTGAGATCTAAAATTCTGCACCAATCCACTTCATTATTAATGGCATCTCTTTAACAACAAAAATATCATTAATGAACTCGGGATTTAAATTATGCACACATTATGCACACATTTAAACATTTCAATGGCTATACATTTTAGACATAGAGGTGCTATGTTATTTATCAGTTTCATGCAGTATATTTTGCCTGAATATTCTCTCAAGATTACATATCGTAAAATCTAGAAAATATGACAGAATCTTTCCAACAACAATATATTTGCTTTTAAGTGAAAACATTCCGGGTCGAATTATTGGTGAGGTTTTTTTTTTCTTCAATGTCATGAAACTGTATCAGCATCATAGCATCATTTGCTTCTGTGCTCTATGAATATGCATATTCTCTCTAATTGGGCTGATGAGGAGATGGTGTACTTGATGTCAACATGTGGCTGTCTGCATCGTTGCACGTGTTGGCACTGTGTGCTGTCACTTTAACGCCAAGCGACCTGATTAGGTACATGTTTTGCATATTTACTCAGCTATACTAAATTAATTAATTTCTCTTACAGTATATAGGCTGGCTTATGGAATTAAAGGTCGAACAATGAAGTTACAGAATAATCAAATGTTCGTGTGCTGAGTTTACGCAATTATTTTTCTAACAAGCAGGTAATTCAGAAACCTTGCCTAAATTTAAAAAAAAAAGAATCCATTACTGTGTAATGTTTAAAAGAAGATAAGATTTCTTAAGTCAGTACACAGACTATTGGCTATATAATGTAACCAATTATTTGGTTTAACTAGGTCACCTTGCAAAAAATGTCCATAATTAGGTCGCTGGGCTTTGAGGTGACAGCACACAGTGTTGAGACTTCCTGGCATTTGCAGTTGTGTGTCCGTGGTAGCCTAATGGGGTAATAAACTGATGATTTGATCATGTTCACAGAAGGAAGGTGAAATAGAACCTCACCAATGTCACTTTTACTGATTTATGAAAAGGATAATGGTGCCTTCTGAGGCAGGTACTTGCCACCAACCGGGGTGGATGTTTAAGTCAAGATGTGTGGTTCTGCTGAGGGACAAAGAAGATCAGCTTAGCCCAAATTGAATTTTTTTTAAATGGTAGGATTCAAAAAGAATTTGCATATGTTTTTGGTCATATTTTCATACAAAGTATGGAGAAGCACAAAATGGACAGAACTGTCAGCAGTAAGTCCTACTTCCATGAGAAGGATAAACGCATGGAAAAAGCATGGTTTTTAGCTAATTATAATGAATCAAAAACCATGTGTTTATCCAAACGCATGGAAAATGCATGTGGCACAATTGGCCATGTAGTAACAATGGACTTCCTGTTTTATATCCTACAATTTAGGTGACTACATGTTGCCGGTGTTGCCAGTTACTGTTCTGTATATTACCTCTTTTTGCACTGAGTAATGACAACATAAGTTATTTTACAAAATTTTTAATCCGTTTCTGTAATGAGAAGCTACCAAATACGTTAACGGGTTGCTCTCTGGAATTGTATATTTCAGTATGTTATATAAATGTCAGACTTAAAAGTACAAAATATATTAGATGTAGACACGTTTACGGTTACTCGGATCGTAATGAATTCATGCACTGACGTCGTGTCTTCCTTATAAAAACCTTAGGGTCAGCTTCTATGTTTGGCCAGTCTGGAGTTATACCTGGGCGTTGTTTTTTTATACCTGACAGGATGAATGAAGGGGTTTTGGAAATTAGCTTTATTTCGTGGGTGTTCTGTCAGGAGTATTGGATTCCAGAAAACAAGAAAAAATGGTGGGAGTGTATTCTGAAAGGATTGTAAGCTGCAGGAGAGAGGGGGGGGGGAGCCGTGGGAACTGTAGTGCGATAAATTATGCCATGTTAGGGCAGTTTCCAAATAAGGGGCGGTTGTTAGTCTGTCAGCAGACCACACGGTCTGGGCTATTAAGGGCTTAAGGGAGGTGGGGTTAGGGCCCACTTCAGCCATTCCTGGCATGCCCCAGCTAACCTGGCTGATGACTTACAAGCCCTCCAGTCTGGGGGGTCCAGTCAGGGGTTGGCCTCAAGGGTTGGGTGAGCCCAGGGTAGGCTTTATGCTCTCAGCCACACACATAGTGGCCACTTCTTCTGCATGCCCTAATGCACCGCTGCATTGTAGTAACATTGTATGACCAGACCTCCGCACCAGACTCCATTCATCACCTTGTTTTGTGGTATAGTGTAGAGGGTAACGAGTGAATCAAAACGCACAACGAATGTGCTCGGCTCTCTCAGTAGCTTGTATGGCAACAATAGGAGTAGGCTGAGCCTGCGATGCATGGGTTGAAAAGATAAGTTACAATACCATAAAATGCTTCTATATATGCCAAAGCAGAATGAGAAATATTCAAAGTTGGCATTTGGATGGTTTATTAGTTGAAACTTCGGCGAACTGTCTATCTATCAATCTATCAATCTATCTATCTATCTAACTGTATCTATCTACCTATCTACCTATCTACCTATCTGTCTATCTATCTATCTTAATTATAGTATCTATCTATCTATCTATCTATAAGATTGCGTGGACCAGCAGGCCTTGTAATCTCATCGTATCATTTGCCTTTAGCTGACAATTTTTAGTTCACTGAGCTTTGGATCATTAGCAATTTAGGCACACACAAAAATTAGAAAGCCAGTAACAGAGGCATGAAAGACCAGGTAGCGATTTTTCTCGCATTTAAATCATTTTTCATCTGACTTGCTAGACGGTTCCTATACCCAGTGTCCTTCAGCCTTCATTTTAGCCTCGGTTTATCTTGAATGAATTGTAGGGGACTAGAAAAATACTCATCATTTCAATAGCGCCATGGCAACCACAGTATGTAATTCATGCTTACGTCACAACCTTTGTGTGAATATTTTTCCCCAGTGAAGAATTGCCTGCCTTCTATTTTGTGGGCCATGAAACGTGTGATAGCATTCTCATTGTTTAACCATTTCTTTCCAATTAAGCTCTCTCTTCTTCTGGATGCGATATTACACTAAAAGCAAGGGCATTCTAATTGAGTGAAGAAATGGCTCTCTTTGGGAGTTATTAAAATCGCCTTGAGGAACCTAGCATCTCAGACTACACTTCGATTATTTACTGATGTTGCTTTTTGTCTGGTTCGCTTCTGAGACTAAAAATTATTTGCATTTAATAGGAAGTGAAATATGAAGAAAGGTGATAAGCGACTTGTCAGCGAAAGACAAATGGCATTGAAGGGGTTGAATGGCATCAGAGAAACCTGTGAATATAATGGCAGATGCAATCAAATGCCTTTTAAGTAAAGGGTTCTCATGTGGCAATCTGGCAAATTCATTGCGGCATCCTGTTGAGTGGAAATGAATATTGTCGCTTTCCTTTAGCGAATGCCTTTGTCACATCGGCAAGGAATTGTTATGGGCTCTTTTTCGAAGTCCAGTGCTGAGGCAATTAACGACCCCACCATTGAGGTAAATAGAGACAAGGTGTGGAATTCCAACTGCATCATATTGTCACAGGCATTTGGTTATATACTGTTATAGGCCTTTCCCTAAGCCAAAAAAGGAATTAGGCACTTAGTTAAAAAGCAGATGTTTTCCATAGCCTTGTCCTCTGGTCATTAGCTAAACTTAAATCATTTGTAACATGAAAAAAAAACAGATGATAGTAAGCCAAAATTAAATCATCCACGACATGAAAAAAATATGCATTAAAAGTTATTCTGAGACCTGGCAAAGTTTGGTAAAATTATCATACGCCAAACTAGGAATTGATTAGCCATTGAGGAGATGATATATCTTTCCTGAATGTGTTAACAATTAATACACATTCGTTGTATGCTCTGAGGAGCCGGTTGGAAGTCTGATTAATTTGGCATTAGCTCCTGGGTAACTCTTTCAAGTTTTGGTGATTTGAAGCAATTGTTTGGTGATTTGAAGCAATTAATCATCTGGACCAAAGGGATTCTTCCCACTGTTAGTAAGCTGGCCTAAAGATCTGCTGAAGCCCATTCTGCCAATAGGGTGCTGTTGCTTGGTGTACATTTATTTTGGCAAATTGGCCTGTTTAATACAGCACCAATAATAGTCCAATATCATTGATTTAATGCAGATTTCATATGGTAAACAAAAGAGGACTTCATGTGAATCCAGGACTTCCATTTGTTAAGGCAGTCCTTCAGCCAATGGGAGTCCTGGATTCATTTGACGTCCTCAGGGTTTGGTTTATAAGTTCTGCTGTCAAATGGAATGTTTGAAAGCGTCTTCCGTCAGTTTTCATAGATATGGTCAGTGAAACTTTTTGAACAAACAGAGAGGAATAATACATACAATTTAATATGTGGCTTATACATGTTAGTTACGAATGTAGCTATTTTCCACTTGTATACATATATATTTTTTCTAAATGGCCCCATCAAGACTTTGGACGTTATCTCATTTATCTGTTAGCGGATGGCGAATCGAGGTTGTTTGAATTGAAATTTCTGTTGTACTCCGAAATTACATTAATGTGGCATTATGCGATCACTGTGATGTATTCTTAAAAAAAGTCTACCTTTATCAACATTGTAAGGTTTTACATTTACAAGGTTACACAGTACATACTTGAGTTGTGAAGAGCACACATGAAAAGCTGTTGTGACTTGCTGTGGCCCCCTGCATTGCTGTAATTGTTTTGCTTTTAACTGATGGATTGATGGCTGATTTACATTCCATGGGGCTCACAGTGGCTGTGTGGTGATGAGTGGCATAGCAATTGTTTGATGGCAATGGACCGCGGTATCTGCCATCTTTCAACTGCTCCTTATACACATGGATGCCTGTGAAATTATGGAAGCAATTTAGCGAGTTAATTTACTGTGTGTTTCAAGGCTGTTGTGAATTGCTCCAAGCTTCATGTTTCTTCCTTTCATAGTTTCAATGAATTGTTTGTGCCACCGTAAAACGTGGATTTTAATGGAGGTGCTGCTGAGATGGGTTCAGGCAATATTGAAGACCCCTACGGCCTGTGTGCGAGACTTAAGTGAGCTTTTTATGGAATCGTGTTTGAGGATAAGGAGCTTCTATTGCTTCAAGACTTCACTGTTTTGTCATGCTATGCTCCTAAACTTTCGAAACGATGTCACATGACAGGTTTTAATGGCAAGTTGGCTCAAATCACATGTGCTGTTCTGACGACATGGCAGGTTGTTTCTTTTGTATTATAAGCATGCCTGGTTGCAATTTTAAAGCTTATGCTAACAAGGTAGATGTGATGATGTGCTGGTAAGAAATGAAGTCTAAAAGTAGTTAGAGATGCCGTAGTCTAGTGGTAAGGTTATCGCCTGCAAACTGCATCGTTTGGAGTTCAAGCCCTCACCATGGCATGGAGGCACGGTGCAGTTCCTCTGTCGCTCTTTGCTCCACTGCACCCAGGTGTAAATGGAGAGCCGGCTATGGATAGTGGTTGTGGAGCGATTAGCCCTGCAGGTAACTGCATAATTGGCTGTGTACTCCCCCGGGCAGTTGAGAAAGGATCATGCTTGGAGTGGTCGTTGTTAGGTTCAGTGCAGTAATTTAGCTTTAGAAGGCAGAGGCTGCCATGGTGCAACTTTCGGGTGAACACCACCTACCTGTACATTTACCTTTACCTATAGATATTAATTGGCAGGGGCCTAGCTCAGAGGTAGCGCACTGGGTTTGTAACCGCTGAGTCCCGGGTTCGATTCCCGGTCGAGCCTAAGTTGGATGGCTGTTTCCTCTGTCTCATTGCCATGGTCTCTGCCTGTCCTAATTAGCCCGACTGGTGCAGAAATACAGGACGTAAAGCCCTAATCACACACACACACACACATACACCTATAGATATTAGGTTAAAGGGAGGTGACCTACACTCATGTATGTTGTTATTGTTATTATCAGTTACTAATTAGTGGTGCAATATTACATGACATGTCTTTAATTGCAGACCCAGCAGTGTATGCACTCCCCTAGGCCAATGCTCTTAGTTTCAGCCCAAGATAATTGCGTGCTCTCGTTTCCTATTCATTTCTGGAGTTCCGTTGCTCCTCTTTCCAGCTTTTGTGGTATGCTCTGAAATATTAGCAGCGGTGGACTGATTAATTAATGCATTCTTTTTACTCTGTCTGCCTTTGAAGTAGAAATGAAAATTATTTATTTGTTGTGTTTTGCTGATCAAATTGTCACGAATGTCATCCATTGTGCTTTTTACTCTCCTGGGATACAATAATTTGTCAGGAACCTTTGTTTCTTGTTTTGTTTAAATCCGAATAAAATGATATTTTCATTTATGTCAATTCTAATGAAGTTGAATATTAAATATGATCAGGGAATTTATCTTGGGTTTTGCCAGAATTAGAAGGCTATCTGCAATGTTGATCCAATATAATATACATACCCATATGACCGACTTCACGTATGAGGAGTTTGGCTATTGAAGTATGTAGTTTTTGTTTCTACCTCTATACAAAAAATAATAATAAAAAGAATAATAAAAATAAGAGAATGCTTATAAAAGAAATCCAGGCATATCGAGGGGAAAGCATAGGAATGGATTATATTTTTATTGGGATCCCTGGAAAGTGTTCCACCTTCATTATTAGTTCTCATTGCCATGGCACCTGCCTGTCCTAATTAACCCAACAGGTGCAAAAATACAGAACGTAAAGCCCTACTCCACCACCACCACCTTCAACATTCGTAGCTACCCAACTTTGTTTGTGTGAACAACAGGTATTCATAACAGGTTATATAAAAGCATGTGTTGAAATTCAAGTGGGATTTTATGAGTTGTGATCACAATTAATCATTGATTGGATCAAGGTTTGCTGTGAGCCGTTCTGCGCCTGTTTACAATACACTGGTGCACTTCTCTTGTCAGTGGTGTTAAGTAACAAAAGAAAATTACTAGAGTTTGTCACGGGTCATTGGATTTCAAGTTGTGATTCCACGGCCCATTTAACAATCATTTATCGCTCTAAATTAATGGTGCGTTTGCTCCTGGGAAGGATCTGTCAGTGGACAGACACACTGCTGACGTAGATAGAGAAAAATGAGAAAGCCTATATTGGATTAGTGTTATGAGTTACATTCTAAATTATCACAGGAAAAGGGGATTTCATAATATAAGATAATCTTAAGGAAGTTATTTGAGCGGTCAGATTCAGGTGGCAACAACCTATGTTATAGATCTAGATGCTCATGCATTAATCTTCACCAAATGGATCAAAGTTAGCATTTTATATGAGAATCTATGGCATTCTTAATTCATGGCATTCTAGCCATATATGTGGAACCCTTTTTTTGATTTAGATAGTTTTTTTTTATATAAGCCTGTTCGTCTCGAATGATCTCAGACCAGTGTTAAGAGTTTGATAATATGAACGCACAAATAGATTTCATGGAATACGGCTATGATTCATCGATATGGAATATGATTTATTTCCGAAGGTGGGTGGAAGTTTATGTAGTCATTTGCAGCGTTTAAAAATTTAATAATGTCCAAAAAAAAAGAGAAATTCTATGGGAACAAAATATTACAATATAATAATCCATATATCAGATTTAAGGCAATTATCACGTAATATGTGCTTTCCATTGCCAACGCAGCATTTAGCTATTTTTGTTTTGAGGAAAATTGCTTATTTAATTGGCTAATTGTGTGCTTAATCAAATTGAGCATAATTGAGCATAATGAAATGGCTATTTTCATCTCAGATCAAATGTCAGTCTGCTTTTTAAGAATTTCTTGATGGGCTGCATATTGGTATTAGTGTATGTCAAAGATAAACATCCATTGACTTTTATTCGTTCATGTTAGCGTGCTGGACTTCTAACCACTGAGTCCCGGGTTCAATTCCCGGTTGAGCCTCCCATTACCAAGGTCCCTGCCTAATTAGCCCATCAGGTAGATGTAAAGCCCTTATCCACCCACCTCCCATGCAATAATGGCTCAGCTTAGAGACCTACATTGCAAGCTGGTCAACATTGTGAATATCATTGCAGTGGACACTTTCTTTACATGTAATCATGTCTGCAAGCAGCCACATCCTCATCTGGTGGTTGAGTTATGACACGCAACTGTGATCATGGCTCATCTGATGCAAGTGTGCAACAGAAGACAGGTAGGTGTGCAAGCACCAAATCACTGCTCACCCATGATGAGTCATAACCACCAGGGTTTGTATAATGGAACAGATAGGAACACGAGTCATGATAGCCAATTTTCATATGAATGATAAGCAAAAGTAAGCAGTTTACGTGAACCAACTGTAACAGGGCGTTCCCCTCTCACCAGTGAGGGATTCTTTGGTGCAGTGGACAATGTTAGGCTGGCTATTCGCGTGGTGTGTGGTTCGGCGGGGCACTTGCCTGCTTCTAATGTATTTATTGTTAACACGATTGCTACTTGTTGGATTTAGGCAAACCTCCAGTGAAGTAATGTTGATTTTGAGGTTAATTTCTTTACATTTGCCAGTGTCTACACTTTTCTGGTGATAAATGTAAGCTGGCTGTTAGCTATAGAAGTGGACAGAAGCAGCAAGCTTTAGCATGTTTAGACCACAGTCAGGTATAGGTCGCTACAGCCGTCTAGGGTCGTCCGTTTTTTATGAAACTAACTGTAGTTTGTATTTTCTCAATGCCACTAGACTGAAGATAGTCAGGACATATGACCAGCAGCTGAGGCAGATGTATTGATGAGATGATGAGGCTGTTGTACTGCGCCATGTAGCTAATTTACCTCGTGGGCTGGGTCTTTTACCTGCCCAGCATAGACACCAAGTAAAGACACCATCATAAGTCACATGTGACTGGCATGCAGCTGAAATTTACCTCATGAAGCAAAAGACACTTAGCTCGCGTTGAGAGATGGATAAGACAAGATTTATGATGAAACTTTATCATCCAAGAAAATGGAAATTCGTTGTTCATGTAAGCATATATGTTTAAAACTAGATATTTAACAATTCTTATGGAATAGTCTGATGCTGGTAGGCACAAGTGAACGATTTCTCAATTAATAAATCATTGTTATTCTACCTTTGGGGAAATAAAAAACCAATAGTATTGGTTAGAGCAATTGTAAGTGAAGACCTGGCGTTGTAACATGTAACCTTGACTGGTTGGCCCATGACTTCAACTGAAATTGCTAGGGCTGTGCTGTCCCAATGTTTGGTACAAGGAACCTTGAACTCCTCTTTAAAACTGAAGATAAAGCATCTTGACTGCTCCCATTCAACCTTGGCCAAGCTACAACTATAGCTAGTCAACAATGTAGATTGGAAATAGTCATCAGATAGTGGGAAAGGGCCAGCTCTGAAATCAGATATAAAAAGTTCTACATTCATTTAAATTGCTCTATGGGACCACCTCGCTCGCTGCAAGTCCACTTGCTATTAAGACCACAAGGGACTATTGGTGAGATGAAACATTATACGTAGGGAGAATGCATGCAATCTTTCTAGAACTATGGTAGTGCATCCCTCTAAAGCAATTACTTGCTGCTCATGAGGATAGAGCATGCTAGTTTTTCTTGGTGTCATTGTATTTTACCTCAGTGTACTTAGTACAAGACCGCCTCATCATTAATACTAGTTGATGTGTAACTAGAGCAGTGCCAGATCACTGACACCAAACAGACCAAAGCAGATAAACATCAAAGATTAAGAGGGGGTCGGGGCCTAGCTCAGTGGTGGCATACTGGGCTTCCAATCCATTGGTTCCTGTTTCGAATGCCGGTCGATCCTAAGTCGGATGGCTGTTTCATATTTGGTCTCATTGCCATGGTCCCTGCCCATCCTAATTAGCCCATCAGGTGCAGAAATACAGGACGTAAAGCCCTAATCCATCCACCCACCCAAATCAAAGATTAAGAATAAAAAAAGGAGACATTTCATTTGCATAATCCCAAGCGCAAAGGATTTGGGATTGCCCTGGTTAGTGAGTAATTTTTGTTACAATGGATGATAACATCAGCCCTATGTACTTAATCAGCTCTCTCTGTTAGTCTAGAATCCCAATTATTTACTGGGTGGTCTTATTTGTCAGGTTCGCCGGTATTGTAATATTTTAGCCTGAGGTTGAGTGAAGGTATCTGATTCCATCTAGGTTCTGTGGAGATCATACCAACAACAAAAAATTATGATGGATTTTAGACAGAAAAGATTTGTTTGAAAGATACAGCTTTATTGTCAGTGCCAGTTGTTGTATGATATTTAATCTTGGTTCTGTGATATAGATGTTTCAGTTTTGATATACTACATCCTGACGAACAAATGTCAAGATGTGATTCATTCGTAATTTGATCGCCACTGCATGTCCTTCACTGTTTCTCATTATTCTTCCAATTTATTGCCATCTTGAAGTTCTGCATGGTGGAAGATAATTTGCTGATAAAAATGACTCCTACAGAATCACACAATAGTCAGATGCGCCAGGTATAGGAGAGCCAGACAGGCATAGCTGGAGTGTGCACTGCACGAAGCCCTATGTTGTCCTCCGGGGTTCGAAGTCTTCACCCACAGTGTAACGACCTTGGCCGCGAGGAGACCCAGGACTTCCAGGGCTCAGTAAAATGATGAGTTTGTTCAGTTTATGGTCAACATCATTGTAATCAGTGAAATTAGGTAAGCCACAGTAGGACTATTTTTTTCTTTTTCTTTTTTATACTGTATTTACTGCTTTAGGCTCTATCTGATACCAGTTGTTTTTCCTTCTGTGTATGCTAGTAATATTAGAAAAAGAAAATCAAATGAGTTTGACTGAGATGTTGTTTTGTATGGCAAAGGCTTCCTTAAGAAATGTTATAAAAGAGGCAATTGGCTTTGACATAAAGTGACTCTTTTATGATAGCTGGCAAGTCTACAGACGGTCTCAAGGGTAAGGCTATGGTGCATTGAATGTATTATCACTTTTTGTAAAGGCGATATTCCTTCCACATAAAAACAGCAGTAAGTAAAACTTTATTTAACGTCGAGTAAAAGTACAATAAAAAAACATAAGCACAGGTGCTTGTAATCGACAAAGTATATATTGAAGTGATCTACAGTCCTCATTTCCTCTCTGTTTATGTCCCTCTGCCCTTGTAATTTACCATTCTCCTCTAATTTTCACATCCTCATGTTTCTATTTATGCTCTTTGTGTCTCTTTTCTGCTGTGATGTTTATGTCATGTACTCGTTTCTCCGTTTCATCTGTTCTCTGTTGTACTAGTTCCGTTCTCCTGTACTCGTTTATGTTCTTTCGATCTTCTGTTCTTCTCTCCTGGACTCAATTCACCGCTCTTCTTCAGTTCTCATTTCCTGTACTAATTTCTATTCTTTCCTTCTCTTTTCTTTTACTCGTTTTCTAATCTCTCCCTCACTGTTCTTCTAAACTCATTTATTATCATGTTCTCTCCTATACTTTTTTTTCTGGTTTTTCTTTTATTTCCTATTTTCTGTGTTCATTTGTGTTCCCTTCTACTCTGGTTACGCTGAACCACTCTCTTCTCTATTTTTTTTTTATTTTCTCTTGATTTTTTTTTCTCTTTACTAATACCAACAACTCACCTGTAGGAGTCTATGGCCTGTGTAAGGTAAGCTGTGAGCATAATGAGAAGATAGTTATCTTTCTTTCTACATAATTAGTTGGGGACATTGAGACACACCTGCGTTTTCGTAAAGGACTTTCCCTCCATTTATGGTAACAGCGCCAGTGGGTCCTGCTATGCTGGGTGCCTGGATCACCTGGCATCCATACTTGTGTAATATATACCTGTTCGTGTGTTGCTGTGGAAGCTATGCACATAATAGTTATATCCCGAGTTGGAGGAAGTTAACTGACATTGCTAACTGACTTATTTAACTTCCCTACAGAAAATATATCATGGTGGAGTATAAAGTGAAATTGTTGCTCAAAAGGCTGAATTTGTGAGATGGAAGTATATAGGGAGAGTTCATGCCATGTTACCAATATTAGGAGAGTGCATCCCTCTGAGGCAAGTGGTTGTCACTCTTGATGCAACATGCAGCTGAAATGTTGGTTTCTAGTAGGAACTTCCAGGTTTCAAACCCTTGGCTTTAGGTGAATAGGTTATAGAGAGATAGATAGATAGATAGGTAGAGAGATAGAGAGAGATAGAGAGAGATAGAGAGAGAGATAGAGCGATAGAGAGATAGATAGTATAAAGATGTTTACCATGTGTAGTTCAACTCTTGTCAAGTGGTGTGTTGCGATCGAGCTAATTTATACTCACAAGTTTGTTGCATGATGTCAAGCTAAATAATAGCCTTAATGGTAATGCATTCGTGAAACATGAATCCATAATGCATGAGTTGATGTGAAGCCAATTAGCATGACATAATCCATGTCAATGTTAAAATAGAAATTCTCCCACCATTGGTCGTATGGGTTTAATACGGCTTGATCTGTCGCCGACATAGTGTCCATTTTCGTAATTTTGCTTTTATTTCGCCACAAATAACTGGGAGTGTTATTGTCTAACCTGATCGAGAACCTCATTCAATATCTAGTGCTCCCTAAAAGACATTTTCAACGCCTGCCTGAGGTACCCAGGTCGACAGTATGGTCATTAAAATTTCGGAAGATTAAAAAAACTCATAGACATGGACATGCACAAGAAATTTACTTTAGCTGTAAGACTATAGTTTTATCAACTTTTAAAAGCTAATCCAAGTCACCCGTGTGAATAATTTTGACAAGAACACCTAAATGAGCATCTGTATCAACATGGTGCCTCTGCTATTGTACTTAGCTAAAGTGAATTATTGAGGCAGACGTAATGATGAAATGGTAAACATGTTGTCCTCGCTCTGCTTTTCTATGTATAGTCCATGGATGGGGTGCACATAGCAAGTTCTAGGTGGCATCTATTAGTTTTGTTCTCATTAGATGTTAAGTGAATCTAAGGCTTGGATCGAACCCAAGACTTTCAGAGGAGCTGACCAGCCCATTAACCACTATGTTTGCTCTTTAAAGATCTTAGAAAATCACCTTGGTGGTTGAAGACCATTGTCCTTGAGTAGGTTGTTAAATAATTCTCCCTAAATCTCTAATTTTTTCTGCAATTATTTAACATTTGCTTGATTTTATTGTGTCCCATAATCGTTAAGTCCCACAGAAATCCTTCATCCAGTCACTCAGTTATTATCGCCCATTTTATGTCTTCTTTGAAGTCAGCAAGAGGGCGTGTCTGTAGTTCTTGAGATGCAGACGTCATTCAATCGAACTTTGATTATGGCAATTTGAAGGGTTGTTTCTGGCTGTTAATTGACAATGATTGTAACACAAGTGTTTCACTGAAAATTATTAAAAAGAAGAAAAAATAGATAAATTGCCACTCCTACGATGCTGCAGCGGTTTATGCTAGCAATACCATCATGCCAGGCTTGATTGAAAGAAAGTGTAATTTTCTTTTTCGTCACACTATTATTAACAAACATGATTACATTATATCATTAAAAAAACAATGATCAGCAAAAACAACCGGTGACTGAACATCAGAAAGTCATATGGAAAAAACGGTGGTAAAATCTGCTACTACTGATTGGCTTATATTTCCATCATAGCAAAAGTCCATCATCTTAAGACATTATAAAGGCTCCCTTGAATTTCAAGTTCGGTTTTGGCTGATTTAGGAAATCATCTCGAAAACATTTGTTTTTAGGCAGGAATAAACCTCGCTCAGAATAAATAGGTGCTCAGACGTGTAGTCTATAAGAAGTGAACGGAAATTAAAATCACAATTTCATTATTATCCCAGTATTAGTTACGAAGATTTCCAATTGAAACTTTGCACAGAGTCAGAACATGTCATCACTTCTTTCGTGTCTGCTGATCCGGTTTTGCTGTCAAAGATCCCAAGTTTCATGGAAAACTTCATAAACAATTTAAAGAGTATACATAAGAATTGAAAAAACTATCAAATGATAACTATAATAACTCAAAAGGATAATAACTATAAACAATAAAACAACAAAGCACATGAGAGGTCGAACTCTGTTTTAGTCATGTTCAGTTCTTTACATCAGACAAATTGAGACTGCAATCAAATGCCTTGACAAGCTTGATGTCAGCGGTCAAGTGAGAGCAAAAAATTACTTCCATTCTACATAATTACAGGGATAATAAATTTATTTTATAATTATGCACAAGCTACTGGATCTAGTTTATTAGTTGGGTGTTCGTAAGAACAATAATAGCTAGGTAAATTAACAAATACAACCTATAGGAATACTATGCACTAGAAGCTGTATTATCAACCTGTTGGTACATGCACCTATTTTCACAGTGAAGTCTGTGACCAATACATGTTATGTTATATCATGTTAATATCCAAATATTGTCTTTCTAGCGATTCTAACTTGCCCCGGTTCACCTCATTTTAATCGCATGAGAAGTTTAATGGGCGTCCTCAGCCAGTTTATCTATTGTTTGGTCAGTTGTTCAATGGAGAAAACGAATCGATCCGAGGATTATTTCTAGTCAATGACCTCCGTTAAATCACAGCAGGGTCTATCTGGGCATTTCTCTCATTGATCCACTTGATTGGATCGAACTTTTTCTTCATCAACCAATTGATCAGCCTTTGTTTTCCGTCTGACCTCTTTCAGCTAGCATGGCTGATTCGTTTTCGATGGAGTATGAGTAGAAGACTATCACCCAAGAGAATATTTACAGGTGCCTACTACAGGTGCCTACTGCAGGTCTTCTTCTTGCTGTAGGCTAAGAAGCCTCTCTTGCCAGCTCTGGGGTGTTGGCTTGCATGCGAATCTGGTAGTTTGCATAAATTGATGTTGGTAATTCTGAATCGATGTCTTATTTAGCGGGTACATCTTTCCACAATCTGTCGATGCGTCTTTCGAAACTTCAGACTAATGGTGCTGAAACGATGTCTTGTGGTAGAGAATTCCACAGATCTGTGATTCTACTTACGAAGCTATATTTTCTGATGTCGGTTCTTGAGTAATGCTTCTTTAGTTTAAGAGAGTGTCCCCTTGTTGATCCGGTATTTAGGTTGATAAAGTTTGTCACATTAGGAGTCATAAATCTTTCTGGCTACCTTGAACGTTTCAATTGTGTCTCCTCTCATTCTTCTAGAAGCCAATATTGGTAGGGTTAAATTCTTCAGATGTTCTATGTTGCACAGGTCTGAGTAGCCAGGGCATCAGTATGTTGCCGTTCGTTGTACGTTATCTATGGCGATGATGTCTTTTCTAAAGTGAGGCGACCAAACTTGGTTAGCATATTCAAGAATTGGTCTCAATAGTCCTTTGTATAACAGGAGAAATGAGTTTGCGTCTAGATGTTCGTATGGTCTTCTGATTAATTCCATAATTGAGTTGGCCTTCTTGATCTTTTGTGCCATATGCTCTTCATAATTGAGTTTGTTGTCCACTATGACACCGAGGTCATTGACTTCGCTAGCTGCTTGGAGTGGATGCCCATCTAGTGTATAATCTGGTAGATTGCTTGGTCTACCAAGGTGCAATAAAAATTAGTTTCTCTGAAAGCAGGAACTATGTGGGCTTGCTATCAATATAACATTTACACGAAATCTACCAGATAGTAATCCATATTGTTGAAATGGTATCTTTCCTGCTGCCATTTGCAACACGCCAGTATTATTTTGTGAACATTATGAAATGATGTCCAGGAATGTTTTTTTCCTAATTGTTATTCGCTTACTTTTAGATAACAAGCTACATTCTTTCGCAATTGTCCATTATGAGTGCAAATCAATATCTGATTTTGCCATAGAAGAAAATTAGCAGTTGTTCATTTACAGGTGTGTGAATTACACGTGTTACACGCAGGTATGCCGCCAGATTCCTAAGAAGTATTTGTCTAGTTAAAGATTAATATAAATATCTTTGTATTTTATTGTCTCAATGCTATTGGTCTGAAGCTTAGTCAGCTTACTTGACATAATGATAAGATGATAGGACTTGGGGTCCACACCATGTAACACTTTTACCCCGTTGGTGGGATCTTTACTTATCTAGACATAAATGCCTAGTACGAGGCACTGGCGTTTTAACTTCCCATGACGTCCAGCTAGGCCCCTTATTAGCTAGAGCAACATCCACTAGGGTAATTATCAAGTTGATTTTCGGGTACATGTAATAACAACTCAATTTTAAATTAAGATTCTATTTTTTTACCAACATGTTTCCTTTCCATGTGTACTATACCTGGCTGGTAAGACCACCTGTGCATTAATACCAGTTAAGTTTGCAGTGAGGGTGATATTGATAGCGCGGTTGGACTGTAGTAAAGCACATAGTTACCCGATTTCTTCAAAACATAAGTCAAAATACAGTACTTACTTATTCAAGGTTGTTTTGATAATGTGGTGTGCTATCGAGGAGACCCACCGAAGTTTATTCTCGCATATAAGGAGTAGATAGATCTACAGAAGGCTGTAACTGGGGTCAGGGGAGGTATAACTCCCCATTGAGCAGAAGTTCCTGAGCACTGTCTAGATGACTGACTTATTGGCTTATCTTGCATCGTGTCTTGGGCTGGATCACCATTACTTGTGACACTTGCCAACCTCCTGGGTCCCGCTGGGTACTGTGCGATTTAGCAAGGGGCAGAAAAGAACTCGAAGCTGAAAAATGGTGGCCCAAAAAACTATCTAGTAGATCTAAATCATTTGCATCATAAGAGATGTCAATGTTTCAATGCTGCTGGCTCTGAAGTTTAGCCAGCTGATATTACCAGCTACTAGATGCAGACGTAATGATTAAAAGGCTGGGAGTCCACACCATGTTACACATTTACCCCATGGGTGGAGTCTTTCACTTGCCTCAGCATAGACAGAGTACAAGGCACCTCCAGTTAAACGTCTCATGCGATCAACATCTGGCTGGGATGTAGCTCATGAAGAGTGTCCGGACCAGGGATCGAACCGTGACCCTCAGCACATCTAGTAGGTCTACATCATATGCTGTTGACATGTGTGTAATTTGCTAATTTCACCACTCCTGGCTAGACAAGGCGAAGACATGTTTGTAGTACCTTAGAGAAACTAGGACTATTTTCACCAAGGTAGAACTCTATCGCAAAACCCTGGCTGGCTAATAGGCAAAATGACTTAGTAGCCAGCCAGACAGACCACCATATTGCTCTTAGCCGCCACAGGACATGGGGCTAATGTGGTAAATGTGAGGCTGAGAGGCTTCGGGATTCCATAACACTTCATGGAAACACATTATCCCAACCCTTGAGGGCCTTTACCACCATATCATATCTTTCTGTTGTTTCTTAGTAGCATACCTGTTCGTATGAGCAGCAACATTACCTAGATCTTTGAAATTTGGAGCTGTATATGTAAGGTCATCATATTTCATATTGAAATGGCTGTTTTTGTGGAACCTAATTCTCTGAACTTCAGTATTAGGTTTTTGCTGTTTCACTCCCTTCGTACTATCATCTGTTCATTGCTATATTGCACTCATATCCAGGTTGATGTTAGTGGAGACCTTCTGGGTGCGTCAAGTAGGTCAGTTTGCATATGTTGCAATACATAGGTTCCTGACGTATATTATGACCTATTTGAGAAGCTCAACTAAATTATTTAAGCTGCCCACTGAAGTAGAATTAGTCATCTGCTCAATTGCAGCTACATCCAAAATTAACATAAACCTGTTTGAATTAATTGCAATTGCAGTTATGTCCACATTGGTTTAGTGGTCAAGTCCCTGGCCAACTAGACACCGGGCCAAGCACTCGTTATGAAACGTAATTTCAACGGAAAAACTTGAATTTGTGATACTGTGGTGTCTATGCTGATTCAAGTATTATGGTGTACGCTCTAAGCCTTATCACTTCGTCATTATGTGTGCCTGAAGTTTCTGGTCACTTAGGCAAGCTACAGCCCAACAGCACTGGTAACACAACAACATAATCATATTGCTTACAATGGTCTGTGTGCGGTCTTCCAAGTTAGCTAGTAAGCCAGCAATATCATGTAGTGTGCTGTAGCTGTAGGGGGCAATGTCACTCTGCCGGAAGGTGGACTCAGCCTAGATCCCAGAGGTCAAGCATGCATCCCAGAGGTCATTGCTTGACATAAGGTCAAATGGTCTAATGGTGTGATGTATTGATAAGACTCAAGTCTCATTGACATTTGACTAATCAGCCTATTTCTATGCGTACCAAAATCATGTGGCCTCATTTGAAGAAATGCATCACATTTTGCCTGCCAGTTTCAGGCTCTGAAATCCGAGTTACTTGAAGATTTAGCAGAAATTTTCTCTGTCCATTGCATCCGTTTCATCAGTTTTTTTTAGGAGAGCTTCGCTCACTTGATCTTCAGACGACAATTTGGAGACACATCATCAGTTTTTCCTCTTATCGAGCATGTGTGATGTCATTAACCGACACATAAAGTGGCCACTAGGCCCTGTTGCGCAGTCTAGGGGAATATTGGTCACCCTGGGTTTTGTCAAAATGGGTATAACAGATGCTCCTAATGTCAAACTAATGACAAACATTGCATCATCTTTTGTGTGATCTGTCTCCTTGTACTCAGTGTCTATACTGAGGCAGATAAAAGGCCGCGCACATAGGGTAAATATGTATTCTCTCTCACCTCATCAATCAAGAACTTGTCTTAGAACCTGTTTTGAATTATCTATCTATGTATCTATCTATCTATCCCAACGAATTGCTGTATTTCGCTGACTGACTCGGTGCTCAAATCTAGTTCAGGTGCGTGTTGTTTCTGTTCGGGTTATTGGCTAGGAGAATGATGTGTGCAAATTAGTGGGTCATTAACTAGCTCAACTTCCTCTCAAATGCCACGGCCTTTGCAGTAGTTTCCTCTTCATTACTTTTTCACGCGATGCCGGTGACCCAACTTCATCTCAGCAAAGGCAATTTGCTTGCAATGTGAACTTTTTTTAGTGCAACTTGGCGTTATTGTGAAAGGAGAACTAGGTAATGAACATGATTAGGTTTGTCTGGGTTCATGACGTCATCAAATCTTGACATCAGTCAAATTGGCTGAAAAGATGTCTGCCAGGTTCATTGACCTATGGAGATAAGTCTTACAAAAGCAAAGCGATTTTGACAGATTTTTTTTTATCCGAAAAGATATCAATTCATTCGATCAATCAATCAAACAAACTGCACTAAGTGATTGTAAAAAATAATTTTCAGGACTTGTCTTACCTCTCTTTAGTTCTCCTCTAAACTATACATAACACGCCTAAATGAACAGCGTGAGTCAAACTGTAGCAAGGTGTCATTGGAAGAGAAAACGCCGACTGAAGTCATCTTTTGTTGGTGCAATGTCTTCCGAGCAAACTTAATAGCCTCATAACTTGTGTTTATGTGGTTGTTAACGTTTATCGGCTTTGAGGGCACTTCTTAACTTGTCTTTTCACAGAACATGACTTTATGGCACCCAGCAGCTTTAGTAGCTGACAAAACCCACACCCAGGAGTGCATGGAGGCACGTGTGATTCTGTTTATGACAAAAGGTCATTACACCTGAAGTAATGGGTGCGCCCAAGGGGGCGTAGTTTGCTCCTTGTTGACGCCTGCGCACTGAGGTGTGGTCGAAGTGTAACAAGATTTATAAATCTTTTTTCACCAACCTGACTTGTATTGCTGACCATTGTGGTCTATGCCGTAGTAAAATGCATGTGTCTTCACTTCCATGCCAAATATGTAATAACGGGTCAGTTTTAGCTAGACTAATCTTTTAATTCTGATTCAGCTGTACATGACAAATTAAAGGTAGTGAACAGAACTTGTCCGTATATAAGGGCATTTAATAACTATACTTTTTAAGTTTTGTGCATCGTTGAAAATTGACCAAAAGCTGAGCAATGAAGATTTGTGAAAACCTGACAGTTTACTAAAAATTAAGACTTAGTGATGTGGTTGACAGTGAAACTATTTTTATCTGCTACTTATACGAACATTTTATATATTTAAAAGGGAAACTTTATTAAAGAAGGATATATTCAGTCAAGTTACTTATTACATTCAGAATTTATTTAGGTGGGATAATTTTCCCTCAGGTTTGTTGCAAACGTCATTATTTGGGACGGGATGGACCAACTAGCAACTTGAATTACTCGACATTTGCCATGGTTACATTAACAAATAGTGTGTAGTAATACCTCAATACTTTGCGAAAGAATAAACCAATTGGACACCTTTCGCCCACTTACTACTTAATTGGTTAGCGGTGGTACTGTGAAGTATTATGATTTGAGTTCTACGAATTTTGTGACGTACGTATGATGCATGTAAGGTCCAAATTGTCTTGACTTATCAAAATTGGCTAGTTTCTGTCACGATCTCTTCTTGAAATAGCACCAAATCGAATTTCCCATGAAATGTTTCATTTTTCAATTGACATCCTACAAAGCTGACAGGACATTGTCATGATATGGTAAAATGCAGTTATTAAACATTTGCTTGAATTTATAGCTCTACATAATAAAACGTCAAATTGATATTTCCTGGTGAAATGAACTGGTTGCCTATTCTTCATACAGTGCAACCTATTGAAAGTGGCTTGTCAGATTGGATCTACATGCAGCTTTGCTGGCAATTTACTGCTAGGGTACTATTGATACACTGCGCGGCCTGTTGCTAAACCAATCCAACTATCCAAATCTGCCTCATGGAGATCCACTTATAAAATAATCTCCCATTGCAACTTAAAATCAAAGGCAGTCAATCGCATGTGTTGTATTATGTATATATACAAGTATCTCGCTACTATAGTATAAACCAAAATAATATTCACTTGTTTCTTGGTCTTATTTTCAACTAAATGTCATGGACAAGCACAAAATAGATATATATATATTTATATAAATATTACCTAAAAGCCAGTGCCCAGCTTTCGAACCCATAAAAACCCCTCTCTCTGGTAATTTATGCCATTTTGTCATCGTTATAGACATTTGTTATGGCCACACAGCATAAATAGAATGGAAAATATAGTGAACTTTAAGTTATTTCTTTTCCAACAGTGTTTTCGTTATTAGCTAGAAAGTTGGGATTTAAATTTTTTGGAACTTTTCTATCTATTTTGTGCTGCTCCATGCCATTTGTGGCAAATACAACTGAAAAACAGGTGGACATTCATTTGTAATCCTACTATAAGAATCCTCGTTCCGACTGTTTCACACTATTCTTAAGCGCTGGTCCACAGGCTGCGCTTTATTTTATAAACAGGGGGCATCTTGGTGTGGGGGGGGGGGGGGGGAGATTAGTTAGATGTAGGAATGGATACGTGTCGATAGCTGTGCCTTCAGGTTGTCACCAGCTACAGATGAATAATATGTTTTGTTCAGAAATGGATATCTGACTTTGATCTTTCGTAATTCATGGAACTGTAAATGCGCCATGTATTTATCTACAGAATACAGGGATATTTGTGCCGTTTCTGTTTTCATCTATGTTATGCAATTCATAAAAAAAAAGGTAAATTGCCACGTATGTTGCGTTAGGGGTGGATATTTGTTTGGTATATTGCATATAACAAAGTTGTTTCATCATAAAAGCATATATCACATTTTTCTTCTGCTCTGTATAGTCATATTGGCTCTTGCTGGCTCCTCGGTGCTGTAATCATTTGCCTGTGATCTTGTAGCATAATCACTGATGCTGCTGAAATATAGCTATATTTATTGTATTGCCCACTCCCCAATCCAGCAGGTGTCTCATTACACAGCCTATCCCTGCAAATGTGCATATGGTTTACACAGATATACAAGTGATTGATGTTGGCCCAAGGTGCTGTTATTAACGGTAATTCAGGTTCTATAAACATATGCAAGAATTGAGTAAATGTCAATGACATGCCTGAAATATCTAGTCCACCAGAGAGTAGGCCTTTGCAAAATGTAATGGGAGATATAGTGAGTAGAATGAGAGATAGAGAGAGTGCTTATTCATTGCATATTAATAGATATCATTATAGCATTTCTACTTGTTGAAAAGCTAATAGAAGCAACGCCTACATTCTGTCACATTGCAGCAGATTCCATATAATTGGAAACTGCAGAGGACGTCACATAAATCCGGGACCCCCATGGCTGAAGGACTGTCATAGCCAATGAGAGTCTCGGATTCCCATGACGTCCTCTTGAGTTAAGTTTCCAAGTCTGTCAGATATGCTGTAGTACAAAGACAATGGCTTGTTAAAAGCCCGCCTGACGTCACAGTGCTATGATGTACCTCCATCAGTCATCGACAGCTCTCAGTTGGGTGGATGACCAGATGGTTAACATCTAAGGCACTGGCACACGGGGTGCCCTATTTATTGTCTATTACCCGAATCTCATTTCCAACAGTATATCATATTCCTAAGAACTCAGAACCATTTTATTCATATTACATATCATTACGACACACATGGTGCATGAACATGACAATATATGTAATAAGGGTGACACCTCCAAGATAAATATATATCGCTACTGAGGTGCCACCCATGATTTCAGAAGATCTCCTTCCAATCCATTAAGTTGAGATCATTGTCAAAAAAATAAAATAAAACATGAATAATTTAGCGACATATTTTGTTGAAAGTGTGAGCATCCGCTTGATACCTTGAAGTTTATGAATGTTGAAGACTGATAAATGACACAGTAGTCGAATTGTGGAGACTAAAATGGCCAGCTTCTGGATGTCCCAGTCTTGAATCCAGCTCAAGCTTCTAATCTGCTTAATCTCTGCTGCAAGCATGAGGCGTTAGATTCCACACTAATACCCCACCTTTGGGTTGAATGTTGAATGTTTTGTGGACTTGACCTTATCGACTCATCATTACATCTGCCTCTGGTAACTAGTCATATAGGCTGACTAAGCTACATAGTACTACATACAGTAGCATTACTAACATACATACATCTTCAGTGACCGTGTGTTGCTGTTGAATTTGTTTATTGTTTCGGTGACAAATTGCTGGAAATTGCCTGGTGGCAGTCAGTTTCCGCTGTAAACACGAAAATTATCGTTTTATTGGCTATTCTAGTTTGACTTTTTCGTTGAAAACCGTGGAAGGGTTGTGCTTTTGCATGCTGTTATGCTATTTATTACATTTGACGGCTCTTTAGCGTGAATCCAGAGCATCACTTTGTGGCATTGTTGTTTGGCGCATATCCAATTGTTTGCTACACCTCTGTGTATTGCTGCAACAACAAACATATGTTTTATGATCTATTTCAAGCTAGATTGAGCTAAGCCCTACTATAATCGCTACAAAAGCAAACGATATTCCATTATGATTAATATCTTAAATTCTTGTCAAACCCAAGGCTACGTCAAGGCTGGTATTTCATTTCAGGACAGTTAGTTTCATTAAAAACAGCCCGTCAAATTGAACCTAGACAAAGCTAAACAACTTCTGCTGTACGATGCTACCTGCCAATAAACGGAACTGTCTGGCTATATCTGGCTACTCAAAGCCGGATCTAAAAGAACATGCAGCACCATTTGGTGCATAAGTTGAGATTTATGCATAATTTTAATCTTTTGTTGAAAAGATGCATGTCGATTGCACATACATATTTATGATATGTTAGATATATTTCTTACATTTATCAGGTTTACAATTTTTCAGTGGTGGTTGTTTAAGCCAACTATAAGCTAGGAGTAGACAGCAGCTGGCTTTAGCTAGTTGCAGTTACAGCCAGGAATAGGTTGCTACAGCAGACTTGAGTCGACCATATTTTATGAAACTAACTGAAACACAATCAAGAAGTCTTTACGCAGTGAATATGCTACTCCTGTGGTACTTCGGTGAGCTGATTATTAGGTATCTTCAACTAGGTATTGCTTGGTTTGGCTTGTAGTTATAACTCCTGAATCACGGAGTTGCATTTACTGATGGACAATGGGAGTTCTGGATTCACATGACGTGCTCTTCACTTACTTTCCAAGTCTATGTACTTAGCAGCTAGGTTGTCTTGTGGTAAGACGCTCGCCAGCTCCTCTGAAGGACCCGGGTTCAATCCCAGGCCTGGGCAACCTTTCATGAGCATCATCCCCCAGCTGAATTTCGTTCGGATAAGACGCTAAATTGGTGGTTTCTCGGTGTCTATGCTGAGGCAAGTAAAAGATTCCACCCATGGGGTAGATGTGTAACATGGGTTGACTCCTCTCTCTCGCCTCATCAATCAAAGCTCGATAGTGGCAAGAACTGGCCTTAGAGGGCTGCACTTCCCATATCTATATCTATCTATCTATGAAATCTGCTGTAATATGCATAGTACAGTGCTGTATGCTATGCTGCAAATAAGCCAGCCTGGAGCAAGAGACACTACCTGCACATATCAACAGAAACTGTATTGTCACCTTCGGTGATTGCTATAATGCAAAGTGCCAGACTTGACATGACAGTCTGCAACCATGGCCATGTGATACTGATGCAGAAATGATGTAGATGGAAGACCTTGACCCCCAAGAGATGCTGCTGCTGCTGTTGCTGCTACTGCTGTAGCGTCTGGTGCATGGATGCTGAAGGAGAGCATCCTTTATCATTCCGTTATTTCACGCTTTTCTGGAGAGATTGTCCATAGGGCCAGTGTAGTGCACCGACCTCATTCGTTTCTGTAATTGTAGCAATATACAAGTCATTTGCAAATCAAATTGCTTACTGCGAATACACTGGTCTGAGAGTAATGCAAATAAAAGAGTGTGATGTATGTGTCTGTAATCTGTTTGCTGGTCGTGTTGTTATCAAAACAGAAGTGTAAATGCACCTGGTGAATGCCATGTTAACGGGTAAATGCTTTGATGAACTGTAATTGCCTTGGCTACCTTTTGCCTGCCTTTGATGTTATTTTACCATACTTATATCATAATTCAGGCATATGTGCTGATGGCATTTCTCCTGCCATGAACGAAATTCTTAAAATATTACGTTTGAAATTGAAATTTGATTTGACTCGATGGTGATAATGATGTAACAGGCCCTTGAGAGCAAACTTGCAAGTTGCTTCAGACCAAGCGACAGCCCTGTCTACGTAAGTAATATGACAACGCCTAGGTCTGTTTTCTGTTAAATTGTGGCTGGATTGTTGTATGGGTGATTTGGGTAATATGAACCATTATACGTCATCCATATAATACATAGATTGTGAAGGATTGGCAGTGTAATTGAGTGCACAATGGAATAACATGTGATCTGTGTTTGTAGTTGCCAATGGTTGATAATCAGTAGGTGCTAGGATGCAAAAAATATTACATTTATGGATGCCATGGTCTAGTTGTTAAGGTGTTCACCAGCTGATCGTTTTAAAAGTAGCGGGTTAGAACCCCCACCATGGCATGGAGGAGTTAGGCATATCCTCTAATCGCTGCCTCACCCCACCCAAGTGCCATGGGTATTTGGTAATAGGCAACCACTGTGATGGCAATGTCGTGAGGTGTTAAGTCCAACAGTTTACCCTGTGTGTTTAAGGCTGAAGACTCTCTTGGTTGGGAGTTGAGAAAGACTCTAGATTGGCCTTCGGTGTAATGTAAACTTGTAAAGTAAGCCACAGCAGGCAGAATGAGGGTATAATGTTTTGGAAGACTATAATAAATTCCATTGCATTTATATTTTCGTTCACATTTTGAAATTTATAGGACAAATATCTGTAAACTATTTCAATTAGGCTCAGGAATAATGCTGAAGATATAAGCATAAATGGGTTGTAAAATGTATATTTACTGATGATAAAAGACAAGTATGACTGCTGGGAATTCAGCAAGGCCACTTTCTTTAACCAACATATATTTACTGTTGGAAATATCTATCTTGGGATGGTTATAAGGAACAGGGAACATGCGATGACTGATGGCCTGTCCACAGACACTGAGACAAAACAAATATTGAACCGAAAACTTTGGCTTGCTTTTTGTCATAAACTGAAGGCAAAGCTTGCAGGTTTGAAATATACGGTAGTGCTGCTAGCAAAAAAACATAAACATGAATTGTATAGCTTCTTTGTGTTGTCAGAATGAAAACTGAGAAAAAGTAACTTGGGCATTCACTTCTCAAATTCTGATGGTCTGCAAATGACAGGTCTGAGATGCAGTATTAATTTGCATTGCAGCAAGTGTAGCTTCAAGAACGCTAGCAGTTTTATCAGTCGCAATATTTAAAAATGACATAGTGTATATTGTTTCTTGGTTCGTTATTATGATGACTGGCTGTTTATGTGTCTGTTAAGTGTGAATTATTGGTTTATCACTTGGACTGTGACAAACTCTTGTTGGTTGTGAGAGACTAATTCTCAAGGACCACCACTTTTCAAGCAACGTTATTTAATGACTGACATTTCATGTGAAAAAGTATTTGTAGTTCTGTGGCAGTTTGTGTTAAGATTTCATGTTAAAAACATATGCTTCAGTTTCAGTAACAAACGTGTTAAGAGTAGCGAGGTTCCCTAATGCGTATGTTCCGTGCTAGAACTCTCCGAGGCAGCAGCTAGCGTTATCCGCTGTATTTATGCGATTATGACATGATTGCAATTACATGCCTGGTTTGCATTTCCCATCTTTTAGTGTAATCTATCATTTATTCTCACTAATATGGACTTATCTCATTTTTTTTTTTACTTAATCGCACTGTTGCTTAGATCTAGAGTAGCAGTCCGGAAGACGCTGTTGCTACGGCTGCGAATACAGCAAATCCAGTAGTTTGAGAAGTTCCGAGTCTCTTTCAAGGAGGTCGTTGGTGTCTGCAAGTTGTTGGTTTGCATGAGAAGTGGTCAGCAGACACAACTTAGCCTCCAGGTTCAACTCATTACAGCCTCTATTGTGCCCATTGTCGGCTGCAATGAGAACAGGTCATTGTACATTGTTCTGGGTCACGTGATCCTCACGAGAGACGATATCATCTGTTCTGATCTATTCCCAGCATGCTTTGCGAGCAGCCAGACCGGAAGTGCGCGTCCTTGACCTTTTCCTATGGGCGGGTAGCAAGGTCAGAGTCATACTTGTGCCATCAGAGCAATAGAACCCTCTACCCGTCAAGGTATTGCTTTGAGCTGCGATAAGCTCTTCGACTTGTGAGAGATTTATGCCTAAATTGGCCGATTCGGTGCTGCGCAGGCCTTGGTCTGCATAGAAACTGCAGTGGTAGTAGTAGTAGTAGTAGTAGTAGTAGCAACTGCAGCAGATGTCAGATGCTTCAGCCTCATCAGCTGCTGATGCAGTCCTTGATTGGTGACTCAAATTGTAATACGAATGATTCCGACATGTCGCAGTCAAATCATTGCGGGTTTTGAGTCCAGTTTGATTGTGCTTGCAGCTAACCACCATTGTGGGTGTAGGTTTCTAAAGTAGAGGTTCAATTGAGCATCCTTCGGGGGTTTTTTTAATACTTTATTTTTTTACCATAATAGCTGCCATATTTTGAACTCGGCAAGAGCAACTGGTACACTTGACCAATGACAATTATGACGTATTTATTTACATGACTATTTGATTATAAGCAGAATTCATAGACTTGGAAAATGAGCTTCAGAGGACATCATGACGTCATCATGTGAGTCCAAGTCTTCCATTGGCTAAAGCAGTCCATCAGCCAAAGTCTTTAGATTCACATCCTCTTGAGTTTAATTTCCAGGTCTAGGAGTCTATAGACTATAGTGAAGTTTCTTTCTTTTTTGTGCAGGCCTACTCTCAGTATTGGTTTACTCTTGTGTTACGGTTACCAATATACATAAATAATGTAACATGCATCTTTTGTACATTTGGAACAAAACAGATCTGACAGAAGTTTCTACACTAATTTGACTGAAGATGAATGTTGTTTTTTCCATTTTTTTTGTATTAGTTCCAAAAATTTGATATTACACGTTCCTCCTCCTCAGAAATTGTGGCTTTGTTGGGTTGCAGCCGGTGTTGTGCGTGGGTTAAAACTAGAAAATAAATTGGTTTTTGACATTCTCCACACTATAGTTTGTATTGAATATAAACTACAAAAACTAGTTAATGAACTGGTTAAATCCAGACCATGCTGTTTATATATGTAGCATGAAAGATGTTATTTGTATAAGCTAGATGCCAAATACTCATTCAGCCAAGTGTAGTTTCCATCAAATTGTTTTATTTCTTATTTATGCTCTCATGAAAGCCTCAATACCAAAGAATTAGAATTCCTGATGGGTCTTTATTCACCCAGAAGCTTGGTTGTGTTTCTATGCTTGTCTGGTCTTTTATGGCCCATAAAAACATGATGGCAACTCCTGGGAAGTTGAAATGCACATTTTATGGTTGGCTTCTTCATGTACATTTACTTTAGCCAAGATATTGGCTTGTGTATTGGAATACACAAAATCAGGGCATGCAGTGAAAACTCCAATGTCATTGTATTAAAATAGTTTTATAAGCAATTCTGCGAATGCTGTTACTATATTAATCTTTTTTATTCGGAAACAACGGCCTAAAATGTGATAAACTAGTGTAATTGTTTTTCACATTACAATGGTATCCTTCATTACATTATCCCACTATTAATGAGTCCACCACTTTCAAATTTAGTAACCAGTTTTAGTATTTACCCCACTTCTAAGACCCTCCTCATGGTTCAGATCAAATTCTCGACTGAAGTAAATCTTGATGGCCAAGTCCTTCATTACTAGACTTTGTTGTCGGTGTCAGTATAGGTAACAATGATGTTACAGAAATGTTCCTATTTTTTATTTATTTTTTATTCAGCATATTTTCATATTTTACCAAAAGTAAGAGTGGTACCAGTGAAGACTCGCCTGTCTTTTCAAGTCGGCTAATTGGGCATTGGGAGAGTGGGACGCAGAGATGTCTAGGACCTCATTGTCTGCTAGAGGTCAAGACCTGTGTAGGAGGGAAATGTATTCTTGGAAGTGAATTAAGCTCACAGGAAATGCATTAAAAGTGCTCTTACCAGTATTTAGCAGTATCGTCTCAGCCATACCTAATCCTCGTATCTCATTTCTGGTCATTTTTTAGTTTGGTTTGACAACTGCCACTTGAACACCACACTGAGCCATACAGTTAGTTTCATAAAATATGGTCGACTCCAAACAGCTGTAGTGACCTTTTCCTGGCTGTAGCTATAACTGGCTAAAGCTAGGCGTTTCTGTCTCCTCCTAGCTTATTGTCGGCTTACTGAAAAAAAAATATATCTTGGCAAATGTAGGAAATTTATGTAATATATCATAAATATGTACTTTCAAATGCGGCTTTGAGTGGCCAGCTATAGCCAGACAGTTCTGTTTAGTGGCAGGTAGCATCATATAGCAGAAGTTGTCTAGCTTTGTCTTGGTTCAATTTGACAGGCCATTTTTAATTAAACTAACTGTACAATACAGCCTATATATGCGGCTATGCTGTCTACCAAAAGCTGGAAGTGAGTCAGGAGTAAACCATCATGATTGGTGTATCGACATCTTGTCATGTGACCATTTCATGACGAGCACTGAACGGCATGGCATGTACATATAGGATCAGTCATAGCATAAACCACATTGGTCATTAGGAATTAAGGTAGCTTTGAACAAGGGTTTGCTACTGGGGAATGCATTTGAACCAACTATGAAGTACATCCCGCTAGGCGTGGCTCGGTATTTGTTGTTGTTGACTCTGCAGTTGATTTTTGTTCTAGATAGAGTTAGTTGAATGCTCCTCGCTCTGGGTCTCTTTATTCGAAGGTTGCTATCCAGCCCTAGTTCTGGATCGCTATAACATGACTTCGAGTTAACACTTAGTGGAATATAGTTGAACGTTTCTAGCTCTGGATATCTACAGTATATATACAATGTATATAGTTGAAAGTCCCTAGTTCTGGATCACTATAAGATGAATTTTAGAGTAAGCTTTGTAGAATGTAATTTAAGATTTCCAGCTCTTGATGACAATAGTTGAGGGGTTCCTAGTTCTGGATTGCTAAGATTGAATGGTCTTCATGGGCAGTATTCCCTGTGAAAGTGGAGGAAGATGTGTTGTAGCAATGATATTTCTCATAACCTGGTCAGTCCATTTGAGCAGACTGATCAGCCTAAGTGGACAGAGTTGGCTATTCTACCCACGATTTAGCTTTTTTGTAAGAGGGTAACTGCATTTTACCCCTCACTAACTTCCTTGATTTCGTATTCAGCAATGATAGGGCCTTCGTGTTGGAGATAGGCCGAACAAATTTCATTTGATATACCGCAACGAAGTTGAAAACTTTCGTAAAAAACTTAGGTTCTTCCCAGTGTGGTTCCAAATGAATCCTGGTCCTCAGATTTAATAAAGCTATTAAAACTTTACTGAGTAGATTGTAAATGCTTACCAAGATCTGCATGAAAATTTCCTTTTTGTCGTTTAATTTGACTATTGTATTGAATTGTCCTTGATAAATCTGCAAAAATATTTTTATGGGGTTTTAATTTTTGTTAATTTGGAGAACAATTTCACATGATGCTTTCTAAATTTTGGCCCTTATGACGTCAGTGCTGTAAATTCTGTAAATTGAGACAGGTAACATAAGTTCTTGATAATGTGCTTGCAGAGTTAATTCAGATAATTTCACGATTGCTGCCATTTTTTGTACCGCAAACAATACAAAACAGTTTGTAATTTCATATTTGTCCTGGATGATTCGTGAATGATATAATTACTGTGATATAATTATGATGTTGTATGAATAATTAGAACAGGAGGGGCACTTGAAATTTTCAATATGAGTGTGTGTCCTAATTGAAAGTCTGTATTTACGTGGAGTTTGACCTCCTGCTAATTAGCAGGAACTCTCCTCAGCAAAAATGCTTCTATATGGTAATTTGCAATAATTAATTTCATGATTTATTTTATTTCCATGTAAAAGCCACTTTCGTGGTCTGAAACTTCTTCCATGGAAATCAAACCAATTTTGGTGAAGATATGGTTATAAGAAATAAAGATTACTGATTTATTTCATGCATATTGTTGCACAATTCCCTCCAATTAGGGGGCAGGTCGTTTGGTCATTAAGCTTCTGGCGAGACAGTGATTCTACCTTTGATGTACCCCTCATTGTTCCCTCCTGATCTAATTTCTTCAAGAGTAAACATTGGTTGGGGATTTTTATGTGATTGGTGTTATAATAGTTTTTTTTTCTTGTTTTTAGGCACAGCTATGTTTCGTGTGGTGGTTAATAATGGTATCAAATCGGCACATCAAATTTGGCAAGGTAAGAAATTAAAAGCTTTTCTTATTTGATTCTCAAAATTCTTGTATGTGTTGTGTGTCAGTTTGAATTCAGACTTTGTTTGGACTGATTTAGTTGTGTATCAGTAGTAAAATCTGAAGGCCAATGGAATTAATGATATTTGGTATTTCTTTGAAGGCCAATAGAATTAATGATATTTGGTATTTCATTGATAATCACCGCAGTTGTTACTGTGGAATGAAAAAGATGCCAAGATGGGATTTTTACCTTTGATTTTTATAGCCGCATAGCTGCTTGAGTATACCTGGATAATTACCATTGTTTAGCCAATTCCTGTAATAATCATTACTTCAACCTTGGTTTTTTGATAAGTGCAATGCAACAATAATGTATGTTGGCAAAAGACACGTTTAGATGAGTTATAGCTTGAAAGTTTTTGAATCTTTTTTGAATATTTTTATGGCACACTGATCATCCATGATTGAAACCCCATTTAGCAATTATGACATTGTGCCAAGAAATTGCTTTTATAGATTTGTACTTTCAAAGGTTACCTTTATATTGTCTTCAAGTGGTCTTATAAAAGGTCAGAAAATGTAATTTTGAAAGTGATATACTATAGTACAGTTACCGTTTCATCGTTTGTGGAGATGTAAATTCATTTACATTTTCATCGGTCGTAGAGATAAAAAATCAGTTACATTTTCATCGTTTGTGGAGATATAAATTCATTTACATTTTCATCGTTCGCAGAACTATAAATTCATTTTTGCCACCCTCGTGGTTGTAAGAGCTTGAATTGCACGAGTCTCACTTCATGGTTTTATTTTAAACTCAGTATTTTTCCGGTTAAAGATGAGCTGAACTCTGATAAGGTCAATCGAGGTCCAGAAACGAATCCCATTTGGTTGATAAATATTTTTGTGAACTTAAGCAAGAACATACCAGATGAGTCTTTGCACACTAAAACTGACCAGTTATATACATGCAGTGTTTTCGTGCATACATTTGTTTGATGAACTAAAAATGGGATGACCATGTGGAATATATATACACATCTGAGCTCAATGTTTTTACGTAGCAATATAGTGGTATTTGTCAAAAGAAACAAATAGTTATGACTTATCTTTTCTTTTTTTCAGCAAAATAACTTTTTGCTTCAATGTCTCTCCATTATTTCTACAGCTGTGTTGGTGTCTGAAATGATTGGTTTCAAAATTGATCAATTTAAATGTCAGTATGCAGAGGCGTTTGGATCGGAAATTTCAGATTCTCTGACAACTCCCTAAAGCAGTCTGGTTATGTTATATTTAGCACAAATCACTGCTGCTATTCGGTGTGGATTTATGATCTGAATTAAAGTTGTTGGCGATACTGTCAATATGCAGTAAATTGTGATCTTCAATTCTTCATGTTGGCTTCCTGTTGATTCTTTGTGCCTCTACATTGTGCCTGAATTCATATCCTGACCTTGCTGCCTTTCTGGTTGGAATTCGGTCAGTTGTCAAATTATTTCCAGACATTTGTATTGTCAAAGAGGTGCGTTGATGTTCATACATACATTTGTATACACAACAGCCTATTATTATATATATATAATAAGAAATATTTTGTGTGGTCTTTGAAATAAGCTTTGTAATGTCAGGCGAAGTGTTAACATTTTCTGCCTTTTTCTACATTGTGTATGCAAAGTTTATTGAAAGATTACATAACCCACGGTGTGGCACCAAGGGACCTGCCCAATTTGTAGCCTAATATTAATAAATGCAAGATTATTAAATAATTTGCAAAACAAGAATAATTAAATCAACTTTATTAACATTTAAAATCTGAAAATTAGCTTAAAATGAGCAGAGGTGACTGTCATTTCCAATAACTGCACAAATGAATACCGCGAAAATGTCAGGCACCATTGTTTGTGTGTCTCTAGGTGCTTCATTTCTTATTTTTGATTAGCCTGGGCTGATTAAGTCAGTAAAATTAAAATCTTGGCATGATCAGATTAAAACTGGCTCATATTGCTCTTTTCAGACTTTATTGTGTTGCGTGTAATAAAGTTAAATTAGGAGGGGTTGCATGCTCTGTGGCTGAATGTCTCTGCAAATCTGATTGCACTTTATGGAATTTGTTCTTCAAAGCCACAAACAGCAATACTTATGGGTTGGTGAGCTCAAAGCTTGCATTTGTTGTGATATATTTCGTGATTTGTTGCCACTTCCTTCTTATTTTTTTGGGAAAGCACACCCAAGCGTGCTTTTTTGAAGCACTTCGGAATCGTTGTATTAATTAGTTTTTGGAAGCTCCAAACGGGGATACTTGTAAGCACAAGTAGTATGTTTTGGCGTAATGTGTTTAGTTTTGTAGTGCTGGTTCTACTTTGAATAGTTTTTTTTTTGTGTGTGTTTTTTTTTCGTAATTTGTATTTGAAAACCACAAACCGGCATGGGTATGTAAGCCCAAGAGCCCTGAGCACTGTATTAGTTTTTTTGTGATATATTTTGTGTTGTGTTACCTGTTCCTACTGTGGATGGTCCGCCACCCCCCCCCCCCCCCCCCCAAGCAGTCACTTAACAGCCTTCCCTCATGTTAACGTCTATTCCCATTTTCGCTTTTATCCCTCATATTTTTCTCAGTATATTTTCTACCTGGTGATTTCATGGAGCAGGTGGCAAACCAGTCTGAGAGCACCATGGGTCACTAAGGGGTCTGTAAATGGAGAGCAAAGTGGAGAGTGCACCAGAGAAATTCAGAGAGTGATGCTGATGGAAATTGTACAAAAAACTGATGCAACGCCTATCTTACAGGTTATGTATATATGCCCTGTTTTGGTACAGCAAGCGCCTGTCGGCTTACACACCGCGCCCACGCAGTAGCAAGATGAAAGAGGTTGTCATGCATTACCAAACAGCGTGGATGCGTTAGCTTGGTGGGTGTGTCACTTGTATTTCATTTTTATTAGCCTTTGATACAGAAATGAATTCTGATATGTCAGCACATCATATGAGCGTTTTCATGCCTGTTGCTATTTTTAAGTGAAGCCGCTGTTGCGTCAAGAAGCTCGCTTGTAGGTGTTTCGTAGAACGGCTTTCCCTGTACTTTTAGTTTCCTGTAGTTATTTACTTGATGGTAATTTACTTGATGGTCTAACGGATTTAACATGGATACCCACTGCTTTTCGTCTTGTTAATGAGTACCTACTTAACATTTTGCCTCTAAAATGTACTTAAAATGATTGCCTTGTTTGCCTGGTATTAGCTTTATTGCCTTGGAAGTTTTTTTTAGTGATTGATTGGCTGCCTTACTGACTGAACAAGGGACTAGAGATATTTAGTAGTTTGTTTTGCTACTGCAATTACTTGGCATCGCTGATACAATAGATCTTCCAATCTAAACATAATAAGGGAAAAATTGTCTGTAAGATGCATCATAATCAAACTCGTTTTATCCAATATCTGCCCAAATGTCTTCGGGCATCGGGACATCAAACTCCACTCTGGCAGAAGTTAGTAGTCTTATGAGATTGGGACTAATCGCTTCTAGATAACAAAGATCATTGTAATTTATGTACTGAAATAGTTACTCAAAGTTTAAAACTAATCACAATATGGTTTTATTATCCAGAAGGTTGCAAAGCAAGCCTTCAGGATATTGTCAGAGGATGAGATGTGAGAGAGTGAAAAATTCAGGAAACTTTTTAAATGAATAGCCTCAGTGGAGATCAAGCTGAACAGTGTCACATAGGGCTCAGTAAACTTGAAAATATATTGAGCACAAATATTCGGCTCGTTTTTTGAGAAAGATATCCAGTAGTTTGCTAAAAAAAAAACCGCATTTCGCTGTTTTTGTGGCTCTTGGCCTTCTGTGCAACCGACCTCAGTGCCCCTGGTGGCGAATTTAAGACCTAGGCCTGAACAGAAACTCAAGAGGTTGTACAGGTTGGCTCTTCAGAGCTGTTTTAGTGCCTGGGAAGGGATTGGAGGGATTCAGAATGGTCAAGAATAATTTATATTAAGATTAATAGTGCCTGCACTGATGGTTCTTTCATTCCTCTAAACTGGAAAATTTACAGTAGGACAGTTTGCAGAAATTTCAATGAGCACTCAAAGTACTTGTAAATATTTACTTAGTATTTTGGTATCATCAAGTTCTTCGTGCCTATAAATTTCTAAACCTTTATCTCTTTTAGCTGTTATCTGTCTGTATAAGGTATGTGTATTAATTGTGTTGATAAATATGGGCCTATAAAAACATGACCATGAATAGTTTGACTCATGAGCAGTAAGCAATGATATGTGAAGCCTGTTAATCTTGTCATTTAAGGCTGGTCCTCATCTGACTACTTTATAAGGCCCTTGGCATTTTAAGGTTTTATCCCAGATTTCCAGACTTCAGTTGAAATCGTATGATACTTCTGGCTTACAAGTAAGTGAGCTGAACTTATCTCTCTGGTCTGAAAGTCCCAATGTCCCTCATGTTTGACTGATGAGTTGATAATTACAGATAGGGCTGTCTTTTTTTGAAATTTTTTGTAATTTATTGTGGCAAATATAAGTCATCCTGCTGTTGACACATAAGATGAGAACTATCTTATGAAAGAGATGTCTGACACCCACATCAGACTATTCATTTCCAACCTTGTATTTGCTAGATAAACGTCAATGTAGGTAGTTCTTTTGTGACTGACTTTAGTGCACAAGTGACCTATGCACACCTTTTTTTTGAAATTTGATAGTTGGTTTGTATGCTTTCCTCTTGTGTACGTTGAAGTTTTCATAACCATTGTTTATTTAAGAGGAGTAAATGCCTGCTTTGGGAGATGAAATATGGTATCCAATTGGTGTTTGTTTATTTCAGATTTATGTAGTTGATTCACGATAACTTATAAGAACTACGGGAAGAATAGTACTACCGGCTGCTGTAGAGTATACGTAAGGTGACCCAGCCCTACTGATATATGAGGTGTCCTTCTGGTGCGTTTGTTCACCTGTAAATCCCTGGGTAATGGAGAATATTCATCTCAAGGCACCAAACATGCCGGGAGGATAGCAAAGCCAAACACTCACCCTTAGCGACATCCTTTGCGACATCATCGCAAGCAAGTAAAACCAAGGACGAAGGACACAGAAGATGCCCTTCTGCAAATACCGACATTTTATAACTCCACTTATAGAAAAATGAGACCTGCACCCTGTTATCGGCTGACATTTCGAGCATGAGCAAGCGGCTTCCGTTCGAAGATAGGATGGTTAGGGGTAGTTTTTGGTCATTCGTAGAATCATCGCTTCATGTAATGAGTTCTTTGGTATCTGGAACATGTGCCAGAGCGAGCATTTGGTGTCTGATGTGTCAATAAACCCTTCTGGGCAACATTAAAAAAAGTCCTTCCTTCAGTACCGATGGTGTGAATGATTTTGGGCCATCTTATGATGCTTATAGACTTCTTTATTGGTGAGGTGCTCGTCCTGAATATGAATAACGTAATATTGCCATTCCAGGGCACTTTCTTTCCAGATGTCACTCTATTTAGCTGCATCAGATTGTCTTTGGAGTGTCCATTGCCTATTATATTTTGATATGATCGTTTTGGTGCATGTGCGAATGGTTGTGTTTTGTGTGCATTGATGCTGATATGATTCTGGCACAAAGTTCTAAGAAGCTGCATCACAGCAGCCTAACCATGAAGGCAGCAGAAGTTGAACGGCCTGTTATCGCCTTAATAGATAATGTCTTGAAGCATCAGAAATGTGATAGGTAAGTGATTAATGCTAAGCCCGTTGATGGCAGCATGCATAATGCAGAGAAAATCCACACTGTTATCCACCGCTTCTTGTCACCTTTGAGACATCGTTTTCTGTTGGACATGTCCTTGTTTAAATTTTGAACTTGTAGATGTCAGGGAACTGTGCTTTCTAAGAACTTCTCTCGTCCATTGCACCGGTCTGCAAGAGCTCTTGGCCTTGTTCTTCGTCTCGTCTGATTGAAGAGCCAAATTTCCTTTTAAGTTTTATGTATGGGCTGTGATAAGAAAGTATAAATTTTAGAAGAAAAAAAAAATCATCAATAAGTAAAGCGCTTGCTTGGAAGCCAAACACAATGTAATTAAGAACCAGAAACCATTTTTACTCCAAACCTAACTTGTTTTAACTATTATTATTATCGTTGATTGATCGTGGGTGGAATTGAAAAGAGCTTAAGGTTAGATTCTCTTATGCGAAAGTCATACGAGCTTTCCTGTTAATAACAACTCATGGTGATGCAACTCAGTGTACTTAGATTACTTAGTTCCCAAGTAAGGAATTAGCGTGAGAAAGAGTGATCTACCAAGCATGTTGGCCACACCTGGGGATTTTGATGTAATGGATGTAAGGGTTAATTCAATGGCGACAATGATGATGTGGTGACGGAATGGATACACATTTTTTCCGCATTACTGAATGGAACGATACCTCCATTCCTCGTGTCGTATGATGCGCTAGATGTGGATAGAAATCGAGACTTATGAGAAACTTCCACCTTGTGAGGTCAATGATCTGGTGTCCATGTCAATTAACCACTAACGTGAACAGTAGTGGACTAAAGTGGACAGTGGCTCTTGATCTCTGACATCCCTGGGGCTACATTCTCATTATATGGGTCCGAGACTTTCTTTAATGTTGACTTGGGAAGCAAATGAGCAGTTCATTAGCTTTGGGCGTCACATCACGAAGAGGAGTAGGACATAATAGCGCTACGACGGAAGAGTCAGAAGGGTACAACCGTCTCTTTCCTGCAATATTCTCATGTCTTCTTTCAGTAATGAGCTTGTTCTCAAATTATTCCATGTCCACCATTGACAGGTATGATAATCATGATTGCATTGTAGTCTCGGTGCTACTGTTCTGATGATTATTTGACCAGCTCCTAATGGCAGACTTAATAATGAGATAATAGACTTGGCCACATCCTTGTTATGCATTTACCCCATTGATGGGTTCTTTTACTTGCCTCACCATTGACACCACCAATTGAACGTCTCGTGCATCTGACATCCGGCTCGTAGAGATTACCCGGGAACTGAACCTGGGACCTTCAGCAGAGCTAGTCAACGAGTTACCTGGCTGGTTAACCACTACGCCAACCTGCTGCAAACAGAACAAGGCGTCGAGTTAACTGTAAGGATAATTAATAACAAATGTGTCATTAAATGAAACCCTGTCTTAAAACCACCTCACTACTGAATGTTCGACTCAACAGTATTGTCAGGGAGTTTTAGAGAGTTTATTTTCACCAATCTCCGCAAATACAATTTTACAACTTAGTGTTACATACTACAGGAATATCACAAAACTGACTGGCCCCCAGTAAAAGAAATTTTAATTAATCAAAAATACAGAATATATAATACAAGGCAACAAGAAAACGAGAAAATGAAAAGAGAAAAAAAAAAGATATATTTATACATATGTATAATGCTAATGATTGGAACGTGATTTTAAATAGGATTTTACAACTGATATTTGAGTATTTACCTTTCTTAATTGCTGTGGTAAATGCAGCCAAAGGTGCGGAGCTCTTCCTAAAAAAACTTTTATTATAGATCTGTCACCACTGTAATTTACCTCGCCATAAGGACTGCTTCAACACTGAGTAAGTCACCAGCAAGACTGATATAAAGCTAATTTTTGTTATTATTATATTAATATGTTTTGCTGGCCTTGTCCAAAAAGCAAGCGCCTCCAATTTAGCAGCACAAATGAGATTTGCTCAGCCACAGAATCAGGATAAATTACTGTGTGGTCGACTGTCAGATTAGCAAATGAATACCTTAAGCCCACGCAGTCATATATGGTTGCCTCGTGTGCCGGTGTCAAGAGCTAGGTCAAGAAAATATGCAGCACAAAATGTCATATTATACCATTAGGTATATAGACTTCTACTTCTTGGCATGGGTCAGAATATCAAAATGAAGCCATGCATTTTGTGCTCAGTTATGAAAAAAAAATATTCAAAAATGTTCATATTTCACGATTTTCATTTTTGACTTCGGTGTGGACTCCCGAGCATTACCATCTCGATCATCGCTACAAGAATGTAGAAGGCACATACTGTGCCTCTCCCACATTTTGTCATGTTCCTGAGAGTGGTTTAATTCAGTAGGTCCGAATTCCTGTCAATATAAAGAACTGTCTTATTGTACTGAAGACCAACATTTCTTGCATTTTTAACAGTAAATTTCTGTCTTACACCGATTGACCCCTTGGTGGCTGTAGCACAACCAATCAATTCCTAGTATTCACATTTTCAAATATCTAATTAAATAATAAATTGTATTGCTTTTAAGTTAATGTGAAATATCGTTGAGTGCACTTGAGAAGGACAAAATAAAAAAAAGCTAGACAGTGTTTTGGAGAGCTCTACAAACTTTGTTAATTAGAGAGAGATGGTATATGATTGACAGTTTTTCTGATAAAAGGCTTACTGTTGATATTTTATTACAAAAATGTTGGCATTTTATTAAAAAAAATTTGGTATTCTATTACAATATTTCAAATTATTTTACCCGATTTCATCACACTTTGTTATTGACAAAGGTATTAAAATGAGGTATGAGGGTCTAGTATGGCAGCAACGAAATAAATTAGCTGGGACCCTTTGATCTTTTCACTGGTCATATGTGGCCCTGTCATGAGCTTCTAGTCATTCTGATTTGATTATAAGGGATTGTGTCCAAGTCAGCATTAATATGATGCTGTCACGGATTGACTTCTGAACTATGAGCTTTGGGTACAGAGCAACTCACATGGGGATGTGTTCAGGAGTATGTTGTTTGTATCCTTTGCATTCATTTATAAGGATTTAGTCATCTGATTACCTACAAGTTAGTAATATAATATGCATGTGGTGTTCTAATCGATTCACCATCAGTAGGTGTTACAGCCGAATGCAAAGAAGTGTAGTCCAGTTCACTTGGCTTGGTATGTCACCATTGTGGTTTTGAATATGTAGTCCCCCATGTGGAGATGTCCTCTTGTTTAAAGCCATTGTAAGCAATTGTTTGGCTATTACTGTTTGCTAACAATGTAGTCTGCTTCCTTGTCCTTATTTATAATCCAATTGGCAAATGAAATGTACAATGTAGACTTCTAGCACTTTCGCCTCCAGATTTGGAGAAATTTCACATTTTCTCGACGCAGTTGTTCGGAGACACGTGTACTTTTAATCCCTGCTTGTTTTGCAAGACTTAAACTTGCCGCTGTAATTTCAGTGGGCATTTTCTTGGCCGGCCTTGGGGTGTCTTGCATGATGACAATATAATTGGAATCTGATTGGTAATGGTTTGCAATGATTTTAGCTTGATGTCTCCTCATGTCCATCAAGTTTTAATGAGTATGTCCGGCAGTAGCAATGGTGCTACGTCACTTCAGAAAATGTCCCTTCAAGAGGTGCTCAGGTGACCTTGTGCCTTCATTTCTGTCATTTTCTTGAAGGTCTTTGAGATTGTGGTGGGCCCTAATGGACCTACAAGCCCAAAGTGGGTAGCAAAGAACCTTGAGCCCGTTCAAAGGCGTTAGTCATTCGCACCTTAAGAATGACTTAAAGACTTAGAAAATTGCTTATTTCAATGAGGCAACTAATCCCTAATGAGCTCAGATCCCTGGAGGCCACATGCTTTATTAGGATTTATGCTTCAGCAGGGATTAAACCAGCAAACCTTTGATGTACAGATCAAGTGTTGCTTCTGTTTTTATGCTGCACGGGGATCCCATTTCGTTCAGGGTCACTGTTGATGCCTTTAAACGGTCTTGTCCGTTTAAAATCTGAACAAATTAAAAATTGTTTACGTTGTCGCTGATGTTTCTCGCTAATCGTGATATATTTTCCTGGCAAATCTTAGTGTGTCGTCATTTTTATCTTTGATTGAAAGCTATTTTTCAGTACTCATTTTGTGCTATTGTGGTTCATTCTATAGTGGGCTAATTAAGGGAATTTATATACTGATTTATCTGAGGACGTTTACCCTGAAGTTATCACGATAGTATAAATACTAAGTACTGCTGTTGAAGGGCAGCGTCAAGACAGCAGGAAAAAGTCACTATCGTCATGTCATGTCGTGTGTCAGTACTACCTGTCCATACTATCTGTCCTTTCGTGTCCTTCGTTTTGTGTCGGTCTGAGTAATGGGAGGAAGGAAGGGCAGTTCATTTCCGGCCAATCGGATTCAAGTAGTGGCGGGATAGCGTCTCCCTTGGCAACTCCCTGTACTACTGCATGACACCTGTTCTGCAGCTGACTGCACCATTTCGACCTTGTCTTTCAAGGAAGTGCGTTTAGACGCCCCTAATTTCCTTACAAGCATTCCCCTTACCCTGCCTACCTGGTATTTATACTGGGCAATTGTTAGACTGACACATGAAGTCCCAAGTGCTGCTCTGTACTGTTATCGCTTGGATGAACTAATTAATAGAAAAATAAGTAGATACAATTTTAAATGATTATAATTACATGTTGGAGTTGAGTATGAGTTGTGCAGTGTCTGGATCACAGGAATTTGGAATATAACAATTGATATTGTACGATGCTATAAATGTTTTTTTAATATAGGTTTAGAAGCCATCTAAACTATGTGTTAATATTTTTTCTTTGAAATTTATATCAATATCCTGCTACGTCAAGGTTGATATCAATGGTGCCCAGATACTTGTAATTAGACCACCAAACGGCGTGATATTTAAAGGAAAAGATATATCTGAGAAAAATTACAATAGCTCATGCAGGTAATAAGATTCACTTATTTATTTATTGATTCACATTGTGTACAAAGGTATATGAATAAAATATTAATAAATAGACAAATAAGAATTTATTAATCACTTAATTATGCTCTGTGGTGTTCTAATTAACAGGAGAAGTGAGTCAGTGACTCTTTTCAGAGATTATATTGAGCCGTGGTAAAGTGTGGTGTCATGTGGCGCCCTGTGCTTCAGCTTCAGCCAAGGTCACTCGCATTCACTGCTCAAGGACACTACACGGTGAAGTGTGCTGTTCGTCAGTTAATTAAATGTCATTGGGCTGGGTGATGACGGGTGATGCTCTGTAACTGTTTTTAATTGCTGGCTGGAAGAATTGAGATGGATATAAATCAACTCATGTCTGTCGTTTTGTTTTGACGAAGGACAATAACAATGTTTATGTGTAATGGCATTTTAAGGCTAGTTCTTAACGCTGACGAGGTTTGATTGATGACATGAGACAGTAGAATATAAAGTTACAGTGACGCCTTGTTGGAGGCCAAACTTGAAACTCTTGAAAAAGAAAAGCTGAAAAAGATGACGAATCCAAGCCACAAACTTTATAAACAATTACAACACATAGAAACAGTAGAAATCTTGAGTAAATTCAAGAACTATGCAATGCCTAAACTCTTGTTATATTACTTTTTATAACATATTTTACATTAAGCCTTAACTTTAGAATATAGAATAAAATAATATAGAATAGAATAATCTTTATTTAAAGTCGACATAAGACAACAATAAAATTAGCCCAAAGAGCTATTGATCGACTGCATATGTGCACAAATATAAAGTGCAGATAAAAAATAACAATAAAAAACCAATTGAATTATAATAAAACCATGATAGAAATGTCTGAAAACTTATCACAAAATATAAACATTGCAGCAACATTGTGGACCTTCCCATTTCGATAGCAAATTCCATTTATCAAATTTTAAAATTATATATTTTTATATATATTCAACATCAGCTGTGCTGTTATAATAAAACCCATATTTTCTTACGTAGTATGAGTCCACACCATCTTGCACTTTTACCATACGTATAATCTGCCACCCTCTTTACCTAGACACTAGCCACCGATTGCATGTCACCACTAATTCAATGTCTCATGCAAGCGACATCCTGCTGAGATGTAGCTCATGGAGAGCTCTCGAACCAGAATTCGAGCCTGGGACAGTCAAATGAGCTAGCAAATGCCTTAACCACTACACCGCCCAGCTGCCTTATAGTAGAGCAGCTGTGGGCCTTTTTTGGAGAAGAAGTGATCACTGGAGTAGAACAAGAAGTCTCACCTGTCTGAAACTGGACATAAACATTTTGTAAACTTTGTGCGAACTCAATGGCAGATGTTTCCATAGCAACCATTTTGTAAAAATCGACCAGTTATATTTTAATGCTTATGGGACTATGGTATGACCATGACTATGTTGAGAAACAATTTAACCATACAGCATGACAGTACTACCATTTGGTGTCCTGATGGCCAAATTATTTTTGATCTGCCATTGCATTGGTTGCCATGTGTACAACAAAATCCTAACAAAATTAAATTATTTTCATATAAACATTGATTCTGTTATTCATAGCAAAGTATAATTAAACTGCTAACATTATTGTGTCACATTGCCGGAAAGCCAATATTCTAAACTTTCAGATGATACCTCATACATGCATTCACATCTCATAGTTTTCAAGGAAAGGGTTACCAAGGCAACCTGTGTCACAAGCACTGGCAATGTCACAATGTCAAAAGCACAGTTGGATGATTCTTAGTCTAAGTTTAGTGGCCTGTAACAAATATTGATAAGCCATATCACATGTTCCTTTTGCAAATTCTTTGGTGCACCATTTATTTTTAAATAACAAACCAGTTGGTTACCATGGAAACCATCAAAATGACTCAGATTTCCTGGAATCATGTAAGTTTTTAACATGTAGGTGGAAACCATAATAAGTATGCTCCCTTTAGGAAGAAAAATTTAATGAAGTGCTAATAGAGTGAAAAATATTTCATTTATTATTTGAATTTGGTTGTCAAGACTTCATGTTTGTTACATAGCAACAGCATGCAGGAAAATAGCAGAAATGGACATGGCTACTTTAAATATCAGGCCCCACATTTTAGCCCTTCAGAATGAAACAAAGGGCATGAGAATCAAAGAAACAGTAATTTTTCATGTTTAGTTTTTAGCATCTTGCCTTATTTGCATATTTATAAATAAGGAATTTATGCGAGTCAAAAGCGACCATTTAAGGTAAGCATAATCTTGGTCCTGAAATGGTACAAAGCTCGCTTTGTTGGGGGGACATTATCACATAGATATTAGGCCGCAGGAGCGGCCCCGTAGGGGCCGCCTGTAGGGTTTTTATGACTAGAGATTGGCCAAAAACAAAATCTACTGACGTACTATTCTCAAATGACCGGATCGGAACTATGTTGTCCTAATTAAACTAGAAATCAATGCACGGTCATAATGCGGTCATGATGCGCGACGAAGAAAATAGGCCAAAACGTCACAACAAACTTGTATTGATGACGTCACAGAGAATGCCTTTGCGCTGGGCAAGGGGAACATGTCACGGCAAAATCCCCGCTCAAGTGGAACGATCGCGATTTTGGTTGCCTAGATTGTTACGTAGATCTAATTGCTAGATAACAGCTATCCTGTCAATTAAGTGCAACTATGAAAATGACATCAAAATTATATTTTTAGTCATGTAAATCACACCTCCTGCGGCCTCTCATGCACATTGCATTATCATATTAGGGTTTATATCTATTTTAGTACTTAATATACTAGCTGGTTGCTATGACAACCAAAAGTTATTATATTTGAATGCCTTGATATGCTGATTTTTACGTCCCCCAACATGTTCAATTACCTGAAAACTGGCTTTGAAGAATATCTAAGGCCAGCCTGGTGTGATAAACTTCAGATCTCATCTCTTAATAAGCTAAAAATAGATTATATAGCTTTTGTAGTGATGTCACACTGGTCATTAGTGACGTCATAATATTTGATAATTGGTTGATCAAGCTTCAGAAATCAAATTCATGAAGATCAAAGGCCTTGCTTTGTTGTGGAAACCAGTAGCAGAAAATAGATGAATTGGAGTAAAAATGAGTGTCACAACAACTGGACCACACAGGCTAAGAAAGCTAAACTGTCTCTAAAAACTGAAAGTAATTTCAAAGAAAATGAAAGAAGTAATGATGAACTTGGGGCAGGTGATGCCAAAATTAGGCAGGAAAGGAAGGTATTCGATTGGACTGAAATTTTTTTCATATGTGGCAAACAATGCTACACACAGCAGAGAAAATCTTGGTCACTCGTTCAGACTAATGACATTTACTCCCAGGTGCTGGAAGCAGCCAAGGAACGGCAAGATGAGGTACTGGTAAATCGTCTCAATAGAATTTTAAGTGGGGACTTAATTGCTGTAAAGACAAGGTATCACAGAACGAAGAATTGTTTGGGCCATTACATCAGTGGGCTTAATTTATCACACTGCAACAAAACCCAACAATGAGGATAATGGCAGAACTAAAGCCATAGAAATCCTGGTCAGTGAATACCAATCTTCAATATTGAAAGAGAAACATGTTTTTCCCCTCAGAACATTGCAAGCAAGGTTTGAAGAAATAGTTGGTGAGTCCATCTTAAGTGCATATTTCAAGAAGCTGCTTACAGGGCAATGGAGCTGCATATCAATTGCTCATGACCATGGTTGTCCAGACCTAATGTATGATGCAAGTCTTACTACAAATGATGCAGTGTGGAAGATCTACCTGCTAAGTGTCACGTCTCATGTACGTGAACCGGGATATACCATTAAACCAGACAATCAGTCTGAGGAGAGCACCCTTCACAAAGCTGCGGAGGTTCTGCGACATAAAGTTTTGCATAAGACCAAGAAATTAGATGACGAATATTATTCAGACAGGGAAATTGCCACTGATGTGTTGTTGCAAGAAGTTCTTAGTCCATTGTTGCATTAATACCGAAATGAAAGGTCGCACCCTCTTTCCAACTTTCCTTGTATGGGATGATTTTCTGCAAAACATTCTGCTTCCACTGAAATCATTTCTGTCAGCAACAAAGACCGGCAATTGAGATGTTTATCAAGGAGCAAAGGCAAAGCTATTACCATTGCTATTCGCAGCCAACCGAACAACATACGAAAGATATATCCCAGTGATGTTGCTACTGATGAATAGACTTCCTAATGATGTTAAAAGAGCATTTGAAGAAGGCCTTTTCGTTGCTTAGTTAGCCAGAGGAAGATTCAATGCAGTGTGGGCTGATTATGCGCTCGAAGTAACCCAGAATAAAAGCTTGAAAGGCAAAGGTGGAATAATTGGTCTAACTCTGAAAGGTTCCACACTTGCTCGATACTTTCTGGCAAGGCCAATCACAGCCAGGTATGCCAAGGCATTTAAGGCAAGCATCGATGAGAGGTTAAGTTCAGAGGATGATTTAAGACCATCTTGCTTCAATTTTGATTTTGTCAAATGTGTGTCAAATGTGACTATTTGCTTCATTTGCAAGAAGGTACCTTTACCAATTGGTTTCTATGGAAACCATATTGCAAGTTGGGCTTCTTATTGGAATTTTACACATTTCTTAACAACAGCCTGAAATATAGGAGCCACAGGAGTGCCAAACGCTGGTGCACTCTTTTGCGATTTTTGCGATCATAACTATATTAAGTTGTAACTAAGAGCAATTCCTTATTTAGAAATGGATAAATAAGGCAATACACAAAATACTGAGAGCACAGGGTAAGTTTTTTTCCCTTATAATGTGATCCTGTGATCTCAGAATGATTCGAGTCGGTGGATGAGATACTAAAATTCCAAATTTATATCAGGCAGTTATACAAAGTTATCCTGCATGCCGTTGCTATGTAAATCAACAAACATGAAGTCTTGACAACCAAATTCAAATAATAGATGAAATATTTTTCACTCTATTAGCACTTTTTAAAATTGTACTTCCTAAAAACGTAGCCAGGTTAATGCGCTTACGTCAGTTGTTTAAACTACCCTGTAGAACTATGAAGAGCCATGGTAAATGGTAATTATATCCAATTATTTATTAGTAACACTGAAAAAAAAAAAAAATATATATATATATATATATATAGTAGGTGAATATAATTCAGCCATGTGGGCCTAAGATCTAGTATGAACTGACAATTGTGGATAGGGAGAATCTGTTATACTTGGTCAATTCCCTAGGCAAGGGATGACTTGTTAAATCCGCCAATTAAGGACTGGCGTTGACCTTAAGGATTGCCCTTAATCGATTGTGGCTCGAGTGACAGTTAAGGTGACCGGGGTCAGGGTTATTGTCAACTCCACTGAGGTCTTAAGAAGCCCTTACTTCATTTTATTCTAATCTTGTACTGCGTACTTACAAAAAAGACTGGTGTTATCCAAACTCAAATGGAGCTATTTGCTAGTCATCGAGTCTTGACATTGCAGAGGCCTCTAGAGGTGCTTGGGTACATTTCAAATCCGTCCTCCTTGTTTGTACATCCAATGTAGTTTTTGCATGTTAAACTACAACTTTTACATCAGTTACGTTGTTATATTTACTAGCCTGCGAATCAATGTTTTGCGTGTGCAAAGTGCGCACACGAATCAATTTGTTTGCCCAGCAGCGCGATATTTGTGCAACCACCATCACGATATATATGATCTTTTCGGGCCTACTACATATGCCACTGGTCTCGATAGCGAGGTGGTCGAGTCATAAATTGGGTTTTCTTAATAGCGAGGTGGTTTTAAAAGCAAGGTGGATTTTATAGTTGGGACTCCAATGTTTTATGAATGTTATTTTGCATTAGATGCGGCAGCGATATTAGTTAATTAAAATGTCATCTTACCGGTTTCAATTTGCCTGTTGCAGTTCACTACGTTGACTTTGTGTAGGATGTCTAAATTTTTAAGTTAATAAGTCATTTCTTCAGTGCAATATGCATGGTGTGAACTAGCCCGAGAAATCTGATGTTCGCTTAGCTGTTATTTATTATCTGATATTTTGTGAGTGCTAGCGAATTTATTTATAACTGTGGTTTTGTTTTGTTTTTATAACTTGAATTAATTGACATAAAGTGGGAATTTATGAAGATAATTTTAGAATTTATTTGGCAGATTTAGGCAGGGCAGTGATGGGGGGGGGGGGGGGCTGGCCATTTCCCGACCCAGTGTCTTGCGTGCTGGTGTGCTGTGAACCATGAAAGATGATCTAGTAAGGCATTCTCAACATATGTCACTTTGGAAGTATGGGGTAATGCTAGTAATACAGACTGGGGGGGGGGGGGATATATATTAAAATATTGAGATTTATGACATAATTAGAACAAAGATGATAGCTTTTGGCTTCTCTCTTGAAAAATAAGTCAATTTATCAAATATATATTTATATATATATATATGTGTGTGTGTTTATATTTTTTCTTGTATACAAATTCAAAAGAAAACGCCTACCTTCAATTTTTTATGAAATGTTTAACTATATAATGAAACATACTTAGTAAAAACTAATAACAAATCAAAACATGAAATTTTGCACTAAATTTTGTATTCTGTTTTTGAACAAAGTTGAAACACCAGTCAATTAGGACCCTATATATTAATTTAATAATTTGTAACACCAAAGGCTATTTCAATCAATCAAAGAGTTTATCTAAAGAATACAGTTGCTTATTGAATTTAATAAAATGAATAATTTAAAACAACAAAAATTACTGTTACATGGTGAAAATTATTAGTAGAGATAATTTCTGATCAAACAGCAAATGGGTGGCACACAAAGCTGGGCAATGATGAAGGACCAAGCTGCTGGCCAGTTGCATTTGCCCAGGGAGGTCATTAAAGAGACCGGCTGAATCAAGCATTTTACATTGGGAAATTTTAATTTTATTTTTAGTACAATTTATGAATTTATTAAAATTGGAATTTCACTGGGATTTTAAGGCTATGACTGGCCATTTATGAAGTAAGGTTTGCATGGACAATCTTTTAATATTTGTTGTATTATAGTAGGATTCAAAATACATGTTAATCTGTTTTGGTTTTTTTTGGTCCTTTTTTTTTCAAATGTTTAGATGACTGTCAAAAGTCCATTGAACCCAAACAAGAATGAGCTGTCAATCCTCTACATGTTTTACATGCTTTAATAGGTCTAGGCAAGGTTTGCACTATTAGACGCTTGGTAAACAATTACACTTGATAGGCTATGAGTTAACAGTTGTTACAATTAGTTGGTGTTTTGACTGGGCCGCTCATATTGCTCAATCATTTTAAGGCTGTTACGTCAGCCCAGGTCACTGCAGGGGGCGGAGTCTAAGTTTGATTGACATCACTAGCTATTCATGAATCAAGTGGGTTGTTGAACTCAGTGCATTTGAGGTAAAGATCGCAAATTATGTCAGGGAATAATTATTCTTATATGACAACATATTTCACATGTGATTACTCAGAAATAGATACAGTACAACATTTTGGAATAGCTTATTATTGCAAATTACTCCTGTTAGTTCATTTGTGCTTTGTTTTATGAGCAGAGGCCTTTCAAATGGGGATCTGTCTAATGAGCCATCCAAAGGACATCTAGAGAAAAGCAACTTACATGCTTGACATTGCTTGTTGAACTAGTTTTCAACATTTCATGTATTTATTTATACTTTCAAGTAAATCATAGATATTTTTAGATTGTATTGTTATCTGACAGCAGTTTCTCTCAATACTGACCATTTATTATGAAAATCTCTTCATGATTTGGTCCTGGCAGATTTAAATTCCTCCTAGAAAAAGGTTCATCATTCACATTTCTTTCACTTTTCCACTGCTTAGTGATTAAATGCACACAAAAAAGAAAATACAATAATTTAAGAAATACTGAGCAATTGCAAAGTTTACATGCATGATTGCATCTACCTGTTAAACTTTTACATAGGGCCTCCAAGGGATATGCAGTGGTTAGGGGGCCCGGGCTGACAAGCACCAGGGCTGTCCCAACCCCCCCCCCCCCCCCCACCCCCTTTGTCGTAAGCCAGTGTTAAGTTATAATGCTAACATAACATATAGGGCCATAATATACAATGAATTTAATTCAATTCCTTGACATTTTAAAGCAAATCTGTTTTTTATTTTTATGTCTGAACCCCACATTCAAACTGATATATAATGTTATATTTAATATAATTTCATTAATATGCAATAAATTCACAATTTAAGTTAACTATGTAATTTTACTTTAAATTGAACTTTAGTACAAATGCTAAATAAGCCACAAAATGCACACATGCCTGTTTCTGATTGCTATACCAATCTTTCTCTTTGAAGTGTACTTTTTTTTGTCTGATCTGTCATAATTGGATTATTATATATTTCATTATCTTAAGGCGATTATGTTCATTTAAAAGACCAAGACTTTTCTAAACTACTAACTGAGGGCACAGGAAAAAATATTAGGGAAAACAGGGTTGACAAGTTTACGGCAGTTTGGTCTTTACCGGGTGGTAATTACATGACTTGAAGTTCTGTTTTACATTAATTAATGATCTACTTCCTCGTTATTTGCAATCTTTTTCCTTTCTTTGGGAGAATGTCTCTCATAATTATACAACAAGACAATGCCACAATCTTCGTACACCCATTGTCAAACATGATTTTGCAAAAAAAGGCATTGCAAATAGCCTACCTGACATAAGCATTGAATTAAAATTTCAAAAAAGATGAAATAACAACCCCTAGTTTAGATGATTTCTAAAATACATTAGAATACATTTGATTGATTCTTACGATGAAGTTTGCCTTATGAAAAATTGCTACATCTGTGATCAAAATTGCTACACTGAAAAGTCCTTGCCAATGTCAAAAAATTATCATGATATCTATCTATTGCAAAAATGTATGTGCATATCATTCCATCAATCTAAATTTAAGCTATTTCCAAAATAATATTTTGAAAATATAAGGTGGCACCTCAGAAGCATTAATATATCCAAATAAAGGTTTTATTTTTATTGAGTAAAAACTCCATTGTAAAATCGTTGACAAAAATAAATTGTCAATTTATGTCACTTTTTTTCTTTGCCTACTGTAAATATTTTCTTATTTTGGTTTAACATTTTTTCCAGCAAACTGAGCCACTGTCACGGCTCATTGCACACTGCCCCCCCCCCCCCCTAAATTAGCCTATTAAAAGAAAAAACATCTTCATAAATTCTGTAAATTAATCAGTGGACGACAATTATTGCCATTCACTCTATGTCATCAAATAAATTAAAATTATTTTGCATAGGCCTTCTACTATTAGAATTAAACTATCGTTGCTAAATTAAGTGATCGTTTGGTTTGTCGCACCTGCAAGCCACGTCACCTCTCGCCTATACGTTAATCTCGCTTCAGTCAAAACAATCTGAGCAGACGATGAGTGTGGAAAATCTCCAATAACTTCGTCAATATCCACCCCTTGACTATAAAACTGGCTACAGGTCAGTTTTTCATCACGCGACACACATTTTGATAGGTAGGTAGGCAGGGGATGCCCCCAAAACCTGCGCGACACGGAATTTGAGGTGGGCGAACTCAGCCTATGTAAGTTTCTCTGACTGATCACCGCCAATGGCGGCTCACTATAAACGTCACAATATGAATAAGAGCTGACAGCGGCGTGTGGTCCGTCAGAGTTTCTCGGGCTAGGTGTGAACCTAAACAAGTGTTCTACAATGTCATCATTTGTTGGTCGGTCTCTCTCTCTATCTCTCTCTCTCCACCCACTGTAGTCTTTTTTTAGGCTAATTGCACTGGGTAATTGGTTGGCAATTAGGCAGATGTTTTCAGAGAGAGTTTTTAGCCGTCATCAGGATGATTATATACCTTCATTGGTGCTGCACGGAGCGCCTGGTTATTATTGTCTGACGTGGAGAAGTGGTCAAATGCAATGTTGTCTGCGCATTAGGTTAGCAGTGTTTGTTATGCAACAAATTGTCATGCTTGGCTGAATATGCAGCCAACCTTCCCAATAAGGCAATGGAATCACTAGTTAAACAATGTTATAAGTGTGTCTCGGGTCAGTTTCCTCCAGAATTTGGTTTCCTGTCAGCAACAGTGTGGCAATTAGTGACGTGAAAGATATACTGAGCTTACACCACTTGGGTAGCACCAGCTTGTGGTACAGTGAAGTACAGTATCAATCAAGCAAGTTGTCTCCGTCAATAGGCTTGCTAACATTAGTAACTAGAGCAAGAGGAGGATCCAAAACATTCTGACCCATGCAAGACATATCGATCGTTTTTCTTGTTTGTTATTTTTTCAATCAAGATGTTTTGGATCCGCCTCTGTCTCTCGTTATAATACTGTATATGTTAGTGGTAGTCACTGTCACTGGTAGCACCTCGCAAACAGGACTTGGATGTTGAACAGCAGCACTGGAAGCAGGGATTGTGCGGTGAGAGGGCAGCACAAGCGGGCATGTGCGGTGTCCAAGGAGGGGAGAGTGTAATGTTCAGTGTTATAATTAGCAGGGTGTTACCCTCGCACCAACGAGTGACTCTCTCACTTTCTGATTAAAGGAAGGGGGTAAATTGAGAACAGACAAGGGGCTGCTCTGCCCTGCTGGCCAAATGTTGTAATAATTAATTCATTATCATTTTGTGTCCTGTCCACATATTTGTGTCCTCTGCATCATCTGCTCACTCAAGTGTTGTTTCCTCAACTTTGTATTATGTATTACAGTTTTTTAGCTGAGTTAATGACTTGTTCTTCAAACAGATTCTACAAATTCCTTCATAATCAGTCTCTGATGCATTGTCATATTTACTCTGGCCTGCCCTCAGGTCAGCATCAGTTTGGCTTCAGCCACAGCAGCAGCAACATATAAGCATTTAGCATATCATAATCTTTTTCCCACCCTCCTCACCCTGTTTTTATTTTTGTTCTTTTTTAACAGAGGGTCTAGTTTAGGTTTAGGTTAGTCCAGAGACTGAGCTTAATTCTTATAGATGTTAACTTGTTAACTAGATAATTCATTTGTGTTTGTATGTACGTTTGTCTCACTGCTATTGTTAACTGTATAACTGTATAATATACTTTTGGTCAGCTAAGCATTAAAGTCTCTGTCCCACTATTATTTGTTGTGTTCATCTATTTATTTGGTGTGATGATCAATGCTGTCGGACACCCTCCTCTCAGAAACACAAGTAATGATATATTCAGGTCTCCTGTTGCTGTGTACTCTATTGGCTGTGTATTAGTGTGTAGTCATCATTTTGGGAATCCACATTTGCATCAGCTGCTTCACTATCTGTGTTTCTGCTGGTGCACATGTCCCCAGGCTGTACCAAGAAAAATGTCTGGCAGGGCCTCTTGATACTCCACACAGATGATACAAGTTCCCGAAGCTTATGAAGTCTTTCTTGCAGTTGGGACATGAATCGTTGTGTTGGTTGCAAGATGATGTTTCGAAAATGTGTTTTGATGCATTTTTGAAGTCGAGTGTATACGGTGGAACGACAGGATTTGACTACTTCGTTATTAAGACCTCTAACTATTTTAATATGATTACCACTATTTTCTGTAGTAATATGTACTAATGACTTTTTTTGTGAGGTGGCCTCCACAACGGCCTAATAATGGCAAGACGCTGCTAATTTAATGTTGCACATGAATTTTGTTTTGAATTGTGAGAACTGCGGGCTTGCAAATAAATGCAAATTACTTACTTACTTGCTTACTTACTTACTTACTTACCAACTTACTTGCCTGCTTGCTTGCTTACCTACCTACCTACTTACTTACTTGCTTGCTTACCTACTTACCTAATTGCTTACTTACTTGCTTACTTACCTACCTACCTACTTACTTACTTACTTACCTACCTACCTACTTACTTACTTACACTTACTTACTTACCTACCTACTTACTTGCTTGCTTACCTACTTACTTACCTACCTACTTACTTGCTTACTTACCTACTTACCTACCTACTTGCTTACTTACCTACTTACTTACTTGCTTACTTATGTCTAAGACCACTGCATAAGCGGTGCAGCAAGAGTTTTCTTAGTTGTGATGTCCGACTGTACCTATAATTGTTGTTGACCAATACCCAAAGCGAACACCCAAAGAAGCTGAAAATGGCACTCATTCGGAGTCCTTATAAATGTAGTCTCACGGAAAGTTTATTGGGGTCAACACGGTTCAGATAATTAAGCCACTATTAGATTTAACAGTATTGTATAAGTAACTGATATGTAGAAATTGTATTCAAATTCCACTCTTCCTGGTTAAAATAACAATTGAACAAACTAGTGATCATTAGACCTAATGGAGTGCTCGAGATATAACTACTTTCAGATGATTATGTTACTATCCCAAGAATAGTTATAAGACCATGGGTAGACTTAGCCCACTCCATTGGCTATTATTTTAACCCACCATCCATTGACTTCATTGCCAGTTGTTTTGCTGTCCTTCCCCTTGAGATAATGGTCTTTGGTGAAGGACAGCCGAGGACAGCCGGACCAGTGGTCACCTGTCTGCCTGTTAATCAGATGGAACTTGTCTCTAACCCAGTTTGTCTCAAGGACTAATCAGTTAGGGATACACTGATAACTTGGATGAACTATCATCCAAGCTGACACGATCTGCATCAGGCATCATTTTGCATCAGCCATCTATTTAATACTTCATTCTTGTATCTGATTAGAATGGGACACTGGGTGGGACAAACAAGTCCAGGCGACTATGGTGGGCCATATTGGTGGTATATTGATGCCATATTGGTAGCACCTGCTGTACATTGTGTCACTGTGGTTTCCGTTATAGCCGAATGCAATGAAGTGTAATCCAGTTCACTTAGCAATGGCGCTTGCAACGTCGCCATTGGTTTGAATTCCTGCAATTTCCTGGTCACCCCTGTGTTGATGCTCTTTATCATAGGCAGACGTAATGATAAGCTGATAAAACATGGCCTCCACGTCATGATGTTACATAAAAGGAACCTCATGACCACGACATCTTTCTTTGTAGATGTAGCTCATGCTTTGTGCCCGGACTGAGTGTCGAACTTGGACTTTCAGAATCAGAGAAGTTGAACAGTTAGCCTGAAGCCATAACCATTAGGCCAGTCACCTGCCTATTTGTGTTGTTTATCTGATTTTAGCCTCATTGAATTTCGTATGAGAAAATAACCAGTATATATGAATGGTGTTTTGACGTTCTAAATATAGATTCTTTTGATACCTCTTCGATGTGATGTAGATGGATTGGTTCATTGACATGTGTTGAATATACATAGGCTATATGACAGGTGTAAGGCCGACCCTTTTCATTTATATCAGTTTTGGAGTCAGTGAACTCCGTTGCACTTCCCGTGTTGTGTTTCCTGGGGATGTGTACATCACCATGGAGACGCTGGCTTCCGGTGGCCGTTGAGGTGCTACTGTACACTGAATATAGGTGGCGTGTGTGTCTGCTATGTGAAGACATTTGCATGTTATTTGGTATGCCACTGGGGTTACTGCAAATGAACGCTAAGGGCCATCAAATAAGACTAGCATGCGATTTTCCTGATGATTTAATTTCAGCAAATGATTTGCATTTCTAATCATAATATTTGAATCAATATCATCCAGCCATGTGTCGTTCAAGTGATAAGATCTCTAAATCAGACCAGTGAAAATAGACAACCGTAGTGTACTAGCAATTGCTCTTTAAAGTTGCACTGTCAAATTTGCAATTTTCTAAAATGCTATCAAACAGTTGAAAATTACCTTTATTAATCAAGCAAGGCACACTAAATTTGTGTGAATTTATTTAGTAAGACATTAATTACTTAAAAATAAATTATACATTGAGATAAAATCCAGACCAAAACATTGGAAACACAATGGAAATGACATCATCAACATTGTTCAGTATTGTCACGTCATCACTGGGTTTGTTTACTTATTGAGTTTTTGATGGCATGAAAAACTAATATTTTTATTTATTGGAAATTAATATAATAAGGGTGAAAAATATCATGTGACAAGAAGGCAGTATTGATTTATATCATAGTTCTAGACAGTGGCATGTAGGACCATCTCGGACTATGGTGAGGCTGTGGAGTGCAATGTGAAATTCAGTTTTTAGAAATGCATCTCGGGTGAGGTGAATTCGAAGGCAGTATGGATTTCCAAATGCAAATAAATTTCCATATTGCACGAAAATGTATGAGCATGCTGCATTTGCATTATTGAATGGTCACTGTTTACTTTCATATTGAACGATCTCGGTGCAATATGAGGTTTCACAATGCAGTCATGTTTAAAATGCAGTTTGAGTAGTCCAGCAGTCATGCAAAATAAAAACATTTTTAAACCAATTTTTGTAGCAAAAAAAGTTGCGTTGGAAATTTTCCTTATCCAACTTTTTCTTCTTCTTTTCTTCGGTCATGAGGTTCACAAAAAGGTCAATTTGTAAGCAATATTCTATTTGCCTGGCATAAACTTACTTCTGAAAACAACTGGGTATCCTTTTACTTCCGAGTCCGTGTCTTCAATGGAAACTGATATCGCAGTGTCCTGCTGATAAATCATATACAATGTGTGACAGGTAGAAATTTAAGTGTATATATCCACATATATTTGTTTTGTAAAAGATTAGGACTGAAGCGGAAATGTGCTCAAAAAGCATTCATCGGAAGTAAAAAATATTCCTAGATGTAATAGTTATATCCATCTTAGTCTGGAGTTAGCTAAGATTTTTGTTGGTTGTATCCTGACGTCACTAGACATATATTTACTAATTTATTTGATGGTTCGATTTGTTAAACTGCTCTTATTACGCAAGTAAGGAAATGTTTGCACTCACAAGGGAGTGAACTGACATTTTCGTTGGTTATAGGAGGGAAGGAAGAAAGATCTTTATTTTAGTGACATGTGGTAAATTACATACATTTGTACGGTAAACAAACAATAAACAAAAGCACAACCAGCCTATATGTCACCTATTCTTAAAGAGCTAACATTATTATGCATACAATTGATTTTTTCTCATCTGGATTGCTTTCACCAAGAACTGTCCAAGAAACTTCTGAAAGTGATTATATCACTCTCAGAACAACAGGAATAAAATCAACTAGTCAGTATATGACCCAGCAAGATTTGGGTTGAATCAAGGTATTAACAGACCCTATAAAACTGTATTTTGTCGAATTGACAATGATCGGTCGGTTAACCAATCATACTTCGGTTGATTTAACTAGAACCCTTGGTTGGTCGCATATTTACTGTAAAATTAGTTAAAACAACCAATATAGTTGTTTTTAAATTCGAGATATAAATCTGCACATTTGTGTGATAATCTGTCTCACGACTTTGCTTGCCTGACTACTGACATTGTGGTTTATGTGTATCTCGATTGAAATATAACCAAACATAAATAAAAGAGATTTCTCTTGCCCATAACTGTCAACGGTTATTGAGCCTATGCAATTGTTATTCTGCCATCAGAAGTGAGATTTGTATTGTCTTTTCACTGCGCAGCCCTGAATTCAGCTGGATATGACTCTTTCATCTCTTCTTATTACTCCTTTTGAGACATGGTAGATCATAACTAACTGATTCCATAAATATTAATTTCTCAGGGTTAAAGCGGAAATCAATTGAATGATAAGATGTCAAGTATACATTAAAATGCACTAAAAATACTGCTGCTAGGATGCACCTTGCTTCAGCCAATCACCATCAAGGGCGGGAACTTTTTCTTCCAACAGAATTGCAGTATTCTATAGTAGCCACCTATATATTACCCACTACGCAACACCTGATACGAAGTGCTTTTGTTGGTGAGATTCTATAAAGCAGTCCATGTGTAGAGTAAATTAGACATGTGCAAAACAGGGTTGTCTTAATTATGAGACATTGAGACAATCTTACGGTGGGTTCAAATATAAAGCATTTGACATTGAGAAATTTGTCCAACCTGTATGACCTACTACCGGATACAGATGTAATGATGAAATGAAAAATAAAAAAGTTCAGAGTCCACACCATGCTTACATTTACCTTATGGTGGGTTATACAACTGGGTCAGCTTACTGATATTAGCATTGGATATTAGATATTTTCTATCAGTGACTATTTCTCCTTTACAAACAAACATCATGTACCAATGCTTGTGCATCATGCTGTAGGTTGCGGTCAGCTTGCCAGGGCAGTTCCTGATTCTCCAATGTGGTCTCATGTCAATAACACCAGTCCCTGAAGGTCAAGACTGTGCAAGCCACGTACATGTTGTACCTGTGTGTTGTGGATTTCCTCTTTGTGCGAAAATGAATCCTGTATATTCAGATAGTCACATCTTATAAATAAAGATTTTGATTGAATACCAACGACTATAAAAAATACAAATAAATTCCACATATATTTGCTCTGAGTGATTTAGAAATTTACCCTAAATTTGTGTTGATAAATGATGTATATGCAGCAGCTTTATGTGGATTTGCAGTGATCTATTATGTCTGCTAATCGTGAGGAAGCAGGTTCGAACACCCACCATGGCATGCAGGAGTTGGGGGCAGATCCTTCTGAAACCACTGCCCTACCCTACTGTTGTGGTAATTGGCAATATATGTATTATTTTATTTCGTACACACCAGGTACAGAGTCCATAATTGAAATTTTAATATATAATACATGTAAATAAGAATTTAATTATAATATAATAGTACATTTAATAAGTACAAAGATATGTTAAAATAAAATCTATATTGCCTATATCATCATCTTTACTATCGATCATCATATCTAAAAAGTCTATGATTGCTGCAGCTCTCTTCTGATGCTCAGATTGTACTGAGAGATCATTTTTCAGTCTTGCTTCATCGTAAATGATCTTTTCACTGGTGATATTCCATATTTGTGATACTCTGTTTTGTTGGACAGTGCCTGTTTTTGATCTATTCATAGTGATCCACTTTGTCTTTCTATTGCTGCTTGCAATAGGTACTGGTGTGAGCTCTCTAAGTCTGGGAGTTGAGAAAGACTCTGGATTGGCCTGTCTGGGGTACCGATATATATATATATATATATATATATATATATATATATATATATATATATATATATATATATATATATATATATATATATATATATATATATATATTTATAGATGATGAACATTATTTGACTATGTGGGTGTTAATGTTGGTGCGTGTGCCAACCATTGTATTCTGTTTGGCCATTTAACCTTGAGAGGCTCTATGAATGGAATCGAGCTTTGCAAAACACAGGCAGGCTCCTTTGTGGTCCAGTGCCGAATCCCTGCTTTTAGACACTCTACTTTTATATACTATAATATACTATATCATATGGCAAGAGAAGGTCTCCTCTCATGAATAATGTGCCAATTGTAATGTGCAACTCTAAGCATTATCATCTCATCATTATGATTGCCTCTGGTTGCTTGCACTAAAGCTGCATGCACCTCAGATTACCAAAAACATACACATTTAGGGTCGCGTCTTCGGCACTAGATTATGTTTGAAGGTTTTCAATTAGGCATATAGTTCTAAAAAAAGTCTGAAGATACCCATGTAATGTGCTTTTGAGCAAATTGAAATTTTTGATCATAGGTCAGAAGTGGCTGGGTATGTTGTGAGCTTGCAGGGACCCTCTGGTTTACCAAGTATAGACAGGATAACTTTGCTGAATTTTCTTCCGCAGACTGTTACTAAATCATTGTTACATTAGCCAGCATTTTCATGTTAAGTTAATCTCCTAATTACTAGTAATAGGTATTTATATATATTAATGACTTGGTCAGTTCAGCTACTCGCTGGTCATTTACTGGTCAGTGACCGGCTGGTGTGGTCCTCACTGACCACTGTGGTGACCGGTGAAAATGCATTTCATTATTCTGGAGGAAGTGACAAGTCACCACGCACAAATGACATGGCCTTGGCGTCAGGTGTTGCTAGTTCATCATTTGCAGTGGTCATTCACACTTGACACCGGTCACTGGTGTAAAATATTCATGGGCAACAGCACCTCATTGAGGTACGCCGCGCGTCTGTCGGCCAAAAAAATATGACTGGGTGAGATGTTGATGCAGGGGAACACCACTAGGTGGCAGGTGAGCTGCCAGAGAACTGGGGATGCCCCAATATTCATGTTTTTTGTTTTGCTTTGGAGTATTTCTTATGCAGTATTACTTATTTGAAACATGAATGTATCAGTACCTAAATACCATAATTTACTTATACTGTCTTATGTTGGTATAATATCAGCGGTTAAATGTGATGCTATAGAATATAAAATGACAGTCATCATCATCATCTTCATCACCATTTGTAGTTATATTGATTCAAAATGCCTTGAAGCTATTTTAACATCATAGTGCCGAGTGGTAATTTTGCTGTAAGATTTGGCCTTTACTTAAAGGGGAACCAAGCATTTGAATCATACTGCTACCTTCTAATTTAAATTGTACTGCTAATTTCAAAAATTTGAATCATTCTGCTACTTTCTCATTCTTCTTTGTTGGTTCAATTAGGAGTTTTCAATGGAATACTAGTGGAACTTAGGTTGATTGATTCATTTGGAGTGTTTAGCATTGTTGTGCTACACTGTGTGGTATTATATTTACTTGATCTCACGTTGCTATACTTGAAATGTCTTGCTGGTGATAATAGTAGATCTAAAATGAAAAGAAAGCTGGATACATAAGAACAAATATTCGTGGCATGTGTCATACTCAAACCGCCACTCCCATCTATTTTGTTATTTTTATTATCCTTTATATAAATGTATTTCAAAAGTTCATTCAACTGGATTTGGAGCATAACTATCGTATTGTGTGACATATTTGTCATCTCAGAAGATGGCAAAATCGGGTGAAAGTTTGTAAGCTACATCACGGTCCAGAAAGTTTAAAAGGAAGGTGCAATTTTGACCTGTTTTAGCTTGTTGCCTTTTTGCAGCCATTTACTGTCTTTTATGCGTAATCAACTGGCGTAACGACATCAGCAATTCTTAGCAGCTAAAAATATTATGTGGGGACAAGCCAAGTGCATAGCGGCTAGAAATAGATAACTTCACAAGTCTTTGTGCAGTGATCTATTTCTAGCCGCTTTGCACTTGGCTTGTCCTCAGTATAATTTTTAGCTGCTAAATATTTGTGATTTCTGGTCATTTGAATAAATAATCAAAATGCGCATTTTTGAAAGCAAGCACAAACTCTTCTAACAGATCAACACGCATAGAATTTTATCAAATAAATAAATTTGAAAATAAAGATGAATTTGACTTCTCCAGACTGTGTCATGCACTACAGCAGGAATAGGCAGAAATGTATTATGATGTAAAGGTAATATATTTAATAGAACACGATTTGCAACAAGTCCATTGTACTTGAGGGAGTCTTATCTCTTCAATAATTCCTGGCACATGTGTGGTCTGGTGACCTTGATCTATGACTTAGTACATACTTGACCCTGTTGGACCCAGGGGACCTTAACCTGTGACCCAAACCCTTACTTATCGCCTTGTTATGGCCTCAAGATGTTGTGGGTGCGAGGTTGCGTTATGCATACATTGAAAATGAGTGTTGTTCATCAAAGATATATGGGTATACTAGTCTTGCATGTATGTAAAGTCATGTCAAGTTGAAATGATATCTATTTAGACCTATTGTACTTGGTTGTAATTTTGTCAAGTATTAAGCATTTTTATTGATCAAATTTACTTAAAAGACTTAATTCTGTCTGCTCCCTTCTATATTATGAGAACTTTGTATGGAATTGAAATCAACATTGGTACAAGATATTCTTGTCTTCGTGTAAAGGTGGTCATAATTAAGAGGTAAATTTACAATTATGAATTGCAGTTGGAGGGAATTCTACGGTCTTAATGATGAAGTGATCTTTTTATGAGGTTGTGGGGTGGGTAAGTGATTAGGGCTTTACGTCATGTATTTCTGCACCAGTTGTGCTAATTGGGACAGGCAGAGACCATGGCAATGAGACGAAGGATGAAACAGCCATCCAACTTAGGCTCGACTGGGAATCCAACCCGGGACCCAGCGGTTTGAAGCCCAAAGCGCTACCTCTGAGCTAGGCCCCCACCCTTTTATGAGGTTGTAAGTTAATTTTGAACTGTGAAGTGTTAATTCGAACCCGGTTAGTACGAACCATTTGGGATTTTCCGGGTTTGGTTTAAAGCAGCTAGGTGGCCTGATGGTTAACAATAGTAAAGGCATCCACCAACATTGGCCTGCTGAAGGTCACTGGTTGGATCCCTAACCAGGGAACTCTTCATGAGCTACATTCCAGCTGAATGTCGATCGCTTGAGACGTATAATTTGAGGTGACTTGTACTTATCGTCTATGCCCAGGCAAGTACAAGACCCCACCCATGGGTATTATGTGTAAAATGGTGTGGACTCAAAAACTAATCATCTCATCACTACGTCTGCCTCTGGCAGCTAGTTATATAAACTAAGATTCAGACTCATTAGCATTGAGACATTGAAATATTAAAAAATGGAGCAAATATCTGTTCCTGAGAAATCACCTAGTTATGACTGGACTTTAGTTATAAAAGTGCTCGTATTATCTACATTAATTGAAATGTGTCCAATATGGGTTGAAGCATTCACTTAATATCAATGGGATGTGCTTGATAGTTCAGTGGGACCGGACCACCTCGCAATTATGGCAACCTCATGATTAAAACTATCTAATCTTACACCTGGCAGTTCCTCTCATGTGAGTCATATGTATAGCTATTAAACCACCTCGCCATTAAGGCCTGCACTTTTTTTGGTTCACAGGAATAAACGGGTGAATGACCATACTTAGGTCAGTGACCTGGTTATTTTTCTATAGCCTGACACAGCAAGTTACTCCCTGTATAATGTGTGCTGTCACAAATAAGCCCAGCAGCCTAATTGTGGAAATTTGCATGGTGGCTGATAGCGGCCAATTGAAATGTCAAAAAATGCGACAGGCGAAATTACGACAACATTCAGAATGTTGTAGTTTCGTCCAAAAATCCGCGCGCGCAACTACGAAAAAACGCTTGGGACAATGAGAAAGTAAGACAGAACGAAACAATTTACTAAATGAAAACTCAAAACCACGATGTATGACAATGTCAATATTCACTTTAGAATACATGCAAAAAAAGTGATTGTGTTATCCTCATTTCGCGATCGGGTTGTCGCAGCGCTGATCAACCAGATTCCAGGTTGGCAGCGCCACCACGACAAGTCGATCACGAAATAGCGGTAGACATGTCGACACAATTTATGTTGCAGTCGCATCACATGTCGTGATTTCGTCTCGTTTTGTCGCAGTTTCTTTTTGTCGCATGTGTGTTTTCATACTTTCCCGTGCTGCTTTTTGTCACGACAAATACAATATCTCCATTGGCTGCTATCAGCCACCATACATTTTTCCCTTATTTTACTCACCTAAACTAAATTAATCAATTGCTCATATAATCTATAGGCTGGCGCATGGTATTAAAGGTCTAACAATGAAATTACAGAATAATTAGATGTTCATGAGTTTACACAGCCTATCGGCTAAATAGTTTAACCAATTATATTGTTTAACTAGGCAAACTAGCAAAACAATTTCCATGATTAGGTCGCTGGGCTTAGATGTATTCTGTATCCTGTTTTCTTAAGAAGGCCAGGGTTATCTATTTTCCTACGTTCTTGGACATTTTGACTGTGCCTAGAATGATGGATCGCCGATAGCCATTCTTGAGTGTCTCAATGCCACTGGGTCTGAAGTCAGATATTCATTTGTATTTTGTTGTGATTTGACTTTCAATATTTGTCAGAAAGAAGCTGTGATAAACACTGGTAAGGCTCTTTATGCAACATTTGATTATGCATGTAACTTACGTAAATTGAAGCATCAGCTGTCTTTATGGCGATTTTAATGATTTGCTCCGTCTAAAATTGGAAATTATGAATTTAATATTAGTGAAACAGCTGTTTTTCACTCCATCAGAAATTACTCAATATGAACCTTTTATTGAACATAACACTTTCAATTACACCAGGAATTTGACTTCTAATCAACATGGTACATAACAACTGAATATTGCAATATATTTTTTAAAGGTTACTATGGCAACGAGTACCTTACGGATGAGTATTCTTATGAATTTCACATTCTTCACAGGTCAAAGGCTAGCTGCAAATATAGGGTCAAAGGGAATATCATTTCCTGTAGTGTTCTTGATATTTTGTCAACAATAAGCTAGAATATACATGTACAAGAATACTTGGGACCTGATTTCCCTGTTTTTTTTTTACAACAACCTAAAAAATTGATTTACGCCTGGGCCATGGTTGAATACTAATGGCTATCATAAATTTGGGATGTTATATGTGACTAGCACATTTCTCTGCACTCGTTTTTCTCCCATCTCTGTCTATTTCAGGGACTGGTGTATCATCTTAGCCAAAGTTGAGTTCACTGGGTAGAGTAGACAGTTTTTGAGTAACAATGAAAATGAGCAAAAACGACAAAAAGTTCCTTCATAAAAAAGCAGCATGTTTTGTAACCATGTTTTGTAACCATGTGACAAGCCAGATTGTCCCATTTCAAACTGGTTTATTTGTGACAAATATTTGAACCATTTAGTTTGTAACAATGAAGAGATGTCCCACTGTGCAGATGGTATTGACTGACGTTTCCTACTTTATTCCGACCTTTTTTTTGCTGTTGTTGTGTTTTTTTGTCCTATTAAATGAAAGTATGGAGGATGAACTTAGCATCCGTCCAGGATGGTGATGGTTCTTATCATTTTCGGTTAAAATCTTATCTTATCTTGTCTATCTTATCTTGGCTATCTTATTTTATCTTGGCTATCTTATCCTATCTCGTCTGGTCTATCTTATCTTGTCTATCTTATCCTATCGTAGCTTATCTTATCTTATCTTATCTTATCTTATCTTATCTTATCTTATCTTATCGTATTGCAAGGTAGATTACAAAGGCTTCAAAGTGAACAACACCTTTTACATTAACTCTAGTATTGCAGCAGAACCCTGTATGTCAAAAAATTAAACAAACAAAGGAGTCCCTAAAACTTCTAATCCTATTGAGGGAAAATTTACTCTGCAGGGAAATTTTACAAGATTTTGTGGTCTTAATTATGACTTTGGAACAAGTATTTACAATATAATACTATATAATTTACCAAATATGCTCGCAAGTTATGTATATCTGGTTAACTTGGGTCCTTATTTAAATTACAGCCAAATTCGTGCAAACCTTCATGTCCAATAAATTCACAACTTAACAAGTTTACCCTGTATTTTAGTCGCTAAATACCGTTGATTTTGACTGCAGGGATGTACACTCAGCACAGCCGTAGTCATCATCTATAATATGTAGATGTATGCTCATGTACAAGATAGTGGCGTATATTGGGCCACAGGTATCCACGTGTGTCGAGCTGGTGGGTAATTTATACTGGCTGTGGCTAACTGTGTATTGGCTGGGAAGAGAGCTCACAAAAAACTGGCTGGCTGGCTGGCCAAGAGCTCAACTATCGGGTGTGCACAGTGCTCAGTTCGACAAAGCTTTGCAATAAGTTTGCCTGGGGGATTAGAACTTCGGCAGTTATCAGTGGAGTCTGAAGTTTATCCACTACAGTGCATCTGACATAAAATGAGCTGTATTTGAGTCAGCATTAGTAAGGATATTCTTGTATAAGTACTTTTTCGGATTTTGAGACACTTTTTACAACATTTCACTGTTATGGATGGGTTACCAGCAATGTAGGAACTGTCAGCACTTTCCTTGCAAATTTCAAGTTTAATAGGTATGTATGATTCACAGTATGAAAAGCAAATTTGTGTACGCAGTTTTATATACAGTGATATTGTATGATCATGTGGTATAATTAAAGCTTACACGTGTGGCTCACAGGTCTAGGTGGACTCTAGTGCAAAAAGTTGTTGTTCTTGGCTGTTGTTGTTGTTCTTGGCAAGTTGTTCCACCTAGTATCCTTCTATTGTCATTTGCTGAAATTATTTATTCGGTGCAAAACTTTGCCATGAGCTATTTTTAGCCTTTCATGCTAATTTGTGACGTTCATGTTTCATGTTTTTGTTGTTACATTCGCGTTTGTTTTTTAAGCGTTTTAATCAGATGTTTAGAAGAATCATACAAAATATATTTTTATCAGTTTAAACCAGTCTTTCTAACGCATGATTGCATTGAAAAGTTTTTTGACAAAGAAGTTATCTGAGAGGACCAAAATCTATAATTATAACTTTTTGGTCTGAAATAATGTTGCACTGTAAGTTTTTAATCTGACAAGAATGGAATTTTGTGAATTTAATCAAACCTAGTCTAATCTTATCTGACCTTATTTAATCTTATCTGATATAATATAAAGTATATCTCATCTTACAAAAATGTGAGCTGTTTTTGTCTAAAAGGATTTAGTGGTTTTTAAAACTGACAAAAATGAGAATTGCTGTGAATAATTAGTGTCATATACCATTTCTGAAATGGAACTAATCTCTAATTGAATGTAGTCTGATCTAATCTAAAGTGATTGCTTATCTCATATTATCTTATCTTATCTTATCTTATCTTATCTTATCTTATCTTGTCTTGGAAAAGTTCTCATTGTACTTAGTTCCATTAAAAATGAAAACTGATAAAAGAAACTAGCATTGGAGTATAACAATTAATTTTTTTGTCATAATTGACACAATAACCTTCTCAGTACATTGGTGTTTTCGCCTCTCTAGGCATCGCACATTACTAAGTGCGTGGGGTTTTTTTTTTTAATGGATGTGCAGAGGAAAGAGGTCAAAATAACAAGTACTTTAAATATCAATATAAACTTTAGTTTCCCTGAATTCCTATGGATGGGCTATGCATGGAGGTATATTCTACTGGTTTTGGAGCTTAGTCAGTTTATATTACCACCTGCCAGAGGCAGACGTAATGATGAGATGTTGTTACACATTTAACCCATGGTTAGGGTCTTTTACTTGCCTCGGCATAGACACCGAGTACGAGGCACCTTCAGTTTAAAGTCGGGGTGGGGGCCTAGCTCAGTGGTAGCACGCTGGGCTTCCAACCACTTGGTCCTGGGTTCAATTCCCAGGCAAGCCTAAGTTGGATGGCTGTTTCATCCTTCATCTGGTCCCTGCCTGTCCTAATGAGCCCAACAAGGATGTAGAGCCTTAATCCACCCACCACCCACCAATTTAACGTCACATGCGGTGGTTATTGGAGTAACTGGTAAATGGCACTTATGGTAACAATTTTATATTGTTTTTAATATATAATCACGATTTTCACAGAAACTGGATTTAAAACAATTTCTCAGAATTAATCATTTAAACTGTGCTGGCTTTTTGCTGCGATATTGTTTCTGCATCAGTCTGGCGACAGAAACATGAGAAATTCAAGGTAAAATGTCGGATTGAAAGCCCAGTGGATTTTATGGGATTATTTCGAATCTTTCATCAGATTGCAGTCAAACCTGTGTTGAGCGGTCACTTAAGGGAATGGATAAGTTCGGCCGTTTATGACAGGTGGTCGTTTGATAGAGAGATAAAACATGAAAATTAAGTCTGGGGGAGTTGAATATCGTGGCCGTTTACAGCCAGAAGCCGCTCTGTACCGGTGGCCGTTATGTAAGCTTTGACTGTATAATGTAATACCAGGTATATGTAGTTTCCAATGGTAATATTATTATGATAGTTCCATGTAGACGTTTATTTTTGAGTCATTGAATAGTAATTACAAAATGGGTTGGTTAATTTACATGAGATTTTAAAGACTTGACATCACTTCTTTTTTTTCTCCTTAATTCAAATTTTCCTTTATTATAATGCTTGTCTTTTCATCGTTATTTTATTATTATTTTATTTTTATTTTTTTTCGAATGCTGCACTTGCAGATTGATTTGGAAATAGTATATTGATGACCGATGTGAAAAATTCAACTCAAGCTAAACTCAAACCATAAGTGTATTGGATAGTCTCAATGCTGAGGCCAAGGTTGATTAACGTCCAAGACAAAAGTGCAAAGATCTTGCATCTCTAAAAATACTTCACTCTTTCATTTATCTATGAAACTGTTAAGCTGAAGGACGAAGTCATTGAATTCAATTAATCGGCAAGATACCGTCTCTTCAGATGATGCTGCAGAAAAGAAAGTAGTTATTTGATTTCGATTGAGCCGTCTTAGATTGTGTAATTATTAGCATTCTAAAAGGATAAGAAATTGCTATGTTGAGGATTTCCAAATTCTGGGCGTAGTGGTCTAAAAAAATTATTGATTTTTTTTTCCCCATAACAAGTTGAGCACATACTCAATTGACATGGACCTATAGCGTTATGGATTTGATATGAAGATTAATAAATTGCAGCCGTGACACTCATGACAAGCAAATTGTATTAATATGTCACACTTTCGCATAGATATTGGAGCAATGATTATTAGGCTATTGCCTTCTATAGCAGCAGCTCTTAAAATACCTTTCTTTGACTATGGTATTCAAGATAAAATTGAGATATCAGTTAAGATAAGACAAGATAAAGATTAAGATGAGATGTAAGCTTAAAAAAATAAGGTATAAGATAAGATACAATTCATGTGGTAAGATGGATTGTTAAATATAATATAAAACATGAAGTATTGGCTATTGTATAAAACAAACAATAGATATCAACAATTAACAAAAACACATGCAGGGATCACCGTACTATTGCTATAGTCATGATACAAGTAATTTTGCTGGTCGTAATATAAGGGAGGCTATTTATTGAAAGTCCTGGATCGGAAAGATATGGAATTCTGAAAGGTTTTGAATATTTAATAACTTCAGATTGGAAAGTTGTCTTATTATCGAGATGACATTAATAATGGAATTCCTCCTTAAAGCTTAAAAATTGAACATTAAAAAATAGTGTCTGGAATTAAGGTGACTAGAACGCAATGTTAATATATCGAATGACATGTTAAATTAATTCTCAAAACAGTCCTTAAAAAAGCCAAATAATTACTTTTTTTTCTGCAGTATTATCTGGAGAGACAGTTTCTTGCCAACTAAATGACTTCGTCTTTCAGCATTAACGGTTCAATAGATAAATGAAACGGTGAAGTATTTTTAGAAACACGAGATCTGTGCATGACGTTGCTTGCGCCGTAAACATCATGCTCTGACAGCTAGGCAGGTGTGAATGCTGTCTACTCGAATGATATCTGATCAAAAGTTTTGGCTGACCACTTGACCATGGGTCAGTGAGCTCACATAATTATGAAATTGTATCAGGGGTCAGACCTTGTTGAGAAGTGTGATATGATGGCTGGCCGGTTTTCCACATGACTTGTTGTATGACATAAGCTCTCTCTATAAGCATATATGGGGAGGCATAATGCCATAGGCTGTGTCTACAGTTACAGTTATGAAATACTGATGTGTCTTTACCATGCAAATGAGTTGCATGATGTGTATATTAATGATATTTTGAATATGTAATGTTGTGTTTGAGAATCATTACTGTCAACATTGACAACCAAAGTACATTTGATATACTGCTTATGACATGCTAAAAACATGCATCGCCATATCATGTTTAAAGTTTTGTAATAGGAAACATGGTATTGTAATAGAAATAAACCTTAATTTATCTGACATTTGATTTTAGTTTTAGGATATAGTTTGCAGTTTGCAAGTATGGTCAATGCATTTGTAGTACAACTTTGAAGCCAGAACTATCCAGATCTTACCTTTTTATATCCAAGTATATTCTTTGGTTGGCTTACTGGCAAGTACTTGCCTTAGAGGGCTGCCGTTTCCATATCTATCTATGTATCTATCCTTGGATAAATCTTTGGTTTATTCAAGTCCTATCTAGCTACACCTATACTCAGAAACCATTTTATTGATTTATGTAGTTCTATATTCCTGCGGGTAAGTTTCCCAACAGGTACTGCAAGGTGTCAATGGTAATCTGGTTACCTGTTGGTATTACTGACGAGCCACTTTCAAAATGTAGTACTGTACAGGATTCACTACAAACAGCTGAAAATCTGAGACTACAGATATGTCACTGCGTGATATTGGCTGTAGGACCATGGTAGGACATTGACACCCCTGTATCGGTTAAATGGGTAAAGTAATGGGCCAATTTGCTCCCCACTGTGTCATATCAGTTGGGTCATTACTCACCACTAAAGTACTAATTAGGCTTTACTGAATTGTAAGTTACAAAGCGTCTTATGCATCATCGCTTGGCTGGAATTGTTGCAAACTAAATATCACCAATAACAGCCTGGTCACGATATACTCTTTTTGGGTAATTTTGAGGAATTTAGAGCCTTAAAATGTGTGTCACCCCGGAGAGTAAACTTGCGGTAAAGTATGTTATATGGGTGGGTGCCCTGAGGTGGTATCTATTTCTGGAACATAAGTGGGGTCACTATAACCCCTTCCAAAAATTTGAGACTCTTTAGTGTAGTTATAGTAACCAATTCTTAAATCGTTTATTTAAAACCCCACCCTTTGAATATCACCAACCAGTAATACCAACAAATTCTGGCCTTCAAATCGGATACAAATTGTAATTGAAATGTACCTTTTTTTATGCTGCAAAAACGCTAATGTTGCTCTTATGTACTTTGGCGAGCCATGCCAATGTGCAGTCCGCAAATTGGATAAACATTATGGTTGAGGCATCAATTAACCATCAATTATACGCGTATAACATTATGTTTCCTTATCATAACATACGACACAAATAGTTAAGCTTTGCTATGCGTTCTATATTTGCTAAACAGATTTTTCTTGTGTGAATGACATGAAGTTTGAATCCTTTTAGAGGTCATTTCGTTTTTCTCAACTTATTATATGTGATGATTAAATAATTATTATACAAGAAAATGTCAGATTAAGTGAAAGTTTTAATGCATATTGATAATGTCATATCATTTCTGTATGATAATCTTCATGATTTTAGACTAAGTGATGACATTTTATGGCTGATACACAAATTCCACCCCAATTTATGTTTTCTTAACATGCTATGTTAGTTCACTAGTCTTAGCTCTCACCTACCTTCCTTATTATAATCAAGTTTTTAATGATCTATGTTATAATTTTTCCTGTGGCCCAGATCTCTTTCCCCAATTTTCTATTTTAGCTTTTTTCATGGGGGAATTTTTTACATATGACAGATCCAAGTGTTATAGTTGCTAAATAACCAGCAGCCAGTGCAACATTTGCCTTTACCTCATGTGAAGCAAATTCCTGTGAAAAATCTAGATGCATTCAAGTCTGCCAACTCATCACCTCTTTGGAGTACATTTCATTTGATAACAATCATGGCCCATGTTTTGGACAGTGGAATTTGTGCATATTGATATGATTTATAGCATCAACATCAATACTACATCAATACAGGCCCTCAAAAGTGTTGATGTACACAAATAATGGATTCCAAATTCTAGTTTTTGAGAAGAAAATCTGGAATTTCCTAGGGTTTCCACATTGGATTCGATTTTTTTTTTCTTTGGGGGGAATGGAGAGGGGGATAGCTTAGTTTAGGGTCCTCATCCCCGCCCCCCCCCCCCCCCCACATAGAAAAAAAATCAGGCCCTCTGGTTAACCCCGCAGACGTCTATATGCTAAAAATTTAATTTTAACTAAAGAATCTCATGTACATATTTCAGGGATTTTCCTAATAATACATAATGACATTCACTCTTAGTTCTGTCAACTAGAGAAAGGATGATTAGGAATTTCTGATGCATGATGCAAGTGAACTGATCTAATGATTCTGTGATTGAAAGAGATTGATTACATTTAGTTCTCAACCATTATTTTACAATTCAAACACGAATTCTCTGGTAATCCATTTAGAATTGCAGCCAAGGACACAGGACTAATTGGAGGTTTAATAAATTAAGATTATCGATCGATCGTAAATGGGCTACCTAAATTGCAGATGACATTATAATGCCATCATGGTTACTCTTCTCTTTGAATGAGGTTTTTAGCTTTTAATCTGAATTTCTTTGGAGTTCCTTTCCACTTTTCCCCTGCCATAAAATATTAAATGGAAGGAATCCCTCCAGTCAGTTATTAAGTGGCCTTCGATTTGCTTGGAGGGCCCAGATTTCTGGCAGCAAACTGGACTATTTCCCTTTGGGAAATTAAGCCAAAATGTGACTTGGTTTTGCAAAAAAATAGTGAGGGCGTTTCCTTTGAAATAAAAGAAGAAGAAAAAAAAAGAATATATATATAAAAAGATATATGATTGGTCGCTAGGTGGAATGATAAATGTATAACTTAAGTTGTTATAGCAGGCAGTCGCCCAATGAGATTAAGTACTGAAAAAATATTGTTTCAACAGGCGTTGCCTGTATTTTTCTGTGGTGCAACGAATGCATTCCTAATCAAGTGAAATTTCTGCTGAATCGGTGCTGTGTTTACAGTTTCATCATTGGCAGGCCAATCCAGAGTCTTTCTCAACTCCCTTGGGAGGATTCAAGGATTCATCCTTAACGTGGGCTCAAAGAGCTCACACCAGTGGTACTGTGTCATTATTGTGGTGAACATAACAGAAATAGGCCTATGTCTTGTTTTTAATGATCATATTGGCTGTCTCTTGTCCGTAACAGGGATGTAGGCCTACACAGTGCAATATAATTTAGCATGAAAGGTGCTTATGACATGGGTGTGATAAACCATTCTTTTTAAATTTTATCATATCATAATTGTGCCGATAGATTTGTTCATAACTCATTTGTAATGATTGTCTGGGCACGTACTTCCATCATATGGAGTAAACATTTAATTTCAGCTTACTTAACCAGTTATTAGCATGAAGAACTCGGGTGATAAACCGAAAGATTAAAATTTGAATATCTTGAAGTTTTCCCAACATAATTTGTTACTTTTTTTAAAATTAAAATGAAGGCAATTTATGAATTAATAAAATGTGCAGATCATTGGGTGAATAGAAAAACAAGCTGCACTCAAGTTGCCCTATCACACAATGCTCAAATATAGTTTTTGTTGCAATGTATGAAATTATTTCATGAATCTCCATCATTGTAAAATTTGTTAAAACTCATCAATCTGCAATCTTCCCAATGGTCTTCATTCGGTTTTTATATGCTACATCGCCTTTAAAAAAAAAATTAGAAAAATATTTTCTTGTTCGCAAACTGGAGTTCACTTAAACTAAAGTATATTTAGTTTAAGTTTCAGGAAAATTAGTAGGTACTGTGCTCCTGAATAATCTTTAGGGTTAAAAATATTGGAACAAAAATTCTGTCAATGCCTGATTTTATTATATGGCCTGTCAGGTCTGAGCTACCTAGGTTCAATCTTTTAGCAAACGTTTGTCTGAGCCAATGGTTCATTACTGTTGGATGTTCTTTTGGCTCAAGTCAGGATTTCTTTTTGCCCTTTTGTGTTTCTTATTGGGCAAGTATTGATGTATACTATGTATGTATGTATTTGTGGCTAAAACGAGGCATAGTATGGCCTTCGCAGAAGCGTGCTAAGAATTGGACAGACATTGGACAGACACTGGTGATACAAATCAAGTTTCCAGGCCCTTCTGTTGTGCATAATGTAATGAGGGAAGCAGGGGATTCAAGCTGATAGAATTATAGTATTACATCATGCTATTTGTTTAAGATAATGATTATTATCATGGTGTTTTCATTATTATTTTTTAATTTTTATTCCTGTACTTGGTAAAATAATGGAATCATCTCGTTCAGAAACCAAATCCAGTTATTCCAGTAGTTTTGAAATAACATGGATGTATTTAGTGCCCTTATAATGTTAATCTCTAATATATCATCTGAATCGATTTTATTTTTATTTTTTATATTTCAAACAAAAGAGAATGATTTTAAGAAAAAATGGCTTACACCTTATGATGAGTCAGTTAAGCTGTAATCAAGCCTCGCTAAAACGAACACGTTTGTTTCCATTCTTTTGTTTATTTCGAATAAATGGAATAATTGAAATAAATCATAAGTGAATTTAAAATGAGAAAGAATGAGAGTAAAAATGCAGCAAATATTGTTGCCATTATTTTTAGTTTTTGGAAAAAAGAACTATGGACTTCAGAAAGCGAAACTCACTGACTGGTTACCAACGTGTTGTGCACCGAAAGATCTTTTGACTGTAAACAGCTGCAAGGATTCTTTTTAGGGACATTTTTGTCCAACACAAAAAGTGGGCCACAAAAACTGTTACTTAGCCATTGTGTGACCTACCGCTCCAGGCTTAGCTATTGTGGGACAGTTGAATGATCTTTGGTGAGGTACGTGTGAATTGAGTCACAGGTATGTGATATTTCAGCATATTTAAAAGATGGTAATTACCTTGCAAATTCGATTAGTGTCAATGTAATCCAGGTGAGTACATAGGAGCGTCTGACGCCGTCTGAACAGATAGGCCAGCTACATTCACATTTTCGCAGGCATACCGAAAACTTTATCTCTCATTTCAGGTTATTTCATTTGAGGCAACACTGGCTCAATTGAATTTTCTATTACAATTTGATTTTGAATATAATGTCTAACTCTAAATTACCTGTAAAATATTCGAGATTTTACTTTTGATATGACTGAGACCATATAATTCAGTCTTTGACCATTTGACCAGATGTCTGAAGCAGAAGTAATGTGATGATAAGGCTTTGTTTTCACATGTACTTGCACAATGCACATGTACCATGGATGTGGTCTTTTACTTGCCTTGGCATAGACAAATAATAAGGCACCTGAGAAGGATGGGGGAGTTCCACCCAGAACCTTTTTTTAAGATCTGTTAATTAGAAGATATCTTAAGCTAAGACTGGAGAAAACCCATCCTAATGCAACTGTGGCTTAGACAGCGCATCAGCCAATGGGAGTCCTCGATCCATGAAATTTGCTGTATTTAAAAAAAAAAAAATTACTTGTGTACTCTGTGTCTATGCTGAGGCAAGTAAAAGACCCCACCATTAGGGAAATGACGAGTAACATCAGTTGAACACCAAGCCTTATCATTTCATCATTACGTCTGCCTCTGGTAGCTGGTCATATCTAGGCTGATTGAGCTTCAGACCCAGTAGCATTGAGATATTGAGATTAACAATTAGACATAATTTGCACGCCATAGGAGTGTCATGGCTTCCAATATTAATGTTCAGATTTTCCATAATGAGTCTCATGAACAATGGATGTAGTTTGGTGTTGTTTTGGGGATTTTCTTCGAGATTTGAGTTTGAGTTTGATTAATAGCATTTTAGTTAGTTGAAGGTCAGTACATGGGTTTTATCCAAACTGCATTCCACACTGCATGATGTTCAAAACTCTGGATCCCATTCAAGGTTGAATAGAAGGGAATATAATTCAAGTGATGATAGGAAAAGATGCTCTAAGTAACTCAATAAATGGATGTTTTGGTGATTTGTGTCTTCAGGTGGTTAATATAACAGTTATTTTTTGACTTCAGATAATCCTCATTATTCTTCACGAGTGTAATTGTAAAGTTTACTTCACTTAGATAGTTTTGCTATTGCTCTGAGAGGGATATAACCAAAGAAAATGTTAAATTAGTTAACTCCCTTTCCTCACTCATGGTATTCGCCCTTCGCTAAACGCCACCTAGCGGGAGAGGGTCTGCGTGGGAGACTGCCCTTTCCTATTGTTCTGAGAGGGATTTGACCAAATCAAAATTAAACAAATCAAACAAACGCAGTAAATATGTCTAGTGGTGTAACCAACAAAAATGTTAGTTAACTCCCTCCTACCCGGTATAATATAACTATAACATGAAAATTATTTGTGTATTAATTAAATATTCAGTAGGACTATTGGATGTATGTTGGAGTATAGGTTAGACCCAGTACATTTGCTTAGTATACCCATAGGGGTAAATATATAAATATACCAATAGGTATTTTTCCGAGATTATGCATTAGCATCATACATAGCTTTGCACATAGATGAGCATAGAAGTGACATTATACAATTTATTAACTTTCTATGTACCACTTGAAATTATCCTGACCTAAGAAATAAAGACTTAATATTTTTTTCCCCGTTTTTTTTTTATTATTAAATGTATACGTCTTTTGTGTATGATTAAAGATATATATATATATATAGCACGGATTCCAGGTTTACCGTGACATCTCATCATTACTTCTGCCAGCTTATCATATGTCGAGGCGGCACAAGATAGCAAATTCGATGGGGGAAAATCTGACTTGTTGAAGTCAATTATTTTAGTATTTAATTATTGCTTAATAATATAATGTTATTCTGCTTAGCAGAATTTATTTTTCTCTAGTATGCCTGAATAATGACAAGAACAACCGATGGTAAAATTACCTTTTAGATTCACTTAACCCGTTTAGTTTATTTATTTATTCCCACAGTAGTGTACTAGTTTCATGACTGGTACCTTAATAAGTTTTCTATTGACAATTTTGAGGAGATAATGTTTATTTATATATAAATGCAGTTTAAATCTGGTAACATGTGGTCTTACTTTTGTATTATTTTGTAATACAAATATGCAGACCAGTTATTGACAAGGGCGAGGGGTGGATTTTGTCTTTGCACATTTTGTGGGACAGTACACGAAGGTTACTTTCTGTTCAGTTGGCCTGGTACGTCAAGTTTTAATTCATTCCATTGGCTGTGACCAGGTAAGACGTCGTAGGTCAAAGGTCAAGGGCCTATTTATTGCATAGGGCATTGACCGTGGAGAAAATTGCAAAAATGTTCACTGATCTTGTTGAGCAATGCCGGCCCAAAAACGTTGACAAAGGCATCTATCTGAGGAAACGGCAGTTTGAAGGCGTTAGAAAATGATTTTTTTTAAATGAAATGCAATGAAGGGAGTAGTTTAACCCCACCCATTAAAATGCACCTGAGTACTGAAAAGAGGCAGAGTACATTCATATTAGTTTGTTATTGTACGATGTAGTGAAATGGAATGAAAAGCTAGAACTTGAATGTCAGTGTGAATTTTACAAAATATTTGGTGACAGAAAAGTGCGAAATTTCTCTCACTTTTGTCCACTGTGAAACATTAGCTTTTATGCCATGACAAGCAGGCAATGGCTGCCCCAGGGGCAGTCAGATTTATGTATCATGTGTAAACGCTGGGCGTTTAAGTTGTATCAACGCAGCATTTATAGGCGGAAATTTAGCCCTACCAAATTTCACCCTCTTGTCTCACCATGTCAAAGGCTTTGTTGAAGTCAAGCAGCTGTCGGAATTATTATATTATGCGAAATTCCTCCCAGGCAAATTTGATGCATTTGGCAAATTGATCTTCATTCTACAATTGCGGCAGGTTAATGTGACAAGGTCCATGTCAGGAGTGTATGACCTTGTGAAGGTCAATGCCACGCGATCAATACTGATCAGCCACGTGACCAAATATGAAAGCCTGGTGCTTACCAAATACCCAAAATATCAAATTACATTTAAACTATATATACATTATGTTACAAAATTTAGAATCGTTTAGTATTCTATACATTAAGTTAACTCGAAGATTTTTCTGTTAATCGATCATGCCCATTTAACATCACAGTAATAATATTGTTGTCTTTCATATTTTGAAGACTGTTATATGGGATTGTACTTGCTATACTAGACAATAATTTAACCCTATGAATATGAAAAAATTGGCACAGTAAAAAAAATAATGAAGATCAGTTTCAGGTGCAATGCCACAATATGAACGGGTTGGATCATTAGTGATGTTACATTTAAACAGGTGTGCTGCTAATCCACTAGCTGAAATGTAATTTGATATTTCAGGTATCCTACCTTTCACTTTTTTTTTCTTTTGTAACTATGGGTACAATTTAGAGAATGTTTAAACAAGTTTACTGGTGAAATATTTCTGGCATTTACAGGTAAATCATTCGAAAATTTTATTACAGATATTGAAAAATAATGTTTGAACCTCGAGGTTCTGGAGTAACAAATTAAAAAAAATTCCTGTATTTCTTAAATTTTAATGTATATTTTGGACAGGTTGAGGAACCAGTTCAAGTAAATATGATTGACATGGGCAATTTTTCTTTTTGAAAAAGGCCAATAGTTGATGGTTTTGACGCCTAATACCAATTGGTTCCCATCCTACTTCAGTTAATCATTTTTCATGGTTAGTCAGTCGCAAGGCTCCTGTGCATAAAATGCCTGCCTCTTTTTGTAATTTTTCCAACTCCTTAGATGTATTTGACAAATAAACATTCCATGGGAAAGGATGTCAAGGCGTCATTTGCTTGCTTGTCGCTTCTGTGTTGTAGAAATCATTTGTTAGGCGGTTGTTAGTTGGTGCATGTTGAGTGTGAATATGACTGGGAGAAATGTTTATGATGAAGTTCTTGTCCATATGAACAAGGATATCAAAAGCAAATTAAATTGAATAGGCAAAGTGATAGTTTGCTCAATGTTAGAGGGCATATAGAAATGATACGCCCAAAGAACATATTACAAAAATATTTACAAAAATACTTGATTGACATTTCATCAGGACTCTTTTCATTAGGTAAATGCGGTAGTTAGTTTTGCATGGAGAACTGTGAACTCTTACATTTTGTAGTTCAACGACCTCAAGCTTGTGCCGATTTTGAACTGCAAAATAAATCAAACTTGGTTTATGACTGTCAGAATGCACTATACAATACAGTACAATGCAATACAATACTTTTATTTATAGTCAGTTTGAAAAAAGGAAAACTAGCCGCAGGCTAATGTCACCGCCTGTATCAAATTCCATTTGTCACTCATTTGCGAGATTGTATATAATTTTTAGCCATTCTACAGCTCGTGTAACTCTATAGTGTATTTCCTAAACATATGTTATGGTGTTTTTATAGGCGTGCCTCAGCCTATAGGACATCTTAATCTTAATCATAGGAGAGGCTCTCCTGCGGAAACGCCTATACTATATTTAAGAGTATATTCCAAACATTGTCAAAATTCACCAAGTGAGGCCCTTTTCTGTTTGGGACATCAGCTGTGACTATTGAAAAGATAGTAAACATAAAAGTGGAAACCCATTTGAAACCTGAGAGAGGCACCTCTTGTAGGAGGTTTTTCACTATGTGATTTGAATCAGTAACTAAGGTGTTTCAGCTATGATAATAAAGATAATTGCATGTGATACAAGCAGGTCAGTGGAGGCTGATATGGCTTCATGAGCACTAGCACACAGAACAACTCCTTATTGGGAAAGTCCTCTTGGCCTGGCCAGTGCAGCAAGCAAAATTCATATATGTAGCCCCTGCTGAAAGTTCATTCGCAGAAATTTAAGATGAGACTAAACATTACTCAAAAGGGTACTTTCACTCAATATATAGTTTTAAAATTTACATTAACAAAAAGATTATTGATTGTTATTTAAGCCAATGTAACATTTCAGACTGTTTTGTGTGTCATAACTTGTAGTGTCTTTATTGTATAATTATACTTATTTAGTTAATTAAAGAAAGTTGTACTTTTCTGTAATAACACTCCATATACTTCATTATATATATATCTTTTATTCGACAGCTTCATGTCATTCATGACATATGTGTCATTATGTAAACAGAAAATACAAAGTAAATGACATACAATAACAATTAAAGAATAATAGAAAAGTAGTAAATAAAGCTAGGTTCCAGTTACGATAAAGATTTGTTACAATACAATAGCAACATAATAATGTACAGTTTTCAATGTGAAGTTCAATCTTGTTATATCTATATATATAAATCATACAGCATTATCCATAGCAAATGATCCAACACATAGGTAATTAAAAGGAACGTATATACATGTATGTAAAAATATACAAGATCAAAGATATGGTATACAAATGTTCATAATGCAGAGACTCAGAATGGTCAACATGTTTAATGTCAGACAATGGATGATGACTCAAACGTTTATTAGGCATAAACATTCACCAGAAATTTTCCAAGGGATTTTAACAACTCAGGCTCTTTTGATTTCATGATGGTCTTAAATCTATCTTCATTGTGAACATGCTGACATCATTGTAATTTTCTATAGTTAGTGTTGGTTTGTGGGTGGCCCCTCGGCAGCAATGACATGATCATCTTAGAGGAGTCACCCTGCTCAATATTTATTTAATGAAAGTCTATATTTTTTTAGATTTTTTTGTCATAATATCTTTCATCTGCTAGGCTAGTTTTGCTTGTTACATAAAGCATTTTTTTACATATTCTTTCTAGCAGTTGGTTGTATGGGCTATCATATTCATTGCAAACCAATCGTATTGTTCTTTTATCCTATTGTGAAAGTATCATACACAAGTGTGCAGTACACAAAAATAGATGAGATAAATGATTCGTATATTCTGAGTTTACTTGTGTAATCAATATATAATGTGTTTGCATAATCTTTGGAGTGCATTCATTAGTTTTGCTACTTTTCTACTAATTATTGAACAATGACGGTCAAAATTCAGTTTGTTATCAATGTTGATACCTACCAGCTTAACAACAGACTCAGATTGTATCATATGATTGTCAATCTCAAAATCTATGGAAACATTTCCCTTACTCAGACGTATTGCTTGGAATTAAGATGCATTTGCTTTCATAAAATTATTTTTGAACCATGCAATTGCTAAAACGGAAGCTTCTTCAAGTTTTCCTTTATGACCATTGGGTCTCTGTGTATATGGTGTTATCGTCAGCGTAATTGTAAACACTACTTAATTAAAAAAGGAAATCATTTATGTAAATGTTAAATAAGAGAGGGCCCAAGAGGGAACCTTGGGGAACACCAGTTTTCAAATTTAACCATTTTGATGTTACCTAGTTTTACAATTTGTTTTCTATTTTTTAAGTAGTCCAGTATAAATGAACAGGCTTCATGAGATAAACCATATGCATTTAAACTTTGCAATTAGTAGGCCATGAGGCAGGCTGTCAAAAGCTTTAGATAAGTCAATTAGTTTGCAGCCAACATGGCAGTTATTGTCAAGGGCCTTCCTCCAGTTTTCTACACATTTAACCAGTACATTGTTACAACTGTAAGTCTTTCTATATGCTGACAGGTCTATCTATGATGAAGAGGATACAAATTCAATATGATCTGATCCCACATAACTGCCTCAAACAATTTGGAGGTTGATGTTTGGACACTAAAAGAGGCCTGTAATTTTGTTTTGAAAGTTGATCTGCTTTTTTGTACAGTAGGGACACTTCAGCTATTTTATTTTAATATGTAGCCAATGTAATTTAAAAGCAAATTTTTAATTATGAGCTAGGAAAAAAATGTGTTTATAGATCTGGTGTCTTGTTCTGTGGTGCTGGCATTCTTCACAGGTTACCACATATCTATTTTTTATTAGATTTTTTTTAAAGAATTTTCTCACGCAGCCTGTTGTGGGTGTGTCAGTCATGATGGCTAATCAGGGTCAGTGGCCTGCAATGAGTCGACCACTGCAACACTGGTGACAACAGCAGCATCACTATGATACATGTTGTTACCAATTCGAATCTCATTAGTTTTCATAGGAATGAAATAATGTAAGTAGATATTAAGCTCACTGTTTATCAAGTGAAACAGCACAAATTGTATCTGTTAATTGCTCTTCATTTATGTTTCTGATAGCTGATTACATTTAGAGCCAGGCGGGGGCCTAGCTCAGAGGTAACGCTCTGGGCTTCCAACCGCTGGGTCCTGGGTTCGATTCCCGGTCGAGCCTAAGTTGGATGGCTGTTTCATCCTTCATCTCATTGCCAAGGTCTCTGCCTGTCCTAATTAGCCCAACTGATGCAGAAATACAGGACATAAAGCCCTAATCACACACACACACATTGAGAGCCATGTACACTAATATAAATAGGCCAATGATGCGCAACAATGTATGAAATTATTTCATGAATCTCCATCATTGTAAAATCTTCCCCAAGCTCCTCATTCGGTGTTCTATATGCTACATCGCCCATAAATTTCTTCCTTGAAAATATTTTCTTGTAATATTGACCAAGGTTCTGTGTTGTGTAGATTACTAGGATGAGCTGCTAGATCAGTGGACCCCAAATACATTGAAATGTCTATTGTAGAATAAAGCCAAGAGGCAGGCTGGGGCATCATGCCCCTTGGATTAACTCATTTATGGATCATCTAGTGATCAACATGCGACCCACGCTATGTCTGACATTTTGATCCTTTGCCCTTGGTGTGGATATCTCTCATTCACATCACATCGATTGTGATAAAAACAGTCTGAACTGGAAAGATGCTCAATTTGTAACTATGGGCTAAAGTTATTACAGGGGCCGTAGTGGTTAACCTATCTGGCCACTATGGTATATTCTGGATACACGGGTTCAAAGCCCTTCATACCACTGTTTGCCTTCCACAGCCAATCAGAAGCCTGGATTACAGGGGGATATATCACATGTACTAAGAACAGCAGGGAGGACATGGTCACACTTATATGAGCACATGTTGTGGCAAAACTTAACAAGCAAACACTTAACAAGCAAACAAATGTCTTGCAAAATAGGTAACATCTTATGCAACTGATCCTGCAAAATAGTGAACCCAGCCTTAATGATTAAATCTCTGACAAACATAAACACAAACAATCCAATTAAGTGGTATAAGTTAGATAATGCCCTTGTTTTCTTCGACATGGGATTATTGCTCGGCAATAACTCCCATGTCAGAAGAAAACGCGGGCATTATCTATTACCTGTCCAAGCTACTTACAATGAGCCGCAACTCAATGCCTCATATGCTGCATGGAATGTACTTATAAATCACATTTATGGTTTTATTGATATTTAGATATCGGACAAGACACATGTCAAATGAAACAATACAATCTAAGCTGTACACTTAATTATTAAATTTGTGTAATATTATAGGTTAAAAAACGTAGTTTTGACAAATTTTCCTTTTACTTGAGAAACTTTTTTCACTTTCCGTGGAAGAAAAATCAATGCTGTAAAATTTGTGGTAAAAAAGACATAATATAAATGTCAAAAACTGAGTAATTGTAAGTAATTCACAGTAAAATCTTGTAGTTTCTTTGAATATGTTTTATCGACTCATATCATCATCCAGTGGACATACACCCATCACCTATTAGCAGGTTTTCTGGTGGTTTCCAGTGGGAAAAACCATAAACTGTACAAGAGTGAATAGACTATTACCCCTATCTATCAATGATGTACATTAAGAAAAAAGCTGTTGACACACTGAAGCGCCTTGGCCGAGTTCTTGACACCTTTCCAGTTTTGATTAACGAGCAAAACAATATATTGGCAGCCAGCGCCATTTTAGTTTTTGTGAAAGTGCGAAAAACGTATTACCAGGGCAAAAACGTATTACTGGGGAAATACAGATTTTAAATTGCCCCTGGACAGGGTGGCCTAGATGCTATATTCGCTAGTCAGGAAAATAGATTCAATCGTCTGTTGTTCGGAAACTTGTTATGAGAAACAACTAATTGAAACAACAGAAATTATGGATTTATATTGCAAACTCATATTACTATGGTTAATCATTACTGTTAATTGATGTCAATTACTGTGAATTTGTTATTACTGCAACGTTAATATAACTTATCATCAACGTAGAGATTTTTATTATTACATTGTGATATTCACAAAACAAACAACAGATGTCCTGCTGTTATTATCACTGCGCGTTCCTGTAAACATGTAGTAATTATTTTTATAGTAATAGGCTATATTTTTATGCCGGGAACCACTGCTGTGTTTTCTCAGAGATGGATTAAGGGGCATTCACACTGTCACGGATACGACCTGCAAGTGACCACACATGAAAATATTTTTCCACTCTTGCTCATCCTTGGCCATACGTGATTCACTCGTCATGCATTTCAAGGATACTCTTGGTAATCCATAGAATGCTCCTGGTAGCGCTAAATCATCCGTGACCATACGTGGAGAGGGCAAAATTTTTTAAACATGTTTAAAACATCGGCTGACGTTCTACGAGTGAATTGTTTATATTAGTTATGTAACTTGCTCGACGAGCGTTCTATGTACGTTATATGTACGTTATATGTACCTGGCCATACGTAGCCGTACGTAGCCACTGTCCATTCGTATATACTCCCCATCCACTTGCGTCCACTTGTAGAACGCTCGTAAAAGTCTGTCCTTGAACCACTCGCATGGCCAATCTTAGAGGGATCAACGAGAGATCTATGAGAGCCTCTCTGAAGTCTGGGGGGCACCTCAGCAGCGACACACCATGTCTTGGAGGTGTCCCCTCATATTACATATACAATTAATTAATTATTTCTTGTATATATGTTATGACAAAATGTTGTTGAAATATGTAATATGAAATAAATGATTCTCATTCTGATTCTATAGCCCATTTTCTACGTACGTGGTCAATCGTAGGTCTTATGCGTACGTGACAGTGTGAACGCCCCTTTAAGCCATAATCTGCTGCATAAAAGGTTGCATGAATTTAAAAAAAGGTATTTTCAGAGGCTTAGCTTAAATACTACAAGGTAATTAATGGAGCATATACTGTTACAAAGATTTACGAAAAGTCTTGTTTTCATTTTTGGCTTGTTTGTCATTTGCTCGTTGTAAAAAAGTCAGGGTGTCATTTTCCAGTCAGTTTTGGTGTAATTTATCAATCAATAGTGGATATGATTGAACAATGTGCCGAACATGTGCCAAAAACGTGGCATTCATTATGAAGAAGTGTTATCAGACGCTGTCATTGTGTGTAGCATTTGCACATCACCAGGGACTTGCAATGCTAACTGTGAAATAATTATAGCACACCTGTCAGTTAACAGGAGAATAGGATACGTTGTGGATAAGCAAGTCTCGTATAGCATCAATAGGATTACTAAAGATTGGGTCTATGTGCGCAAGGCACCACTAAGCATCTTGTAATTTGAGAAAGAATTGTTGATATGTACTATGTGATTTGGTGACCCTTAATTGATGCAAGGTAAAGGATGTTGGGCCTTGATTACTGCATTCCAGAGCTCTGTATTTACAGTCAATTTTCAGAGTTTGAAACAAACCTCATATAGATTTGGAAGTTAAACTCAGAGGACGTCATGCGAGTCCAGAACTCTTATTGGTTGAGGGACTTCTTAGCCAATGGGCGTCCTGGATTCACATGATGTCATCTGGAGTTAAGTTTCCGATTCTATGAGATTGGATTCCAAGTTGCAGTGCCCTGGGTTCAAAATCCAAGCAGATCTGTATCACCAGTAATGCAGTGTGTGTGGCTTTTTTAAACAAATTAATGTTGTTTCAGTACGAATTAATTGAAAGCAAACCTTGCAGCCGAGGATTTAGACTACACTCGGCGACAGTGAAATTCGCCACGACAACGAGATTCGCCACTGAAAGTAAAGTGCAATTAAGACTTCCTAGATGGTTCTTGGAGTGATAAAACATTTTCAATGATGAAAACTATTAGTTTTGTAACAAATCATGAACTTTCAAGGTGTATAATTATGTTTTAAGGGGGTGGCGAATTTCCTTATCGTGGCGAATTTCACTGTCGCCGAGTGTACTACAGTTGAGAAAGAGCAGGGCTAGTTCAGTAACATATTTCCTCATGTGAACACCATAGAATTATAATAAGAAAAACTATACCAGCATCAATCGAGTTTTTGCTCTAAAGGCATTTCATTCATAATACAATCAGCAATTCTATTTTAATGTGTTTGTATTTAAAAATTCTAACTGTTCTCTGATAGGAGATTTTCTTTTATTTGTATATCTATTTATTAGGGTAACTTTGACACGGCGTTCAATTGAGAGTTATTAATACGATCTTATACCCTTTTTGTACTTAATAAATACTGTTCTTAAGACAGTGTGGTTGGGGGAGGGCGTGGCAGCCGTGAATGCTGATCAGTAGCATTAACATCAGTAGCAGCAGCAGCAGCAGCAGCTAGCGCTCATCATCCGCAGATGAGTTTACAAGAAGCCGCGTTGGCAGAGGGGCGCAGTGAGACAGCCACCGTGGGTAGAGCAGCCCAACAGCACAGGCCTAGAGCACAGGCCCCAGTCAAGCAGGGCAGTCAAGCCTATTCAAGGATTTCTACCTTTTAGAAGGGACACCTAACTGTCTGGATCCGCTTTAATTGTCTAGCACTTAAAGATTTTCTTTCTGCCAAGGTCAGTGTTTTCATTTGTGGCAATTAGTGTCATTCGTGTAGACGTCAAGACTAATCCTGTTTTAGTCAGTTTTCAAGTTCATCACTTCGTGGTTCTTTGACTTAGCGAGTTGACACAGAAATGCTGGTAAAGTGCACGTGTATCTGAATGTTTTAAAGTGATTTATAAACCCAGTAGAGAGGGCTGGGTAATTGTATAAATTGCATTTATGTCAAATATTTCATTTGAAAGTGAACTGAAACGTATCGTTCATTTGCTGCTGTCAATACAGTCATGTAGTGTATACCGTGGATGGTGCATACTTTAATTATTATTTTCCCACTGCTCGTTTCTCCCATGCATAATTGCAGCAGGTGACACTTGTTTTCATAACTTAGTTGCCCAACAGGTGATGGACGTTTGTGTGCATGAAGAGAGATATTATACAAAAATACCTTAATCTGTGATCTACGCAGTCATTGCAGTGAATGTGTACCCATTAAAGCATGATATTTGCTCTCAACATATGCTGTTGGTTTACCCATACAGATTTGCATGCTAAGCGGATTATACTGACATAGATATACCTAAATCATGTAATTTTTAGGTTAAACATGCTGATGTAATCAGAATCAAAAATTTATTTTTATGATTTGTTATTTTCTCTTTTGTTATTTGTTTCACATGAGTTGGCCTTGATGTCTGCAGCCTCATTGTGGTATGGCCGTCAGGTTTGAGGAGAATTTATGTGGCTCCGAATGCCTCCGAATAGCTCCAAATGCCTCCGAATAGCTCCAAATGCCTCTATGAACCCAGTGACCATCTTACAAGAGATATGAGAAAGCACAGGCAATGGTGATTTAGCAAATATCAATGCCAACCAAGTCTCGGGCTTTTTTTTATCTCGTAAAACCCATTATGCCGTGGATTTACTTACTGTAATAGCGCTCAATGGTATTTTTGGCTGATATCATATAAGTAAATTTAGAATTATTGGTGATAGAAGTTGCCCCACTCCCACATGATTCATTTTGATCCATTGATCACAACTTTTCTGGCAAACATTTAATTTCGAATAACCTGATATTAAAACAGCACAGGATGTAGAAGTTAAGGATTTTACTTGTCGAGTAGTTCTAAACTTTTAATGTTGAATTATTGATACTGTTTCAGTATCAGTTTATTTTTATTAACGTGACACATGTTAATACATCTAGCCTATTGCAGGCTTGCTAGTCACGAATATCAATTAAAACGATGTCATAAATGCAGTGGAAAAAAGCAACAGAGTTGTACAATTAGTAAGAATACTAGTAAGAAGCAGTGCATTTATTTGAGGCCCAGGTGTATTTGAACGTTAATGGCTGTTCTTGAAACATCTTGCAGATGTCAGAATTTGAGATGAGGATATGAAATGAATTTTCCTTGTTCTGTTTAATATAACTGTCAACTTCCAAGAATATATTTTGCCACAATATATATTGTCATGTGGCGGAGTGTGGATGTCACTATGATCTCACTTCGCTAATGAGGTGTTTTCCATATCAGCTTGCAAATTTGTTGTTTTCACGTAAAATGCATAAATTATCCCAGTGCCTGGTCGGCCAGATTACATCTAAGGATTTGTATTCAATTTAATTTGAACATTTCATGTTTTCTCAATGAAACGCTAATGATGAAAGGAAATAACGTCAGGACTGTGTTGTCATATGTAAGTATGCATGTCAGTATGGTCCAACATTAGAGAAAGAAAATAACTTCATTGTCACCACTGTGGCCTGTACGTGCTTATTTGCTAAGGTCCTGGTTAGCTCCACTGAAGGTCCAAGGTTCAAATTCTGGCCCGGACACTTTTCATGAGCTACAGCTCAACTGGATGTCGAGCGCATGAGATTTTATATTAGAGGTGCCTACTTGGTGTTAATACAGATACAAATATGTAATCGTACTCTTTGGGTTAATGTGTAATGTGTAACATGTTGTGGACTACAAGCCTTACCGTCTCATCATTACATCTGTCTGGCTGTAGGTCATAGAATTTACAAGCTTCAGACCGTGCCACCAGTTGCATTAAGACAATTTAGCCAATCGAGACAATGCAATGTTGAATTTGTTTCAAGACATTCGCTGATGTTGTTCCGAGTTCTGTGGAGCTACATCTCAGCTGAATCTATCTCATTGGAGACATAAAACTTGCTGCAGACTTCACCTAGCCAAGCCAGCATGGCCCACATTTGCGTCCGAGTTCGCAGAATGAGGGCAGCAGTCCTTATATTTTTCTTTGGATTATATGTGCACGCAGTTTTACAGCCTTTCTACCTGTTTCTATCTATTTTATACTGAAAAATAATGAGTGCACACACTATTACAAATCTTGACAGGCTGCTAGTTTTCCAAAATCATCATTTTCATGCCATTAATCGACAATTTCAACTTCTGCTTCTTTAAATGTTTTAATGTTATCACTGAATGACTTAGTCATCACCGATAAAACCTAATTACTCATTTTCATTGATGTGAAATGGTGGTAGTTGGCACTGATGCGTGTATACTGTCCAGAAAATATTTATTCAACTTGTAGCAAAATACTACGCAAAATGACAGGACTGCTGCCAGGCTACACTTCACCTAGGGTAAATTTTATTTGCAACATTCAGTTCAATTAAGGAGACACTAAGAACTGTATATGGCATACATTGAGCATGACTTATCCTAGGGGGCTGTAGTAACGTTGTCCTTATCATAGAGGTGTCATCTGATAACCAAGAAGTTGTAGTTTCCGAGTTTTTTCATTTGGTCATTCATGGTTTGCTTTATTACGTATAGTCTGGGAAATATGGTGACTGGTAACAGTATAGAGTGCATGATCTCCATACATATAGTGGAAATGAACTATTAAGATGGTGCTTGATCCAGCCATTTTTTGTCGTAATGAGAATGTTATCCTAAAAGTGGGGTGATCATATATAGTGAGGTGAAGTACAATGAAAAATACTATCTTAATCACGAGGTGGTCCAAATAAGGAGGTTGTCTTAGAACAGGGAATCACTTTCGTAGTTTATTTATTCTCATGTGTAGAAAGGCTCATGCTTAAACAGGTCTAACGACGCGTGCCTTTATTCGTGAATGCTTCATGTGTCAAATGTTCTCATCAGAACAAAGTATTACCAATTACCATTCCTATGTTGTCTTTAGGTATTTTCAGTGGAATTCACTTTCCCATGTTTTGTTTTAAATGTTTAATTTTGTCATAAAACTACTTAGATAATCACTATAGTGCTAGTGATCACGTCATGCTCAAACATTTGTTACCACTCATGTTATTGACCCATGTCTTTTTTGCATGTCAAATAAATGTATTAACCAAGGGTCACTAAGTATGAAAATGTATATAACAATGTCGTAATTTAAGCTTGTTTATTTTTAGCATATCAGTTGGTTACCTGGGGGGAAAAAAATGGCTATTAAGTAGACATTATAATATCCTTTATGTAGTTGAAATGCATACATGAAAACCAAACATTAGGTGATCAAATATTGTGTAATCACATCTGTCTTGACTAGTAGCTAGCCATTATAAACCATCTGTTCTGGGGTGAATGACCCTCGTCATAACTTGCAACAAAATTGCGTTTGCCTTCAAACCACTAATTTTTCATTTTTTTCTGCTGCTTTGCTTGTAACAGTATAGCTTTCATTCGATCATTTGGAAATATACTGTACATGTAATGTGCAAAAGTTATGGATTATGTTTCAACGAGGTCAGAATTTACAATATTACTTTTTTATTGTATGCGTTTTGAAGTATTGCACATTATATCGCACACAAATGTACTTATTTGTTTGAAGTTGACGATAATTGATAGATAGATAGATAGATAGACAGACAGACAGACAGACAGACAGATAGATAGATAGATAGATAGATAGATACTATAATTAAGATAGATAGATAGATAGATACTATAATTAAGATAGATAGAGAGATAGATACTATAATTAAGATATGAAGATAGGTAGATAGATAGATAGATACTATAATTAAGATGTGAAGATAGGTAGATAGATAGGTAGATAGATAGATAGATAGATAGGTAGGTAGATAGATAGGTAGATAGATAGGTAGGTAGATAGATAGGTAGATAGGTAGATAGACAGATAGACAGATAGATCGATAGATACTATAATTGAAATGACAATGATTTCCTGTCAAATTCATATACAATCTACTGCATACCTAAATGATGGATGGTAGCAGGATGGGGCTATGTAATGTCACATGTTCATAAATCATTTTGCAAAACACTGTATTAGTATTTAGAGTTTTACCTGTTTTGCCTTTAAGCTGCCATCAAGTCATCATGTTCAATGCAACACTCTTGCTCTCTGTGATCAAAATGCTTTTTTTGTTGGGGCAAAATGTCAGAGGAAGCCATTAGGTCCCATGACCTCCGTTTTTCTCAGAAAGCTCTGAATATAACTTAGTGTTATGTTACAGACATTTGACGGAGTCAGAGATCTTGGAAAACATCCCTTCAGGCCATTGCAAAAGTAGACAACTGCTAGACGTGTTATTGAAAAGATGCCCATTATATCAGAATTCTGTGGACTCGAAGTTCCAGGAATATAAAACATTAGTGTATTGGATGTACGATGGATGGATGAATGAATGAATGAATTTTTTTAAAGAGGATTTCGCTTGCTATGATCACCACTTGACTTAAAAATAATATATTTCCATTAGAGACTGAAAGATAATAGATTTGCATTAGAGAATTGGTGACATATTTTTTGTCTTAAGTTACTGCCACTAGCTTATATTATTCAGGGAAAAATATTAGCTTTTATTGTACAGTGGTGGTAAAATTGGCTATAAGCCCATTACATTAGCGAGAGTTTGGTGCTAAATAATTTAAATTTAAGTTCTTGTCTACCTTTGTGACTTCTCTGGATTGTCTCAGCCTAGTTATTGACAATTTAACACAATGAGGAGGATGCATTAGGTGTTCGAAAACTTATTTGCACCACTGTAGACCAGGTGTGTAACCAGGAGAGTGCAGTACCATAATTAAGGCTTACACAGCCAATCTTATAGACTTGGAAGCTGAACTCCAGAGGAAGTCCTGTGAATCAAGTTGGTGAAGGCAATCCATCAACCAATAATAAGAGTTCTGGACTCACATGACGCCATCTGGTGTTTAGTTTCCAACTCTATCAGATTGGTTTTCAGGTCTATGAAATTGGCTGTAATATTCAATCCATTCCTGATATGAGAGACGAGAGTGGCCTTAGGGATTTGGAAATCCTGACAAGAACTGTAACTCAACCCAATTTTGAGGCAGGATTATCTTTTGCCCTATGATGTGTTTTAGGATGGAAATTTATTTAACGATCTCCCAACTGTGTCATTTGTAGGTGCTTGACTTGCATTGGGGAGGATTTATCTGCTATCTCTGGAGTTTAAGGTCTTTCATTGAGGCGAACGTGATGTGTGTGTTTAATATTGACTTCCCCCATGAGTTGCAGATAAACTTATCGAACCAGTTGGACCCTGTGCATGCCTGAGTGTTGAGCACTGCCCCTCTGTAGGGATGTAGCCAGGACTGACCTCAGGGAGGGCCTTTGCCCTTCATAAATTTTAAAAGGGAAAACAATAATAATAAAAAAACATTGTAACACTATGTTACGGGTCACGAGTAACCAATCCAATGTTGCCCCATAATATTTAACGATTCAGGCCCTCATATCCCCCTCCTGCTTCTCTGTGACTGAGCACTATAAACAAAGAGGTGTCCTTCAAACATTCTTCTTTTATATTTTGCAGGAAAAATGCATCGATAAATTCATGGGTAATAGTTGCTTTCAGGTGCAATTTATGTCTGATGGATCTGATAACAATTGAAAGTGCAAGGTCTTCAACCAATTTTGGATAGTTTGCCTGAACTTGGATGCAGTTTTATCGTGATTTACAAGACATGTGATGGGCATAGGGCAGACTCATTTGGTGCCGTGTGCATACAAATATGGCTGTAAAGAAACTTGACAAGCTTAGTGTGTGGTGGTGGAATTTACATTTACTCCCTGAATACAGATCACTCATTAGTTTTCTTTACAGCAGAACTTGTACACTGGGAAACCAAACTCCAGATGACGTCATGTTAATCAAGTCCCCCATTGGCTGATGGACTGCCTTAGCCAATGGGATGCCTGGATTCACAAGACGTCATCTAGAGTTTATTTCCAAGTCGATGAAATCTGCTGTAAAACGATAATGGTTCATCAAAGAGGTATCTCCAAAGAAATGTGCATGCTAAAATGTTTCAACCGAGTCCCATGCTATCTTAACGAAAAATGGTTGTTAACGATGATAAATTGTGATGGTATAAAGATATTTTAGTAGAAGTATCTCATTTGGTAATACCTATAAGTATTGTCAATTATTTAATCATAGGACAGAGCTATATTTACATAGTTTGATATCACTACTTCCTACAGGGAGGTGTGGTCTCCCCACTCTTACTGCAGTCTATTGATTTAGACAGTCCTATTTATATAGTTCTTACAGAAGCTGATAATGTGACACTGAAGCCTTCTTATAAGCCAATGCAATCCTGAAATTTACCACATATATTGATAAAAGAGGCTGATGTGGCATCTTATCATGCTGAGTCTCTTATTGATAGCTTTGTTTTAAGGCTGAGCCTTAGTTTTGTGACTGTGTACTGAGGCTTTCCTGCTCAGTCCAAGTATAGTTAGTCATGCTTCATAAATATTCTATTATCCCAACTGACAAGGTCCCAGCCCTCCTTCGCCTCCAAGATGCCTCTAGAATGGCGTTCTGTCCTGTCGAGAGATGGAGCTACGACCACACCGGTCTTGCTATTGTTTAATGACGTCATCCAACTGTAACGTCATCAAATGCACTGATTGACCTTTTGTTGATGACGTCATTGAACAATTGGTGCAGCTTGCCAGTTTTCATTTGCATAAGTAGTAGGTTGAAATGTTCATACATTTCTAATATCACATGGGCATTGGTAGTATAATTGAGGGTTGTGCCCCTGCTCAATATAACTGCATTTGGTGCCTTCTAGTAGAATGCTATATTGGGATATATTCTGTAGTATTTTTTGATGAGAAATTGCAAATCAGTGGAACTCCGCTAAAAGACCACCTCACTATTAAGGACTACCTGACACTATTAAGTACTACCTGACCATGAAATCCACCTATTTTTGTTAACTTCTCTATTAAGGCCATGTCGACATTATAACCTGTCAAATCTGCACCAAGGGTGATCTTAATGGCAAGGTCCCACAGTACGAATCGATGCTGTGAGCATGAACTGTACTTTTCAACTTCAAGTTGCTGGTTTATAAAATGTTGGCCCCTCCATAATATTACTGATCCCGAAGGATGATATTATTACTATTTTGTGAAGTATTTTCAGTAGAACTGGGCGTGTTAAATGCGTGTAAATTTGTCACCTCCCGATTATTATATTAATTAGTTCACCAAATTTACGCAACTAGCTTATTTGACAGGTTGCAGTATGGATAATTGCCTTTATGAATATTTGTTTAGAAGCTTACAGTTTTCTCTACAGAGGTCAATGACCTGCATTGTTATTGTTTGTTTGCTGACAACTAATTGCCCATGTGGATTATCTCCGGGTCAGCTTATGCTATTGACCCGCTCGCTTCTGCATGGAATTAATGGTCCAAATATGGAGGAAATTAGTTCCAAAATTGATATTGCACATACCCATATGCTCCTTTTTGCAGCCTGGCATATGATATTTTTCAGCATGTTTTGCCACACAGCAGCAAAATCAGACAGGTCTCAAATTTGAGGTCTCAAATTACAGGCAATCTGTCTCTGTCAACCACCCTAAATGAGATATGCTTCTCATGCAGGTTTTATATTATAATATATTATATTATATTATATTTGCAAAATGTGGATTGACAAATAGAGTATCCAATGTTAAAGATATAAAATAATATTTCTATTGACAAATTAATGTAATAAAGGTACTAATAGGCCTAATTAATATTAATTTATTCTTGGTTTAAAAGAATATGACACCAATTATCTTATAAAAATTTGACTGATGTGCATAGTAAACGAATGTCAACACTGAAATACTTGGTCAAGGGTTTACGATGATTAATGAAATACATACATTTTTTTAATCGATGAAATTATTGATGGTGTTCTATTTAACCATGTCAGTCATATAGCCTTATTTGTGTTCATTACAACAAAACAGATGCGATTGCAAGAATTGTAGAATTAAAATAAGAAATATAACCGTGTCTACATGAGCGAATAACTTATCTATAATGCAGTGATTATAATACAAATGTAATACAAATGGAATTCACCAGATCATTGAACTCCTGTTCTCACGGTTTGTTTTGCAATAACCTTGCTCCCTTTTTTTTTTCTTTTTTTTTTTTCTTTTTTTTTTTCTTTTTTTTTTCTTTTTTTTTTTTCTTTTTTTTTTTTCTTTTTTTTTTTTCTTTTTTTTTTTTAGGATAAAACGTTTTAATGTATTCACGCTTGTACGACAAAAAATTTAAAAGAGCTTATTACATTTTCATGGAAAATTGTATATTGAAAAGAGTTTTAGTTGTGAGAGATGTTCAATTGGGACATATTTATTTAATAAATCCATTACTTTATGGATAGATTGCGATGTTTTTATTCAATGGACTTTCAAAATGAAGCCAGCATTAAAACGTGTCAACATAATTGAGGTAAATTCGATTTATTCAACGTTTTTCTTCCTCAAATTCAATGTTTATCAATTTAATCAGACTGACAATTTCAGGTAAATATTGTGTGTCCTGACACCTAAGTGTAAAGATATAGCTTTTATAATGTCATGAATATGTGTGAAATAATTGGCAATTTGATATTTGATTAATGCATTATCGTATAATAGAATTCCCTGGTTAGTAAGAATATGTATATATCTCATTAGGAGCATAGATTGGAGACCCTTAATTATGGCGGTAATATGAAAATTCCAAAAGCATTCAGCCGAAGGCGATGTTTTTAGGACCGCAGCGCAATGTCAAATGAAGACAAATTAGCGCGGCGTGTTAATTAAGTGTGCTTAATATTTGGCCTATTTTCGATCTAAAAACAGTTTAATTAAGCTTATTAGCTGTGGTACACGATAGGATGATTAGTTTAATTTATGTCTACCTTTCACTAAATTCACTTAAAAAACTTTTCAAATTGACGATGCTCTTCATGACGTTTGCCTGGCAGTTTGAGAATATCGCGTGAAGAAAAACTAAAGGATACCCTTTGCACATGCGCCAGGTTGGCATTTTGCTGAAATGTTCAAATAATCGTGGGTCACGTGACCTCCTGCCAACTTGATCGGCTATTATACCGGGTAATTAAGTCTAATTAAGGTGGTCTTAATTGTGAAGTAAGACAGACAGTGAGACAGACAGTGAGAAGACAATAAGACAGACAGTAAGACAGACAGAAAGACGGTAAGACAAAGGGTAAGACAGTAAGACAGACAGCTACACGGACAGTAAGACAGACAGTAAGACAGAGAGACAGACAATAAGACAGACAGTAAGACAGAAAGACAGTAAGACAGAGGGTAAGACAGTAAGACAGACAGCTAGACAGTAAGACCGTCTTTGTGTCTGTCTCCATCACCATCATCATCATCATCTGCTGCTACTGCTGCTGCTGGAAAATCTCATCCCCTCGTTAGGGCAGTGTGTAGCTGCTGAGCAGATTATCTGCACAATTCGCTACATTACTGGCTGACGATAGGCCTGCAGGGTTAACACTGACTTACTGGGGCTTAAGAATTATCCATTCGTAGTGAAATGGTCGACAGTTTAAGTTGAACAATACTTGTATAAAACATGAGGGCTCTGTTCATCAACCCTGTGATTCTACTAATTATGAGTGAAATACTTTACCTGAGATTTATGGTGAGTTCCCTGTTGTGTAATTGGTTTGTAATTGGTAGCTCTCAGTTGGCTAATTTGGCTACCCTGATCGTTACATTGTCACATAAATTATCATAAATGTCTGTTCAGCATAGTTGCTTTAGTTAATGGTAAAAGTTCTTTATTTATTGCACTTAATGATAAAAAGTCAATGGCTGTATCTGTAGTTGCTCAATTAGCTTAATAATAATACTTCAAATCATGACATCATGTTAGACAATTTTGTGGTTTCACTAGACAATAAGACAGACAGACTGACAGTAAGACAGACAATGAGACAGTAAGAAAGACAGACAGACAGACAGACAGTAAGACAGAAAGACAGTAAGACAGCGTAAGACAGTAAGACAGACAGTAAGACCGTCTTTGTGTCTGTCTCCATCATAATCATCTTAACGAAGTTTTTTAAGGATTTTCAGGTGAATCTCGAACAAATGACACAGAAATGCTTTATTGGTCTCTGCTAATGACCCGTCCAATATAGCCTTTCTTCATCCAATAAATGCCATGAAGCAAAATTTTCATTTTAAAATTCGTCTGATTAGACAGTTACATAAAAAGGATCCTATATATTTCTTTATCCAATATGACTCTTTGATTGCAAATATAACATTTCTGCCCAATAGGATTTTCTGTCAAATATAACAAAATATTGGACAGTTTCATGGTATGAATGAAGAAATCTGATTCGACAATCACATTTCATTGCAGAATATGATAAAATACATAAAGACTAATAATGTAAGATTGGCTTGGCTGTTTGTTATGACAAATATTATTGCAGTAATGGTGTGAAATGATGACTCGCAACTCTTGAAGATAATTTCATTTACATGAGGATCCTTGCAGATAATTGTCAGGATCCCAAGCCTCTCATTCCCAGAGGTGTGATCCATCTATCAAGGACACCAGAATTGCCAGCCGAAAAATTCCTTTATAAATGCTGAAAATGATAGAATTATGTCGTATTTACTGGCACAAGATGAATGAGGTTAAATATAGCAGATCACACTGCAAGTAACACACCTGAAAAGGTAATAAAACTATAATGAAAGCTTCTATGTTATTTGAAGTTGACTAATGTGTTGCTGAAAAAATACGCAAGCATTTCAGACGCAATTCCCTAGCTTGTTAGTCAAAATAGGCAAACTAGATGCAAATGTTTAGCCATCACTTTGGAAAATTTGGCTTTCAGACATTTTAAATGTGTGTGGAATAACTGACCTTGTGTTTTTTGCCAACAAATTGGTCGGCTTTATTACTTAGTTGGTTCACGTGCAATGATCGTGGTTGAGGCGAGGTTATAATCGAATTGTAATTTCAGTGTATGTTTATCCAGTAGTAATGAAATTTTTTTTTTAAAGTAACAAATAGCCGGCAGCCGCACATTCTAGAATGCGATTTCTCCTGTCTTGAACGTGTTCAAATTTGCGCTGCTGTTACAGCCTGCAGCTAACTGCACTGGTTGCGAGATGACAGGTAATCGCAATTAGTTCAATATGGTCAATAACATCTCGAATCTGACATTATCTCTAAGATGGCTCTGACTGTATTTTTATGTTGAGGGATAAATATCATAAGTCTCTGAAAATACGAAATTTGAAAATCTTAGAACAGAAGGACATCCGGGTAATTTGATGATCGTATTTTGGAATCTCTGTTCAAAGTGGACTTGATATCAAGGTGGTTGTATAGTAATTCTGAAACTTCTGGAACATAATATATGACTGGAGTTATTAAAATCAAGGTGTTTTCAAAATGCTGCTTTTATCAAGGTCCTGTATCGCTGTCTCGATGTAGGTTTTTAAGAAAAAAAATTGGAAGTTCTCTTGTTATAGCGATATTACAGGCTCAGTGACTCGCATTGAGCTTATAAGTAAAGATGACATGATAGGATCACAGGGGGCTTTTTAACTTCTTGCAAGGATTGAAGTTGTCAAAACAATCGGTTGGTGCTAAGGATTTCTACTGCCTTGACTACTGTTATCTTTTGGAGAAGAAAGGAAATTTACCTGGTGTTTTTATTGCAGGTTATTGTTTTTACATAGAAATGCTAGTATAGATACCTCTATCAAGGTCTATTATTGCTGCATGCCAAATTTACCTCAATGACGAATACCTGAGATGGTCTTGATTATGGTTAATTGTTGTGATGAAGACGCCATTATTGTTCGAAATTGATATCTACATTTGCAGATAGATAGATAGATAAATAGAAAGCTTTGTAATACATGCACAGTAAAGCCTGTTATACGTAAAAAAAATCAATTTCAAGCAATTTTTGTATTGAGTTTGACCAAAAAAATTAGGTTACAATGTAATATATACTTCAGTTGATTAGGACTATAATTTCAGATAATTAAAACGGGATCTTCCTTTTTGTTTTTCTTTTTAGTACAAGGTCAGACTAACATCTATAAATAATAAAAGGTTGAAAACCTTTTCACGGGGTTTAGTTACATCTACCACCACTGAAAATATATAAACCTTGGTAAATGTAAGAAATTTATCTAATTTCGAATATGTACTTTTAGATCCAGCTTTGAGTAGCCAGCTGAAGCCAGATAGTTTCGTTTTGTGGCAGGTAGCATCGTATGGCAAAAGTCGTCTAGCTTTGTCTAGGTTCAATTTGATGGGCCACTTTTAATGTACTAAGAACATTCATCAATTTACACTGAATAGAATCTCCAAAATGTGAAATGAACTCTGAACCTACCCTCTGACGTTAGTTCTAGTATAGTACATAATTTAAAAGGGGACAATGTTTTCCTTTCAGTAAGTGTGACCTTGACCCTGCATGGTAACCTGTACTTTTTCAAGATAAACTCCATTTCCCAGGAAGTTTACTATTATGAAAATGCACAATGAATGTAATCAGAGTTTATCATGTACTATATTTTAGTCTTTGTCCATCCAAGACAGTCACAATGGATAATGTTAAACGAATTCCAAATCAATTAATGGGAAGGGAAGCACGCAGGGCAATTCAAATGTTGTTTCTTACAGCTGTTTGAGATATTTTTTATAGCAACTTTGATTATTAGACATTCTATTAATATCAATACGGACAGGCGCCTGTGAATAGACGTAGTCATTGAACTAACTTCTATTTAGTGTGTTAATTATGTCGTACAGTTGTTGCATAACATGTCTGGTCGTCTGCTCCATGTCCTTTCGTCTTTGCCAGACGGTTTTTGGCAAGTGAGTTGATTGAGCTGTGATGTAAGCAAAAAGCCCTTGTGTGTAACGGTGGCTTACCAGATAAATAAAGTTATAAAAAATGATTGATGTGAGTAAATGTTATGCCGTCCATATGTGGACTTGATTTTCTCAGGACATTTCTGAATTATGGATATCTACACAGGTTGCATTTGGCAAAACTGAGATGCAGACGTAATGATAAGGTGACAGAGCTAAAGATTCCGTGTAATGTTTCACGTTTACTCCTTTGGTTTAGTGTTTAAAAGTAAAAACCCTTTGCAAGAAAGTGTTAATCCATATTTTGACTCTTTACTGAGCAATATTAGTTAAATTTCTGCTGTAAAATTGTGATTTCGCTCGGCGCTAAAACTGGGCCAATTACTGCAGCCATTGGATTAGAAAACATCGCCGAATCTGGCATTATTTTTGGTTGTTGAGCGTGGACTGTGGTTGTGTTGGAGTCTAATGATTGATGGGAACTGTAAACAGTCAAATTCCTTGCTCCCCCATCAGGATCTTTGCCCCCCCCCCCCCCCCCCATGATATCTGGCAGACCTTCGGCTATCGCCCTTCGCTAAACGCCCCCAATAGTGGTTGTGGGTGTGCGTTGGAGACTGACCAGCTACTATGTGGCGGGTTTACAATGAATGTATGTTTGTTAAAGTAAACTAACAACTGGCTAGTAGTGGTTACAATGTGTTTGCGTACAATTGTATGTTCAATTGTACAGTCTGCGCTTGGCTTAGTAGCCATGGGAATTTCACCACCTTCAGACTAATTATGACGTATTATGCAATTTAGGGATTGAAATAGCGTGTTCGAGTTAAGGCAGACTACTCTTAAGTTGACATCGGGCCATTTTGTTTGTATGGTACGTGTGGTGGGGATGGATAAATATGGAAAGTGCAGCCCTCTAAAGCAAGTTTTGCTGCTCACGAAGGTTGATTAAGTTTTAAGTTTATTTTGAGGAGGTGTGAGTCAATTCACGTTACACATTTGCACCATGAGTGGAGTCTTTTACTAACCTCAGCATAGACACTAGAGGCTAAGTGCATTTTATTAAATGAAAATTACTGAAAGGCATCATGATACTTATTAAATAATTGAACCCAGGGATGGAAAATTATTTATTAAGGCCAGGAATTATTACATTATATTCATAATTTGCTTGGATCACAGGCCTCGGGGAAACGCAGGTATGAAGCGCAAAGGTACAACTACGGCCTCCAGAGAGATATTATGATAAATACAAATCATAGGAATATTATTCTATTATACGATGTATTGATATTTGCATCAATTACTTTTGCTTGTTGTACTTTGTTTAGCCTTGGCTACATTGTTAGGTACTGTGGAATAGGGCAAAAATAAGTTCTTTATGCGAATGATTAGAACTATATACCTAGGTCTCTAAATAGCATATTTGTTGCATTATTTTTCTCGGCATTGACATTCTGGCGTTTGAAATGCTAGTTGATAAGCTGTGATCGAATATGCATTTTTGATGCCGTTTGAGAGAAAATATTTACATACATGTATTTATATTTGTTAGGAATTACATGCTTTTTTATAATATAATTACCAGCTATTAATTAAGTATTGTGTTGGTTGTGTTTATTGTGGGTGTGTTTTTTTCCACTACCTGTATGCTAAATACTTTTAAATTTTTTAATTAAATAAAAGATTCAGACTTAGAAATTGGATTAAAAAAGTATTCCATTGACATCATAAAATAATACAGATCAATTAATGCAGAATTTACTTCGAGTCGATGATAACATTAACACTATGACTATTAATAGAATAAACTATTACTAATGTTAATTCAAGTATTTGAAAACTGCTACAGTAAAAACATTTTAATATAACGTTACATTAAGCTGCAACTGAGTTATTTTGTATTTTTCTTATCGTATTGCAAGAACTAGGTTACTAAACAGTCTTGTAGCAGCATGAACCAGCAGCATGAAGCCCTGAGGGATCAGTTATGAAATTGGTCGTAAAATGTTTCATCTTCTCTTCAGTTGTAATTCATTCCCTGCACAAGGCCGTGCTCTATTGTGCGGCTCACATTGAATCCCTCTCTCCTATATTGCATACCAAGAGGGAATTCTTATTGGAAATATCAATCTTTCTTTAGAAGCTTTTGCAACACTCACTGGACTGAGCTGTAGCTAGCCTGGTCAGTCTCAAGCTATTCGTTAGAAGGGGAAAAAATAAAGGCTTGATCCCTTTAAACTGTGTGACCAACCGGTTGCTAGCGGCTGCGGAGCCTGCTCTATCGTCACTGAGAGGGTGCAGGGGTTTCTTGGATATGTGATTAATCGCCTAACTGGCCAGGTTTATATAACTTTTTTTCTTTTTGTTATTCTTTTTTTCCCCTTTTTGTCACTGTTTGCTATTCGCACACATAATGAAGAGGTGACCAGAGTCCAGACTATATTATAATATCGTACTATTTATATCTTCCCCATGGGTGGAATCTTTCACTTGCCTCAGCACAAGGCACTGCCACTTGATGTCTCCCACAAACGGCTTCCGAAGTTCCGTTTGATATTTGCAATATTTCCCCATGGGTGGGATCTGTGACTTGCCTCAGTATGGACACAATGCGCAAGGCACTATCAATTGATGGTTCATATTTGCATCATAAGTGGTAGGCCTACTTACGCCTGGAATCGAACCTAGGACTTGCAAAATCAAGTGCAGGAAACTGAGATGAGCTGACTAATACTTAGCCCTGTGAATGTATAGCTAGACAATGCTAAATATGCTTCCTATTATGAAGGTCCAGACACTAAAATTTAAGTATTCAGGTTAAAATATGACTGGCATTATTGGTATGAATTACATTCACTCATTACAATCATTTTGCAGCTCGTGCATCACTGAATTGACACAAAATAATTAAATTGTTGACACTGAAACTGGGGAATGAAATGAAGCCATTAATATTGGGGCAGCCGAATTTTATTAACACAAAATTTTGCATTTGTTTGCGATGTAAAATAACAGCCATAAATAATAACCTGGTCTGGTTTGTTTTTGTGGGGGGTTTTTATGGAATTATTAATAGAATTACTGAAATATTGATCAGTGGCTTCTGATGTAATGAGCGGAAATTTGAGGCATGATGTTTGTTCCCATGATATTGGTTATTATAGGGGCAGTGTAACATGCATGAATCCGCCTACCTTATCTCATCATTACGTCTGCCTCTGGCAGCTGCTCCTATAAACTGACTCAGCTTTAGACCCAGTAGCATGGAGAAATTAAAAGTAATACTTCGTTTTAGGTTTATGATGCTGGATTCATAGTCACTCTTGAAATCTTGGAACGGGATTTTGCAAAAACATGAACTCTAGAAAAACATTTTAACACAAGAAACTGTCACTTGATTACATAGTTTCTGTAATAAGGAAATGTAATGGAGAAAGGATGGCTGGTGGGGGAAGAGGGAAGCCATTGATCACATTGAATACTTTTAAAATATATTTGCTTTTGTTTTAGTTAAAGTGTTATGCTTTGTCCCTGCAAGATTGATTGTCAAAAAGTCCAGGTATTTCTCGGGACTTTTAGAAAGTGCATTTTGATTAATATCGGGGAAATCGAGGGAAGTTGGGTTCACTGTAGTACCTCTGGCCAGTGCATTGCAAGGTGAAGCTATGAAAGTGACCTTTGCTCAACATTCAGGCTCAGTCTGTTTGGCAGGATTGCATTTCGTCGTATGCAGTGTTGAATCAAGTGTTGACATCTTACAACTTACTGGGATTGATCGCTTACGTCTTTCCTTTGCCCTTTCTGCTCTTGAAGAGGGTGGTTTGGGGGGAGGGGTGGGAGTGAGAGGGGCTGTTTACTGACAATCAAAGCTGAGTGCAGAAATCACAAGGACAGAGTGATGTAATGTACAAATGAACCCAACACAAGGCTAATTCCCCTCAAGAGTATACTTTGTTTTGCTCAATTCAGACCCAGTGGGCATTGCACGCATTCGTGCATGTTGCCGTTTCTTTTTAGCCGGTTCGTAAAATGGACCTATTGAGCCTATCGGCAAAGTGACTGTTTTTTCTTGTAGGATTGATGTGCACATGGCACGTAAGAAGTATTCCACAACCCAGATGTGATTAATTGACTGTTGTGCACATGTTGCCAACAAGTTTGTCTGATCATGGAGCCAAGGCTGGATTTGCCAAATTGAGTATGTTTAATATCATGGCGTGTAAATTGCCCACAAATAACTCACCTCCTGTAGGAGTGACAATTTCACATGCACCAGTACAGATCAGTACATGGCATCTTCCATCCAAATGTATGGCCTAGCCAAGGTCATTTTTCATAAGAATATTGGAAAATTAATCACCTTTGATAACCCAATATCTGTTTAACAGTAACAGTAAGTGAGTTGATCTTCACTATAGTTAGAATCACCAATTAGTTATTTGAAGACCATTAAGTATAAGTATCACCCAACGTGGTCTTATTTGTTTCAGTCTGTCAATACCACAATTTGAGTCTTTATGAAAAAGGCAGTTTCATTGAGCATGAGGTTTTTTATCCACACCGTTTTGACAATTTTTTATTCGTAAACCTTAGCGCGTTATCTACTCTGAAATATTAAAAATGACATTAAAAGAAATCTATATTCAGATATCTGATAAGAAAATGTCCAAATAACTAAGATTTGCCTAGACGAAGGAATTGAATCAATAAAAAGTCACATTTGTATTGCACATCAAGGTGAAATTGAATTAGCATGAGGATGCGAAAGCTGAGGAGCATGGGGCAAAACCTGATGCCATTGTACTTTAAGGGTCGAAAATGCGCTTTAGGTCTGTACCTGTACTGAATCTGTACTTAAATGTTGACATAGACCTTATCTTGCTCAGGTGCAGTTTCCATGCTCATAGTTTGATGTTGTCATGAAAATGAATATGACATGAAACATGGCATGCAACCATTTGTTGTAGAGCAGTGCACGGAGAGCATAAAGGGAATATGACGCCAATGTTCCCATCTACATCCTCGTAAAGCATTTAAACAAAGAGCTGTTTTTTTTATTCATTGAGGCCCAAATAAAAATACACAAACAATGAAATTAACAGTAAATGAAAAACACAAATATATATATACACTAAAATACTAAATTAATGTCTTTTTGTGGTACAATATATCATTTAACTGTGTTTGCAGTTGCATGTTCGGCTTATACGCAGATGATTAGAATGTGATCCCATGGACAATTGTCATAATTGGGTTCTTATATACATGTATATAGTGATAAGAGATTATGCATAGTATTTATTACATGACAGTGTAGTCCCAACTTCGTTTTGCAATTGCTTATGCAGATATACATATGCTCATAAAATGGCAGTTTTATTTCATTTTGTTCTTTTTTAATTAGACACACTGTCCATCCTGCAAAAAGCAGGTTGTTGGAAGTGGTACATATAGTGCTTCATACAGTTTTCCGTGAGTTGTAAACAATGAATGTCAACTAGTCAGTTTAATTTACCATGACCTTGGTCTGTCTTGATGGCCTTCCAAATTCAATCATCCCTTTCCATGAGATGTCGTAGGTGGCGCCATGGTGCCAAATAAGGACCTGTTCACGTGACTCTAGTGTTCCATTCGATCTTTGATCAGATTACCGATCGATTACCCTTGTGTATATATGATCATGGCGTCATAAAGATATTAGCCTTCTAGCATGCTAGTTACATTGTTATTTCACCATTCATTTACATCTATTTCATTTAATTAGCATGACAGATGGCCATTGATCAAGCAGGCTGTTAATATTTGGAGAGAGAGGGAGCAGATCTATCTTTAACATGTGTAATTTGGCTTTGCTTTTCACATAACATGGATTCGAATGTCAGTATGGTAATAAGAGTGAAAGTGAAAGCAGTAAGAGATAGAGATAAGTTTGCATACAGCTTGTAAGTGACAGAATCCCTGTTTGTGAATCTCTGTCCCAGCTTCAGCAGCTCAGTTTGGATGCTGGATGTATTGTTTGCATCTGATGATGTCCAACTTGTCTCTTTAACACACTGATGAAGTATCACAAGTGGTGCAGAATTAGCAAAGCAGCTTTCAGGAAAATGTTCATCAGTCATGATTAGTCTGGTGGCTGTTTGGGTACATAGTCATCACTCATTGGCTGCTGTCCACGATTTGTCCGATCAAATATGCTGAAAGCTTATTATGGTGTTTTTCCAGATTAAAGTGATTTTCAGAATATTAGATGACACTTGTATGAATTTTTTTCCTTTTCATTTATGTTTTGTTATGCTTAATTCTCTTCTTGATATTGGAATGTGCGATTGAGGACAAAAATAGGGCATTTTCTCAATGCAATCGATAGGTAATATTGTGACCTAACTGTATACATTATTGCATCCAGAAGCTTCAAGCATTGGTCATTTTGGCATTCATCTTATATTTAATAACAGTAAATGTTGTCCTCATGGCTATTCGTTGTGTTGAGCGGATAACGAAGCCACTCCCCTTGGAGGTCTCAGAAGCATACTGATTAGGCGATCTCATTATCAAGCTATTTGCATCAATGGAGGCTAACTGCATTGCTGGTCTCAGAAGTAATCAGTTTTGCATCTTGTCCTGATCTCATTAGGGATGATGACAATTGTGTGGACAACATTGGGGCGTTGCTTAATTTCCTTGTCATTATTGTTTCAGATGAGATGGCAAGGACCCGGAAAAGCCAAGAGGTTGGGTTGAGGTGACCGGCTTAGGATTGCTGGAAAAGACGGTGACAACTCATAACCATGGAGCTATACAGCGGAAAGCTGCTAGAGGACTTCCTCAATGGCTCCCAGTTTGGATTCAATATGGAGGACCTCGAAAAGAACTTTTCTCATTACAAAGTCAACAGCGAAGATGCCTCGGAACAATATAGACGGGACATGATCACTTACTATGTGATGGGTATAGGTGGGATGACTATATGCAGTTTGGGAATCGTTGGAAACATTCTGTCACTAGTTGTATTGACACGGAGGACTATGAAATCTTCTACGTACTCATATTTATCTGCACTGTCCGTTTGTGATATGATGTTCCTAATGTTCACTATAGTATTACTCATCAAAGACGTTCACAAACCAAAAGCAGGAGTTTACCACTGGCCACTGAATGAGGGCATTTACCCATATTTGTTTCCCTACGTCCACCCAGCAGCCTTCACATTCCAAGTTACTTCCATCTGGCTCACACTAGCTTTTACGGTGGATAGATACATCATGATATGTCACCCTTTTGCAGCTGAACCACACTGTACAATAAGTCGGGCTCGTAAAGTCATCTTGGGAATATATTCTGCCAGCATCTTGTTCAATATTCCAAAGTTTTTTGAGTACGAGACTGTTATAATTCAATTGCCAAACAATCAGACTCAAGTCGGCTGTGACCTCACAAAATTTGGTCGGAGTCATGTTTTCCGGGAGCTCTACCACTCGTGGTTCTATATAGCATTCGTTTGTGGACTGCCTTTTGTAACACTTGCAGTGCTCAATGCTTTTCTCATGCAAGCAGTCCATCTGTCTCGACGGAAAGGGAAAGAAATCAATGCTGCAGAGAAAAAGCGGAATGACACAACAGTCATGCTGATCAGTGTAGTGGTTGTATTCTTCATCTGTCAGACACCAGCTTTGGTATCACGAGTAATATGGGCTTTTGAACACAACCCAGAAGCATTTAAAAAGATGCATGTGTATACCCTAAATGAAATAGGAAACTTTCTGATCATCATGAATTCATCCATAAACATTGTTCCATATTACTTCTTTGGACGAAGATTCCGTAGGCAGTTCTGGCGACTATTCTGTCGGTGCTTGTTAGGGTACAAAAAATTTGAGAAGCTTTCTCGCTCATTTAGTATAACAGTGATGGAAAATCGTCGTAACTCAAACATGTCAGGGCAACACACTCTTTTCATTGACCGTTCAAATTCAGAAGCTGATCGTTTTGAACTGCATTGCCTCAAAAACAACCATGGATTGAAACCGAGTGGCACTCCGCGTAAGACTTCATCAGAAAGTGCAGCTAGCTGTGGAGTGACTTATCAACCATTGCCAAAGTCTTCTGAGGTGAACGGAAACTGCATGGGAATACAGGCAGGTCAAACGGTGGTCATAGCCAGAGGGGTGCCTGACGAAACTACACCGGTGTTGGACAAAAATAACCATTGTGAACCAGAAATGGTTTGATTCAAATTGATTACAAGTTCTGTCAGGCTGGTCCTGTCAAGAGTGTTTCTTCTCATGTGTGCACTGTTTTTAACTGGAAAACCAAGAAGTAGGTCTGTCGGAAGACTGCAGCTCAAGGGCATTAGGTATTCAATCCCTACATGGTGCTTGCGATACGCTCTCGTGTTCATCTGGTGTGAACAGTGATGTCCAGGCAACATGGGGAGGAATGAAGTATGAATCTCCTGCAGAACAATACATAGAGGTCAAGGTAGTTGCTGGTCATCTGTAGGCTCCAAGGGTAGTACCACAAGGATGGATAATCTCACCATTGTACCACGTGTTGTTGCGTTCAAAGCGCAGCTCAATTGCTATTGATTATTGTGTTATTTATATTGAATAGCCAACCAAGTTAACCAGAGTTTTATGTCTGTATAAATATACCTAGGTCTGTTGCAGCATTTTGTGATGATGGCATTGTGTATTCTCATTCGGTGGATATTAAAGACTGTAGCATTTTAAGTTCAAGCATTAACTATTTTGTGAGATCTGACGTTTTTGTTTCAAGTTGGCCTTCACCTTGGCTCCCACAGCAGATGTAAAACGAAATACCTCATAGAACAAAAGTTTTGGCTCAGGTTTTCAATCTGCCTTGGAACAAATGCTTCTTCCTTCTGATTCATATCAATTGCTTTTGTATACCAAAAACCATTGTGTGCGCAGCCTGCAATTCGTCTCGCCATTTTCTTGCCATACTCATTTCTAACATGTTTCAAATTACTGACATATTTTAAAAAGTCGTTGTTAAACGTATACTACTCATTGAATATCCCTGCCATCCCGAGATATCAATATCTCCTCAGTGTGTTTCTGTATACCTGTGATTGGTCATATACTCAAGTATGGCTTTGACTAAACAGAGATCTGCAGCTTGAAGTTATTAGGAATAGTTTAATAATGTTCTCGTTTTTGCTATGTTATGCTAGGTGTATGTGCTGATGGCTAGCTGCCAAGATTGTCAATTGTTACTTTTTCTATTCTATTTGGTTATCTTGCTAGAAAGATCATGTCCGCCATCTTCAACCATTTATCTGAAACATGTTCGTAAAACCATCTCGATATAACTTGTGATTATACCATAGTGATTCTTGCATACTTACTGAAAAAAAGTCACCGTTACAATTTTACTTTGAGGAGTTCTGGTATTTTTAAAAGTTAACGACTACAAAAACTTTTTTTTGTGTAATGCGCGAACTCGTGAGTATGAACTTTAGTGCCATTTGTAAATAGAGTGATATTGTACAAAATCAATGCAGATAATTTTTCTTTTTCTGTACTACTTTTGCATTGCCAATTCTATTATTCCATACAGTATTAACAATGACAATTCCTCTTTTATTCTGCCATATTATGATTATTATTGTAGTGTATATTATATTTGACAGTGCCCCTTGTCTGTTAGCATTAAATCTGTCCAGTGAAGTGTTTCCATGGAAAATGTTTGTGGTGTCTGAAGGAAATTTCGACTGAACATGAGGTCACTGGATTATCAGGATGCATCAGATATTATATATTGATTTGATATAGCAAAAGCCAGGGTAAATTCTGGATGGAGCCAGGAGGTTAAGTTATATTAATCAACAAATTTCGGCTATATTTTATTTGTTCGGATGGATGATGCCTCCGCACCACATTTTTTCTGGATCCATCCCAGCAAAAAATGTATTTGAATATATTTGTAGGGAAGAAATACAGAATTACTTTCTCAGGGTCCCGAGAAAAATGAAAAAATTAATCAGCGTATGTCGCATATTTTATTTGATGCCCATACCTCATGTATAACCTCGTCTCAGTGGAGTATGGAGGCCTAACATCCTCCTTAAGAATAGGTTATTTTTGTTATAGTTACACCATTCACAATTGTTCGCAAATTGTGTAATAAATACATGTTGCAAAGTAATAATATGAAAACCAACATGAGTTTGTTAACCCTGCAATTACACTGTTTGTGATTGGCTGACCATCTCCTCAAAAGTGATCTTGTATAATTGGTTGTCCGGACTATTAAAAAGAAAAGAAGAAATAAAATGTGTTGTAATATTTTACGAGTGGTCTTGTTTGATTTACTTTTTTCATCTTTTTATTGATGTCTAATCTGATACAAGATGCCTGATTTCAATGAAGTGTCACTTTGCATGTAAACAAACTAGAAAACGGCCTTTGACCAGAAAATGCAGATTTTCTTTTCTTCTGTTTTTTCAAATAATTATAATATTATCGCTTATTTTATGGTGTTTTTTGTTTAGTTTTTTTATTGTTATGCTTATGACAATCTACAGCATATTCAGTCTTCAATATCAACAGTATAGATCTATTGACATATATGTCTTTCGTATGGTTAAAATTATCTGTGCCTTGTGCTCAGTGTCTATGCTGAGGCAGGTGGGAAAACCCTCACATGGGTGAATGTGTAACCTTTCACTCTTCGTCAACTCTTGATAGCAACATGGAAGTCTGAAAATATTCTTTTCAGTTTGGTAACAACGCTATCAGCAAATTCTTTGTCCACTGAGTGTTTTGAGAAAGGAAATGAAACATTGGAGATAAAAATGAGCAATAAGAAAAATATTGTTTTGGCGTCCATTAGAAATCTTTTGTGTTCCAAACATGGATACAATAATTAAAGAATCTTATATAGCAAACCCCCTTTAAACTCCTGGAACGGTCACTGTTAAAGGTTGCATCCTGTTTACTGCCTAGTAGAATTTACCACGATGAATGCTAGTGGCGTAGGAAAATGTGGCAACTGGTACTTTTCAATTACAGCCATTGCCAGTCCCTTGACTAAGTTGTCTTCAGCCCCCCCCCCCCCCCCCCCCATCACCCACAAGGTCCTTGGTGGCTCCTACGCCACTGGCAACTTGATCGTATGCAAATGTTCACTGCTGTAAAAACCAATAAAGTTTGTGTAATGTTATTAAGCATGGCCTTCTTGAAAACATTGAACCATGATCATCACAAACGATTATCCTAGAATTTATCTAATATTAAAGAGAGTCTAATGAATATATCCTGTATTAAAAGATATCACCCTGGCCTTAGGCTTTGCCAGATCGGTGACCTTAGTGGACTTGTAAACTTTGTAGACATGGATTTAATGGATTTATTAGAAGGCAGCACTGCATGCCAAAACTAACATTTGAGCAATGCTTTGATGATAGAGGATGTCAATCAGTACTTATAATTAATTATTGTTCGTAGTATTACCATATGCCTGGATTTTGAGAAATTACTGATTAGTAAAGAATAACCTAACATAAATTTGATTCAGTACTTCAGACTTTCATTGGCAAAGATTTTTATTTGCAAATCACTAAAATATTGTCTTCTAATATCAAAAACTGATTTATTCGTTATTCTTCATAATTACATTACTTGAGTACATTCTACTTAACGTATTACTACATAATGAATTACTGTTGTTTTGAAAAGACAATACTTAAACCAAGTGTCCTAATGGTATGCTGGAAAAAAATTATACCAGGGCATGAAGCGATATAAAGTATAAGCAAAAAACTAGTGATGTAATCAATTTGATACTCTAGCGGTAATTCATGCAAATTTGCATCAAGTTGGTTGTCGTGCAGGTTGGGCTGTTTCACAACGAGGGCATTTCTTGGCTTGGTGTTCATGAATTGGGCGTTTTGCCTGTCGCAACAAGAACCTGATTGGCCCACACTTTCTTATGCAAACTAGTAGGATATCCGTAACACTAAATCTAAACTCAGCAATTCAGTATTATCGGCTGGACGTTAAATCTGTTAAAATCTGCTTCATTCCACAATCCACAGATGCAAATGACAAGTTTTAAAAATCCTGGCGTCCTAATCATAGTCAGGATTGCAATGCAATGTACTTTACTACATAGTATAATCCAAAATAAATGTCCACTCGTTTTTGGATCTTATTTTTACATCTATATGTCATGGAGAAGCAGAAAAACGATATAAATGTTACCAAAAAGCCAAACAACCTCCACTTTCTACCCCATAAAGACCCCTCTGTATAAATTAAGTTTCCTATCTTTGCAATGATAATTGTTTGGCCATTTTATCAACATCACAAAGCCATAGCAAACTTCAAATTATTTCATTCCCAGAAGTGTTTTCATCAGCTAGAAAGTTGGGATTTCACTTTTTGCTGACATTTCTGTCCAATTTGTAACTCCTTGTCATTTGTGGCAAAATATGACAAAAAACTGATGGCCATTTATTTTGAATCCTACTATAAGTGAGCCCTATTCAGTTTCTGCTTTAACCTCAAGAAACCGCTGGTTTCACAGTATGCAATCTACATGATGATGGACAATGAATTTATGAGCAAGACCTTAATACTACTGTACAAGAACCGGGATTTGTACCCATGCACCCAGAATGAATGCCATATAAGCCAAGCATAGCCGTCCACTCTGTTTCATCCATACTTGACGTAAAGCCACTCCTGATTAGTCCTGTGCCTAATTTATGAATATTCACGATTCTGACCAATCAGCTGTCAGTATATTCAAATAATTTTTCGACCTGGCTGCAATAGTTGGCTCTAGGGTTCCAATAATGTTTTGTGGGTAGCATTTTATATTTCACAATAGAATTTATCGATTTCTTTTCCACTGAATTTTAGTACAAGGCCTTAATCAACGGTACAAGAAGAGTATGTTCCCTTATTGCCAAAAAACTTTCTGTGACCACAATACAAATCTCCCAAACAAACCATAATCAAGCTGGTATTTAAATTTGAATATTTACGAGTAATTCCTGCCAACAGCACATACTACAAGGCAAAAATAGCAAACAAAAAATAAGAAATTTATTATTGAGAGGTGTCATTATTGAATTCAGCTGTCATTTATTAATAAGATTTCTCTCCAATTTACACTACCAAATGTTTGGAACAGTTGTATGACAAATTACGGCCGAAATATGTCTTTAAATTCTTAAATATTATGACTATAGCGTCCTTTGCATTTAGCTGTATATGAAATCCATCCCTAGAACTGGTGAACAAACAACATACACCGACCGAAATTATTCAGCAGAAGGGTTTGGCATATCTGGGAACAATTGTTGAATGACAGCCATGCAGAAAGCTGAATGGTTGCCTTGGAAACTGGTCTGCCATACGAGCCACAGCTCATCCTGTTGTTAGCTGGTCTTCTGAATTTTCAGCCCGTTTCATGCTGAGTTCTTTTTGTAATGGTGATCAATAATGAAATACCCAATAATATATAAAATGTTGTGCTATTTTGTAATTTAACTAAAATAGATTAAAAAATTTATGTCAAGCATGTTTATTTGGTCATGTACAATTATACGTCATGGAATATCATAAATTGGTTGGGCAACTCCTGGGTTCGAATCTGGCCCCTGGCGTGGCATAGGAACGCGTTGATAGTTGTCAGAGGAAAATAAGCCATTTCTCCACTGACCATTAACGAATATTTTGGTTAATTTGTGATTTTCGGGAATAGTTTAGGACTTCCTTGTGCCACGACAGTTGAAACTATTGGTTGTTATGAATTATTTAATGAGTAATCCACCCTGAAGAGTCAGCATCCGCTTGCTCGCCCTATTTTGGACAAAGTATAAATAAACTAACACAATTTATATAATCTCCCAGACCGAATCACTGAGTGTATTAATTTTACAGTGCCTGCGGATCTAGAAACAAGAAAAAAGTAAACCACTAAACGTACTATTTCCAAATAAGGACGAAACGTGTACGGCCGAAAAAATGCTGACGCTAATACAATTGATGAGTCAGAATAATACCGAATTTTTATGATAACAGTCAATTGATTTATATAATATCGATGTACATAACAAAATTTAAAAATCGGACTAAAATCGACCGAGATATGCAGAAAATAATTCGAGTCGAAGACGTTCATAACGCTTGTGACGCTACATTCAGCCTTGTTCCATTCAAAATAAAGCATTACTTCGTCAATTTCACTCCGATTTTCAAAATTTAAAGTTCCGCATGGCTGGAGTTAATTAGTGAATCAAAAGAAAACAACTCGTCCTTGATTTGTTAGACAGATTAGACTCGGATAGGATAAGGTTAGGATAAAAATTTGTTTACAATCAACATGTTTAAAACAGAGAACATTAGCTAAAAAGCTATTAGTCAATTAAAAATTAACAAATATAACAATACAATAACAAACAGATTACAAAAAAAATGGCGATAAAAGATGCATTCAGTAAGATAGTTACATATTAAAAGATCATAAACAGTGCACATTTATGACCATCCAAGGAATAGATCTTTTTTTTTACTTTAAATCAACACACTCTTTAATATTGATTGGTAAAAGATTCTAAATGTGAGCACCATGGTACTTGATGGCATTTTCGGCATCTAACTGTAGAAATGCAGTCACCAGACTAAAAGTATCATCACATACACTTAGGGTTTTGTCATCAGTGTAGTTTGTGAGTTGCAATATGTCCACGAAAAAGAATATGTCATGAATAAAGATGTTGAAAATTATCGTACCGAGGTAGGACCCTTGAGGAATTCCTTTGGTGACGTAAGCCCAGTCACTCCTTTTGTCGTCTAACTTTGCTCATTGTTGTCTGTCTGTCAGATAGCTTCCAATGAATCTGCTTACACAGAGGGTGCTACGCAGCCACCTCGTCTGATCTGTCAAACAGATCAGGACTCATGTGGTTTTCCTATAGTATAAGGGGGTCCGGTCCGACTAGGGTGCATGTCGTCTGCTTTCTTGTTGCCTCCTGATAAATTTACATTCAGCGGGAGAGCTAGTTCTGGAATGAACTTTTGCGGGAGTTTGGAAAAGTTGAAGTTTTCCGCTGAGAACTGAATTCCACAAGGACGAATCGTGATTAACAATGAACCTCTTCCGGCAGGGGGCGGTCTGGCCCAGACATTTTGGCAATGTGCTTTTCAGTCCGGGAGTCTGAAATCTCAGTGGGTCGTAACAGTTGTCACCGACAGGGGGCACTGTTAGCCAATGAACATCTGTTTGGAATAATGTCATCCAACTGAAACTTGTAAGTAAGAAATCTGGCTAAATTATCCGTCTCTCATATGATTACCAAAAGTAGTGAATCAATCAAATCTAATTATACTATATTGCTGGAACCAGAAACATGAACCTATTTGTGTGTGGCGGCCATCTTGACTTTCTAATGGAAGGAGTGTTCGAAAAAATGGCCCATCCAATAGCCGGTTCCCACGGAAGGTCTTTTTTTAGCCATCTGATCGACCTATTAACATAATATTTATTACTTCGCATTTAAACTGTTGCCTGTTACAGCATAATTTTAACTTTTTCTTCTTTCAAATCAAATGAAATACGATGTTTGTGTGTGTCAAAGACTCAGCCTTCGAATTGAAGGCCGATTCTCTGACACACAAAAACATCATATTTCATTTGATTTGAAAGAAAAAACAAACAAAAAAACAAAACAAAACTTGAAATCCTGTTCTACATTTTTGGCCTTGTCTCTCTGTCGGTGCATCGCTTATTTGCTGATTTCCACCTTTGCAGGCCATACCAGACGGTGCTTTCCACCAATTATTCAAAGAGAAATGCTATAGGACCCAGATTAAGATAGTCACGTTATCTACGACCTTGTTCGATGAGTCACGTGACAGCCAATGCACTCGCCTTGTACTCATTTTAGCTTTTCGTGTTTTTTTTTCATTTTTCTTTTTTGATTTCGATTATTCGCAGCTTGTGGCAAGCTTTTCTATGAAATCGGCACGTTTTTATATTTGATATGAAATTGTAATGTCATAATTAACATTTAAAATAGGCCCATGGAAGGGCGAAAATCTATTTTGAAGTATGACATTTATAGTAGCAAACACAGCAAGATGCCAAAGACATTGAACTAATATTCTCTCAAAGTCTCAATACTTCAGATCATAATTAGCAGTCTTTGTTCAGTTACTGTATACATATCGTAGTTCAAGGTAAATCTTTAATGGCTTAGTTAGAATGACCTTTTTTGATTCTACAGAAGTATGACATTTATTGTAGGAAAGCATTTGCAATAAACACAGCAAGATGTTACAGATATTGAACTTCATTATTTCAAGCCATAATTATAATTATGTGATGTTCAGTGATTGTATTAGTGTCGCTGAAAGTCGTCATTCAAATTACTCCCTCAATTGGTTATTTAAAATGACATTTTAATTTTTTAATTTTTACTGACTTTTGTAGAAGCATATTATAGTGTCATGATTAGAATCTTTATATTTTTAATTCCATATTATATTAAATTTTTAATTCCATATTATATTAACTATAGGTGCATTATTAAAGGACGTTCACACTGTCACGTATAAGATGTACGTATGACCACGGATGAAAAACTATTTTTACTCTTGCTCATCCTTGTCAATACGTGATTCGCCGAGCCTTTCAAGGATACTCTTGCTCATCCGTAGAACGCTCTTGGTAGCACTGAATCATCCGTGACCATACGTGGGGAGGGCAAACTATTGTAAACATGTTTTAGACTTTGGCGGACGTTCTACGAGTGAATTGTTTATATTAGTTACTTAACTTGCTAGGGAGTCAGTCGGCGAGAGTTTTACGTACATACTTGGCCATATGTAGCCGTCCCATCCTTGAACGAGTGCCTGACGGATGCCTGACCGATGCTTGGCAACGAACGTTTGGTGAGCGTTTGACGGATGTTCGGTGAGCGTTTGACGGACATCTGGCGAGTGATTTTCGACTGCCTCACGTATGCTCACGGAAAGAATTTATATGTGATTAAATGACGAGTGAGCACGTATAGCCAATTTTTCGCGTCCTTGGTCATATGTATGTCTTATACGTGACAGTGTAACCACCCCTTTAAGCCTAGATCTCACATAACCGGAAATGTCGACATAAAGAGCCGGAACGGCCACACGTAGGATTACGTGAGATTTACATGGGTTTACTTCGCCTTCCCTCGCTTTCGTGGCTGTTCCATCGCTGTAGCGACAGTATTTTTAAACATGCATAAAAATACTGTGAAACCGAGCTGGAAAGATTATTACGCAATGAATACTTGATTAATACTTGATTAATACTTGATCATACGCTACAGTCGGCGGATCATACGCCACAGTCGGCGGATCATACGCCACATTCGGCGGATCATACGCCACAGTCGGCGGATCATACGCCACAGTCGGTGGATCATACGCCACATTCGGGGGATCATACGCCACAGTCGGCGGATCATACGCCACAGTCGGCGGATCATACGCCACAGTCGCCGGATTGTCCATCATCGTCCATCGATTTCCGTCAGCTTCCTTCGGCTTCCGTCAGCTTCCGTCAGCTCTTACTTCAGCTTCTTTCGTCAGCTTCTGTCAGTTAAAGGTGCCTTACTGCGTCTTGAATCATCCAGCTATGTGAGATCCCCCTTACATGGCTTCCGTGGCAGGAGTCCACAGAAGTTGGGGCGGATTATACATAGACTTCCATGGATCATAACTAGACTTCTGTGGATCACATGTCCTATACGTCATTCTTTCGTACTTGTTCCGTGTCTGTTCCGACGTAAACCACGTATGATCTGTAGATATCCATCGCATTTGCCAACGCATATGTAGTTATACGTCAACTTAGGGTATACGTCACTTTACGGCTATGTGAGATCTAGGCTTTGCTCAATGAAACTATGAAGAATGCAGGTTGCCATTGTCTGATTGTCAGTGAATAATTTTTAAAGATCGTCAGTGATTGTAAAACCATTTTATTTTTTTACGAAGTGTCTATTCACAGAGCCCGACTGTGCTCATAGGATTATTGTCTATTCATACAGCCCAAAATCAGGCTGTGTGAACAGTTTATGAGTTCCTATGCACCTCGCCCGGAGAAGTCTATACTGCATGATTAACAGACATTTGTCTAACTGCACAGCCCGGCTGTGTCATTGAGAAAGTTTTGTCTATTGGCCCAGCCCGGCTGAGTCAGTAACAAACTAAAGACGATCTACACCACCCAGTAGTGTCATTAACAGAATTTCATCCATCTCCACATCCCAGCTGTGAGATTGAAAATATTTCTTTGCTTGTTTCTCACACCACATGTACATTGTACAGAAGTGGATTATATTTCTTTCTTTTTTTCCCATCACGTATACAAATGAACATGACATCCCAATTAGCACACTATGTTATTTCTACTTTGCATTATAAGTGGCAAATTGCAAACATTGCTGACGTGGTGGCAATGTGTTATCCATGTTGTATTATGTACGCAGCAGTTGGCCTAAAAATAAAGTAGAAGTTATGTAATCTGGGGCAATGCTCTTTATTAACAAGCAAATTTCCAGTATAAATGTGAATCGCTACATGATATTAATGTGTTAAATAATATTCACCTAGCATAATAACCATGATAACCTGAATGGTTAGGCTGTTGGATAGACGCACACTGTTGTTTAAGTTGTTAAAACATGTTTTACTTGATGTTTATTCTTCATTGAAATAGTAAAGAAGCAATGTGAATTTTTACATAGAGAAAATGTATATTAGTGGCCGAATTTCCAGTTTGCTGCATCCTTGACACGCAAGAGGCACTCAACAAGTCTACAGAAATAACATCTAAGTGTAACACAGTCACAAGCTCCTAAGTATGTTGTTAGCTCACTTCTCTCACAATTTCCTTAAAATACCAGAAGTCAAAATACAAATTTTCTGCAGTACAAACTTGCACTACAGATTGGTCAGATACATCTTCAAACAATGGACATTGATCTCGCAGATATATTTGTGTTTGTCATACAACAGTCGCCTTTAAAAAGCATGCTGGAAGCACATGCACAAGACAATACCCAAATTGCACCATTTAGGACACACTGGTCGGAAAATGGACAGCAGCTGTATCCTAAAATCTAAATATGTTAGGATGATGATATTTCACATGGGTATTGTTGCCAGGAAGTTTGACTCAAGGTTGGGGTTGAAGGTTGTCATGGCAATGTTCATATATCATGTAATATAATTATACTAAGATAATTATATTTTGTCGTTCCTACTGGCTTATGAGACTTCTCTGAGCTGTATATGTGAAAACGGTAAGGCAGTTTTTCTGGATATTGTCTTGTGCATGTGCTTCCTGCATGCTTTTTAAACGTGACAATTTCACAGCTGGGATGTGGAGATAGATGAAATTTTGTTAATGTCACTACTGGGTGGTGTTCATAGACAACATTTTCTTACACATGGGCGGTGCCGATAAATGAAAGTCTGTTAATCACACAGTCGGGCTGTGCAGACAGACAAAAGTTTTTTCCAATAGACAAATTCCTATGCCGCATCAAGGAGGTGTCACACAGCCGGGCTATGTAAATGGACAAAATTCTCCGGTTCCCCCATGCGGGAGGTGTCAATATCCTCTCTCTTTATTTTAAGTACTCAAATGCGTAGTTGAAGAATTTAAAATTATGATTTTTTAAAGATTTTTAAAAGACCACACTATACTAACAAACATAAAATGCTGCTCGGTGTGAACTGTGGATTTTTGTACACAAACCTTTAAATAATCATTTCAGCGTTACTTCTGCCACATAGAATTAATCATTTACGATAATTGCTCAGGACCTGACCATGTAACTGAGACTGACAGCCATTTCTTTGTGATATTTGTGATCAGCCATGTTGCTAAGAAGGATGTGATTGATTTTTGCATTTTTTACTTGATGTCTATGCTGAGGCAAGTAATAGACTTCACCCATGGGGTAAATGTTTAACATGGTGTGGACGCTAAGCCTTATCATCTCATTACGTCTGCCCCTGGCAACTTCATGGTCATACACAAAGTACAAGCTGACTAAGCTTATAATTAGACTTGTAGTACTGATACAACATGCCAAGTATTTTTAAAGAAAAAATAAACACACATAGCTTCCACGGTTTTAAATTATATGTGAAAAAGAAGACAGTTGAGGCTTATGTTGATGATTGCAATATACCAAATTGTTACTCATGCCAATTTAATATGCCTACAAATCAAAATTGCTTGTCATAATCTTCTACTCTTACGCAAATTTCCTTTTATTATATTAAATTTGTAACTGTATACTCTTCACTAAGGCGGCATGTCATTAAGCCTTTGGGAAGAGTAGCTTTATTTAATAAACAATCAATTCAATAAACAATTCAATAAACATGTAAATGTAAATGTGTAGGGTTTCTGTCTGCCATCTCAATGTATATCGAGCTCTGCCGACATCACAATTTACACCCTTGGCAGGCCTGTTCAAGCATGATTCTTTCTCAACCCCCCGGGGAGTATACACCCAACATGCAGCCGTTTAGGTTCAATTCGTGTCAATGCACTCTACAATTACTATCACTGCTTAAGCCAAGTACCTATTTACACCTGGGTGAAGTGAAGCAGTGGTTCAAAGAGGATCTGCTCAGTTCCTCCATGCCGTGGCTTGGATTGAACTCACGACCATGTGCATACAAGTCCAATACCTTAACCACTAGGCCGCGTCATGTTTGGATGCTTAGTACCTTACACAGAATTGGTAACAAAACTCCAGAGGACATCATATGAATCCAGTGATTTGAACAGACTCCCGTGCATTGGCTAAGGCATCCAACAGCCGTGGATTCACAAGACGTCCTCTGGAGTTTTGTTTCCAAGTCTATGAAATTGGCTGTAATGGGCCCTAGGATGAACAGATCCGATGTGGGCCTTTGTATATGGCACAGGGAGTGACGTCCATTGCAGACCCCCCAAGAAATAAGTACTTGTTTGCATACTTGGTGGAACCAATATAGAACAGTATTTCAGTATTTGTACTGTTTTGGTGATGATACTGTTTTTGTTACTAGCTTTGGTGGGACAAAGTACATGTATGTGCCTACGTAAAGTATATATAGTCCATTCTCCAGTTATCCAGTCATACTATAGCCTAGTATAAACTATAATTAGTAAAAGACAGCAAAGTATAGATTGTGGGGTAGTGTTAGGCCTATCAAAACGCTGGTTTGCAAAAACAAAAAAAGTTAATTTTTATTCTGAGCTCTCAGTGTGAAAGAGATGATAGCTAAAGGGCAACGTCTGCCCTTTTGCTGTGTTTTTCTTCTCCGTGGGCTACTTAGTTGTGCATTTGAGGTGATGATCAAAGAGGCTATCTTTAGTCTCTCTAAGAAGTGGTGTGTCTGTCCTGTATGGTGATCACCATTTAATCTCTTACGGCCAACTCTCTTGACTGCTGACGATGTAGGCCTAACAATAAAGAGCATATCAAAGGCATCAAAATATGTTGTTGGATGGCTTTTATGTGTAGGGAGATGGATAGACTGTTTGCAGATCAGTTGTGATTGTTTGTGCAGCAATCAGTCTGCGAGTGTTTCGAGTGGCCGTTCTCCCGCCATTTTGAGTGGATGTCAGATTGACAATGACTCCATGATCGGATGAAGCAGACGATGTTTTGTATTTGTGCTCCCATCACTCAATTACTGCTTGGTCACAAAAGAATGTTCTCACATCCAATTAATTACGAAATCAAAAAGACGACCAACATTAGCTGCATTTGTGTCGTTTTCCAAGGTGTTGATTTCTATTGACGGGTGGGGGAGATGCATGCCAGTGGACACTTGTCAAGAGGTAAAGTAATGGTTGGTCATTGACATAGTACTGATGTGTGATATATAATTTACAGCAAAGCAATGTCCCAAAAACCAAATTGTAGAAAAAAAGGGTCATTTTCATTTGTGAATTTCAAGGGGGTGGGGGATGATTGTATTAATCCGCCCCCCCCCCCCTTTCCAAAAAGTAGGGGGTACATATGTATGGACGCCCCTGGTTATTTTCTTCCCGCCCACGTTTCTGTGCTTTAGCGACAGAACACTGACGTTCCAAGAAGCGCACATGGCATGTGGCAGACAGATGTCTTGCAAAAGTGATGACGTCACGTCTGTTTGTGACGTTCATCCGTCTCTCCAGACACACACAAAAGGGCTTTGCAGAGTGTTAGGGCTGCCTCAGTTGTTCTTGAGTGGTTGTGGACGGAGTTGACAGCACACCAGTTGGTGAACAGGTTTACCTCGTCTGGTGCATATTTTGCTGTTTCTGAGGCTTACTGTGGAAGTTATAGGCTTATGACTATGTTTAGATTTACAACCGTGGCCAATGAACTTTGCCAGACCAGCTTTTCAAAATTATGTTTCATAAAATTCCTATTTTAAAGTGATTATATCATTTTAAAAACTGAAAATCATCTAAAATGCATTTTTGGGACACTGAGAAAACTCTTGTCGTTTCTTATTGAAAATTGGCCAGTTTAGGATGATTTGAATAAAGTAGAATTCCATCAAAAATGTGACAAACTTGTCAATTTCATAACATTTACGTGGGAAGCGAGTCAGGTGACCGTTTATTGATACAATTCTATTGAATCCTCCACAATGAAGAATTGAGAATTTGAGAAGCTATTGTAGTGATTTACATGGGTTTCAATTGTCAGAGTCGGTAATGAGTACTGAAGAAAAAAACTAATAAAAGTTCATATTTTGACCAAGTTTTGTTTGTCTTTCTACAAAATAAATATCATTAAATAAAGTTTCAGACATCATTTCTCTGCTAAAAAAACTTGAAAGTTTAACCAACTATGTATTTAGAAATGGAAAAAAGAAAAGAATAAATTAAAGATACCAACAAAAGTAGGCAAGCTTATCAAGCACGGGAAACTCAAATTAATGGATCTTTCTATTTCAAATGTCAGGTGCTATGATTACTGAATTGCAAGCGCAACGTTTTTATGAGAAATAAATTGACTTCATTATAATTGTCACACGCAATATATTCTGCTATTGCAGTTGCAGTTCGGCCTTGACTTGCCTGGTTACCTGACATGTGCATCAGCTGTTAAATATGAAGTTTTGTAATAACTGAGTATAGTGGCCCTATTCTGAAGTTTTGTAATGACTGAGTATAGTGGCCCTACTCTGAAGTTTTGTAATAACTGGGTATAGTGGCCCTACTCTGAAGTTTTGTAATAACTGAGTATAGTGGCCCTATTCTGAAGTTTGTAATAACTGAGTATAGTGGCCCTACTCCCCACAATTAAGACCACCCATCATTCGAAGTCACAAAAATGACAAAATGTCTAGATATCATGTAAAACAAATTTCTGGAATAGACCACCTGTCTTTGACCTGAACTGTGATATAAATATTCTGTGCATACCATAATAACTAAAATCGGGAGAGTCACCAAGATGGGTTATACTGTGATTTCTCTATTACAGACAAATTCACCATCGAGGCCAGTAACATCACACATAGAATGGTATTAATGGCAAGGTTCCAATGTCGGTCAGATGACCCAGAAGACCACAAACTGACCATCAAAATAGCCATTTGGACTTGAACTGGCTTTTAGCTATTTAGGACACTTTGCTCACCTAGTCATGAAATTAGGTCATGAGTGTGGGATTAACTTCTTTTTATTATTGTATTGACCCAATGCTAGCAGTCTGAGGTTTAATTAGCTGGCTTATATGACCCGCTGCAAGAGGCAAATGTAATGATGAGATGATACTTCACACCATGCTACACATTTATCCCATAGGTGGGATCGTTAACCTGCCACATCATAGACACCTGTTACAAGGCACCTCAAATTTAACGTCTCATTTGATCGACATCCAGCTGGGATGTAGCTCATGAAGAGTGCCTGGACTGGGGATCGAACCTGCGACCTTTTAGCAGACCTGACCAATATGGAATCGGCAGATGCCCAACCATTAGGCCACCCAGCTGCACATATCAAATGTTCATTTTAAATGCTGTAAAGTGACCTCACTGGAGGAAGTAATGAGACTGCAAGGGCTGGTTGGTAATGATGCTGCTACTCAGCAGATATACTGTCCACTTTCGGGCAATTTGGACTCGCTAGACTCATAAAGGTCACCCTGGGAGGTTGAGTTAGCTAAGAGATTCAAGGTTGGAAATAAGTGCAAGTGGAGTGCTATTTCATTGAAATGTCAAGAGAAAAAAAAAATGACACATCACTTTCCCTATTTGAGTTTTTGCTCTAAAGGAATTGTTATCATAATACTACAGCGATTTCATTAAATTTGTCCGTATCTAAAAATCCCGACTGGCGGTGAGACTGCACAAGAAATTAGGTATAAAATGTTATCTCACCTCCCACAGTGAAGGTCTGAATATGTGACAGGGTTCGGCAATTCAAAAGTAACGATTCACTTTCTTGGTGTAGGGAGGTTTAGAATGAATTGAAGCCAAAGAGAAGGGCATGTTGGTGATTTATTGTTAGTCACGCCGTTTTGTTGGTTGTAACTTAGGACTTGTTTTCCAGACATATTGACTCGTTTGTCTGACTAAGAGCTTGTTTGTAAGACCTTTTTGTTGATTATAACTTAATTTGTTTTCTAGCACTTGCATTTGATAAATTTCCCAACATTTGCATTGCATTCAAATATTCACAAGTTGTGCATTTGCACTTTCATTTGCAATTGGTAAATGCGCTGGGGTGCCAGTACTTGACCTTGGTATATGGCATGCAACGTACTGGTCTAGATGAGTTGGGGAGGAAAATAAAGTCATGTAGTCCAATAAGTTACCGAAATAAATAATTCCTATCCAAATTATAGTGCAGAGGCCATTTTATGTCGAATGTACTGTGTGGAATTCATGCGATTGATTTTAATATTTGATAGAAAGAAAAAAAAGAAAGAGAAGTTATTTATCGAAGGCCACAGGAGGGAATCCATTAAAACGAGGACATTCTGGAAAAGTGACTTCCACACCTGTCGACTGCTGCCTAGGCAACACCAGTCACGTGCCTGCCTTGGCCAATCAGCACGTCGCCAAGTGACATCATTTTAATCCAATTCTTAAAATTTTGTCAGATCGACGTTCTAGCAACAAGCATGTCCCTAAAATGGTATTCAGTTGCAAACCGAGGTTGGAATGATTTTCAAGAAATAAAATTAACAGAGAAGTTTGGTTCAGAACCTTCCCCTGTTGGACCGAGATATAATATAATAATTATTGGCCAAGAAATATAATTATTGTAATAACATTTTTAGGTATGATATGAGAATTGCTGGGCAAAATCTTTCTTTGGGCACTGAATACACACATACTTATCTGGATTTAGAAAAGGGTTATGGTTGTCAAGACATATTAGTAAGAATGACAGAGGACTGGAGAAATGCATTAGATAATGACCAAACAATAGGGATAGTAGCAATTAATCTATCAAAAGCATTTGACTGTATGTCTCATGGCCTATTAATTACCAAACTTCATGCATATGGCTTCAGCATAAATGCATGTGAAATGATCAAGTCTTACCTAATAGAAAGATTACAACGCGTCAAAATAGGTGATACTTTCTCAGAATGGGCAACAAACATGAAAGGCATCCCACAAGGGTCTATACTCGGCCCCTGTTATTCAATATATTTATAAACAATTTGTTGTACTTGAGTATCGGATCAAACATCTATAACTATGCCGATAAAAAGACACTTTCTTATGTTAGCTGTAATTCAAGTGAAGTCGCGAAAACCTTTGAAGATGACTGTGTAATTGCCATGGAATGGTTCCATTTACATGAAAGCCATTGCAGAGAAATTTCAACCAATCTTTCTTAGCAAACATGACACAACTAACAACCGAACCTTTAGAGTAAACAATAAGTGTATTAAGTCATCCTCATCCATAGAAGTTTTAGGCATAGAGATCGATAGCAAACTAACTTCCAACAGTCACATAGATGATATTTGTAATATTCCTCAGACAAGTAAGCAAATCAATGACTTAAAAAGAATAAAACACTATTTGGATAAACAATGTAAAAACACTTTATATAATAGGTAAATATGGTTGGTAGCAACTTTTAACTATTGTCCTCTAGTCTGGATGTTCACTTGCAAATTAAACATGGATAAACTCGAAAAGATTAACAAAAGAGTGCTGCGATTTGTTGAAAATTAAAATATCATTATTATTATTATATATATATTATATTGTAGAATAGATTTGCTTTATAGATTAGTTCTATACTTGTAACTTTCCATATTGTATATTAACATTCCTAAGAGGTCGTACAGAAGCTTCAGCTTGGGTAATATATTTCGTATTGTACATTAAATGGCGACCCGTGACGACTTCAAATAAAATTTTACCACTAAATGGCCAAATGGCTAATTATAATGAGGCAAAAACCATGTTTTTTGGCCTAAGTAGAAACTTGGAGAAATTACTGCATTTGACACCTACATAGGCCTATATCTCTACTGGAAACCTTGTCTTTTTTTTTCGAAGTCAAACCCATCCCTTACCTCTTTTCTGGCTTACCTCTTTTCTGGCTTACCTCTTTTCTGGCTTACCTCTTTTCTGGTTTACCTCCTTTCTGGCTATGGCCAAAGGGAAAATGTAAGCCCTAACTTTCTTGACATAAATTCTTGTTTGTCTACATGACAGTACATGTACGTCAATGCACTAAAAAAAAATACAATAAAAATTGTCTGGTGAGGTGATAAAACCTTTCAAGCAAATGATATTAGTCCAAAAGAAGTGTCCCAACACTGTTTAACGATGTAAGTGTGTAATATTTTCTAAATGGAAATGCCGTTAATTAATAAGTGTACTCTCAAAATGTAAAGACGTTTTAAATACCAAAATGTACATAGTACAACCTCACACTATATTGTGCATATTTTCACCTGGCAGAATTAAACCAGACATCGTGGACCTCGCTACACCAGGGGAGTAATCTAAATCGTATCTATGGCAAACAAAGAAAGAAAAGGGGGAAAAAAAAATACATGCTGAAGTTGGAGAACATTCTGCATCTGTCATTGCAGACTAAAAAGGAAAAAAAAAAGAAAAAAAAGGAATGTTTGGTAGTCCATATAAAAAGGACAAAATGTTATCAAATTTCCACACTCAACCACCTTGGGACTCCGGGGGAAAAAATTAAACATGTTTAATTTTTCATGCCGGAGGTCCCGGAGTATTTAATCCGTGTTGATCCGTGTTGATCTGTGTAGACGCCCAGTAGACTTCACCGATCTCCGGGAATCTCCGTGTTGACCCTGGCATATCTCCGGCTACATCCGGCGTCAACCAGGCATGAATATTTCGCCGCCATTAACGCCGGAAAGTACAAGGACCAACATGGTTCCACAAAAATGAACACAGTGTAAAGACCGCGAAGGCACCGTGAAAATCCAGTTCACTCCGCACTCTCACAGGACAGTCGTGTTAACTCTGTGTTGCTCCTTGTTGCCACCGTATTGCCCTCGTGTACACACTGCCAAACATTTATTTTTTGTTGATATTTTCAGCACTCCGTCGTCTAATCCGGCTAAGTGTCAAGGGGCCTTTACCAGTGCTCTATGATGTCCCCCCCCCCTTTTATTTTAGTCTGAAAGATTAAATGAAAGATGTGAAGAGAGAGTTTGTCACCATTGTAGTGTCATCGCCTTTTGTGCTTGTACTGAGGATAAGTTCTTCATGTGAGACTCCGGTCGATCAGATCTATTTTTGCCTAAGAAATTACCTACATTAGCTTGTTTGTTGGGCGGAGTCAGAGAAGATGTTTTCTAAATGGAAGCTATTCTCGTATGAACGTAAAAGGTCTCCTGGCCAGCAGAACCGAGTTGTTCGTTTCTATTCGCCCTGTGGTCTATGGACTGCTTCTCACCAATGGTCAAACTGCCTGCCCTGGCTGATTGTTGTGCCACATGGAATTACTAGTGTTTGGCTAAAAGATTCTGACCTTTGCCTACTTGCTGTTGTGAAGCCATAATAAGAGATTTAGATATGGTCTATCAGACTATATGACTTCTCATAGTTAAAGTTGCTCCAGTGTTTTGTGCATGAGGCAGCATCAAGACTTCCAAATAATTGTGTACACTGCAAATTCTCTTGACTTTATGGTGAGGCGATTTTAATTGTGAGGTAAAACACAATGGGTTCTGTATTCTGTATAGTCTTAATGGTGAGATGGTCTTAATAGTGAGGTGATTATAAGGCGGGATTCCATAAAAGAGTCCTGGCTTCTTTAGAGAATTTTATTTAGAGAAATGATTATCAGTTTTCAAAATAAAATTTAAATGGCAATCGCCATCATTAATGTAATATGTGAATAAATATAGATTTCTTATAATTCATTTGTATGAAAGACCAGATCATTTCAAATTGATAAACATAACGGGAATGTGTTATATCAACGTAATAGTCTGAAATTATTGAAAAAGAAATTAATGAAAAGTTGGTTAAGTATACCAAAAAAAAACTGCCTTGTTGATGAAATTATTTATAATCCTTATATTTTGTGTCTTTGTGTAAATCTACGCCAGGGCTTAACATTGCCGCCACCTAAGTTATCGGTATACAAATATAAATATTGTGAATATCTTCAGAGGGATTGTCCAAATCATGCACTAATCAGACAAATCAAACACATGAAAGAGAATACCTTCTGCATGTTTGCAGTCATTTTTGGCTCTTCAAATGAATGTTACAAACTAAACTGAAAAATTATGCAAAGAATTTTTTTTTGCCTAAATTTCCAAATTTATGAAACCATGTGCAAGATTTATAACCAGAAACATAATTTTAGAGTTTTTTCTCTGCCTAGAAACAAAATAAATCGGCAGAAAAAATGGTATGATATTTTACCTGTTGAGAGCCCACACAATTAAGTTAAAGCATCACATACCAAGTATATATTCTCAATATTCTTGATAAATTATTTTTGATTAATAAAACTTAAAAGCACTGTAGTTTCTTGGGTTTGGCATCAAAACATTTTTAAGTGGCATCCAACATGTTAAGTAAACTCTATGATTGTTGTTCAACCGTGTACACCTCCTTTTTTGCCTGCAACATTGTATCTTGGTAGGGTTCAGGTCAGGTGATGATGAAGACCAAGTCATTAGCTACTTCCAGAGGGCTTGTCTTGTTGATAGTCGTTACTAGTACACACAGGTTAATTTTGTTCCAGTTGAATTGGCTTGGTATGTGATGCATTAACTTAATTGTGTTGGCTCTCAACTTGTAAAATATCACACTCTTTTTAATTTTGTGAATAAAAAAGTGAAATTAGTGAAAATTGGAATGAATATTATAGGTCTAAAATAATGGACCCAATAATGAGTATGCAATTTGATATGGTCGAACTGCAAGTGTGATAGGATGGTGTCATATTGTAGTTATTTCTCTTGCACCTGCTAATTGGCGAGGTGTTCCGTTTTTTCTTATGTTTCTTAATAGTAGAAAATAACTACAATATGGCAGTGAGTTATGAGCCAGTTTGCGTTCATGACTGACTATTAGATAGGTAACTATTGTACTTATTGGCTTGTGTAGGCAAAGGCAATATGAACGCAAACTGGCTCATAACTTACTGCTATCCTTGGTATATTAGTCAAATGACAGTCATAATTTAGTCAGCTCCATGATTTAATGCTCCATGGGGAATTTAAATGATTTGTGGTAATAAATTGATGATATATGATATGGAAATTGCTCAATGATATGAAGAGGTATGCTACTCACATGAATAATTTCAAGATGGTAGTCATTATACCGAACTTGATTACTCTTGAGTATACTTTCATTATTCTGCATGTAGATTAGCAATGTATATACATATACATTATATTTTTACAAATGAAGTCAAGAGTAACCTACTCTTGTTATACGCGGTGACTTCATGGTGTATAGTATTGGAATCCAATTGAGTTTAATTGAGAATATTGATAATTCAATTGTCAGGTATTGTATCATATATTGTATTATATAATTTCATATTGCCACAATGATACTAGGTCTGAAGCTTAGCTTGTATGAGCAGCTGTCACGGGTAGATCCTATGAGATTAGGCCTTCACCGTCCAAACCATGTTACACATTTACCCAGTGGGTGAGGTCTTCTGCTTGCCCCAATATAGACACCAAGTACAAGGCACCATCAATTTAACATCTCATGTGAGTGACGTCTAGGTGAGATGAAGCTCACTGGACCAATTAAGCTGCTTGCAGTGCCTCTCCTCCCTTCGTTAGTCCACAGGTGTCAGCCGTCAAAGTAATCATTTATTACAGCCAATTTCATAGACTTGGGAACTAATCTTACAGACTTGGAAGCTAACCTACAGAAGACGTCATGTGAATGCAGAACTCCCATTGGTTAAGGCAGTCCCTCAACCAATAAGAATCCTGCAGGACTCACATATGACGTCCTCTGGCTGTCCAGGAGAAGGTCTCTAATTGGCCAGATACAGTAACGGGCTTTAAAGAAGACACTTGCGGACGTAAGCAACTCGTCATGCAACTCGGGTCATTCTGGGCTACAGAGTGTTCCCCAGTCTTGCTGGAGTGTGCAACCTTCTCATTTATTGGTGTTATGCGTTGTTCATTGATTAGAATTGCCAGCTGACGCTGGTTACAGTGGTTAGTCCATACCCTTGTGGGAGCTCTGTGAAGCAGATTGCCACTATGAATGTGATCCACTACTTAATACTATATCCATTGTTGGTTTGAACATAATGCCCAACAGGTGTCAGGAAACCAGTCGAGTTTGATTTGATGGGAATATTGAATCATGGACAATTGTCATTGAAATATGCATTGTCAGTGAAGTGGCTTGTGCTGGAAACCAACATACAGTTTCCCACACTCCATTAGTGATGAAATGTCTGCAAACGTCACTCCAGGATGTTGCCTTTCAGCACCAGAAGTAATGTCCTATTCTCTGAGTTGGTTTTGAGAGTGAGATGCTAAGTGCTAAATTGATAAAGCGAATTGCTGTGGTTAGTCATGTAAGCATTTAAATTGCTTTGTTTGTTATTCTGGGCTTTGCTGACATGATACCATGGGCATGACATCTGCGGGAAATATTAATAATATAAGTGCACACAAAATTTTTCCGAATGCATCATTAGATGTCAACTTTCATCTTGGTCATTCTAACCTTCACCTAGCCAGACATGCATGCATGAAGGACAGTAATAATGCATTAGTGGCTAGATGTATCACATTATGTCTTATGAACATGCCATCTAAGTATCACGGTTGTTATGTCTTTCAGGTCCTGTCAGTTGGAGTGTATGACCGAAAATATGTGACCCACGTCCATGCTCACCCTTGGCTGGTGCACTCGTACAAGAATATCAATGACAAAAATGCTGCCTCAACATTGGTAAGTAATTGTTAATCATCAAGATTGAGTCATTAACAAGTCATTTTATGCATGATGAATACTTGCTGTTATACAAAATATATACATGTATAATTGTATATTATTGTATCTGACTGTAGGAATTGGAACCGGAGGATGAAGAAGAGTGTGAAGAGGTTGAAACTGAAACAAGAACTAAAGAAATGCTTCTTCCGAAGGACATGTGGACCACCAAACCAGCACCGCTAAATTTGCAAGAGGTTGGGTTGCTGTGGAAGGGAGTCTCGGTCATGTATGAAGAAATACCTGACGGGGCGGCTGAGGAACCAGAGGAAGGACCAGTTAGTGAGGAGGTGGCAGAAGGATCTAAAGATACCAGTGTGCAAGAAACAGAGGTATCTATTTCTGTTCAAAAGGCAGATGTCTCTGAAAAAAATAACGAGGATGTTGCAGTTCAGGGTGAAGAAACTGAAGCTGTGATGGATAGCCAAGGTCAACATAAAGAAGTAGAAATGGATGGTATTGTGCCTGAAACTGAGGTAGAGGATAGTTCTGTTAGTGGTCATGATGGTGCAACTCCAAGCACTCCTAAGAAGCAATCTGTACCAATAGATATGAGTGGTTCGTTCATACTGACACCACCAGCACCAGGAAAGGTCCTTGAGTTGAGTTTCATGGATGGTAAATTTGTCCAAAAGGTGACAGAGAAGGACCAAGTTGAAGAACCTCAAACTGCTGAAAGCTCAACACCAGAAAAGTCCTCCAACATGTCCACGTCTGCTGGTGAAGACACCATACAAACTACCAAGGAGATAGTCCGACCAGAAAGATCTGAAGCAGCTCCTGAAACTGTGAACACATCACAATCTGCATTGACGCAACCATCCACAGGAGAGCTAAAATCAAGCAAGAAGGCCTTACCAAATAATTCTCCAGGCAGATCCCCTGCTAAATCTAGCAAAAATGTAAAGACACCGCCAGCTAAATTAAAACCTGAAACTCAACAAATTACACCTCAAGTGCCAACAACTACAGCAGCATCAAATGTGGAAGAGACGAAAACTGCATTAACAGAAAAGTCTTCCACTAGAATGTCTTCTGAGGTTTCCACAGTTGGCAACGAAACAGTGCCCATAGTGACATCTGCTGTGCAGCCTTCAGCACAACCACAAACTTCTTCACCAAGCCTGACACCCTCATCTCAAGTGCAATCGAGTAATAAGCTGTTGTCAGGTCTCAAACCAATTGCTACAATTCCACTTGGCAGACATGATAAACCTGTGCGCTTCGTTCTTCCGGCATCGTCCTTAAAGACCTTGATGCAGTCTGGTTCAACTAATCTTTATGATCACATTAAAGCAATCACATCTGCACTACAAAAAGAAACCACTACCAGTAGTAATGATAACTCTATCAGCACTACAACGCAGCCGATCATGTCAGGTGCCACTCCATACTTGCCAACCATTTCGGCAGCTCCACATCTTGCCCCTCCCATAATTGGCCAGATGGGAATGCCGACTTTCCGTATGAATGCCCCTCTTAGAGCTCCTGGTCCTAGAGGACCAGGAGTGAGAGTCAGACTGCCCAGATCTTACTTACCTTCACTTGTACCCCCAACTGCAGCACCGACTAGCGCTGGACTTAAAGTAAGATTACCTCGCCTTGGAAGTCTGAAACCTCCTGATATTCCCAAATTAGATGATAATCCATTGCCACCTCCATCAGCTCCTGATGCCAGTCAATATCCCGATGTCAAATCTCCTACAGGATCAAGTTCCATAGATGCTATCAATGCAGTAATTCAGAATGCTGCCAGAGCGATGAAGTCTGCTCTGCCATCAGCTCCAAGTAGCTTGCTTCCTCAACAGCAAACATCTATTCAGGTACAGACTGCAACTGATGCATCAGCTACCAAACCAGGCCCACAGATACCTGCAACCTCTATCCTAAGTCCACCAAAAAAATTAAGACAAAAAACTTCCGTCAGGAAATCAGTGGAAGCTGCATCGAAAATGGAACAGGAAAAAGTTGATGGCTCCATCATGAATGTTAGTCAAGGAAACGCAAAGGCTGCCACTTCTATACTTCCAACAAAGACCCCAATTCAACACAAACTGAGCAATACATCACCGGAGAAGATGATTTCCCAGTCAGCAAGTATGCCACAGAATGTGATCACCCAGCTAGCTGGTACAAGTTCAACTTCAAGTAGTTCCAAGCCTCCATTGTCCACAACCATATCTGCTGTGCTGGTGTCACACTTCAGCGATTCGCAAGGTTTACCTACTACAGGAAGAGTAGTTTCAGTCTTAAAGCCTCAGGTCATTTCCCATACGATAGGACAGAAAAAAGCACCTAACTCCTCCTCTGGACCACCTTCTACTGCAGAAACTCTTTCTGTTGGTACATTCCCTGCCTTAACGAAAGCACTTATTGTGCCAGTGACATTGCAACCATCTTCGTCACAGGAGCAAACACATTTGGTGACTTGTGCTGCTGATCATTTGGGCATCTCATCACCTTCAAAAATGAAAAAAGAAGTAACATTACCGACTTCTGCATCACCGCTCAGAAAAGTGAAGGTTGAACCATCAGATTCCAGTGCTGTTCCTGATGTACTGCAAACAGTTGTAAGCCAAGGTGACACAACCTTCTCATCCGATTCTGAGTCCATAGCAAAGAAAGACACTGGTGCATCCCTATCTGCAACACCAACTAAAATGAAGAGAACAAGAGCTAGAAAACCACCTGCTAAACCAAAGCCACAGACCACAATCCCAAAGGAAGGAGTGAAAGAAGAAACAAGAGCAAAGCTTCAGTCCTTGCTTAGCAAGAACCTTGCTGAGAAACTGAAACCATCCTCCTCATCAGAAGAAACCTTGCCTGATAGTCAATCATTAAAACCAACAGGAGTTGTTGGAGCAACTGCATCAAAGACCACACCAACTCGCAATAGTTGTACTAGAAAAGGAAGCGCAGCACCAAGAACTAGGAGGACTGTTAAGTCACCTGCTACTGGTCCTGCTGCCTTGGAGGTTCCTGTTATGACTAGCCCAACTGCTTCTTCTGTGCCTCAGATAGCTAAGATGTTTACTTCTTCACCAACACACAGTGGAAGTGTTTCACAGAGTGAGCCATCTAGCACTAACATAATCTCTAAAAGTGCTACGCCAGCTGTGACAGCTTCGGAGAGCTCTAAATTACCCAAAAAACTGGTGTCTGTCACTCATGGTGCATCACCACAAAAACCAGTACAATCGCCTGTCGCCCGTTCTACTCATTCGGTATATACAGGTGCCACAGCAGATTTAGTGCCACCAGGAACTACAACTACACCTGTGAAATTGCAACAAGGAAAAGATGGTTCGATCCAGGATAAAATCAAGCAGATGCTAATTGCTGGAGGACTGGCAAAGTCTGATACACCGATTAAATTCAACATTCCAACGGGCTTAAATTTGTCTGGCCTAAAGTTCAATGTGGTAACAGCTACCGAAGCCCGAAAAATGGGTTTGTTTCATAACAAAGAATCGAGTGAAGCAACACCACAGAAAAGCTCTGAAGCAACACCAGAAATGACAGGCACCAGCTATGCTGCTGCATCAACGAAGTCAAACACAGCTGTATCTGGGGCAGATAATGAAACTGCATCAGCTGCTGGGAAGGAAAGCTGTCAGTCAAATCAAGATCAAGATCCAAATGAAGAAAAATTACCACAGTATGATGGTGCTGCAGATGAACCACCTGAACCAAAGAAAAAAAGAACAGAAGAAACTACCGAAATGAAGAAAGTAATGAAAAAGCCTGAAGAAGTAGGTCCTGGTTCAGTGGAACCGATGGAACTGACAACTTCACGGTCTACTGATACAACTGGTGGTGAGGAGCAAGTCAAAGAAGGGCAAGAAGATGAGAAGCAGACAGAGGCAAATACCACAAGTGAAGGAGACACACCGAGAAAAAAGCGCAGACGGAGAGGAGACCCTGTTCTCACACCTGTAGAGTTTCCATCACTCTCTTTTCAGTAAGTGAATTTTGTCATTCAGTGCAGCTATTGAGATATTGCCTTTTGTATCTGTACTTTTTTTTTCATATATGCTTTTTTGTTTGTTATGTAGATCACTAGACAGAGTGAATATCATACCAAGGCCTTGGATTAAACCAGATGGACAGGTGAATAAGACTGCATTGTGCAACATGATGGAAGCAGTTCTTATGTACCTGATGGACAAACCAGCAGCAACATTTGCAACTCTCACCTCTAAATACAAAGCTGTGCTGCAGCCTATTGCTCTTTTGGAGATACTGGAGGTAACTGACTATGTGGTATTGAATTTAAGCATTTTGATGAATTTTCATCTAAAAACCTAATCTAATGAAATTTGCCCATATTTACAGACACTTGAAAAGATTGGATGTGTCAAAATAAGGTGGATTACGAGCAACCGGGAATGCTCATTGTTTACCTCGAGACCGGAGTATAAAAGAGGTGAGTAAAGAAGAAAGATTCCCCAGTTTTCTTTCCGTTCAATGACCAAAATCATTTAAATGCATTTTTTTTCATATTATGACATATTGGCTAGTTTTTTGCTGTGATTAATGACAGCGAGACCATCTTATGATTCATTACAGAATCAAGTGGAAGCATACAAAATGCTACGTTCTTTCCAGACATCAACTGCCCAGTTCGTATGGGACATTTCAAGAGTTTACTGAAACCCGAACCAAGTGAAATACCATTACCATTAAGCACACAGTAAATGTGCTATATTATTGTTTAATGTTTAGTTGCAGATTATTTCACTTCATCCAAGTTTTTATTTCATACACAAGCACACCATGTGTATTGTAATAATTTATTGAATTGTAATTTTGTGTACAATTTACGTACTAGTCTTATCAGCAATGTTCAGTGCTATTACAAATTTTAACCATTGTCAACAGGTGGTACACCTGTGTTAATATTGGGCCCCCTGGTGTATTTTACAGAAAGGAAAATTGCCTAATGGGAAAATTTTGTTAAGTATATTGCAAGACTATGCGTTCTTTTCCATTTCATTGTAAATTTATATGATAATATCTTGAATTTCATTACTGTACAAATACATGTTATTTGATCAATAAAGAGAATAAACACTAATGTGCATGCTTTTATTTTATTTTATAACTGTGCATGTAATTTCCAGAATAAAGACTGATACATCTTGAATACTGCCTCTCAATACTTTGAATTACAACTGCCTAAAATAATGATTCACTCATGAAGAAAAGATATAATGCATGATTAGTTTAGATAATTTATTAAATACACAGTAAGTACTTGTCTACAAAATATGCGTAAATAATAATCTACATTCAACAACTCGTACATGACTCGCAAAAGTCAGCAATCGCTCCTAAAATCAAATCAATAAAATATATAACTTATTTATTATTTTCTTTAGTGTCTGAGGTTGATTCCAGGGGCTCTGGTGATTTTTCCACTGATGAATCTTTGCTAACATCCTCACTGAATGGATCTTTTTGATCACTATCTTTGTCATCATAGTCATATAGTGAAGGATATTTAGTCATGCACTCTTGCATGGTTCGGAATTGTTCATAGCAATCAGATCCTTTTGGGTCTGCCTGGCTGTAATGGAAGCAGGAAAAAGCTTCCCGGAATTCAGGACCACAGGGACCTGTCGCCATTCCACCGAGACATGGGCAGTTCCAATTTACGGTCCCATCCTCAAGTATTAGTCCTGAAATGTTGAAAAACAATATTCAGAATTTTATGGCCTAACTACTTGCAACCTTTTATGAATTATACCACACTCAATCAAAAGATTTGTTAGCAATGACCTTGACCTGATCAAATATTTCAGCTTTAAAATTATACCATATTTCTCGTATTAGTGTTTTCAGAAGGCCATAAATTACAAATAATTATAATCAAGATGTGTACACCAAAGCACTGACGAAATTATGTCACTTAGTGTTCAGGCGTTTATGAATACATTTTCATTTTAAAAAATTTCAATTAATTCCTTTTGGCTACTGACCATGATGACCACCTCATAGTATCTTATAAGATTACCTGGTTCTTCATCAAGGTCCAAGTCCTCGACAGTGACCTCTTTGGGAAGCTTATGATCTTCTTCTGTCACAAAAATTATTTTATCCTTTCCTGAAACAATTGCAAGCATTTATAATGTAATTTGCTGCAGACCTTAATTTATTTCAAAAGTTTCTTGCCCTGCTAATAGGCTGCTATAACAAGACCAACTCATAGGGCACACACATGTAAGTCGCGCATGATTTGGTACACGCTTGTCTCCAAAAAATTGATGAGGTTACCAAAGGTCAGTTGATGAAGTCAATGAGTACAATTGGATCATTGGCCACATCGTCAACAGGCATGCACCAAATGAAACCCGCCATGTGCCTATCTCTACTTGACAGATGTTTTAAAGTTTTGAATTACGTAATATGACTGAAGCATTAAAATGAAGTCACTTTACAACAGTTAGGGGAGAAAATGCAGTATAGCGGACCCAAATTCATGACCATATTTAGTGAGCCTCGTTGCCAGGCCTATGACGTAAAATGCTTGAATTCAATGAAAACAACAACAGCGGTGATGTTTTCAAGGCAAGATCGCAGTTTATTATTGTTTATTTTTTTATTTAAAATTGGGTCCTCTACACTGCACTAATTCCCAGTTAGTTATATAATTACACACATGATTTATAATATCACAAGTTTCTTGATAATTATTGATAATTAGTTGTTTGATGTAGGATGAGAAACCTTGAATACTGTGTGTATTTGGCTTTTCTGTATAAATTCCATGAGTTACTAATCAATATATACATTGGCAACCTGAATTTCAAACTAATAACAATGGCCAGGGGCAGATCCATAACATTCTGAATGAAAAGAATGATAGATTTATATGTTCCTCATAAATACCTGTCAGAATGTTTCAGATCTGTCCTTGACCATCATTATTAAAGCCCGAAACTCACTGTCGACCACCACTTTGCTCACGAGTGCTGTACATGTTTATTATTGTTTATTGCACACACTTATATGCATTTGATACATACATAACATTATTTTTAAAATTAATGTATACATATTAAGTTATTTAATGAGCTGAGCACATGTGGTTTATTTGACTCCGGATATTATTGTCCAAAATGTCCCAAGTACCTTTAAACTTGGTCTGCAAATATAGTTCAAGTCTATTGTAGTCTTTGGTTACAATAACTGCAACACAGTACTGGCTTTACTGTCACTGGAGTAGTCTTACTATACATACCATTGAACTTGAAGCCAAGTACTATGACATTTGACAAACATTCTTAAAATTCACACTGAAGGAGGGGGGGGGGGGGGTTATGATCAGGGGCGCCCCGGTCCTTGAAAGATTTGGGGGCAAATGAGCGACATTGTTAGCGCCATAGGCGCAAAGCCTCACATGGGGGGGGGGGGGGGGGGGGGTGCCTGGGAGGACTTTTTCTTTATTGTTACCTCATTGAATATTTATGTCTCTCCTTGAACATACGTGATCAAGGATAGTTTCCACAAAAAGTTTATACTATAATTGGTTTAAATAAACACAATAAGTCATGATTCCAAAGTATAAACAAAAATGTGGGGAATAGAAATCTAGCATATTTTCTCGAGTGGTCAGTTTCAAAGACCAGCTAGGTTACTGAACATTAACAGCTGAATGAAGCTGAAAGGTTTGAAAGCCTGTAATTGTAAACTCTGCATATTTTATGTTACAGAATAAATTTATAATTATTATGATAACTGATATGTATATACCTGTACATGGCTGTATTGTCCAGCAAATATCTGAACCTCAGCTAAACAGGTTAAAATATTGCACATTGTATCCAGGATATTCATATATTTATTCTGTTAATTCAAAGGAATTTCCTTAGAATTAACAAAATAAAATATAATATATAGACATCCAGGTTTCAATGTTCACTGTCAGATTTTTAAAATGAAATGAATTCTGCCACCAACCTCACACTGGATATATCAATTAAGAGTCTCTTTGGAATATTTACCAGTCTGTGGTTTTGTGCACTGTGTACTGTAAATGACCATGGGCTTGCTTATACTTGAGTTGACCACGAACAACTAGGTGCAATGTGACAAACCCAGTGGGCCATAAAAATATACAACCCTTTCAACCATTTTGGCATTGAAGAATCGAATATAAACCAGTATCAAACACAAGGAATGAAATGTCATGGAATTTAATTCATTGGATAGGGCTTAGGCGTCACTGATCATGACCAGTCATGATGACATTTGAAAAAGTTCAATGACATGGGCCATGCCGGCCTGAGCGATAATCAAGAATGGTTAGCAAACACAGTATTCCCACCAATCAATACACAGATCTACTAACCTTCTTCTCGACAATACGACATATTTGCATTAAACTAAGGAATGACTTGGTTTAATGTCGTGTAAATGGGAATGTCAGACTCCACCAGCCTTATGAAACTAGCTGCATAACTTCAAGTTCGGCAATATTCCGCCAGAGGGGCGAGTATTACTTGTGCTGCCACCTCTCGTTAATTATGTATGAGAAAACAGTTCCCAGCCAATGCCCACCGTATCACTGGAACCACAGTATCCTACACTGTAGGCAGTACAATCGTAGTACAAACACACAGGGGGAAAAATACAATGTCAGGGCGAGTTTTGTATTAGGCGAGTTGTATTTGTGGCGAGTAAAATATGGGCGAAAAATATTTGGGCGAGTTGACAGATCTGTGATCACAGGCGTTAGGGAGAACCTCCCACACCTTAAATTGAACAAAAGCCCAAACATTTTACATTTCAGAATAAGGTCCCTCTGCACCTAATCAGGCAGGCTGTCTTGGAAGTATGTGAGGTTAAAAAAAAATTATGCCATACTTATTTGGCTGGCAGCCTGGTACAGCAGACCCACTGAATTTTGGTCGTTCACGGATTTTAACCATTAAATATAAAAGATTCTCAAGACCCTGCTTCAAGCAACTATATAATTTATTTGTGAACTCATTACATGTCTATATACAATAAAGAATATACAATCTATAATACAATAATGGTTGCATTGGCATCTACATTGCATAATACACTACGAATAATATGTGAGAACACTTTCTTGGTTGCCTCTAAGGAGCAATATTTGGGGCATCCCCTTCGTCAGAATGTCTAAGTAGGCCATGTACAATCCAGATGACACAATACCTTTCCGTGGCATTGGCAGAGTCCTGGAAAAACAAAGTTTAGGAAGTTGAATATATATGAAATTCTGTTTGAAAGTTGATTTAGCCACAATAATGCAAAATCACAAGAAAAAAATAAGATACAAATTCGAAGTGGATGTTTATCTGACTGGTAATTTCAACACCTACATGACAATCAGCTGGGCATCCATGGAATGCTCCATCAAGAGTTCCCGACATCTGAGGTGCCGATGAGTCTGAAAAACCAACACAAAATTATATATGTGTACAAATTAATATAACCTGCATGGTCACCATGCATATACTTCAAAGCATACTAAGCATCGGTATAAAACAATCTACATAGGTTAGTTTGATCAACTATCACAAAGCTAACTCAATTTAATACTTACCCTCTCAGTTTGTGTGCTTATGTCAACTAGTGACACTTTCCATGGATGGCTTTCCTCAGTCTCTCCTGCTTCCGTATCCAGCATCCAAGGCTTGATCAACTGTTCAAAATTTTGTAAGCTGCAAATGCATGCAAAATATTATCATCAAAGTTTTGACCTTGATGTCAGCGAAAGATTTGATATTTAATAACAATGCCTTGATACTGAAATATAGCAGCCTATGCAGTGTTTTAATCTAGTATTCACGCAGAATGTAATTAGCGTAACAACCAGTGGTGTAACATCAGATAAAAAAGTACAAACCTTTCAGCTTTTGGTTTTTTTCCCACATCGGGTATGATAGTCATATCATGATAGTTTATGCGGAATTTACTCAGAAGAGTGGCCATACTGAAACAAAAATCGCAATTATCTTTCATGTCATCCACTTACTGGAAAACTAGGTTTAAAAAATGAATAATAAGTTTAAAATAATGAAAGAAGGAAACTGAAAACTTACTGTCGTTGGTCCCGATCAAGAGCACTGGCTTTTGAGGCAGCTGAGAAGATTCTTAATTTGCAGTTTTTCCAGTGAGATTTTTTGGTGAGGAGATAAGGCAATAATAATGTCAAACCTAAATGAAAAAGCAACAGAAATTTTTTGAAACTGAAAAAGCTGCATGCATACTATTTACACTATCATGACCATAATGATAACTTTATTTAACCTATAACGGACTTTAATGCTACAGGCATCTAATAGTCACGAGCTGGTCAGCTTTCATGTTCAGCGTCCATAATCAACATGATAAAACAAAATGGCTGCCCTGGAAGTTGTCATAAAGTGGCACCTCCTAGAGTCCTATATATACTATATATATAGATTTAATGACAAACTTGATATCAGGAATTGATACATGTGTCATATAACATTACAAAACAAACATACAAAACATACAACATTACAAAACCAAGTCTAGTGTCTACATCTACTCTAGTGTATACAATCTATAATCTACTAGTTTTGCCAAATATTTACTTAATAAACGCAAGTCAGTTCCAGTTTTTCTTACATATATATAAATGAATATAAGAAGGAGTTAATACTGTAGGTCAATACTGCAAGTGGTCACAAAACAAACTAGAATAAAAAGTCAATATATATAATTTTAAGAATTCTGATAAGCTTTTTTACCTCCATCATCAAAGAGCCACCATACATCAATGGTGCCCTTCACGTGGCCATTGCTCAAGCCGTTATCGACACTGAGTTTTACTTGTGGCACTCGGAGAGTCACAGACGTCACTTCAGTTGGATCATCATTGGCTTCTTGAGACTCATTTGATCCCAAGGAATGCTTAGTTCCATTGCTTGATACTGTTGCTACGAGGTATGGCTGATTCTTGAAGTTAGCTAAATTTGCTGACAGGGGGAAGAAAAATACAACAACCGTGATATTACATACTTAAAATATCATGACTAAACATGAAAATTATACAACTATTTTTTTCTCTTTTAAATTTTTTTGTAAAACACCACAAATGCCCTCATGATATTAGACAGTCTCATATTTGGCTGACTTGCTTCAAGTCTTAGTTAGGATAATAAACTAAGCTACCTTTCAACATGCAGAGCTCAAATTACTCACTTTCAGATGCTGCATTAAATGACATCTTGCTGCTTCCATCCACCACTTCACTGACTTGGAATCTATCAAGGGTTGCAGACGAGGAATTTCGCGATGGTGATGCTCTAGAAGGAACATTAGCACTGATTAAAATGTCTATGTCTTCATCCATGTCTGAAAAAGATGTTAAAAAATTCACTCAGTGCCTGTGGAAATAAAACTGCTTGATGAGCAATGCATGCAATCCTCAAACAAATTTTGTAAACTTAAACCACTCATGGTTTGAAATGATAAATACCATTGGTATCCACAATGTGAGACACTCTGAACCCTTCGCGAAGGTGCAAGATGCCCACTCCAAAATGAAGATCAAATGCATCGCTGCAATAATGAAATTTATTTTTTATCACAGCTTTAAAAAATACAGAACACATCTTTAATTGTATAATTGTTAACAAGCACATCAAATTAACGTACTGGATGATGTTGAAATATTCGTCCACTTCTTCTGGTTTTGCCGAACACCAGTTGCTCTTGAAACCCAGCATTAGAATATTTGGCCGCATCTTGCCCACACCAGAGCACTAAAAGAAAATTTAGAGCATCGTTTAAGCAATTCATTCTCAACAATAACGACTAACAGTGCAAACAAGTGAGCCATTAATCCATGTTAAGTGACATTTGTAATGATCGAATCACCTGCATTAGCGCTTGGACCCCGGTTCTCAGATTAGAAGCTATGATGGGATTGTAAAAGGCCTTCACTTTACGTTGTCTAAACATTGCTAATGTGTCATTCTTCAGGTGGCGCATGTCTTTCAAACTTTCATTCTCATCCATTTGCTGCAGAACAAACGAGAAATAATTGTCAGACATATAATATCATTTAAGTGGCACAATATATTTGGTTGCTACAAAATTTAATTCATGCATAAACAGCTAACCAAATCATGACATTGAAATTACCTTTAACACATGTCCACAGACCATAAGGCTTATATTTTTGGTGAAGGTGTTCACAAAATCAACTAAAGCTGGCCTCTCCATAGGGTGTCCTGTTAACACAAGCGTCTGAGGTCTGCAAACAAGATCAGATAATGTAAACAACAATCTGCGCATGTTTTAATATGCAAGTTATTAAAAGGAAATCATCAAATATATCCAGTCTTCTCCCTTATACAAGGAACGACAATAAACACATCTGATGCCATTATCGCAGTGGAGATCAGTGTTGCTGTGATAGGGTCATTTAGTGCATAAATCTATTAATGCCAGTAGTTTCATGTGTAAATACAATGAATGATTATCACATGAAACTACTGGCATTAATAGATATATGCACCAAATGACCCTATCACATTGCCATCTTTTACGAACAAGTTTCAAAAATGTCAACACAGAATTTTAAAATTCATACAATAGAAAAATTATTTAAACCTAGGAAAATCTAGCTTTTTCAGCTACTGATTAGAAAATCTTACAAATGATCATTCTCCTATGTTGGCAACACTGGTAGATATTAATGCCATTCTAATTGATTGCATTGTGCGACAACGGGGGTCAGCAATAGGAGGAATTTCCTCGAAGAAATATATACATAAATACATATCACAAATCTGAACCTTTACACTCTACCACACTTTTATTTCTTACCTGAAATTTTTGACATGTTCCTCCACATACTGCAATTTAAGTGATGAGGTCAAAGCATTTCTGTACTGATGGGCCTGCGTGGATGAACCCCAATTGATTTCTGCAATAACAAATCAATAGCAGATCAATGTTTCAAGCCTGAGAAATATTTATTGTTAGTTAAATATAAGTGAAAGTTACTTACCAGGCTTACTGTAGTGCACATAGAGGTAAAGGCCTGTTACAACACCAAGGGTGATAAGCGCAGTCCACCAATTTATCACGAACATCACAGCTAGGCAAAGCAATGCGCCTAACAGACTAAGCCACATGGAATAATACTTGAACGCAGGTCTCCATCCTGTAGGCAGACATTCAAATATAATATTACTGAATATTACAATAGATACTTCTGGCAGTTGGGAATTGTTTTTCAAAGGAAGGTTATTCTTTGGATGATACAATAGACTTAGAATGGGAACAAAATCTACAAGGTCTAAGTTGGTTTTAAACAATATATTCTTCTTTAAATAAATTACCACTTTATGATAAACTTATAATAAACAAAAAGATGAGACATCTAAACCAAAATACTGCAAATATAATGATCAAAAGAAAATGCTATGGTATTGGTTCCTACCTGGAGATTTGGCTAGGGATGCATCAAAACATGAATAGTTGATCAGTGCATAGGAGATAAGGAAAAAATTGGAAATGAGGGGAGCTATGGCATTTAGGGAACCTGGAAAACAAAAGATTTTAATTGAAAAATTAGACAAGTTTCAATGCTGGAGATCTAAAACACCAAATATGTTAAATAATCATCAGGGAACCTGCACATGATGTCATCACACAATCAGTTACAATATGGTTTAAAAAAAATTCTTCTTGGAAAGTCATTTATTTAGTCCGGATGGAAGATTATCAACTTCATGATAATACATTTCAGTGTTCACGTTAAATCTACCATTCTATTATCTCTAAGTCTAGCTAATCTATCAACACTAAGATAAGTGGCGTAGAGAAATGTAACTGATGAAAAAAAGTTACTTCACCTATACAAATGCAAGCAAGAGCGATGACAAAAGCAAGAACGTATGCGCGGACCGGTTCATTGCTTTTTCCGTAACCTTTTGCAAAGACATGGATTCCAGGGAATATGCGATCCTTGCACACAGCCTGCAATAAAAACCAGCTGATATAATAACAAAGTCACAATTAATATAGTCCTAGAAATTGACACCATTACTTTTAACCAATTCCGTTTACCTGAAATACTTTGGGTGCTCCAACTAAACTTGCAAGGGCAGATGAAAGGGTGGCGCAGATGATACCAGCCACAATAAGAGGTCCCCATCCAGACACCAACTGCATCACCTGATGAAATCGGAGCAAATTAAACTCATGTGCACCAGATATTAGGATATCAGAACATTTGTCAAATCAAATTTAGTTCCGTGAATCTTTAAATTTAAAAAGTGCTCCAGGATTACCTGCATATCATTTTGCAAGCCAAATTTACAAGATCCAGGCACACAGTTCATGGTGTTGTTCTGATTGGCAATCGCATTCAAGGTAAAATTATCTGCATTATCATTCATCACTCCAAAGATAACACCCGACGGAATAACTAAACTGTCGTTCTGCAACATTGATGAATTGGAGATGTCGGCAATGATTGGTCCATATGCATCCCTCTTCACCACTGCACCGACCATGACAGCCATTAATATGTAGGTCAATGAGGTGATTAATATGGCCAACAGCGTGCCTTTTGGAATGGCTGCCTGGGCGTCCTACAAATTATGATAAAATAAAGAAATCACAATTCATAAAATTAAAGGCAAAGTATTTCATCTGATAATGCCACAAGTTAATTTCCAAACTGCCATTAAATTACACTTCTGTGGTTACAACAAATTAAATGGCAGTTTGGGAATTTAAAAAAGTTCATTAGATAATTTATTGAAGATTCCCTATAATAAAATATTTAGCAAAAATTTTTTAGCATTTTGAAATGAAATTTCGCGTATTGCAATATTTCAATTCTTATGACATTCATACCAAAGGGGTTTAAAACGGTACGTTACCCTCCTGTATAATTAACCTAACCTTAGAGTTGGGTATAAAAAACTGAGCATAGACTATTAGTAATCGCAAAACGTCTTACCTTTAAATCACCGGATATATTGGCACCAGCCAGGATTCCAGTGGCTGCAGGAAAGAACACCGCAAAGACGGAGAAGAACCCCTGTCCATCTCTGAAGTCAGGCATAAAGTTTTCTGATATCACATTTTCTGAAAAATAGCATTAAGGTACAATGACACATTGTCAATAAATTTGGCAACGCGTGCGTTCCAATTAATTATCCAATTCAATTCATTCATTCGATATTACATTCATAACAGCATTCATACATTCGACATAGACACAGTCACTTTTTCAGCAGTTGATACCATATTAAGTTATCAGCAACATTTGTTTAATCAAACATTAAAAGGAGGTTCACCTTTGATTCCCACAAAGCCTTTGGCCTTCTCGGAGGTTGTAGGAGGAATGAACACGCCAACAATAAAATCAATAATTGCAATTATCAAGATGACCAACAACCCGATCTGTGCCTGAAATAAACAAAAAGTAAAGATTTCGTAAAGTTATTTGGGGTGGCCAAATAATATTTTTATAACAGGGTTTTGTAACATGCAGGTCTGCTGTAAAAGATAGGCAAAATATTGTTTTGTTATAAGTGTGCTCATTATAAATGTGTTTGACTGTACCTCAATGCATCATAGTGATGAGTCACTGATGACACCAAGTCTTCAAACTACAGGACATATAGAGTTTACAAACTATGCTCTAATAAACATAAGCACTTGATCTAACACTGCCATTTGGCTCTTCTATTCTTCAACAATGAATTTAAAATGATCTCATGTTTTCGAAAGGTTGAAAAATAAACACAACAATTCCATTAGCCAATGAATTCAAATACCTCATTAAGTAGAGCATATGAATAGTCTGTTTTGTGCAGAATCTGAATGGACTTACCCTAGCTTCCCAATCCATCCCAACTAGGACAACACCCAGCAAGCAGATCACTGTGACGATTCCTATGATTCGAACATCATTAATGTCATCTACAATTTGTCGTCCATGATCCTACAAGCGCAGAAAGAAAAAAAAATTGAGCAAGTCTGGTTTAAAAATTATCAACTCATCAATCAGCAGCAGCATATAATAGAAACAAAGGAACCCAACAATTAATACCAAGATCGAACACTGTGAGAACCGCCAAATTAGTTTTCAATTCGAAATTCTCTAAATTCTGAAATATTAACATTGTCAATGAAATTACAATCTTTGGTGCCCAGCAAAGTGGCCCTATGGCAGTGGGCTTAACAATGGGTGGTCGTCCTTTGCACTTTTCAACATTTATATTAAAATTCATTTGAGAAGTACGATTTACCTTCAAAATATCCCTGATAGTCTCTGCAAATCCAACAACATACATAGCCACAGCGACAGCATTCGCCAATGAGAAGATAAGACCGATGGCTCCCCCATATTCTGGTCCAAGACTTCTTGAGATCATGTAGTAAGCACCCCCTGAAAATTTGCATCAGGTTAAAAAAACAAGATATCACACAAACTACATTTATGGTGCATTACTATTAATAATCCATATATTATCTAACATGCAATGCCGCATAACAAAACCTAATGAAATAGGAAGTATCTCCAACTTGCTGTAAAGGCTAACGGTACATTTAGGACTTTGCAATCATCCCAAATTAGCTTATAGCTAGAAAGAGAACAAAAAATAAAGAAACACTAACCTCCCTTGACTTCCCCATTTGTACAGATGGCAGACATGGACAATGATGTGATGCAGGTCACCACCGTCGCTAGAAGAATGATGACCACAGCAAGCCCGATTCCTGACTGGCCAACGACCCACGACAGCCGCAAGAACAGCATCACACCCCAGATATTTAGCAGGCATCTTACCTATGTAAAATAAAAAGGCACAATTGGTGTTAGATGAACAACAGTAAATTAATAGAGGAAATCAAAAGGGAGGGCAAACAGTACAGCAACAGCTCTTTAACCCTCATATAAATTCACCTGATTAAGTGGCCAAGACACACCTTATAGTGTTTATACGAATAACAGAGGTTACAAATAGTAGAAGTTACTTTACCTCCAAGAAGCACAGATAAAGAGAAACTTCAAATCACCACATTACCAACCTAAAGTTTAACAATACGAAAGTATGGCACTGAAATGTATTGCACTGTGCTAGACCACACTAAAAGACACAATGTCATTCACATCACAGGCAGCTGCATCATGCATTTATGACAATTATGTTGCCCCAGAGGTCACTTGCCTCAGAAAAGCCTCCATTAATAAGATGGCATGTATTTATTTGCAACCAAGTAGTTTAAAGTGATGTACACTATACAGTTAAAAAGTAGATATATAAATATCAATAAAATCCAACAGTATAAAGTTTGTAAAATGAAGCATAAATAGATTACATTTACACATCGTCAAGTACAGATTAAAATTATTGGAAATTGGAAAGACTAAAAGGAATAAAACTTCTCTTAAAACGTTCAGTTCTGCACTCGGGCAAGTTAAAAGTTTCTGTTTTTCCCCCGATTTGATGACTAGAACACACTTTGAGCTAAAAATTTTGAGTAGGGTTTAGAAGTAACACTGCTTAACTAAGCTACCTGTTAAATGCCAATAGTATTCTGAGATCTCAAAGGAAATATCATCGACCACACCTTTAACAATGTTTAAGAGTGTTGTTGGCATCATATTTCAATCGTAAATCTACTTCACATTATCCCCACAACTCACAACTACTTGAATCTCTAATCGCATTCTGAGCATGGTCTTATATATGATGATATATACAAAATCTTCCACAGCATGTGTCATGCTGTATTGCATGTCCTCGCTCTATCTAATTTACATTTCTATTATTCAGCCATAGAAATGTCCAAAACATAGTACTTTCACTATTTTGACATTCTTTACTTCACACGTTTTCATAATAATGGAAAATATTTTTGACAATATAAGTTTGCCAATATTTAGGTATAATGAAAAGCAGTTTCATGTTGGGTCCAGCATGAATATGCTATCTTAACTTCACGTATTACACCAACTTTCATTTCTGGAGCAGAATTATTGCACAGACATTGATATAATTTGGTATTTATTTAGTTTTTATTGCCTAGTTGTGCCTTTTGATCAGCTATGTTTAAATCAAGAAAATATAAAAGAAAATAATATTTCTTTTTTAGTTTCCGGAGCAGCACTCTGACACCACTGCACTTACATGCTTAAAATTTTGTCTTAAATAATAATTTTCCATTTTGCCTGTCTATGCAATGGTGCATGGCAAAATTATTTTGCAATGCACTTTTCATTTTGGGCCCATAATTAAATTAGTAAAAAGGTCTAGAATCAAAATTTTACACATATTCATCACATCATTTACTCAAGGTACACTGCTGCAGCAGCCTATGTTTTTATGCCTTAATCAGCCTCCTAATTTAAGGAGTATTGTTTGAAACTGGAGGATTAGTTGCATAATACATTTATTTGTTATGCTAACAATAAATGGGTTTTTTAACATTTGCACTGGGTAGAAACTTGGTAAAAATGGCAGAAATTCATGGGTAAAAACTTGTTTTTGTTATTATTAATCTTTTAATTTGTTTATTACCCTTGGGTTTTCATACCACTTTATCAATTGATCAAAGCTTACTCTCACATATTTTGTAATACACATAGCATTTAAAACCAACCAAAATGCAAATAAATCATATAGTATCAAAATAAAATATGTAACTAGCTGTTATGCCTACCAAGACACCTTTCACCCATCCAAATTTTGGCCCTTGAGATTTCGAAATTTCTTCCGATGGCTTTTCCAATGGAACTGTTGTTGACCGGTTTGGGTCAATATCCGCAAATTCCTCCTCCTGAAAATAAAACCATTAAATATTAAAAAAAAAACATCCCTGATCAAATAAATATTAAACATTTGCCATGCTAATTACTTAGAAAGAAGACTATTTTCAGGTTGTTGTTTTTTTAGTTGTTGTTAGGCAGTGTTCCAATTTTTGAAATTTTAAAAAGAAGCATTTGAAATCAGGATTCCGGACAAATCCAAAAGCTTTAAAGTAAGTTATTATGTTAAAGGAAACTGTTAAAATAGACAGTCTATAATGCATTATTTTTTTACATAAACAGTCACGTAATAAGGTACCGCTTTCTTATCTTATTCACATTTTACAATATTTCACAACTCAATTCTTTTTGATCCATATTGGGTTGATTTCATAGATTTCCTCAGGTTCAAACCACAATATTCATGAAATACTGAAAGCTTTAAAAAAAAGTGAAATAAAATGGCTGCACACACTTGGCACGAGGTCAGGCACTATGAGCACTTTGAAAGAGCATGTTACACAAGAACATGTCCATTTAATAACCTTGCATGTAGTCATGCTTCGAATGCAGTATTTTTTTTCCTTTTCTTGCATGATGTAATATTCATATCTTTAATGTGGCATGATCAGTGATCAAACTTGCCACAAGGGTATTATGTGGTTTAGAATGTTTCAGATTTCTACCATCGTATGGCCTTAAAAAGCTTTTAATATGTAAAAAAAAAATTACATGAATATACTTGGTAAACAATAATATACATGTGCGCTTGTAATGTGCACAAAATCGAAAGAATTGCATATAAATGGGCCTTAAAACTTTTGAAGTGACCAAGGTGAAATACATCTTGAACACTGTTGACCACTGGTCAGTAAGGCCATATATGGAAAATAATGGACAGTTTCGGTCTTCATATTGCATATATAACACTCAAATTATAGACAAATGTCAAAGTATAAATAATGACTGCCATTCTTCGTATGCTAATGAGTGGCTTGATTTATCAAAACAAAAACATGACATTGTTCATTCGCATCCTGACAATATGTCACCTAGCTCGGGTCCCCACACCAGGAGCTATTTCAACTGGATAAGACTGGTCCTGGTCAGATCTTGCCTGTCCCTTAAACATATTTTGGATGCAGACATGCCATAAATATGAAAACACATGGTCCACACCACTATGGAATGTTTTGGCATAATTCCATCCATCATGTGAGGCAGTGTTATGATTTTGAAATCAGTTTTGAACGTTCGGTCAGTGTCCATTCGAATAATAATTACCTTTGGAGGTTACAAAATACTGCAGCAGTGGTATTCACAGTATGACCGTAGAAGTACACAAAATGCCTAATATTCAATATGTACATACAAACAAGTTTTTGTAAATTGTATGATATTAGCCATGAAGATTGAAGATCTCATATTCACAGACGTATTTATGTGAACATCCAAAAAACATTATACGTATCTTATTTGTGGACATGTTAACTTTTAAATTTGAGACCAAGTGCCAAGTTTTAGTGAAGTTGACTTTTAAATCTTTTCAATAGTTGCATGATGGAACGTGATTTGAACCTAGGGTGCATCCAGTTGCCAAATCATGTATTTAAAACTCCCAAGTCAACATTAAAAAATGTATGAAGAACTTGGAAACTTTAACATGAAAATTCAACATGAATGAACAACTACAAATCACTGTTACAGCGTAAAGAAAAAATTAAATTTCAGAGGCAGTAACTAGCGTCACCAACTTCTCTGAATATTATTATAAACTTCACAACACGTTACGGTAAACTACAAATGTAAAAACAAATCTAGAAAAAATAATTAGCAAACTTATTAGTCAACAGTTATTTGTCAACAGTAATCAATCAACAAATAAAATAGGTTTCTTAACCAAAATGTTCAAAGTTAGTACATCTAGAGACCTGATAGAAGGTTCCATATAACTTTGTCACCTGGACAAGCAGAAATAGTAAGAAGGAAATTTGAAAAAAAAAAAAAATTGGAGAGAAAAACATTTCATATTGAAGAGAAGTGCTTTTAACATAGCTTATGTTGAATATATTTACAATTCATCAGGATTCATATTTAGCATTTACATGCTTAGAAGAGGATCATTCAAAACAAAATACACCCACATAGAGTAATCACTCATAAATATATTCAAAATGCACAAAATTCAAACATTTTAAATTTCTATTGACAATAAAGACTCACTGCTTAAATATAAAAGCATCAAATACTTCCAAAATTACAGGCATACAATTTATAGAATTGCCATGAAACTTATCAATGAATTACTTAATTATATTGAAGACTAATGGAAAAGCACTAAAAAGGGGAAATTTAATTACAAATATGGAAAGATTAATGACAAAATTCACAGTAAAAAATCATAGCTACAACAAATCAGAGGCTAGAGCTTTCAAATCATTGCAGGCATGCTTACTTCTCAGAGTAGTTAAACAATGATAAGCAATGATAACAGAATGATAAGATTGATAAGTAGGACCACAGGTAAGCTTCTATGGCTACCAGTATTGAGAGGAACCAGTGGCAGAATGGTTACAGTTTTTTGCAGTCTTTTTTAGTCGGTCTTGAGTTCAAAATCTGAACTGGAAGCACTGAGGTAATGTGAGAGTGCAGAATAGAAGATAATTGCTACTATCCAGACAACTTCCACTTTCGAATCCTGAGCAATTACTGTTATTAGACGCTTCATGTAATGTAATATGTGTAATAATTGGTTACATAATAATCCATCATATTGCAACAGCTGTACTAACTTCACCAGACACATAAATTGAGTGATACTATCATATCACATGAAGGAAAATATTTACGAAGTTGCTCATCACCAAAAGGTAGATTCTAAATCAAAGGTTATCCCAATGTTATTGTAAGGTTATTGTAATGTTGGAGAGGAGTACTGGAGGCTGTATAGAATGAAACACTACAATTAAGACAAAGGCTTTTTTGATGGATGGATGGAAGATAAAGGACAGATCGATAAATTGACAAGGTTTTTGGAAACCAAGAGGCACTCCTGTTAGCTCCTACTCCAGCAGATGGTCTGCCCATGGCTATTTGGTCTGTCTTATCTCTTGCTGCACCAAATGGCAGTCAGATAAAGGGAGTGGTGACCTCAGTAAAACAAGAGGAACAATTGAAAGGCCAGACTCATGGATAATACTATGTTAGTACAATATACCATGGGCACGATGGAGCCAAGGGTAGACTATTGGCTGTATAAACAGACTAATTATCAAAATTCCTGAATTGTGTACTTCCCCCCTCCCTCTCTCATATTAGATTACAACCCCTCCCACTCCCATTCTTTTTTCCCCCAAAGCAAAAAGCTGCATCCGCCCCTGCTGTGTACATGGACATCCTTATAGGCGGTCTACCACAACTCACTGCTGCGCAAATTATGAGTAATTTCCTGAGCAATTATACTATCAAAGAACCTGTAGGGTACAGCCACTGACCACGTGGTGTGAGTATATTGAGCAGGTATCAGGTGCAAAGACATTTATAATACATGCACAGACTCAGTACACAAGAAAATGATGCCCATAATGCTATACTCTCATAAAAGGCAGTGTTTACCATACAACAGTCCCATGTCAAAAAGCACTCTTTTGCCCCATAGAGTAAAATGTAGGGAGAAAAGTTACTGCCAAGTGTAAATAGAGGGGTTGAAGAGTAACCTTACTGTCTTCAGAGAGTATGTTTTACTTAATAGGGGCAGATGTTTCCTCCTTCGTTGCTAATTGTTAGAGTCAGTTTTGACATATTCATGGATAACCTTACTTAACATTAGGATGAGGAAAAATTATATTGGCTGCAGCAAACTCCACCATTGCTTAAATTATCTACATTGTACTGCAGCCATCCAACATACACTGCAGCCGCCCAACATACTTAGCAGCTGTTCAATATACTCTGCTGCTGCTGTACAATATGCGCCCATGCTGGATGACAATGAAGCATTCTGATTGGCTCACAGTAGTTGAGTGGAGATATATCCTCTGTTGGTTTTGTCTTTAGTGACAAATTAGAACTAATTTCTCCCAAGGTCTGAGAAAGAATATAATTTCTCCCAAGGTCTGAGAAAGTATATGAGTTCAATTACTGCAAGTGAGGTGTCTGGATGGGAGCGTAATTATGAAAAGACACAATGATGTTCAGACCTAATGAGCCACAACTGGTTTATGGGAAGATATTTGTTTGGGAAAGGATAACATACTGAAATCAGAGGGATGTCTATGGGAACAAATTCTTCACAAAAGATGAACATTCTCTTAGAGGACAACAACCTTTCTCAACACAAAAAGGCGGCCATTTCAAAGGAATTTCTCTCTGGCTCATTAAGCAAACAAAATTCCTCTTTCAGGAAATACATAAAAAAAATAGGACATTTCATTCACACAGGCAAAAGGGGAATTTTGCCAATTTACCCCAGCTGACAACAGGGTATACCCCTTTTGCATGCATACAGTAGAAGTTTGTTAGTGACTCCACTAACTCTCACTCCAGCAAAGGTACATTTCCTGGGTGCTAACTCTAGGCCTACCAACAGCGGGGACATTCCATGTGAAATGGACCAGTGGTTCCCAGGTCATGTCTTCAGATTTGCTTGAAACACCATTATTTGCAATTTTGCTATGTTTAATAAGGAAATGTAGTAAAGTTTCTCTGGCCTACTCCTAGTAGTTTTTGTGTTCGAGTATTAAAAAAAAATTTAGTCTTAGGCCTAAAAGGAGTGCTTTTAAATTTTCTTCCATTTTCAAAGTGCTGTAGCATCGGTACTAATCAATATATAGAGACCAAATTTGGTGTATGAACTGTCCTATATGTATATATTGGAATCCTAGGTTCAATTCCTGATCACAGTTGTTCAGCTGGTGATAGGAACAGCCTTAACATGCTGACATATTTAGAAAACTTGCTCGCAACTGAGTTTCATAATTAGCTCAGAAACTATTTGTCTGATACATTTAAAATCTTTTGGGAGTAATGACAATAACTGAGACTAATTGTAAAAAAAATTACAGGTTAAGTGGAAAAATTACATTGTTTTGAACTGTCAAAACTTATATAAAGTGACATATTGGCGTTAAGTGCAGTAGCAGACCCAAATATATGAACATCATCACTATTTTCTACCAAATTTAGTTTTGGCAAATCATATTTTTGTGCAGTGGCAGGGGTTTAAAAATAAAACAAACATCATTCTAGCCTTAAATTATCACTGCCGTCTTTTGTTTTTGACATCATCCATTGAATTTCTACGTCATAGGCCTGGCAATGAGGCACGCTAACTATGGTCATAAATCTGGGTCCGCTATACTGCACTTTTTCCATATATTGTAGTTATTTCTATACAATGTTATGTTTGTCGGTACATGTACAGTGTATGTGAATAATCTGATATCATGATCCTCTCACTAGGGAAAATGCAAGATAATCTTTTCTCATATTATCTAAAATAAAGGCCCCCCAAAGACATTTTCAAACCTTGGAGCATGTCCACTTACATTATTATGGTAAATGGACAAGGACTTGAATTCGTGATATTGTAAATAATTGATGAAAGTTTTTGTATTTTTTTACAAAAACCTTAAGCAAATTACCTCTATACTTTTTTCAGCATTGAAAGATGGCTATATTACCTACCCCGAAAAATAATGTTAACAAGTTTTTGTAGAAAAATTAACGATATGACCTCTGATTTTTTCAGTACTGAAAGATGGCTATTTCCATAATTAATTTCACCCTTATACCACATGTCCTTCTGGTGGACCTACTGTAAAACATATGGCTAATGGTAGTGGAAACGTATAATATTAGTGTATTTCAACATTTGTTTTGCAGAAATTTATAAATATTTCCTCTCTGAATTTTTCGGAACTGAAAGACGACTGTATTAGCTACTTTCAAAAACTTTTTAGCCTTATATCACCTGTCACACATGGTCATCCAGAGCCTTGAAGTTAAGGCTATTTTAAGCAACAACCATTTTCACCTTTGCATAACTCATGAAGGCGTGGAATTTTCACAATTATTCCTAATTATTGTCATTACTCCCAAAAGTTTTTAAATGTATCAGACAAATAGTTTCTGGGATAATTATGAAACTCAGTTGCGAGCAAGTTTTCTAAATATGTCAGCATGTTGAGGCTGTTCCTATCACCAGCTGAACAACTGTGATCAGAAACTGAACCTAGGATCCCGATATATACATATTATAGGACAGTTCATACACCATATTTGGTCCCTATATAATTGATTAGTAGAGATGCTACAGCTCTTTGAAAATGGAAGAAAATTTAAAAGCATATTCGCAAGCATTCTTTTTCGGCCTAAAATTAAAATTACTAGGAGTAGGCCAGAAAACCTACATTTCCTCATTAAAAATGTTACAGTTGCTAATCAGCTAATAGTGGAGTTTCAAGTAAATCTGAAGACATGACTTGGAAATTTCTCTTCATTCTGTTCCATTTCACATGGAATGTCCCAGCATAAACAACAGAAGTTAATCTGCAGGTAATAGTTTTCAAAATTATCATTTTGATTATTGCAACGAATTTTCCACTTAAAAAGTGTCAAGGAAAATTATAACGAAACGCATCTAACTTATATTTTATACATTAAATTCTTTATTTTCTTCTTTTTTCTTTTCTTAAAATTATATTCTGTGCAACCATGACCTCTGACACCAAAAAGCAATGAATCTTTCTTTTAAACTAGGTCATTTTTTTATTTCAAGGCCTGGCTTGCAGAAGTGCTCCCAATCAGAATTTGAACAACCAACATTGAAGGAAACTCAAAAGTAGCCATTAAGCATTGTGGCCAACACTTCAAACCAACACTTGAACCATTGACCAACACTTAAGCCAACATTTAAGTGCTTATAATCCAACCATTCAACCACTCTGCCAACCTGGATCCTCTCAGACCAACCTGGAACTCTGGGGTGGTTCTGCCTCCCAGTGAAGTCTTCAAGTCACAAATAAGTCACAAATAAGTCACAATGAGACAAAGTGAGATTTACTCGCCATGAATGAATCAGTGCATGTAGCGACAAATAATTAATCTTGAGGCATCTGCTGAGGAAAATAACATATTTGATAAAAATTTTAGATCCTTAGTTCTAATGGTTGTCATGGAAACAGGGTTTATCACTTTTGCCCTCGGAAACTCCAAAAATACCAAAAAATACTGAGATAAATTGAACAATTTCAAGGATCTTTTATGAATATATCATTAGATGCCAGGATAAAAATTACCTTATTTTTCAAATTAATAGTCCTCTTTAAATTTAACATATCACCTTGGTACATATTATCAAGTTAGCTGGAAGCATGAAGTGGACACCATGTGCACAGTATTTGAATTTTCAAAGATGAGTTTTTCTCATGGAAATGCTTACCTGAATAAACCACTGTATTTACTAATTACACCGAACCTTGATCAACAAATTTCAATGAATAAATCATGGTGCTCTCATAAAATTAGATTGCTTTCATAATTTAAGGAGGTTTTTTCTGATTTTCTTTGAGGTAAAAGTTAAGTCATTGACATCAGGATGTAGGAATTTAACCATGTTCAATAAATTATACCATGCAATCATTATATTCACCTGAAGGAAAATTAAATTATCTTCTTTTTTGGTACCTATACAATCGCTCTGTCTTTATTCAATAAGAAGTTATGTTGTAAAAACGACAGAGAGGCCACTTCATGAATATTACTCTAGCAATTAGTGGCACAGTTGATTGAGTGTTGGGTGAATGCCAAAATGTGAAATTAATAACTAAGGGGCGTAGCTCATTGTATGTTATTCCTAAAATGCAACCAAATATATCAATTTAAGATAGGCAAAAGTCTACACCATTTGTCTGTATACAAAATATAATGGTGTCTTTGAAATTCATTTTGGTACACAATATATTAAGAACAAAAATAGTAAAATATGATAAATGACGCGATTTTGCGTATCGCCGAAAATGTAACACCACGGTCACACTTCTTCATATCAAGCTATCTCTAACATACTAGATAAGCTATGTTCTAAATTGTGAAAATCTGACGAGAAAAGACAGAAAATGTACAAAAAGTCGTGACTTGCCATTCCTTTCTCTTGCATGACTCTCCAGACCGTGTAATTATTTCCTATGTTTTCAATATCAAATTCTTCGGCTCTAAAAGCTTCTTTTTCTAGAGAGCACCATGATTATATTTTGATCATTTATTTTACTAACCAGTGGTAAAATATTTAAATATTGCTCCATTTGGTACCATAGAACTACATATTCTGATAATTTGATCAAAATCCATGACCTACCACATTCCAAATATTTTCCTTTTGTGTCCATTTTCTCAGCAAATGCCTCTTAAGCACTGTGTGTGAATATTACAAATACACTCGAACCTCGTAAGGGCAAATCGTACAAAAGAAGACTTTTTTGCAATAAAATATGTATTATTGCTGGGTTAGTCCTAAAGACAACTGATATTTAAGTTGCTTTAGTTACGTCCTCTGGAGTTTCGTTTCCAAGTCCATGAAAACTGCTGTAGAGGGTCACTGTCGTCAAACAGGAGTTTTAGCCAAAGTATTGAAATGTTGGTAGCTATTTAGCAGAAATTTAGATCAGGAATTTCATTTTACCTTGTTTTAATCATCATGACATCTTGAATATCTAAGTACATTACGTTTGCTGTAGTATACCAATTTCATGTGGGGTCTGGTCAAAACGGTCAAATATAAAACGGCCAACATACCAGGACGGCCAATCGAAATCGCGAGGTTCGAATGCACTTGTGTATACATCTTACATGCAGTGCAGTCACATACAAAGCTGTAAAAAGTATCATGGTTCCAGCGACAAATGCTTTCTATACCGAATACAAATGTAAAAGATTTCTGAAGACCTTGTTAAAAATACAATCTTCTGCTATTTTGACAGGATTCAAATTGAAAGACCACGTGGTGACGTCGTGGTCTAATTGAGTTGGCACTCGGCCTGGTCACAATCAACCTGTACCCAGCACTATGTTCAGTGTTATACTCATGATGAATTTGAACATCTTTTGCTTGTTATTCATAGCACAGGGCATGCTAACTTAATAATACAATGTGTTATTGTTGATTCAGGGCAACAATAAAACATTGCTTGTAACGGGTACATTACAAGCACATGAAGACATAAATAAGCATTTTCTAACTCAAAATTTATGCAACAATATGTATGATCGATGTATCTGAAAACTTTCTGATGAGTTTTGATCAATGTCATGCTTTAAAAATTCAAAGTTGCAATGTTTTGTACTTCTGGTCAACCTTCATTTACTGGTGCCATTGCTCAACAATATTTGGGAGTTGAAGGACATGGTCGGCCACAGAACAGCTACAATTAAAAAGTGATTTGTGAAGGTAAAAAAAATTGACCTCAGGTCCACCCTAGGTACAGGTTGATTGTGACAAGACCGACAGTTGCTACAGGACACCATCAAGACATCACTATCATCAAAAGTAGTCTAAGCATATTTGCTACCATCCACAGGGTCAATATTACATGAGAATATCCCATACATAGCGTTTCTAATTTTGGGGCAGTAAGGTCAATGAACTTAAATTGTAATAGGCCCTAATGTATACAACCCAACACCATATATAGGCCTAGGCCTGAAGACTTTATAGATCATAGATATGAAAGTGACCACGCCCCCTTTACATCATTGAATTGAACATTGAACAGCCAATGATAATTTTACGCAATAAGCTTCCAATGGACCTATTGGTGAGAAAATGACAAAATGCAACTTACATTATCATGGAGTTCGTATAGCGTAGGTCTTTTTCTGAGGGCGCCTGTAGCTGACAACAGATTTCGATAATGGTCCAAATGTGGCAGAGCCTCCAGCGTGTTTCTCCCGAAAGTTTTCAAGTTCTTGGTGTCGTAGTTTGTCGAATTGATAGAATGTCGGTCGTTCGACGAAGTTGACGGTGGTCTGACCCTAACTCTTTTGTTGCCTTGTTTGGACAGTGGCAAGTTTTCAACAGTGTCGTCTTCTTGGTAATTCTCGTCTTCGTGTTCATCTTGATAATCTTGATAATCTTTATATGCTTGATAATCATCAAGGTCGTCTGCTTCTGCCGGCGTTTCCGGTGGGGCTCCAGGATCGTCGCCGATGAATTCTACTCGGAACCTGGCGACGGACCGAACTGGCTTTAAGCCTCCTTTGGAAGATTGATCACCATCTCCTTCATTTTCTTCGCCAACCGTGAATTCCACGGTGCCTTCCCCCGTCCCAGACATTGGCGACGCTTCTTTTGACGCTGCCGACGCAAGGCACGACGGTGGCGATGCTAAGCAGTGCGCTGTCTACGACGTGTGGCTACGTCTGCCTGACTGCTAGACTCGAGCTGAAATGAGGGAAACACGTTTTATACCTACATCAGGGATGTCGCAGCTCACAATCACTGGCCTCAAGCTATGTGTGACGTATAGAACACGCGCCTACAAGCCAGAAAAAATATTCTGCACACATAGGTGCATTTACTATATAGACTGTAGGAAGCAACTCTGTCACCTTAAAAAGCTTGTTGTTTGCAGTTAAGGACCATGTTAGCACAACAAGCACTAAGTCAATGCCTCCTTTCTCTTTCGAACAAAGCCCACTGGTTTAACTGCTCAAGCGAGAAGATCATTATAAATATATTTTTTAATGTATTATTTACTCAATGTGTCACTTGCATAACGGTCCAACACAAGACCTAACACAGTGTGACGTGTGTCACACATGAGATCCGCTATAATTGATCCATAGTAGTGCAAAACCCTCAAATGAATTAACCTCTTCTGAGTGTGACATAATAAATGTCTCTTGTGTCCCTCTGAGTTTCTATGGAGTTAACAAAAACAATGTTTATAAAAATACAATATTTGCTTATCAATGTCCGAAATAATATGATTTGCATGGATGCAAGTCAAATTTCGGTACAAAATAACCTACATGAAGCTAAATGATTCATAATTGGTTTCCTATTTTAACTGCCATCAATAGAGGCACTCACTCTCATGAATCAAGTTCAAATATATATACAGTGTTAGATACAGCGAAACCCAGCTTTAAGACCTTCTTAATATCAAGACAATGAAGATTACAACTGCAATGTTGCAAACTGCAGTTTGATGCTCCCCCACTGTCAAATGACATGTTTAAAATTAAAAATGTTAAATATGATTTTAGAAATGATAAGATAATAGAACTACCCAAGTTTAAAACCATTAGATACGGTAGGCCATCCCTTGGATATTCATCCAAGGTCATCCATAGGATACCAGGGTGCTAAATTGTGGAAATTGTGGAACCTTGTTCCAATTGCCATAAAAATATTCCAAATTTTAAAGATTTTAAATCAGCCCTTTTGGCATGGAATGGACCAGATTGCAATTGTGGAACCTGTTGTTATTGCATTTTATGAATTATTTGTCTATTGGTTTTTATTATATATTATTCTAATCTTTTTTCTTTTTTTATAGTTTTCACTCCTCATCTGTATATACTTCATTTGTCATATCGTTTTATTCTAGTCGAGCGAAAGCTTCTGCTTATGTTATTATACATACGACTTTAAATAAACTATTTCTTATCTTATCTTATATTTTATGTTTGTGGTAAGTCCTACCCCAACTTCCCAACTCTCGGAATCTATGTAACAATTAACTTGAAATTTTCTCATTAACCAAAGATGACGATTCGTAGCCTTCCTCTCCTGCCTTCAGAACAGTACTCAACAAAAATCACACTATGGAAAATATAGTAAAGTAGGACTAAATCAAAATTGATACAGGTGTGTAATTACTAACTGTCAGTTAAAATGTTAATGTCTGACTCATCACTGTTCATTTAGTGCTTGCTCATCAATGTTTGGTGTTTGAAAAAATATGACACACAAAAAACATGTGGACTTATAGTCATTCATTTTGAATCCTATACTACGATAGTCTTACTAATGATATTTTCTGTTTACACTACACAATTACTCTTGCTTTTGTCTCCTCCTGTTGAATTTCTAACTTTTAAAAGTTTTTTTATGCACACATTTATGTCATAAAAACCCTTATAAAAACCCTTTAAAAACCCTTATAAATAGCCTTGCAGTTCTAAATATTGATATTGCACTGTTGTTAAAATGGTGAATAACATTTAATACATCATACGCTATGTCAAACACACTGAATTATTGATGTTTGCAGCAGTTTTATGATTTATGTATAGAATTACAACATTTGCATGTGACCTACCTGAAAATTCTTTTTATTTATCCTCTCTATCAATTTTTTTTATACTGATATATTACATATAGCATTTCATGCTTCAATAAGACAGAAATTGACAATCAATTGTCATCACTACAGCAACGCGCCCCCTCTGCTGGAAATAGCACTAAAAAAAAACACTCTGCGGCCCTCTCTTGTATACATTTAACGAAGTACTGTAGTGCTGCATCCTTAGATACTATTGATTCCCTAGAAATCTTCTATGGGAAAACAAGATATATGATGGCCGGCCAGCCAGCCAGCCTTGACTGCTTTTGTTAGGCACAGGTCTACTGAATATAGAGATTCCAACAATCAATAGACAGCAGATATAACGCCAAAAATGCAATTTGGTAAACTCATGAAAAGTAATTGAGAGGGAAATTTAATGTCTCAAAATAGAATCACTGATCACCACTCCATCATAACTGAAGGTTTCCTTAATCGTGCACAAAGCTTAGCATCTTCTACAGAAGCCAGGAATAAAATATGCCAAATAGTCGATTGCATGGAAATTTGTTTTGAAATATATGCTTAGACTAATACGCCCGGCCTTTGGCACTATTTGTTGCCTTTTATCACTGACCCCTGCAAGCCAGTGTTTGACAACATAGCAGGATATTAACCAGGATTCCAGGAACCATTGAAAATGGCAAAGGCCAAAATGTATGAGCAGTTGAAAAGCCATGGATTGCTATTCACATAAAAGTACTTTTTTTTTTCAGAAAGTGCTAATAAACCCTTAGAGAATTGAACGTTAACTTAAATCCTTCATATTTACTTTAAAACTGTAAGAAAGTTATGTTATGTTACTTCAACTTACTTGCGTTATGAACTTATAAGTCCTATCATGTAATGTCATATAACGTTTTGTTACGTTTTTGTAATGGATGAAACAGCCATCCAACTATTAGGCTCGACCCAGTGGTTGGAAGCCCAGTGCCCTACCACTAAAAGAATGAATGAATGAGATTCAGAATAAATGTTTCAGCCAAGAATATGAATGTTAATATGTTATTAATAAAAATGAATGAATGTTGCACCCAAGCATATGAATGTTACAACCAACCAAATTAATGTTAATATGAATGAATGTCACCGCCATGCATATATATGAATATTAATTTGTTATGAATGAATGAATGACATCTCTGCACTTATTAAACACCACCATGAAGTACCTGGCCATTTTCATGCCTGGAGCATGGTGACCTATCATTCCAACACCTGGAAGGTCATCATAACATATCTGCGTTTTGGGCATTTTCACATGTCTTTGACCAGTCCAGTAGCGTCCTTGACCACACACAGAGCTGTACAGGTCCGAACCACGTGCGCCGGTTTGGCCATACCAAAACTTACTGGGCCCGGCCGGTTGATTCTGGTCCTGCTTAGCATAAGCCACGCTAAAGTTGGGCTATTTTAAAGCCCTCAAACAAAAGACAATACACACTGCTGTAGTATGAGAAACCTGGATTTTCAAACATTCATGATGTTGACTAACATCCAGTGCAAATGAAGCACATGAGTCCTGCAGATGAGTCACTGTCTAGTAATATTATGAACTGCATTGATGAGGTAAACATAACAAATAAAAGAGCCATGCGAAGGCTATTTATAGACATTCTAGCACTTCACACACAGAGTCATACCTGATCTGTCACATAGCGATGTCATTGTATTCTCCGGCACGAGCACTGCAGCACCCAGCTGAGTACAGCTCGATGGCGCAGCAATGTGACTGCTGCTGCTGCTGATCAGCAGTTTGGATTCTGCAGCCTGCCAGCTGCTGTTAGCTGCTGAACATCGGCCATACGTCATCACTGCTTACCTGATTACGATTCCTATTGGTTTGTGGTCGGCCTGAACCAACACTGATCCAACTCTGATTCTGTTTTTGTGAGACTTTACATTTCCAATCTTCTGTTCATTGATCATGTAATTCCATTTCAAGAACGATCGAACTGCACTCTTTGTTTACAAGTTAACCAATATAGGTAGACTCGTTCAAACACCTAAGCCATGGCTAGATCTTATAGGCCTATCATATGACTGAATGAATGAACAGCTGCTAGCCAGGGACCATGTTAAGCTATGGAAAATCTAACAAAAGGATTGTTATAGCACACAGGTGTTAGGTATTGCTGTCAAAACAATAAACCCCCATTTGAAACCTTAAATTACACCCGAATGCTATTAGCTGCCATTCATACTTACTTGCAGACGGGACTTGTGAAGGCTGTATTCATTGTTAAATTATTAGTGCGATGACATCACAGCAACAACAATGGAGTTTAAGCCATAGCCATAGATTAGAGCGTCTATTAAAGAGGTCAGGTAGCTGCGTTGGCTTAGAGATGGTTATTGATCGATTTTAAGCACTCAGCTGCGCAGCCGATACGCATGACTGATTCCAGGAATTCCTCGCACAAGACGATCAGCAGACGACATTTCAAACGAAATTTTACTTGTTCAGACCCATTGAAGGATTCGAGGACATATTTGGCAACAATTCGAACAATGTCTCGCACACGAATGTATAGACTAATGTGAAGTGGCAGAGATTTCATTTCGAAACGTGATCTCATTTGTCAAAATACAACGGCCGCTAAAAGTTCAACAGGAGACCTTGGTGTAGTTCTTGGAATGGTTGGCAGATGGCGTGCAAGGAAAGCAGGTCCTTGCAGGCGGAAGGGGGCGCCGATTACATGGGGCTGAAGTACGTCCAGTTTGACAAGAAAGGTAAGTTCAGAAGTATAGGGGCAGGGCCGGAATTACTTCCATTGGGGGCCCAGTGGTCAGACATTGCCGTTCATGTATGTTGACCATAATCCTTAGTATAGGTAATATGACATCTAACACACATTCCAAATATAGATATGCTCACGCCTAAATTCAATATTTATGTATACAGGGACTGAATAATTCAGACCCGGCAAATATGCATAGATGGTAAATTTATTGCAATTTGTGTTTATGTTATCGCTGCAATGGGTTGAATATGATCATCCTACAACATATATGCACAATGATCTAGTTTCTTGATATTCTATATATTAAAGCTTGTTGATCAAATACATTTCTCAGACCCTAAATATTCAAAACAATCAACTGATCAAAATATGAAATCAGTTTTCAAGTCAAGCTATCGTGAGGTCTTGAAGTTGCCCATTAAATTTACAAGAAAAAAAAAGTATCAGTCTTGATATTAAATTTTGTAAACTTACTGACTTACCAACAATGAGATAAACACCGAAGCAGACGTGGTGATGAGCAAATAGTAGGCCTAAGGCATTATACAACCATCTATCACAACACAACTCATTCCTAATTACAAATTTTAATTTGATCTTAAAATTAAAATCTCATGGGCGCAAACTCACGTTTTTCAGGATATTGTCATTGTTGTCATTTGATTGAGACTGTTAATTTTTCAAATTTGCCGAGGGTATGCCGATGCGGCAGCCTATGTTTTCGGATGTGGGTGGGTGGAGCATACATCCATGGGTGGAGTAAGGCTTTCTGTCCTGAATTTCTGCTCTAATTAGGATAGGCAGGACCATGGCAACGAGATGAAGGATGAAACAGCCATCCAACTTAGGCCTGTTTTTGACAAGTAGATCCACTGAATTTCAATAATATATTTGCAGCAAACCACATATATATGATCACTTATGAAACTCTCCATACAAATTTAAAGTCACTCACATTTCCAATGAAATTATTGTGATCCTACTATAGCACTATCAGGCGTGGCAGCAGACAGTATATTCCTTCGAGATCCCCCATCAATTGTTTTCATGCAGGTGCAGACACAGATAATATATACCCAGAGGCGCCACTGTAATTGAACCGATGTTCGCCTCTTCAGGGTTGGTGATTCACAGTATGACAAGCCAGCAGTAGTGACCGTTTCATATCAAAACATTGAAATAATTTGTTCGTTTAAATGCACTATGAAAATCAAATAATTAATGTTATAGATTAATCAGGAAATCACATAATTTAATATTTTGGTTTTTTTTAATGCTCAGGGCTAGTGATTTACCATTGGACAGTTCTTCAATTTGCATTTAAGCCATTCAGGGACTGAACACCCTTAGTAATACTTTAGATCAATTGCACGGTCCTCTCTGGGTATTATTACTCTGTGGTGTTTTACATTAAAAAAACCTGACATGGCTTATATATTATTAGTTATAAAAATGTGCAAGTGTCCCTCAAGATTACTAATCTTAGGGGTACTATTTCTCCGCTTTGGAAGTAGAGACGAATGATCAAAACGTTTGGGTTATCACCTACCCTAAGTCCGTAACAGTGGATCATTGAACTGTTTGAGCTCTGCGGAAGGATCAAAGACAAAACACATCCGTCAGCAGTGGATCAAAGCATTTCATAAGGGAAAACCCTGTCTACAGGTATGTGCTGCATGACGTCACACAGTACGCTCGGGAATTCCCCACGTGCTTGCTGACGTCACAAGGTAGACCTCAGCTTGCCTAAACACTGGTAAAGTAGGATGCGCAAAAGTGGCAGACAGTTTTATTGACCTTCTTGAATTTGAAGATTATTGAGTGCTCCAAGTGGCAGGGAATCATCTCCACTACCACAACACAGACCTGTTCACAGAAGACATGCTATTCCAAGCTTAGCCTGTTTGAACAGCAGTCTGTATGATCGACCATCTATATGCTTCATTCATGCTTTTTATTAAGTGGGCTATACTGCCATTTTAGTATTTTTTTTTTTACTACCTACATACACATCTTATTTCAATGCTGAGGTTCTAATAGCTGATAATGTGTTAACTAATTAACAACCCTTTTTACCTTGTTAATGACGTTATTATTAATTTTGATATTAATGTTAAATTAACACTAGAAGTCCTTCTGTGAATGTCTATAGGCCTATTCCTAATGTCTCTGGTCCGTTTGCTGAAAAAGTCTTTTAAGTACACTAGTGCTAATGCATGGAATAGTTTACCATAATTTTTAAAATATATTTGTAATATCAATGTTTTTAAAAGAAAGCTAAAACAATATATTTTAATGTAATTTTATCTTTATCTTATTTCTAGATATCTACATGTTTTATGATTTTATATATATTTTCTTATTTTAGTTAATTTATGTACTTATACTTAATATTTCATCTGTATATATACATTTTTGTTTTATTGTATTAATGGGCCACATGAAACCAGTTTATACTGATGGTGCTACCCATTTTTAATATATTTTAATAAATAACTAACCGTTGTACACGAAGATTTGTACTATTGTGTATATAACGCCAAATTGCACTGTTGAGTGGTATAACCATGGATGTACATACATCTATGACTGAAAATATTCATAGTGAACATATATTCATCCAGGGTATGTCCATTTTTTTTTGCTGATCTTGTGCTTACATAAAATGTATAGTATACATGTATACAATGCAATAATACATAAGCAGCTGTCCACAGGTACTTTGATTTATCATGATGACATGTTATTAATTACACGATCATGAATCATTGATGATGCATGCATTGAGCAGAATGAACAATAGTCTAAATAGAAGATGCTGCTTATCTGATAAATTTATCAATATACATTATTATCATTATCGTATCTGCACTTTAAACATTTGAAACTCATATCTGTGGAATAAGTCCATAAATCAAACTCTGTGAACCCAGATGAAATGCTCCATTATTCGGACATTTCATTACAACGCAAGTGCTCATATGTACATACACAATGATAAATTCAGTCAATGTGTGGAGTACTAAGGAGTTTTCATGAAGAATATAGGCCTAGGATACTATTTCCACTATGCAGGAACTGGAAAACGTGCTAGAAGATGAGCTATCAGATAGTGAAAGAGGTATTTGGGTAATTTTGAACATACAAGAATGTTTCATTATATGTGAGCATGGAGACAAGAGTGTCTCCATGGTAAAACCGCCAAAATTGAAGAAACCATGGAGACAAGAGTACTCTGAAGAAACATAGGAAATCCAATGCTATTCTAGGGGAGTTAATAAGCAGAAAGCCATAAAATTAGCAATGGGGTGTGTGTGACGAAAAAGAGTTTCCACTCCTTCTACTCTTGTCTCCATGATGTGAGCATGGAGCCACCAGCAGAACTTCTAGTGATTCCATGATATGAGGATGTACAGATCAATGTTAAGAGATTAACAATCATATTAATATATTCAAGAACTCTTTGCAGGAGTGTCATTATTATTATTATTTTATTTTTGCTGTTAAAGGCAGCCAAAATGGCACGTTCCACACTTTATTTTACATATATCCTACTCAATGAATTTAATTTATTAATCATATATTCGCATAAGTATAATCAAGATAAGTAGAACTGGTGATTATTAGTAAGAAATATTTGCAGTTAAAGTAATATTATCCATTTGTTTTTGTGTTACCAAGGTATCAAAATGCTGCTAGATAAAAAAAAAACTAAATTGGAAGGTCTATCCATCTTCCAAGAGATGACACTGGAATTGGGGACTTCAGGACGGCTGTTTATCTTACACATTTCGAATGCTATTTTACATTAATTAGAGAAAAGGGTTTGTATTGGCATGGGGTGACTTTTATGTGCGACCTTCCTGTTACCAAGTTTATGAGGAAACTATTTTTACAAAACTACTTTCGAAGCAATTCTGAAAATACTCCATCATTACTAAATGGAATGGAAACTTTGATGATATTACCTGCATTTCCCTTTCGGATATTGCATAAAGTTTCCATAAATATTCATTAGGTACTGTCCTTCCTGTTACCATGCTGGCAGAGGTCAGGTCAAAAAATCAAGGATTAAAAAAGTTTTATTGTCATGTTAAAACACTGAAATATATGTTAATTCATAATATTGACGGATTTTAGAAAGATTGATAATTTCATGTTTTTTTTTTTTCACAGTGTGATTGTGTGAGTCTACATTAGTTTTGTTGTATTGTGATTATTACATTGCGTTGTTCATGCTGTCTGAAGATAAATCAGCTTACATTACTAATTGCCAGAGGCAGACGTAATGATGATCTGGGTGATAAGGCTTGCACTCCACAGAATATGTAGGGTTTTTGAAGCACTGTGAGATCAGTCAGAGCATATAGTGACTCCATGGTCAGAGCAAAGATGGTCTGAGCCAATAGAAAACGTCTCTGCCTCAGTTCAGTGCAGATTACCATTATGATGTCACAAAAATACCATTGTCCACAACGTTCATTGTGACGTGGTCAGTTGCAATGAAACAGATATATGTAAATTGCTGAACATGGGAACATGGTGGGAATGGAACCCACATCTTCAGTTAAGCAGACCTTCATCCAAGAGCAGACTGACTTTAACCATTAACCTACAAGTATTTTAAAAGCTGCTTATAATCTAAGACTTATAAAAAGCAAGCCATTGCAATATTTGTGGTCGTATGTGATTCACATTATCATATGAATGACTTGCATATTGTGCTATCTATGATCTAAGGCCTGTATAACCAAACTCTGATGGCATCACTGTAATATAGGTTGTGACATCCATCATGTTTACAATTACTGCTGCTCGTTTGCAAGCACTGACATTGCAGAACACCAAAAGCAATAGCTCCACACTGCTTTCCACATTAGGTAAGCATGCAATCCCAGCACTGTTTCTATGGATTGTTGCGTTAAAAATACTGTTCAGTTGGCAGTTTTCCATAGTACATTTTATATGATACAGAGGCACCAATTGGTCTATCATTGCAGTTAGAGCAATTGACTACAGAATGATTGCCCCTATAGTCCTTTTGACTAACAAGTCAGTCAACCTAAACCTATAGCATAATGACTAATTCCCTCGTCAAAAACGTATCTATAGGCCTTCTCTAAGTTTGACTAACCTAATAGTCCGGGAAATCTACGTAAAATACATAGCCGACCCAGGACAAATTGCAACAGAAATGAAACAAGTGCATTTGATAGGTCAAGATGTATTGAATGATATATTGAGAGGAACAGTTTCAAATCAGCATTTGAACATCAGTGCCGGTTATTGGCGAATTTTTGACGTCGCCATAGCTATTGGCAGGAATGCCTTCAGCTATAATGTTTAAAAAAAGTAATCCATATATGGAAAAAAGATTACAGTTAATGCAAGAAAGAATACAATTAGCGCAAATACTGGTTTTGTTTCAATTATGCGGCTTTTTATGACCGACGAACGACCTTAAAGTTTCATGTTCCTCAGATCTTCTGTGCATCAAACTGATCAAAGTAATTTACATCATGAAGAAATACTTCCAATAAATACAACATTTGATACACATATAATCTTAATACACCTTCAAGCTGAAAAGTTATTATTTTATACACCTTGGTCTCAGGTCCTCTTTGCAATACCTTATATCGGTTGTACTGGTAGAACAAGGAAAAGTCAATAAGTAAGATTTACAATATTTCAATTTTTTGTTGAGGATAGTGTACCAGGGTAGTAACATGTTACTGACTAATGTCTAGCTTACAATAAATCAATAGTAATTCATAGATTAAACATCACAGAATTTGTAAAATACCTTTAATTCTAAGAATTTGTTGTAATTCCTTAGTTAGCATGTAATAAATAAAAAGTTTCAAATTGTCAAGCTGGAACCATGGTATAGCAACCAGGTTTTCAGGGTACCCTTAATAACTACCAGAAATTCTGGGGTGACAGGGTGGATGTCAATTTCTTACCGAAAGATATTGCTTGTACTGTGCATAGCAGTGGTCTTTCTACGAACTGACGCAAGGCATGGCAGTATACTGTGGGGTAAAAGATTGATGCAAAGGACAAGAAAACCAGTGCAACGACGTTCAAGCACTTGAACAAAAGTAGTACCTCATGCTGAATTCTCGCCTCAAATCGTGCTAATTTGTCGCGTTGATATAGTTTCTTTGAATAAATGAAACTCTGCATAGGAATCGCACTACATTTTATGCAGACAACGCACATTAACATTTCCCTCCCCAATTCTAGGGAAGCGGCAAATTGGTTATGAGAAAGGCTGGTGCTTCGTACTGGACCCTGGCGCCGCCTTTAGGAAGAAACTGGGGTGGAGGTCTGTCTTGTGCGTACCAACTTTTCTTCACTGGTTTTCTGCCCCCACCTTAGAGAAGACACATGGCTTTTTATTGATATGATACAGTATGCTTCAAGGATCAGTGGGCAACAGCTGGATGTTCCACGTGGGCAGACAAAAAGCCCTTTGGAGCCTGCTGGTGGAGACTGATCCCCTCTGCTGGGGTTCCTCCTGATAAAACCAGTTACAGTCCAGAATGCCCCAAAACCGTAGGAATGTTGCCTTCTGGAGCAGCTTCTGCTACTCTTGCCTGCCAGTGGAGACTGATCCCCTCTGCTGATCAAACCAGTTACAGTCCAGAATGCCCCAAAACCGTAGGAATGTTGCCTTCTGAAGCAGCTTCTGCTACTCTTGCCTGCCAGTGGAGACTGATCCCCTCTGCTGATCAAACCAGTTACAGTCCAGAATGCCCCAAAACCGTAGGAATGTTGCCTTCTGAAGCAGCTTCTGCTACTCTTGCCTGCCAGTGGAGACTGATCCCCTCTGCTGATCAAACCAGTTACAGTCCAGAATGCCCTAAAACCGTAGGAATGTTGCCTTCTGAAGCAGCTTCTGCTACTCTTGCCTGCCAGTGGAGACTGATCCCCTCTGCTGATCAAACCAGTTACAGTCCAGAATGCCCCAAAACCGTAGGAATGTTGCCTTCTGAAGCAGCTTCTGCTACTCTTGCCTGCCAGTGGAGACTGATCCCCTCTGCTGATCAAACCAGTTACAGTCCAGAATGCCCCAAAACCGTAGGAATGTTGCCTTCTGAAGCAGCTTCTGCTACTCTTGCCTGCCAGTGGAGACTGATCCCCTCTGCTGATCAAACCAGTTACAGTCCAGAATGCCCCAAAACCGTAGGAATGTTGCCTTCTGAAGCAGCTTCTGCTCCTCTTGCCTGCCAGTGGAGACTGATCCCCTCTGCTGATCAAACCAGTTACAGTCCAGAATGCCCCAAAACCGTAGGAATGTTGCCTTCTGAAGCAGCTTCTGCTACTCTTGCCTGCCAGTGGAGACTGATCCCCTCTGCTGATCAAACCAGTTACAGTCCAGAATGCCCCAAAACCGTAGGAATGTTGCCTTCTGAAGCAGCTTCTGCTCCTCTTGCCTGCCAGTGGAGACTGATCCCCTCTGCTGATCAAACCAGTTACAGTCCAGAATGCCCCAAAACCGTAGGAATGTTGCCTTCTGAAGCAGCTTCTGCTACTCTTGCCTGCCAGTGGAGACTGATCCCCTCTGCTGATCAAACCAGTTACAGTCCAGAATGCCCCAAAACCGTAGGAATGTTGCCTTCTGAAGCAGCTTCTGCTACTCTTGCCTGCCAGTGGAGACTGATCCCCTCTGCTGATCAAACCAGTTAGTCCAGAATGCCCCAAAACCGTAGGAATGTTGCCTTCTGAAGCAGCTTCTGCTACTCTTGCCTGCCAGTGGAGACTGATCCCCTCTGCTGATCAAACCAGTTACAGTCCAGAATGCCCCAAAACCGTAGGAATGTTGCCTTCTGAAGCAGCTTCTGCTACTCTTGCCTGCCAGTGGAGACTGATCCCCTCTGCTGATCAAACCAGTTACAGTCCAGAATGCCCCAAAATCGTAGGAATGTTGCCTTCTGAAGCAGCTTCTGCTACTCTTGCCTGCCAGTGGAGACTGATCCCCTCTGCTGATCAAACCAGTTACAGTCCAGAATGCCCCAAAACCGTAGGAATGTTGCCTTCTTAACCAGCTTCTGCTACTCTTGCCTGCCAGTGGAGACTGATCCCCTCTGCTGATCAAACCAGTTACAGTCCAGAATGCCCCAAAACCGTAGGAATGTTGCCTTCTGAAGCAGCTTCTGCTACTCTTGCCTGCCAGTGGAGACTGATCCCCTCTGCTGATCAAACCAGTTACAGTCCAGAATGCCCCAAAACCGTAGGAATGTTGCCTTCTGAAGCAGCTTCTGCTACTCTTGCCTGCCAGTGGAGACTGATCCCCTCTGCTGATCAAACCAGTTACAGTCCAGAATGCCCCAAAAATAAATATTGACTCAGTAAGCAATATTTATTTGTTACCAGTATCTTGGCAAACCCTTGTCCATATTATAAATTAAGAATATTCCACACAGGTGGATTTAACAATGAAAAGTTTAAGAAACTTCTATTTTGATACCTTTAACGAATTCTCTTAAAACATGGGTGTAGATCTGTTTTGTTTTGTGTAGAATAACAAAGTTATGCCTGAAATTAGTTTGTCGCTTAAAGAAAATCTGTTTGTGGCATCACAGCAATTATTATTTTTGGTCCTTTCCTACCTCTGTGCCAAATCATATGTGTTTATCTATTGGAAAAAACATTATACAAATGTAAATTTCAGTATATTCCACTCATTGTATCATGGTAAACTTTTTGAATGTTCTTTCTACACCTTCTAGATGAGGAAAATTTAGATGTCTACTATAAACCTGCCTGACTAATGCAAGACTAATCCAAATAATCTAACTGCAGTTAGATGGCCGAAGTATCGGTCAAAGTGACAAACGTGTTTTCTATGTTGGCCTATGGTCTTCCTTTTGGATGTAACCCAGGTCCTTGTAGCAGGGAAAGTATACCAAGTGATTATACCGGTATAACTGATGCACCTGGGATTAAACTTAATCATGCACAAAGTTGGCATCTTGACCTTTGGTGATGAGACAACATTTAATTTTCTTGCAGACTGAGTCTCGAAAGCACATTTTAAATTAAATTGAGCAAAAAACTCAATATATATCAAATTACAGCTATATGTAGCTCCTTCAATTGGATTTCAGAGCACGAATTCTGCTGGGGTCTTTGTTGTATGCAAGGATGCATCATTGGAACTTGCGCCCTCATCATCATATTTGTTATTCTGCCTGCAGGTGAGAAATTACTGGTGTAATAACACTTCATTGATATAATCACTAACATTAAATATATTCAATAGAATAATAAGAAGCATAATCAAGATAGACATCAAATTACACGTGCTTATTGTTATGCAGATAGCTTTGTCCGGCTAGCCTCTGTTAGCCTGATCTGATAATTAATCAACATTGACCCTGGAAGTGGAGTGTCCGATCTACTTATGTTAAACATGCAGGATCACAGCCAGATCCATAAGTAGCCTACAGGAAGCAGGTGTAAACAGTAACTGTTAATGGCTAAAAATACACAGCATCTTGTGAATTATTTGGCAGTATGCATCTTATATATAACTATATTAAAGCAGCACTACTGCACACTCCACCCAGAGTCCCAGACACTAAACTCAACAAAACAAAGCTATAGGCTAAAATTGAGCAATTTTCTTTTTTATAGTTTTTAATTTCCCCATCATACTGTCTTTTACAAATGTTAAACTTTTGACTTCAGTTAAACGACGTTGGTTGATGAAAAGTTTATCATTCTTATTTCAGGTATAATGATGATATTTCATGGGTCTGACAAGAGGAACAAGGTGACATTTTCTGCTGGCATCTGCGTCTTGGCGTTTCCTTTCGTTCTAATGTGCCCTGCCTTCCTGGCATACAGGTGGCGACACCGTGTGGTAAAGGAAAAAGCTGCTCACCAGAGGATGAAGAAAGCAAAATACGAGTACAATAATGAAGAACACGAGTTCGACAGTTTAGAAGAAGATATTGTTTGACATTTTAGTTGTACACGCAAATATATAGGTCCAAGATAAGCATGTATCTACCTTGAATTCCAATCACCGTCCATTTTTAGTCAAATATTTCAGGATTTTATTCATTGTCCACAACATGTTTTTCAAAAACGCTTATTTTTTGTGAGGTACTGCTTGAACTTTACATGCTATTACTTTTGCATATTTATACTGACGTACTTGCACAAGCTTATTTAAAGTACATGCTTATACTCTAAACAAATATTATACTTCATAATAACTTCATGTTGTGACCTGTGATTTTGAATTTGATGTGAAGTTTATCTGGTGAACTTAATATATCCGTCCATAAATATTCAGGGTTTAAGATGCACTTTAAAGTACTTAAGTAGTACTAAACCCATACTACCTATAACATTCCATATTTATGTTGAAACACATTTTTACCTCATGCAAGTTTTTTATTTTGCACATTGAGTTTTTCATAAGGAGGTGTCTCATTTTTTTAACCTTCTGTGTATTTTAATGAAATAGTCATTCTGGGCTTGAGTTATGTACATGTTATTGGTATATTTATATATATTGATGTGAATATTACAAATATTATAGTTGTATTTTGTGATGTGAATAAAAAAGTCTGAGACTTTTGAAAGTTGGATAAGCAGTGCAAATTACATTAAAAGTGGTTGAACCATGCAGGTGCCTGAGTCTCACAATTAATGAAACGCCAACAAAAGCTCACAAATGATATTTAAGAATGATTGTTGATGTGGGAGTCAGGGACAACAACAACAACATATAGGCCTACTGCTATACCTGTCTATGCTCAGGACACTTAAACCTTCAGGCAAGCTCGCAATTTCTAACCGAAAGACGGCGCTTGTCCGGTGGTCAGTGCAACAGCATTGCAACCACTGACCTATATATATGGACGGCTCACCACCCCATATGGCTGAAGCCACAAGGCCGCCATCTTACTACTCTGTACCCCTCTGCAATCCCACCCCCCCCCCCCCGAACCCCATCATAGGAATGAACAGTAAATTGACACAATAACAGTTGTCACTGTGGATTAACCTACTAATTTATTTATAAACGTATGGTAAAACTATATGTACATGTTAAAGTACAATAATTAGCAGAAACCAATATGGCAAGAAACATAAAAGAAACATAAACTATATATAAAAGAATCATAAACTATACAGCATAAAGAAACATATATGTTCAAGGATACAAAGACTTTTTACCTTCCGATGTTTACTGTACATATCCACAGAAAATTAATACACATATAATGCAGTTCCCTGCCTATGGTAAATTGACATACAACAAAGTATGTTCGGTGGTGTTTGTTCTACGCCAGTTAAAAAATAACATTGCAAAATAAAATACCCTACTGATTTTTAAACAAAATTAGCTTCCCCAGTGTTTTCCTAACCCTCTTGCCTGTGATTACTTCATTGTATCTGCATGCCAGATGATGAAGTCTCACCTTGCTATAACAGGCACATATACATTTAATCAAGGCAAACACATGATTATTATGTGGTTCACAATCAAACATGTGGTCATTTAATTTGGCAAAGGTGTTACTTCCACATATTCCAAGGACATCTCTAGTTATGGTTGGGGTGATGTTTTTACCCTGTGGAACTCCCTCAATTCCACACAGAATACGCTGGAAGCATTTCTCTGTTTCCAAGCACACCTGGACGAGGCTATCGGATGGCTTGATTAAACCTCCTCTGTCTTTTACAGCGATGAGGCTGTGAGCAACATTGCCTTCCTCAAAGACATCAACTGTGAGGGCTGCACAGCAATCTTCACAGTGAATCCTGGACTTTACCATTGTGACGACATGACCTGCAATGTAGCCAACAACTGCCTCTTTGAAAGTGGATAGAGTAAAGAGGTCTTCTACAACTTGGTGGTCCTCATGTTGTTGCTCCTCCAACATGGTGTCATGGCGTCTTGCTACTAGCATGTCACCAGTGGCATCAGGGATAGCAGTTTGCAATGGTCCAGCGGTTGATCCACAGTGAAGAATGCTTGTGTGGTCTTGGGGCAGGCAGTTTCCAGATGAGCATTTAATTTCATGTCGCACAAGCATACGCTTGTATGAAGCAGTGAACTGTCGGACGGTAGGGTTGTTGTTAAATCCACCTGATGATCTAATGGCAGCAAAAAAAAGTTCGAGATGGTCCTGACTAAGCTTGTAAGTAAGTAGATACCGTAAAGGAGATCCAGGAGGCTTTACATGGCGAAGATAGATCTGCTTGATGCTGTTAAGGGAAATGAGAAATCCCAGAAATGCAGTCTTCCTTATTGTTGACGTTATGGGCCTCCCAGTTGGATCCTGCAATGATCGAATATAACTGTCAACCTTGTTCAGGAAAGGCATGAATATGTCCTCATTGTCTGCTTTCATAGGTGCCTTTGCATTTTTACCAAATGGATTTCGGGAGTTCAGAACATCGAAAAGCCTGTCAAAATATTCAATAAACTGGCATGTGGCAGCACTTTCTGAGAACTCTGGTAACTTCAGATCATCCCTGCAAAAATGAATGGCATCTGAGACGCTGGAACTCAATGTTTGGGCAGCCAAGTTTACTTTCATCTTCTGAGCTTTCCAAGCGATGTGTGTTCCTCGCAGCTTGTTGCCTAAACGCAATCCCTCTGCCTCTTGTAGTTTATGGAGTTTCTCCACGTACTGCCATTCAACTCTGTTGCCATCACCATCTAGCATGATGCCACATGATCCAAGAGTATTTCTCACCAATTTTAACATGTGGCAAGCATCAAGAATAACAAAAATTCTCTCTGAGGGACAAGCTGGATTTGGAAAGCTTGGATCCAAATTTCCCAGGTCAACAGAAACACCAAGCTGTTTCAGCATTGCGAAGTGGCATGATGGGCCATCACATGTAAGTGAAATAACTTTCACTCCAGCATCAGTCATCTTCTCAGTACACTGTTGCACTAGGTTTGCCTTCTCCCCACCTGTTAGACCATTAGTGAAAAAATACCCAACAGGTACCTTCCAGTTTGCATTCACGCCAACAGCCATAAAAACCAGTGCCTCTGTAGCAATAGGAGAAGAGTCATCATCGATTCCAGTCCCAAGATCCACAAATCCAGTCATCTGCTTTCCATCCCAATGAACATGCTTCTTAATGGCCATCTCGTCCAACATCACTGAGCAGACCACCTCTTTTCCATTCACCTTGGCCACTTTTGCCCTCTCTCTCAACATAGTGAACACATCACTGGTGAAACCTGGGCTGCCATTTACTCCAGTGTACCACCTTCTAATTGTCGAGGGATGGGGCAGGCTCAATTCAAATGTTTCACGAACATAGTTGTAAGCCTTTGCTGAGTAGAAGCTTAAAGTGAGGGCAAATGACTTCAGCAATGGATCATATTCCTGCTTTGAAGCTTTATTTTCATCTTTGGTGAGTACCCGTTTCATCAGTTCCAATGGGATTCCGGAGAATGACTTTTCAAGTACCTCAGCACCAGACGATGATAGAAAGTTTTGTTTTTGAATGTCCTCAACAATTGCTGTCAAACTTTCAACTTTTTTCCTCAGTCTTCTAACCCTCTGCTGATCTGTCTTTAGTTTCTTTTTGCAGGTATTGATGGCATCCAGAGCATTGTGAAGTTTATGCTTTAGCTTTCTTGGGCTTGTAATTGAGTAGCTATGTTCATTGGTGGCTACCTGTGCTGAGCTGCACGATGCTTGAGGCTGATCATCAGGGTCTTCTATTTGTGCAGTAATTTCATCAGCATCACAACTTAATTGATGTCTTGTAGCAGGTGCTTTGCGTTGTTTTCCTTTCTGGAACATATTTCACAGGAAAAATAAGCATCAAATTACAGATGTACATAATCCCAGCATCTACTGGAATAATTGTAACATCAAATATATTGCAATTCATTTTACAGTTTTATAAATTTATGAGCATTTAGTATGATTTGTCCCTAGCTCATTTTCACAGGCCTGGCCTAAAATCTTTTCATTATCTAAACTAATTCTATTATCTTACCTTTTGTAAATGATCAGGGAAACTGAATAATGTTGGTAGAGCACCGGGTTTGAGTCTAACCGTTTGGCCTGTCCTGTCAAACCATGATTTTTCAAAATGATCAGAACAGAGTACACTTTTCTTGCTTGGCTTATAGTTGGATCTCTTTAGCCTATTGCCCCAGTCCTGTCTTCTTGCTGGATCCTTGGGAAACCTGAGCAAAGGTTGAGCATATTGTTGAATATTCACATTTGGACTAAGTTAAATTTCAAGGCATTCTTCAGAAGTTGAATTTAACTTAATATACATGTATATTGTACATATTTATAAATGATAATGTACTATAGCCTTGTAATACTAATCATCTAATTTCCTGCATTAACAGAAATGTGATAGGCGTAATAAACACTGATATTAAACACAACATGTGTGGTGATATTGAAGCAGGACTGAAAGGTGTGATAAATAAGTTTTTGTATATAGTTACTTACACATGAAATGTTTTTCCAGTGACTTTCCCTTGTTCATTGTTGCATCCAAATGCCGCACAATACGGCATAGTCAAAATAAAAAGCCGTAAAATTGGTTTTTTTTTACATATAATGAGGATCAAGCTATTGAAACTTGTGTTTCCTAATGTGACAAACAAGCATGTAACAGAGTACTAAGATGGCGGTTTAGGGGGTTCCGGGTGCTTCATTAAAAGTCCATAAAGAAGGGGTGCATGAGCCGTCCATATATATAGGTCAGTGATTGCAACACACTACAGAAACTACGGGACGAACCGACCACTTTCGGGTGACGAATGGACCCGTTTTGGCAGGGACGAAATGCGCAGTGACGAATCGACTAGAAAGCCTGGTACTTGTGTCAAGTTGTAAATTCATTGTGTTAATAAAGTTTCAGGCGAAAGAAAACATCTGCAGCAGGTTAGCATGAGTAGCTTAAGAAATAATTTAGGCATAGTAATGGAACTACTTTGCCTGCAGACGAGCATTTCCCTGCTCGATTTCAGGGAAGCGGCAAATCGGTTATGAGAAAGGCCAGTTCTTCGCAGCGGATTGTGACACCACCTTTCGAGAAACTGGGCAAGCTAGTTCATCCAAGGATGGTGCACGCGGTGACTGGTAGACAGCTGATATACCACAAGTTCTAATAATTCCAGTAATGGCAGTTGAATAGTAGACACTCAAACATGTGCTCTTTATAGGACCTAATGCCTGTATTTTAGAAAGGTATGAACTCTTTGTATGAAACTAAAAATTATATATTTTTTTAGTTGTCTGAAAAAAAAAGGGAACTATATTCTGGAGTCTGCTAAGTTTATTTACATTCAGATTGTAAAAATACTTGCTACATAAATGGAAGTTATAGTATACGTTGAAAATGGATCTAAGTGTAGGTCAACTCCCAAAGCTTCCAACAAGAAAAATAATTAGTTTGAACTAAACTTCAGGTGCATAGTTGTGGCTCCCCTATAGCTGTATAAACTAAAGTTTATTAAAGATTATTTATTGGTCAGTCTCCAAAAGGTTTGAGGGCACTCAAATGTCAATACACAACTTATCTATAGATACAGTGACCATATGGTGACCCCGTGGAGAATGGACCCACTGCTAGGGGAGCTCACGTGGTTTGTCATGGCATTTCTTCTACAGGCCAAATAACATATGTAAAATATAGGCAAGTCTTGTGACTGCTACTATCAAGCTCAGCTCATGGGACCATGAACACAACTGTGGCCAGGAAAAGTTCACCAACAAAATGAAAGAACTTCCCTGCAAAATTGTCCTAATCGGAGACCAAGGAGTAGGAAAGACGTCTTATACACAAAGATACATTTGTAACACTTTCAAGGGCAACTACAAGTGGACAGTGGGAGGTGAGTGGTCCATTTTACTCTTGAATTATCCAATGGGACAATGCATTGAACCATTGCAGCTCATTGTAATATTTAGTGTCCAGTATAAATATAGCTATATATGGATATGGAAATTCACGGGAAAGCACAAATGACAGGACACTAAAGCCCAGTTCGCACTATCACGAGTAAGAGAGACGAGTGAACAAAGGACGTCAAAAATGGACTATACATGCTTACTCGTGCTCAGTCGTGGCTCTGTTAATCACCTATAAATTCTTTCGCTGAGCATCCGTGAGGCATCCGTGAGGCATCTGTGAGCCACTCATAGATCGCTCGTGCGAGTGGTTCAAGATTGAATGAGGAGAGGGGATGGGCAAGGATAGGTGCCAGGGCGGACGGTCGGCGGATGTCCGCCGAGCATCTCCCGAGCGTTCCACGAGCTGTACAAGAGTTAACAAGAGTGGATGGCGAGTATACACGGATGAAAAGCCTGCCCTGCGTACCCGCGATTAGCACAAGTGGCCACGAATGGCCACGGATGATTTGAAGGGACTAAAACCATTTTACGGATTAGCAGGAGTATCCGTAAAACGCTCGGCGAGTGAATTACCTATGAACAAGGATCAGCAAGAGTAAACATTTTTGGTCATCCTCACTCACTCACCATGCCTATGATCCGTGAAATTGAGAACGCCCCTTAAGAATAAATAAATAACAAAGGTTTAGGTTTTGGCTCAATAATGATAATTATATCGTCATATTGCATATTAATAAGTCTGATGGAAATTACTTATAGGAACTGACAATATATGGATATAATAGCTTTGCAGAGTTGCAAAATTAAACTAATTCTGTTCTCCAGATTCAAGTGATTATGGCTGTCTTCTTTTTGTTGTACATGACTTTGAAATTGGAAACATTTATGTTTGAATTAATTTATTGTCAGCTTATTATCCCACATAGAAATTCCAAAAGAGCCATGAAATCAGTATAGAGGATGACCTGCATGCATGCTATACTATGACTTTTTAGAACGCATTATTTAAAACGAATGGAATACTAAGGAGCCAAGCGAATACTCTCTACTCTTAGTACTCTTGGGAAAATAAAAAGTAACATTTCTTGTCAGCATACAACTGAAAGCAGACTCAATGGCCTCGGTAGTTTTTAACGGTATATTTAGGCACTAACTGGCATAACAACTCGAAATATTACAAAATGTAAATATTAGTTATTAACCCTCAGCGACAAAGTTCGAAAAGGGTTTTTGTTATCATCAATGTCCATCCGACGGGCGGACGCTCGGGCAGGAGGGTGGGCGGGCGGGCGGACAGGCGGGCGTAACACTTTCGTTTCCGGAGCAGAACTCTAACACTAATGCGCTTACCCTATTGAAATTTTATACAGTAATACTCTATATGGCTTAGTGGTGCCTTTTGATAGTCACATTGACATATGTTGGCTATGTTTTACAAAATTTGGAAAAAATAGAAAACAATTTTTGTTTTTGGTTTCCAGAGCAGAACTCTGACACTACTGCACCTACATGCTTAAAACTTTGTCATAATATGTCTAAAATAGTGTAGTGGTGCCCTTTGGGGGTCTCATGGCCGTAAATACTATAGAATTTTCAAAAATAGGGCAAAATAGGGAAAATTCCTACTTTTTTAAACCTCCATATAAAAGACACTATGTAACTTACATGAATGAAATTGTATCAATAACATATCTAAATTATAGCATTTTCACTTTTTAAACTTCATTTTGATATTCATTTCATGCTAATTAAAAAATAATAGAAAATCAGAAAAAAAATGCTAAAAATTGTGTTATTGGGTTTTTTCGGAGCATAACTCTACCATTAATGCACTTACTCTAACAAAATTGTACATGTTATTACTCTTTATAGCTTAGCTGTGCATTTTGATAGTCGCATTGACATATCTGAGCTGTGTTTTAAAATATTTAGAGAAAAATGAAAAAAAAGGACTCCCACACTACTGCACCTACATGCGTACAAAACTTAGTAAGAATATGTATAAAATAGTGCAAAGATACCTTTTTGGGGTTTCATGACAGATAATTTTATTTAATAAAGTAAATATGAAAATTTGGACAAGTACTCTTTCAAACCCTCATATAACTGACTCTATGATCCTTACATCAGTAACATTTTGTCAATGATATATCTAGATTATAGTACTTTCACATTTAAGCTTCATTTTGACATTTGTTTCATCCTTCTTCTTTTTTTCTTTTTTTTTCTTCTTTTTTTAATTTTTTTTTTCATAATAATGGAAAATCAGTCAGTAACTGTTGAAGGGAATATGGCAATTGATAATATATAGTTCCTTTAGTTGCCAGCTAAATGTAGAGAGCGAGCAAAAAATATTTTGACTTATAAAGGCATTAAAATGAGTGTGTTGAGTATCACGAAAGTGCGTGTTAGAGTTCTGCCCTGGAAATGAAAGTGTAACGCCTGCCCTCCTGCCTGTCGGACGTACTTACAAAAAAAAAAAAACTTTTATGATTTGTATTTATTTGTATTTAGACTTAATTTTTAAATACAAGTAAATACAAACCTTACAAGTTAATTTTGTATGAAATTATACCCAACATCTTTATGTGGCATAACACTGTTGCTGAATTTCAATTAAATGGCAGGAAAAGGAGAGAAAATGCTTTTTATGCTACTCAGAATGGATTGCTGTTTATAAGTAAGATATTTGTAAGACATTATAACCCCACATGGAACACTGTATTATTTCACATTTAACAGAACAATGAAAAAATTCAAGAGTTAAAAAAATAGGACATCTTAGACTCTAATTAGCATTGCGTAACCGGCTATGTAGGCCAAGTGGCAATCGTTACGGTTCATCTCACACACTATATAAACACTCAAGAAATAATATTTTCCCAAATTTTGTAAAACATAGCCAAGATATGTCAGCGTGGCTATCACAAGGCACCACTCGGCCATATAGAGTGTTATCGTATAAAATTTCAATAAGTGCATTAGCATTAGAGTTCAGCTCTAGAAATGAAAGTGCGTGTTAGAGTTCTGCTCTGGAAATGAAAGTGTAATGCCTGCCCTCCTGCCTGTCAGACGAACACTTAACAATTTTAATGATGCCTGTGTGCTATGTGGTATTCGCTGAGGGTTTAGCATTTAGTTGCAGTGCAGCCTATGTTTTAATAATTTTTTTTTTTGGTCTGCTTTAGGTTAATGCTATCGTATTTAATAAAAAATTACAATTCAACCATCATTTAAAATCCTTCTTGTAGAAGATACAAATTCATTATTCCGTGTCAAATCATCCAGGGGGTGCCAGGTGACCCCCCCCCCCCCCCAGAATGCCCTGAAAAAATTCATATGTGCTTATCTACCCATAGTTGGAAAATCTGCCAAATATTAGGTCTATATCTCAATTAGTTTTCGTTTTACAGCCCTTTGAAATTTAATTAATTTTTTTTGTTTTTTCGTCAACGCATTTTCGGGCAACTTTGGCAGCTTATAGCTGCACTATAAATGCTAGTGTAAGGCTGAAAGTTGCTGCACTGACTATATTCCTCCCAAGGAATTTAAAAATAGTCTCAAATCAAGTGTATCTCCAGTTTATTTTGCATGGTTAAGCTACAAAATCAGTCGAAAAACTAATATAGCAAAAAACGAGGCTTTATTTAATAAGCCATAGCTCCATAACCAATCATGATATGGTGCTGATTTTTTTTTTAAGTTCCTATGATATTTCTGTGTATAAAAAAGCATTCATTTTGCCTAAATCTTTAGTAGATCACCTCTAATAAATATAATTGTATGTGGATTTTTTTTTATTTTGCAAAAAGCGCTATATTTTGCATCATTGTTTGACCATGTCACCAGTTATTCACCTCTTTCAAATTTTTACCATGTATTCTTACACATCTGAACATAATCTAGAAAAAAATTCAAGATGGTGTTCAGCTTACTTTTTTAGTTATAATTTTTTTAGAAAGTGTCGTTCAGCATGTTCTTTCGAAACATTCGTCATATGAAAGTATTGCATTTCTTCCATATTTAAATAAAGACATTTTGGCATATGAGCAGAATTGTTTGGAATTTGTAAAAGTTGTTTCATTCAGGTTTAAATAAAATAGTAAGAGACACCCAAAATGTTGCTTTTACAAGTTTACAAGATTACATAGTTTTCTAAGAACACAATTTACACAAATATCTGCATACATAGTTAGCTTCAATTAAAGAATACTAAAATCAAGCATACATAGTGATGATGCATTAGTCTAATAGACAACTGAGACAAATAATATCAAATATACATGTACAAAAAATAGCACAATCACAGTTGATAAAGTGCCACTAATGAAATTTTTTTAGAAATGTCTGGTATTTCATATCAAAACCATAACAGCTCTAGGCAACATTTACATCGAAATATCAATAAACAACATCACATAAACACCAGATTATTTATTCAGTTTAAAGAAACTGCTGATATTTAGTTTTGATTTTGTTGAGGTCACTATGACTTAAAACATAATGGCGAGCACTTCTGCCTTGCACAGTAGGTGCACTTATCAGACAAAGAATATGCTGGGAAGGAATCCAGCATTCATCTTTCCGTGATCTTGCAGGCCATGAAAACAAATCATTATATATTTCTTGATTTTTTCATAAAGGATACCAAAACGTCTGAATGCTCCTCAGATCTATGTTTTATGCTGTCAACATACCACTCGGCATCATACATACATCCTACGTATTTACCTGGCTGGTAATCTTCACTATCACCAGATTCCATTTGAACTACATATCATCCAATGACAACCTTCTGATGTACCTGCCACTGTTTTGCATTTGTCAAAGCGCTCCAGGAGTTGAAATTTTGCACAATTCTGCTGAACTTAAACCTGATTGCAAGAAAAAATTCAATCCCCTGAATATGGTCTTTTACCCATTTGTAGTGACACTCAAAATTTGATTATCTATAGGTGCCTGAAGGCTGGCACGGGCCACCAGCCTCTTTACTGTCCCCTCAACCCCATCGCATGGGCTTTTGCCATGGGCTTTTGCCATGACTAATGCCATTCAGCTGATAACTGATGGTCTCTATAGTGACAACATAGATTGACCAGACTTTTAATTCACCGTTAGATGAGACAAACTAACATCAGCAGAATTGTGCAAATATTTTTGCTCAATATTTTCCCCCTAAAATTGTATTGTATGAGCTAAACATTGAAAATAGAACAGTTCATTGTGCAATAAAATCATTATGTATTCGCGATGAATTAAGAATTATTGCTGTAGTCACCTATTGTTTCTTCATTCCAACACAGCTGTTTATATGTGATTGCAGAAATAAGGCTTAAACCTGTTGAACGACACTTTCTAAAAAAATTATAACTATAAAATAAAGCTAAAAACCATCCTGAATTTTTTTCTAGATTATGTTCAGATGTGTAAGAATACATGGTAAAAATTTGAAAGAGGTGAATAACTGGTGACATGGTCAAACAGTGATGCAAACTATGGCGATTTTTTGCAAAATCGAAAAAACCCACATACAATTATATTTATTACAGGAGATCTAAAGATTTAAGCAAAATGAATGCATTTTTAAACAGAGAAATATCATAGGAAATCTAAAAAAAATCAGCAATATATCATGATTAGTCTTGGAGCTATGGCTTATTAAATAAAGACTCGTTTTTTGCTATATTAGTTTTTCGACTGATTTTGTAGCTTAACCATGCAAAATAAACTGGAGATACACTTGATTTGAGACCATTTTTTAATTCCTTGGGTGGGATATAGTCAGTGCAGCAACTTTCAGCCTTACACTAGCATTTTATAGTGCTATAAGCTGCCAAAGTTGCCCAAAAATGCATTGGCAAAAAAACTAAAATAATTAATTAATTTTTCAGGGCATTCTGGGGGGGGGGGGGGGGGGGTCACCTGGAAAAATTTTCAAAATCTGGATGATTTGACACGGAATGACCCAAATGGAACCTCTTCTAATTCATAGATACCAGTGACACAGAGAAAAAGCTACTTATATTTAATATGGAGAGTCTCTTTTGTGAGATTTATAGTGAACAGGCAAAGCAAAAAATAAATAGAAAATTATTTCTAAATACATTAGAAAATATCAGTTTGGAATGTTAAATTATTACATATTATTGAAATGAATCAATGATATCTAACCAACTTCAAAATGTCACACAAAAATGGTAAAACTGCCGCTTTTCTGCTGTTCATTTGGTTATAAAATCAAAACGGCTTAGTTGATTTTTCTCACATTTTCTGAGAATGCTCACAACATATACCAAATATAAGATTAAATGAATAACTGTGGAGGGAGTAGTACAGTTGTATTTAATGTGAGACTAAATATGATATCAAAGGCTTCATTATTTTTGCACTAGGCCCAAAGCAACTGCAATTGGCAGTGCAACCCAATTAAAGCAATCGCGTTAACTGACGTCACGTTGATTTATTAATAGCTTTATTAAATAGCTTACTCGACCTTTAGACAACCAAAACATATCATTTTTAGTATCCACACAATAAATCATTACATAGAGAATTAACACACAATGGATCAGATTACATGATCTCAATAGATCTGCATCATACGATGACAAGTCCGGATACAGTGGATATGAATGCATGTCATAATTATCTAAAAACTTCATTTATCATAATATATTTATATATATGTTCAATAGGTCTATCGTTTGCCTATTGTGGTTCAGGATAGGAGGAAATAACAGAAATAGATTTAATGTTGTAATTAAATTGAATTGTATTAGCTTGTATTATCTATTGATTTACAAATACCAGCTGTAGTTAGTTACATGCAATTACTGATCATTATGCATTTTATGTCGATCTAAATATTTAACTGTAAACTCAAATTCTATACAAGTATTTTTGACTATCTAGAATATATGTATTTAACAATTAAAACATTTGTTTACACGACGGCTTCCTCGTGGTTCACACGTGGGGACATTAGCTTGCTTCTGTCCCATGACAGCTCCCATTCATTCAACACGTGAAATACAATTAACAAGAATATACCTAGGTAATTATACAATATAAAAGTTAACTAATTTGCACAAATGAAGGTAAAACCTACTTACTTTCCATCTTGAAGACTTAGTGAAGTTGGTTTAAACGTTTCTCCACTTGTGAGCACTTCCACAGGACTCAAGACAACAAATTGGCACCCCAAAGCTGGCCCAAGACGTGACCTATTTTGCTGGGTTAGATCTAGTGTGATAAACCACAAAATGCTGCTGCTGCTGATGCTGCTGATGCTGATGTTGCTGCTGTTGGCTGCTGCTGCGGCATATCCTGGTTACTGATTCATTGTAGCAGTTCTCATATATCCAATTATTAATTAGGTTCTAGTACAACTCAGGACTACTGCACATGAAATCTGTTTATAATATATACATGTGTTGAAGATAACTACACCACTTTTACGCAAAAATAATCACAAATTGTATATTGAACAAGTTATTGATGTCAAAAAAAACAAAAACAAAAAAAAAAACACACACACAATATGAAAAATGGATAAAGAACAACTAAGAAGAAAAATAAATAACTTAAAGCTTTATTAATTGTTCTGTCCAGATTGTCCTGTTTTTTTTTGTGTATTAATATAACCAACAAAAATGTTAGTTAACTCCCAAATATATGAGGCATATTAACTAATATGTTTGATTGTTTGTTTTATTTTAAACGCCTTAATTGCACAAAACAAGTTCAGTTTGCACTCAAGAGGGAGTCAACTAACATTTTCGTTGGTTGTTGCCCACTCAGGACAGAACAATAGGAAAACAGTCTAAGTGGAGTATAAATAGGGGTTAATTAACCTATAAATGTAGGCCTAATAATTTCTAAACGATTTAAATATAATGTATATTGTAGTTATTCACCTGTGCAGACTATAAAGAGCACCTGTATATGAATAATTAATTGTATCTATAGACACTTTCAGCTACTTCCATCAGAGACTTTATTGCATACCTAACTTGGGTCATAGAACTAGACCTTTCAAGTTCACATGATGATATGAAAGCAGTCGCTCGTGCATGACTTCTTCGATAGTTTCCCTGTCACACATCCATACGATATTTACTGTATAAATTAAATTATACTGCACCATGCTACATTTTCCATTGTTCTTAGTTGGGATATGCGTAATAAGAGCAGTAAAACAATTAAATAACATTTATTCCACGTGGTAATTAATGAGAATTAACTTTGTAAACGAAGTTCTGAACATGCAGTGTGCTTCTTATAAATGTCAATCTGTCAAAGTATCAAGTTTCCTGCAGCTGTTGATTGCTCGATCTGGAAGACGGATATTTAAACCGCCCTGAAGTTCAAGGTCAGCATCAATAGCTATTGATTACCAGTGCAGCCAGACCATCTCTCTTGAAATTTGGAACTTGAATAGTTACAAGCCTATAACTACTGAATATGATATTAGCTAAAAAAAACTATTTCGACTATGTCTGAGTCTCTATAGATAATGACCAAACACAGTTATGATCAGATATGTCTGACAACTTATAATTTTTATATATTTTTTTAATATTTATAACTTATTTTTCCAGGGTGGCTAAGTCAGCTTCATCTATCCTAGTCAGCTGGTCCCTCTGTATAATCATCATATGTCAAGTGACATCGTTTTTAACAAACAAGACATTGACCAGAGCTGTCTTCAGTGGCGCAGATTTGCATTTTTTCAAGGGGGGGGGGGGGAGATGAAGTTCTTAAGAGTCACCAAATCATAAGGATATACATTAATATATATGTTAAATATAAATTTGTAGGAGGGGGTGTAAGAAAGGACATGCATGCATAAGTAGTCTTATATTTGGCGGGCGGTGTATTTAATTAATTGCCTGAATTGCTAGCTACTGATCTGAAGTATACAGCTGCAGGCGGTGGGGTCTGGATTTGCCTTTTCCAATACTTAAAAGCATAAATTTCATTGAATGAATTGTATATAGGTTAATATTTGTATTCTTATATATAAACCACTATCAAAACATTTAACATTGATGATATTTAAAGTATATAGATCAATAAAGAAAGCAGAAATTTACATCAGCAATTTGTGCAATCTCAGTGAATCATTAACAGTCAAGCACACATGTTGCCTTACTAGAATCTTGTTTATTTTCCAATTCATCATTTCGATAGTTGCTGTGCACACGTTCACGTGGTAAGCTTCATGGGAATATTACATAAGGTAAAGATCATTTACGTTACATGTACATTATAAGAATGGCAATTTTGGAATTTTGAAATCTTATAAGATCTGTCTCGATCAGTATCAAAGGTGAGAAAATAAGGTTTTAAAATCAAGTTTGTACATCTATATATTGTATCTGTATATTGGTTGTACTGCTGCAGCCTGCAAGATATTAATGTAGTATCTACACAATTTAGTAATATTCATACTACTAGTATGAATATTACTAAATTGTGTAGCCAAAGGTCCGGAGATTCGGAGTCAGAAGCTTTAGTCAATACGATGCAGGGTTGTAGCCCGGGGGAAAAACTCTAGGGGGGGGGGGGGGGAGTAAGAAACCAAGTTTCTGATGTTATGCATGATGTTCACTTCATTGGCCACATATGTATATTGGCCCTAGGAGTAGCTCGGAGGCTACTGGAATATCAGTTGGCAAGGGCCCCCACATATGTCAATCTGATCCCTGAAGTTTGGTGATAAGCACCAGGAGGCAGTAATGTCGTAGATCATGTGACACCTTAACGTAAACATTGACATGTGATTTTGACAGTTGTTCACAAGTCATTAGAGATTATGCCAGAACTTGAGGAGGCTCACCATTCATGCAAAGATGTGACTTACATCTATGAGAGGTGAAGTCCATTGAATTATGTATTTGGGACTTTGATTAAGTTAATTGTAAGTATCTCAGAATGGTTGTCATTGAATGCACTAAGCTGCTAAGCTACCTGCTCGAGAGCAGTGATTTCATTGAAAAGCTGGCCAGGTGCAAATTGCATGACCCAGTTAACACGTTTATGAAAGTTCAGAGGTCAAAATGTAAACAGTTACAGCTATTACTATTATTGAATTTTGAATGTGCGCCCAGTATTTATTATTCAAATGGTACATTATGTAATATGATGTTACTTGATTGACAGGACCAATGCATAGGTTGACAAAATTATGCAAACAACAACATGGAAAAACTCTTCAAAATCATTATTATTGGAGATCCCACTGTTGGCAAAACATCATTCGTACACAGATACGTGCATGATACTTACAAAAGAGATTACAAAGGAACTATAGGAGGTATTTGATCTATTACATGTATGTTTAAAAAATATTGCTACCATGATCAATTTTAAAAATTCCATATGTATCTTGATAATGAGTGATTTCAATATCAAATTTGAACTGGTTCTTTGTATGAATTGCTTAATAATACATAGACTGTTAATAATTTAGGATTTCTTGTGTGATATTCAAGGAAGCTAATTTGAACTTTGTCAAGAGCTTCAACAAAATCAATATTTGAGATTATAGATTGCGCAGTCAAACGCCCTATCAAAAGCCAAGATCTGGATATCATTTCAGTTCATTAAGTATACCCATTGATGTTATTGTTTGCTGTGATTTACTTTAATCGAATATACGTATATGTGGTTTAAATTGTTTTACCTTTTTTTTTATTTCATGAACAGTTGATTTTGCCTTGAAGGTGGTCAGATGGTCTGATAATCTCTCAATCAAATTGCAGTTATGGGATATTGCAGGTATGCCTACGTTGTATGTTTCACAGTATTCAATGTTATAGTAATAATTAAATCCTAAATGATTGGGATGGAAATTAAGTATTTGACCAAGCAGTTACTGCTCCAAGGTTAAACATTTTTAAAATATCATTGGGAGATCTACCTTTAAATTGCTCTTCACTTCACATAAGAGTAGTATTGGGTCCCTCCAAAGCAAACATTTTCGGAACTGCCGCTGTAATTGTATGAAGTGACCCCAAACTTATCAATTATGTACTTACAGTTTATTGAAACAAACTTGTATTTTGCAGGTCAAGAGAGGTTTACATCCATGACCAGAGTGTACTACAAAGATGCTCACGCATGTATCATAATGTTCGACTTGTCTCAACGGTCCACATTCATGAATGCCATGAAATGGAAAAAGGACCTCGACTCAAAATGTTCACTGCCTGATGGAACCCCTGTTCCATGTATATTATTGGCAAACAAGGTAAGTCAGTCATTGATATGCAAACAGGATTAATCAATCAATCAATCGGTCAGTCAGATTTCCTGGTCATTTACTTGAGTATTCATCATAGTGTAGTGATATATTGAGACTGGTAAAGGTTTCTCCAAAGAAATTTAGATTTGCATCCACTATATTCGTCTTTTTAACTTTGTTAAACATATGTTATGTCTCAGCATGCCATATTGATAATGGGTTTCTTCCTCTGTTACTCAGTGTTGTGTGTGAAATACTAAATGTAAATATAACCAATTATTTTCAGTGTGATCTTAACTACCGAGAAGTTGAACAGAATGAGATTGAAACATTTTGTAAAGAGCAGGAATTTATTGGCTGGACAGAGACTTCAGTTAAAGAAGGCTTAATGGTAGAGGAATCCATGAAGTAAGTTATTGTGTGTGAAGCTAATACCACAGCATAACTTGAAAGATGTAAAATACTGTTGGCAACTTTTAATCCTTTTGATAAACACTGGGGTCATGACTGCTGCTTTTAAAGTAGTAAAGAAAATATACTTACAAGTATTTACCATATTTGTTTACGCAGTTTAATCAGAGTTATACTCCACTTAGACTGTTTTCCTATTGCTCTGAGCGGACAATAAGCAACGTAAATGTTCGTTAACTCCCTCCTGAGCAGCTGAGTGCAAACTGAATTTGTTTTGTGTAATAAAGGCATTAAAACAAAACATTCAAACAAATTAGTAAATAAAGGCATTAAAACAAAACATTCAAACAAATTAGTAAATATGTCGAATTTAGTATAAGTTAGTTATATCCCTCATAGTTGGGAGTTAACTATTACTTGCCAACTTCTAGAGTAGTGGATGCGATTTAGCCCAATGTTAAGAACATACCTAAAGAATGAGACCGGCACCAAATGCATGGTGAATTTGCTAGTTGGCAGTTCTGGTTAAATTCAAGTGCTGTGTCACAGCAGATTTTCTAATTGAGTTTAAATAGGCAATTGGAAGATTGCAAATATCATAAATATTGTTTTATGTTAAAAATTATTTTCTTTACCATGTAAGGCCACACTTATTGATCTTCAGCTTCTCGGATCCTCTTAGGACAATTTTTAGTTGGTCTGTTAACAATGTAAAAATAAAGTGAAATTTCATTTTATAAAATAATATTGGGACATGTTATTTAATTTTTCTATCGGCACATTTCTTACCATGTTGGCGAATCTGTGAAGCTAAATATTAAATCAGTGTCACCTAATGCTCCAGTGTAAATAAAGCAGTCGTAATGGATCGGTTCTATTCATTTCTCCAGTTGAAGAACCTTGTTTTGTTTGCCATTATTTTTCTTAATTTTTGTTTCCAGATTTTTGCTGGAGGAAGTACTCTCTCGTTATGGAGATTTAGAAACTTCAGATTTGACTTCCAATGGGGACAGTCTGTACAGTTCGAGAATACGACTCGATCAGCCAACTCATGTCAAAGCTGACAAGTGTAGTTGCTAGTCCAGGCAGTTATTCACATATGCCTTCTTAGTCATACATTTTTCGGAAATTGTTGAACATGGTAAACTCGCATTTGCCTATGTATATGGACTCGTGCCTTCATAATCTTGACTGTACAGGTGTATGTTCAAATGACATGTCAAGTATTTGGTAGGTTCTTAAGTTTATGAGGATTGACTTCTTAGCTAGAAGCTTCACCAATTTTTTATTTGTGAGGTGGTGTACTGGAGGTGATAGCAATTTATGTAATGTATATATAAACTAATATTAGATACAAGTATATGTTGACCTATTGTTTGTTGTTACTTCATGAATGCGATAATATTAATTTACAACACCATAACCAAAGACTGGAGAAGAGAATGAATTTTCTGATAAAGATTTATTGATGGACAAATGGATTGCAAATATATGTAGTTCTACAATTATTGCAGTCATTAATGCAAAGTACATGTAACAGTAAATTATGACTGAACTAGGTTACATTAGTTAGCAAGGTGACTGTCTTTACATATACAATAAATTATAAATATATTCAACCACATAGTAGTCGAGGTTTGGGTAAATCCACTTAGAATATGTGTATTGCCAGTTCCATGTTGCAAAACATATCGAACTGCTATTGAACTACTTCAGCCAATAATTAAGGACTGCTCCATTAAAAAATGTGGGGTGAGGGTAGACCTGAACATTTTCAGACGCCCCACCCCCTTTTTTTCTAAATTAAGATATAAAGAAACCATTGGTCAACCATCTTCATTACCCCCATGCCCCCCCCCCCCCCGTACCCTGCTTTTTTTAATTCAGGAATGGGGGGGGGGGGGGGTTTTATCAGATTAAAAAGATGTTAAAAGAATACACCTTGTTTTCTTTCATTGCATGAAAAATACATCACTGACTTAAAATGCCTGCAAAAAAGCTAAAAACATAATAGTCATAATGCACTCAAAAGACCTTGCTTCAACTCAGTTAAAAAATTGCACAAAAACATAATTCTAATAATACATTTACACAGTTGTTTTAATGCACGAATTGATTTTGGTTTGTTCTTAGCCTTCACTCTGTAAGAAGCAAAAACCTGACTATCAGTGTTTCGGTGGTTTAAATCTCTTTATAATTGATGGAATAGAAAAGAATAACATAAGTCTGTTTTGTACTTTTGTTAATTTCTTAGTTTAAATGGTACTAAATTAAGTTTTTGGTATTAACATGCATATAAAGAAGCATAGAAGTGGTGATTATAATCAATGATTTTTTATTAAAAAATCACTTTATTTAAATTGCAATTTTAACCATTGATTTAAATCTGCCAGCCCTGCAAAAGTCATCCAAGTCCCCCCCCCCCCCCCCCCCCCACACTTTTAAATGGAACTGCCCCAACTGAAGTGCCAACCTAAAACGTAATTGTTACAAAAAAAAATTCCAACAGCAGTGTGATGCTATATACAGCCTATTTTATGGAGTAGATAGATATGCATGTACATGAAGTATTAGAAACCACCAAGTGACCTGGTGAACAATGCTTTGGACATAGCAAAGCTAGTTATGCAATATACAATGGAGAAAACAAATTTATTTACAGAGATCAACTCCGATTAACATAAACCTGAACTTATCAAAATGGCAAATGGTCAAATACAAGCAATTTGACCCTCATGCCACAAAGTACAATTGTAAAAACAAAAATTGTAAACTACATTTGACTAAGGATGCTAAATTCATGTCACATGTGACTATTTCTTTCTAATATACTCATTGCACAGGGTCTTCACAACTAAAACTGTAATCCATGCAATGATAATACTGAATGAAATTAATTATGAAGGGATCAATGTGGGAAAATATCACAAATTAAGAGTCATTAATTCTCATAGTAAATCAATGGTGGGCCATATCCTGTCACCTTGTGGGTGCCTCACAAAGAACAATCGGGAAATCCCAATGCAATCGAGGATACTGAAGTTCGACCTCTCCCTGAAATGAGACAAGGAAAGAATCAAAGAACTGAATGAGCATCTTCAATACCTATGCTAAGAATTATTCCATCAAATAAATATATTCTGGTCCAAATTCAGCTTAACAGAACTTGATATTGACCTGAGGCTTCAGGTAATCTTTCCTTCGTTTTCTCATTGTAACACGTTTTCCAGCATGGTTAGTGACTACTTCTTCATAAAATTCATGAGCAAGATCTCCATCCTCATCAAAGTACATGGAACTGGAAAAAAAATTAAGCACTTGTTAGAATTAGTGTCAAATGGAAATTATGACTGATGTCCGTTTCTACTTTACTGTTACTTATATGACAGCAACTTCTAGCAGCTGGGTGGTCTTAGCTAGCAGCTGGGTGGTCTAGTGGCAAGAGGCTCGCCTGCTCCTCTGAAGGACACAGGTTCAATCTCAGGCCCAGCACCTTCAGGAGCAACATCCCAGCTGGATGTCGTTCGGATGAGATGTTAAATTGGCGGTCCCTTGTACTCAAGAGTCTATGCTGAGGCAAGTGATAGATCCCATCCATGGGGTAAATGTGAAACATGAGTTGACTCCTCAGGACTCTCTTTCACCTCATCAATCAACCTTCCATAGCACTGGCCTTAGAGGGCTGCACTTCCCATATCGATCTATCTATCTATCTAACTTCATACCTTGTTCGTTTGAACACAAAAGGGCTGATGGCAAGTTCTCTCGTAGATGAAGTGCTGGCATCCCCTCCTGTCCACCAATCTCCAACTTTCCTTACTACTCGTGAACCTGTGTAATTAAAGACAGAAAAGAAAAGGACAACAATTAAAGCAATGCAATGAATCATCTCAGCTGGACGTCGCGTATGGCAAAATATATGGGACAAGAATTTTAATAGATTTTTTTACTGTCTGGCAGTATCAATAACATACCTCGTTGACCCATTTTGTGAGCCAGCAATAAAAAACCAGATGTTAAGTACAATGACAGTTTCACTGACAGCTGCGTGTCACGAACTGTCAAACTCAGGAATCTCAACTGCAGCTTTTGGAAGTCACAACGCGTTCAAAAAGCCAGATATGAGGGTTCTCGAGCTAGAGTCGTCATGTTTTGTGCCAGGAAAAACAATTCAATTAGTCTGTGAACTACATTTCGTCTGCAAACAGCATGTTCAGGCTATATTTAAGACTTAAACTGCAAATTAATCCATAGGCAGTGGAAACGGAAGCTCGGAAACTTTCAACAAAACACGCGTCTGTCAAAATTCACAACACGCGCACCAAACAATGCCAATTCACACGAGATGGCGCCACTAGTTACAGAATGAGCTGACTGATTTAGCTGGAAAGTGGTTGAAGTTCTCATCAGATTAAAGCATTGTACATGTTTCCCATTGTGCTAGAATAGTATTGACAAGTACCCCGGAACATTTCACCGTATTTTGTATTAAGGAAACACCCTATTGTTGCCAAAAAAGCCTTAAATTCGGCATATTATACTTGGTGAAGCTATGGACCACATTTTGCATCAAGATGGACTCGACCAGAATAGACTTTGCACAGTTACCTTATGGAATTTAAGCCTAGCTCATTGGTTCTCGGGGGTGTAAGGGATAAACAGCTCATCTAAATTATCACACAAACATACCTCGTTGGATGGGGGGTCAAGAAAGTGGGTTGCATTGGCGTAGAGGGGGTAGGATCCTTTGTTTACTAGGATTACAAGCTAAGGCTTAGGCCTAAAGGGGATAGATGTCTGTAGTCTTTCAGAGCGCATCTTATAAGAGACGCTAATTAGTCAAACCTATCTTCCCACAAAGCAAAATGCAGCATACGGACAGGGGTACGCCACTACCTAGCCCGCCCGCATAATTATTATGTTTACCTAATTATAATACAAATTTATTAAGGCGTGTGGGAAAAGGTCCGTTTGAAATCATCAAACTTGATCAAAGACATTGTCTTTTGTTATTGACAATGCCCTTAGATGTAGCCTACGTCGTGTTATTGTACGCGTTCTAGTTGGTATTATATATAATAGGCCTACATCAATTGCTAGGGTTGTTTTTTGACGTTTCTTGATTAAATGTTCAGATCAACGTGCTAGATGCAGAAGACCACAAAGGAACTTGTTTAAACATGGAGTCAGCGTCTCCATCATGGTGTTAAAGTCCTTGGTTAAAGATTTAGATGCGTTAGTACTTAATACATGGAACGCTTTGTGGAATAAAGTTTATAAATAATAATAATTCATCTTAAAAAATGGTTTCATCAACATATAAAATGTCCCTAGTATACACATGCATATATGTATGTGGGTCGCTTCCGTTTCAAGTTTCCACATAAATTAAAACGATTCGAGCGTACAAGATACTGGGAAAAACACGTGACGCCACGAAGTAAACAAGCTCGGGCCTCAAAACATAACCTGTAGTGGACTAGTTCTTGCGAAGCCTAAAGCGGCTATATTTAGTTTTGCCATATTTGGCGATCCTGCGAGAGAGACGCGCCGCTGATTGGCTGATGCTAAGTGTGTCAACGTGACGTAGCGCGTGACGTCAGGCGTTGGGATGCACCTTCACACAAAGCGCTGTGCATAAATTGGCAGCTCACATTAGCCCCAGCAACTCAGGAGAGAACAGTCGAAAACAGCCCAGCTGCAGACTTACGAAGGACCACTAGTCTTAAGTAATTATGAGTGAGAGAAGATAGCACAAACACAACGACACGTAGAAGCTACTGTGAGCGAAAACATTGCGGGTAAGCGAAAAAACGGCTGTGAAATTGCAGATCATAGTGACGGACGCTACCCAAGCCAAGCTGACGCCATATCAACACAAACAAAGGAGTGTAGCGCGGAACGACTTGCGCAGCAAAATCGTGACTTCCATTACTAGAACCACTCCCAAAATCAACAAATTGAATCACCTAGTCTTATTACAGAGAAGTAGGCCGATTCAAGATGAGGACTGAGGTGTGTAATGCTGTAGACTTCATTTCGAGTATGTTGAGGAACCAGGGTAGACTGACAGCTGCTCAACTGGAGCGCTTTCGCCAGACCCTTTTGGTGCTACTCTGCACTCACTATCAAGACCATTGGTTCCCAGATCGCCCTGTCAAAGGCAGTGGATACAGATGTATTAGAATAAACAACAAAATGGACCCTTTGCTGCTGAGGGCCGGTAAACAGTGCGGATTTACAGAGGCTGACTTGTTCCGAATCATGCCAGCCGAATTGACTCTCTGGGTCGATCCAGACGAGGTGGCCTACAGAATAGGCGAAGAGGGCAGCATAGCAATCTTGTACGAATCCTCAGACTCTGAAGCTTCGTCTTCGACCGGAGATAGCTCATCAAGCGGGTCCCCAAGCCCTTGCCCTCAGGACTACAGGCCGTCTATGACGTCACCAACGTCGCCCTCGGGGGATTACTACTCGTATTATGACGTCATGGCGTCTTCCGCAGGGCCAGTTGACTACTACCACCAGCAGCAGTACGTGCCCTTCGTGGCTAGCTAGTCACTGAGTGAGAAACTGTGATACCGTCCTTAAATGGATCATTCAGCTCCCTGGATCTCATGTCGCCACTGTTTACTGTGTACTGCAGACCCCGAACTGTGTTCAACAGTGATCTTACAATGCTCGAGGACAATATCATGAAATATCATTCAGGTGTCTATTTACTTAAAACTGTTTCCTTTGTGAAGAAATGCATGTGATGTTCCTCATGGTATCCATGCCAATGAGGACCCGTATACATTTGGAACGAACTGTGGCGTGAAAGAATGATTTTAGATTAGTTGCAGTGAATGTCGTGTTATCAGTTACCTTTATGGGTAAATTAGTCTTTATTGTGTATGCCATTAGTGATATTTTAAGGTCCCTGGGACACAGATTGGATCCTAGCAGTCAGATGTGGATGGATATTTGCGTTGCCGACTGGCTAAGTTCCATGGACAGAGAAATTGATGTTTTTAGCATTTATTTTATTGTTAGACGCGGTCGCACATTGATTCCTAGGAGTGATAGGTATAACTGTGTTGAAGACTCGATACATTGCATCTCTTGTTATTTTTGCTCTTATCAATTGAACCAGGATCTCTCATGAACTGTTTTCATTTAATGTGTGCAAATTTATGAAAAGGTCTTTCAAAGCATTTGTACCCATTACTTCGTTGTGATCAAAGAATACAATTTTAGTTTTGTACTATGTAAAGATTTAGAGACATGTATGTAAAATATGTACAGATATTGCATATTTTCGCATGTTGACTTTGTATGAAAACTGTTGAAAAAGACCAAAAAAATGGCAGATTTAATAAATATTATAAATATTGCAAACCTGTCTTTCTTTGAATAATTTTCAGTGCGTCGAGTGAGGGACAATTACTCTAAAATTAAAAGGTAATTTTCATGGTAATTGTGAAGGTAATTTTGATGCACCATATGGTGAAAGTGTCAATTGTCTGCTGCGAAGAAGCCTGTGATATTTAATTACTTGGCTGAATCGGGTTACGTGGCCTGCTGGCAGCACTAATTAATATTGCATGAAATGTATGGTCATAAATGTCACAGAATGGCATCCTCATTATTACTGCTTAAATGCTCTCATTAAGAGTGATTAGCTTGTCTGGGAGAGCTACTCATAGGGCTTAATTGTTTTATGGAAAGTTTCTGCTGCTGGAAAAAAAGAATAGGCAGCTGTATTAGGAAACCTTTAATTTATACTCATAACTACAGTATACACTATATACAGTTATGATTATAATATACTCTCAAAGTATGTACAAGAGAAATTAAAACGGCATCACGGATAGGACTTTGGAAATAGATTGGTAATTGCTACATTTGTCCCAATATCAATATTATGTTTTTAAAATCTTGATACCTCATACTCAATAGAGATAATCACAATGTATGCCTACATGAGTATTCATGAATCTGGAATTTCTGAATATGTCAAAATAGGAATTTTTTAATGTCTTAAATGTGAGGTTCCACTATATGCCTAACATTAAAAACACTGATACTTTTAAGAAAATTCACTCTGAAAAGCCACAGAAACACTCACATGTGACTGGTTATAAATTATTACCGAGTGATCCACTAGTTCAGCCTGCAACTGAGTTGCCAAGTGATGGATTACTTCGGCCTGCTATGATGATCGAAAGAGGAAGTATAAAAGCAAAATCGATTTATTTATTTATAGAAGCCATTGAAGCTTTCACAATATCGATTGATCATCAATGCATGATATGCAGATGGTGCAAAAAACCCACATTATGACATACCATAAATTGCAGTTATGTACATGTCTGTATTGTAGACCTACAAAACATGAATGCTATTTTTTAAAAAAAGGGGGAAAATGAATAAATAAAAAAGAAATACATTTATCGATTCGCCATACACATTGATCACTTTCTACAAACGAGGAAAATTTGCATCATATCCTACTATACACATGACCAGATGTTCATGTCATTGACATGTATCACGTACGTTGTGTAATGTGCATGCATGTTATGTTCATATGCCGAATACGAAAGTTTGTTCACATTATGTCTACCTAAATTTTGCTAACAAAATAAGTGGTTTAAGTAGAACACTGTCTGAAATTGGCAATAAACGTATATTAAATGGAGATAAGTATGGGCTATATAGGGCTTCCATTAATGTATACTATTTCAGGCCTAAAACTTGGCTTAGTGTCAACTTAGAATCCTGTTGTTGTTTTCAATCAGTAACTGGAACTCCCAGGAGCCCCAAGCCCCCCCCCCCCCCCCCACCCCAACCCTGCCAGGTCTACTGCAATCAGATTATGTTGGCACCTGGGGGGGGGGGGGGGGGTTGCTGCACCCCAAGGGGTATAACTTGAAGAGGGTATATTCAATGTATTTTCCCAGGGCATGCATCACCTGCAACCCCTGCACTCTGCACCACTTTTGATAAATTTTGAGATTAAAAAATGCCTTGACAGGTGCACATTGAGGTGAACACTGATTTCATTTTAGCCTCCAGTATTTCGCAATGTTTTCTCCCATTAAATTCACAGGTCGGGCTACTGGAAGTAAACTATACTAGTATAATACTACACGATGCGTGATCAATCAATTATTGTTTCTTTTCAACTGACAATCTTTTCATCAGTCAGATGGACGTACTAGTCCATGCGTTATATACCATTGTACTCAATTTATGTATGCTCAGATAAACATGTTAATTTGTGATATTGTTTGCTCTGCATAATACGCAGCTGGCATTTGAGAATTACATTAGTAGCAATAGGCCTACTAAGTTGAACTTAGTTCTGAGTAAGTTTACGACAACATCAGGTGCACCAAACCTGGCTGCTCAGTTCATGCTGAGATCATCTCCTGCCAGATGCTGTATCTTTTCGATTATGTAACAAGATGGGTCAAAAAGAGTGACATTAAAATCATAAATGTAAGTTTTAGCCAAAAATCACAAATAAACTAACGCCAGTCTATAGCTCGATCACTATAGGAAATTACTCAAAATAACAGAGACCCTAGTTTGAATCAAGAAATATAGACACATAAATAACAGCTAGTAAGAACAGCTCAGATCTATACCATATTTTCTCGATTATTTCTTCCCCTTAAATAAATAAGAATTATGACACCAGTGTCACACCATACATAGTTTATCGTGTATATTTCTATCAAGATTAAAACCTATATATATATATAAACCTATTTAAAAAAAATAAGCCAACATACATTCTGTCAGCACTTCGATATGGCCTCTAGGCAGTAGAGGGTCTTGGTGAATTCGGAGGAGCAAGACTCTTAGTGGAGAGCAAGCAACCAATTAATGCAGTGATTGACGTATTCAGATCAGTCAGACCCTCTCCTGCTTCATAAACACTGATCTCTCTAACAGCCCAGCAACCTAGTTATGGACATTCGTTGCTAGTTTACCTAGTTCAACAGAATGATTGGTTGAACTATGTAGCCCATAGGCTGAGTATAGACTTCAGAAATGTTCTCTTAAAAATACAAGATAAATGTATTCATATTTTTTTTAGTTTAGGAAATCTTTCTGAGTTGCCTGCTTATCAGAACAAGAATTGTAAACTCAGCACATGAACATCTGATGTTTCTGTAATTTCATTGTTAGATAATACCATAAGCCAGCCTATCGACTATAAGAGAAATTAAATAATTCAGATGAGTAAACGAGAAAAATATGTACATAATTAAGTCGCTGGGTTGTGAAGTGACGACACACAGTGTAAAATTACCATCTGGAAATGGCGTCCAGTAAAATAAAACCTGAAGATAGTAAGTTTAATTTGGCTATATCGCCATTAAACATTTGTAATGTTATCTGGCATCTTTTTGCACAAATAGCCATGCTTAAAAACAGTAATTTTTCTGTTAGAGTTACCGTCTCCTGCTAATTTAAGAATTTCCAATGCAATTTACATGATGATACCAGCTTTTTGTATGTATACTGCAATACTTAATTTTGTGAAACTAAATGGCATTCCAGTTAATAGGATTTTCCCTCTTCTTCAGGCCTGATTTGGCCGGACGCCATTTTCGGAGAGTAATTCTGTAAACCCTTCAGTGCTGAGGAGAGGTGTGATCGAGGGTCTGATGTCAGACTGATAGAACTGGGTCAAAAACATGGAAACACGGATGAGTGGGTCCTATATTCCGGCCTCCATTTTGAAATATTTTTGCCTCCATTTGACGCATGTTGTATTTTTGTGCACCGGAATTTGCAGCCATTTCTGGTTCATATAACATTTCATCTGTCTTGAAACAAAAGATGGGCTTATTTTCCTCTGGTCTGAATATGGTGTTGACATTTAAAGATTCTATAGGTTGGAGACTTGTTAAGTGTAGGAAATGTTTTCATTTAAAGACAGCTAGACAGCTAGCAGACAGACAGAGCCACAGGTGAATTATGTATCTGTAGCATTTCGAAAGTTAAAACGTAGAAACAAAGACCTCTTTTTATTTTAATCCAAATCATTTAATTATCCAATTCTTTTTAAATGTCAGTGGTACGGGCTGTCGCTCTTAATTAGACTTAATTGATTCTTTCTTTAATTGCTCTTAATGCTCATTACGTAATCATGCAGGTTATTTGACACTTCTATTGTTGAGTGCTCCAGTGTTGGCTCAATTATATTAAACTGCGTCTTCAAAATTGAAAATATTATTGTTAGAGCCAATTAGTGTTAAGTTAAAACTGTTTATTCTCAGCGTGAAGTTATAGCATGGACAATTGCCGAAGTTGATGAATTAATTGTAGCTTATGACGTCATTCATTAATCACTTGTGACTCCTTTATTAACTTATCAAGTTATCGAAACACGGCAACGTAAATCATTTTCTCCTTCAAAATAAATCTATTGTGATGCGGTAGTTCCCTTATCAGTTTGTAATATCCTGAATCATGCAATCAGTGCTGATAACACAAAACACTGTGTGTTAAGCACCTATGCATTTTAGATAATATTATTTATATACATGATGTAATATGGTCTCGATAGTAGTTACAGGGCGACTATAAAACGTACCCCGAGGCTACGTGACGTACACGTGACGTAGCAGTGACGTAGTCAGACCTAGGGCCAGTTTAGGTGACCTCCAGGCGGCGTAGAAGGTTGGTTACAAGGGCACGTGCCGCGAATGGGTACCCCGAGGGTAAAGCGACGGTCTTAGATTGACTAATGAGATTGTATTGAGCCAGGGGCTATAGTTGAATTGTTTTTCTGATGATCGGCGACAGGCGGCGCTAGTGGTACTGGTAAGTGGCCACCAGGGGGCGGAATTGTACTTCTGATGATCGGCGACAGGCGGCGCTAGTGGTACTGGTTAGTGACCACTGGGTGGCGATTCTGCATGGATCTGAGGTGCATGAGAAATGAGTGTACGGAATAACCCAGAGGCTACACATTTTAATTCCTGCAGTGCACGACAGGTTGTGCTAATGGTACTATAACCCAAGTCGCTGAGCAATACCTCCTTACTATATATGTATAATGTACCTGAGAGTAGCCCCAGTGTCAACCAACACAAGAATGCAAAGTGCTGTAGTTAATTGTTTATGGAGGATGCGAGGCGTATAAGACTGCTATATATACAGAACAGTACAACTCAGGAATATACTGCAACTATACATTACATGTGTCGCTTTTGAGAGCAGACAAGCCATAAGCACACAGATAACCATTAACATGTCATACACAATAAGCTGGTATGTTTATTCTTATCCTGATTGTGAGGATCCTAACTGTTTAACATTGCTCTACAACTCTGATAATGTATTCACAAGTTTAAATGAGTGCATAAGTGATTATTATCTTTCCGGTGTACCAACCAAATGTATGGAACGATGTTCAAACTGGGTTGTCAAGTTCTATGCCTTAGGTGACTGTAAACGTGTACCAACACCAGCAGAGACATACAATCTTACATGGGCTGCATTTAACATTGTACCATGCTTAATGTGTGCTGAAGAGCATTACATAGAAGTTGAAAGGAGTCATGAATCATTCACCGATCTTATTACCTGTTTAAAGAACTACCAGGATAATCTTACCATTGATAAATATGATCCTGTACATAGAACTATTGTTAATGTTGAAGTTAGTCGTCATAATCATTGAACTAGAGACCAGGATACCATCTCATATATAAGGTTAGTATACACTGTATATTATATATAGTATATATTAATTTATTAATAAATCATTATGATTGATACCAACTGTAATTATGTTGCAGATGGATACTACACACACAGCGCAATCGTTGTAACTACTATCTTACCATTGATAAATATGATCCTGTACATAGAACTATTGTTAATGTTGAAGTTAGTCGTCATAATCATTGAACTAGAGACCAGGATACCATCTCATATATAAGGTTAGTATACACTGTATATTATATATAGTATATATTAATTTATTAATAAATCATTATGATTGATACCAACTGTAATTATGTTGCAGATGGATACTACACACACAGCGCAATCGGAAGGCGTCCTTACACAAGACAACATTAACAATGTATACATTGTACACTAATGTTAATAAACATAGATCACGCTTCATGCAATAACAGTTGTTGTCATATATCTCAGACATCACATACACATTACAGAACAACTGTTGTTAGACTACATTGTTATATAAAGTCGGACATGGTCTTTACAGCACCATAACTAATAAACCAGCCTGTGGTAGTAAGGTTATACTGTTGATACTATTAGTATATATACGCCTAGACTAGTTTACAAGCTGGTAATAACACAGCATTATCTAAATGTAGATCATGGCACGAACACCAGAGATAGATCTGTTTTTGAGCGGTATCTATTACGCAATAGGTCAACCTAGTAGCTATTCCGGCATAAGAAAATTATGGAATGAAGTAAAGAATAGACCACGTAAACCTCAAGGCATAACATTGTCAGTGGTGAGTAAATGGTTGAAGGAGCAGACAACATACATGATACATAAGACACCAGTAAAAACGTTTGATACGGAGCATATAATAGTTGAACATATTGATGAACAATGGGACAGTGACATCATCCAGATGGATGACTTTGCTAAGTATAATAGAGGATACAAATATATCTTAGTATGTATAGATGTGTTTTCACGCTTTGCATGGGCACGTGCGCTCAAGTTTAAAAAATCTGCAGATGTTACAACAGCGTTTACAGACATCATTAAGACATCAGGTAGAGTATGCAAGACTATACGTACAGATCAAGGAGGAGAATATATGGGCGCAGCATTTCAAAAAATGTTGCATAGTAAAGGTATTAACCACTTAATAGCATATGGTCGTCATAAAGCTTCGTACAGCGAACGATTCAATCGTACATTGGAAAATAAACTGTTCAAGTACTTTTATGAACGACAGACAGCCATGTACATAGATATTCTGGATGATGCAATGTTTAGCTATAATAACACAGTTCATCACTCTATTAACATAGCGCCTGCCTCTGTTAATACAGCAAATTCTCATGCTATATATGAACAAGTGTACATGCCTATACTAAACAGATGGGCTAATACACCTGTCACGTTCACTATAGCTCTAGGAAGTTTGGTTAGGTTGAGCTTATACACTAGCCCATTTGCACGAGGTTATCATGAGAAGTGGACTGAGGAATTATTCACTGTTTGTAATCACATTCCCTCGCACCCGCCTAGGTATAAAGTGAAGGATCTCAGCGGTGAAGTTATCAAGGGTTCTTTCTATACAGAAGAACTACTATTAGCATCTGTCCAGAACTTAGACGATATAACATATAAAATCGACAGAGTTATAAAAACTAAGCGAGTTAAAGGTCACAAACTCAGTCTTGTTAAATGGTATGGTTATTCTGATAAGTTTAACACCTATATACCCACAACATCCATACAGCGTTACAAAGGTAAACAATAATGTTTGTGTACATATCATCCGATGTTGATAAAGAGAACTACTTTCCTGGTAATACACCAACATCATTCAGGGTTAAACTACCAGGTAGAGTAACATTCAGACCTAAAGGTCAATGGGAAGTTGCTCTGTTAGACATAGATTTACCTAGGCCTATTGACAAGTATAATGCTATATATATAACTATTAATTCGTCTATATGTAAACCTAGTCCTGTCAATGCTATACTGGCACCTGTTTTAAATAGGGTGTACTTTAACCAGATTAACAGAGGTGCACCAGTACATTTTGATAACCCTCGTTATATACCTTTATGCATTGAAGACTTAGACATTATAGATATATATTTAACAGATAACACAGGCATATACCCATCATTCAAACAAGGGAAGGTCAACGGGACACTACACTTCAGGTTAATAACGTAGTTAGTGTACGTATATACAGTTGTAGCATGACTGATAATACTAAGTATAACTCTTTCAACAAGGGTGTAGATTATGACATTTTATTGAAGCATTTCAAAGGTCAAGCGGAAGGTAGGACCACACCTTATCTAACTAGTTCACGTTTTCATAGCAAAAGGGTCCACATTAATCCTCACACACGCCGTATAATTATCGTTAATAAACCAAAAACTAATACCAAACCTACAAATGATAGAAGTATAAGTATAGGCGACGTGATCGATCCTACAGAAGCACAACGCCGTAGGGCGTTACATGATTTAGAAGTTGCAGCTACTAATATAACTACTGAACAGAAGACCCATCCTAATCACTCTGTTTTGAGCAGAGCTAATGGTAAGACAAACAGTAAGAGACACATAACGCGTAAGTCACATACAGCAAGGAAGGCAAAGTTGAAGAAGACTGTTGATAAGGTTATACAACGTACGAAGGACGTTTTTGATTAATAACTAATAACAATGAGTCAGGAGGTGTTAGATGATGCATACATAGGTTATTCTGAGGAATTAGCTATTTTCCAGAAACCTATTCAGAATGTAGGCATTAAGAATACACATGTGACAGCATTCTACCCTGTTAACGACTTTTCAACACAAGGTGTTATTCAGTTTCAAGTAACCAATAATAGCAGTAACTATTTAGACTTACGTAGAACAAGGCTTAATATTACATGTAAAGTAGTAAGGCAGAATGGTGATAAGATTGAGCCTGTCACTGTAGCAAGTGCTAGGAATAAAAGATCTAAAGAGGAAGAAGAGACACCGGCTACAGCCAGCACTGCTACAGCAACAACTGATAACAAGGCATCTGTTGGAGTTGTTAACAATTTTATGCATTCGATGTTCAGTCGTGTTGATGTATCCCTACAGAACAAGGTGTTAACTCACTCTGACGAGTCATACCCCTATCTTGCTTATTTCAAAGCTTTACTACACTCAAACACTGAGCTGAAAGAAACAACACTGCAGATGGGGATGTTTTACAAAGATACACCAGGCGAATTAGAAGACCCTAACTGGCAGTTAGGCGATAACAAAGGTTTGAGCAAACGATCAAGCTTTTTTGCCAGCTCTCATGAAGTTGATATGTCCGGACATTTGTATTGTGATGTGTTAGACATATATAAGTTCATTCCAAACGGTGTGAGTTTAGGTATTACATTATATCCCAGTACACCAGAGTTCTGCTTGATGGCTCCAGAGGTAACAGTGGGTACCTACAAAGTGCAGATTACTAGAGCTTCTTTGAGTGTTTCAATGATAGAAGTAATTCCTGAAATATTGGTTTCACATGCCGAAATAATGCTGAATAAACCTGCAATTTTTCCATACATTAAAACGGAGGTTAAGAAATTCACTCTAGGTAAAGGCCAGTTCTCATGCACAGTTAACGATCCATTCACAGGTCGTATACCGTGTGAACTGGTGTGCGGACTTGTTACAGATGTAGGTAACCATGGTACATTGTTCACTAACCCTTTTATGTTTGAGCATGCATCGCTCAACTTTATTCAGGTCACGGTGGACGGTCAGGATCTAGGCCAAGGTCCTATCACACCATTATATAAGAGCAAGGTCGAGGCAAGTTCATACATTGATGCATACAAAACTTTGTGCGGTATAGAATATAGTGATCACTTCAATCCTCTGACAAAGGAGGAGTATATGAAAGGTTACACATTTTATAGATTTGTTGCTGGTTCGCAATGCGATTCTAATAATGATGATGTACTCCCTCTGAAACGTTCAGGAAATTTACGCATTAGTTTAAGATTTTCTGATGCTTTACCTGAACCAACAACTCTAATTGTTTTTGCAAAGTTCCCTGCCTCAGTTATGATTGATAAATACCGTAGTGTCACTGATATATAGCTAGTTGATAAACAGTTGTTGCAGAGGGAACATCATGGCAGAGTCATCTAGGAATATATGTTTAATACCGTTTACACTCCCTCAGAATATGTCTGTACAAGGTTCAACACAAGCAGGCAAAACAGAATTCGTCAAACGTTTACTCTTGAATTACAAGACAATGTTCACGCCTCTAGTTAACAAAATTATATATGTATATTCCGTATGGCAGGGCAAGTTTGATCACTTGGAAAGTACCTTGGGCGATATAATAGAGTTTAGGAAAGATATTCCATCAAAAGAGTATTTAATAAACCTGTGGGAGGAAACCAGAGCACCAAGTTTACTCGTACTCGACGATCAGATGAGTAATTTGAGTGATAACCGACAAGGCGCACATGTAGCTGAGATAGTGTGTGTCCTCAGTCACCACTGTCATGTATCGTGTATTATAACGTTACAGGACATGTTTTATGAAAGTAAAGCAGCTAGATTAATAAGTAGAAACTCACACTGTATATGTCTATTTCGTAATCATAGAAATGGCAGACAGGTGTCAACTTTAGCAAGCCAAATATTACCTGGTCAAACCAAATATTTTATGGATAGTTATGAACGTGCTACTAAACACAACTATGGTTATTTAATAGTTGATTTATCACCCAATGGTGATGATAGATATAAATTACGTTCTAATATATTTCCAGGCGAGGAAACAGTTGTGTTTTTACCGCAGTCATGAAACTGGTTAAGGATAGTAATGAACGTGCTACTAAACACAACTATAGTACTGGTTAGTTGTAATTGATTATCACCCAATGCTCATGATGGATATAAATTACGTTCTAATATCTTTTCAGGTGAGGTAACAGTCGTGTTGTTCCCGCAGTCATGAAACTGGTTAAGGAAAACATAACATTCTTAAAGGCTGTTGCATCGCTTAAGAAGAATCAGGTTAAAACGCTCTTGTCACATGTAAACAGGAATCAAGTACTAGTTGTAACAGAAATAGCTAGGAATATACTTACAGGCGTTGTAACGCTTCCTCGCAAGTATAAAAGTTCCCTCAAAGCGTACAAACGCGTCATTAGAGAATTATCTAGCAACGACACAACATTCAGAACTAAACGTTATTTAATATATAGTAAAGCTGACATTGTATCGCTTTTGGTCAAAAGCGTGCTCTCTAAACTCGTGAAAGTTGTTGGTCATGGCTGAGGAGAATGTTGTTATACCTCGAGACAAGTACAACAGAATGATGGAACAGCTCAAAAACAGTAAAGACGATAAATTAACACAATCAACTAATGACAATAGGGAGGAGGCTGCACTAACACATTCTGCAGATATTAAACACTCTGACGATGTAACACAACAACGTGATGATTCGATAGTTGTACACACGCCAAGAACAAGAGACGACATTGTTCTCAACGATGCCTTTCACCCTCCTGGTCTTAAGAATAAGGATATTGATATATTTATGAAAAAGTTCGATAAAAAACAAAAAAAATCTAGGCGTAATATAAAAACTAAGGTCACCCCATCGAAATCGCATACCTCACGGAAGTCCAAGCTTAAAGCAAACTGGATCAGTATTACAAAATGATAAACATATGAAGTTTGATAACAAAATCTAGGAACAATATGAAAGTAGTATCACATACCACAAGAAGTCTAAAGCAAATGGGATTGGTATTACAAATGATAACGTACGAACATTAATGTTTAATAAACAATCGAAATCACCTACCACAAGGAGGTCTAAGCTTAAGCTAGCTGGATCAGTATTACAAAACGATAGCACTGTATTGTGATGCTAAAACAATATGTGGTTATTTAAGGACATAATCAGTAGTACTATGATACGGTTGTGTTTGATGTTATTACAGTTGGCACACGTGTATGCCATACATATCAGCTTAATGCAGACCGTTAAGCAGAGTATAAAAGACCTAATACATGCAGACAGTTCACACACCAATCGACCTAAGAGTTCTACAGCGTATTATCAGATCGTCACACTGTGTTTATCTACTCAATACGATGGCAACCAGTCCGTTAACAGGCGCATATTACAACCAGTGTGGAACCAAGGTAAAGGGCCAGTTCCTCTGGTTCAGAGAGATAAACTCTAGGAAGTTCTTATCCCTCCAGAGGTACAGAGGAAAGGTCTCCCTGCACATTCGTGTTTACACCATTGACGATCAGGATTATTGCCTTATCCCCACAAAGAAAGGGGCTATGCTTGACAAACAACAAACCAGGGATCTAATGACCGCAATGCATGAGCTTGCAACGTTCATAGGAGTCGTAAGTAATTTAACACTAAACATAATACACACTGTACATGTTGATATGCATGACACTACTATTTCTTATCACTTTGCAGGTTGCACCAAACAGCATAACCCGCTCAGATGACGATGGCATTGCTGATGAAACCCTTACACCTGATGCCATGGTTGATGATGTAGAATGGGGTATCGATGGTAGAGAGCTGTCTGCCGATAATGATGATATGGACGAATACTCCCAGAATATTTATAAAGTGCACATTGGGAAGAACGTTCACTGCAGGGCAAAGAAAGCATCGAACACCATAGACGTGCGCCATAGTTTCTTTCGCAACATGTCCACCACATCTGAGCACCCTACACAGAGGGGAATTAAGTTGACCAAGTATGAGTTTACCAAGCTTCTTAAGTACCTCCCTCAGCTGGAAGCGAAATGGAAGGGCTTGGCTGACTTAGCAGCCTGTTACACAACACACACAACTCCAGATGCCCTCCAAGCATGCCACCACTGCACGCCTAAACCCTTACCTCCTAAACCCCTGATCATCCGTTCAAATACGAGGGAGCCTGGTGCCGCAACTTCAACAACCGCGATAATTGACGAGTTACCTGTGATTCAATAACTACATGCTGACAACCACCCCTGTATCTGCAAAACTCATAACATTATAGCTAGATCGTTGTACCAGTACATATCTGTTATAAAACGGTATATTGTAGTACTATACTCTCCATGTTACGACTGTATATGCTATGCTTATAATTGTCACACTTTACCATCACAATGCATACATGTATTACTCTATATATACTGCATATTATACTATACTGTGTCTCTATTATATATCTTGTCAATACATACCATTGTGCATTATAATGTATCCATGTATACTACTAATATATCTCTTGTAATTACATTTACTCTAGTTATTTGTAACTTATGCTGTAACCATGTATACCATAATAAATATATCTCCGTCAACTCATTCTGTGTGCTATATCACTCAATTTGTCAAAGTATATGTTGTAACCATGTATACCATGATAAATATATATCCATTAACGCATTCTGTGTTCTATATCACTCAATTTGTCAGAGTATAAGTACGTTGTTATAGTACACGGCTACCGCCCTCCCTTGATGCATGTCATGATCCACTTTAATGAGATGCGTTAATACTGGTTACTACCACTGCCCCCAAGGTGTGTACATAACGAGAGTCGTTAATGTGTTTCTCACCCAGTATATATAAAGAAGTTTTAACCATAAGTGAGCAGATATTATCCTAGTACTATCACATAGCTCGCTATGGAAATATTAAGGGATTACGCCGATGTATTAATCAATATGACTAATACCAACGAAATATGCATAATACTGCGTTGTGAAGGTTTGCTTAAGGATTCTGATCTACTTCTTATCAGATCTAAAACAACACGATTCGATAAAACGAAGCTTTTGCTAAAAACATTGTATTCAGGGAAGAGTTACAAAGGTACAGCACTATTTTTTAAGTATCTGCAAAGGGAGTACAAGAGCGTTGTCAACACAATTCCTGAACTCATAGGAGGTAGCCGTACAAGTCTAACAATTAATACGGCATTAACACTCTGTGTTATGTGTACAGACGGCGATGTAACCATTCAGCTGACAGATAATCAGGTTAGTAATACATATGTGTTTACATATTGCACTAGTATTTGATACACATTCTTTAACTATAATCCTATTCTCATTTTGTTTAGGATGATGTTCTTAAAGAGGAGTTGACTGTATCATTACCACTTCAACAGTTTGTGAACATGGTATACTATATACCTGCCTTAGCCTTTGATGATATTGATACAACTGCGCATCTTGGGTGTTTCTACTACTTAATTAAGGAAGGATGTGCCACAACGGTATGCAGGACTACTAATAGCTCTAAGAAGGATGAACATGTGTCCTTAACTTCTGAGGACTTACAGACCATTAATATGTTGTTAGAACATGTTGAACATGCTGTTCCAGAAATGACTCTTCTAACACCTCACTTTTGTTACATCTAGTCATATACTGTTAACCGTTCAATATATATCCTAAGTAAGCTATTATATATATATATATATATATATATACAATGATTACGATAACACATAAATGACTGTTCATTTATAATATTTTTAATGCACCGTCAACTACTACATATCATATCAAACAATTGTGCGCGTTACATGTCATTATGGACTGCATAATAAAGAGTACGCTTGCAATGCTGTTGTTGTTGTTGTTCATCCCGTACATGTCCAACACAAATCATTTACCATATAACGTTACATTACATACATCTCATGCATTCCGGACATACACCATTTAACATAATAACATTACATCGCATATTTATACTACAGATTACGTCTGCACTGCTGTTGCTGTTCGTCTAGTACATTCATAACATAATCAGTCAACATGCATCATAACATAATCAGTTAACATGCATTCCTGCCATAAACCAGTTAACATATAATAACATTACATCTCATACATCTAACATTACATTGTTCGCCTACATACGATTATAGACAGTATACTACAGATTGTGCCTGCACTGCTGTTGCTGTTCACCTCGTACAGGCAGGGTATAATCAGTTGACATATTAAACGCATAACTGTACTGCAGCTACATATTACGTTACCAGTTATATATACACCTTGATAACACTGTCTTTATTAAACACATTTGTAACAATGCTACATATTAACAAGTTCTCAACTGTACTACAGTTGTGTCTAAAGTACATTAAAATAAAATAGTATGTAATAAAACTCAAGCTGATTACAGCCGTCATGTATATGGACATATCTACCAGAGAGAGGACCCTGCTATAGCACTTATCGCATATGCATATATAATACTATGCTAAGGTAAACTACCGCTGCTACAATATAACGCTAGCTCGTGCTAATATAATGATCAAGCTTGTTACAAACCATCATACATATAGATACACGACGCAAAGGTATCCTAAACTGGTGTACCGTGGCCGGTGAACGCCCTCAACTTTGATCTGTAATCTGGAGGTGACCCGTCAGCAGCGGGATTGGTATAAGTCAGCTTGACTTTCACGTCGGCGGTGGGTCCATCAGCGATTGTACTTGTAAGAGGTGTGGTGGTTGAGCTGCAGGCAGTGGCATCGTGAGTGGTGGGTGTGCATAGAAGTTCTGCAACAGTGCTATCAGCTCGGGTAGAGTCGTCACACGAGCTACAATAAGAGTCAACGTTATATATAAGTTATACAGTGTGATAGCATTACATTACATAACTACAGTTATCTGTACTGATAATAACACCGTATAGATATGTACAACAGGTCTGTAATTGCATCTGTTACTATACAATAGTATGATATGTACAACAACTCATCAGTAACATGAATGTAGCGCTGCAATGGTACGATATATATCAGATATACTGTATACATATAGATGTATGTATACAGTACACTAGCAAATAACATGACAATATATACAATGTATACCTGCTACTATTGGATGTTGTGCTATTTCGCCGCAGTCTATTACGTGCTCCTGTAAGAGTGTGGCGAGCCATGCTGACGACACCTGTCAGTACTGCCGTACCGGCGGCAGGGTCTCTCTGTAGGATAAATAAGCAGCATTGTATTCAGACAACCATGAAAAAGTATAGTACAGCTGACACACACACACACACACACACACACACACACACACACATATATATATATATATAATGTACAGTATGAAGTGTAACCATATCGCACCGCAAGAGAGCTGGTACATGTATAATGTTAAAAAGAAAATGGACAACAATAACACACGTAGTACTACCATGTATAAGGACTATATTGCACAATACATATATACTGTTAAGAATATACAGCCGTGTCAGTAATATGTACTATATATATCTATATTTACAGTGTACTATATACAACAATAACGTACCTTATAGAGCCAAACGCCAACACAAGTTAGTATAATCACTAACAACACCGTGGAGATTGTGGGTATAACAATAGCTAACGTGTTGTTAGAATTGTTAACAACTCTGCCACGTGATCCAAGGTTGTAGGTTCCGAGCCCCGGGTTCTGCATCTCTGTGACCTTCATACGCGAGCAAACAACATGCGCGGCTACATCGTGAGTAGGAGGGGTGTGCAGGTTGCAATAACGTGTGCCAGTCATGTCTATGAAGGATAGAAGACTGTACTCCATTGACGAAAACTCCTCGATTGGTACATGATCAAGAGATGGTGAAGTAGTACAATCAGCCCTAATACTACGGCCATCATCCACAACTTTACACAAGCACATACGACTAGCGCATATGTAGCGGTATCCATCAGTACTTAATACCAGTGCTGCTGCGAATAGAAGGCTAAAAGACTGTCTCAATAAATTTTCCATGTTATCTCTTTGACTGTCCAGAACAGAGTGAATAGAAACCCCCCAGATTGTAAGGGTTCATTATGTAATTACCCTCGTGATTTATTATATAATTAACACCCCCTTAAGATTTCTTTAAACGGGGGTGTCAAACAATATTAGGTAATTAGCAGGGTGGTGTCAACTACTTAGGTAATACAGGCTGTTATAAACACAGTGATGCTAACAGTTCAAACACTACTACAATAGGTCATTGTGTATGAACAATAGTCTAGCTGTCTATCATAATATATCCTGCAGGATTATTGACAAATTACAAATTATGTATTAACTAGTAAATGATGGAACTACACTGTATTATAATTATGTGTAGCGCTGAACCCATCCAACCCTAATACATGGATAACAAGTAATGATTACGCGTATATATCAAATATGATATATAGCAATAATAAGTATACTACATAGGTGTATTATGACCCAATAACTTTATTATTATATACTATGCATGTTACGATACATTAATGAGACATTTGGTGGTGGATGTTATACATATATATTATATCCTCAATCATGTGTATTATTAACAGAGAGATATATAGCAATAATAGACATACTACACAAGTGTATTATTATCAAGTAACTTTATTATATACTATGTATGTAACGATACATTAATGAGACACCAGTAGTGGGTGTTATGCATATATATCCACAATCATATGTATTATTAACGGAGATATATAACTGTAAATAGGCATACTACATAGATGTATTATGACCAAATAACTTTATCATATACATTTAATGAGACACTTGGTAGTGTATGTTATACATATATTATATCCACAATCATATGTATTATTAACACTGCAATATGTACTACTGTGTGAGAACATTTAGTAGTACTTTAACGCTAGTATCTACAAGGATATATGCTGATATTAACAAGTCTGCGCCGACGTTTATTAACGATGTCACGAGTGTTACACAAGTTCTTCGTGTGAGCTGGTCACGCCGGTATCTATCTTTATACGTAGCACCAGTCGTCTGAGACGTTGCACCATTGTAATAGTTATTATACCGATCTGTAAACGAAAGAACAGTTTGGTAATTAATCCTAAATGCATGCTTACATAATGCTACTGTTCAATTACAGTGTAATCGTATAAGCTAGGCATTGTGCACATGTACCTTGAACGTTATGTATAGTAGGACTATACATGATACACAGAACTGGAAGATGCTGAGACTATTCATTGTACTATGTTGATTAAGTTCTGTGCTAGATGAATATTGCACTACATTGTGCACTATTGAAACATTGTGATCGTCTTGCGTAAATGTTGTAATCACTGAGGTGGTATGTACAGTTGCCATGTTACTCGTATGCTTGATAGATCTCTCTGAAATGCATAATAATGTATTATTAATGACGTGTATTATATATATATATATATATATATATATATAATATGTTTATGCAACAGAGTAACTCACCTGTAGTACTGCCACGGCATAAGATTGTTTTATTATGCGCAGTTGTCTTTAATGATGTACTATGACTATGGCAGAACATAGTACCTGACATATCGATCAGCGTTATAAGTTGTAGAATGTACGTTGAAAACGAGGGGAGTTGTCGGAGCCATGACAGTTTGGTACAATCCGCTTGAAGATGTAATCCATCCCTTAATGTTGTGCATGTACATACACCAAAATGACCACCGGATACATAGGATCCACACAATATATTGCCGTTAACGATAAGTGGCATGTAGAAGAGAGTTACAGCACCGAACAGCATTCTATACGCTGCAAAAACGTTTGAGCTACTTCTCTATATTCATATCAGCTGTCACGTGCTGCAGGTTAATATATAGAACATTGCGATAGCTGAACCTGCCAAGGTCATAATATAGAACATCCAGTACGTTATCATGTAAGCTTTAGGTAACAACGCATATCTGGGGTACACATACACACGAGCGCATACAGGTTAACCTAACTTAGTAACCGTAAGGTAATGTGTTGTATGTATCTACACCTATGACTCTTTTGTCAAAGATTTTTCTGAATGTTTTACTTACTGACCTATTATACACTATACCTCTATGCTTAACACGTGATATTTGATTACTCTGAGGAAGTTTAACTGATGTTTCCTGACCAAACACAATCCGTTTCATACACTCGAAATCTATAATTGCATCATTTGTGTAATTAAATGAGATACCTTTGATCTTACGAACTGTAGCATCCGTGTTTAATTTATACGAGTAGCTCTTAGGACCTGTAGATAGGAAGGTTTTAATATATGTATCTCGTTCTAATTCGTCTGTTAACTCTCCTAACAGGTCACCTGTTCCAACAACTGCTTCACCATTGCGCTCAACAAATATGACAGAATCTGTGTCATAATACAAGGTGTTGTCGCCTGTTTTATTTAGAACCTGTAGTAAATGCAAGCGTGCTAATGATGTTGTGAATATACCTATAACTTCATTTGTGAATGTTGATTCCTCTTCAAAAGTCTCAGTGTTCGTAATATCTACCACAACGTAGTCCTCGGAGATTAAATGGAAATTCATTATACACTTTGTCGGATCATTTTTCATCTGCATATATTCCTTAACAGACTTCATGTAAATAGATTTAGGTAAGTTTTGGCGCTGTACAAATTTACCCCACACACTGTTGAGGAACAGTTTGCAGATTGTTCTCAAAGAAGGATTATGTGTGATTGAATCTTTATCTAACATGATACCTTGTTCTCTATTATAATAGTCTATGTAACGATCTTTGTCATCATCTGTAATGACCCATTGCGGGTAGCCAGATGCCTGCTGTTTCTGTTTAAGAAACATTTTCACATAATCTGTGAAAATACTACCAAACGCATCATCCTTCGTCGTAGTAGGGAAATGGTACACTTCGTATATCTTGATCAGTATGTAACCTTGTTTAACAGCTTCTTGTAGCTCTGGTGTTGTCCATGTACCAAATAATGCCCTCTTAGTATCGCTACACTTGCATGATGACTGTGTTTCGCGTGAGGAACATGTACCGCATAAAGGAAACTTTAGTTTACCTTTACATCTAACTGGTAAGACGGGAATGTAAAGACCTCGTGGAGGTAGGATTCGCACCTGGGCTAGACCGTAATACGACTGTAGCGTATAATCAAAGCTTGACGGGTCTTTTATCACTGTAGCATGTGACGTAGGGTAAATCCCCGACATCGTGATAAAAGGATAAAGCGAAGTTACGTCATAATAACGTATCCTCTCACCATCCTGAGCCTCGTAATATAGCGTTGTGGGTTCAACCCTACCACCAAAAAAACTATCGCGGATCTTTAATGGTCTGACAGTGTCGCACGTATTGATAAACTCCCTCATGACAGGATTAGTTGTTATGAGCTTGTCGTAGTGACACTCCCAAATTGAGATAATACTGTAGCCTAACGTTCTAATTTCCTGAAGACGTGCTATAGTTCTGTCATATAACTTCTTCAGCGACATACGCGTACGAGGATCACGTAATGTTCGATCTTGTAAACAGGTGTGTCCATGGAAACGACACCCTAGGTACTCGTACACTGTATTACTTTGCAAATGTATACCATCGACGAAGTACCTTGTACCAGGGATACGAAATTCGCCACCATTCCTAGCATGTTGTATATGTCTACCTTCGGAGTGACTTATCCATTCTAACCATAATGCAGACTTTTGACTATCATTATGATGTTTACCATAACCTTGTGCAGGTATTTGAGGTATGGGTGACTTGATAAAGTTTGATGTAGATATGAGGTCTGGGTTAATAGTGTCACCATCAAAGAACCATGTGCCCCTCCTGAGAACCGCCTCGCCTGATCTGCCATCAGTTAAGGTAACATTATGGACCTCGTACAACATCAACTGTCTTATGACCTGCATAGCACAAGATGCCAGAGTTGCATGTGCAAACGGATCGATACCTGGAACACCACACTCTGGTATAGTTGTAACAACCTGGATAAGTTTTCTAAAACTAGTGCATGCTTCCCTCAAAATGGAAACATCTGAACGCGTGTAATCCAACATTTCCTGTTGGAAATTAAATGTCTTGCCAGCCTGTTCATTGTACCATATAAAGAAATCGTTCCTATCGTCTGTTGACATGAAATCAACGCCGTAATAATACGGTGCAAACATCGGGCCTACATAGTCTTGATTGTCTAGAGTGTTTGCCAAGTGTGGGAAGTCACCTTTTTTCAGGTTCCCCTGTAAGTTTAGCGCTTTAGGCAAGTTCTTCAACCGCATGGGTAGAAAATTCAGGCTGTCTATAAACCTGATGCTCACACCCTGCTTTATATTCATCAGCATAATCTTAGTACCTGAGAATATAATTTCAGGAAAGACGCCGTTATCCACACAATAGCCAAGTATAAAATGAGCATCAAAGGCCTTAGAGTTATGAGCTATGGCTGTAACATCTTTATGTTGGGGCGTTAACAACCATTTACAAAACTCCTCTGTTGTATCGGGGCCTTTGAATATCTTCTCACGCATGCCACATGTATCATTTGGGCATGTTGCCCTCGCGTAAGCTTTGTTTAATTTACCATTAACTGAGCAGATGCTACATCTGTCACCACAGTTCATACATTTGGATTGAGACGTAAATACATTGTCCTTACATTCGTCACATACTGATTGGCAAACCAAAAAATTAGGTATATGTCTTTGTAACCCGCAATAAGACTTCTTACAGTTTATACACTTACGACATACAGTGCAAAGACATGTTGTTGTGCACTTATCACAGTCGTCATGCGGTTTATTTCTGTAACCATCCTTACAAGCAATGGTAGTGTTTTGACATGTTTCAAAATCGTAATAAATAAATCGCCCTGATGATGTCTTAGGTTTCTTTATCCTGTAATAACATAGATGGTCGCCTACAACGTACTCGTGACAGCATGTGCAGAGCCACTCACTGCATGTGTGAAGGTTTTTGGCTCTTTTGTGCGTGTCTAATATTACATGGCATGTCTTGCACCTGTAAAATTGATTGCAAAGAGAAGGTTGATCACTACCTGTAAGTACACCTCTGTTATACTGTCTGGGCTCCTTATGTCTCTGATAGCAGTCTTGGTTACGGCATGTCATATTGCAGTCGGTACATTCTGTAGAGTTATCGTCGAACGTACAACGTTCTGAACAGCATGTGTTGCAAACATCGTCGCAGCCGTGTTTGTTGTTCTTACTATATACATCTAAGCAGTGGACGCATATCTTTCTATTGACATAAAAACCTTTGATGTTGGTAATACTGTGATAGTGTTCATCTTTGAGATATAGAAAAATCTTGTGGGGTCTTGTTATTAAACCTTTATAAATGATATCGTTCCCTGTATCACCTGATATAACTACAATTTGCATGTCTAGAACTGTCTCAAATCGATGTAGATCTTTAACTTTAACAGGTCTGTCAGTTGGTACATCAGCCTGGCTATGAAGTCTTATAGAGCGGCTGCGCTGTGACTCGTAATCATTACTCATCACTCTATCTTTCCTAATCAGTTTTGCAAACGCGGTTCTTGGCATGTTATCTAATTTAGCTTTACACGTAATGATAGCTCTGGCGGCACATAAATATTCATTGTGTACAGCAGGAATAAATACCATAGAGCGTTTCTTCCTAATTGTGCAGGTAGCTGATAAGGGATCTGTATCAACGATTGCCCTACTACAACCACCCCCCTGATCGTCTGCACTCATTATACCAACATTAACCTCAAATGTGTCATCCACACTCAGCGATTTGTTCGATTGGAGGACTGTAGTTATCCTGTAAAGACACAACGCATTAACTATTAGACTACAGAATTATATAAATGTGATAATAGTGCAACGTTGTTGTATTATATATGTTTAATACTAGTTACTAATCTCACCTCTCCATTATAACATCTGCAGTAATGTTATGCTGTGGTTGACAGTGTATGAACACCTCTCTCTCTAATCCCACATGGTTAATTGTAATACGAGCCTTGTCTTCACCATTAGGATGTTTATCTCTAACTATATCCATAATGTCTGTAAACATATTGCGTAGTTCATCCTGTATTCCTAGTAGTTGTTCACCCTGCAAGTCACTGTTAAATTTTGCTTTATATGTCACTTCTTCGATACCAAATTTTCTGGAAACTCTTTCTCTCACAGGTTGGATAATGTATGCCTTTGCATCAGCACTAAGTCCTTCAGTCTTAGCCCTTTTGGCTGACATATCATCCATGGGTATTTGTGATGTGTTCACTTTAATGGCGTATCATCAGCGAGTATTGTAATGTACTTAAATCTGGTAACGTTTATATCTACATATCGATATATTGGTAAGTACTTGTCACTCTGTCGGACAACCCCTAGCAGGTTAACCTTTTATAAATCGGTCTAACAATAGTTCAACATAAACATATTGTTCAGCATCTCACGGCATTCGAGGCACATACTCCCTCTGGGGGGTCATTCAAGACACGTGCTCCCTTGGTCATCACCGCTATGTCACAGGCTACGTCACGTGTACGTCACGTAGGGGCTCATTGGTCATGCAACCATCGACATTTAAAGATTTGTTCGGCTGGAGAACTGCGTTTATTCTGTAAAGATAAACACACACTTGGATACTCTTTCTCTCACTGGGTGAATAATGTATGGCTTTGCATCAGTACTAAGTCCTTCAGTCTTAGCCTTTTTGGTTGGTGTATCATCCATGAGTATGTTGTAATGTATTTAATCTGTTAGGGTACATATCTATCTACATATAAATAATTTATTGTCACTGTGGTTGAATACTTCTAGTTCAACCTTTTTATAAGTCAGTCTAAACAATAGTTCAACATATTGTCATACATCTCACGCATAGCATAAGCAATAACAGTCAATAAACTATAGCCTTCGGCTCTATACAACATCACCACCTAGTGGCCACTATCCTATACCACTAGCGCCGCCTGTCGTCGATCACCAGAAGCACCATTCAACTATAGCCCCGGGTTCAATACATCCTTATTAACCATTCCAAGAGGGTCCCTTCGAGGTACGTGCCCCTGCACATAGCCCATCAACGCCTCCACGTCACTGCTACGTCACGTGTACGTCACGTAGCCTCGGGGTACGTTTTATAGTCGCCCTGTAACTACTCTCGATTCTATTGTCAGAGCTGACACGTTATCACATATATTATATGTTGTTGCACCATTTGTATTTGTGGACTTGGCAATTCTGTTCGATCGAAACTGTATAGAACATCGAATATCCTGGAACATTCTAAATGACATGTATATCCAGCGGTTTCATCAGAAAAATGACTTTACATGCAATACCATTGAGTCTCTAGTGACTCCACGGCAATACGAACTGAAATGAATTTATTAAGTAGGGCCTATTATTTATGATAGTGAAATGTCTAGTTTGTACGACAAAGAATAATAAAACTATAATTTAGAAAATATACTGATCATAGTGATCAACCTTAAGAATTAAAAAAAAAAAAAGAGAGTTAGTTGTTTATGCTTATCCTGTGGACATTATATATTCATGTCAGTGCTATTTTTATTTATCTACTTTTTACAATTAGGCCCTATAGATGTTTGGACCTTTAAGGCTGACCTAGGTAATTTACATTGTTGTATTTAATGGACAAAAAACTGTCAGGGGTCATTATGACTGATGGCTTATACGTCTTTTAAAGTACGACCAGACAGCTAAGTGACTTGATAACCTTTTATGATATTTGTATTAAGACAGATGTACAGACAGTGAAACGCACTTTCAAGTCTATCTTTGTACGGCTCAGTGCATCCTTAATAGCGTCGTTAATTGCACTGGGTATTATGTTATTCTTGGTTTCTCATTTCAGTCTTTAAGTGACAAATGCTATCTAAAAATATTTAAGTACCTTAGGGCTGCAACATAAACAGACAATTGCGTCTTCTCGTTATTGACAAAAAGATAGATTGTTTGAGAAGGCCCCCTGGGCATTTGCTGTGGGGTCGTATACAAAAAGACAAATACCAAAGGCCCATTGTCAGCACTAATGTCAGACCAATAAATATATGCTTCAATTTGATCACTGGGTTGGTCTATTTTGTGATGCTATCAGAATAGCACTTTAAAAGAAGGATATGTTATTTCAACTAAAAGTACATACAATTTGAACCAAACAGTAATTAGACTACAGAATGCAGGTTCCACAACTGATGTACCAAAGTTCCAGAATTTTAAAAGACCCCATCATTACAGTGTATTACAAACCTGCGGATGAGCCTCCAATCTTTCTGATTACAAAAAAAAATTTAATAAATAAAAAAAAATCCTGGAAATAGGCTAGTCTGGATTCCATTAAACCAGGGGTGTAAAAAAAAAAAAGGGTTATTCTTCATTCATGTCATAGATGTACATATATAAATTGTATTTTATTTTACCAACTATGACATACATTATTTATCATTTACCTGGTGTTAACATAGCGTATATACATCAAACTGCATTATACCAGAGAAGGTCAATATATGTGGCTCGTGTTGTATCGATTGTTTGGAAGACAATTCTATATAGCAGTGCATGTTTGAATTATTTATGAACATGCTTTGACCGATATTATTTAGCAACATACACACATCTCAATGAACTATACATAATGATTTATACTTTATCGCGTTTTATAGGATGTTGAGGAAGGATTTGGTTTTTATGACAATAAATATATCCTTGATTAGAATTAGACACAGCAGTTTTACACGATTGGTCATATCGGCTGGAATGATATTTACCACCAATGTGGCAAACTGATTCAACGAAAGGGAAACTGAAAGCTAATACTTGATAATATTATTGGATGTCAGAAAATCATAAGTTTTTGTGTTGTGATGTATTGGACTAGTGGTCAGTCCTAATATGGCCTTTGCTGATAGGTAGAATAGATAGATAGATAGGTAGATAGGTAGATAGATAGGTAGATAGGTAGATAGATAGATCGACAGATAGACAGATAGATACATAGATACTATTAGATAGATAGATAGATAGATAGATAGATATGGAACTTAAAGCAATTTTGGCAGTCAATATTTTGGGAGTCAGTATGAATATTGTATTGTCTTATGTCATTGGTTTAAGTGAATGTTGACAGATATATCAATACTAAAGGGAAAAGGGCGAAGATAGACAGACAATGGAAACATAGAAACTCTGAGTGCTGCTCATCAATTTCACCTGTTAGGCCAAGAGCCTCTAGAGATTTGTGTGTGTGGGCGTACGATATTTCCTCTAAAGAAATTTTCACATGTGGAGAGTGCAGACATATGACATTTTCTCCTTTTGCTAGAAACCCCAAAACATTATATTCGTGTCAATTGTTTGAGGAAACAAAATGTCTCGTCTATTTTCGTCGTTTTTGCACAATTCTCTTTGGTGCATATTTGGTGTTGGTCTCACGGCGGTTATGGAACTCTCGTGTCCTCGAGGCTGAAAATGCTGCTGGTGACGTCCCCGTGACGTCACTTGCGTCACGAGGCGCAGGGAGCTGCTGCAGCTGCTACTGATGCGGGTTGTGTAATGATGGGGAATGGAGATGCAGGTGACCTGATCACGTTGTTGGCTAATGATCTCGCAGCCCCCGGGATCTGAATTTTCCTCTCCTCAACATGTGTCAATTTTCCCTTGGCTACCATTAAACAACACAAAGCAAATATAACCTGTGTGAGGTTGCCAAGGTGAAGCTGTCACTTTGACAGTTTAATCAACCCATTAAAAATGTGTTTGTTGTACAGGTCAATAAATATATTAACTAAGTAGGCCTAGTTGTAAGCCCACATCATGAATCAGCGGGCCAACGTTACAATTTGAAGTTGAGTTTGAGTTTGAGTTTGTTTATTTGCACCAAACAAAGTGAGTACATTTTGCAAATTATATTCAACATAGTAACAATATATAACATATCAGATTGGTGCAAGGGATACACCCGAGTATCATATACTATCACCCGATAGGGTGGGTGCTCCCTTTTATAAAAGTTTAATCAAAATGAAAAATAGTTAATAATTATGTATTAACATAGAAGCAAAGACAGAAAAGAAGAAGAAATACAATTCAATACAGCAAAAATAATTATCGAACATTTGACATTCATATCAATAAATTTCAATATAAGTAAATATATGTCACACCAATTATTTCAATACATGTACATACTTTAGTAGGAACTTATACAAGAATGTGTGTAAGTTTTAGAAAACAGTTTTTTAGTTTTAGCTGATTTTAGAGTATTTGATAAATGTAACCAAAGATGAGGTGCTCTACCCAAAAAACTTTTATTATATATTTCTAAACTATGAACAGGTGTAAGCAGTGAGTTTCTATTGCGAGTAATTCGATCCGATTAAAAAATGATGCGCAGTTATTCAACAGGATCAAAATAGGCCATGCTCATCCTGCATTGTAACATGTTGCCTGATGCAGGTGGCATTCCATGGACATGCAGTGCTGTGTATCACATGCAGTTTTCAACAAACATGTGTGTCTGATACTTTGGTAACAGGATGTTTTTAATATAGGCAGCCAATATAGTGAAAAATAGTCAATATAGTGTTAGTATTAATGAGAATTTAAAACCACCTGACCATATTCGTGTAAATAAGCAGACATTTTTTCCCTTTCACATTTTGTATAGCAAAATATCAATTATTTCCTCATTCGTGTATATACAGCTGAATCTCAACACACGATTTCATTGTATGATATACATTGGTTCAATATTAAAAAAAGGTCTTAAACTTATATAAACACTATTTAGACAGCTTATATGTATAGAGCTACCAGAGAAAGACGTAATGATGAGATGATATGCTTGGCTCTAGTCCACACCATGTTATACAATTACCCCACCTGGCTGTGATCACCCTAATAATTAATATCGCATTATGTATAAGAATCATTTTGTTTTATTGTCCTTAATTTTATGTCGGCCATTTAAAAGCTTTCTTCACTCAGCAGCAGTGAGCCAATCAAAATGCTTCATTGTCAGCCAGTATGGGTGTGTATGTTGTACAGCAGCAGAATATATTGGACAGCTACTAATTAAGTATGTTGGATGGCTGCAATGGTGGATGTGTGTTTAAAGTTTTGCTGGATTCTGAAGAAAACATAAAATTAAATTAAATTTCGAATCTCACAAAACTCCATTATATAACATTGCCATGGCTGCATAAATTGACACAATCATAATAATGAATAAATCACTATATGGACCTTGACATTCATATTCGAATTCTTTGTCTGATGGACGTTAATGTAGGGTTAAACTGTAGTCCTATATGAATACAAATTTGACATATATATAAATTATTAACGTCAATGAATAGAGATGCATAATAAAAAGTTGAAAAGTGGAAAGAGAAGAAAAACCGCATAAATTAGGGTGTAACATATGGTGAAGTTTATGTTCAAAACAGCTCTATTACTCAACCAGGAAAATTCCCATTCATTTTTTGAAGGTGTGGCTTGATCCGGACCAGCAAAGGTGAATGGCCTAAAACAACTAAAGCCAATCCACTAAAATATTGATATTAATATTAATATTAAACTGTACTATATAACGACATAAGGTATCCTAACAATCATAATTCAGTGAATAAAGGCATAGATGTTCATTTCATATCTATAAATTATAATATATTAGACATGTAGGCCCATCCTATGTCCAAATTTAATGTCTAAATGCACGTAAATAGTGTAAACAGTGTAAACAGTGTAATACTGAACAATATTTTCAGCAAAATAGATTCCATTATATCATCATGAGGTAATTTACAATGGTTGGTATATAATATGGTCTTATTTTAATAGTAAGCTAAATCGAAATGTGTGGGAGTAGCACACTGATCAACATACAGCACATTAGAGACCAGATGGGATCATAATAAAATCGTGCAACTTCTATAACCAAATCGTGCAACTTCTATAACCAAACATGGGGCATTGCCCTGTTTAATATTGATCTCCAACTGAGTAATATAAACCTGTTCATATATAATTTACATAGTTTTTTTCAAGCTTGTATATTTATGAAAGCGTGTACGGGGCCAGTGCCCTGAAAATACTTGGCAGTGGGCCAAATTTGGTCAATTTAATATTGTATCGGCTTGGAAAATATCCAAAAACGTCATTACGCGTTAATTAAACTTTGATAACACTACGCCCCATTCTCTGTGCAGCTCAAAGGAGTAGCCTTGAGCGTGAACAAAATAGGACCAGTTGGGGGTATAATAAAGAAAATAGTGCGTCACTAGCAAATGACAAAAACTTTCAGAAAAAGTTATTATATTGCCTTGTCAAAAGTTTCCTTTATCCGAACATTTTAATGAAAACGAGTGTTGATAAGCAATTACTGTCAAGTGACTTCGGCCAACTTTTGACACATGACATTTCAAAGAAAATATTTCTCCAATTGAAATACTATTACCACATATTCAAAGATCAGGAACTATTTTATTACTCTGATGTTTTTTTTTTATATCACCAGTGGTTTCTATTCTTTGGAAGCTTTTGTCATGGGCCAAAGTCACCCCATAGTATACACATACTAAAAACACATTGCCAATGGGATTGTGTCATTTTTAGTGACTTGGCTGCTCCTGATACTCATTAATGCTGTAGCTAAGTCAGTTTTCATACACTGGCTGTAGGACCTGCAATGTGTGTATTTTATTATGTATGTTCTTTTGTAGACTCGCGGCTTCTACACCAACAATATGCTATTTATCAGTACGTAATTAACTCAAACTTAATGGGCCAAAGTCACCCCACCGAATGGGCCAAAGTCACCCCATGGATAAAAAATGTCACATATCTTTTATGAAAATAAACTGTTTTTCGAGTGTTATCGTCATCATCCAATTATATATAATTATATATTATATATGCCATTACGAAAACCACAATGACACAAACATCTTACATAATCTTACAGCAATTTCCTCACAACTACTTGATTGGTCAATTATTATAATGTGGTGTTATCTCAGTCCTATTTGTCTCTGAATCAACAATTAGAAATAGGCGAGTCACTTCTACATTGATGATCAATGATCAATGCAAATATGAATATTATATTGAACAAATATACTTGGCAAACTGATTCGACACATGGTAATATAAGAAACTCTAGTTGGCCTTCACCTTTATTTATAGTACCAATGCAATAACATGAAATGTGTCAGTGACCTGGAACGTATCATATATCAAACTAGTTTTTGAAAACTTTAAGTGGATCAAAATTCAAGTACCAGTACAGCTGGTGTCATACTTACACATATCTCTCATATCATATGGTCAAACGTTCAACAGCTATTGACGGACATTTGACTCTCATATCATGATATTCTAACAAAATGACATATTTTTTGGACCTTAATGTGACAATCTAATCAATTATCTAAACAAAAGCTAGTTATCAAATCAATGTGATCTGATATAATGCCCTTAATTGTTTTTATGTTCCTTTGTAACTACTTGAAAATACGTGTCAAAATGTATGATGACATAGTAGGCCTATTGGAAATTCTGTAGACATATTTATATTATTTGACTTTTTTCGTGGATAAAACTGTATCCGCCCAGAAAGGGGTTACTACCTCCCCACCCCCCTCCCTCCTTAGAAACTGAAATCTGAAATTGAACGACAAAAATGAGAAACCTGCCTCTGTAAATTGCAAATGGCCTCTGTAAATTGCAAATGGCCTCTGTAAATGCAAAGTGTTTGATCATCTATTAATAAAACTAAACCACTATGGTTTAATAACACCGTCAATTTAAAGGTAAAAATGAGTATATAATCTTTTATATTTGTATTTCTGTTTATGTTGCTTTTGGTCCAATGACTGCAGAACTGCAGTAGCAGGTTTCAGTGATCAGCTGTATGCAGTCTATAGGCAAACACCGCCCGAGCACTGCATGGGCTATTTAGTGTGTGGAGAGCCCTGTACAGTGGCCTAATAAGAAAGCCTACGTCAGCCATGGAAGATCCACCCTCGCAGATTCGATCATCAATGAACTCCCTGAAAAAATAATGACGAAAAAAAGGTTTTAGGGCAATATATCAAGTGGTCATACATGAAAACACAAAATACTGTCCATAAACGGAAAACAAAAACAACTGCAGCACCCAAGCACACCCATAGAATGCTGCCAAACAGGATTAGACCGGGTAGAATAGAATCTAGACAATAACAAAGACCAACAAACGACTGCTAACAACAATCAACTGTCTGTTTGTTGTTTCATGATTTCCATGGCCAGCTACGGTTGGGTCGCGTTGACGGCCTTTAATGTCATCAAGTTACGTACCTAAACAAATAAGTATAATATATAGCTGAATATATGAATATATAGTATCATCCATATACCTGTGTGTCTGTCATTTCTCTAGTGACTCCATGACATTGGCCATGCAGTCAGTCCATGGTCTAGTTTGTTTTACATGCAGCCTATATTTTTACCTGGCTTAATTAGGCGAATTTTACCTGTATACATATGTGACTTGTAATGTGCAATGAACGCGTAATATTACGAAATGACCGCTCCCCAAGTAACAAGCCCTGCTGTGACCAGGCTGTCACGTTTTCAGGCGCGGCACTGGGATCGATCTATTCTGCAAAATAGCAGATTATATACAGCTCACTAGTCAGGGCAACCCTGTCTTGCTAACACAGTAAAAATTTATGGGAGTAATTTCAGATAATTGAATATTTTGTTAACAGTAAGAATAGTGGTGCTTTTTCTTGTACTATTGTACCTGATAGTAGCCTAGAAATATCTGAGGCTAATATAATGATGAGTAAATATAGTAGTAGGAATTAATAGTGGCAATAGTAGGTAAAATTAGTTATAGTACATGTATAGTAGTTGTAAATATAGTGGTGGTACCAAACTGATGTTGATTTAAAGAAACAGATATTATAGCTCTATGATTGAAACCATTCCCAGTTATGATAATGTGATTTATTTCGAAGTGCTGTTCTGATGTGTTTACCATAACAGATGAAACTTTTAGTTTATTCCTTTTACTACAAAGTTTTGTGGTTAAATATTAATTTACCAGGGCAACAGACTGATTTGGCCAAATACAGGTGCCGTGCTTTTGATATTTCATTGTCTTTACATTTTAACTTGTAGATCAATGGCTTGTGAGTGAATCACTACATTTCCCAGGGTATTTGCTGAGCACTGTAAAAACCCCACCCACCCATAATCGATTATAATCGACGAAAATCGATTATCAATAGAGAGCTCCATATACCCCGGCATACGAGGGCAATACAATATGGGGCGATATGAGTTCGTGGGGTCCAAATTGCTTCAAATATGTTTAATGTGGGGGGGGGGGGGGGGGGGGGTGATCCAGGGTAGAACAATGAAAGGTCATATTCCTGAAGAGATCCTCTTATGATCATGACATTTTCTTAGGTTGGCTTAGATTTACTGTTGCTGCTGCAGTGAGTCACCCAGGTTTTGGCAAGCAGCCAAGCCTTTCCTTTAGCATCTGTTGCCTGTGACTACAGCAGCAGCAGCATCAGCAGAATACTAACGGGGTTTCCCATCCTATAATTACACCGTGTCACACTATATTGTGCAACCTATGGCTTCCTCGCTATATTATTCTCATATTGGCTTGCTCATTAGCGCTGAATTAGTCGTACAATGTAACTACTGTATGGTGTGATCAGATTGGGGAAGAAAATACTTGTGTTAAATGGAAAAACAATATCAAACTTCCCAGTTCACTTCCCATGGAGACACGAGTACTCTTCCCAGTTCACTGATATTAACAATTCCTTGTAGATAATTAATGGTTTACACCACTTGCATCAGTTACACATTTTCAGAATTATCACTAAAGTTCTTAGAAAATACTGCATGAGGGATATAAAGGCCCTGTAATGGTGAGATGGTCTTAAAGTAGCTTACAATGGGTGGGGAGGGTGTACATCCTGTAGGTCTAGATGCTTCAAGCTAGGTTTATCTTTGACATTTTATAAGGAAAGGAAGCTAAATTCTATCAAGCATCAAGAGCGTAGAATGTAGAATGTACTTCATACTGAACAATGAAACAAACTCGACAGGATTTTATTCAATATAATTACCTATACTTGACAAATGGGAGGTTAATTGCATGCCCTCGGCATAGGTTCAGTAGGTTGGGGGAGGATGGGGCACACGGTCCATGCAATTGTTGATACCCTGATGGCAGTTTTTCTTCCTCTCCCATCAATTATGTTTTACAAGCGTCACTTTTTCATATCATATATCAGAGCCTATTGTCATGGGAACGCATGCACGTGCGTTCTTTGTAATGGGAAAAATTCGAGGCTGGGTCATACAATAGAACTTTGGGATGACACTGCACGCTAAACTAGGCACGCAGCATACTCAGTAGGTCACATGACTCATTCCCAGGCATGCACTGCAGTGCGCGTGCATCTGACGATCTTGCACGAACAAAGGAAAACACTGACGTGTACTGATCAGCTCTGATCTAATCTCCAATCCTAGTGGAATTGCACGAATGACTCACGAACCCAAATAGATATCATATGGATAATTAAGACACAATACATTGTATATATGTATGATCAATAGCTACAGATATATATGAATAGGTGTATAATCACATCTAATAATGAGAGCAAAATTCATGTGTCCTAGCTAGCACTGTTGGTCCAGGGTAAATAAGACAAGGCATAACCAGTTGATCAGTAGGGGATTCCACGAGGTTTCATACCCATGGTTGTGCGTGGTAAAAACATGGCGACTAGAGTAGAAACAACAAACACATCACATCCTGTTCTTAAGTAGCACACTCTACATAAAAACCAAAAGCTACTATTTGTATTTTAAATAATTTTTAGCAGCTCTATGGTCTAATGGGTTCATTCTCCATTGGCCACCTCCACTGAGTCCCCAGAAGGTCCTGGGTTCAAAATCTTTCTTTATGATTAGAAGTCATTAAACCATACTTTACATTATACTGGCTTTCACACGAAACTTCCAGATGGTGCTGCCCTGTATTCGGTGTTTATGGTGAGGCAGGTAGAATATCTCACCTATTTCGTAAATACGGTGTGGACACAAAGCATTGTCAGCTGACAAAGGAATTTTATTGGCACACAATACTTAATGATTCTATTATATATCTAAACTGTAGCAGTAAATTCACCAGCGAAGTATTGTAAATAATATGGAACTGTTGTTGAAGATTCCAGAATTGGTTACTATTCTTATCACAATAAATAGGTGTAAAGCGTATGTGCAGTTCTCTGGCCTCAGCCATGCAGTAATATAACAAGCTTCGGCCAGTAAGAAACCATATATTTCGGTCTCACCAGCCACTATTTACGTCCATGATATAATATTCACTGACTTAGGGTTTGTTATAAATTCTGGCCTATTCAGTCTTGTAAGTAATATTTGGTACATCACGGTGTAGTCAATGACTTGATAATGAGTCAGAGCAATAATAGATATTCAATGTTAAATGACTGTAAATAACTTAAATAGCAGCAGATTTCATAGACTTGCAAACTTGGTTTCAGATGACGTCATGTGTCATATCAATGGGAGTAGTGATTCACCAACAAGACTATATATGAAATCTGCATACTTTACCATGGAGACAATTCTCCATGTAACCAATTAAGTCAAGATTCTTTCTCTATCTATATAGGTCCTTCTGTTTGTCCCTCCTGGATACAGCACCCCCCCCCCCCCCGCCCCCTCTAGCAGTAATTGCACACAACAGCGGCTAACAGCAGATGTTTTTCTTGCCAGCAATGGCTATATTTTCCCTGACAACACCAGACTGGGATACCTGCAAGGTAATACTCGAGGGTGGTTGTCAGACAGTTTTATTTGTGCGTTTGGCAAAACAAACAGTCCTCCACTTGTCCTCGGAATGCCCGGATGTTCCCATATGACCTCTGTCCTATGGAGCTCTCCAAAAGGATCCACAACAGAAAGTACATTGTCTATTCAATACATTCACATGTATTATACTTACTATGTATTGTGACTGGGCGCACAAGGCTAAATATGTCCCCTTTCAGCCCAGTTTTGTCCATCATATAGACCTGCATAATATTACAAGGTTATATATATATATCTAATCACAGGTTCAATAGGTTCATCTCTATCATACACTCAAGGTAGAACTACAAGTCTTTAACAAATTTGACAAATCGATGAAATATGACAATTAACAGCATGGCCAACTCATATCATACATTTATATGAACAAAAAAATTAAATTTAGTGAGGAACTGAACAGGATTGTCAAGTTGGTTAAAAAGATAGTCATATAATGCAACCATTTCATTAAGTAGTCAAATTGGTTGCAATGAAGTATTTCCTTTCACAATTCTTCAGAAAAGAAATACATAGTTAATAAAAAAAGAAAATAATAAATATATCACAAATACAGTTGATAATTAATTATGCAGCACATAATTAATTATCAACTCTATTTGTGGTATATTTATTCTTTTCTTTTTTTATTAACTATGTATTTCTTTTTCTCTCTAATTTACCTAGTTTATTGTTGTAACCTAAATATGTCCTTTCTAAGGTAATTACACCACATGCTATCAATAGTCTCTTTTAATTCTCCTCAAGTGTTTTGCTCCATTAATGTGTAATTGTAAATTCTGTATGTGTTCACTGGCAAATAAAATTATCTTTCTATCTAACTTGCAGCAGAAGGTTTTTGAAAAAAAATCAGTCTGAACTCTGAAAATGTCTTATGCAGTTGACTTCCATTTTCACATGATCACATATTTTCTTATGAATAAATTACCTTTCTTTACATCCCAACAACAATAGTTCCTTTATTCACAATTAAATTTTTGTCATCATGTTCAAGTGATGGTAAACTTTTGTGCCCGACTGTAGACAATATGAGTCATTTGGCTGAATAGATGACTATAATTGAACTAGAGACATTTAGTCACTTATATTTACAGGTATTGCTCACTTGGGCTATTTAAAATGTTGTTCACCTGGAACAATTCACCTGCTTCTACTCAAGAAAGTAGTTTACTATCAGATGTATGTCTTAAAATGATAAGAAAGGTGGTTTATCTGGAAATATAAATGATAAGTTATAGAATTCACCACTAGAACAATTGAACTGTGCACATATTAGCAGGTGTTTGTGTTTTAAGTGTATTGCTAAGTCATGAGAAGTCAAGGTAAACAGGTTCTCTGAACAACATGAACCAGAACATAGTATATAGGAAGATAACAACATCCAAGATGGCTGACATTTGCCTGAATACAGCATGAAGTGTAGTATAATACATCACGTGACTAGGTCTATGGCCGTGTGTGAGTGGTAAAATGAGTTCAAGGTCTCCTGATTATATGTAAATTGTAAGCAAGAGACTAGTTACAGCTTACATATTACGTTAGTTTGCCTGCAACATGTTGGTCAAAACAAGCAGCCTTCTACATGCAAGTACATGTGACTGCAGCTGGTGTAGTACTTAGCTTTAGTATTCTGGGTTAACTATTGATTAAATTCATTAATCAGGGATGGATGTGTTCAGAAACTTAGGATCAAATTAAGGCGATCAGTGTGTGTGCTACACAGCATTTACTAGGGTGGATGGCAGTCATTACATTTATCATTAGAGACGACTACACTGAAATATTATCCTGCTCATCCGGTCAAATGACCTTATTATTTATATATTTTAAACATTCTTTTTGACACCTGTTTTCTTTCACGTCACCTGCTGTCATATAGGAATCATTTTGAGATCGCAGCCTGTCACACCTGTGTGTCATGTGGGTTTTGCCATACACTGCAGATTCTGTTTATGATTCACTCGAACAGCCTGAAATAGATGACTCACTCACATATAGGCCTATACCTGTAAATGTAAATGTAGGAACCCATATAATTTACTTCACTGCAAACAATTCCATTGTGACTAATGGCAGTGAAGTCATTGTTTAGTCGAAAGCCCATGTAAAGCAACAATTTGCAATAGAATATGGGGTGAGTTGTAGCTTGGACTAAACCCTGTTTAGTCCAAGGTTGTAGCTTACAGTGGCTAGCATATAAGTAGTTACACAGTGAGTTGGACAGAACTGAAAATAACTTCTGCCAAAGTCCTTACGTGACGCAGATCACTGCTTTGTTTTGTTATTAAAAAAAGTAAAACATCTGTCATAAACCTATTGAATTTGCTCAGCCAACCCTGAGTTGTGACCAACAGAGAGATTATCCTAAAATGTTGATTTACTTTGTTTCATAAACAGTCAGGGATGGCTGGAGATATTCAATGGTCTCTCATGGCTTAAATCTACAAACAATAACAACTAATATGATATCGAAAATTTAACCACTTTTCTGCTAGGCACAATAATGCATAGCAATACCAGTGGACTAATTACTACAGTGTGCAGACTATTTACTTGGTAAACCATGCATCTTCTAGACTTGACTCGATTCTAAAAAAATTCTTCAAAATTTATACAAATGTATTATTGAGCCTTATAGACTCGTAGCAAAAAAGTCCATACAAATACATTGTATGAGATTTAGTGCATGCATAATGGACCTAACGTCTTGAATGCCCAGGCGGGAGGGTTCTACTCTTGTCTCCATGCTGATACCATCAAATCATGAAATAGCCTGTCATTAAATCTTCACGCTCTGTGATTTCTATCATAAACATAAAAACACGAGTGGAGACTTTTGGTAGTAAACGGAGTCTTTTTTATATTTTTTTCCTTTAATGGCCAAAGGGCAACTGGTCGTAAAGTGTTCCCAGGGAGCTGTTACAACTGATGACGTCGTAATCTCGGAGTTCACGTGATAAGGCGTGATTTAAGGTTGCAAATGGACACAGACGCCTAGTGTTCAAGTGGCATTCACCCTTCTGCCGTTTCTTTGTTCCTTTCTTGGAGGTCGCGACGTGGGGTAGGGCGTTCGGCGCAGTCACATGACAGCGTCATCGCAGCGTCCTGTCAAGTGCCCTGGCGTCACGGCCCGCGTCCTGGCTGGCAGAGGGCCATGTGACCCCACTGATAACCTTTCTAGGCTTTACCCTGATCTTATGACCTCCAATAGAAAATGGAGGTACTAATTCAACCCTCATGTATACCCCTTTCAAGGACCTTGCCCCTTCAAAATAGGTGAAATTGTACTGTAGTTTAGCAGGCAGCTGGCTGCCTCATTTGACTGCAGGTCTGTGAGGGGGGGATGGGAGCGGTCAAATGTCAGACCCCGAGTCCAAATCTCAGCTGGTATCAATATCAAACCTCATTACTTGGTGCCTGCTGGCTTGTTTTGCCCCGATGTGTTGGTAGAGATATTCTGAGAATCCAGTAATCAATTGAATGGCCAACTTCCCTGGTAGCTCATTTGTTAGTAGGTGACTTCGTGGAAATTCTATACATTTTATCCTCTTTATTTGTCAGCATTTCCATGCGCATTCCCATCCCAACCAACAACATGTCAACAAACAGGGAAATCTGACTTCGACTAATCTCAAGTAAAAAGCCATTCAAAATCCAGCTTACAACTGTTGCTACACAACGTTTCCGTTTAATTCACACATCTTTCAACCTTTTACAGGTATTATAAAGGTTTTACAGGCACAGCTGACAGCTTCACAGTTAGCCACCAGGGTGATGTCATGCATTCATTTGGGCGCACGAAACAAAGGACTTTTATTGTGCAGATTAGAGATGTGTTAATTGGGAGGAACTCATTCATTTTGACCACTCGAAAACTAACAGGGGATTAAAAATCAAAGGGGATGGTAACAAAAGCCAAAACAAAAGCCCCGGAGAACGGCATATGGGGCAAAGGGGCAGGGGAGTTGGTAAACAAAAACCCCCGTTGAGCTCCAGTTCACCCTTTAATGGCGAGGGGTAAACTAGGGGCATTCTTACCCCAGGTAAGCATGCAAGGCCCTATACAACAGAGGGCACTTCATATGCCCGCATGAACCCTGAAAAGGTTAATGTATGCTGATCCTCGTTCACCCTCTTTCTGTCCCCTTTGTGTTATTAACCCCCCCCCCCCCCCAAGCAGCATCACCTTGCGCACATGCGGCAGGTGTGGTCTCGCATGAGCAAACAGGTTGGGGGGGGGGGGGGGGGGAGAGGCAGCTGAAATCAGCATTTGCACGCAGCCATATGACACGCTGTAGTAAATACTAGATCAGAATTTGTTTCTATGTGTGCTTCAACTTGATTGTTCAATATATTATTAAATATACATAAGGAAGCTTTGAATAAAGCAAAACTACACGCTCGTAATATTAATATTCCAGCCCGACCTAGATCTATATTGTGTGCTAAAAACCAGGAACAACCAGTGTGCGAACTACGTGGAATATTCCACGATTAAATGGCGTATGTTAGATAACCTTTTTTTTTTTTTTTTTTTTTTCATAATTTGTAAATCAGTACTACGATTGTTTTAACATGGAGTCTCACGTGACTCCATGCATGATTATATCTACATTTCAGTATATTTTGGCATTGTGAACAGATTGGACATGGGCAGAATATGATATTAGAACTTTCTAAATTTGGTCATTGTTTCATGATCGAGGTCAGTGTATGTTTGTTTCAGGACTTTTGATGTTTTTATGATAATATAATTCACATCGGTCGAAAGTTGTAAATTTAACTGCGTCATGATTCATATATTCAGGATATATGATATATGGCCCATTAAAACGAGTGTCATTGAATTTTTAATCTGCTTTACAGAGGGAATGAAATATATTCGAGAATGAATTATATATATGTGAAATACTGAATATGGTCAATGTTATCTTACAAACAGTTGCATGGTTTTAGTATCATATTGCCCCAGAAGGCCCTTTTGATGTGTTTCATCAGATAGCTAGATAGGTAGCTAGATAGATAGCTAGATAGATAGATAGATAGACAGATAGACAGATACCTATTTATATATTTTTATGATAATTGTTTTATGTTTTTTGTAACACGACCAACTTGAAAAACATCTTTGTCTGAATGGTGTTATCCTCTTTCTTAAATATTTTTTTAAATAAATAAATAGAGATAGATACATACATAGATAGATACTACTAGATAGATGCAAGATATATAGATAGATAGATATAACAATCTTAATTTCTCCAAGGTACAATCTTGGAGACAATAAATGAAATGGAATAAATGAAATTTACATCTAACCTCTGATATATCAACCTTATTTTAGCTATTTGTCAAAGAGTTTCTTGAATAGTTTAGGTCATTTCATGTAGAGTGCCTTTGTGACATAATTGAAATCGTAAAACGCGTTAGTCATTAATTGAAAAGATGAAACGCATTGAAGGGCGTTCAGATGCATAAGGCGGGCGGGACTTCAAGGGCTGTGAGGTCCTTTGAGAGGTTGACCCAATTTTTGTGACAGGTATTAATGACCTTCAAAAGGTCGCTAACTCGGAACATAGCTAAACAGCCGGTGGTCATTGCATGCGGTACAGGCTGTGTGTGTTGCTGCCCTCCGCATATATATGTCACTCTCATTGAAATGTTAGTGTGTATACATTAGTTATGGTATAATATACGTCCATTTGGGCATTTGTTTCATAAAAAAATGAATTGTAGAACCATGTTAATGACACAGAAAATGTTAATGAATCCAGTGACATACATTTTCCCCTATGTACACCTAGACCTATCTTTGTTGTTTGTTTTATTATTTTTAACTATTTGCTATACCTGACCTCAATCTAATGCAAACACTCTTACATGATAAACAAGGACAAGTAAATTAATAAAGCATATAAGTGTTGAATTATAAACTGTACTCCACATCACTGGTTACTGAATGACGTTTCTATGCAAATGAATCTGTAGAATCACAGGAATGTAGTCAAACATTTGTTAGTGAGCTATGTCCACCACAGATATTTGTTCACACATTTAGCACACATTTCTGCAAAGTGGAATGCTTACATAGTTCTTTGCAAGTCGAAGTATACTTACATTTAGGTGTTCTAAAAATGCTTAAGACCAAAACAAGCTCAGATCTGGACCATAAACTTATGATCCAGAGTCAAATGTTTACTTAAAGTATCAGTGAAGCCAATTGGTGCGAAGTTTAACAATCAGAGCTCTAACAATTAACCAGCTGTTGGCAGTAGTATTTAGCACCATCCAGATTATGGAAAAATGGGCTAATCCTTGGAAATGGGGTTGTAAGACCAAGTGTAAACTTATTCGCAAAAATCCATGGACTAAGCATGAATAGGTGTTGATTGAGTAATGGTATGTAATGTTATAATTGGTTATGTAGGTTCTTAAGAGGTCCTTTTCATGCTTGATACAATGCCGCGGAGGACCCCAAGCGCCCCCTGTCGGCGTCATTGTGATCACCCACGCGCTAACCGCGTCAGAAGCCCCGCTATTGCCAAACAAAAGGTCCACCTGGCCAGCTTGCCAATTAAAGTCGCCCCAAAGCATTTGGCAACACATGAACCAAAGGTCCAGATTTCAATGGAATTGTCCTGTGCCATTGAAAATGCAGGTTTATTCCACCAGATTTGCTTTTAATGGCATGGAAATAAGAAGTTGGCATTTTTACCCTAACAATGTGAGCTACTGTATTATTGTTCAGCTGCAGTTCTTGAACTATAGGACTATGTACTACAGTATATTCAGGCTTTCGGTTGATATTATATATATATGCAACAAACAACATGAGGCCAGTGCTTTAAGAAAAACGTTTGGCAAAATTTTGGTTTTGGAATAAAAGAAACTATTAGGACAACATTTCCTGAAAAATTGTGTCAATCCGATGACTTTTAGAAAAGATATAGTCATTTGAAGAGCTAATTTTGTCCAAAGTTTGCTTATTTTTTTGTAAACAAGGGTACTTTACACTCTGTAAAAATTGAACTTTTAAATATTACGCCCTTGTTTTCCCTTTTCCGGTGTCTTGGAATGAATTTCATCTTTATATCAGCTTCAATGTATTTTAAATTTCAGTAAGATGTAGACCATAGATTTTGAGAATTTGGGTCTTTGTCCTAAAGAGCCTAACTTGACAATAATGAAATTCTGACACCATTTGAAAAATTACAACCCACTGTTTGATTTTTCTGCCATGTATTGATTGTAATTACTGCAACTCTTACTTCCTGTAAAGCTAAAAAAGCAAGCATTTGTTAAATGAATACACTTTCTCTTTCCATAATGCTGGTTCAAATAAGGCATCTATCAGTGTAACACTTTTATCAACTTAACAGAATTACTCTTGCAAAGAATGATGGAAGTAACTAGTTTTGTTTTCTTGATTACTTTTGACATCAGTGAACATACTAACTACATAATCAAGGGTAACTAAAAGACAAAAAGGCATATTAATGGACAAATAATGATTGTCAGGAGTGTAACAGAATTTATTATCAGAATTCTGAGGTGACATTTTTCATAGTTGATATACCTGACAAGTACAGAAAAACTATTCATGCCTGGCCAGTATGTTAAACAATTTAGGATAGTGTTTAATGCATGCAATGTGTCATTTCAATGGCATTGAACATAAGGAAGAAAAAATTGTGAAAAATATGCTGTTCAAATCACAAAATTCTTCATACCCTTTTTTTCACGTTTTTATGTTTGAAGCTCACGAACTTAAGGTAAGTACATAAGTTAATTATGGCATGACACAACCTACAGTTTATGAAATATGTAAAATCTGGTTTCAGTTCCAAAATTTTGCATTAATTTTTGTTCCTCATAGTATTTACTATCATTTAAACAAGTAAGTATACATATATATATATATAGAGTGAAAAAAAATCAAAAAAATCCCGCCAATTCAATGCTTTGTCTCAAAAAGGCTTCATTTTCTTTTTTTACCCTGGCCATGAATTTAGATTAAGATCTCTATGTATATAGTAAGATCTGTATATATAGTAAAAGGTAAACGGCTAAATGAAATACACCTCAATAAGGACACATTTTGCCAAATAAAATAGAAGCAAAACATGTTCACTGGGAAAAAGAAAAAACCCAAAATTTAGCATCTGACTCCGGATGCCCTCTCGTGTTCGTGAGCAAAACTACTATCCAAATGCATGCTTCCAATCATCCGACAGGTGGTTCTCAAATGCTCTGGCCACCTAGCGGATTGTTCAGTGACTATACCAATAAACAAAATCACATTGGGTTGGGAAGAGTGGTTATGTCTGGGGAGGAATTTGAATACCGGGGAGAGGGCAATGCCAGCATTGTCGTGTCTGATTGCAAGGTAAGTGAGAATTGGTACAATACAAAACACCCAAGGGGCGATGATGAAACTATAGAGTAAGTACTTAGAGCAATTGCCCCGGTGTCCAACCTCGAATGGGATGAGGGATACCACTCCCGACTGATGGGAGGACACCAAAGGGGCAGAAGAGTTGGGAAGACAGTATCTTTGAAAATGAGATAAACCATTATTAATATTCCTTAGAAATTAACAATGAAGCTCCTAAGACAGAATGAATATGGAAATCTAATCTGAGCCAAAAAAAAAAAAAAGGTGAGAATTGGTTAAAACGAGCAACTGGATCAATTGATCCTATAATACCTGCAGTACCTGTATGACACAGTTTTTGACATGTCCCTGACCTGATATGTGGCTTCGAAGTCCACTGTGACTGTGTGTGGTCTCGTGACAGGCTATTAGGCCTAACCATATATATCATATTATGCCCCTAACATCTTCACTATTTTTGGTACAGTTCAATACACAAAATATATATTTATTGTTCATATCTTGATTGATTTGTATGCAAGTGGTTACTGCAGTTGATATATTATGTACATGGGGCTGTCTTCTCCGCCCATTGTAAAGCAGATTATTGGCAAGAAAACATATGAAAGATATTTTTGGCTATGATGTGTTGCACGCACTATGTATATCTGATAATAATATCTCAGCTAAGCTGGGCCCTGGGCAAGGGATGCATACCACATAAAAACCGAAAAAATGAGAAAAATGAGAGAAGAGGGAGATTGGTAGAATAGGCAGAGGAGTGAGGAATGGTTAAGTCAGTGTAGCGGGGCAAACCCACCCTGGGTGTGCACTGTGCAGTGCAGTAATCATATGCATTATTAAGTGGTAATCATAAGGTTGATGGTAAATTTGTTGTATTAAGATAGAGTAAGGTTGCATCATCTGTCCACACTTTGGTGGGACTTGGAGGTTATACCTGCTTAGGGCCCCCTGTAATTTCTAAGGAATATTAATAAACATTGAATTGCATTTATTGTGGAGTACTGAATTGGCAATCTTATCAGCATATATATTTGAAGAAAAACACTGGTAAAGAGGGTGCCATCATAGTGCATCCAAGCCTCCAAAAAAGCCTAGCGACTGATTAACGATTTCTGGTGGTAGTTCATAAATCTGAGGAATTAATGAACCTCCGCTTGCACAACCCATACTCCAGGACAAATTTGCACTTGTAGATGTGGTCAAATATAGGTAAAATACTGGATTTTAACCACAGCTTCGTCTCTAGCTTAAAAATAAAAATCAGGTTGGTGTAAATGGGATTATTAGGACAGGTAGGTACTAAATTACTACTGACCCAGCATCTTCCTAAAGCAATGCCTATTCCTCCCCCTGGCTCTGCTTCGTGAAGGTAGCTGGCTTGCTTTAGGAAGATGCTGACCAAGAGGTGTAGTTAGGGGTGAGTGTGGTGAAACTCACACTAGCCCGAGATATCGTGGTAAGCCCCAATGTTGACATCTCCCCCCCCCCCCCCCCCCACTTCAACCATTTCTGGCTAATTAAGCCAGTACTGACCTCACAATTATATTAAGTTAATTTGCAAATGAAATTTTGATTTCAGACCCATACAGTTTATCGACTGAAGAAGAAAAAGACAGGCGCTGTATCAAACTATGTGAAAGAACACGTTGAAAAAATCAACAGCTTTCTCGAACACATTATTTTGCCCAGCTTTAGCAGAAGATATGTTAGGATTGGGGTAAGTTAAGGTTTTACAACTGGAATTCCTGGATTATGAGTATCTTGTGAACATATAACAGTGATCATCGTGAATAAATTATAAAATTTTCCTCTTCAGAATGAAGTTTCATTGGATGAAGAATTCTGGGCTAAAATTCCAAGTGCACTAGATGGCAAGAGACCCAGTATGTGTGCTATTCCTTTTCTCAGCTTTTTCTAAATAAATAAAAGTTATTTGTGATGTCTACGCCATGCATATATATCAAAAAGCACCAATACCAGTTTCACAATGTGCTTTCCAAGACTGTTTACATTGCTGCTGCTAGACAAAAAAATTTGCTTGTTTTCATAAAACCTCTTTTTCCAGTGCAACGTCAACATTCTGAGGTAGACATTGCCCAAACCACGGCCCTGACACTGCCCGATCTCTGTTTTGTTGTTGATCCATATGTTAAGTCATCCAGTCCAACTATTGCCATAGAGATCAAGGTACATATAAATGTAAACCAATTGAATTAATCAAATTGATTAACTCAACATGTCATTGATCATGTTGATCTTTATGCATTGCAGTGTAAAAAAGGATTCTTGCCAGTCTGAGTTTTTGTCTCCAGAGACTAAGTTGAAAAGTCAAGTGTGCAGATTTTGTATTCATCAGGAAACTAAGGTAGGTAAAGTCTCAACAATATCAAATGAAAAAAAGTTTATATTCATGCTAAAGTTGTTCTTCTATAAATGCTCTTAAAAATTATGCTTACGATATGTGTTATGTTTTCTTTTTTCTAATTTAGGTAGCAAAAGGAGTATGGGATGTAGTCAGTTTATATTGCCCATGTGATCTATTTTCTGGGTGAGTATAATTGAAATGGACAGATGTGTATTAATTTCTAATCCATGCCTTAATGCAAATAATATCATGCTGTTGCAGTGAACAAGACCGAATGAGACACACCTTTCAGTGCCTTATGAAAACACCTCAGAATAATTTGCGAATCTTCAAGGTGAGAATTTATAGATTAAATTCATAAATCAAAAGTTCACAGATTTCTCCATCAATTGACAGTGTTATTTGTAACATTTGTAATGTGCTACAGGATGGGAGTATGGTTTGGGGACATGAGAAAAAGTTGCAAGATGTAATGCTGTTCGAAAATGATTCATCAGATGGCAGGTGAGTGTTATGTGAGTTACTACTATATAGAGCTACTTTGTTTGTTTGGTATACATATCATATGCAAGTCTTGTCTTTCAGGACTGCTGCTCATGATCTCATTGACCTCATAATTCAGTGTCTGTGTGCTGTACCGAGTGAATGGCAGAAAATTGGCTGTGGACCAAATCCTCGACAGTTGTGTCGAAATTCTTCGTATGTAGACAACAATCCGTCCAGTTAGTACTTGTTTATTGTTTATTTGTTCCCAAATGTTCAGATATAGATGCATCACAAGCTCCTGAAGCATCGTTAGGGCTGTTCCATTTAAAAAAAGGGAGGGGGGAGGAGGGGTTATTACTAGTCAACTCACCGCTTCTGCCAACTCACCGCCCGCTAGGGATAGTCAGCTCACCGTCCATATTTAGTAGTCACCGCCTGTATGAGTCAGCCCACCGCCGGCTGAGTTAATTCGCCGCCGCCGATTACAATCATCGGCTAATTGCCATTAACAACTTGTCTTAAGGAATTTTTCCTTCATGTGGTGCTAATTGCCATTACCAACTTAATCACACCAAATCCTCCAAAGAGAGCAGACCATGAACACAGCTGTAACAAAATAAACTAACATAAAAGAATAGTAAAATATTTAATTATGGTCCCAAAATACCAAGTTATTAAAAGTCCATATAAATAGGAATGGTCAATATTTATTAGGTTTTCATTCCCTAGTAATTTAAGCCAAGTGAATTTTAAATTTTTAAAATCAAATGAAAATTGACAAACTTATTTAAAAAAAAAAGTACAAAAAAGCAAGTAGGCATGATGTGGCCAAAATACCAAGTTAAAAGTCATATAAATAGGATTGGTCTAGTAATTTAAGACATGTGGAATTTAAAATTTTCAAAATCAAATGAAAATTGACAAACTTATTTTAAAAAAGTACAAAAAAGCAAGTAGGCATAATGTGGCCAAAATACCAAGTTAAAAGTCATATAAATAGGATTGGTCTAGTAATTTAAGACGTGGAATTTTAAATTTTCAAAATCAAATGAAAATTGACGAACTTATTTTAAAAAAAGTACAAAAAAGCAAGTAGGCATGATGTGGCCAAAATACCAAGTTATTAAAAGTCATATAAATAGGATTGGTCTAGTAATTTAAGCCAAGTGGAATTTAAAATTTTCAAAATCAGATGAAAATTGACGAACTTAGAATATATCTATTTAAAAAAGTACAAAAAGGCAAGTAGGCATGATGCGGCCAGCGCTTCGCGCATGCACGAAAGTGACGACATTTCGGGAATCTCTCCTATTGCAATAAACTAACATTTTACGTTTTTAGGGCGGTGACTTGACTTAGCTTTTTTCTAGTCAAGTCACCATCGATAAAAACAGGCGGTGACTTGACTACGGTGGGCGTTGAGTTGACTACAGGCAGTGAGCGGTGAGTTAGCATTGGCGGTGAGAAAAAAGCGAAAAAGCGGGGGTGGAGGGTCAGGTCCTATAATTTCAGGACCACGCCCCCTCTTTTTTAAATGGATCAGCCCTTACCTTTAATCTTTCTAATTCCGTTAAATATTTATATAGAAATACACAGCGATCTACCAGAAGGGTGCATTCTAGAAAGACTACTTTACCTCCAAAAGCTTGATGACTGTGATGTTGAAGCTATCCTTCCACTGTATAACAGAATTGAGGAGGAGCTGCAAAAGCAACCTCATTTAAGGTAAAGAATAATAAAAATTTTATTGATTTTTGTTCATGTTATTGTCACGTAAAGCAGTCAAATCTATATATCTGCATGGTTACTCTATGATCTGTTCCATGGATCTGATTGATAAGTTTCCAATTTCAGGTGTATGGACAGTGATTAATGATTGTCATAGACAGTTATATAATTGCTTGTGCGTAACACTAGAGGGCAGCAATACATTTTATGTTGATTGGTGCTGCCACCAACTGGATGACATGTATAAGGGCATTAGTAAAGGCATATGAACTGTAAATAATAAAAACTGCTGGTTCTTAAAAATGATGTTAACTATTTAATAGCTATTGTTGGGTGAATTTTTGTTATTCCTTTAGCCATAAACCTAACTTGTAAACACTATGCAATGCATGGTGTGCACTGTAAATGCTAATGCTGCATGCTCTGATTATTATTGTAAATGTACGGAGTATTTGCTTATAGTACCTATAGATTTTGCTGACATTAATGTGTGCTTTTTAGGGAGGAATTGCATTTGGATGGGCCTTTTGATGACGAAGGGTGGGATGCTAGTCGCACAGATCTTGGTCCACCTGGCAGTTTTCAGTATGCTGTGAACAAAGTAAGCATTTCATTGTCATCTTCTGTGTTGGTTTGGTAAAATCTGAACATGCTTTATGCCAGTAAAAGTAGTGTTTCTTTTACCTAAGCACCAGTAAGCAGAAACATTTTGTGAAACAGGCACACTACATTTTGTTTTGTTATTATTTATGTATTTTTCTTTCTTCAGGTCAAGCAGTTCATGATATCTGCCACTGCGAAGGACAGTTCTGTTATGATTGCGCTGCAGCCTGTCACCAAAGAGTAAGTAACAACCTTTTACTTTTTTCTATGTGTGTTGTTTTATACAACATGTTCACAATGTTATTGTTGAAACCAAAATTAATTAAAAAAATATTTATATTTTTAATATTTTTGAGGAGTTATAACAATGTATTTATGCAATATTATGTCTTGTACCCTTTGGTAAACTTTTATCAGGCGATCATATGCAATTTATATAATTTATTCAGAGAGTACGAAGCTGCAAAAGCCATGCCAGAAAGGACATCATGCCAACTGCTAGTCGCCAATGGAAGCGGACACGCTTTCTACCAGTATACAATTTCTTTGGTTGACCTTGATCCAAAGGACTGGAAAAAGACCCCTGGATATTATGAACAAGATATTAATATTTTAAAAACATTTGTTGACAAAAGGCCACAATACAAGAATTGTAAGTGAGCCATATTACTTTACGTGTGTGCTGGCTTAAGGTACAAGGTTTTTGGGGCTAAATCAAATTAATCAATACATATTGCTTGTTTTTACATTGATTTATGAGTGCTACCTCTTTTAATGAAGTTTTCAATTTCAGTTTACATAAATGTTTTGTTTTGCATCAGGGTACAATAAAACAAATTGTTTACATGTTGTTGTTAGTGTTTAGTTATATGTTTAATATCCCGAATAATGCCTAATATTTAATTTTGTTTTTTGTTCAATGAAAGGCACATGTTTATGTTTTGAGATTGTTAATTATACCTAAGGCCTAATACATTAACTTAGGGCCAAAATAAAAAATTTGGCTTAGTTCACTTCATAAATTTCATCATGATGAAATTGATGTTCAACCTTATTTTGTAATTTTTGTCTTGATTTACCTTTTTTGTTGTTGTTATAGATGGTAAATATGGCATAATTATGCCAGCATAGTGTATGTTTAGTTTTTGAGGGCCTGTTGGTTGAAAATAAACTCTAAATGGAATTGTCTTGTTGATATTTTGTACTTATTTAAGCTATTTTTGGCTTTCGTGTGAGCTGTTATGGTAATTCATTAAAAAGACAACAAATAATGAATAACATTCAACATCATGGCAACAGGGTATGATGTCTTTATTCAACAAACAGAACAATGAAGTTAATTTCAGGGAATGCACGAAAAGAGAAATCATACGTACACACGACAGAGAAACATGATTTCTGTTTTGATATCGCAGTTGCGCATAGTATACTCTTATGGTCTTATGCAAGGAGCAATAGGTGAAAGGTAGTTACTTAATTATATTCTGACAGCCAATATAAGTTCAGGGGCAGCCAGCTTTTAGAAATACATTTCAGAATTTCTCACATAGAATATAGATAAGCATATGACATGATTTGATGTCTAAACATTCACTGTAGATGTTGAGATAATTACAATAAAATTACAATTGAGCTTCAGCAACTTTATGCCAATCACTGAAAGGCACATGTTTATGTTTTGAGATTGTTAATTATACCTAAGGATGAACTTAGCAAGCAGGACTGCAAGCAGAGTGATAACTGCATTGGAGCCCTGTAGAAGTGCAGTGACATTACAACATGAATACATAGTGCACTTGCACAATTGGAGAACTGAATATTGACCTAAACTATCCAATTAGCATTTTTCCTGAACATTTTTTTTAGTACTTACAATTGCAACTTACACTGGATGCTATCTACAACAGCTGTGATACCAACTGGTAATGATGCAGTACAAATAAATTTTTAATCACTTAAAACTTTTTAGCACCTATTAATTAACCTAGTAGACAATAAGATTCTAGAGTTTAGTTACTTCATTCTTTTGACTGACAATTCCTAGAACTTCTTTGGCTAATTTTGCTTTGTTCTTTTCATTGTATACAACAAAATTGATGATGGTGAAAAAGAAAATCATAGCTACTCCGCAAATCCCAGTCATGTAAGCCAGCCACATTGGATCGACATTTTCGAACAAATAGCCGGTGACTGTTGGGATAATCATAAATCCAGCGAAGAACCCACTCCAGTAGGCAGAACTGAAAGCTCCAGTTACTGGCATGAAATTGTTAACCCAAGTGTAAGATGCTGGCATGATGGTGGCATAACCTATTCCAAGGCCAGCCGTGGTCACCCACAGGACAGAAGGATGGAGATGAGAGATAAGTGACAGAACGGTCATGGAAACAGTGACCGTGATGAGGTTGAAGGCTAAGAGGATCTCTGGTCGGATGAACTTAGCAAGCAGGACTGCAAGCAGAGTGATAACTGCATTGGAGCCCTGTAGAAGTGCAGTGACATTAGCACCATCTTCTGGTGACCAGCCGAGGTGTTTCACTGCGAAAGTGGAAAGGAGTCCAGCGTATCCCACCTCTACGCCACTATAAAAAATGTTAAAGAAGAAAAAGAGGACACAGATGGTCGCAATAAATCGAGGTCGAGAGGACCGTTTTTCCTCCTCATCTGCTCCCTTTTCTTCTTCACTTAACTTCCAAGGACATCCATCATACACAAAGATACCGAAAAGCAAGATGCTGATTAATAATTCATAGCTAGCAAGAATCACATATGCATATTCTATCCTTGATTCTCCTGTGACAGTTGCATCCGCTAGAGGTGATGTAAAGTTGTAGGAGTCCTCAAAACCAAGTGTGACATTGAAGTCGCTAGTGGTGTTAATAGCGACATGATGTCTTTTTGCCAGAAAGGGCTTTACAATAAGAGGTCCGAGGGTGTAGCCAATTGTGGCCATCAGGTTGAGGGTCTGTAGGCTTGGTCCTGACTTCTCTTTCCACACTGTGATGCACATTACATGAGTGGCTGTAAAAAAAGATAAAAACATTAACTGAACATCTGCTAAACTTGAAAATTTGACCAAAATTTACTCAACCAAAATGCAGCTATCAGATGATTCCAGAAGCCAAAATATAAGTTATGGTAATTTATGGTACTCACCCATGCCAATTAAGCCATTGAAAAGTTCAGGGGGTGACAGTAGAGCAACTAAAGGGATGATGGAACGACTCCAGGGAGCGGCCAAGGAAAACCCCACATCAAAGAGTAAAGACAAACTGGTCAGCATGTACCTGTTGAAAAGTTAAGGTAGCACAATCACATTGGATCTCCTCTTTATACGATATGTACAGGGTCATTTTCTATAAAAATTCAAAAATAGTTAACCTGTTGAAGCGGTCGATCAGAGGAGCGAAGGCAAGACTTGCGATGAGACCAAGGATCGCACGACATGTGAAGACAGTGCTCAGTTCACTGGTGGTAGCACCTGTCTTAAGCTCAAAGTCGAGAAGTGCAGGACCAATGAGGCCGAGGTCCAAGGTCTGCAACAAAATATTATGAATCAAGTTGGGTGGCCTAAAGGTTAAGGCATACCCCAATTCCACATTGGCCAGCTTTGCTGAAAATAGAAGGTCCCGGGTTGGATTCCCTGCCAAGGCACTCTATCAGTTACATTATGCTGATTGCATGAGACTTTAAATTAGAGGTCCATTTACTTGGTTTCTATGCTGAGGCAAGTAAAACGTCCAACATGTTCAAAAACCTGGCGACCTCTTAAGCCCCAGTCACACTAGCCCTGAAGATTGCCTGAGACCTGGAGGTGCTTTTGATCCTGAACAGTCTTCTTGATTTCAGCCCTAATCTTTTGTTGCAGTCACACTTAACAACAGGTATTCAAATGATTTTAAGACAGATCTCTAACAATTGTACAAATTCCACAAGACTAATTTACAACCACTGTAAGACCTTCTTAAGATAAGAATAGACTGTCAAAGATTGATAAAGATCACCAAAGATAATGTATGTCCATCATACAACCAGCAAAGATTCAAATGCTTTATATTTATACTGTATGGTCACATGTCCTACAACCAGTTGCCAATGATCTCTACTTGTCCCCAGTAGTTTTTTTTTATCAATCATGCAACAGGCCATAGGTCATTGTGTTTTGGTCTTCAGTAGTCTTTGGTGATTGTACATAATCTTTTATACGATCTACAGTTGTGGTGCAGCTAGTCAAAGTTAGTCTTATGCCAGACGTACCACCCCTTTAAGATCACCTAAGACTATCACAGACCAACTTCATTCAAGATTGTTCAAGACTTGTCTACGACCACTGATCAACTACCTATGATCAATTTAAGACAACTAGAGATAAAATATGATTATCTTTAATTTAAATTGGTCTATGCACAGGCGTTTGCCAACATATATGACATTGCTCAGTGATGACACACTTATACTTTAACTAATACCAAGGCTACTGACTGCCTTAATTAGCTTCTCATCTCAAGAGCCCCCTATGTCATTGGCAACTGCCAATCAGAATGTAGCTGAATACATTAGGAAATGCCCTGAGCTTGATGGCAATTATTTTGCTAGTTTACCAGTTAGACTTAAATACAAACAAATTAACTTAATAGCATATAGGCTGGCTTATGGCATTGAATGTCTAACAGATTAATTGCATATTAATTTGTTTTGTTTGCATTGATAATGATTACACTCAATTCTTAAACAAAGATTACTCAGTTAGGTCACTTAATTGGCTAAAAGCTGACAGCAGACTGTGCTTGGGAGATATTGGCCAATCAGGAAGCGCCATCATGTGTGTAGATGGTGAAATATGTAAATCTGGCATTACAGATGAGAATTGAACATTTCCCAGCGTACAGGCAAGGAATTCCTTGTATATAAGTGGTTATCACTTAGAATAAGAAGGAAAATTATTTTTGTGTATAATATAGCCATTTTTGATGTGCAATATGATATTATTGACTGAAACTAGCCCCCCATCATTGAAGGCAGTTACACAGGGGGAGTAAAAGCTGTTCTTGACAAAGTCAGTAGCCTTGGTCTTACAGTATTTTAACTTGCTAAGGGTTGTCATGATGGCAAATGCCTGTGGTCTATGATAGCCTTGGGTGGTCTCAAAAGAATGTTACCCAGATAGCATTCCAAATCAGCCCAGCATCATTTCCATATAGGCCACTGTCGTTACAACATCGCCAACATCGTATAGTGCGGTATAGTGGATCGAAATGTATGCCCATATTAGGCGTCCATGAAATATTAAAAAAAAAAATCACTATTTTTAGCCAAAATTTGTTCTAACACAGAAGAGGATATTTGCGTAGCACAGCAGGGGTTTGGGGGGTGGGGCAGCCCCCAATAAAATAAAATAAATAAACAATGTCATGTCTTGAAAATGAAAAGAGAGGTCGTTTTTTGTGACGTCATTCATTGAATTCAGGGATATGACGTCATTGGCATGACGAAAAGGCTTGCTAAATAAGGTCATAAATTTCGATCCACTATACTATACTTTTTCCCAAAGACTACCAAAGACCAATACAAAATGACCAACAACCTGTTTCAAGATCAATGAAAGACTACTGGGGGCTAATTGAGATCATTGGCGACTGGTTGAAGGATTTGTGACCAAACATAGAAATAGAGCATTTTTATCTTTGCCGATCAGTTGGCAATCAGTCATCTAGTAGTTCGTAAGTTGGTTGTATGATGGTCGTACAATGGTCATACATTATCTTTGGTGATCTTTGACAGTCTATTCTTGTCTAAAGGAGGTTTTATATAGTGGTTGTATATAAAAAAAAGTCTTTTGCAGTTGTACAGTTATTAGAGATTTGTCTTAAAAATCATTTGAAGACCTAAATTGTAATGTGTGACTGCAACAAAAGATTAGGGCTAAAATCGTGAAGACTGCCAAGGATCAAAAGCACCTCCAGGTCTTAGACAATCTTCAGGGTTAGTGTGACTGGGGCTTTATAAGTTGCACAAAGTTCTGCAAACAAAAGGTCATTTGCATGACATGACCATGCTGAGGTCATGACTCCTGGGCAAAGGCCATTCACTACATGTTCAAACAATAAGGTGAATGTTATGATTGGTAGGTCCATAAACAAAAGAAATTAATGATAATGTAGAGAATGTATGTGCTATGAAATTAGAGGAAAGCATTGAGTAGCTGGGTGGCCTAATGGTTAAGGCATCATCCAGTTAGTTGCGCGTGCGAATCCCAGCTCTGGTAGTACTCCTCGTGAGACTCGGCATAAAATCATATATTATTGGCCAAGTACAAGATGTGTAACATGGTGCAGGCTCCAATCTTATCATCTCATCATTACATCTTCCTCAGGCAACTGTTCATTGTAATCTGACTGAGCAATACAACAAACAGGACCTACACAAGACGAGTTAAAAAAAAAATTCTGTAATAAATCATTATTAAATATACAAAAACTATACACTAGGTCTCATTCGTAAGGATGCAGTAGAAAATGGATTATATTACGGTCTAACTGTTTGCATACTCATCATAGAGCCCATTCTGTTAGTAGTAAAACCCTACTGTTGAGGGTTACACCAAGAGAGTTGCAAACATATGTTAATAGAATTTTATTGACAGCAGAAAATAAAATACAAGGATAAAAAAAAAAAAATATATATATACATATATATCATGATAAAGGAAAACAAAAGCATAATCTACATGAACATGATTAGGTTACATATTAAAAACATCTATATAATAATTATGTACAACTATATACACATGAGTAAAACAAGGCACCATCAGGGCAATTAGCACCAATCAATGCACCATAGACAATTAATACTGAGTACAAATAAGCATGATAACTCAGCAGAAGTGGGTATCCAAGTGAGCCACAGCCTTATTTGGAGGAACAATTAAAACAAACAAGTATACCAACAACAAAATGTATGTACAAACAATCACAACCAAACCATGCGAGTCCGCATGTCCAGTGCCTATAGCTACATATGACCATGTGGTGAAATTTATGAATATGATCATGGCCGAAATGTAGATTAAACAATATTATCAGTTTTTAGGACTATGTTTAGGAATTTACCTAGCACAATCATTTCTGAATTTTTATTAATCATTATTTTAGAAAATTGTTTTATAGGGAGAAAGATAGTAAAGTTTTCAATATGTTCAAAAGCTGCTTGGTAGAGATCCATTCTAGCCGTTTCCCGATTTCTACAAATTGCCAAACAATGAAACTCATCTTCAGTGTCATTTATGTCGGATCCTTTACAAATGTGCTCTTCAGCTACTACATAAGCTTTCTTATGCCTACCCTAATTCTATATGGAGATTATGAGAACTCTAAATCTGGCTATACTACGAGATACTTAGGTAGGTTGTAATTTAAGTAAGATTGTAGACGTAGCTCCTTCTTAAAGAATTTGTAATTTCTACGCTTAGGATTTTTAACAATGTCATTAATATCCATTAACATCTGTGATAACCCCCGGTCGCTGACCTTACTAGGTCAGTGACCGACTTGATGCGCACTGGGTGACCCGGACCACGTGACCGCGGGGTCTTGGCGGGAATCAACCCAGGCCGCATCAGTAGCTGAGGAAGCAGGCAATAGACAGGCTGTACGGCGGGGCAGGGCCAATAAACCATTTTAAACTGGACTTTCAGCACTTTGTCTTTATTGGGGAACCTTACAAATTGGCGCCCGATGTGGGACTTGAATCAACTCGTTGGTAGGGTTCCCCAATAGGTAAGGGACCTAATCAGGACATGGATTTCAAGAAAAGTGAACTTTTTAAGAAGTGACATTCGGACAGCCATGATGGATAAAGGCGTCTGCAACCACGTGCTCCGTCAGTTGCGGCGGAACCTGGGTACCGACAACATCCACAGCAAGCGTCAGCAACACCAACTCTGCGACCTGATCACTTCAGATTGCATATATCTACAGCTAAGTAGAAGTCACACTAGAATATTTTATCAAACATTTTTGCAAATTTAGCGTGTTTTGCCCTGCCGTATAATGCCTGCGAAGTTACGTAAAAGACCTGGCTTGGCCACAGCCGAGACGAGTGAACCTGCATCGACTCCGGTGCCTGGTCCCTCGCGAGCGGCGGATGAGTCAATCCTACGTACTTCGGTTAGAGGTAAAGTAGCACGTACGCCGGGACGCCCTCGGAGACGAGAGGCCACGGTGGATAGGACCCCGAGCCCTGGACTCGCAATGACGAGCCAAGGGAGTAAGCGGATGACTGGCGATCGAGGGAGCCGAAGGGAGCCCTCGCCAGCCGGTTATGAATCGAACGATTCCTCCGCGTCAACGCCTGTTTCATCTCCTGAAAATAGGCCCCACGTCGTCGAGCGCGCGGAACCACGTGGCTCGGCACGGGCTGTCATGGCAGCCGATAGTACTCCGGAGAGGAGTATGGGCTCCTCAAGGTATAGGCGAAGAAAGGAGGCTATTCCTCCTAAGTATGATGGTCAAGGTACCGCTTTTATAGACCATTTGGATGAATTTACAAGAGTCGCCACCTTCAATAAGTGGACGGACGAAGAAAGGTGTTTCCATCTTTGGACCAGCGTCACTGGTCAGGCTAAACTAAAGATGAGGCCACTGACTTATCTGGACGATTGGAGAGAGATGGTGAGCCAGTTGACGGCCCTGTTCTGCTCCAATCGTGGTTCAATGCGAAACGAGGTCCCGAAATGGACCTCGAGACGTATGGTTTGTTTTTGTTAGATTTGTCTCGGAAAGCGAACCCCGCTTCCACCACCGCAGAACAGGAACGCTTTGCAAAAGAGCGGTTCATGGAAACGGCTGGATCCACGAGCATGCGATTTTGGTTAGCGGCGTTAAAGCCACCTACATTGCAAGAGGCCATTGACTTGGCAGTACAGTACGAGGCAGCTTATGAGGCCACAAAGACAAGCAAGCCTGACATCGGGCCGGCTGGCGCTGTCGCCTTGCCTATAATACAACCCGAGGCTTCAGTGGCTGCTGCTGCTTCGGCCCCTATATGTGTTGGCCCGCCCTCTGAAAAAGAAGGAGCGATCACGAAGCAAGATCTCAAAGATCTGGTTTATTCCATAATGGGAGAGGTAATGGCTAAAGAGTCAAAAGGTAGAGTGTATAGTAATAATCGCCACCAAGAGCAGGACTCTTCCCCTGAATTACAGCGATGCTACCGGTGCAAAAAGACCGGCCATCTCCGCAGGAACTGCCCCAGGCGTCATGCTGATGATGATCGCCCTTCAAGGAGAGCGTCTAGTAGGGACAAGGATAGAGAATACCGATCGGACCAATACGGTGGCAAGCATTCCAAAGGGCGTAGCGATCGGAGTAAAAAAGGGGGTAAGGACAAGAGAGATGGGAAGCAGTCGGAAAACGAGTGAGGGTGGAGGAAGTATTCGTCCCGAATCCTTCACCTGCTGAAGAAGCAGCCCCTCCAGAATGTTGGGAAGGGGTAAGAGTGGGACAGCATTGGCCCAGACATGTGGCTATGCAAAGTACGAGTGCATCTTGGTATATTACGATCAGCATAGGAACACGTCACGTGGATCTTTTGATCGACACTGGGGCGTAGGTGTCACTGCTGAGCAAGCAGGAATATGACGAAATACCAGGTGCAAATCGAGAGAAATTAAGACCTGTGGAAGGCAAGATTTCAGCTGCTAATGGCGGGCCTATCAATATATATGGTAAAGTAGAGCTCACTCTCTGTTTAGAGAGGATGCTCTATCCTTGCGAATTTTTGGTGGCAGACATCGGTGGTCTCCCTGGTTTATTAGGGATGGACTTCTTGAAGCGACATGGTGCATTATTAATGTGTTCAGTGGGGATGCTGAGACTGGGAGGCGTTGATATAGCGTGCATAGAAGGTCGCCCTGGAAAAACAGGCCGAGCAATTATACACGAAGACGTTCATATACCAGCTCGCCACGTGTCGCAGGTCTCAGTCAATTTGGTGTCCTGGGGCGTATCTGACGGGGGCGACATCGTATTCGAGTCTCTGCCTAAAGTGTGTCAGGATTTACGTATAATGGTACCTAGAGGGCTATTGACTCCTCAATGCTCTGATGCCCACGTGTGGATCGCCAATCCCACGACTGAGAGTGTTCATATAGCAAAAGGGCAAGTAGTAGGACAATTGAGCGAGGTCGAAAAAGTGAATCTGCCGAAAACGGTGCATGCTGCCGCGGTGAATAATGAACCCAAGCAAAGATACACTGGAACTGCCCGCTCATTTACAGCCTCTTTTGGATGAAACTGACGATCTGACAGCAGATCAACTGTCGGAGCTCAGAAAGGTCTTGATAGAATACGAACATTGTTACAAGGGAGGTAGATACGGACTAGGACGTACTGACCAAGCCACACACAAAATAGACACAGGTGAACATCGGCCTTTCAAAGTTCCAGCAAGGAGATTAGGGTGGGCACAAAGCAGGGCGCTGACGGAGGAAGTAGATAAAATGCTAAGGCTTGGGGTAATTGAGCCCAGTAGCAGCCCCTGGTCTAGCCCCCCTGTATTGGTCAGGAAGAAAGATGGGACTTTCAGGTTTTGTGTGGACTATAGGAAGTTAAATTCGTGCACTAAAAAGGATGCTTATCCTTTGCCACGCATTGACGACTGTTTAGACACTTTATCAGGGGCAAAATGGTTTTGCACCCTGGACTTGTCGTCTGGCTATTGGCAAATAGCCATGGACGACAAGGACAAGGAGAAAACTGCATTCACTGCGCCTAGAGGGCATTTTCACTTCACAGTGATGCCCTTTGGGGTCACCAATGGTCCAGCTACACTGGAACGCTTAATGGAGTTAGTGCTGGGGGGACTAGACTTGTCTACTTGTCTATGTTACATGGATGATATAGTAGTACAAGGCCCCACGTTCCAGAAGTGTTTGGGTAACCTGATAGTGGTGCTAAAACGCATTAGCAGGGCTGGGTTGAGACTGAAGGCCAGCAAATGCGAGCTATTTAAGAGTGAGGTCTCCTTCCTGGGGCATGTGATATGCAGGGAGGGAGTCAAGCCAGATCCCAGAAAAATAAAGGCGGTAAGAGAATGGCCGGAGCCTACTACGGTGCAGGAGGTGCGCTGCTTTGTAGGGTTCGCATCGTACTATAGAAAGTACGTGCGTGACTTTGCTGGACTAGCAGCACCCCTACACGCTCTCACAGCGCACCAGGCCGTCTTTAGGTGGGATGATACATGCAGCAATGCATTCAAAAGGTTAATCAGGGCCCTCACGACAGCACCAATCCTGGTGCTACCCCGTGAAGGGTGCCCTGTCATCTTGGATACTGATGCCTCTGATCTTGCGATCGGAGGAGTGTTGTCGCAAATGATTGATGGGGAGGAGCGCGTAGTCGCCTACGCCTCGCAGTGCCTATCTTCATCGCAAAAGCATTATTGCACGACATACAAGGAATTGTTGGCGGTGGTCAGAATGGCGAAAATATTTCGACCATTGCGCACTGATCATCGTGCTTTAGTGTGGTTACAGAATTTTAAGGATGCAGAGGGAATGTTGGCCAGATGGATAGCTTCTTTGACCGAATACAACTTTGTAATCGAATACAGAGAGGGCAAGAAACATGCTAACGCAGACGGCTGCTCACGTATCCCAGTGAGAGCTTGTAAGCGCCAAGAATGCCCTGACCAAGGTCACGGCCAAAACAGTGACCTTGTGGCTTCTATCACGCAATGGAGGTTTCCCCAGGGGCCCCAATGAGCAGCCGCAACATGTGGCTGGGGGGAGTCAACTAGAAAGTGAGGGATCACAGGTGGTGTGTGTGACAATGGTGCAAAGTGGGGGGACAAGATCTCTGGATCCAAATTGGATAGAGTCTTTTACTTTGAAGGAAATACGGGATGCGCAGAGCCAGGATATGGCTATAGCGGCTGCCAAGAAGTGGCTAAACGCTGGACAGGGCCCGCCATACCACGACATTGTCACGCATTCGGCTCAGGTGCGAAATATTTGGGCTCAGTTCTATTGTTTGAAATTGCAGCGAGGGATTGTGTACCAAAGTCACAAGCTGCCTACAGGTGAGCTGGTCAGACAAGTGGTGGCTCCTGCAGCCATCAGACGCAGCATCTTTAACCAGCTTCATACGTCTCACCTTGGTGGCCACATGGGGATCAATAGCCTCATATCCAAGCTGAGACGGAGGTTCTACTGGCCCGGCTACAAGGAGGACGTGGTGCGGTGGATAGGTTGGTGCGATGTGTGTCAGAAGCGGAACCAGAGTGGTCTGAAAAGGGCTCCCTTGCATCAGGTGCCAGTGGGAATGCCGATGGAGAGAATGGCCATCGACATCATGGGACCATTGCCAGTCACAAAAGCCAACAATAAGTACATAGTAGTCGTGGCCGACTACTTCACCAAGTGGACAGAAGCCTTCGCTCTTCCTAACCAAGAGGCCTACACGGTGGCTGATTGCTTGGTGACGAATGTGATTTTGCGATTTGGGGCTCCCTATCACTTGCATAGTGACCAAGGGACTAATTTCGAATCGAAATTATTCCAAGAAATGTGCAAAATACTGGGGATTAATAAGACCAAGATGACGGCTTATCATCCCCAGAGCGATGGGCTGGTAGAACGCTTCAATAGGTCATTGGGGGACATGTTGTCCAAGCTGGTCAATGACAGGAGGGATGACTGGGACGACATGCTCCCTTACGTGATGTGTGCCTATCGGGCTACGCCCCATAGATCCACAGATATCACGCCAAACAGAATGATGCTGGGCAGGGAGGCAATGCTACCTGTGGATCTCATGTATGGCCATGCTCTTCAACATAAATACCACTGTCCAGTGGAATATGTGGAGTGGATCCGTGATGCCATGGAGGAATCTTTTGAGAAGTGCCGGTCGCAGATGAAAAGAGCAGCACAGAAACAAGCTAAGCACTACAACAGGTTGGCGATGGAGCAGTCATTCCATATTGGAGACTGGGTTTTGTTGTTTTATCCGCCCCTGGCGAAGCAGAAGTTAGCTTTGAAGTTCTTGGGTCCATACAGAGTTACAAGAAAGATGGGAGAAGTCAATTATGAAATTGAAGCTCCAGCTACTGGTAAGAAGCGCATCGTTCATATTAATCAGCTCAAGATGTACTTGGCTGATGTAACCCAAGATGACATCATTCGGGTCCCTGATATTCCGTCAGACGACCCGTACTTGGACCCATCACTGTATGAGAACGGAGCAAGTGCGACCCCCCTAGACGAGGGGCGGGATCCGCCCTTGCCCGGAGAATTAAATGGTGACGCAGCGCAGCCTTGGTCTGGGCGGCCAGAGCAGGGCGGAGCTGCGGAGACCGGAGGACACAGGGGGTGCGGCTTGCAAACACGCGGTCCCCTGGACACGAGGAGTTTGACAGATTCGAGTTCGAATCTGGACGCAGCTCCTTTTCCAGACTCGGAGCTGCCCTCAGCTCCTTCTCGGGAATTGGATCCGGAGGCGGCTCCTTTTCTACCAGGTAGGCTGAGAAAGCCACCTGATAGGTTAGGCCACAATGTAGGGTATCAGTAGGAATGAACTCTGGTCCCTGCATAACAGGAGGAAATAGCACTTATTGTTTGACTTCTGGTATTTCATGGTTTTTGAGAATCTAGTGTCGACATGATTATTCAATAATTTTCAGTTTTAGTTCCATTTAGACAATATATAGCTTGACATTATTTAGTCTTCCCCATACCTATGATTTTTATTTATTTTTGCTAAGATTCTCCCAAACACATGGTAAATGTCGACATTTGTAAGAGGCGCGTCGCAGCAGTCACTTGCCAGTGACTGGACATTTCGTGTACCTGATTCTCATGGACGGAACACGTGGCCGTGTCCTATTTGAGTGGGTTCTTAGACGTGCCACTCAAACGATAACTACAGGTGCAGCCCTTTTGAAAAAAAAGGGGAGGAATACTGCAAAGGTAGAGTTTGGGCACCGCTGGTTAAAAGCAGGGACAAACACGAAATTAGGTAATAATGATGGGTAAAATGCCTCATAATCACTGGAAATATCAGGGAAATTAATTGGCAAGAATTAATGGCTGTAGTGGTTATGAAAATGCTTTATCCCATCGGACACTTCATATGACTAGCTGAGTAGCCTGGATAAGTCAGAACATGATAAAATTGCTTGACTATGGTTGCAAGAATAAATGGTTATTTTCTCCGAGTATTGTTGTAAAATGATAAGGAATTGGCTATTTGTTCATCATGAAACGTGAAACGTTCCTGATGGTTTGTTTTATTTGGCTCACAAGGGTTGCTAAATGACACATTTCTTTCCTAATATTCTCACTTTCTGTGTTTCCTGAAATTGTGTCACTGGTTCTAGTGACCTGCATCATGGAAAATTCCTACAGTTGAGAAAAGGTCAGCCGAGTTCAAAAATTCGAACAGGCAACCCTTGTACTAATTTTGTTATTTTCAAGTGCAGTCCCCAATTAAGAAATTTTATGGGGGGGGGAAAGGGGTCAATACTGGTCAAGGGGGTGATTAAAGTCACATGACCTGTGATTTTGGTCACATGACCAGGAAAAAGGCGGCAAAACACTGGAGAGAGTGGGGCGCCCTGCCTCATACTTTCTGAAGTCAGCAACGACCCAGGACGTATATAGCCAGCTCGGAAATTTTACACGAGGTAACCACGGAAACTAGTCTTATAAAATGTCATCAAGAGAAGGGATCATGGAGGAGGCCCCTGCAGTCATAGCAGTGCCCTCCAAGGAAGAAGAGCAACAGCAGCAGCAATCACAACTGAGTCAGGAGCAGACTGACATGGTGTGGGCTGCCATGGAAGCGGCTGGCCTCGAGGTCGGGGCGGAGCTGGAAGTGTCAGCGAGTGATGCCGAGGTGGCCGCCGTTTGCGGCATGTCACCAACTTCGGAGATCAAGCTCTCCCTGGCTCCGGACTATTGGAGTCAGCAGAGACTTGAGCTCTTGCACATGGACATGTGGGCGTACATGTCCACGAAGGAGTACGAGAGGGAAGACCCGGCGGTCCAGCAGTGCGGGTCGGCCACTCTGGCTGAGATGGCCAAGATGCGGTGGTATCTTCGTCTCCGTCCTCGGAGAGAGGATATGCCAATACTGAGCAGTTGGATGTTGGGTGACCTGGGTGTTGCTACCACCCAGGAAGACATCATGATCAACCTACGAAGGCGACCCCGGTACGCCAGGGAGAGGGTGGCCAGGCGAGATGCCGAGGCCGAGGCCCCCCTTCCCAGGGCCACAGTGTCGCCTACAGGAGAAAATAAGGCAGCTCCGCCTGCAGAGGTTGCCATGGAGGCTGCAAGGGCAACTCCAGCAAAGACCGAAAAACGGCGGGAAGTGATTGGGATCGAAGTCACCGATGATGGGGGAACTGAGAGTGACGTGTCTGTCACTGACAGTGCCCCCAGGATCGCCAGTTCAGCTACGCCCAGAGATGTAACGGGGCTGAATTACATGTGTGCCACGTGTGGGAAGCGGTTGAGGGATCGCAAGTCTCTCACTCGCCACGTGAGCGTGGCCCATGCGGTGGCTTACGTTGGATTCCAGTGCCCAGAGTGCCCGGCCGCCCTACCATCCGACAGGCGGACTAATTTCCGGAGGCACCTGGAGAGGTCCCATGGATATACCCGTCTGCAGGCTGAGGAAGTAAAAGCGGCGACAGGGTTGTCTACAATCCACGGCCCAAACTCGGATGGGTCTCTGCCAGCTACGCCAGAGACGAGGACCCTGGCCAACAGGGCGCCTTCATCGTCGATGGCCGGGTCTACGAGCACCAGGGTAGTGCAGATGAGAGAGACTGAGGCGACCCCCAGCCAGTCCCCTCGTAGCCATCTAGCTACGCCAAAGAGGCCCCATTCCACAACAGCCACGAGGACACCAGAGGCCGAGGACACGGTGTCCAGAACGCAGTATCAGGACATCGTGCTCGAGGTCCACAGGGCTAGATCCCAGACAGCGGCATCTGGACGGGAGAACGAGGAATTGAGGGCCAAGCTTCGAGCGGAAATTGAGCAACGCGAAGCTATGGCCAGGCAGTCTGACCTCTTGTATCAAGAGGTCAAACGGCTAACAGCGGACAGGAACCGCTGGATGGAAGAAGCCAGAGCCGCTGGGTCCTCCACTGCAAGACCTTGAGCACAAGGCCTTACAAGATGATCTCCTGACAACGACATGGACTACGCCCCTCACAAACTGACATCTGGATACGGACTTGACTTGGACGCTGGACATCAACACATCACGCTAGGACGGGACCACACACCACGCGGGGAGCCAGGAGGTAATGCAAAAGCAAGGAATTCCATGACTTTTATAAGGGCCGATTAGAAACTTTGACGCAGTGGAAATTATGGATTAACGGCTAATTATAACGATGTCATCACTTAAGACTAATGGCAGCTGGTTTTCCCGCACAAAAGGGCCTTGTAAATCTGGAAAACAGTCCTGGCCCTCGTCCAGGCTGGAAGATGGACGTGTGATAACAATTGTGTTGTATGTTGTGTGTGTTGTATGTTGTGTTTGTAGCGGCGCCAGGAGACAACCATGGTGTCTATGGTCCAGTCAGGTGGAGAAACCGGGCGTAGGACTTGATGTGACAGCTACTTAGTGTCACATCATTAAGAAATGTCGAGGAGGTGTATCTTGTTGATGTTTTGTCGTTCATGATTATTTGAATTGTATGTCTGAATCTCATCTTGATGTCGTCCTGATCGCCGTCGTGCAGCCTAATTCATGTATTAGTGTGAATATGGGGGCATATTCCCAGTAAGAAGGGAGTAATGTGATAACCCCCGGTCGCTGACCTTACTAGGTCAGTGACCGACTTGATGCGCACTGGGTGACCCGGACCACGTGACCACGAGGTCTTGGCGGGAATCAACCCAGGCCGCATCAGTAGCTGAGGAAGCAGGCAATAGACAGGCTGTACGGCGGGGCAGGGCCAATAAACCATTTTAAACTGGACTTTCAGCACTTTGTCTTTATTGGGGAACCTTACACATCTTACTTTGTGGCTGTTCACAAAACTTGGTAATACTTGAAGCTGGGATTTCATCATCATTAATGTTTAAGATATCTGTAACCTGATGTTATTGCGTAATAATACGGGGTAATTTTTAGATTTTAACCTATCCCAGTATTTAATCGCAGAAGCTTGTTGTCTATAGATCAATGGGTATCTGCCCGTGTCCGCTAGTACAGCAACAGATGATGTTTGGTTTCTCACACCTAATAGGTTCTTAAGAAATGTGAGCTGTATTCTTTCCATATATGACCTTCCCTTATTATAGTGAGGTCCCAAGGCATTGTGCCAAAGAGGAAATGTTCACAGGCAAAGAGAACATACATATATATATGTATCTGAATTATATCAGCTTTAGGCTCCATGTTATAAAAACAATGGGATCATTTGTATTGAATGGCACAGTGATTGCTGAGTACAATTTAGGTGAGGTGAACCAATATATCTGTGTTGCTTTAACCATAAAGGGATTGGCGGGGTGGAGGGGGGGGGGTGCAATCCAGGATTATTATTTAGAAAATATATCTATGATGGACATATGGGAGTGTTAATTACAGCTGTCAGTGCCTGGAGGAAGACAAGCTTTTATCTAAGTCTCAGACGGTGAAGTAGCCGAGGTCCTAGGGGTATTTGAATAAGTTGTAGGCCTAACACTACTATGGGGCAAATGAATAAACATCAATTAAGATACAGGTGCGTCTTGAATACATGCGTCCTCTTATATTTTTTCCTTCGAGCTGAATGAGAAAAGACAGATCGATCGCCATGAATTAATCCATTAGCAGTAAATTCATGGAATGATTAGTCAGCTCATCTAACCATTGACCAGCTGCCAGGAATAGACGTAATGATGAGATGATAAGGCTGGTTGCATTTAGACCGAAATATTGCCCAGAAACAATAATCAAGCATTAGAACTAAGTTATATGGCTTCATTTTTGCATACTTGAGAAAATATATATTTACTTGGGCAAAAGTTGGTTTTCGGCCGACAGCCAACCAACATACCAAAACTAATTCTAAGGACCCAAGAAACAATATTCATGCATTGTAACTAAGTTTCATTGTTTCATTTGTGCACACAAGCCCATTTACTTGAGAAATTATACCCAACCAACCAACCAACCAACCAACCACAAACCAAAAACCAACTTTCGGCCAAGTAAATAGAATTTTTCTCAATTAAATGGGCTTGAATGCAAAATTGAAGCAATGAAACTTAGTTCTAATGCTTGATTATTGTTTCTAGGGCTCATAGAATAAGTTTTGGTAGGTTGGTTGGTCAGTTGGCTGTCGGCCGAAAACCAACCTTTGGCAAAGTAAATATAATTTGTTTTAAGTGCCATACAACTTTTAGTTCCAATGTCTGATTATGGTTTCTGGGGTCCTTAGAATAAGTTATGGTAGGTTTGTTGGTGGGTTGGCTGTCGGTCGAAAACCAACTTTTGGCCGATTTTTCTTAAGTAGCTAGAGCCTAATAATGAAGAATAATGAAATTTACTATGACTGCTATAAAATTTCTTTGCATATGACAGTTCAAGTAAATGCCGAGTAGCCAGGGCCAAGTCAGGGCAAGTAGCTAACTTCAAGGTCACTCAAGTAAATGCCAAGTAGCCAGCGCCAGGTAGCTGACTTCACAGATTTGTTTGTCGGACTATAGTTGAATTAACCATTTTCGACAGTACAGATGTAAGGTCCATGCCATGTTACACACTTACCCCTATGGAAAAATAACCATCAACTCATATTCAGATCATTGCTCGTTGATTATGTATAATTTTGTTTAAATAGTGGTGAATAAAATGATTGAACTTGATGGAGTCTTTCCGATCTCTTACTTGCCCTGACAAGTATATATAGCCTATAGGGTAACTGATAAGATAACCATGTTACACACTTTTACCTCATGCATTCATGTGTGATATCTTTCACCTGCCTCAGTATAGACAACTGGTGCAAGGCACCACTAATTGATGTTTAGTTCGTGTGAGACAATATTTGGACCCCAGACATATAAGCAGATCAGTGGAGTTGGCTATCCGAACCCAGCTACCTGACAGCTACCTGGCAGCTACCTGAAGATGTAAAGTTGGCTACCCGAACCCAGCTACCTGACAGCTACCTGGCAGCTACCTGAAGATGTAAAGTTGGCTACCCGAACCCAGCTACCTGACAGCTACCTGGCAGCTACCTGAAGATGTAAAGTTGGCTACCCGAACCCAGCTACCTGACAGCTACCTGGCAGCTACCTGAAGATGTAAAGTTGGCTACCCGAATCCAGCTACCTGACAGCTACCTGGCAGCTACCTGAAGATGTAAAGTTGGCTACCCGAACCCAGGTACCTGACAGCTACCTGGCAGCTACCTGAAGATGTAAAGTTGGCTACCCGAACCCAGCTACCTGACAGCTACCTGGCAGCTACCTGAAGATGTAGAGTTGGCTACCCGAACCCAGCTACCTGACAGCTACCTGGCAGCTACCTGAAGATGTAAAGTTGGCTACCCGAACCCAGCTACCTGACAGCTACCTGGCAGCTACCTGAAGATGTAAAGTTGGCTACCCAAACCCAGCTACCTGACAGCTACCTGGCAGCTACCTGAAGATGTAAAGTTGGCTACCCGAATCCAGCTACCTGACAGCTACCTGGCAGCTACCTGAAGATGTAAAGTTGGCTACCCGAACCCAGCTACCTGACAGCTACCTGCAGCTACCTGAAGATGTAAAGTTGGCTACCCGAACCCAGCTACCTGACAGCTACCTGGCAGCTACCTGAAGATGTAAAGTTGGCTACCCGAACCCAGCTACCTGACAGCTACCTGGCAGCTACCTGAAGATGTAAAGTTGGCTACCCGAACCCAGCTACCTGACAGCTACCTGAACTTTCCATGTATGTTACTCGAAAACGGTCAAATGTAATTTTTCCGTTTTTGTGCCAAAAGATACTTAGGGCAAAGCGTTACGGCTCTGAAATATCAAAAAACTAAAAAACGACCTCTTTTGCCATAGCTGCGATTGTAAATTTACGGGTTGACCTGTTAGGACAGTACCGGTAAAAAACAAAAATTAACCTTTGCATCTAACTTTTGCAATATGTAAGACTGATCTGTGCACCCATTAAGTGGGTGTAATTAGGCCTTAGATCGGGTAGCTGCCGGGTAGCTGTCAGGTAGATAGGTTCGGATAGCCAACTCCACTGATCTACCTATAGCTAGGGATTCTATAGCCTTAGTCCATCCAGGTATACCTTTTTGTGGCTCAGGCTGACTAATTTTTTCAATTGTTGGAAATTGCTACGGGAGGGGTTAAAGATTACCATAAAGAGATTGGTTACTTTCTCTTTCATTCAGAGATTTTCAGATTATCAGTTGTCCAGTACGTTTCCTTTCACTGGCTCATCATCCACATGGTCACAGACAATTAAGTTATATATATAATCTCCAAATAAAACGAAATGTACTTACCACTGCTAAAAAGGCGGCATTAGCACAAAATGTGCGAAATATTTTCTCCTTGGACCCCATTTCCTGAATATTCCTGGGAGCTGGAGATACACAAGGGAAGCATGGTAAAATGCACCCATCTTTGTCTTCCAAACCTTCTCCAGAATCCCCTCCGTCTGCTTTGGAAATTTCAGCAAAATCTTCCAAGCCAAGAACATTTTCTTGCATTGAAATATTGTCGTAATTCGAAAATCCATCTCTGTCACTCAAATTGCAGTTATTTTCATTTATGTTTAAATTTGTACCGTTCATTTCCTTGGCCATATTGTTGGCAGACGACATTTGCGCAACTTTATCGAAATGAAAAATTGGCGCGAAACTGAGATCGCTCTTCTGGAAGAAACAACCACTCCAAACGAACACCTGATTATGTAAGTACTATGTCTGTAACAGCAACATTTTACTGGCGATGCTTTCTCGCTACTTTTGTATACAATTCTTGCTTATTTATGATAATATTTAATGCTATTCCCGCCGGTCGTGTCAGCTACGTCTGCTACGCGACCCTTCCATTGAAGTCAGTTGACTTCAGCTTATAATATGATAATGTCCCAAGTCCAGCATGTTTGTGGCAGAGTTGTACATCCCATCAAAGCTGGTGAAATAGTCAGATGTCAGGCAGAGGGTTCCAGATCTCATTTATGTGGAGGTTGTTAGGCCCGTCTTTCATGCATCAGCATCAGCTACACACAGCGTCATAATTAAGAGATGCACAGCGCGATTTCTCACGTCCTAGGGCAGGTCATGTCCACTCCGACACTAGGCTGCATTGGCTCACATACATACAGCTGCTATACATACTGACAGGAATTCATGAGCACTCGTTGACACCTACTATTTCATTCCAGGAATACAATAACCATTCATACACTAAATTTAAACTCCATAATACAAAAATGTACGTATAGGCCTACTGGAAGGGTAGCCTGTTTTAATTTTGATCATATGAACAAGCACGACTTTTAGAAAAGCAAAAAAAAATAAAAAGATATTGGTCGACCTTGATGATCTAGGTTGCTTTGACCAAAGAAGATGTGTATTTAAGTTCTGTCAAGTGGAGATAGATCCTTTGAAGAACCCAAGTTTTTACAATAGAAACTTGTACAGAGGGATAACCGTGATTTGCCCATAACTCTCATGTAATACGTGACAGATAATATGAGACTATTTTGTACTCAATAATGGTTATTTATAGAGATGCGCTTTCTATTTTGGAACTGTAACTACATGTACACAATTTTACATGCATGTGCATCCTTTTAGAGTGAGCAGAAAGAGGCATATTTTAGTTAATAGCACTTGATTTTGAAAACTTATGGTGAATTAAATGTGCTTAATGAATTTTATTGAAATATAGGCCACAGAAGAAATTTATTTTGCAGATCAATGAAAGATGGTAAAGGTACTCTCACTTGAGTTTGGTAACTTGTTTGGTCAGCAGTAAAATGACCAGGACTTGACCAACTCTAAGTGGGTACATCCCTAATCTAACATTGTATAATTTACTGCCAATTTCACCATATGAATCCAAGATTCCAATTGGCTGAGAAACTACCATAGCCAATGGAGTCCTGGAATTTACATGACAACCTCTGGAGTATAGTTTCCAAGTCGATAAAATTGGCTGTAACAATACAAAATACTGAGATTGTTGCAGCGTTCATGTTTATACATTGAAAACATTACACAAGCTGTATCAGTCAACTGGCCAAGGCAGAAATCCTCAGCTGTTTTGTATTCATGGCAACCAAATGAGGGGATAGCAGCTGTCAGGGGTGGGATTTTCCCTATCAAATGTTCTCATGACCGATGCGTCTGATGCAACTGCAGTTAGGTCTACAACAGTACAAGTACTCTGGATCTGGCTGCATGCATGCAGGTCCTGAAGTACAAGTTATAAAGAATTGATTAACCCAGAATGGCCTTTTGATATAAATTTGAAATACATTTGTCATTACTTTTTCACGATTTTCTTAAGGTGAGACCTATTCTGCATTAGATATATTTTTATGCTTAGATTAAATTTTATGCTGAGAGTAAATTTATCTTGGAGTAGATGTATCTAAAATTTACATTTTGAGCTACTAGAGTAAATTTATCTAATTACAAATAGCCAGTAGGCCTACACAGTTTGCAGTCCAGTTTCTGCATACATTTTATTTTGATAGTTGTAGTTTTGCTTGCTAGTAAGTTCCGTTATTGCACCGCAAGTGAAAATAATTCCCCCAGACTCTTGCATCTGTCACAATACACCAATTGACCTGGTCAAGTACAGTCTTTCTCAACACTAGATGAATACACACAGCACAGTCACTGCTAGTATAATGGCAGTTCGCACATTTCAGTGTAGGCCTATATCCTAAACTCACAGTTAGTAAGTAACCATACAGCTCCATACGTCCCAGCTAGCAGAACATACATTGAGGGGACATCCCATACTTTCTCATCAAAGCCTAAACATATCCATATTGATCCAGACAGCTTCCATCCAAACAAACTGGTCTTTATTAGGTTTGGTTTGATTCCCAAACTGCAGCTGAACTCAGGCATTGATCCTGAAATGCAGGCATCAAGTTAACACCAGATTGCTTGGTTTCTTGACTGGTTGTTGGCCGTTTGTGGGTTCAATGTTCAATGTCTCAATGCTATTGGGCCTGAAGGCAGACACAATGATGAGATGCAGTCCACACCATGTTACAGGTAAACCCAGTGGGTGTAGTCTTTTACATTCATCAGCATAGACACCGAGTACAAGGCACCTCCAAGTTAACGTCTCATGCGATCGATTGACATCCAGCTGGGATGTAGCTCATGAAGAGTGCCCAGGCGTTATTATGCATTTGGTTTGGTTTATAAGCGTTCTTTCCATAAATATGGAAAAATAATGTATTTGACATATTATCTATTCACTAACATCTCTTTGGCTATGAAGCCATGCAACAGGAAACACTTTACCCACCATACTAGACTAATTTTAAGAGAAAATGTTAGTGGGGATATATATATGTACATTATACTGTCTATGGGTAAACTTCAGAATTAATTGAATTAATCTAATGGCTGTGATTAAACGCACAGGGTACAGCCACATGCAACAGCAACACCGCATGGTTTAAATTTTTGGTAGGCCAAATATATGATATATATTAAAATCCAATATTCCCCCATTGGGGTTAATAATAATCTACATATAAATAAAGGTAGCTACTTCTGACTTCAACCTGGTGGATTAGGCCAATATGCAGAATAACTGATGTCCACATGAGTGACCTGAAGCAAGACTTGTTCACAGGAAACCTGTCCTCACGACAAACGAATGCAGACGCCCAGGGGAGTCGATTTCTCTTGATGGGTGGGGGGAGGGGGTGGGTGCAGGGCATTACAGGCCTACTTTGTCTATCGCACCGTGACTTTCCCGCTCGTACAAGTGCGTAGCAGTTAATGTGCGGACATTGGTCAAGAGGTAAAGTATCACATACAGAGAGAACAAATGTTCCAAAAACAAAAGGTAATTTTCATTTGTGAATTTAAGGGAAGGATTGTATTGATCATCCCCCCTTCCCAAAAAGTGTGGGGTATATATCCCCCATCTCCCTGAATCGACGCCCCTGTAGACGCCCTTGACAAAAATAAATTACTCGCTGGTTACCTTCTTTTACAAGAATACCAAAAAAAAAGATTAAAAAAATCAAAGAAGGAATGAAAATAAAAAAAAACTTTAAATCCAGCATTAAATAACAGAAGGCCAAGAAAACCTACTATTGTTATGAATATATTTTATTGTGATGCATTTCATGTTGGTTATCATTTTGCTTGTATTTTTCTGACAAACACATTGTTGAAGTCCAACAAGTAAATAAATAAAATTGAATAAAGAAGTCTCTCTGACTTAGATACTTGACCTGACCATTTCCAACAGGCAACCCAATCTAGATGAAATGCAACGACAGACCCGTTAATGCAGATGCGTGTGCAATATGTATATACATTTCAATTTTAGTAATTAACCTTATTTAATACAAATACTGCTATAGGACAGATTGTCTTGGGTGCTTATGGCAAATGATGCTTAATGACAACTATCAGTGTGCATTATGCATTGATCAATAGTTCTGTCTGGCTAACCTGCAGATACTGTGGCAATGAAAGACACTTTACTTGACTTAACTTAACTTACTTACTTCATTAACTTACTTACTTAACTTTACTTCCTTAACTTACTTACTTAACTTACTTACTTCCTTAACTTACTGACTTACTTACTTTACCTTAATTGTCTTATCTAACATTAACTTTACTTAAATTACTTACTTCCTCAACTCACTTACTTAAGTTACTTACATATTTACTAACTTACTTACTTTACCTTGCCTTATTTAACATTAACTTTACTTTATAATATATAATGCTTCAGTTCATAAATGTTTCATAATACCAGCTAATACATAACCTCATCAGCTATACCATGCAAGGTCTCAAAACAGTATACACAGTTGCATCTCAACAGAGCATTATTTTTGGCATCAGAATGCATCAGGAAACCATTCATAATGTCCAGTTGTATATCCACATTGTATATCCCCTTTTTGCAAATGCAAAGGGAGTCAAAATTATGCAAAAGACATCTGTAAGAATGTATTCCGTATTTGTGTAGAATACATTAGTGCAACAGAGGCCTTCACAAATATCTGACCTCAGCATATATATGCTTAGCACTACTATCTGGCTGCAGTTCTGATATTATAAGAGAAAATTACCACCTATTCAGTTGTTTATTTATCAATTTAAAAAGAAAATAAATCATTATTTATCAAGCGAATATACGCGACATAATATCAATTAGATTTTATAATTAATTTACTCCAAATGAAAAAGTTACTTTAGCTACTTACTAAAATTTTGCATAGCACTGTTACTCTTAAAAATAAAGATAACATTAGAATAAGTTCAGGCCATCCTTATTATTTGTTCAAATGACAATTTCCACTTTTAGCACATAATTTCTATGAGATTCACATGCTAATTCATGTGTAGCATTTTATATTCTCTTTTCATATCAATTCTTAGCATGGAAATCACACACTCTGCATTATATATGTACCAGACATACATTTTTGAGTATGGATTTATGTCTTCAAAGACACCAGGTACAGACAGCAATGTACAACAAGTAACAAACAGTTACAAGTAAGCTAGGTATGTATGCCAGTCTGATTATGGACCACCCTAAAAAAAAAGTGTATTATCTAGCATATAACCCAGACCGGGACATATAGAACCAGAAATGGTGTAAGGAAGTATCCACTCACAAATATTGTTGAGTTCTTACTGTATAAATTCGTATATGTTTTGGGGGGATTTCAATGCCAAAAGGGAAAAATGGAGGGGGGTTAATTTCAATACTTTCAGACCAAAGGATGGGGGGGGGGGGGGTCTTCACCTCCAATTGCCCCCTCGACTTAACATCTCTGTTGTTAGACTATATAATTTTGGAGCAATTAGCTTGGACCACACTGCTACTGGCTAGTTATTTTTGCATCCAGTGGGTCATAATGGCAAGGGTTTACTGTACACACTGGACATCCAGTGGACAAAAGTGTCACTACACCAAGTGGACAGTGGACACTCCTTGGTCATTGAACCTTCAGCCTCCTGGTCATTGCAGATCTCTCAGGTCACTCTGAGGTCAGCCAACGACTTCTGTGACCTTGAAATTCAATGACAAGAGGTCATATTCACAGATCATCTCAAGCGGGATTGCATACCTGCCCTCAGTTCATACATCCACTGCTCTGTGCTGCTATGCAAACCTCAACACAATTGTACATTTTTGTAATTAATTGCTGCAAATGACAACCTCCAAGCAATAAAACAAGAGACAGAAGTGTTAATATCACTGTATTTACAAACAATGAGTGATCGGTGGTAAACATGATGTGTCAGTATGACTAGTTTGATAATATAATGCAATAAAATGGCAATGGCAAAGACTGTGGCTGTATTGAAGGAACAATTCACATATCTAGAGATAGCCATATTAACGGCATAATTTAGTACATTTTTGCTATTATATTCACAGTCTGATTCTCTCAATTCCAGCCACAGTTCAGAGATAAAAATATATCACAATCACAACACTATGATGAACATAAGAGTTTAAATATTCAAGATAACAATTCTGTCAATTTCTAAAATAGACTTAACATGATCTGCCAGATAAGTCAACCTGAATGTGTACAATTCATTGAGATAACAAAACCAAAACCCATAATGTCATCGTTAAAATTTCACTTTATAGAGAAAAGTATGAGATGAAATAAACTTAATAGGATTTCTTCAGACTCCACACTTTCTTGAAATTGATCTGTGACAAGTATCTTTTTAAATTGACTTCAGATTGCAATCTAGCTTTCGCAAAGTGAAGCCAACTTCCTTCCAATTAAGACTGGTTTATTATTAACAAATCCTGGATTATGAAATTAGAAAGACAGTTTTGTCGTCTTTTGTAGGTCAAACCTTGGAAAGTCCAAATGTATATGTAAAAGTTGTGACTAAACAGTAAAGATAAAGATATCAATTGTGTCTTCAATTTTTTCAATTAATCCAAAGTCCAGAGGATTTAAGCCTTCACAACTTTGGGGTATGACCGCACATGTGTTGAAGTACTTATGAGTCTTGCTCAGCCCCCGCAAAGTTAAATGTCACCTGAGAAATCAATAGCAAGGTTATTAACTTATGCAAGGTGATCTTAATCTAAAAAAAAAATTTCCTGTCCAACACACATAATGAATTGTCAACAGAAGATTCCATGTGTTGGCGGGGGGAGGGGCACAATCGGGCACATTTACAGCCATTTTGCAATGAAAATTATGATTTGATAACTACACATGCAGAATTTAGAGTACCGGTACAGCTGTATACCCAAAATAACTACAAGAATATACTTATCACATTTCAAACCTGAATACTCAACAGATCCTCAGATATAAATGGCAACAAAGAACTAACCAAGATAGCACACCAGGTCGGCCCGACCTCGGCCCAATGTTGGCATGACGTATTTCCGTCATTGACCCAACGATGAGCCAATATGACATGTTATCTTGTAAATTACATCAGCATTAAAAATATTACCCATCTGCTTCACCTTTTGGCAATCTATAAAATATATTTGGCACAAATTTAACAATGCATATCAACACCAACACATAAAATTCTGAATTTGTACAAAATACATGTTGTACTAACATTGCTTTTTCAAACAAAAAGCACATGAAATTAGTTCAAAATATCTAAATAATATCATACAAGAGCAATGCAGGAGTTTCTTCAAAAATAAATGATTATGATACTAACTGAAACATAGTATTAATCCTATAGTAAATGATACAACAATGTTTCATCAGGTACAAAATTGCAAACCCATTAGATACCTTGTGACCAGAGTGCATTTGTTGGAGTAACATTAAGAGTAGCTATTTGTACTTCCAAGAAATTTATTCACCCTCTAGAACTCTTTTTATAATATATGCTATTCTGCCCCTTTTCATGTCGACAAGACAGGAATTTTTAACCTCCTTGAAAATAGATAGTGAGTGTTTGAGTCTAGTATTTTTGCAAGCAATTTGCCTGTAGTAACCAAAGATGTAACAATGATAGCAGAAATGAGATGCTACATGTTACAACCACTGTTTTCTAAATGATAAATTTTAGCTGCTGCAATTGAATTTCTGAATTCAGCAGTGCACATTGAAAGTTAACTGATCATCAGAAGCACATGTATCACGAATCATGAATTCATATCAAAGACGAAGTATATTCAAGAGTACCAGTGATGATAGATTGAGAACAGTGCTGAGTAATCAGCTTCATATAAAAAGGCAGCATCAATTAGCACACAATACAAAAGCAGGCACTGAAACGATTCCTATTCCCAGTGATCGTATTAAAGTAATTGCAATGAGGACATACAATGTATTATTTGAAGCAACATTACTCAAACATCTTGCACTTTTTAAGATACAGTGAACCCTTGGATAGGTCGAATTTGTCTAAGTTGAATATTTGCCCAACTCGAACCAAGTTTGTAGGACCATACGCTATTTAGTCAATTGATGAATCTCTGAACCTTTGCCTAACGTGAATGAAATCAGGTGGTCCATTTGAATTCGACTGCTGCAAGGTTTAATGTATTAGTATGACACCATTCGTGACATCGCAAATTATGACATTTTCACTCAGTACATTTATTAACACATTAAGCATAAGCTTTCTTTAAAACAAATTTTTTTTTTATCACAGCCAAAATAATGCAAACATATTCATTCATTTATACAACTGCCTCCTGTACTATTGAATTTGAGCATTATACCGAAGTTTGTTCCGTGTAGATATTTGAAGTTTAAGAACCACAAACAATTGCTTAAGTTTCTCAATTCACTCACACACTTCACAATCCTAACACATCATGAAGATTTTTTTGCAATCATACATCACTAGCATTCATGCAGCAATACCAAAACAGTGAAATTAAGTAATGTTGATGAACCACTCAGCACCTTAATATGGGAGGCTTTCACTTTTGAAAAGTTAATCTTCAATCAATTCTGCAGTCGATAGCAAAACACTGGCACATGGCCAAATGAACTGATTGTTCTCAACTGGAGTGTGACTGAAGTTAAGGACAATGGTTTAGTTGTTTTCATTTCATAACTGAACTTATGCAAAACATGATACATCACCATGTCTCTCTAATTACGCCAACAAACTCTAAAGAAATGAGATATAAATATTTTCAGAATCTGCTGCAAAAATTGACCTCCTACCCTTATCCATTTGCATCCTTTGCATACACCAGCACTAATTATAATCGAAGGTGTCACTTACATGCGGCCCCTTAAGTTTAATACCATAAACAATGAAAGAAGTATAATTTTTAATAATGTAATGTTTACGTTAGATAGGTGATGTATTGTAAGTTTGACTAACGCTCCAGAATGAAAACAGAGAAGACATAAACTAGCAGCCAGGAAGTGATAACTGTACATAATGAAACCTATCAGCAACCATGTCGTTATTGTATTGTATATTTTGGTCAAAATATGAAGTTATGAGAAATTATGTATCCAAAAAATTTTCAAGTCTTTCAGTGAACACTTTTCTGATTTACAATAATAATGCGCTGCGGCAATCATACCACATACAGGGTTGAACGTTCATTGCCCAATACACTTCAAATCTTACATGACAAATATGATATACTTACAAAGACAACCTATTGTGAGTCGGAGACATTCGTTATAGGTGATGAATAATTTGTTACAGGTGATGAATATGCAAAATGTAAAATTTAGATGAGATGATACTGAGCAATTTTGAAATGACTTATTTTCAGATCTTTGTTTTCCACAAGCTGAGGAAATTCATTATAATACCCAATCATACCACATACCTTATGTATATGTCTCAATGCTACTGGGTCTAAAGCTTAGTCAGCTTATATGACCAGCTGCCAGAGGCAGATGTAATGATGAGATGATAAGGCTTGGAGTCCACACCATTTTACATATTTACCCCATGGGTGGGGTCTTTTACTTGCCTCAGCATAGACACTGAGTACAAGGCGCCTCCAATTTAACGTCTTATGCGATCGACATCCAACTAGGATGTAGCTCATGGAGAGTGCCCGGGCTGGGGATTGAACCCAGGACCTTCAGCAGAGCTGGCTAACATGGAATTGGCGGATGCCTCAATCTTTAGGCCACCCAGCTGCTCATACACAACATTCACTTCCTGTACATAACACACACATCCAATTAATTTTACATATCTATATACAATTAAAATGGTCCCATGGCAAGGTATCATGCCATTAATTTCTCGTCCTCCTCTGCAGTTGAGTGGACTTGATAAATGTTTATAATTTGTTGACTAGGTTAAACTGACACTAGTTTGCAATGCTGCCACTGGGTGTCATGTTAGTAGGCCCTCTGGTGTTTCGTGTAGTTTTAGTTACTCTTCAACACAGACTGCAGGTCTTCAGGCAAAGTGGCAATGACAGTTTCAAGATGACTTTGTAGTTTATTGACCACTTCTGCGTCAACTGGGATCTGTTGAGATGTTGCTGCGACCTGGTGAAGCAAAATTTAGGGCAATGCGGTTTATTGCGGGTTTTTTAACAACAAAACTTCATATTACAAATGTACTGTGAGAGATATGAAATTGGCAAAAAGATGCAACTGGGTAAAGAAATATCCTTACCAGTTTCTCTCGCAATCGAAGTACCAAGTCAACAACTTCTACTTCATGTTTATCCTTGATCCACTCCCTAAGATCCTACAAGACAAAGATTTAAAACATGCATACAATGAATCAGATTAACGTCTTGGCTCGATTTACAAAACCTCTGGTCCATCTGATTGAACACACATTTATACAGTGAAATAAAAATAAATATTTAATACAGTCAGAAATATGACTCACAGCCTTGCTCAGAGCTTCCATATGCAACACTTGCAATTTCTGGTTTACTTCTTGAGTTCTAGTTTGCAGCCAGCTGTCAAAGTTGGAACTCTTGAAGAACCTCCTGTCAAACAAATATACAATTATAGTACAATCACTTTTTCACTACACCTTGAAAAAAAAAACGAGACCTGACGGCACTCATAACGGAGAAACTAGGGGGCCTGACATTGATCCATAGTGGGATCCAAATCATTCCCCGCCACCTTTGCTGGTGGGTTGCATATTGGGACAAGAACCGTATTCCAGGTGTCATACATAAAAAAGTTCATGAATATGAGCAATATTATGAACTTTGTAAGAACAGTCTTTAGAAACATTTTCAAGTTCCTGGACAACACTCTGACACTACAGAGTGGATGCTAAATTAACCTTTCACATACTACAACAATTAATGCGGAGCGGATTTTTGCTTTAAAGCCTCATTGCTCAGAAACAAGTGAATTCCAGGTTGGTGACAACTGCTCAGCTCGTCCATCATCAGTAGAGGCAGAGTCAGTTTCTCTGTCAAAAAAAACAGATACCTGTTTTAATGAATTAAATGACATGAGCATACCTGTACAGACCAACCCAGTCTCCTTTAAGGCCTGACGTCAGCTGAGGACCAGAGTGTTCGATTGTCTTGATGAACTCCTCTGCATCAAAGTCCTTCAATCTTGGTGGTCCCTGCTAGGCGAAAAAAGTATTTAGTTGTTCAAATTGATGAAACTTGTGCCCTTGAATTTGCCATTTAATAGACAGAATGGGTTAATATGAATGTCTCAATTAAAAAAACAAATTGATACCTTGTGTGGCGAGATATTTCTCTGCAGGGGCATTAAACTAGCAACATATCTTTCCTGAAAATAAATGTTGCACAGAATTGAATAAGGATCAGATTTGCCCCGAAGACATCTGCATGTGAAGAGTTAAAATACAAAATCATGAATGTAGTTTTTGACTCGTATGTTCTCTCACCAGGGGAATCATAAAACTCTGTGTAAGTTCTAGAAGGTGGCGCTTCAACATGGCATTCTGAACTTCTGCAGGTCTCTTCAACTGGATACCCTGCACACCAAGTTTAAACAAATTTTATTAATCAATTAATCAATCAATCAATCAATTATCAACTAACTTCTAATTTCAACAGAGATAAGTTAAATGAATGATGTATTTTATATATTTATATATCTGAACATTTATCACAGCCATATCAAATGCAGAGAGGCACGTACTTTAGCCATCTTCTTCAAGATACCCTTGTCCTTGTTCAAAAACGGCTTGTATCGTGTGTAAACACCTGCAGAGAAACTTCATGTTAATGACTGGTGATTAAAGATAAAACTTCAGCATCCAAACAAATGAACGTGACTTTTTCTTTTATCAGTACATACCGGGTTTGGCATCAAGAGTTTTAAGACTGTTTCCTTTTTTCAATTTCTGTGAAGTTTTGATTGTTGGAGCTGAAATGAAAATATGCTTGTTAAATACTAAATTTACACTTGACCATTTTAATGAAAATATAATCTAAAATATCAGCAGTGTCTAACTTACTCCCAGACATCTCCCCGATACGAACGATGTGGGGCCAATGCTGCAGAGTTTTGGCAAAGAATGGATTAGTCACTCCTAAGATTACTGGTGGTCTGCAAAGAATAGTTATGGCAAATTAGTTATCAAGTTCTGCAAAATATATATCAAACTATAAAAAGACTTCATATTGGTAGATATTCCAACTTACGGCGCTTGTGTTTTAGTTGTGTATTCCTTGAATTCACTGTCGTGTATTGTAAAATATGGGCGGAAATCACAGCAATAGAGCAATGGCCAAATCATGCTGAAAGTACAAAATTAGAATTAGACAATGAATCAGCTTAGACATAGGTCATCTTCAAAAATTACAGGCTAAGGCTTTAGAGAATAGAGGTTAGCCAAAATACATTACCCAATTAAGGCTTGTACTGTACTGGCACAGACTGTGGGAGATGCTGCCATAACTACCACCGGCTGGAAAAAGACAGATGGTGGATATTATGAGACTATGTATTGACGACTTTTGAAAGAGCATGTCCAAATATAGACGAAAGACTTCACTTACCTCGCCTAATAGAACCAGTTCCCACAACATCTGTATATGAGACAAGACTGGCTGAAATCCACTGAAATCAATACTTTTTTTTTACTACAACTTATTTATAAGAAAAGTCTTATTGATCAAACTGACAAAATCACACTGTATTAAATGACCAGACACAAAGATTTCTCAGACATCTTACCTGAACAAGTCAACTTCATGTATACTGGGGATGATATGATTGGCAGGCATCGTGGGCTATTAAAAAAAAATCTAGTTATTTTAGTACCGAGCAACATATTATTATTTCTACATCAATTGTGTACGCCTTAATATGTTTTTAATAAGTTAATGTTATAAGTAATGATATAATGTAAATTTTATAATTGTACATACTTGTCAATATTATACCATGATATATGATAATGTGTATGAAATAAAGATATATATTTATATATCAGTGAAACTTACATGACAACAAAATGCAATTTTTAAATAACACTCTTACCATCAGCTGAGGTTTAGTTTGTGTTGTTCCTATGAGCTTGTCCATGCGTGAAGGTATTCTGGCCTATTATGAGAAATAATAGTGACAATCAAACAGTTGCCAATTATCTAACTAATGTCTTGTCATTTTAAACATGGGCTTTCTTTCAAGCACATAGGCAGACGGAAAAAAAATCTATGTTTCCGATTCCCGACCGACCCGACTTCATAAGGCCCGACCTGAACTTTTTTAAGGCATCGGATAAAAAATGGACATTTGACACTCATTTTTTTGCACTCCAACTTTTTCAACAAACAAATTTACTCTTTTCTTTTCTGTCGGCCTTACCTGCATAACAGTTCCTAAGATTGGTAGATTTAGAGTTTCACCAGGAGAAGGATCAGGCCATTGGTCAATATCATGGCATGCTGAAAATGTACAGGAATATCATAAAATTTCAAACACAATCTTGATGTAACCTTTAACTCATGTGTGACCAGAAACATCAGCACTAACCTGCTTCTAAACAGGGCTCTCCATTGTCAAAATACTCTGGTGCCATGATGCCAGTCAGATGAGCAAATAGTGGGATAAATGGCAACTTGGAAAGGAGAACAACTGACTGAAAAGTAAAGAGCATGTTTTTAGTATCCTAACATGTTTTACATACATAGTGTGCCATCCTAAGAATGCAACTGAGGAATATAATCACCTTCTGAAAATAACCTCTCCTGATTGATTTGTCTTTGGTCTGTCTGAAGTACACAAAGCCATAATAGTGGCCAGGGTCACTCTGAAATTCAAGCAAAATCTTAAACGTTCTGTCAAAAAAATAAACTAATTTGATAGTCCCAATTGCAGTGCATTAACAAAACTGATATTTTTCAGGTTTGGCATGTGAAACATACTTGCAAAGCTGCTGGGCAGTTCCTGTTGTAGTATTCAAAACTGGAGAGTCCAACTTTTCTCCCTGGGCATTGTCGTATGCGAAAATGAAACTGTGTGTCTCCCATACAGCCTAAATAAACATAATGCATTATAGTAAGATTAAAGAGCAGAATGTAATATTTTTATAAATATATATGTAATGCAAACACACAATTCCAATTATGGACAGTACCTGAATTTGAGTCAGGAAACGACAAATAACAAATGTTCATTTTCTGAAATCAAACAGATATGGCAATTATAGATAAAAACTTGATTTCATCAGAACCAACATTACTAACACAGCATAACAAATAGAATCAGGAATTCTAAAAATAGAATCAGGAATAGTGGATAAGGGGGCACCAATAAACCATCAAAACACAGCTAGGGATCCAAACAAAATTTTTTGAAAAAAAAAAGTGAAAGAAAAAAAAAAGAAAAAAAAAAGAAGAGGTTTGCCACATCCTTAGTTTGCAAATTTTAAGGGGCGCCTGTCGGTTCCATCCCACCCCATGGATCTGTCCTGAGACGACAGAAAATAGTGACTTCTAACTTTAGAATCCAAGTATTTCAGTATGTCATAAGTCAGCAGCGGTTATTTGAAAGTACCTGCATAACAGGTTTTCAAGCCTACATCATAAAACCAGAATGAATAGCAAGAATACCAAGATTCAAGACATTTCTTACCTCTTTTTCTGTCAGTTTGACATGGCCAGGGTAAATGACCTGCAATCAAAAGGTTCATTTGTTGAGATCTGTTCTCTATATAACTCTGATCACAATAAATAGTCGTTAAAAAAAATTCATCATTGGAAACTGAACAATTTGACAGCTGAGATTTCTGGTTTGAGCTGTCAAGCATGACATAATCAACACCTCAAAGACAAAAAATATTGACAGGTGATTCTTACCTCCATCGCTTGGCCTAGCTCCAAATCAAAGGTCACGACACATACACAATGAAGCCAGTTTGAAAATCTGTCCCATGGCAGAATGGTTGGACTTTTAGGCGACTCGTCCATTACCATTTTCTCAATGGAAAATTTCAGATCGTCCTCAGTCGTCTGTTTACTTTCCATTTTGCGAACGACACCCTTTACAACAGCCCAAGTCACCTGCCGGTAAATTGTTTTATTCACAATCCGCCAGAGGGATGCAGGTCTCACTAGCGAAACGTTGCGGTGGAAGATAATAGCAAAAATGAGTTTGGGTGGCGAACCTTTGCTTATCTCCAATCTGACATTACTCTGTTATATTATGAGCTTTCTCAAATGTAAAAGTGAAGTTAAATATTATATTTTTTAGAAATCGTGAAATTATGATTTCACAATGACATTATTTATTGGGCTATTTGAATTATTATGCTTTCTTACTTTTTTCTTTTTAATTTTTGGTTTCCTTTTTTTTTAGACAAGGTACATCAGGAGTACATACATGAACTAAGCGCCGTAACTGAATGAAGCATACATACAATAACAGAGAAACATAATACTTGTAAATCAATAGTTCTATATTATAATCCATAAAATACACTTAATTGATTGATTTCATTATCAAATGGCATGTACAAAGTAATACAAAGAAAATGGCCAAGCCATATTTTAACATTTTCTGTTTATCACAACGCATATAACATGTAATAAACGCCATTGTAACATTTTTGCAAAATATGTATCTATGAAGTCAATAAGAGAGGTACTTAACTCATAACCATGACAGGCAAGTAAAACATTATATTCCGAATGGCTGTCCAGAGGCTATTTACAATCTCTGATACAATGCTGACAAAATATTCATTTATTAATTACTTGAGAAATATGTTTTTGCTATTACATGACAGCGCAAACCTTTGACTGCATTTTTTTTTCATTGACTACAAACTGGCCAACATTTTTCTGTTCCTGAGAATGGCTGTATTCGGATTTAGATTGTAATATAATTTCATCGCATATATCATCATCAACATGCTCTCTTAGCAGAGATATGATATTTTTCTGAGTTGACGCTTCCGAAGTGAGAGACTGTATTCGGTCATCCTTTTCAACATCATCATAAATTAAATTTTTCAAGCGCAACTGCAGGTCCCTTACTTTAGTGTCCAGCAGTTTATTCTTTTCCACTAATTCCAACTGATAGGTGTCTTCAGTTTCTTTGCTTCCATTCTTTCTGTTTTCTTCTTCAGCTTGAAGTTTGCAGACTTCTTGATTCAAGTTCACCGTTTTATTCTTCTCTGTCATCAAATCACTTTCAATCTTATTCTTTGCCTGAGTTACTTCATCTAGTTCTGCTCGGATTGTCTTTAACTTGGCCTCTAACTGAGTCTTTTCATCAATCAGCTGCTGGAAGACCTCTCTTTGTATGCGTCTGTCCTTGTCCAACATTTTGTGCAGAAAGCGACTGAATCCTGCTTTTTCAATTTGAGGCGTTTCGGGTGGCGTTAACTTCGCTCCCTGATCTTGCTGGTTGGCTTTGTTATCTTGGTTATTAACCAATATCTTAGCTTCTCCAGGGTTTTCTTTTACAGCATTGAAGGCATTTACGGAATCGGTTGTTTTGGAAGTTGAGGCCTGATTCAAATTCCCTTTGGATTCTCCACCATTGAGAGTGGCAGATGAACCTGGAAGCTCAATGTTCTTGTCACCTTCATCTATATTTTTACTTTCCTTGCCATTACTTCGTGTTTTCCCTACTCTTGTTCGTTGACTTTTCTCATTCTTCTTTATATCTGTTTTTGGTTGATAATTATCTTTTTCCTTTTTATTTGTTGCCTTATTGACTTTTCCTCCGTTTCCTGGCGTGTCATTGCCTGCTGCAACTTCTGAATTTGTTGAATCATTTTTGTCATCTTGCATGGTTGTTTCTACAATGCTATCCTTACTTGCACCAGTTTGTTCATCAGGACTTTTATTTTGACTAGTAATCTGGTCTATATGTTCTTTACTGTCATCTATTTCATCAGTATTTTCATCATTTTGCAAAGGTGTCCTCTCTTCTGCATGTTTCTTGCTTTCCAGTTCACCACTTCCAGCATATGATCCTGACTGAAGAGCTTCCTGAGCAGGTTGCTCTCGAGTTTCATCTGCCATGACTTTTCAGGTGGTCTGAAATAAAGCAGACGATGAAATGCTGTATATTGCCATTATATAGTGAGATGACATATATCAGCAACCAGTTTTCTAACATTTGTTGTGTACTATTGATTCAGTTCTTGCAGATGCTTTAGGCATTATAATTAATTAATACTTGCAGAAATTGCATAATTTGTAAAAGCCTTGGTATTGGTAATTGGTTACACAATATAAATAAGGGTATATTCATATAAAAGTTCACATGATGATAACCAGAACAAAAGATTTACCAGATGCCCATTATTTTGACGTGCAAAGTTTTAGGGTCAGTCATTCGTGTCTATTAGGTAATATGTAATGACAAGTATTGAAAAATGTAGATCTATATGGAAATTGTGGAGCGCATCATATGAGCTTAATTGAGAGGTAGTATGTATGTAAGTTTTAGACCCAAAACGAATGAATATTTCTCAGCTGTATGATTGGGTCATTTCCAACACAAATAATGCTGTCTCTGTTCAGGATCCTTGACGGTCCCTGAAAACTGATGGGGCACACCCAGACACTTTTGACCCACGGTCCTCGATTCAAAATTGCCAATTTCTATACATGGAAACAAATCTCACAAAATTAGGATATTTCAAAAAGATTTTTGTAAAGCAATCAGGAGTGAACAGCAAACGTTTTTGTGCGGTTAGCAATGCACTTAATTGCATGTGCGGAGGGATATATGTAATGCTAACGTTTTTATTGGTAATATCCCGACGCCGGGATATTTGAATTATTTAACAGCTATTAAGCAATTAAAGTTCAGTTTGCACTCAGGAGGGAGTTAACTAACAGTTTCGTTAGCTGTATCCCAATAGGGAAACTATCTAAGTGGAGTATACTATTTAGGTTATTTCAGTTTCTGTTAACCACGTGTCATAAGCAGTCAATTTGCCGACAGGTCCTCCTACTGTTGCTTCTGGCTACGCCCCTGGTACATGATTCCTGTCCCAGACGAGACACAGCCCAGTAATTATTGCCAAGAGGCCAACTACAATGACGGATAATCCTGAAGGAGAAATCTCATAACCTGACCATCTGATTAATACGCCACCTAGCGTCTGCCCCCACTGACCTTTGATGGTCACGTGATTTGCCCATCACTGAATCTCGTGCAAGAGGAAAAAATTGACATTACTTTTTTTTCCCTCCTGCCAACACTGGATAAAGCTAAGCTAGGATGGTAATGAATGGTGCTAAAAAGTCATGGGAATCAGGAATTTTTTCACTGGATGCAATGAAAGAAAATGATTGCTTGGTCTTTTTTATTTATGCAATATTCAGCTGAACATTCACGTAACATTGTGTTATGGCAATTGATTTGGGATTAGCATGGAATCTTCCCCAAGGTCTAAAGTCTAATAAATATATCATATTTCATGTACATTCTTGTTGGCTAGCTCGCATTATGAGCAAGTAAAAAAATGTTGTGCTATTAAGCTTGGCAGACAAATTAAAATGCTATTTCTAGTTTTACTACACTAAATCACTTTAGACCATCTCGGTAATATGGTCAAATTTCTAACGAGACACCAAATTTTGGCTTAATCGCTATACTTACCATTATAGATTACCAAACTAAGAAAAGGACCTGCTATTAGCCTATTACAACCAGTGTATAAAAATAACCAACCACTGGGTCCCGGGTTCAATTCCCGTTCGAGCCTAAGTTGGATGGCTGTTTCATCCTTCGTCTCATTGCCATGGTCCCTACCTGTCCTACTTAGCCCATCAGGTGCAGAAATACAGGACGTAAAGCCCTAATCTACTACCACTAGTCCACTACTGTATACAAATAACTCCCATTAGTTTGATGAAGTAGTTTGATGAAGAATGTTTAGCAGCAAGTCGCATGTCAAAATTTACTGTGGTATAAAACCCATTACATGTACATTGCTAAAAATACTCTGTATGGATGTGTTTAAGCTTATGTTAACTAGAACCATTTTGTAATAATATTATAACCTATAACCACAATGTACATTGCATGTCTGAAACAACTTGTGACTTGAACCTGTCACCCTTCAGGGAAAACCATGGATCTAAGCATTTCTCCCAGTGGATGTCTTAATTGAAATGTGATTTATGTCACAGATTGATTTTTGTCATGTCAATGTTATACTATCTTGGATAACCACCCTCTTCTGGCTAGGCTGATAACAGATGCCCACAATGATGTCTTCCTTGCTCAGCACTTAAAATAAATCCCAGACTAAAAAAAATGATCACTTCCAGCAATCAATTAGTCATTATGTCAACTTGAGAACTGAATATGACAAGAACGAGACAACAGTACTTAGTGCAGTATATAGTGTGTACGATATTATATAATTGATGTGTCTTAAACATTTTCTTAAACGTTCCAAAACAACACGTTTGAACTAGCATCATCAATTTGAGCTGTGTGTGTGTGTGTGTGTGTGATTAGGGCTTTACGTCCTGTATTTCTGCACCAGTTTGGCTAATTAGGACAGGCAGAGACCATGGCAATGAGACGAAGGAGGAAACAGCCATCCAACTTAGGCTCGACCGGGAATCGAACCTGGGACCCAGCGGTTGGAAGCCCAGAGCGCTACCCCTGAGCTAGGCCCCTGCCCCCCTATCAATTTGAGCTAGTAATTGACTCATTAACGATATGACCTCATGAATGATATGACCTCATGAATGATGTGACCTCATGAATGATGTGACCTCATGAATGATATGACCAATGAGAGTGAAACTAGAACTTAAAGATAAAAAGTTATATTGTTAAAATTTTGTCTTTGAGTCGTGTTCAAATTACCAAAATGAAACATGAGAATATTGTGGTGTAACAGCAGAGCTATAATTAGTTATATTATGTCTGACGATTCTTGTGTCAGCCGGAAAGGTCATGTCTGGGCTGGGTATGGGATAACATTGACAGACAAAACTGTAGAGAGTGCATGCATTGCACAGAGCCCTGTGTTGGCCACTGGGATTTGAGGTCTTCACCTACAGTGTTACTATCCATGCCACACCGAGGACCAAGACTTTTAGAAAGTGACTGGAATTGTAAATATTTCCTAAAAGATCAACTCAGTGGACAACATATTTCCATGCATCTCAGAGAGCAGAGCAGAGCAAACATGCGGCTATGGAAATTCATGCAACTGAATGTACTACTGACCTACCCTCCTTCCTCCCCTAGCTACAAAGCAGCAGCCCAAACTGCTGAACCCAAATGCATGACTGAGGACATCAGGGTTGTAGGGGTCAACCCATTTATCTCACCCTGAAGATCTACAGAGCCATGGTCAGTTAGACACACTCGAGACAATTGGAAAGGACCCAGACAAGCCTGTAATGGTCAATCAGATGGTGACTTGGTGGTCTGCAAATTTCCTGGGCAGCCAAGAGCAGAGCGCAAATAACAGAGCAACGCAGCCTTGTTGAGGCCTATCCAATCATTGGATTAGGGAAACCTACAGGGGTCATTCCTCTGGGTTCACTGTGCTGGGTTCTGTCATTACCGTTTGGGAACACTCCAATTGATAACACTACAGCATGCATGAATGAACAACTCAGGAAACAATACACAGTTTTTGTCCACCTCTATTTCTGTCTTTTTAAAGAAGAAAAAAGTTAGTTAGTTTTTTCCCCACGTATTTACGTTATTCAACATATCTAGAACGAGACTTGTTGTAGTCATGCCGAATGTATTTACTTACAGTGCAATATTACATCGCAGCAAATGCCAGAAATGCTCTAAACGTACATGTAAATATACCTTTATGGCATGGCCAACGTGGTGTGTATTCTATTTCTATATCTCGTGATTTTCTGTCTGCAGTTTCGTTTTTCTGTCTTATATTATATATTGCTGTCTTCACCTGTCTGTCTGTCTGTCTGTGTTACTGACTATCTATAAGTGTCGCTCTTTTGTATTGTATTGTATTGATGCTACTGGTTATACAACCAGAGACCAGGCAGGCAGACCTAATGATAAGATACCTGGGTTTCTGTCTATCTTTCTTGGTTTTTCTTACCAGATCTCAATCTCATACTAAGATATCTTACTGCTTAATCACTTCTTGTGCATGCCCATATTAGGATTGACCTTATAAGGCAGTCCTAGCTATGTTTGGGGAAGTGTGCTGTATGACCATAGTTTCAGCTAATTTTGGCAAAAAGTACTTGGTTATTGTTTAAGACATAATTGTGCTGGTAACAATGGAATTTTACTGTAAAACAACATGGTTCTTCCAGTTGATGCATCGAATGACCTACATACACTCAGAACATCAGGCTTTTCCCACAAACATTGGGCTATTTATAGCCTGCAACAGTGGCTGAGTGGTCTGAAACATTGGTCTGCTTTAAATGGCTGGGGGGAACTAGGGTACGAATACAACCCTGAGGAATTTATTTTTTATTTTTGTTATGTATATATATCATTTATATTATATATATTATTTATATCATTATAAGAGAAGAGTATAATTTCCCTTAGCCTACAAAACTTTTTTCTACATAATCTATAATTGACTATTATAATATGCTATCACACAAGTCTGGTACAGGTTCCTTTTTTAATGAGAGCTTTGCTTGTTACTGTTCAGATATGTCTTTCTGTATGTCTCCCTCTCCACTAGGGTCTATGTTTTGCCTCGAGTTCTGTGTTTCTTCTCTTTACAGTCCTCTCGTATTGGTGATTACAGGCTCTGACTTCAGGCCCTCGGCAAAATGTATAGCCTAGCTGGTTATCAAGTGACCTTTGCTAGCATCTTCCAGTGATTGATACCCTTGCCAGTTAAGGTCAAAATGATGCTGCAACAGGCGGGGTTTGCCAACTGCACTCAATGTCTGACTAGATCGTGTTTTGGGTGTTATGGTCCCACCAAGGACTAAGAACACTGTATGGTAGTCTGTATCAAAACTAAAAATACCAAAATGAACTGGAACGTTGTGTGGCATACACCACATAAATGTATTCAAATTCTGCTCCTATACTTATATATTAAAGCGAAAATATTACGGTTAAAAATACTTCAAAATGTTGAAATGTGTTTGAATAACTTGGTTGATAGACAGATGGATAGATAGATAGATAGATAGATAGAATGAGAAATAGATAGATAGATAGATAAATAGATACCGTAACGGAGGGTATTATCGACAGGGCGGGTATTATCGACACTTAAATTAGTTTGTTAACAAAATTGTTAATATTCTAATGTGAGTGTCGATAATACCCGCCCTGTCGATAATACCCTCCGTTACGGTAGCTACATATATAGAGATATAGATAGATAGATATGGGAAGTGCAGCCTTCTAAGGCAAGTTCTACACATTTACCCCATGGGTGGGACCTTTACTTAGTTCATTATACAGTATTACTTAAAAAAATTTTGTAAATTGTTTAAGCAGACACAGTGTATGGAGAAATAAAGAGAAACGTACAATGTCCAAATTTAATATAAAAGAAAATGTATAAATTTATAATGTGTCTAAAATTCAGCAATATCGCGCTAAATTATATTAGAAATTGTGCATAAATTACCGTGGATGCTCATGCTAGCAGTGGCGCGCACAGCTATCTAGCTATTTCATTAGAGTAGGCTTATACTCCCAGATCAGCATAATCTACCTGTATGCCTATGCTACTTAAGCTCTGGTGAACTGATCCCTTAACACACAGCTATTATATGGTTGATTGAGCATTTCGAATAGAACTCCTGCCATAATATATATGATAAATTAATTGCTATGACTTGAACTGGCTCTAAATTTAGCACATTTAGAAACAATATTCCTTAGACGTTTGTACATTCCACACATATATATGTTCTCCAATCTAAAACCTGCTTTAGTTTGTACATTTTAGAGTACCCATAACATCTTATTTTACGAACAATAATTTTTTTACCCTAAATTTCGTTTTATAGGCCTAACATAATCTTCAGTGGTGTTTTTTTTTGCCCTCTGTTTAACTGATGTCATTAAAAAAAAAAAAGGATACCATTCTACTTTCGAGATAAAACGAAACTTACAAGGAATGAACAGTACTCGATAAGTAAGCATACAATACTTCTATTACTTTCATGCTGGATACTAAATGGTCTATAATAGGAACAACATATGACAAAAACGTTTTCTCACCAGAAACGACAACTCCCTTTGACAGTTCCAAGATGTCACTTGCTTTCTTTCACTTGGTTGGCGTGAGTTCATGACCTCATTCAATCTCGCACACCTGATGTTTTCTACACCTTCAGTTCGAATGCAATGAATGTGTTATTGCGATGAATGCTTGGTGATTCGTGACACGCAAATGGACAAACAACTTTGGAAAAAGAGACCGTCTGCACATGACCATAGAAAGAAACTGTTTTGACTCTGCCCTGCAAACACAACAAACTTTTGAATAATATTAGCACTCACTCACTCACTCATTGGGACAATATTTGACAAAAAATGTTCCAAAACAGATTATGTAAATGTGGAGACAACATTGTGTAATATAATTTACATGGTTATATGTTGTATAAATTATTAATGTTTCGTGATGATATGATTTATAATATTGCCGCAAGCATTTCTAGGGTCCACACTTTCATATTGTAACATTATGCTCAAATAATATTGTCACAACATAATTTGAATGATAATGTGGATGTTGTAAAAAATATCTGTGTAATATTTTTCAAATATGTTATCAAACATATTGCCAGAAGGATTTTATTCACGGTATAAAAATGTGTTCTGCCAATATTTCCATAGTGTTTTGTTATGATATGATTAATGATGTTGCTGCAAGTATTTCTAGGACCACACTATCATATTGTCACATTATGCTCAAATAATATTGTCACAACATTAGGTAAATATATATATGATATGTATGTTGTACTGAGGTCTGTGCAATGTTTTTAAAAATATCATTAAAAACATTGCTGCAATGTTTTATTCACATTACGAAAGTATTAATTTAAATTTACAAGCGCCATTTAGGGATTATATTCATCTGGTAGCCATTTTGATGTGGAGAGAGTTTTCAAGTCTCAGTAACATAATCCAGGAACATCTGCGAAATAGGTTGGTTTTTTTTTGTGTTGTCAGTGACAAGTCATTTTAGAAAACATATGAAGATCAATTCCCTTCAAAATGTGATTTTTATTCGCCCAGTCAGCCCCTAAAGAATTTGCAACCTCATAAATGAATGGCAACACAGTCACTGTTGTCATGTAAATGTAATTATGCTGAGTTTCAATTTAAAAAGTTATTATTTTATTAAATTAAAATTTTTTAATTAACCTAATCATGAGCCTGACTGACAACAAGACATGACATGGAGAGATACATCACTGTGAATGCTCACCCACTATTGCCATTTATGTATTCTGCATACAAAGAAATAATTGCAATTTGGTTGAAATTGATAACTTCCAGATACTGATCGAATGTTCATTTGAAAATGAAGATTTTCTCTACTTATTCCAGACATGTTGCTGTTATATTTCATATATTAAACCTGGAGCATGATATAAAATATTGTGAAAATCTTTTTTCTTAATATTTAGAAAATATTGCTTCAAAGTGTTTAGGCTCCAATTCAATCTTGTGGCAATATTTTCTGCAAGTAGTCACAGTATTTGTTCGATAAAATAATATCAATGTTATCAGTATCTTCTGGCCATGTTTCAGGGAAACATGTGCAATAATGTTTTTACTGTGGACACTTTAATGTAGTGACAGTATGATCCGCAATTCTCTCAAAATGTTAGTTAAACATGTCAATGCTGTGAAAATATTCTCACAATATTGTTTTGGAAGGGTTACTTAAAAAAATAATCTGATTGTTGTTACAATATATTTATAATGTTTTACACTTTCATGCTGGGACAATATGATCTACAATATTGTGACAAGATCGTCACAATATGCTTGTGTTTGCAGGATGGTGGCTCAGTACAAGTCAATCGTCTTGCAAAACAGTGATGGATTTAGGGGGCCCTCATTTGACCTAGTACAATTTAATTAAAAGTATTAAAAGGTCTGGTTGAGTCTAGATGTGGGAACAAGCGAAGTTTCAATTGTGCGTATATATACATACATATATATATGTATATAAACCTCGTTTACAAGTTGAAGTCACTTGGTAAAAAGTGCACATCTTCCTGCAGCTGATGCCTTCCCAGTGCCTCCCAGAACCAATGAACTATCAGAGCTTATCGGATTCATATTTATATTGGCCGATAAACTTGAGCTTTAACAATTTGAATTTTTGATTAATCACCGGCACAAAAAAGTATGTCCTGAAAATGGCTTTAATTAAATCAACCACGAGGAGTTTGTGGATTTCTGAATCATCTCAATGACGTGTTTTCTGAATGAGCTGGACAGTTTAGTTTTAGTTGGATAATATTCTAATATTTTCCAGGTAAAACCGGAAAACTGACACATATAATAAAGTTGTATTTAATGCTATTTCTGCATCAATTACTCCATACTTAATATTGTACTTAAATGAGACATTGCAGAACAGTTTTGATGCAATACATGTCTGATATGTGTTCTGATATAAAATGCATGCAAAATCTTCTGTGTTCTAATCATAGTACAATGTATCGTATATTATTTAGGAAAATCCATGACTTTATCATAATCAAACTATTAGGGGCTGTAAATAATTCGGTTGATGTGTCAATCAGTGGACAGCCAACTGCATTAGGTCCTATGAAAAGAATCCATATATAATATATTAATCAGAAGGAGCAATGTGTTCTCAAACTGTCACAGAATATAAAGCATTTTCATAAGAATACACCAAACCTAGTTATAACTAAGAATTTTTATACAATTGCAAATAGTTATAATCAGGTCCAACTGTATTAGTTTAAGTTCGTTACTGTGTTTTGTTTATAATGTATAATATTCACTTGTCACACACACAAGCAAACATTATAATGGTATATAATGGGATAGTTACTATCCGACAATTAAATAGCAACAACCATAGAAAATTTGCACAAAAGGCCCACCACAATTGTCATGGAAGCAACCTTATTTCTGCAGAGACTATCTCGTGGTTGTGTTTCATGCTGTCTCTTACAGTAAGCATTCCCTTGCTAACTGTGATTAGCCCTTGTTACTCAAAGTGGTCTCATGCTGGCAAGGTCTAGGAGAAGTAACAAGGGCATCAAGGACAACCTCACAGGGCAATTAGCCAAAGCCCGAGGCGAGGGCACCTGTGAAACCATCCTGCTTAATTGATGACAACTTGTCGTGCCTAATTTCCATAGGGAATATGCCATCGATTTTCTGAACTAGCTTAGTGGATATGTATGTGTAAACTGTCACGCAGCCAATGGCCAGTATGCTTTACATAGAAAATGAATTGTGCTTTGTTTATACACAGAACAACTGGAAAGCTAATCTGGTTTGTTGGTCAGTTTGTTGGTCAGCAATAGATATGTCTGCGACCATAGTTATTTGTAAACCTTTAGAGTTGTTGTGAACATTTAGAGTTGTTGTAAACCTTTAGAGTTTGAAAATAAATATATACATATAGGCTTCCTTTTGGGCTTAACACATTTTCTGAACAGAGCCTAAACCTGAAACATAATGAAGTTTACTCATATATCAAGTAGTTTTTAATGCATTCTTCCATTCTTCCATGTTGTTCTTTGATATTTTGAGACTCATCTAAATATTATTGAAGTTCACTGTGGATGGTAGTCGATTGAATTTCACTTTGGATGGTAGTCGACTGAATTTCACTTTGGATGGTAGTCGACTGAATTTCACTTTGAATGGTAGTCGACTGAATTTCACTTTGGATGGTAGTCGACTGAATTTCACTGTGGATTGTAGTCAATGGGATGTACAGGGGTATTAAAACATAGGCAGCAGCAGCAGCAAATTTGAAAACAGTAACAATGAATATTGGCCTAAGTGTAAAATGACTGTAGACCCATGAACTGATTTAAGGGGGCGCAAAATGAGAAATTCATTGCAATATAATTTTCCATTGCACCATTGCATAGATATTAATCAGTGTGCCTATAGATAGTTGACAAAAAAACGAATCCTCCAATTTGTTTGCCAATTATTCAGGTATTTTTTCCATAAATACAGTGTATACAAATTATATCAATGAATTTATATTAGTGTATGAGTTCTGCACAGAAATGAATGTGTGATGCCCACCTGCCCACCTGCCTTGCACATGGGAAACTTTGACTGAAGTAACTACAAAGGTACAAAATGTAGAGATCTAGAGTGGAATAAACAAAGGACAGTAGACTTAATATGAAAACAAACTGCATTCTGTTAATGGTGCCCAGGTCTGCAGTCTGGCTACAAACACCCTTCCTAACTTTCTTGTCAGATTATATAATCTATATATACTAAATTAAGTCCATTATATAACACAGGTCATTAAGGACAGTATGTCATTTATTAACACACCTTAGTTAAATATATTAGGTGAGAATAAGTGATAACCTCCTTATTCCAAACCCTGCAAGGAAATATGTCCTGTCCTCCTTGACACAGAATACATGGGCATATAATTATGTAGCTTTGATCATACTGCAGTAATATGGAGACATATCTATACTATAGACAGAATATGAAATGAGTTGATAAAATTATCAACTGCACGTAATAAGCAACTGAGCCAGTTTCCTATTACCAACATAGAGGATTATCTCTTGTGAAATGTGGTATATGTATACTGCTTATGCGTTAATACAGTGTGCTTGCAATTGCAATATCACCATTGATTTCCTGGTCACCCAAGTGTAAACCTAGATCAGTCTAAACCTAGATCAGTCTAGGCCTAGATCAGTCTAGGCCTAGATCAGTCTAGGCCTAGATCAGTCTAGGCCTAGATCAGTCTAGGCCTAGATCAGTCTAGGCCTAGATCAGTCTAGGCCTAGATCAGTCTAGGTCTAGATCAGTCTAGGCCTAGATCAGTCTAGGCCTAGATCAGTCTAGGCCTAGATCAGTCTAGGCCTAGATCAGTCTAGGCCTAGATCAGTCTAGGCCTAGATCACGCGTCGTAGACGAGGGTCTACTTCATTCCGAGATACGCCGTAGAAGTAGGTTAATCACCACGCACGTTAAATTTGACTAAGCAACAAACAAAATAGTTCTTTAAAATTCTTCCGATACGACTTTGCATTGTCTTATTTGGTACAGGGACCTGGCCTATTGTTATTTTATGATTAATATCAACCTTTCTACACTGTCAAATTTCTTGCTCCCCGACTGGGATCCTTGCTCCGCCTGAATTCTCCAAGACCCTCTCCTGCGGAAAGGTGTGATCGAGGGTCTTGCGTCAAGACAGGGCCTAGATGTTGTTGCTTTCTTGTCCTTAAAGACCGAGCTGCAGAAGGTCGACATTGCCAAAGCAAAGCAATAAAATGCTTATTACATGGGGACAATGGGCAGTCAGCCACGTTTTATATAACTGGTTCGGGGGTTAATCAAGCCACCCCCCTCCCCTCTCTGGCGATGCTTGCTTGAGCAGGGTTTGTTTACACTGAAGGGCAATTAACTTGCCTTTGACCCTTGCCTCATACTCATATCTGACTGTTATTATATTGGAAACATTCAATTAGAAATACATACATGAACAGATTACAAAGCATTGTCCCAATTATGCATGTTACTGTCATATTACACAGAGACTGTGCTTTGATTGGAGTGACCACTAACTCTTTGTGTCCTTCATTTGTGTAATCAAGGAAGCTCTAATATATCCATGCTATCTACATACTGTCATATCAGAAGGGCAATGGAAATTGTATCATGATAGAAATATACAAATTTGACTCCAGATAATATCAGGAATTGATACATGTGTCATTTAACATTATAAAACAAACATACAAAACATACAACATTACAAAACCAAGTCTGGTGTCTATATCTACTTTAGTGTATACATGATATACGCAAGTCGGTTCCAGTTTTTCTTAATTAGTAAGCAATTAATGGATTATATGAGAATATATTATTAAAATGCTTAAATTGGCCTCTATATATATATATACATAAATATAAGAAAGAGAGTTAATACTGTACAGGTCAATACTGCAAGTGGTTAATACTGTCATAATTACAAAACATATTAGAATATAAAGTCAATGCATACAACGTGGCATGATGATCACCAGGACTGGTGAAATGGCAAAAGAGGGTGTCCATGGGTTGGGTCACTGGGTGGGGTCTTCACAGCAACATTGGGCTGACCTCTGAGATTGCGAAATTGGGTGTTGGATGTGAAAGGTTCCTTTGTCCAGAGGAAGGGGGCACCAATACTGTTTTAACGTTATTACATAACTTTATTTCGAAAATTGCCTAATGCAGTTAGTACTTCGGATTCTTACATGACAATAGCGCTTAGAATTGTTGTGATTTGTCTAGGTCATGAAAATTAGGTATACTATCAGTTGCTATATTTAGTAATTCCGACCTTGGTATTTCATATTTTTGTTACATGTCAGTGAACAGTGAGATTCATCTTCTATTTCACCACTATCACAATTATCACATATTATGCAAAGGGATTTGTGGGGATTCATGTCTACCAGTTTCAATTTTGAGATTGTGGGAGCTAACTCTGAATCTTGCTATATTACTGTATGTTTTTATGTGTGCAGGTTTAGTAGTAGGTATGGCTCAAAGCAGTTTAAAATAAGTTTAAATTAGACAATCAGTCTATGTTGTATCTCAGATCAGTTCACACCAAGCACTGACATTCTGACAATTACGGGACTATTTTGCTGTCATACAGATATGAAATCAGCTCTGTACTTGTGTAATGGTTCTTAGATCTCCACACTTGTGCCTAACCACTGGAATTACCTGAGAGGGATCATGGTGTTAATTGCACATGTAGCCATGCGGTTTCTATGTAAGGTGGAGAGGGTTACCATGGTAACAGCTCATTGAATTGTCATTAGGGCCTGTCAATCAAATTTCGTATGTGTCCATTAATCTGCATATAATTAATAATATCTCAACTTCCACACCAAATATAAGTTAGAGAGTGACATGATTGGTTTCAGCAAATAAATTGTAGAATCTGCTGATACCAAACTCATGGGGCTTTATTGCTATTTAACGTCGGTATAGGTAAAAAAAAAAAAACATAAGCTTGTAACTGACGATAAAACAAAACAGTGTATTGTTGAGATCGGGAAATTGTGTGAAATATTCAGAGATGTTTCCCCTTTGAGGGGTTGGGACAAAGTGAGGCCTCTGAGCTGGTTTCCTCTTTTATAGTCGTGGCTCGGTATTTAAATTGACTTTAAAACATCTCTCAAGCAAAATTACGATGTCACAAGACAATGTTTGAACTGTATTTGACTGCATTCCATTTTATTACCATGTCGCAGATGCGTATCATTACTGAATGTGTGGGATATAAGCAATGGCTTCATGGTCCTAAATACACTAAAAGTGATGGCCAGTTAGCAAAACAGAGTTGCTAAATGATGGTTAAAAGCAGGACTTCATGATTATTGCAGAAATTTAAATCTGTAAATGATGGTTAACTGCCATACTACAGAATGTTAGTGAAGTGGTTTTTGAACTTTTTTCAACAATTTGATTGTGTCTATCTAAACTGACTGCATGCAGTTTTTAATTTTAACAAGCGAGTCAGCTTCAGCCTACTTCATCAGAAAAGACTGAGTAGCTCGACAGAATCCGAACTTTTATTTTAATAACCTGTTTTGACTAAATCAAGTATGGCTTTACACTAATTTAAGTAAAAATACTATAAATTGCACAGGTTATCTTGACAGTTTTATGAAAGAATCTTTTTCTTTTTTTATAGTTCTTGCCATAAATTGGGGTTTACACTGTATTTTCATTCGGTTCTTGACAGGTTTGGTCAGTTAAGTGATGAGGCCAGTCGAGAAAATAGACCAGCACTGATTATAAACTAACAGAACACGTGCGGTGAGTTCATCGTAGGCCCCCGAAGCACTGCTAGGCCGGCCTTGGATCAATAAAGCAGGCCTGGCCTAATCCTCAGATCATTCAATGGCCAAGTTGCCAGCGCCGGTTTTCTTCATATGGCCAGATCAATAATGAGGAGCCGCAGTCGGGTCATGAAGAGAAGAACACTGTGCACATTTGCCTTACACCTGTCTGCGCAGAAAGACATGGAGCGATTATGAACTGCAAACATTGGGAGAGTATGCTTTTCTTGTTGGCCGTGATGAAGAGTCGGCCATTGCAGCAGCCACCGGGGCGCCATTTGTAAACAGTGGCCAAGCAGTGTGAGCATGCGCGTGGAGCACTTCCGCACTGATGGACGCCGTCGGCCTAAGACGGTCGGTCTTGATCTCTGCTGAGCAACGAAATGCGTTGATGAGGACTAGGGCGAGGCAGCCTGCCTCTTTGGCCTGTCATGGGATGCGGGTCGGCCAAAATCTCGCAGTCTAGCGCTACACATGTGGCTTCCACGGGACAGGACAGCAGCGAGACAGACTGGGGTAGCCAGAGTAGACGCAGCTCATCTTCAGCAGCAGCCGCAGCAGCAGCAGCAGCAGTCACTTCTTGTTCATCGACCTCAGGTCAGTGTGGGGGTCACCATGGACAGGGGTCAGGGCACATGCACCGCATCATCTCCTCACAGAGCCAGTTCTCCACGGTGACGGCAATCAGCAACACATCGCGCATCAGAGTCACTCTGTCCAGCGATGGCTCCCTGCTACAAATCGAAACTGAGAACTTATCAATATCGGGGTCGTCCGGAGAGGAAGCCGCCACCAGTGACGACCTCGTGGACATGCCGGAACTGGACGGTCACAATGACCTCAGCTCCTCTGACGAGGACGACTCTAGGCCCTCCAGACGCAGATCGCGAGGCCCTCGTCGAACTGTGCATTCTGCCATAGTGACGAGCAGGCAGGTGGAAGAGGAGGGTGCTTGCGGGGGTAGTGGTGGTGGCAGTGTGGGCACCTTGCTCAACCCCTCCCCTGACAGGTCGTCATCTGCTTTCTCTGACATGCCTTCCTCGCCCTCCAGCCAGTGGAATTCCGTGCCCACCAACAGCCCACATATCGAGTACGCTCAACTAGTGTCCGTCTCCAGCACCCCAGTCAATCGCTCTCAAGCATCGCACAACGACGTTGACCAGGTGGTCATGGTGCACCGCCAGGACAGCTGTGATAGCGCCATCAACGGGCCATGCATGACGCCAGGGCGCCAGTCCATCAGTAGCAGCCCCTCCGCCTCCACCAACACCGTCAGGCCGGCCCTGAACAGCGCGGGGGGCAGCTTAGACAGAGTCCTTGAATCGACCGAGAATTATTTCCGTGACCCAATCACAAGTCCTTGCTCCGAGGACGAACGCATCACTAACCCTCGCGTTTTCAGCGACCCCTCATTGACCTCACCCCATGTGACGTCATCACGCTCGGGTAAGACGTCACGCTCCTTTTTTGGACGTAGTACTGTACCCCGTTCGACGTCTACTCAAAGTAGTATCCACAGACAATCCACGTTGCCTGGATTTTCCTCAAAACAGAAGGGATTACCCACTTCTGCCTCCCTGGGCAGCATTGCCAAACTGCGCCAGGCCTTTGCTAGTGCAATCAGTTCCTCTAAAGACAAAGATGACTGCAGGAGTCCTCTGGGGTCTGGGTCCAAACTCAAGTCACGCCGTGGCAAACTGCACCACGCCAACACTATAGTGACGTTGCATTCTGCGTCCAACGGAGCCCAGGTCAACGGCGGTCCCGTCATGGTGAACGGAAATGCCTCCTCCTCCGCCATTGCCAAGGTCATGACCTCCCAAGTCAAGTCGAAATCGGCGTCCTTGGCAACGACGCCCAGCACCGACCCAGAGGACCAAGGAGTTTTTCTCGGGGAACAATTCTCCACCATTTACAATGATATTGCAGAGACTGAGGCCAATTTTCTGGCACTCCATGTTCATCAAGACTTTTTCAATGGTAAGTCTCCTTTGAATTGCCACCCTGATCAATATGCCATGATTCTTTCTTGTGTAATATCACTAATTTGGCCTTGCGAAGACACCAAGGGAGATGGTGCGAGCTTTAGTAGTCACGATGGATAGTAATTGAATGGGATAGATAGATAGATAGATACATAGATAGATACTTAGATGGATAGATAGATACATAGATACATAGATAGATACATAGATAGATAGATAGCCTACATAGATAGATAGATACATAGATAGATCGACAGATACACAGACAGATAGATAGATAGATAGATAGATAGATAGGTAGATAGGTAGATAGATAGATAGATAGACAGACAGATTGATAGGTAGATTGATAGATAGATAGACATACAAATTTCCCCTTTTCTTATGAAAATTTTATGCATACTTCAATAAAATCATGTGAAATCCCTCATTTGTAAAACGGTAAAATGCAATGCTGTGTAACTATATAATATAAAAATCAACCCTCATTAGCAGCAAGTACTTTTCTCAAAAGTATCCAAAGTTATCATACCATCATTTATTGCCTGGATAGAAAACACCTAGAGTCGAGAGTAGGAGTCTATTATTGTACATTTGTCTATTAAATATTATTACAGTGGAACCACTTCTAAAGACCACCTCATTATCAAGACCACCTCGACATTAAGACCGGGACCTGTCCTTAAGGACCGCCTCACTGTTAAGACCACATTCTCAGTAGCAGATCGGGGGGGGGGGGGTTATTTTAATTTTTCTGGATCCGCCCCTGGTTCTTATAAAGGCTTATGTGTTTTTACCATTGTATTAACCCCGCAATTAAGACCACCTCCTTATCAAGACCACCAAATTTGGATCGAACTATTTTTACCATTGTATTTTACCTCGCCATGACCACCTGACCGTAAAGGCCAATAGGTTTTGCACCAAGGGGGCCATAATCATTGTTAATGGCCAGCTTCTACTGTAGTAAACCACACAGAAGATGGGAAAGGTAGACATGCCATAGATCTGTCAGTGGGAATTCCCAAGTGCTAGTCTTTGCTGACGCAATGGCAGTGATTTGAGGACATTCAGTGCTGCCACAAAAAAGTCTTTTTTGACTAGTTAGACAATTTGACTAAAACTAAGTAAAAGTTTGAAAACAAAAATTAGAAAGAGCTAAGACATTAGGCGTTTTATTGGACTTGTATTACTGCATGACAGTTATTGGTCTATCTGGTTAGTCAGTTAGTCAGTGCAATATGACTGACTTTTTAGTCAAAAGCATTTATCTTGAATGGCATTGGCTGAGATGCAGCTGTTATACACAGCTTAGACTTTAATGGGACAGTTTTCACTATACACAAGCTTATAAACCCACCATACCAGACCAAAATTAGTCACACTCCAATGCAAGTATTACCAACATATATTTGGCATATACCTTATACGATGTCCAATGAACAAGTATATAATATCAAGGACACACTCATGTACTCACTACTCAAGGATAAAGCAGTGCTCCAACAGTGTATTGTATTGGAACTACACGCTCTCCTGGCGTACTGTGGTTTTACAGAAAAACACATTGGCAAATTCTCACTTCTTCAGTTCTGATGGTATTCACTTGACAAACAGCTGTGTGCATACAAGCAATGCTTGGCTGAAATTCTAGCTTGAAGAAAATAGCTTGAAAGACAGAGTTACACATTTGCTGTTCGCCTCATCTCCATCCTATGCAGAAAGAGATGCTTGCAAAATATGTAAATCCGTATGATATCGAAAAATAGAAGCCATATATTTTTCATTTTGGAGATTGACTGCTCAATTTCACACCATATATGCATCACAGAAATGAATTATCAGCCAACCTTTATTGCTTGTGCGGTTTTACATGAAAGGTATTTGAAAGACAGAGCCTTACACATCATTCTAGACAAACATAGGGTGTGCGAAATGAAATGCATGGTTTCACCATATGATAGAGGATTAAATAAAGGCATTTTGAAGAATGAGATAGAAAGATTGATGGGTTATGTTGAAAGTTATCACTGCTGAATGTTGTCAGGGCTTGGGAATGAACCTCACCATTAAGACCACTTTTTTTTGTCTTAATGGCTAGGTAATCTTAATAGAGAGGTAAACAATGGTAGAAAATACAAAATATACACTTGGTCCAAAAATGGGTGGCCTTAATGGTGAACTGGTCTTAATCGTGAGGTGTTACCAGGGAATAAAGACTCTTTTAACTATTTCAAAACAGGTTTCATTCTGTATGGTACAATACCCACTATTACACAAAAGAATATACAATTGGAACTTCTAAAGATGCTAACCCTAGAAGCTAACTTCTTTTTTTATGATGTAAAATATAACTTGGTCATTTCATTGGTTTTGACACTGAATTCTTAATCACCATTTCAAGACAAACTTTACTGTTGAAGTGGTCTTAATGGAGAGGTTGTCTTAAAGATGGCCAATTAAGACAACCTCCCCATTAAAATGGGGTTTCACCGTATGAATTTCCACTCGACTGTTAAACGCGCGTTAAAGGTCTATTCCTTTCAGGATATGCACAGCCATGGTGCTGTGTGACGCTGCACGTGCTGCACAGTGACGTCATATGAGCGTCGCTCATTGCCATGACGTTTAGGTCGTCCTTGGTCATTGTGAAGCCTCCATTATCATTTGCCTCTTAGACAGCTTATTATTAGCCCATGGGCGGATTTAGCCATAATCATTATAGAAGGGGCCGGAAAGGGTCTCCCTGTGGCAGTGCTCAGATTTGCTGTCTGCACAGATCAATCATGGATGTAGTAACTCATTTTCTAGGCACAGAATCAATTTTTACAGTGCTATTTAATATTTTACTGATTCATACTAGTGATTTATTTGATATTTCATCTATTTTCTTGTTATTCTTCATGCTGTTTGATATTTTCTTCACATTTCCCAGCTATATTGACATTTGTGTGAAATCGTGTGTAACAAATTTTCCAGACATGAAATCAATATTTCATGGTCTAACATGGTGTTTAACAAACTAATCACTAATGGCTAATATCAAAACATGTTTCATATTCTTTAACAGAACAGAACAGAAGTCGTTAAATTGTTTTAAACATTACTTTAATAACTATGAGTAACATCATCTACATACCCTTATATGAATTGAGTTAAATGTAAATTGAGTCATCATGTGACTAGTGTATGTATGAGTCAGAGTTGATGCTTTTAAGCCTAATGAGGGGTATCTATTTTTTTTTTTTTTTATTCATTTGGTTTTAGTCAACTCAGTGATTCAACAGACACACGATTTCATTAGTTAAATGCAGCTTCATTGAATATTTAATTCGAATTATAACCCACTGTCACGAATGCCAAGTAAATGTCATTATAATGTCAGCGATAAACATGTTTATCTGGGAATTAATGCGACTTCAGAATTGAATCACTCTTTGACATGAAAATGTAGATGAAGTCATGTACTAGCGACCTTGACAGTTCAGACATATTTGCTTATCATTTTCTTTTTCTTTATTTTATTTTGAGGGAGTGTAATAATTGTACTCTGAAAATCTCTGACTAGGCTGTTAGTCTAAACAGCTAACTTATTAGAATGACTGACCCTCATAAGCTAACAAGTTAGTAATCGCCTTTTGTGACAATTTAGTCAATTGTAGTCATATTTACTAGCCTCTTAGTTCAAATATGTTAAATCACGTGACATTGACACTAATGCTAACTAACTTGTAAGATAAAGCAGTCTAACTTGTTAGCCAAATTACTATGGAGGTCTGTCGTTCTAGACACTGTCAAATGGCTAAGAGTTAGTCAAAAAGAATTTCAATGTGATGTGAAAATGGAGGCTATTTGTCTTCGTTGTGATGAAATAAAATATCAAATACCGAATTTACGTAAGAAAATATATTTAATGAGTTCGTTACTAAAGCAACGTATTTCAAGGTTTGCTGTCTTCAGAAAGATAGTAATCCCCCTCCCTGCTAGTCCTCATGATTAAAAAAAGTAATAGAACACCTGAAGGCCAGACATGATAATTTGTCTCACTGATTTATTTTTAGCCATGGAACATGCTATCCTTAAATACTCGGACGCACCTGATCAAATCATCATGAAATATATTTATGGCCTGCAGGGACTCACTATACTACAGTACATACTTTTACAGAGTAAAAGTGAAGTTAGCTACTAAACTACTGGAATATACATAATCTGATATAACATATTTCTTTAGATCTCGCTTCACATCCAAGGAATTCAGCATTGTGTTTTACTAATTAATGATAGACAATTTAAAAAATAGCGATTAATGAAACGAGTTTATTGAAATTAGTGAACATCGTAATGAATGTTAAGAGTGTACTCACTATTGCTCGGTACTGTATATACAGTCCATAACAACATTGGACTCCTTCTGAATAACTTATTGGCAGTAGACCTACTGTCATGTTGGGTTGTCATAAGTTATGACACCATTTGCGTGTGTTAATTGCAATTAACGCGTGATAAGACATGTCATTTTGCATAAAAACAGTTATTGACTGATTCTGTATATGATGGGACCCTTTCGTTAATGTCTTTAATTTCTCTTTTCAGACTTCGAGGACCTGTTTGATACGGATGCACCATATTTGAGTTGTCACCAAGACAACGACCTTGACCTTTGACCGTGCCACAACATGCTGCTGCTTGGTGTCCGTTCTGTTCTACTCAAGTGACGTAATTTTACCATGTATCATACAAAGTGCATGTCTTACATCCATGTATTATAGAGATATACTTGAGAGGCATCTAATGCCATGCTTTGTCTGCCGTGCAACTGCATGTTTAATTTTTTTTGGGCCTTTTTTATTTGTGTGGATTTTGATACGCGTTTTGAGGAAGGATAATCTCTCACAAAGTTTTTTTTAGACAGCAGTTTATGCTTATCAAATAACGAGTGTCTGGAGTTTTAAGAATCAGATGACAAAAAAAAAAAAAAAAAATCACGTATTGTCTCAAACTCAGATGAGGCATTGTTAGAATTAAACTTAGTTTGTTGCAAACGAATGTGGTAAATATTTTCTAAACATGATTTCATCCAGTGTTTAGCAAACTCTTCATGTTTAGTGGTAATATTTTCACTATGAACAAACCAAACTAACTACTTCATCTTTATATGATTTTGATCTCATTCTTGGCTAAAAAAAATTAATGAAGCATTCGAAGCATAGAAATGAACGTTTTTATTTATGAATTCCTTGATTATGGCCGTTACCATGACGATTCATGAGCATCCGGTTGGTCAATAAATTGAAGAAGTACACAAGTATGCTTCTGAGAAACTCCGATAAAGACAGATTCATAATTTAAAACTACAACAAAACCATGTCAATATTATGCTGTACTGTCATAAACATAATGATTAGCACAGTTATTACACTGCAAGGCAACTTCGTTTTTTGTCATTTATCATTGTCAAACAATTTTTTTTACTCCCACTCAATTTTGAAATGATTTATATCTGAAATCAGTTTGAAATTATTCATATTTAATCAGTTCCCACACATGGTCAGAGGGTAATAGCTTTTCAACACACATTACTGGCTCTAGTGTGATCAGCAAGATTTTAACTGGATTGTGGTTCGCGAGCCCAAGCGCTCTTGTGTTTTGGCTTGAAAGATTGCATTGTTGACAAGAAGAATTGCCGCAGAGATGACTTTACAGCTCCACAGTGCCGCGCCGGGCAGGCAGGACCCAACAATGATCCAGTCCTGTTTGTTGTTGAAAAGTGCATTGGGTCAGAAAATCGCCCTGCACAACACCATTAGAGACCTCTTGAAGCAGAAAATAGACTTACCTTCCCTTGTTGGTACGAGACCTGCTATAGTCTTTTGATTGCAAGTCACGGCCTCTATTTTGCTGGGTAACCATTTGATTAAGTTAAAAGTATGATAAGATAAGATGAGATAAGATAAGATAAGTTTTGTAAAGAGGGATGCGATGGTAAAATTGACAAATAAATTAAAGATTATACAAACATGACATAAACATGGAAGTCCTGAGTGGAAAAGAAACACAGATGACCCATTATTTTAGGAAACAGAAAAGAGAGGCCAACTAGTATTTATTAAGTAGAACTAGGTTGTATTGTCACTCTAACCTCCGCCTATAAACGAGCCCAGTCTATTTGCTAGACTCGGTTTGCATTTACAAAATTTAGCAAAAAAAAGGGAATAAAAAACACAAAAAGAACAGTTAAGGACCCGTGTTCGGGATAACCGAAACCCCCTTTGTCGTGCATAATTGAAGAGTGCGAATCTATTCAAAGCCAGAGCACCATGGATTACAAAGCACTGGAGTTAATTAGGTCCTTGCGTAGCCATAGACCACGTTTTACCAACGTCTCAGGTCTTGATATTCAACTTGGAGATGATGGAAGTTGGCTGCAACGTTATCTTGAAGTTTTTGTATGCAACAGCAGCAGCAGCAGCCCAGCTTGCAAGCATCTCTGACATCAAACAACGTCTTAGAAGTCCCTTTGATGTTAAATTCTACCAGAGATGTGATGATAGAATCTTAGAAAGTTTTTAAATCGTGTGCATCACTGGACTATACCCAGTGGTGCATTACATTGTTTGTAGTGAAGTATCTGTAGCTGAATTTGATGCTGGAATATGGCCTACGCTGACAAGTAGTGGTATACCAGCACACATTGGCATTTCAGTACTTCATTCAATCAACCATTTTAAACTTTAACAGAAAAATCTGTTTAACAGAACAAAGAAGAAACCAAATAGGGTTAGGGCAGATAAATACATTACGTGATTTAATTCACCTTAAGGACATTTTACATCAGCAGGAGGATGATGAGCCTTCAGCAAAACCTAACCTTTTTTTCTTTCCTTGTGTCTGGCTGGGAAGTTTCTCTGGGCTCTAATGTTCTTTGGTCTGGGAGCTCTTTTTCACACAGTGTATGCAATACATCATCTGGGGGCTTTTTGCAAAACGTCATAACATCATTATATTACTGTGGGTAGCGGAAAGTCTATGGGGATACCAGCCCCATTCTGACTTCAAGGAGAGTCTGTGTGGCCTCGCCTATTTTTAGCAAAGCCTCCCAAATACAACGCTGGGAATTTCACTGATTTATGAGCACGTGAAAATATAGATTATCTGTCTATATTCACCAGAGCATTACATCATTCCGTCCCTGCTTCCTTCTGACTTAAGCCACCATTACAGTAATACGTCTGACTCCTTTTGTGAATTGTTGTAAGGACCAATTATATGCCTGACTAAGATGGTCTAGACTTGGAGAGTTAGGTTCCATTAGAACTTGCTTTTGTTTCTTGCTACTAAATCTGCTCCGTGAGTCAGAACTCTAGGTTGGGTGGCCTTTGTCTGATAATTGAGGAATTCAACCCGGCTTGATGGAAGCACTGTAAAACTACAGTCGCTGTCAAAGTCAACCACAATGAAAGAACACTCAGAGACTTCTTTGAGCTGGTTTTGACTTCGAGAGGGGACAATATCTATAAAGAAACTGTCACATCAACTTAATTAGAATCCACATTAAAGTTGAGCTGACTCCAATTGCTTTTGCTTGTATCTCGTCCAAGTTGGATAACAAGTTCCTATATTTATAAAGTTGTAATGACAGCACTGGCAGGTATAGACAGGCCCAATCCAAAGACTAGTCTTCACCGAAATGTGACACAAAAGAAGAAAATAGTTACGGTACAAGACGGAAGAAAGAAAAGAATGAAAGGCAACATAAGGGATATATGTATATTTTTTATTATTATTTAACTTATTTATACAGGGTGTACATGATTTTGACAGCCTGTTTTTCATCATGGCCCTGTTAAAAACATGAAAGTTTTGAAATATCATTTGTCTCTGTTGATATTGGCACACATCTTTGATTGATTAGGTAAAATATTCCGAAGTCTTGGGCTAGTTTTGAAATAACATTTGTCTCTGTTGATATTGGCACACATCTTTGAGTGATTAGGTAAAATATTCCGAAGTCTTGGGCTAAGTCCACGATATCCACGACAAGAAATGCATTTCTGCATAGATGAGGACAGCAAGTAAAGTGCAGCCTGATATGGGATAAAGAAAGTAATCTTGGGTCAGATCCAGACAAATTAAACAGGACCAAGTCATTTTCTTTGTTCTCGGTGACTGCAATCTGCTGTAACCCACGAACAGATTCCATGGGATGATTGAACGGAGTTCATGAGAGGCTGTCCCCAGGTATATTTAGAGAGGGAAGCTTCCCAAGCCTGTCACTTCAATTACTCCCACACAACAGCCCAGAGATTTGATCCTCCTTGATAGGGCCTGCCCTAGATGTATTTAGTGTAACGAGGTCGCCTAGCTGGCCACCAAATAGAGATGCTGGGGACGTGAGAGGGTCAGCTGCCTCCAGTTTCTCTCTTCCCTTACCATGTTCTGTCAGTCTCTGTGCTGTTCACGCTCTGCTATGCTCTGTTTATGCCTGTTTGGCTGTGTTTAACTTCAGATTATTAATCTACTCTTTAAGTGAAAATCGACAAGTCCTCAGAGTTCTTGATAGCTCAGTTTACTAAGTGTAGGGAGTAATAGTTTCTGAAATTTGGGCTTGTTTATCGTGTAGAGGGGATCAAATGGTGGGGTTTATGTGATGGATCACACATACATTTACACATAGATGAGATTCGGCAAAATAATCCTCAAAGTACGTTTCTGCAGTTTTTCAATGTTGGAACTTCAGTAATCCTGGGTACCATGCTTGACATCCATACTCCAAATGGGTCTTATTTTTGTTTCATACACTGTGGTAATGTCATACCAAATCGCCTGGATTGGTTCAGCATAAAAAGTATTTGGCTGGCTCGCTTTAGAATATATAGAATGTGGTCATTCCACTCCAATTTTTTACTGACTGTTACACCAGATCTTTGCACATGTGAACTCTCTCTCTAAGGGTTGATGGCCATGTCATTTCTTTGAGACCAGTCAAGGACAGTATATTTATCTTTGTTTAAAACCCAGACAATTACTTTGTCATTGTTTAATCCTCAGACTATTTCACTACTCTTTAATTTGTCTGTTTCAAAACCAGATAATTTAGCTATTTATTTATTTTTTTACTTTGTCATTGTTTTAATCCTCAGACTATTTACCTACTTTTGATTTATCTTTGTTTAAACCCCAGACAATTTATATACTTTACACTTGTCATCCAAATATGTTTCATATGGGTCACAAAAGCTGTTTTACTGATGGCCATTTGAAAAGAGGTCAATGCAATGGTGTGAAATATATTAAAGATGGAAAGGCATATCAACATCCTTTACAAATGTATCCTTGCAAATGGCCAAGGTGTGTTCAAAAGCATCACATTTGTTGGGGCATATTAATATCCATGTAGATTTTGACAGATATCATTGTGATAATTCGAAGTTTAAATATGCAACGAGCCATGTTGTGTACATTTGGTATGATGGAAATTGTTATTAATATCAATAAGAGAGATACTGAACTGAATATTACAGATAGAGAAAGCGAATCCTCGAATGGGAATCATTACATAGAAATTCGGGTTTGCTTTGATCTTGTAATATTTTAACAAACAGTAAGTAAGCATCATATAACGAGATTTAAGAGTATTTTGATGGTATTTATATTTGGTGCAGCAGCAGGTCTATGTTTACTGTCTTCATCTTCAATCTTCTAACCTATATTCTTGCAACATTTTGTTTTCGCACTGATGGGATGTATGAGGTTTCTCCACAAACTAGGCCTGACATATCTGTTTCCTGGCATTTGTATGCAGGGGAAAACCAAGGTCGAGCAGTTTGGAAACTAATTATTTGCGCAGTAAAGTTAATGGGAAGGTGTTGATTAATCAAGTCCTATTTTGGTGCTTCCTCAATGGGAATGAAGATCATAGTTTAAATTAATTAATTTTTTAACCTCTCCATCAAATCCTAATTGGCATGGGCATGTGTTGTAGAGATTAATTAGGCCACAGTGGAAACAATTAGAGAGATGCGCAGTCGGCCTGGCAGGTGGCGCTTCGATAGGACCAGACAGTAAAGATGGCGCTGCGGTTGCAGCTAGGCATCTATAACAAAAGGCTCTTCAAGCTTCTTCAGGAAGATACCCCGAGGACAAAATCCTTCTTTTTAGCTGTTTGTCCTTTCTTTGAGTATCTTCTAGTTCTGTGGTATCATCTTGTCTAAATCGGTGCATTGTTACCATCGTATAATTACGGTGTATCAAATGTCTCAATCAGGCAGGCTACATCATCATGTCAGGTTGTTTGTATTTTAAAAATGAAGACACAGTCACTGTGGAATCTCACAATTAAGGCCACCAAGCATCAAAACCATCTGAATTTAGGTCCTTATCACTCCAAAAATTGTACAACAATTACCAGAATTAAGACCACCCGGTTACAAAAGTTCAGTGACTATCAATGGTGGTCTGTATTGCTATGTTCCACTGTAATTTTGTTGCAATACAGCTTCAGCAATGTATCATGGGCTGTTTTAGTAAATAATAAATAATATCCAGCACTGATGCAACACTGTTATTCAGGCACAAAGCTCAGGTAACGTAAAAGCATCGCTTAAATTCTCCTGTTTTTTTCATGGGTTGAAATGTTAGTGCATCTCAGTCCTGTAAGTTAAAGTGGGAATCTAGGAGACATATATCACTTGCACGTCTTAATGGCTCTCCAGGCGACTTTCCTGCTTGTTCCATGCATTTTTAAAGGCTGCTCGTTAGCCATTCCTGAAAGGTGCTGTAATCTGCCCATTCCTGGCTTCCTCTTACTAATAACCCTTTCGTTTTTCCCATCCACCTACCTTTTAGGACACTCCAGACCATTTTTACATTAATGCTTGGGTCAGCTCCGGATCATGATCAAACAAAATGGCGGCAATGGAGTCATGAGAGCTCGTGTTGCATGATATTGCGGTGCCCAAGAGTCAACTTTAATGCATACCTGTGTCTAAAGCACAAAAAAAGCTGCCAACATTCCAAATATAAAGTGGCGAATGGTTGGTAATTCGTCATGGAATCCCTCATGCCATTACTGTGCCATTGCTGATGTTTAAATGAACTACTCTTACAAGTATTTATAGCATTAAGTTTTTAACCCAGGGGTCCCAGACTAATCAGTTCCTGGATTTGTTTTGACAGCGAGAATCAAAGGCTGCCAAAGCTTTAGCTTCCATTAGGAGTGTTAAAGTACAACATCATGCACTGAAGGCAAATACCATCAGCATTTTTGTAAAATTCGTAGAAATATAACGACAAAATCCCTTAACAGCATTAGTATGAATTGAGAACTGCAGAGAAACTATGCCAACAGCCAATACGACATACTACTTTGGCCATTTGCCAATATGACATTACTTGGATGTCAAACTTTCAGTTCTGACCATTTGTCATAATTCTCGAGCTACAATTGACCACTGATGTTCTAAAAAGATTCTAGTTTCCTTTTATCATTTGAAACTTTAGTCCAAAAGAGTGGAATTTCCATATATTCCTATGATATATTGCAGTAGTGTGATTGGTTTAGGTTCAAAGTTTAGTCTGAAGTCAGATACAAAAGAAGGGAGATAAGGATCTTTCAATTTGTGAATGGTGCACTAGTTTTTCTGTCCTTTGATACATAATAGACTGTTTGCTTCTGATACTTTGTTTAAGTTGCATTAACCCTTGACTCAGGGTCTATGCAAGGATTGCATGCAGTTGCCAAATGGTATGGAGGAATGTTGGCCAAAGAAACTTGGGGTCCGAAGCATTGCAATGTCATTTGCTGATGGAAAGTGACTGTTTCAGCTTTGTTTCAACATCACAATGAAGTGAGAGAAATTACATCAATTAGACGTATAGGCTAATGGCGTCAATGAAAGGAAAATGGAGCCATAACCGTCATTTATGACACTTCATTGTCTTTCATTTTCATCACTATTAGCAAATTCCTAATTAGATCAGATAATGAAGTTTTAGCTAATGAAATTAGGCAACTAAAACGACTAATAGCCAATCAGAATATGTATAGTGTGACATAGCAGTTTTTGATTGACAATTTTGTCAGCTATAGCAAATATTACGTACTGTCACATGTTTTGACTGAGACTGAAGTCATTATGAATGACGTCGTTATTATTTTCTGGGTGGCCTCTCAATAGCAGCTTACAGTCTTATTATTAGAGAGGTCACCCATAATAGAAAGAATCTACAATATTTTGTAGTCCTAAATGTGACTATGCTATGTTTCCTTTGTTCTATTACCAATATCTTTTCTGTTGTGAATAAATGAGTCTGAGTCTGAATGACATATACTAATTCGTCCAGCTTGCAGTCTGACTGGATGAGATAAGCTTTGTTGATGTTTTGTAGAAAAATGAGGCATGCAATATATGAAATGCCACTGCAGATAACAGAACAAAAAACTGTACAGCTGCTGTTCAAAATTATAAGAAAGTCACAAACTGTTTGGGAAATTTGATCAGCAAAATGACATGTAACATGACATCCTAAGCTGTTGGTGCTATGAATACACACATAGCGCAGATAAGTGTGACATAACACTTCAGTTGCACTGCAGCAAGCACTGGGCTGGCTGTGGCATGGCTTGATGAAAAGCTCTGTATAAACCTCATGATGTCGTTGCCAGAAGAGAGAAAAAAACTTTAGAATCAACTAAATTATTACGATGATAACATAATAACATTCTGCTGAAAAAAGAGTTAGAGTGTGGAGAGAGAAAGAGAGAAAGAGAGTCATCGAGAAAGAGATAGGGTGATACAGAAAGGAGGGAGAGACAAGAGACCATACAAGGACAGGAAAGAGAAATTTGACAGGAGAGGAGAGGGCAGGGGAACATGAGAAAAGAGACAGAATATAAGATGATGATTAGCAACGAGAGTAACATGAAACTGGCCAATGTAGAAGAAATGAAAGGAATGCACAGACAGAAAAATTGCTGCTAGTTACCAGACAAATCAATTGTGTCAAATAGATGCAAAATGCCTCAGACAATCCAATGCAATAGGCGTGCCAGAGGCATTATATTATGACAACAACAAAAAGACTGTTCTGTCCTCTGTTACAGGAACGGATGAAATATTGCTCAAATAGCATGTTAAATGAGACGTTTGGAAATGGATTTGCTTAGGTACACCAATGCAATCCATTACAAAAATGACATCCCTATTGGAACTACCAAAAAAAGTACCAATGTTATCAATAAAACATGAATCAGCTTGTCTCAGATAATCAGTCAGTATGTCTCGTGCTACGAGCTATTATTTCATTCAAAGTTTTGATCTCAGCCAATATCTCTCATGTTCTTAGGCATTTTATTTAAAGTTTACCCGGCTAATGAGCTCTTTAAAGTGTCCTTGTAATGCCATCAGCTGCCAGCAGCTTTCGCCCCAATTAATTGATCTACTATTGATTAGAAATGGTCTCAAAGCAGTCCTGCTGGACAAGGACTGTGACAACTATATTGTATGTAATGAAGTGGAAAGGGGCCCTTACTTCTTCTGAACAGTCAAATGACTGATTGAAATGTTGTGTTGTGACTCGAATATTTCAGGACTATCAAGGAAGTTAGAATGCCCACTAAAAACACTTACACACAATAACAGCACTCAAACCCCAACTTTCTTGTTATGAAAAAAAAATCTTTGTAACACCTAACTCTTAGTTTCCTGTATTTCCAATGATAATTTGCCTACTTATTTTATCAGGATAGGACTCGTGAAAACGACAAGTATAGTTTTGCCTCATTCTCAGTGCCTGGAATCGAACCCAGGACCTACGGAAAGCAGCTGACCACCACGATAACAACTTGACCACTCAAAAACTTTTGCTATAATGCAGATTTAGAATCACAATCCAGTCATGCACAGTAATTTAAATAGCAATCCTGTTAAATATTCATTTACTATAAATATGAACATTGTGATTCAGCGAAGAGCCAATGTGTGTTCTGTAAAAAACATTAAATTTAAAACTGATATATCTTTTGATGAACTAATTTGACGTATCAGATCATCTAGGATAAATTTCTTGTATATTTGATAAGTTTGAAATTTGAGTTTATCAGAGCCTTGCAGTGAAAAGATACATGTGCCAAGTCTAAACAACAAGGAAATATTTATGGTATTTAATTATTTATATAATTGTTTTATTCTGAAAAATAAAACAAAGTTGTACAATGAGGCAAGTGACATGTGCATTAGGCCTCATGATGATCAGTATTAAAGCTTATGGATTTTAAAAGGGTAATTAATAATGTTCTGATATTTGGCAGAGTTGACATATTTTGTGAGAGTATGTTTGTGTTGGATGTTGGGGGAGGGTTTTTTGAAGATATTATGAGTGGTTTGAAAATCACTCGTTTTATGCACATTCCTCCTTGTCCTTTCTTGTCCTTGATTCACTTGTTTGAAACTTTGAACATTCTTTACCATGTTGTCATACTTTGCAATGTAAGCTAGTATTTAAATGACATATATGTCATATTTTAATGTTGCACTGGACTTTAAAATGTACTGCCAAAACTGAAAAAAAAAAAAATGTACTGGGACCAGAAAGTTTGTTGTAAAAATGCTTTATAAACAGGCAAAGAAATTGTATTCAGAGTTTAGGCAATTTTTCTGAAGAATGAGACAATGTATATTCAAGGCAGGTTGTCCAACTCTTTGATAACACCACAGCCAAAAAAGAAAAGAAAAATTTATTGGGACCATAATGTGTATGTTTATGAAAATGCTTTATAAAAAATCTAAATCTAATTTACAGTTCCATAAACTTTTCTGAAGAATAAGAACAGTATATTCAAGGCAGGTTGTCCAGCTCTTCGATGACAAATGTTTTTGTTGACAAATGTTGATTCAGTACATTCCATGCCATACAGGGGGTGAGAGTGTCATGCCTGATGAATTCTACTATAACTTTTGCACAAAAATATATGGAAACAAGCTGCTTTGCAAGTAGTTTAAGTTACACTTGCCACGCATGAAATCAGCCAATCTGTCACAACTATGAGGCCAATACTCCATATAAAGTGGCACAATGATGGATATCTGTGAGAGGGCTATTTTTTAACATTCGATGTTTTTTGCACTTCAGCCTGGACTGATTCATGAAGCAATTTTGCCATTAAAGTTTCCTTTCTATGATAAAAAGAGACAGTACAGTTAACTCGCTTTTTATCGATAAGGAGTAAATTTACATTTTTGATAGCCCAAGAAATTGTTTTAATCACAGGCACAGTGGAATTATGGTAATTGCACTGTCATTCCTCATTAGCTCAACTGTGAGTTAAATGTACCCTCTCTGGGTGTAAAGTTACGCTCCAGTAAAAAGGAGTTTACTATACCCCTTACAAAGGGTATATTTTACTCTAAAAATAAAGCACAAAAAAAAAGCAGGGGCTTAGCTTAATGGTAGCGAACTGGGCTGCCAACCACTGGGTCCTGGGTTCGAATCTAGCCCACGTTGGAAGGTTGCTTTATCATTCGCCTCATTGCCTTGGCACCTGCCTGTCATGATCAGCCCTATCTGGTGCAAAAATATGGGATGTAAAGCGTGTTTCACGCGCCCACCATTTTACTCTGTTTTAGATAATTATTCTTGAACATTAGACAAGTCATCATTGTACTACGCTTATAGTTAGTTGGTACTTCTGTTATATTCTTGGCATGTCTCATCGGCGTGTGTCATGACACTCTCACTCTCTGTATAACTTTCACACACATTGACAGCCAAGATGTGAAACCAATGGAACTCAATGTGTCATTTTTTTCTATGTTTCTATTACCATTTGGCTCCGCTTGGTGTCAGCCTAAGTGCTCATTGTTTTTTAATTAATATGTGATATTGTCAACACGTGTCTAGACGACAGTTTAGTATTAAAAATGTCGAATTGCTTAGATTGTTTGTCTACACCTATTAGATTTGTTTCTGATAGAAATCAACTGTGCAAGAACATCTCTTGTGTGATCCAATTGAGTACGGTAATTGAGAAATGTAATGTACAGGTAATTAGCAAAAGCAAAAGAGAAACAAAACAGCATTTGATATTAGTATTTTTAGAAATGTCATTCGTGTTTAATGTGTAAAATGCGTTCAGAAGAGTGCAGAATTGGACCTAGATTAATACACAAGCTTTTATCTTTCGTAAGAAATTAATTCAGCATTGTTATACATGTTGCTTTTAGGGAATTGTACATGTATTTGTTATGTTTATTATGCCATATTAAATTTGAGATAAAAACTCTGGTGTTTTTATTGTGTGTGTCAATGATAATATGATTTACCTCTCATAAAATGTTATTGCATGATTGATTCAGAATGTTTCTGGATTCATGATTTTAATGTTCCACGTGATGATCGATTGCCATAAAATGGTGATATTTCATCAATTTTACATAAAGCGAACCTGTGCAATGTCATCAATGCTGCAACAGAATGGTCCCTCGAAAGGAACAAACAAATTTGTAGCCAGAATCAGTGCACTAGCCTTGCAGCTGCTTTGTCTGAATCAATATACTTTAGGAATATTTATGGCATCTCTGATGGTTAATATCCATTAGTATGATATGGGGGTCCAAGGATAACTCGCCCTTCCGTTATAATTACAGAGGAAGCAATCACTAAATGATGGAACCTCTTAGTGGCCCCACGGTGCTAAGCCATCTTTGCGACCAAGAAGAGAATAAATCTTACCAGTAGGGTGTAGATCATCTACAGTGTACTTAAGCCACCATAAGACCACCTCAACATTAAGACCACATCATCATTAAGACATCATTGAGGCCACCTGACCATTAAGACCACTTCACCATTAAAACCATATCATTGTCAAGGCCACCGGCTAGGTCATCATTAAGGCCACCTCACCATTAAGACCACTTCACCATTAAAACCATATCATTGTCAAGGCCACCGGCTAGATCATTATTAAGGCCACCTCACCATTAAGACCACTTCACTATTAAAACCATATCATTGTCAAGGCCACCGGCTAGGTCATCATTAAGGCCACCTCACCATTAAGACCACTTCACCATTAAAACCATATCATTGTCAAGGCCACCGGCTAGGTCATCATTAAGGCCACGTCACCGGCAAGACCACCTGTTTTGACACACTCGTATGCTCACCATCGTCAATTAGAGACAATTTCACTAATTGAGACCAGTAAGTTGGGCACAAAATGCATTGGCTATGGCCAGGTTTACTGTAATCACATACACAAACAGGCATGAATTTCTAAACTATCTGCTACAGATGATGTAGTGAAGACAAACATAACATGGTATGGTGCATTGTGATATTTCTCTTCCAGTAGACTTTCTTGCCAAATGTGGGGAATTACAATAATGGTCTTTCCGTTCATATATACTATGGATGGAAATTGATAAAATTGACTTGGCCAGTATATGCCCATGCCAGTGTCACCAGTGCACTGCCCAATACTGAAAACCACTGAGAGACCTAAGTCTCATATGACAGGCAGGAGAGGCAGATAAAGGACCCACAGGCTGACTCACTATGTTAGGGATGTCCCTGATGGCAAGTGCCCAGTTCCCAAAACTGTCCACACGGACACTGAAGGAAGGAACACAAAGGCTGTATGGAATTGGAACCGTCCACCTGCATGCTGGCAACGCTGGGCATAATATCTGAGGCAGCAGGGACAGAGTATTATCTCCTAAGACATCTGTATTGATCCATGCGAGCTGTCTCGATTCCCAAAGGACTCAGTATAACCTGTGCTTTTCGCCAACAAACACAGAATGACAAAAGCCTTCCATAAATCTACATTAAACGTGTAAGGCCGTGAAAGAGAAATTGCCTACAGATTAAAGAAAAATCACAAGATACATTCTAACCCAGACACATGAAGCAGTTTTACAACGTCCACCTACATACACCCACACATTTATAAATTACAAGATATGGCGCCCTGAGGGCACCATTAATCTTTGTTAAGTAACAGCCCTAATCACTTCCAGGAATTAGGCGTAGGGTGGGCGAAGGACCATGTATTGTATAGGAAAGACCCGCTGGAAGCAACAAGTTGCAGCGTCATTTATCTGTGGTGTGTGACAGAGAACCCTGCAGCCCGACAGCTAGACAGACAGTCGGATTGAGAGGCAGTGCAACTGGTATTCAGACAGAAAGGACAGACACACTAGCTGTCAAGGCAGACAGCATGACCTTGACATATACACCTAGTTTGATAGATAAAAGTAACATGTTAATACTTAGATTGCATGCTAGATCGGGATGACATTGTTCCAATGTTAACTGTCGTTGGCCAATGTTGCTCCAATGTCGAGCCAATGTCTAGCTTTCATAGCATGCTACCTGGGTACCGGTTGAACAGCTGAAAGACAGATTGCATGACATTGTGATAGACCGGTGAGACAAAAAAGGCGGCAGTATGAAAGACAAGTAGACAAGACATTACAACAAATTAACAGACAGACAGACAGCTATACAGATAGACAGACAGACAGACAGCTAGTTGAAAGGCTGACAGTCAGATCGCATGACATTATGATAGACAGACAGGTTAGACAAACAGGATGGCGGTATGAAAGACAGGTAGACAAGACATTGCGCAATAAATTAACAGACTGCCACACCCAGACTGACAAACAGCTAGACAGATACCAAGATTCATAGGGAATGAAAGACAGGTCACCCAACAAAGAGACAGACAGGCAACCTAATGGCTACCAAGCAACTTTGGAGAAATTTGCTCATGAAGCCTAAATCTAATGTATTGTTAGCCTACATTATAAAATAATGTGCATACACAAGTGTACGAGAACTGTTTGATTTTCATGTACCTACATTTGCATAAAGACTCCCAATTCCAATTGCAAATTGCTCAAATGACGCTGCTATACCTGCTTTAAGATGAGCTTGACATTCGCTGCATTCATCAAAGAAAATGTCAGACAGGCTTTCACGGAGGGAACAAGGTTCTTATGGCCCATTTGCCTTGTTTTCTGGAAACAGTAAAGAGCAAACAGTCAGCAAAAAATACATACAAAATGTCAGTTCAAGGGATGTGTGAGAAACGTGCACAAGCACCATCACAAGAATTGCCATGACATTGTGTGACTGTACACAGTACTACAAACACTCAATACATGATATCCCTCTTGCTGTATAGTACATGTTATATTGTGAATATTGTTGAAAGACTCTGTTATTTAATTGTTATAAATTGTATCACTGTTTAACCTTTTGCTTCAGCAAGGTCTTGTACATTATGTACATTAATGATTATAATTGTTTTATTGTTTATTTGGTGGATATTTGTTGCATTGCTTATTTACTTATTATTCATTGAAATACAAAATCACAAGTAATTCTGAATCTAAAATTCTTTTAATGGCGTGCTGTTTTGTAGGTGGAACAGCTTGAGAGCTCCTAAGTAGGCTGTTTCTTCTACATTGCAATAAAAGGCACGTCATAAAGGTTTGAGAATGTTTTACAACTGAACTGCCCATCCTCTTGGGTTTTATGTTCGGGTAATCGTAGCTGAGTTAATGTATGGCATGGATTATTAGCAGGCTCAATATTTGAATGTTTCTGCACACAAACTTTGTGAAACATTCAGCGATAGCCTAGGAATGTGCTATGTAATTTGCTGTTAGCTGTCGTGGGTACACTTTGGTATGTCCTCACAAATATTATGAATGGAGAGTTCGCATGAAATGGAAGTCCATTCAATTATTCAAGGGAATTCTTTGCAGGATTCACAGAAGAAAGATGCTGATATGTCTAAGAATATACCCCATGGCCTTTCTTACATACTTTTTTAATGTTTGGTAAGAGTGTCCGTTTCTTCCAAGTCAATTCCCATCTTGAAACTAGAACCTTGTGGTCATCTTTATAACTTGATTATCTAATTAGTGTCCAGTTAAGGCAAGATCTCATCAAGTTTTTGCAAAACGTGGGCGGTCAGTGTCCAATGTCCAGTGGTCAGGACACACTATTGCAAGGAGGGACAAATTGTCAGTGGGAAATACCCAGGGACAGGCCAGCAGTGACAACCTGTCAGTTATCTGGGAGAAAAATCTTGTCTGCAATGTATATTGTATGAATCATAGCAGCAAAATAAGAGTGCAAAACGACCAGTATGATGCTGAGGAGGGGGGGGGGGATGCTCTTAAATATAATACCATAGCAACACAGGGAATATTGGAGCACAGTGATAAGACAGACAGACGAGAGAGCAGGGATTTTGGGAGGAGTACTTTGAAGGCGTGAGAATTGAGTCAGGAGTGGAAGATTTACACAGAGGGCATCTTGAGAGTGCCACCCATGAAAGAGGGTGTCCGCCCAGTCCCTTCTGGCTAATCAATAGGTCAGCCAGCTGAAAGGGGTGGTATAGAGGCCGCCACACGTACACCAGGGTATGACAAATTCTCACGACCTTTGTCCAAACATTGCAACGCAGTATTTACTAAGGAAGTGTTAATTCCGATCACATAAATTAATGGTACAAAATAAATAGCACCTACTAATTAGAACCTCAACAGAAATCCCTCATGAGCCACTGTTAGATTAAGTTGTTAATTATCAATGCTTTATAAATCATCCACATGCCGTAAAATGAAATACCAGTCATGATTCGGCTTCTGAATAAACTAGATATGTCGGTCATTGTGGATGCTGTATTTATAGCTTCCATAGTAGACAGCTAGCTAAAGCTGATTATTTGTTTAGTGGCAATTTAAACTGCAAAAGACTATACAGATTGTTCACAAACAAGATCGAAGAGAGGCTATACAAAATACAGTACAGTACCTGGTATTGAATATTGTTGAGATGGAATTATATCGTGCGCTGGAAAACTGAACACTTACGTTTTATTCTAATTATTTTGCAACAGGTAAATTATATAAATAAAGAAACCCATATAGAAATATTTTGTTGGTGTGTTGTCATTTCAAATGCAGACTGCCCTTGCAGTGTATTGATTTTAAAGACAGTTGGACTGGCCCAGCTTTGGAAAATTCATCTATTTTTCTTGCTATAACATCTCTTAAGATACCAACACGTCCCATATATGATGATGATGATGATGATTTTTTTCTTGCATGTTTTCTCTTATAATGTTTCTGTCTACATCTTTGTTTAGTCAGACAAACACTGAGTTTAAGGTGTAGTCCCACCCAGAAACATGCAACAAGAAGGAGTTTATTTTAAACATCTGTGAACACATTAAGCTTTAATCTCTTTTTCGTCTGGTATGCTGTCTGGCTGTAAATGCCAGTGAATGAGGCACATGCAGCGTTAATGTGGCATATGCTTTAACTCATCTTGAGCAAGGAGCATGCATGGAGAAAACCTAAAGGGCGCAATGAAGGTCCCTGAGTCAACGTTGAAGCTTTGAGACTGTCACAGAATCTGGTCCCCTGGGTCGATAAAGATACTGAATGTGCTCTGCTCAGTTGACTGTGTGTCTCAGAAGATATGACAGCCTCACAAGCTTCGACTATTGGAAAATTTGAGATGAAAGCGATTTTCTAGTTTGCCAAACGAGGGAGGGCGCCACTGCACCGAAGTCCCAGCACGTGCTAGCCAACAGACCGGAGATGGAACAACCCAGCTTGATAGGACACGTGACTTCCGGTTCGGGAGAGGTGCCTGCTGCGTACCTCAGCTGACGACATTTGGTTGTGAAAAGAGAAGTGAACTACATATAATTATCTCCTTAAAATTTCGTCATGGTCAGAAATGATCCATAAAACCACTGAATATTAACCTACAAATAGACAGACCGAAATTTGATAGAAAATTTTAAAGCAAATTCTGTCAAATAACAGGGACAGCAGTCGTGCAGATCTAGCTTCGAATGTCGTTATAATGCAGCTATATGTCAAATGAGTTTAGTTCAAGTTACGGTGGTTTTAAATGTCACAGACTCAAACTCTTCCGACACACACAGTCTTCTTTTGCTTTAATGACTACAACAAAATGGTGGCTATAAAAAACTAGAATTTCATTTACACAACAAACTAACTTTAATTGAATGTAAGCCTTTCCCAGATAGCTAGTCCAATAATAAATAATATTGGCAGTCTTAATCATTTTTACCTCCCACAACCTCCTTAATCAGTTAAGACAATATTTTACCAATAATGGAATTAGTGATGTAGTTCAAAAACGCATCAAGCCATATTCGTGCGACAAATTATATAGTGAAAACCCTGCCGGAAGACCACATTAATTACCATTAAAGACCAGCTAGCAAATAAGACCGCTGCAATACGATATAAAGTCACCTCAAAAGTAAATGTGTGTATACTACTCTGAAATTATCACACAGCGTTTCAGTGGATTTTCCTGAGCTGAGGGTGTTAGTTTCAGCCTTGATATTATAACAAAGGTGGTTGGCGAGGAGTTCAATATAGAATTTATTGGATGAGGAAAAGTTATAATGGACGGAACTCTAGCCGATTCCAATAATTTGTAGATTTTCTTCATCTAAAAATATAGCAATAGTGGACGGTAAGGAGTCTAATATAGAGTTTATTGGATGAAGGAAAGCTATATTGGACGAGACGTTAGCCAAGTCCAATATAGCTTTTCTGAATCAAATAAAACTCTACATGGGACGGGTATCCGCCAACCATTTGTTATATACTCCAATGAAATGTTTTCATTAACGAATTTCTATGAGAGGCTGCATTCGAATCTTTAGCCATTTACACATCTTGGAACATCTTTATGTAACAATTGTGATGACATCACAATGTCCTTTTGTTGCAATTCTTGAAAAAATTGTGATAACGTGACAGTGTCCATTGTGTTCATGATTAGGGATCCAATACAACTTTTCCCTGTCCAATATATCCTTTCAATCAAATACCACCCAAAGTTTGACAGTCACATGAAAGAGATCTGATTAGAAAACGACATTTCTTTAGAAATTATAACTATATACTAGACTCTCACCATCCGATACTTTTATAATGCATTATACTTATCACAACCCAATAAGGGAATTTCAAAGAGAAGCGTTAGATTAGGGTGATGTATATAATAGGCTTTGTTAAAATATCTCACATCGAACAAATTTGCCATTGTACCATTAACACCACTTATTTGTTCTTATAGTGGCTCTAATATAACCTCACTATAAAGAATACAGAGTTCAAAAGGTGATAGATTGTCCTCTTTATTGGCCATAGAGCAAGAAAATGTTTTAAGTCTGTCATTGTGCAATCTGTGCATATAATATACCTGCAGATGTTGGCCATGCCTAATAACACCAATCCTCCAAAGAAAGAAAAGGCAAATGCTTTTTCTACTGAAACAGAAAGAGCTGCCCAGCCTCCCATGAGACCATACTAGCAGTCCCTGATTTCTATGGGTCAAGTGGCCAAGTACTAATTAATGTGAGAGCCATATCAGGAAACCACTTGTAGAGGGCCAGTCAAGTAGTTGGGCAGTAAGTGGCCACTTGAGATGGCCAGTATTTGGTCCAGGCAACCAACAAGACAGAGCACTGGGGAGCTACACATATAAACCACACCAGAATGTCATACCAGTATATCTGTGACAGTCCACTCAATTTGACTGAAGAGTGCTCTAGCCACGATTTCGAATCCCAGACTTGATGATCCTTTAACCACTATGAAAAAGGTCACCAAAATAATAGATATATCCGACTATGTTCCATTCTTTTTTGGCTTATGTATGATTAGTACTTTTAACGTGATTCGTATTTTTAATGTGAAATATCATACGTCACAGAATTAATCTATTCATTTAAAATTTGATATGTAAACTTATTGCGAATTTGTTTGATGTTCTGCCAGATTTTCTAGCATTTGCTTTTTTTGGTTTGATTAGGCATGCTGGGATAAGTCCGGACAGCCATTTTGAAATGAGGAACTGTGGGTAAATTCCGGAACATTTTTCTTTTTTTGCTGGCATTGTTTGGCTGATGCTATGGGGCAGCCCCCCATAAACGTTGCTGTTGTTTGAAATTTAATAAAATAAAAATAATTACACTGATAACTAATATATACCAAATTTTCTTGGCGAGCCTGCTTAACCACGCCCCCAGTGGTCATGCGATGACCACCAGCGCTGGATCTGAGGATCCAACGTTTCCCGCCACTCAGATAGCAATCGAAAAAGCCATCCAAATCAAAGAAATGCCCATAACTGAACTTTGTAACAAAATAAACTTAACATTTTTAAAATTGAACGAACATTGAATGACAATAAAGGCACTGAATAATAATATACATGACAAACCGACGAGGCTAATGACGTTTATTTGTGCTTCGTTTTCAACTCATTGGCCTTTATAAATGTACAATGCAATGTAAACAAATTGGTAATTTTAATGGGGCATGAAAAATTAAATACCAGGTGAAGTTTATTTATTTTATAGAGAGATGGTGAACCCAGCATTGCAATTGTGTGCTTCTGTGTTCTCTGTCCACTATTGGAGTTATTGCAACTGTTTACAATATGTCAGTAAGTTTTGCACACAACACATGCAATTTAATTTTTCATTACAGAAAATCCATTGTCTGCTATTGGTACATTTGGTTATATTAAAATTAACTTGCTGTTGCTACATTTTGCTATTTTAGCAAAATTATTCCAATTTTGCACCTGGTGTTGCTACGTATTTGTAGTCATTCCCACTGCCTACTCTGCTTTTTTTTTTTTTTTTTTTTTTACTAGTTTTCGTCCCACAGAACTACGCATTTACTGGCAGGTGGCGTTTTTGTTGGCCAGTTCTGCCATCTGTAGGTAAAGGTACAACTGCCCTCGCACACTGGGAGTTAGGATATACGTATCAGTTTAAGAATGAACACCAACCATAATATCCTGAATTATATATTTACAGAAACACAAAATACGATTATTTGACATAATAAAACATCTCATATACGATTAAAACAATACACACAAAACTGGACATAAGCATACAACTCTCAAATATACACCTTTAGCATCAAGTGAGCAGAGATGAGCAATTATCATTGTTTCTACTGAAGAGTTAAAAGTAGTATTAGTAGGCCTGAAAATGAAATGTATGGACTGATTATATTGTTTCATTCTAAGTATGGAACTACTCCAGAGCACAGTCAGTACAGAAGAGAGGTTACAGACTCCTTCAGGCCAGTAAGCCCCTGCAAAAAACAGGCAATTCGCATCACCGGATAGAATTAATTACTCCACAACAGTCTAACTGATTACTACACTTCTCAATAACAGTCAATTAAAACTTCCTATTAGAAATTCTAACATTACGATATCTGCTGTTTCTCAAGCAGGCTTGGATTCTGATTATGACACAGAATATTGGTTTAAAAAACGGCTGCTTATTACACTGCCTTACAGCTATTAATTTGTTATAAAAATTTTAGATTAGTAAACCAGTCAGACTAAATTTATCCTGATTGAATCTCTTCATGACCGGATCAGTCAAATCAGCTACAAGTCTTACAAAATCGGATATTAAAAATACTGTATAACAAAGACTGGCTGACTAACACTTACGAGCTACATAAGGAAATAGCTGTCTTGAAAATCAAAGATATAATTAAATCATGCATACTAAAATGTTTGCACAAATGGAAAAACAATTAAATACCTGATATTTTTAGAACTTCTTTCATGCATAGATATCAAATACACCTTATAAAAACACAAGAAATTAGGGCTGTACACCTTTATCTTTAACACGATACGATACGTATCATGGTACAGTAAAACCGATATGATACGTATCATGATACGTATCGTTAAAATATATCAAAGGAAAAATCACTAAAAGCTTATTATGATGAAAGTAGACAAAGTAATTTAATGAACAAATTTTATTAAATAACTACAGACTGTTGTGTAATGTCAGTGTAATTAACAGTCACTAGCCAAAACATCTGGGTAGCAGGTGATTTGTAGGAATAAAGTTATCAATACCAGTATCGTTATCTTCGTACTGGTAAAAACGGTATATCCAGAACCAGTGTACAGCCCTACAAGAAATTCATGGAAATTACATGTACCAAAATATAACACAAAAAGATATGTAGCCTCTATAATTATTTAGATGCTAAAATGTTTAATGAACAGCCGACAAAACTCACTGATTTGAAAAATGTGAAACAATTCAAAATACAATTAAAGTGATACTCCTTGAATCCCATGTAGAAAATATGGCCTCAACTAAATTCCCAGAGTTAATGCCATTACACTCTTGTATATGACAACAGATTTCTACCACAAGCATTCTATCAAGTCATCTCTATTAACAGTACTGGTTATGGGGTACTGGTTATGGGGTACTGCTAATTAATTAAGGAGTAATTAGCCCTCTATTTTCTATAGGTGGCCCATCAATAGAACTAGGTCAAATTTAAAGTGGCTTGGACTCTGGTGACTCACCTGGTTGCCATGGTTACAAAATTCTTGCAGCTCCCACTGACCAGTGCTGACCCACTTGGTGACAGGAAGGTGGCTCTGAGTGGATGATTCTTGTAACTGTCACTCTTGACCAAAAATCTGGATTTACCATGATTTAGTGGGCTAAATATTAATGCAAACCTGCTGTAATGACACTAGACAGTCACTGCAAACTATTGTGAGTACTTTCTGGGAGAAAGGAAATGGGACAATTTTTAGATAGATTCAAGAAAGTATCACTTTAAGATGCCTTTACATAGATAACTATTAATTCATTCGATTGCATGCATTGAGTATGATTGACATTGTTGTTTATCTTGTAAATATATACTGTATACATATACAGGGCGTCAACACCATTAGGCTTTGGCCTTTTTGACATCCTACTTATTTTGTGAAATGAAAATTGAATTGAATTTAATGACAAAAAATACAATACGTCATTCTACCACTGATTCAATTTACACGAATGTCATGTTTGATTTTATTCTTGTCACCTGGAAGAACTGCAAAAATTCAGAATCAGAAATATTAAGCCCCTTGCATAGTAGTTTGAGAAAATTCTATAGCAAGTGGAGGTAATAAGGTATTTTAAAGGCATCCATAACTTCTGAAACCTGCACAAAAGAAATTGAATGCAGTTTTAGACATAAAGTTAGTTTCATTAAATTAAACCATGCTACCTGCCACTAAACAGAAATATCTGACTATAGCTGGCTACTCAAAGCTGGATCTTGAAGTACATGCAGCATAAGTTGAGAGTTACTCATATTTGTTCTTGCTGAAAAGATGCCGGTCTACTGCAAATATATCTTTGATATAAATTTCTACATTTGCCAAGGTTGATAATTGTTTGCAGTATTTGGTAGGTGTAAGTCATAAGCTAGTATTAGACAGTAGGAGCTGGCTTTAGCCAGTTGTAGCTACTGCCAAGGAAAGGTCACCACAGCTGTCTAGATTCCACCATATTTTATGCAACTAACTGTATAACCACCTTAACAATTAAGTGACGAATCAGATTTCTTATGTTAGCTATATAGATATATTGGATATATTGTCAGCCAACAATAAAACTACTGGCTCAGGAAGAAAGAAATTGTAGCATTTTGTGTATTCCTAAATATCAGATAGATATAATTCATTCCGCTAACGCAATGTTCACAACAGAATTTGTTTTGCTACAAACTATTTATGTCGTCATTATTCCTTTCAGCCTAAACTGATGATGTTTTATTGTTGGCATTAGCCTTTCTTTTCTTCCGCTTGGAATGGTCCTGCACTTCCTGACATGAATTGTAGACAATGAGGTCCAAAAACTCAATTAAAGTTATAACACTGGCTCCTAGTAGCAGTCCGAAGTATCCTCCCATATCACCTGAAACAAACAAGTAATAAAACGTAATCTTGTAAGCAAAATTAGTAGTAGTAGTAGTAGTAGTAGTAGTAGAAGTAGTAGTAGTAGTGGTAGTAGTAGTAGTAGTTGTTGTTGTTGTAGAAATTGTAGAAGTTGTAGTAGGTAGAAATTTGTCGAACCATCTTAAAGACAAAATGAATATCCCACTCTTTGTGTAAATTCATACTCACTGAAAAAGTCAACCAATTCATAGGCTGATGATGTGGTTACGATTTGGTGTGTGAGTTCTCCATAAAAGACATCGAGTTTGAGAAAGTTTCTCCTGAAAGAATAAACGAGTGTTTGTGTTCAACATACAGATAATACATGAAATAATGCCAAGGCAAGTGAACAAACTTCTGACAGATGAAATTGAACAACCATCGAATCAGTACTTTTACATCATAAACACAAGGAAGCGTTCACTTACAACAAAAACTGTTCATCTACATCCAAGTCTTCTCTGATTCTCCTCAGTGTTTCATTCAGACGACTTTGGGCATGGTGAAATTGCTCTATTCTGGTGTTTATGTCTTGCTGCAAGTTGTGAAGTTCATATCCAAGCTTATTGTAAAACTGATGCACATTTTGCATCAAAACCCCTTCTATTTTAGTTTCATAGAACTCTAGCAAACCAATACTTGGTGACCATGAACTTGCTTGAGTTTCCTCAGCCTTCCTAAAGTTAACCAAGTTATAGCTATTCATATCCGGATAAGGATTGCTCCATATTGACATGTTACGAACTATGTCTGTAAAGTTACTCTGTACCTCAGTCTGCATAAAGGGATACAAAGAGACCAGGGCACGAAGTACTTGCATGTACATCGTGAAAGTGGACGTTGGTCCATGTTGATAGATTTCCAATGTCAGTCCTTCGATGATATTGTTCTGAAACATCGTGTTTAATTCATCGAGTGCATCATCAACCACTGTAAACAGGCTATAGGTGAAATTCTTTGCAATCTCTCCTGCGGATATTTTGGCAAAGTGAAAGCTGTCATAGTAAGCATGACGTATAGTATCAATAAATAACTGAAGCCTGGAGCTTATTCCCTCTTCCAAGTAGTAATCTGGATTGGTGATAGTGATGTGGTTTGATGTCCATGCAGTTAAGATATCAGAAACAGCTTTATCTAGTGCTGACAAATACAAAGTATCACACTTTTTCAATGGACCAGGTTCATGCACTCTCCTTACATAACTAAGAGTTTGATGAATTGCTTCCTGCAGATTTTCTTTGCCCATGTAATTCGTCAGTGAGGAGCTGCCGTGTGGTAGAAGTACATGAGCATTCTGGACTACCTTATTATTTTCAGTTTCGTTTATCACAATATCGAAGCAATCAGAAGAGAATCCATGCATTTTACCCACGGTTTGTGGCGCCCATGCTTTAAGCACTTCATTTTGGCTCCTTAAAAGACAGTGGACTGCACTAAAATGAAGTTTGTTTTGCACATAATCAAGAATTTGACGTGCTTTAGTGGCGAAGACCTCTCTTTGATCAGCCCAAGGAAGATTGATTCCTTCAGACTGGAAAGGAACATTGATTTCTTCAGTCTGGAACTTGTAGATTGACAAGAAAATCTCGAAATACTCCAGGTTTCCAACTGCCGCCTCTGTCCAGGTTTGATGTGTCTTACTCACACTGCAAAAACAAAAAAGCAAATTCTAAATTTTAATAATTCTAAACTCACACATGAAAAGGGGCGACTAGTTTAGAGACTAAGAGATAAATGCAGACAATATAAAAAAAATGAAACCTTCTAAAGCACTCTGCTGCTCTCAGGAGTTTTGATATCCCTGGCTTCAGAGTTTCAATATCTTTTCGTGTGAGTTCATGAAATTCCATGAGGGCTCGCTGAATAAGAGTAAATGTTGACGTCTCTAGTCCAATGGAATTCTTTTCAATGAACAAGCGAATATCCCATGCTGTTTGTAAAAGATCATAAAATTGAGTCACAAAATCCTGAAAAGAATTACAACAAATGAAAAAGACCAATACATGTGTAACTTTAAAATTTATCTGTGATGTATGATCACAATTTCAACAAATAAAGATTGACAAAAAAAAAGAAAAAAGACATTGTGTTCACTTCAAACAATAATTTCAGCATGCGCTACTGCGAGTTTTACCTCAAATAGATGGTAGCATGTGATATTCAGGGTTTTACCTTAGACAATAATGGTAGCATATGCTATTGGGAGTTTTACTTCAAATGAGAATGGTAGCATACATAATATGCTATTGAGACGTTTATCTCGAACAAAAATGGTAGGATATATGCCATTGAGAGGTCTGAGTAACTTAAAACCTAAACCTAGGTTTGTCTAGAAAAGGAATGCACAAGCTATTGGGAGTTTTACCTCAAACACGAATGGTAGCATACGATAGTCCGAGTTAAGAACCTTCTCCACTTGTTTTTGAATTCTTTCAATTTTCTTCTTTTCCATCAGATATTTTGAAACGCCGAAGAATGATAGACTGGATGCAGATGATTGTGATGGATATGTCTTAGTGTGACAGGCAATGGGGCAGTTACATGAAAGCACCTGGCTCATGTCTGTTGCAAAGTGCCAAAGATGAGAATAAAAAGAGTTATTTAGCCAATACATTGTAAACATCATGTGCAATGAGGTAACTTTCCCGTTCCCATATGCAATGACTCCTAAATTCCTAAGGAGTTAAATAAAAAATGTTACTGCTTCGTACTTATTGAAAAAAAGATAATCTTTTCGTATCTTGTTTTATTTCTGCAAAAATACTTACCAATAGCTTCTTCACAACTTCTCAGCTCATTTAAAGAGCAGAATTTGGATTTTCCTTGAGTTGGAAAAATGATAAAATGCCATATTACTTTATGATTTGTGCTATTAATGCATCAAGCTTTGTTTGTTTACAGATTCTGTTGTATCTACCTGTCATATAATGATCCACACAACCACATGTTTTCTGCCATGCTTCAGTTTCACACTGTTGACTGCACCTGTACCTTGAGTAAGTCTCGTTGGGATAAAGGCTCAGATCTTGAGACCCGCATGTTCCATACGGCTTTTCCATGCTATTGAGCTGTGGACAATGTATTCTTATCAAATTAAGTACACATATATTTGGAAATATTTTTCTTACATAGGCTGAGGCACCTCAAGTAGACTTATATCTAAAGGTTCTCCCACTGAAGGAATTTAGAAACTATTCAATAAACAAGAATAAATTCATAAAACTTTTAATTAAGGCTCCAGCCTCATTTATAAACATACTCAGGAAGTATCATGTGCATGTAGTACATATTGAGTTCACCATATATTTAATGCATAATTAACTTACATCTTGACGCATTATTTCAAAATAAGTATGCTGGGAGAGTGCTGCAGCTTCCCCCACGTATTTCACAAATGGGATTTCATCCTGGTCATGGATATGAATCTGCGAAAGAACATGGGGAACACTTGCGCCAGAATTCAGGAAATTCTAGTAATCCAAAAACATCAATCACAATAAATTGACAATAAATTACAAACCTTCAAACCATCATCATTTTTTAGGCCTTTTATGTTTTGGTTTGTCTCTGTATTTACAACAAGCCGGAGACCATTTTGTGAACCTAGAATGTGATGCAGTTGTTGTACTTACAATAGCATTTAATGATATCTTAGCATGTGGTCAAAATAATTGTAGAATAGCGTGTATTGTAAAAATCTAGGACTTATGTTGGTGGGCCAAGTACTTGCCTGGTACTGTTGTTTCTTTCAAGGAGTTATTCTTTCCAGAATTAAACGTATAGCAAACACCATAGTTTGTCATTTGTTTGATGAAATCATTCCTTAAATCACAGTCCTGTCCATCAAACTGACACCTGTGGTAAAAATTTTTTTTTATAAAAAATCATTTAAGATTAATTTTAAAAATTGAGACTAAAGCTGAAATAGGTCAACCCTGGCTGTAATTTTGACTCACGAAAATATCAAATCTTCCAGCTGATGTGCAGTTTGTTCATTGAAGTCTCGAACATCAAAATAGTCTGGAAAGTTAATAATTTTCATAAATATGTTCCTTAGGCAAGACATTTTTAGCAATCAATCACCTAGCCAGCATTCAAATTCATGCTAAAGTTGAATCAACATTGGCTGCCATGGGATGACGTCAATGTCCAGCCAATCTAGCGTGTTATCTTGGCAATACATAAATGTAACTCACTAAGAAAATCTCTTCTTCTATGAGAGTTGTGCTCTGGTTTATATTTTGATGAGGGGACAGGTAATCTTATAACTTTCACTGACGAGTCCCCAAAGACAGATCCCATCATAGTCCCATCCTTCTTTTCACTGCTTAATTTCATTGCTTGTTTGATGCCGGAGCTGACTGGATCACTTACTTTAGTGACGTCATCAGAAGCTGTGCAGAATAAAAAATGTTGCAAATTAATAACCTGTAACTACAAAACATTTTGAAGGTACTGATAAAAAACTAATATTTCTAACATGCTTACCCGAGCAATCAGTGGCAGTTGAGACTAAACCTATCGAGTGAATGAACACACCATTGGTATCTGTCACTTCCATTGTAAACATAGTACGTTGAGCATGTTCCTGAATGGCAATAGTCACATTCTGTCTTTTTTTGCCAAAAAGACGGATCTCATAGTAGTCAGCATTTGATGTATCAAAAATGTCACTTGACATAAAAACTGTGACCTGCATTGTTGTTTCATTCATTGAAGATATCTGCATCTGTAGACAGGACATCTGTTCTGCCAAGAACTTTGGTGATAGGAGATGAGCCTTTGCACTGGATTTAGCTGCAGCTGAATACTCTAACTTCATCCCATATTCATCTACAAGAAAATAATAGTTTTTGACTGACAACTCAGATAACTTATGCAAGGTCAGCCCCGAACTGGCCTGCTGTCAATCTGATTTCATTTGAAACCAGCGTGACATGTTATTTGGATCATATGATTTACAAGCCTCAAGATTATGCCATTTGCCTTGTAATATCTGCATAAAACAAAAATGAAATTGTGTATCATTATGAAATATGAAAAATAAACCTAATTTTACTTGTTTCCAGCCATCCTGCATTTCCTCGCCCCCAGTAATCAGTCTGACCAATGGGACTTGTATCAAGGTAGCCACAAACATCCCAAGTGCTGAAGTCACAACTGACACTGCCTTGGTCATCTGAAATCAAATTCGGCTGTAAGTGCATGTCTGACATTGGCATGGACAAACCCAGATAGCATCCCAAATCATTCCAACGTCGCCGATATGGAAACGATGCTGGGCCGATTTGGAATGCTATCTGGGAATACGTACAACCCAAACACGCATTGTGACAATGTTATTACCAAGATAGCATGCCTTATTGTGTCGACGTTGTTTCGACGTTGGTCTTTGCCAGGTGATGTTGTGCCATTGTCTAGCCACAGTGGCATGTCATCAGGATAAAGGCAAACATATGTTACATGTAATTCACATTGTTAAACTATTTGGAAATTCATTATTTTTTTTGTTCACCGTGTGAAATGCTCTTGGGAGCTTTTTAGCATTGGCAATGATGGCAAAAATTAAGAATATTGCTGAAACGTTTTCTAGGTACATATTCCCATGAGACATGCTTTTGACAGCAATTAGGTCACAGCATTATTGGAATATTGTCACAGCCTGCGTCTGCGACTGCAAGGTAGTTTAACAATATCTGATACCTTAAATGCTACATGGCCAATTGTGCCACGTACGTTTTCCATGCGTTTGGATAAACGCATGGGAAATCATGGTTTTTACCTCATTATAATTAGCTAAATACCATGCGTTTTCCATGCGTTTATCCTTCTCATGGAAAACGCACGTGGCAAATTTGGCCATGAAAAACTCACATAGCATATGGCACCATCCTCGTTCAATATCAAACCTTCGTATGACTGCTACTGTCCCTGGGTGTTGGAGAAATCTTGCTATGACTGCCACTGTGTAAACTCCATGAGGGATACTGACTCTCCCTATTTGTTTTGGAATCCCTTGATATATTGCTTCAAAGTTACCGTCCATTCCAAAGAGAGCTACCTGTAAGAGAACAAGGTGTTTACTTATCAAAATAAACTTACTTGTTGCCATATATTCCAAAAATATTCTTCGGTTCACGACACTACCAAATGATTACCAGTTTTGACCGGAAAATTTACAATTCGATGACACCAAATTTAAGGATGTGCCCTTTTTATTTGCTTTCCTGGCCCTCTATCTATATACATTGTATATACCCCTTTAAACATAAAATAAGAGACTCAATATTATTTATACTAATATATTGCTTTTGCTTTATATTTACCATATGACAGTCATTAATCTATTGTTGGAATAATTCTGACCTCTATGCTGATTGAGACTGCCGCTTCGGACGTCGTCATAAGTAAACGTTTTACTTTTACCAGTGTACTGTACTTACACTGACAGGTTTGTCATCAGAAAAATAATCCAAAGTCAAGCAATGCGTGTCTTCCAGTTGCAAATATCCTGTGGTCAAGAAGGTAGTTTCTGTTGCCATTCCAACTCCATCATACAGAATCAATGAATGCTCTGAAACATATTTCATGTTAAGTGAATACTTCTTCTGCTGCATGTCTTAAATGATCTATTTTCCCCTTTATAGCTTAAAGAGCAGAAAATAAAGACAGACCTGTATCATCAGACATCACTTCATATGCCCCGCGAATAGACAGATGACCTGATATAGATCTGGCATATAGTACAATGCTATTCATATCAAAGATGATCTCACTGTCTTCTGTATCTGGTTGAAACTTGCACAAAATTTCAGAAAAATCTGGAACATCTGGCGATGCCATCTTTAAAAAAAAAACATTTTAAACACCATGAAAAATAGAAGCAACTCGCATATTTTCAAAGGCATATACGCAAACTAGTGCTAAATCCTGAAGCGCATGGTAATCTTTCTGTTTTGTGCCAACTGTATGTCTTACAGTATTATGTTGTAGAGTAGATTTACAGCACTCACAAAAAAACTAATCGAGGCTGTACACTAAATTTACAGTAAGAAAAAGACGGCAACATATTACAGTGTGCCATTTAATGGACAACCGTTCAATTCATTACCATACGATAAATCTCCACTAATTATTATCCCAAGGATCACAATCTACTGCACAAAAACTTACACACCACATCAAAGACTAACCTGAAAATAGTTTCCAGTACCGGAACAATCAGATTTGGTAAATTTACTTTTGAAAAATTTTAGCTTGATCCTGGATCCTGATGGTCCATTGATTTGCTAAAAACACACATTTGCAAACTCTATTTTCTTTGGATAAAAAGGAGTTGTGAAGGTCCCTCTGGGAGGGTACTTGGTGTAAGCACAAGCTGAAATGATAGGAAAAAAAAGATATATATATTCATGATGTTTGTTAAGTTGTAGAATGAGCTATTAAAATAGAAAATTGGACTCAAGTAACCAACATGTTTTCATTTCTCTTGTTCATGTCAAAACGTTTTAATAATGTTGATAAGATATGTTATATCTTATCTTATCTTATATAATACTATATAATACTATATTATACTATATAATACTATATAATACTATATTATACTATATTATACTATATTATACTATATTATACAATATTATACAATATTATACTATATTATACTATATTATACTATATTATACTATATTATACTATATTATATATAAACTGCACCATTTGCAGATTGGACAAACCTATAGAACAATGTATGTGTTATGCTCATTCACCTTACAATGTATGTGTTATGCTCATTTACCTTGATTCTTTTCAAATGCATAGTTTTCCACACCTTTTGGAGCCCACAACCAAGACGTGAGAGCAGATGGGTTGAAGAACGAAAGTTCACAATTGTATGGATCAGAAAAATTACACGTAAAGGAAGAACGTCTGTCAAAAATTTGGCGTACGTGGTTATTGTAAGCTGGAAAAAAAAATGGTGGTGGTTTGACCATATACAAATTTGTCATATTAGGTCCACAGTCTAAAATTATCAATTAACTAAGAGTACCATCTCAGTTAACTTGTGAAATTACATGTTCATATTGCCTGGTCGCCCTGGTTAATAGCTCTACACAGGCAAGATGACAAATTTACTTCGGAAAACAGTTCTAAGAAAAACAACACATGTTCTTTAAATATCAATTTCATTAAATCTACAAACATTTTCTTCTAGTAGACAACGTATTAAGAAAAACATGTAAACTTCAGGTAAATTGCACTAAGTGAAACACTTACATGTTCGTTTACAACTGAAAAATTGTACATTGTCAATCGCAATGTTGCTGAAAACTGGAACTCCCATTGTATACAACCAGTAAACCTGAAACTTCATTTCCGTGTCTGAAAAGATATTTTCTGCAGTTTAAAACTGTTCCAAATTATTACACTTCCACTCTCAGATAAAGGGCCTCAGATGAGCCAAATTTTATTACTTTTTTCAAAAATGCAATTTTTAAACCTTGACTTTTTTCAAAAATTACAGTAGAAGATGTATGTTAGTATATCAGCTACTAAATAATATAACGTTTACCAAAAGTAACTCAAATATTTGTAATGTTGCTAATTGGACAGATGAGTATCATTTTAAAGGTCAGGTAAAAGGATTTACCCATTTTGGGAAGGTAGGCCTCATGATACGTCCAATCAGAGGAGTTGGTCAAGCTAACTTCAGTGATAAGTTTACGAGAAAAAACTGCCAAGTAATTAGCAGTAAGGTAAAGTTGCAGTTTGGCTGTTATGCTATACTTAATGACAGCCCTCATGTAGAATCCCAAACAAAATCCCTCACCATCCGATGGAAATTGAAAAGGTGGAGAAATTAATAAAGTTTTGGTTCCTTCCATAGCTGGTTGGGTATCCACATACATAAAATAGTTGTCTGCAAAAAATAAATAAAAATTCAAATACTCAAATTACTATACTAGCCTCACAGCCAAGGAGAAATGTAAAAGTTCTTACAAATGTTATTCAGTTTATTTATAGGCGCCAGTTGGTACAAGTTTAGTTACTCTTGATACACTGTCCATCAACATATATGTATTATGTAATTTTTATATATTCATTACTCGCTTCACTGGTCATTCACTCTTCACTGGTGCTGATTATCACAGTATGGTGGATAACACTTCAGTTTATTGTTATTGTCCTTATGTTTCTGTTTTTGTAAAAGTGACTGTTATGATATTTAATGCAATTAATTACTGAAAAATGACAAACTTATCACTAATTGATGTTATTGACAGATACCCTGATGAAAGTAATAACAATGAATCACCTGTTATATATACAAACATTCACCATACTGTGATGACAATTCCCTGATTAATATAATACAGAGTGAGAAAGATACATTTACCATACTTAGCCTTAATTGTCAGTCTCTACATGCAAAGTTTGATTCATTGAAAATTTACCTTGACATTTTACTCTCTAATGATTGTGAATTTAGTGCTGTTTGTCTCCAGAAAACTTGGTTGAATGAACGACATGATCTGTCTCTTTTAAAGCTTAATGGATATAACCTAGTGACAAAGCTACCCTCATGCAGTGTGCATGGTGGAGTCTGCATTTACCTTAAAGCCAACTTCGACTATAAAATATTAGATTTAGCTGATAATTCTGATTTTCGGGATGGGCAGTTTATTAAAATATGCACTTATAATTATGATGACAACAGTAATGTTATGATACCCCATAAGAAACTAATTATAGGCAATATATATAGACCATCACGTATTGAAAATCTACGAGCATTCATCAATGACTTTAGTGCAGTCCTTAATAAATTACAAAATGTTCATAGTGAGGTCAAAGTTTTGGGTGATTTTAACATAGATCTCTTGAAATTGAATGAAAAAGTAATTGTTCATGAATATTTTGAAAATATTCTGTCAAATGGGTTTATTCCAAAGATTACCTTTCCTACTAGAATTACAAACCAAAGTAGTACATTAATTGATAATGCCTTTGCAAAGCTTTCCTATAATTGTTCTGATACTACAGCTGGCATACTCATGCATCGTATTTCCGACCACCAACCTTACTTTATTACACTTGATTATTTAAAATTTAAGAAAAATTCTCAGATATACCAAAAAATATTTCAAAATGACAGCCAGACCTTGAATCATTTTAAAAATGAGATTGCTAATTTGAACTTAGTTTCTAAAATAAACACTTCAATTGAAACTGATCCCAGTGATAATTATAATTTAATTGATAAACACATCACCGAGTCAGTTGACAAGTACCTCCCAGTAAAAATAGTTAGATATAACAGGCATAAACATAAAAGAAGTAAATGGATGACCACTGGTATACTTAATTCGATTAAATATCGTGATAAACTCTATGCTAATTACACAGAACTCCTACAACCAGCAATCAATACAATAACATGAAGATCAACCTCCAAACGTATAACCGTATCCTAAAGCAGAATATTAGAAATGCAAAAAAGTTATATTATCACCAATGCTTTGATAAATTCAAAAGTGATAATAAGAAAACATGGAGCACAATAAAAGATATCTTAAACAAAAACCAAAATGATAAATGTTTTCCAAACTATTTCATAATTAATGGCACCCCTGTATCTGACCAAACTACAATAGCTAATGAATTTAACAAGTATTTTACAAATATTGGACCTAGCCTAGCATCACAAATTAATTATTCTGTAGGTAAATCATTTAAAGACTATTTACTGACACCTACTCCTCATAATTTTTCATTTGGTATGGTCAACAGTGATAGTATTAAAGAAATTATCAACGAACTTAAAAATAAATCTACTTCAGGGTGTGATAAACTCTCTAACAAACTACTTAAACTAATTAAAGATGATATTGCCGAACCATTAACTGTTATAATTAATCAAACTTTCAGCTCTGGTGTCTTTCCACATAAACTGAAAATAGCCAAAGTTATCCCTGTGCATAAAAATGTTGACAGACACACTTTTAATAATTATCGACCAATCTCAATTCTACCAAGTGTGTCCAAGGTTTTTGAGAGGGTGATGCACAATTAGCTACATAAGTATTTCTCCAAATTAAAGTTATATTACAATAGTCAGTATGGATTCAGATCCATGCATTCAACAGAATTAGCAGCTCTAGAATTAATTGATAAAATTGCAACTAAAATGGATAATGACGAAGTTCCGATTAACATACATCTAGATTTATCAAAAGCCTTTGATACTTTAGATCATGAAATACTATTGTATAAGTTAAATTATTATGAAATTCGCAATAGCTCTTTGAAATTGTTTGAAAGTTATTTACATAATAGAACCCAATACACAGAGATAGCTAACACTACATCTGAGCCCCTATTGATAACTACAGGCGTACCACAAGGTTCAATTCTAGGTCCACTTCTCTTTCTTATCTATATTAATGATATTTCACTTGTTAGTAATCTTTTTTATCCAATAGTATATGCTGACGACACTACCCTCTCTGCAACCTTGGGCACATTTGGCACTGGCCCCATGCAAGAAAATAACATAAATGAAGAACTAAATAAAGTTAGTAATTGGCTCAAACTTAACAAATTATCTCTTAACATAAACAAGACTAAGGCTATGGTCTTCCATACTCATCAGAGAATAGTACAACCTCCTGTTATAAGAATTGAAAATACTAATGTTGAGTACCTCAGTGAATTTAATTTTTTAGGAATTATAATAGACCAGCATCTCTCTTGGAAGTCACATATAATAATTTATAAATAATACATTTTAGAATATATAAATGAAATGAGAAGATGCAATTATGATGGAGACCCTCAAGCCAGCAGAGCTAGCGCTTATGAGGGGCCACCAATGAAACTACACTAAACTTTTTAAAAGACAAAATTCTCACCCACAGCTTCAGACAGTTTTCCAAAATTACTTAAAACCATTTCCTGGAGTCATACAGCGATATATGTATAATAAGAAATTGCTTTATCTGCCAAACATAATTTGTCCTTAACACATTCTATAGTTATTTGAGCACCAGTACATAATCACCCTCATCCCATTTCCAACACTCATATCATCTCCCATTTCATTGGTGGCCCCTCATAAGCGCTAGCTCTGCTGGCTTGAGGGTCTCCATCATAATTGCATCTTCTCATTTCATTTATATATTCTAAAATGTATTATTTATAAATTATGAAAATAAATTGATCTAAATCTAAATCTAATCTATACATCCCGACTTGTAATAATGGAACTGGTCGCTGACTTACAGCAGAAGTTGGGTAAGGCTCATTTGTCTGTTTTCGGGAACTCATTGCAAGTGTGATACAGGTCTCCCTTTCATATGGTATACGTCCATCAGTGGTCAGCCAAATTATCTTCATAGGAATTTCAAATATTGCCAGAAATGCACAGTGAATTTTATATCAGGTGACTTCGCAGCTTAACAAAAACTTCCAGTGGGTATAAACAGTGTTAAAAAACGAACCTCTGAAGACTTGTAGCACCTTCTAAGATATTGTAGGAAGAACTGGGGTTAGCCAGGGGGCAACCTGATTGGTCATGTGACCTAAGTGGTTTTTTTTACACACAGTTGCTGGGGAGCCTCAGAAAAATGTGATTTTATTCTAAACTCTTGATTGGCTGTTGCTATGACATATCTGCCTCTTGAGATAAGAAGGCAGTTTCAGCTGTCAGGAGCCTCGATGCTAATTAAAGAAAGTATAAGTGCTGTCATTATGCGTTGGCAAATGCCTGTGGTTATTTTAAGAAAATTCGATAATTGTTGTATGTGGACAAAGATAGCAAATAGGCTCTAGCTAATGAACTCCCAAAGTATGAAAAGATACCAGAGGGTAATTAAGTAAAAATAAACTTTTACACATTCCCCATTAAATTAAGGACAAAATTAGTGCCAAACCTGGATCGCCCTGCCAGTCTGATTTTGGTCCTTCATCGTTGAAAATTTCTCTGGAGTTGGTCTTTCTCCATTGAAGTCCAGTAATAGCCCATGGCAAGTATCCACACAGAAAGTCTTCCTCAAACTCACACTTAATTGAAGATTCACTTTCTAATGGGAAATGAATGAAAGGAGTACAGTAAGGGAATTCAAACTTTTAAGTTTCATTAAAAAAATCGTTGAAGTTTCTTACCACATGGTACATGCTCATCTTCCCCTTTTGCACAGTCTCTTTGTCCATCACATGTCATTGATTTTGGAATACATACTTTTGTTGAAGCACACATGAATTCAGATTCAGTGCATGCTGTGGAATATCAGAAATAAATGGATTACATCTATATGGGTCATTTCATGCCAAATCACCTGAAATTCCAGGATGTTCCCGCTTAAACGTCTCATATTTTCATGAATAATTTTTTCTAGGTACCTATATAAGATGACCACATGCAAAATTTAAGGATCGAGCTCCAAGTAGTATTTGTTCATTAAATTAAAATTAAAATATTAAAATTCCCAAAATGTTAATATATTTTGCTACCTTGAAACCTTTTGAGCTAAGCAATATGTTCTAACCACAAAGTTTCCTGAATGGTCTATTTATGAAAGAAAATTCAAATGCCTAAGTGTCTCTCCAATAGTGAGAATTGTCCAAATAAGGGTATGCATCTCCAACATGGGAGTAAAACACCAGATTATTAAAAATTCATATCTCAAATATTAATGGAGCTAGATCCTTACATTTTGCATGTGGTCATCATTCATGTATAGGTACCTAGAGAAAAATATTCATGAAAATCTGAGACAGTCCAGGTGATTTGGCATGGAATAACCCATATGCTGTCATATTTCATACAATTATCATTATATGGAAGAATAAATGTTTAAACAGTCAGATTATTCTCTATTACAATGCTGGAAGATTAAATTAAGTGCCAAGCTTATCACGAGCTATCGTGTATTCTTATGACTTATCCACAAACATAAAGCATTTTGCCAATTTCTAATGAATTAAAATTGGATTTTTGGAAACATTGCAAAATTCTACCTTTACTGAACATTGTCATATCTTTGTCATTGCATGAGAACTGTGACTAGATGGTAGATATGTTATACTCATTTTAGCCTCATAATTGCACTCAGATCACTTAGAAAGTCAAAAGAAAATTCACATATATACCAACTTTTACTTATTGTAACTTTCTTAAATGTGCTTGCAAACATCAAAATGCATTTTTGTATTCCAATAAATGCGATTATATAATTACCACATCTGGGTATGTCACAGTGTTCCCAGTCACCAGGGACATCTGGATGGATAACATGACACCATGGCTGGTCGTCCTCGTCTGGGTTTCTGCACATTGCGGGCATACCCCACTCTTCCTGGGCTAGACACTGGTGTCCACCTTTAGTGGTTGAGATATTGCCCTCATATGAAGCCCCCGTCGGGTCTGCCAGGCAGTTCTGTTCTGGTAAAATTCACAATAAGTTATATTCCACTATGATACATACATTTTCTATTGGTCATAGGGAGATATAACCATCAGAAGTTACACTCCACTAGATACCTTTTAATAAATTAATTGAATGGTCGTTATCTGCTCCCCCCCCCCCCCCCTAAGTGCCAACCATGTTTTTCTTCTGCGTCATAACAGCATGCAGTAAAACAAATCAAACAAATTATTAAATAGTCTTATATGCCTAAATGGAGTAATCCCTATACCAACAAAAATGTTTGTTCTTACTGACAAAATGCGTTTATAATATAACCAAAGATAAAGGAGGCTTAGTCAGTTGGGTGATCATAGTACACTCTCAGAAAAAAGGTGCCACGTAGAACCTAATTGGGTTTTTTGGCTTTTTACAAACAGAACCCTACAAAGTCCCATGTGGAACCTATCAATAGGTATTTGGGAAAAACCCTATACCATGGTTTTTCAAGGGACCTTATATATGTATTAAAAATCAAATAATATTAAAAGACTCCTGCAAGATAAAAAGAAAAAACCAAGAAAGCCATGGATTTAAACTCATGCTGGATGTGCCCATGATATTCACAAGCCAGTGTGTCACCCAATGAGCTACAGAGAACTGATTGCATTGATTGGAATCAAAGCAGATTGATTATGGGTCAGCTAACAGAAACAAATAGAACGGCTGCCTTCTGCATGCATAACCACAGTTCGATTCTCACTCCTCAATTTTTCTAGACTGAAGCTGAGTTAAACACCTCTGAAGAACCTTCAAAACTGAAATACCTCTGAGGCAGTTCTTTAGGGCTTGGTGGAGACAAAAAACCTCAACATGCACGGAGAACCTGTGGGGTAGTTCACAGCATCCTTGGGTGCTCTAAATAACCTCCGCAAGCAAAGCTCTTAGTTTACAGCACATGTTTATGTGGTGCATATATACTCTGCTGTATGCAGATATGTACCGCCAAAAATGTCAATGTACAACAAGGCCGATAGGCCGAGTTGTACATAACATCTGTGGGTGTACATATCTCATGTCTCACAATGTAACCATTGTGTAATTGTTTTGTACTACTGAACCCCAATATTTTTATTGCAATATGTTATTTTTCATGTTTCATTGATTAGGATTCATTGGTAATTTGTAGCAGGACTGTTGCTGTAAGCTATGCCCACTTTCTGGCTGCCAGCCAATCATAGCACGGTGTAGTGAATGGACAATAAATTGGTACATGTGAGACATAAAGATATGTACATTTGAGAGTGTACATATATCACGTCTCACAATGTAACCATTGAGTAATTGTTTTGTACCACTGAAATCCATCCAAGTGTTAATAAAAATTTCAGTTATTCTATTTCCCTATTATGATTTAACGGAAAATAGCGCTCCGTCTACAATTAATCTAATTGATTGATGCCTGTCACACGTTAAGCATTCAAAAAATGTTGGAATTTTAAAAATCGGGTGAAAAGCTGACAATTGCAAAAACATTCAACTTCAATCAAATTGCTAAAATTGGTTCTCTATATTTCCACCTGGAGGTTATGACAGAATCCTGCAATTCTTTTGGCTGAAAAAGTTCCCGCTCTTGGCTGTGATTAGCTGAAGTAAAGTGCATCCTAGCAGCAGTAATTTTGGTGCATTTTAATGTATATTTGATACCTTATCATTCAGTAGATTTATGTTATTTCCCTGAGACAATTATTTTAATGGAATCAGTTAGTACTATGTCTGAAAAGCAAAAACGAGTAATAAGAGGTGAAGAAAGACTGTGTTGCTTAATTCAGGGCTGCTGTAGGAAAAAAAAAATTCTGATGAGGAGAAATTATACTATTAAGATGATATAAATTATATATCTTGTAAATGATATATATACATAACAAAAAGAAAAACGAAAATTTCCCCAGGGTTGTATGCATTTTGACCAAATACTTTTTGCCCCAAAATTAGCTGAAACTATGGTCATACACCGCACTCCCCCAAACCTTATAATCCTAATAAGGGCATGCACAAAAATTCAATTAATTAATTTTCTTGGTTTCAGGATTTCATTTACTTCTTTATTGGTATGAACACAGGTAAGTTTTACAAATCTTGACTTACTGTACTTCTCGCAGGATTCTATTCCGAAGTTGTCGATGACTAGACCGGTGGTTAACTGTTTGGATGAACGCTTTGTTGCTATCTTTATGTGTCCGGGTCCATCAGGCAGCTTCATGTAAAACCTATCATATAAAACAATTCTTGAAAAATATAAAATACAAGACCACTTTAAACATATGGTTTGTCTATGCTTTTAACCAATGCTGTTGATGTTGTCTTATGCAATTTAGGAGGGCAGTCTCTAATGCAATATTCTACCTAAATTGTAACAGCCAACATATAAAGTAACACACGACAAGACAAATAAACATGGTAAATACTAATATCGTTAGGTGACATTGGTCAACCCTGGCAAATCTAATCAACATGCGCATTGAGTATTATGTGAGAGGACCAATGCATGGTTTAAGTGTAGAATATTCTGAACTCAATTTATATGAGAGCCTTAATGGCCATTATGTTTACCTTGAAACAACTGGCCACTTTATCATTTTGCAAATTTTTTGTAACCAACGAGAGGAGATCTAAAATGACTACTTATATATAATATATCTTTTATTTATATTTACAATAATTATGTAATACATTGATTTCAATTTATATTCCATATTGCCATACAATGTAAATTTGCAAGTAGACACAAACGATTATCATTGAACTATTTTTGCTATTTATATTATTGTTTCACTTATTACATGAATGACAAACCTTTTCCATTTATTACTATAGCTGCCATTAAAGCTTTGAATCAAATCATAATGCTTGTGTCTGTTGAACAAATATATTGATGTCACAGTCACTCCCTCCCCTAAGAAGCGATAGTAGAACTCCAAACACGAGTCGTCAAACATGTACTGCTGAGTGATGAATTCTGCGATATAATTTGGCCGTCTGTTTGTTTGGAAGAGTCGCAGGTATCGTCCTTTTGCTGCAATTAAATGAAAATGTTTATTATTCATTCGTATTAAATGCATCAATTGTATGATCATATAAATAGGGCAATAGTAAGAAAATCCACACAATGTACATAGTAAAATCACATGCCTGATGGCAAACCAATGTAATCGTTGACCTGAGAGTTAGCCCTGGTAATGACAAAATTTTCATTTTTTCTTTCAATATATAATTCATTGTAGTTTAGCTGCAAATGTTCTCCACAATTGGAGTCATCAAAAGTGCATAGAAAGGCTGGGATATCTGCAAAACGAACAGGAAGCCATTTCCATTAGTGCTCTAATCGTACCAAATAGTGCTATGAAAAATACCATAGATCTTTAAATTCACACAGCGATAAACTTAATTTACGTTGTACAGCACCAGGCGATAATGTCTCAGTAAATAAATACAGAGCAAAACATTGCTGTTACCCTGAAAAAAGAAAACGACCATGATTGCTGCCAGTGACTAATATAAAACTTTGTGTGTAGACCTCTGGCTCTACTTACTTCATATCAAGACCATTATCTTCTTACTTATCGTGAAACGGAAAGACAATGCGGGTAATGTTATCGACAATGAAGTAATTCAACAGATTTTACCTATGATGTCAATCCGTTCATAATATTCGAAACTCTCCTTGCGGCAGTCAGAAAGCTCCTTGGCCACCTCCAAATGGCTCTTCACGTGATCTCTTGATAAATAGCAGATGAGGGAGCGGCGGTCATACCAAAAGCCACTGTAGTACTTCTGATTTCCACACATACTCTCACAGTTTATGCTACTGAAATCTTCAGATGTGACAGTATAACATTAGTGAACGAAGGGAGAACTAGGCCTATGTGCAATTGGGAGGGGGGGGGGGGAGATATGTTGACACCATTTTCCCTCATTTCACAAAACTCGGTAATGTCTGCTGGACGATTCAACATCTTCTATAGCTTACAATGTATATGATCCCATCCACTTACACATAAGTAGTTCTGACAACATACTCTGTATTCTACAATATACATTATAAATACATATCACAGCTATCCCAATATACTCTGCAGCTGTCAAATATAGTTTGCTGCTATACAATATAACACCAAACTACAACATAGACGTATGAGCAATGTAATAGGCCCTTAGCGGCTTAGTAGAGAATGTTAATATCATAAGACAGAAATAATTTAAAACATCGATTAGCGTGAATCACAACTTTTTGGTATACAGGAATGTGACAGGTATTTTCATAGACGCTTTGCAAGAGTTTTTGGTGGGAATTTAGATTTCCTTAACTTTTAAATGGTTCATAGCATGTAATTTATATCACAGGAAGTAGGAAATCAATTACAAGCCAGAAAACATGCTCAATGAACACCAAAAAGAAAAAGAAAAAAAAAGGAATTTTCTTACTAGTTATAACATCATAGGATGATGAACATGGCTGCTCAGTTATATTAGTCTGGCAGTTTAAGATGGCATCGAGTTCCTCCTGACTGTAGACACACAGATCTGCTCTGTATCTATACCAAGATCCTTTCACTGGTTTTGTTGCTTGTGTCTGCACATTTGGAAAATCATAAAACATTTGCCTTTTATTTCAAAGGTGATAACGATAGCCTGTTTTTTTAATGTTACATGAACTATTTTCACACTCTTACCTACCACCAGAAATGGTAAATTGATTAACTTTTATTTACAAGATGACAAAGTGCATACATGAATGGCACAATGTTGGCTCCAGTGTTAATTGTACAGCCCATTCATTATATTTCCACTTAACTTCTCCTTTCACTACTTTTACCAGCTGCTTTATTTGTGATTCACTTTTAAGCCTTACAGTAGATTTCATAGCCTTGGAACAAAACTCCAGCGGAAGTCACGTGAATCCATGACTCCCATTGGCTAAGGCAGTTTTACTGCCAATGGATTCACGTGATGTCCTCTGCAGGTTTCCAAGGTTATGAGATTTGCTGTAATGGGGTCAATGGGTCATACTGTAAAACAGTGTTTTCAATAGTATCTTTATTTAAAGATATATATTTTGTAGATTTATTTATTCATATTTAGAACATGAGCTGTAAGTTTACATTTACAAGCAATACAATTATTAATGTACTTGATATGATTGGGTAAACGATTCCAATAGGTAGTACCACAATAGATGACTCCTAGTGGATAAGCCATTTACATCAAATTGTATTGTAACAGCATCAAATAAGTATATCTTAGTCTGACATTAATCCATTTCAATGACTTAACAATACAGTTAGTTTCATTAAAAATGGCCCGTCAAATTTAACCTAGACAAAAACTGTCATAGCTGGCTACTCAAAACCGGATCTAAAAGTACATATTTATGATATATTAGATCAATTTCTTACATTTACCAAGGTTAACATTTTATCTAGTGATAGATGTAAGCCGATTATTAGCTATAGAAGTGGACAGAAGCAGCTGGCTTTAGCATGTTTAGACCACAGCAAGGTACAGTTCATTGCAGACAGCTGGAGTCGACCTTATTTTAACTGTATCTACTCCCCTGCAATTTATAAAATCAAAATCGTTTGTTATTAGATGAATAAATGGACTTAAATACTTACAGGTTCATATGAATCATACATGGCATCAAAGAGTCCCAACTTTGCCGCTTCTGTGTATCTTGAAAAACACAATAAAAGATCTGCGAATCTACGGAAGGTTCCATGAGCTGGGTAACAAAGAAAGAATGCAACACAGCGATTGAAAACCCCTTTGTAATATCACCATGTTCAACATTAATGTAAATAATTATTGTAATTCTCACCTGTGTTTGTTGTAACTGCAAATGGTCACAGCTGGAAAAGTTAGCTTGGACTTCACGGAGACATCAATGTCAACCTTTTTTGGATGGCTCAGATATTTGTGAAGGTTGATGGTATTCAACCAAATGAACACAACTATTGCCACTATCAATATGAGCGACCATATCAACCTGCAAATAAAAAACCAAAACGTTTGAGGTTACAGACCTCATGCCCAGCATTGCAAGTATGTTGAAGCATTTCTTACAGTTGGTATATGTTTCTTGTGGTTGCTCTTTGGTAAAAAAAACTATCTAAAAACGTTTGCTATTCCAGTGTGGATTTCTAGACTCCCAGAAGGCCACGCAACATAATATACTCATGCACAAAAAGCCAATCCATCAAAGAGATGCTGTGCTCTAACGATGCCTGCCTCATGGACCCTTTAAATTTTAAACAGCGTGGAGGTCAAAAACGTAATTTTCGGCAATTTTTCTGAAAGCATCGATATGTAATATGGTTTAGACAGACAGAATTTTTTTTATTTATGCCATAAAAATCATAATAATACAATATCATATTGTCATGTAAATATTGGCTCAGGCGATGCCCAGTTTGCCTAAGTGTAGGAGCTGCCATAAGCACCCCCTTTAGCACCAGATCCAAGAGGAAAAAACAACAGACCTCCACATCAAAGACCATGATTTTTGCGAGGGGAGATATTTGACATTTCATCCGCCAATCATCACATTAAAGCCTTATTAACATTCCCACAGAAACAAAGTCATTTATTTCAGTGAAATGAAAACCATATGTCCTGGATTTTTTTTCTTCTGTTTTAGACATAATTTCACAAACCATGAAAGTGTGTCATGGCATGACAGTACTATGTTGACATTATAATACGAATATGTTGGCTCATTGAGGCGACACAGTCAACATTTATAACAACACTCAGCTCGATTGAAATGCAAAACTGTGCCAGAGTATTCTCTGGCTTCCCATGACAACGATGCTTGTGATCTATTTACCAGTGAGCATACTTGTTTTGGATACTGACTCATTGCCAAATAACCCAAACTTCAACAACCACTGCTATTTCAGTCCACCTATCATCAGCTGAATTTTACCCCAAGTAAAAATTATAATGTTTTGTTTTAATACTGGCATATTCGATGAGGTATATCCACGAACTTACCTGCGGATAATCGAAGACTTGAGGAAAACGTATCTGATGCCATGGAGGGAAAAGTCCTCTCGGAAGAAACCAACACATACAGAAGTCCATGATTCCTTCTCTTCATCTGCAATTATTCATAATACAATATAAATGCTTTGCTGTAAATAAATGATGGACTAGATGGACAATTTGGACATTTACGGATGTAATCCAGATTCATTAGTACACATACCTTTAAAGACAGAGTTGAAAACGATTTCGACAAGAATACTAAGATTTAAGTAAATATACATGTATGCACCAAGCACATGTACAAGGCATTGGCCAATTAACATCTCATGCGACCGATAGATAGATAGATAGATAGATAGATAGAGAAATATAGAGATAGATAGACAGATTGATAGACAGACAGACAGACAGACGGACAGACAGATAGATAGATAGATAGATAGATAGATAGATAGATAGATAGATAGTAGATAGATAGATAGATAGATATACGGACATGTATATAGATAGATAGACAGAAAGATAGATACGTCGATAGATGGATAGATAGATAGAGAGAGAGAGAGAGAGAGAGAGAGAGAGAGAGAGAGAGAGAGAGAGAGAGAGAGAGAGAGAGAGAGAGACAGACAGACAGACAGACAGACAGACAGAGACAGAGAGATAGATAGACAGCTAGATAGATAGATAGATAGATAGATATGGAGAGTGCGGCTCACAAGGGATAAGAGGTGGGAAAGAGAGTAGGAGTCCACCCATGTTACACATTTACCTTATGGGTAGTGTATTTTACTTGCCTCAGTATGGACACTGAGCCCAAGGGACCACCAATTTAACGCCTCATCCGAATGACATCCAGCAGAGATGTTGCTTATGCAGGGTGCCAGGATTGAACCTGGGTCCTTCAGAGAAGCAGGTGAGCATCTTACCATGAAACTAATCAGTATCTGCTACGTTAGCTGATATGTAGCTTATGCATTGTGTAAGATATCGAACCTGGGACCTTCAGTGGACCTGACCATTGACTTTACCACTGAGCCATTCAGCACCATTAATGACAACTTCGTTATTTAAAGGTGCACTGTCTGTCAAATTTGCACATAAAAGTAATGATATAAATCAAAACTGCCTTCCTGTTTTATGATATATTTTACCATTACATGCCCTTTTTTGGTCAACAATTTAGTTTTATTTTACAATAAATAAATCAATATTAGTTTTTCATGCCATCAAAAACTCAATATGTAAACAAACCCAGTGATGACATCACAATACTAAACAATGGTGATGATGTCATTTCTATTGTGTTTCCAATGTTTTGGTCTGGATTTTCTCTCAATGTATATAAAATCATAAGATCACTCAAGTTTACTGTGCCTTGATTAATAGAGGTTATTTATGAACTATTTGATTGAGTCTTACAAAATCGCTAATTTGACAGACAGTGCAGCTTTAAGCGAAAATAAGGCTGGCTGGCTGATAAGGAGACTAACATGAACTTTGTATTCAACAACTGACATCAGTTACAATGAGCTATTATGCCAGACAATGAAGAATTAAATACGAATGTAGATAACATGCAACTGCTACAGAAATTGAAATAAACCAGGCCAAAAAATAACGTAGAGTACCGTAATTCACATGCAGTGAGCAGAATGGTAAATGAATGACAGTCAGCCAATTCCATTCCCATTTTGACAGTGACAACTGATATCATGTTTGTCGGAACTTGCGAGTGGAGAACCGGGTCCGTTCGGCCTCAATGCTAATGTATAGCGAGCCGAACCGACTTTTTTTTGAAGGCCGAATCGACTCAGTTAAACAGGTCGTTTCGGCCGGGCCGAACTGGTCGAAGGCCGAATCGACTAGCATTCGTTCTAAATACGTATACAGCCGAAGTCTTTGACTTGGAAACTAAACTCCAAACATGTGTTCCCATTGGCTAAAGCAGCCATCTGGAGTTTAGTTTTCAAGTTTATGAAATTAGCTGTTAATAGATTCGGGGACTGTTAGCTTATAATTTTTGGTTCAATGCTAATATTGTTTTTTGCCAAAAGTTCCTATATGATTGCCATGCAAATATTATGTCTATGATATATGTATTTTTTCAATTACAGCTTCATGCTGTTAGACCTCTATTGTGGGTCTATACACACACACACACACACACACACACACACACACACACACACACACACACACACACACACACACACACACACACACACATATATATATATATATACATATCCCTAATGCCATATTTCTGTATTACATTCTGTAATTTAATGACATTTTATTGGCTTATGAAAATGTGTTTAGTTAAACAAGACTCCAATTATATAGTGCTGGCAAAGATGTATATAATAACATTGCACTTCAACAGAAAGGTGTGCTGTTTATTTTCGTTACAAAGTGTTTCATCTTATATTCTCTCTCCGCAACCAGGTTGATGGGTAATTGGCGTTGAACGACAAAAAAAAACTCTATTTTTTCACAAGGAAAAACCTATAAAACGTGCACAGAATCACCCCAACACTGAAAGAGTTTTAACTGAAATCCTGTATATTTGCCAATGCATGACAGTCTTTTTTAAAAATAATATGATAGTCATTATCTTGACTAAGATGTTAGTCATTATGAATGATGATAATATTATATATTAGATAAAACAAATTGCTAAACTTTACTATCATATCAATCTAAAATTTACATGGTGGAAATATTATTCCCCCATTGCAGCCATATCACGTGAATAGCGGGTGATTCGGGCTGGGTGGTATGCTTTTCATACCCGTCTGATCTGTCAAACAGATCACTGACATGTAACATGGGGATCAACATGATTCATGTAAGGTGATTTGTTTTTGACTGTAAAGTTATTCATTATGATATGAATATACGTTATATTAAAACTGCCATTAGAAGCATTATTGTTAACAACTATTAATTGCCCAACAAACTAACATTATAATGTTTCATAGTTGCCTATAGCCATGGTATTTGAACTTCTAGATATAAATTTCCCTGTCTATATATATATAATTGAGATATATCTGGAGTTTGTGGATAGCGTTTTCATATGGAATACATGTGCCAACCTATACTTGTCATCATTGCCTAATTGGATATGTACATATTTTAGTGAAGGAGTTCACCTATTTATAGAATCATTTATCATTCATTGTCTTCCTGTACATCATCCACTTAATTTCTTAAACAGCCGTGAAGTATTTATTTAGTTTTTTGGAAAATAATATTGTGTTGGCATTTTCAAGGTTTCAAGGTTTTTATTTCCGCTCAAACCAACTAGCGTAAAATACATGAAATTAAAATTGCAACAGAACATAAGTGCAACATAAAACAGTACCATGAATTATGAGAGCACAATGAAGCAGTCATTACGGAAAGCAAATGGCCACAGCTTTCATATGCACTAAGGCTGACTGACTCAACACACAGGGGGCGCTGCATAGAACTTGGTATCGGCCTAATTTAAAACCGATACTCAAGGCTTGGATCGGCCGATACCGATCCCTGATCCTAATATCGGTACAACTCTAAACCGCACCATCATGTTGCCAGGCAAATTGGGGGTTTTTTCTGCTCTATGGTTAAAAAATCCACATGATGTTTATTGTGTATAAACATTTGTCATATTTACAAAGTCAGCGGGATGGAATTCACCACGTGACTGAAGCAAAAAAAGAAGAATAACAATTCCAATATCCCAAACAGCCAGTTTCCTATATAAAGTTTTTATAGAGGATCCCTATTTCACCATCATTCATCCATCTTTCCATTACAAATTTTTGATAGTAATCTAACTTTTATGAGTAATATAAAACTTATGCCACAACCTAGTAATAATGGATTTAAGACAATATGAATATACACATATATAAATAATTATGATAACCTACTGGCACCTGTCTTTGTCAAATATTTGACAATAATCTATATTATAGTTTCAAGCTGTTAAGAAGAAAAAGAAAGAGAACACAAAAAATAAATATAAAATAATGGACATATCAAAATATAGCTGCCAGTTAGTTGTTATAGTTGCAGAAAAGTATCATTATGTGTAATGTGAATACTTTATGGGAATAATTATATCAGCAAAAAATCCTGTACAAAAACAAAGAACTTCATTGCTCATAATTAGCGTTCCAGCACGAAGCATTGGGGGTTTTTACGACAGGAAAGTAATTTCGAATGCTCAGCAGACTAAACTAATCATCAAGCAAATGGAGCTTCAATATGTGTCACTGGGTTCAAATGGTTTTTATCTGTCTGAAAGAACTGATGAAAGTAAATTGCGGCCATTGATAATACAAAAATGATAAAATGAACAATTAGGAATTTTTGCTAAAACGCTTTCATTTATACCTATTCCTGGCTGTAGCTGTAACTTGCTAAGGTCAGCTGTTTCTGTCTACTCCCTGCTTTGAGTCAGCTAGCACCTACCACCACTTCAAAAAATATATAAACCTTGGAAAATGTAAGAAATTTATCCATTATATCACAAATAAATTGTGCAATAGACATGCATCTTTTCATAATGAAATTACAAATATGAGTAACTCTCAACTTATGGACCAGATAGCCAGAGTTTTTAGCATCATACAGCAGAAGTGTGTAGCTTTGTCTAGGTTAAATTTGACAGGCTGTTTTAATTAAACTAACTGTATGTAGCACTTTTATCCTTATTTTATTCTTTTCACTTTCAATTATATTCAATTCCACGTGTTTTCATTGTAACTTGTTTTAACCCTTGTTATACGTTGCAGCCTCAATTAGAAAAAAATCGCTACCCTTCTGATTAAAAAAAGTTTTTGTCATTTGACCTTAGCACTCTGACAAAAGACCATGACAGAACAACCATAGCTAACCACCCAGAGAGCATTCCAAATCGGGCCAGCTTCGTTTCTACATTGTTTGACGTCGCCGACATCGCGCCAACGTCTATACGATTAGGAATGCTATCTGGGCAGTTCTCTCCCAAGATTACATATACTGCACCACATCCTTTGAATTAGTGTTTTCTGGGTGTAAAATGAAGGATGGACTCAATTGGCTAGGTAATGTATCTTAAAAGTCAAACTCGTTTCAATACATAATCTGCTGACCTTTCAGTAAAAGATCTTGCTCCTGCTCCCCGCCCCCCCCCCCCCTCCCCCAATGTATATCGTCCATATATAACGATACTGCCACTACCTACTCATAGATTTCTTTATCTGTTTATCTGTCTATCTGTATATCTGTCTATCTGTCTGGCTGTCTGTCTAGCTGTCTAGCTGTCTGTCTATCTGTCTATCTATCTGATATCTATCCATATATCTATCTATCTATCTATCTATCCATCTATCTATCTATCTATCTATTTATCTATCCATCTATCTATCTATCTATCCATCAATCTATCTATCTATTTATCTATCTATCTGTCTATCTATCTATCTATCTATCTATCTATCTATCTATTTGCACAACAGTGCACAATCCATCATGTAGACATTGAATGGTCGTTGGATGACAAACCATAACAAAAGGGCCATTTACGTCACTGGAGTTTGCAATATAGTATACCTTCTACACAAGACAATACATAGTGAACTGTGTTTCTGGACACTGTGGAATATGGAAAGATGAAACTACTAACACTTGACATCTACCAAATGTCCTGCTGCAAATCTCCTGCTGACATATTTTCAACAAATTACAAAATAGCTACCTCTGACACCAACTACCCAACTCATTTATACTACGGGCATTTATATAAATATTATATATAATCTTTATTCGAATTCTTTAAATAAAATTGTACAATCAAAAAAAAAAAAGTTTGCTCAAATCTCATCATAAAGAACAAATGTCAGCTATTCCATCACAAGCCATACATCCATCTCTTATACTTCTTTCCATGTGTGTATATTACACACATAAAGCACAGTGATTTTAGCACACGAGTGCCGTTATAGCATCTTTCTTTAGACACTGGAATAGATGCACCAGCTGGAAGCAATAAGGTCCTAAACCAGAAAGTCAACACCAGTCTGGTCTTCCAATCATTCAGTTTCACGTTAAATTTGAGATCAAAGCCTTAGACTAAGGGAAAGTTGAGGGGTTTCTATTGAAAAGAACTTTTGCTGCCTCTATATTTTTTTTACAAATTAAGTATTATATTGTCCTGTAAACTTTGAAAAATATATACATTCACCAACGTTAATAAATCATGACAATTGAAATTGTGGCTACAAAAGAGTCCCTAAACAAGCAAGATCTATTTCATGATCAACAGAGTAACAGTAGTATAGTAGGTTTAAATTAACGACTTGTTTACATTACATTCATTTTAAGAAGTACACATAAAATGTAACTTTATAAAGTGGTGCAAAAACCACCATATTACCTTCTTGTGCCACAGTTAACGATTCCATCTCCTCTGGTATGTCTTCTCTCCTATTTGGTTCTCTTCCTGTGCCTTCATTCATGGTGGTGTCAAGCAAGGCATAACACTGGAGCCTGATGCCTGCTGTGCCTCATACGTACACAGACTGCATAATAACCAGCATGTCAGTGGCACCACAATCATCAACAGCAGCAGCAGCAGCAACGAAAGCCATGTGCATAACTGTTGCATAATGAAACAGCAGCACTAAAATAGAACATATTTTGTTTTCTAACTTTGAAAGTATAAAAATTACGATGTTATTGAAAAACATCAGTACAAAAAGCTTGTACAAAAGCAAAAACGAACTATTTATGCCCAACATTCTCTTTTTTGTTGGGCTTATATCTAACTTTCTAATTAACTGATTTTATGGACAGATATTACGGAAATAACCAGAGTGCAGTTAGGTCTTAGTGGTCATAAATGTGAGGCAGTCTTAAGGTGGGATGTTAATCGAAAATTTATCTCTGGTAGGTGGCACCATAGACAACACATCATGCAGTAGCAAAATACACCATGCAACACCACCTGGCATAATGCGAGCGAACCAGGGTGAGTGAAACATGTACTTTATTTATTGCACAAACATATATTACTAATACAGATTGTTTGGTAAGTGCCATAATCGAAAAAGCCATTATAACACAGCTAATTTGTTTATGTATCAATGTTTATGAATGAAATTTGCAAACATGTATGATGCATCTATTTCTTCAGAATACGAAAAAAATATAAAAAATAACTCTTTAAAACCTGCATATTGCATGCTGCAATGATGACACTAGCTAGAACCGACTGACATTGCATTAGATGCGATGTAGGGTCGGAACGACTTGTATAGGAATTTTTAGAATTTGACATTTTTGATATAGTTTTTAAAAAACGTAAGCATACCTTATTTCGTTCATATGTACAGGAGGACTGCTCTGTTTGCATCACACTCACATTTTCATGAAAAAGTCATTAGAAACGTTGTTTTCAGAAGCATTTTCATAATTTACGTTAGCAAGTTTAGATATTGTTTACATTAAAAATCTGTGAATAATTTGCTCCATTTGCTTGTTATTGAATTGAAATCATCGGATGGAATTTTAAATGTCAAATTGACAGAAATGAGGACATGGCAGCGCTATTCTGTGTGAATCTTATTATCCACTAGGAAACGTCACCAGAGCCCTTCTGTGAGTTTTGGCGGAACCAGGCGGCCATTGCTGTCATGCATAATCAAGGAAACATGAGTGCAGAAATCGATGATAATTGGAAGAAATTTACCATATCTGAGCGCGAAACAATAGAAAAGGTATGTGTAAATGCAGAGCAGGGGTATTTTGTGTGCAAACGTTTATTAAAAGGCTAGTTCCCACAAAAGTAGAAATTCCATATTTTATCTACGACGTTGTAACCCTGTCCTGTGGACAGGGGACTTGTAGCTCTGATGACACCATAAAAAATGCTATTGCTTCCACTTATTCATTGTTATAAACTGTTTGTTTACGCTTTTGTTGGTATGAAATAAACCATGTTGGATCCAGCCCGCGAAGCCTGATTTTTTCACAGATTAGGTGGTTCTTGACACTATCAAAGCTTTTTGAATGTCCAACATAACAACGCCAAAAACATTACCATTACTGAATGCAATTCTGACGAGGTCGTGTAGATAGATAAGACAGGTGTCCGTGGAAAATTTCAACGAAAACCTGATTGCAATTTATACAAAATATGGAAATTTTTGCAATGTGCCTCAACATGGGCATGAACAGTTTTTCTGAAATTTTCTACACTGATGAAGGAACACTGATGGGACTGCAGTTTTGTAGTTACCTACATGTGATTTTCTGTTTTTTGTGTGTGTGTGTGCCACTTTGGCAGTTTTTATACAATCAGGTACAGCCGTGGTTCTTATAGAGAGATTTACGAGATACGTGATGACGTTTGTAAGGGCATCTGCTCCATCTTTAAGAAAACCAGAACTGGTGTCCTCAAGACCTACACCTTGGTTAGCAACCAGCTTTTAAGTTCTCTGTTGATAAATGCTAGTTCAACCTCCTAAAGGGAGCAGGCACCTGGGTTGATATTTCGGTAGAAAATGTTACAATTAGTAGAGAATGTACTGCAGGGGTCAGGCAAGACAAAGAAATCATTTGTGTGTTGGGTGAATGATACAAGGCCATAACACATACCATTGTTGATCTGAAGGATAATGTGTTCCCTGGTTTGTGTGCTATCCCTTCGTTCTTTGCTGCTTTTTGTTAAATTCAATGTTGTTACTGATATTATCTTTTTTAGCCTCTTTGACCAAATGTTGAGCTTTGCTTCGCAATTTGCGAAATTGGAGATGGGATTTTTGATCTTTTTCCCTGTGAAACTGTTTGAGTTGTTTGTCTCTTTGTTGAATACATTCACGTAATTCATGAGTTACCCAGGGCTGGGTTCTGACCTCACTCTGCAGTGCTTTTTGGGTGCCACTTTATCAATGATTGATCTAAGTACTGATTTAAATTTTTTCCATCAACATTAACATTTTCTTTTGAGGTTACAACACTCCAATCTTGATGTTCAATAAGTTAAGATAGTGCTTGTACAGAGTAGTGCTTGAGGGACCTAAACTTTACAACATTGTGTTTTTTAACTGGTTCACAAGTTATGTTTTGTGTACAATGCACCATACAATGATCACTGTAGCCAATTGGAATTTCACCACATTCAGCAATTTTATTTGAATCTGATAAAACATTATGATCTAACAAAGATGACGTACTATCCGTTATTCTAGAGTCCACAGTTTTTGTAGCATACTTTATAATTTCTTAACATTTTACAATTGTTATGAGTTTTAAAGTCAACATTCATAACTCCGAGAAGTATAAAGTGTCTGAATCTGGTGGAAAGTTGTATGCGATCTCTTTCAGGTTGTCAATGAAGTTCGCCTGGTGTGGAGGTTGGTAGAGGCATCCTACAAGTATTGGCTTCTTCTTGTTTTTTAGAGCATGTCAAGCCAGACTGACTCTATGTCGCTTTTTTTTTTCGAAGTTATGCCCTATAGATGCGGACTTCTCCATCTGTCTTGGAATAGTCTTTCCTCAGCAGCTTATAACCAGGGATGTTTACCTCAGTCATATATGCCATACCATGTAATAACAACTGCCAGTAAGATAGTTTTAGTACAAGCAATTTCACCAAACTCGATAAATACATAATATACATTAAAAATATAAAGCAACAGAAATTTACTGTTTGGAGGACATCCTACTGTACAGAAACACCAAGTTTCCATTCATGAATGAAGCTGACAGAATTACATGAAAGAACTAGGAATATAATGCACATTCTGATCCTATTTACAAAAGTTCAAAATCCATATACCAAACATTTCGGAAATTCATATTTAGAAGTCCCGTTATAAACTAATGAAACACTTGATTTACAATAGGTCCTTACCAATATATCTCCCCCATGCTAAAATATTATATCTCTATTTCGCATTCCTAAACTGTCAAATGCAGAAATTTCAACTGTTACAGAGAATCAAGCGTTCCTTATCTCAAAAGGATGTTAAAAAGTGTTTAACCATGCACATGCAATTAACATTCTAAACCAAGTATGCAAATCTCAAAATAAGGACTGCTATATATTGAAAAATGTATTTAACATTAATCCACAAATTAATGACAAATTTAATAATTAAAATTGACATCATTATGCTAAAGATACAAATAGTGGCTCACATGCTAGCAGTACCCTAATTCCTTTCTTTGGGTATCCATGGATATTGACGTATTTCTTGAATATATTAAACTTGTAAGTATACAATCCATCCAAATATATGTCTTTTGCCTCAAGCATTATCGACCTGTTGTACTGTCTGTCAAGTTCACCTGTTGTACTGTCTGTCAAGTTCACCTGTTGTACTGTCTATAAAGTTCACCTGTGATGTCTCAACGACACTGGTCTCAAGCTTAGTATGGCGATATGATCAAGCAAGCTTGGTCAAACTGAGATAACAAGGCTTGGGAGTCCACACCATGTTACACAGTCCATGGGTTTGGTCTTTTTACTTGCCCAACTACAGACACAGTAGCCCTACGCGACACTGCCAATTAACTGTCACATGCGAATCACATCCAGGGACTTCTTGCAGAGCTGGTCAAGGTGATAACTAGCCAATGCCTTAATAACCACTATCAGCTACTTTAGCTTCTCAAACTGAAGACTTCCTTCTCACTTAGAGCGACCCAGCAATTGCACACAAGAATTGTAAAGAATAAGGTCCAAAAACTCAATCAAAGTTATAACGCTGGCTCCTAGTAGCAGTCCAAAGTATCCTCCCATATCACCTACAAGCAGAAGTTATAATCCCTTACACAAGTCTTTAAAACAAATAACACCTATTATACTCCACTTAGATGGATTTCCTGTTGTACTGAGCAGGCAATAACCAACAAAATTTTTTGTTAACTCCCTCCTGAGTGCAAACTGTACTTTAATTGCTTAATTAAAACAGTTAAACAAATCAAACAAACAAATGAGTAAATATTTGTAGTAGAGTATAAGTTTATTAACATTTTTGTTGGTAATAACCAACAAAAATGTTATTTAACTTTTTTCAGGATATAACTATTACGTACCAAAACCATTTACATCTCTGCTCAGTGCTCACATTCACATTTGGGTAAATATATTAATTAGCTATTCAAATATGTAAACTGAAAACCTAGAATAATCTGCTTCATAACTGATTAAATATGCCTCATTCAAAACCAAGCAGCTGGAAACTTTTCAAAAAATACTCACTGAAAAAATCAACTAGTTCATAAGCTGAAGTTGTGTTAATGATTTGGTGCGCCAGTTCTCCATAGAAGACATCAAGTTTGAGAAAATTTTTCCTGAAACGAGTGATGTATGACAAAATCACTGATGATTAACACTATAACAGTGAAACCGTTGCTATATCTAATATTAGAAAGCCGTAGCACTTGGATATCAAATATATGTTGATATTAGAAAGGGAAATTCATGTATCACTTACAATAAGAATTGTTCATCAACAGTCAGGTCCTTCCTGATTACCCTGAGAGTTTCATTCAGAAGATAGTACGAAGAGTAAAAGGCACTCATTTTGCTGTCGAACTCTTCCTGAAACTCGTGGAGCTCATTTCCAATTTCTCTGTAGAAGTTGTTTATGTTGACCTGCAAAATCCCCTCTGCCTTTGTAACATAGAACTCTGGAATGCCAACAGTCTTTGACCAAATACGTTCAAGCCCTTCCTCTCCATCTTCATAGCCGACAAAATCATTGCTATTTAAATCTACAAAAGGTTTCTTCCAAATTGACATACTACGAGCCGTGTCAGTGAGGTTGTTCTTCACTACTAAATGTATAAATGGGTGTAAAGAAGCCAATGCTTGAAGAACTTGCATGTAAGTCGTGAGAACAGATGATGGGCCATTTTGGTAAATTTCTGTTTTTATTCCTTCTAGGATGTTATCCTGATACATCTTCTTCAAGACTTCCAGTGCATCCCTTGTTTTCTCAAAAACACCACCTGTTACATTTCTCGCAATCTCTGCAGCTGATATCTCGCCAAAGTGAAAGCTTGTGTAATATTCCTGATAGAATATATAATTCATGGCAAGTATCTTATGCATTACTTCGCCCTCAAGCTTGTAATCAGCTAGAGTTAAGTTAACCTTACTTGGTGCCCATGCAGTTTGGATATTTATAACTGCATCATCCAAGGTAGACAAATAGATCATATTGCACTTCCTCAATGTTCCAGATACTCCCTTTACATAACTGAGAGTTTGATGTATTGCGCCTTGTAGGTTTTCCTTGCCCAGGTAATCCAACAACGAAGGACTGTCTTCGGGCAAGATAATCGAGGCAGTCTGAAATGTTTTCTCTATCGATGTATCATTGGATCTAATTTCATCACAATATGACATAATCTCATATAAATCAGGATGAAACAACTGACTTGGAGTTTGAGGAAGCCAGTCATTTTGGCTTTTTTGATTGTCACCTACTAGACAGTATGACATGTTCATGTTGAGCTTGTGCAGAAGGTAGTCTAGAATTTGTTGTGCCTTCATAGAAATGATCACTCTTTGATCAATCCATGGAATCTCGGGACCCAGACCAGCATAGGTTGAGATGAACATCTTGAAATAGAGCAAGTTGGCCACTGCTTCATCCGACCACATCTTATGTGCTTCATTGATGCTTTTAAAATAATAAGAGCTCTTTAAATGACAACATTGCTTGAGAAAAGCACCATGTACAAAGAGGAGAAATAGTAAGGGGGGTGAATCATTAGTAACGTTTCTTTTGTCTCGTAAAGGCCCCTTCACACATAGCCGGATCAGACACCAGAGCGTCCCGGAATAAAAATGTTTTCAATCCGGGCGGTTGGGGAGAAAAAGCTGGAAATGTCAACAAACGAAATATTTGGCAGTGTGTACACGATGGCAATACGGTGTCAACAAGGAGCAACACGGTCCTTACACGGATGAATATGGTCGCTACACGGATATGTACGGTTGAAACACGGCGGTGCACGGCGGTGCCCGGTGCAACATGGAGCGGTCCCCGGTTTTTGCCGGAAGTAACACAACTATCCCGGAAGAGTGCGGAGTGAACCAGATTTTACATTGGCCTTCGCGGATATAACCGGTCTTTACTCGTCTTAATACAGAGTTAACCGGTTTTCACACGGATAGCTCTAAAATTGGTATTTAAACAGCCTGCGGCCCACTGTCCATCATTCCGCTTTTGACTACCATACTGCAAAGGTGTTGCTGCTACTACAGAAGAATTGGATATGTCTTTATTATCACATCACGAGAGGGTGGAATTGGATGTAAAGTTCCTGGACATGCAAGTGCAGTTACTTACTGCTGCAAAGGATATACTTCTGCAAGAAGAACAGAAACTGCCAAAAAGATGCGGAGAGGGTCACAACAACAAGTGATGAAGATGAGGTACAAAATGCTGGTGCTGCACGAAGAAGAAGAATGCGAACGTGGGTCCGACCTTGGTTTCTAAGAAGACCTCTTTATGGGCAGTATGAAAAACTGATGGCTGAATTGACTGCAGAAGATGTGGGTGGCTTCAAGACTTTCGTGAGGATGGAGCCTGACTTATTTCATGAAGTTCTTACCAAAGTGGGACCTAGGATTACAAAGCAGGATACCTTTTGGAGGAGGGCCCTTAAACCTGGATTGAAACTGGCTATCACCTTGCGCTACCTGGGTACAGGCAACAGCTACATATCTCTTCAGTATGGATTTAGGGTAGCCTTCAATACCATTTCTATCCTTGTCATCGAAGTCTGCCAGGCCATCATGTCATCGAAGTCTGCCAGGCCATCAAAGATGAGTACTCAGCAGAAGTGATGCATTGTCCTGTAACCCCAGAAGCCTGGAAAGAAGTTGCCAATGGATTCTACAACAGATGGAACTTCCCCCACTGTGTCGGCGCCATTGATGGGAAGCACGTTGCCATCAGATGTCCAAGGAAGTCTGGATCCCTTATCTACAACTACAAGGGATTTTCTCTGTTGTCCTACTGGCTGTAGTTGATGCTGAATACAAGTTCCTCTATGTTGACATTGGTGCCAGTGGATCAGGCTCAGATGCTGGAGTGTTTAGTCAGACAGAATTGAAGGAAGCACTAGTAAGTGGGAACATTGGATTACCTGAACCAGATAACCTGCCTAATGATGACCAACCAGTGCCTTTCTTCATAGTTGGGGATGATGCCTTTGGACTGCAGACTTGGACGATGAAGTCTCTGCCTCACAGGAACATGAGCATGGATGACCGAATCTTCAACTACAGACTTTCTAGAGCTAGACGGGTGGTAGAGAATGCCTTTGGACGTTGGCTGCTAGATTCAGGTGTCTCCTTACAACAATGCCTCAAAGTGCTGATAGAGTGTGCACCATAACTCTTGCTTGCTGTGTGTTGCACAACCTACTGAGGCTGAAGTATTCAACTGCTGAAGGTAATGCTGTGGACCAGGAAACTGCAGACACCCATGAGATCATCCCAGGTGCATGGAGGGAGAATGCCAATCTACCAGACATGGGAGATGTGTACAGAGGCAACAGCAACAGAGCAGGCAAGGAAATGCGGCAATACTTGGTCAAGTACCTCAACTCAGAAGCTGGGAGTGTACCATGGCAACAAGATTTGAAAACAACACGAATGATCACAGGCACTAGCCGGAAAATTACACTAACTACCTAATAATGCGTTATTATAAGCCAAAGAGCAAGCAATGATAAATTATTTTCTGGCTGGCACCTGTTTTATTATAAGCCAAAGAGCAAGCAATGATAAATTATTTTCTGGCTGGCGCCTGTGGAATGATGTAAGTTTTAACATTTAATCTTACAAAACTTCTCAGACATCTGCAGCACACAAGTGCAAAAAATACACAGCATTTAATTATTGTCATGCAAACGTATGAAATACAGTTTACATGTAAAACAAAAACTTGCACAAGTGTTCTTTTGCAGGTAATAATTACTCCGTTGTGGTAGTTGGAGGCGTGGGCATCGAACAGGAGGAGTTATGGTCATCACCACCAACCAGCCTATCCCCACACTAGTGTTCAGCAAGTAGCTGGTCAGAGACACATTCTGAGGCGTGCTACAATCAAGTGGTGAAAGGGAAGGACGACCGTGCATAGGACCTGCAGTCAACCATGCCTGACTTATGATCATCGAAGATGATGCAGTCACCACAGGAGGAGTGGGGATCGGTGCAGGCACAGGCGAAGGGGCAGACGACAGGTGCGCCTGGGGTGAAGGGCTGGACGCAGGAGCGAACATCTGCGCAGCAGTGCTGGAAAAATGAGCGAACATCTGCGCAGCAGGGCTGGAAGAAGGAGCGAACATCTGCAAAGAAGGGCCGGATGAACTGACTGTAGTACCAGGAGCAGGGAGAACAAACTGCTGCTGATGAGGGGCAGGCACGAATGGCTGATAGTGCTGTTGCTGTTGCTCCTGCAACTGGTGTTTGTGAAGATACGCCTGCTTGAACTGCATGAGGTGCTGCAACGCTTGGGCCTGGTAATCCGACCAAGTGTCCGTGTCCATCTGCATTACCTCGTGGAATATCATGTCGGTAAAAAACCTCTTTCGATTGGTGGCTTTTTCAATCAGCTGGAAATAGGAAAGAACACAGCATTAGAGTAAGTCACTTGGCAACTGCAACAGCATGTGCATTATTGACAATGTAATGAAAAAGACACATCACCATACAGTGAACACTGGAGTGCCAAGAAACAAAGCTACCACTTTCTACTATGGAAAAGCTACAACTTTAAACTTCAAGATTATAATTACATAATCCTGATTATCATGACAACTGAAGCAGTATACTTACTTGAGTGACAGCTTGTATTCACCTCCACCTCCACTACCTGCAAGGGTGGATGCATCAGAGTCCTGCTGATGATGACGAGGCTCCTGATGACGTCTGGACGTCTTCTTGCTTGGAGAAGGGGCCCCCTTCTTGCTCCTGCTGCTGCTGCCCTTGTAAGGCCCACCCTTGGACCTGCTGGTATCCGCATCCCTGCCATCATCCGATGTATCCACAATGACCTCAGCATCAGTAGTGTCTTCATCGTAAGTGGTACCTCTGTTGCTGGTGGATCCGCTTTTGGCCAATAAGCTGTGGGAAAGCTGACCACCTTTCTTCCTTTTCCCAGCATCAACCCTCTTGATGTACCTTTCCAGATAGCCAAAATTCTCCATGATCCAGTTGTCCTGGTCTGTGAGGATTCTGGCCGCCCCACCAGAAGGCTTCTTTGTTGGATCAGTCAGCTTCCCCACTGATGTCCGCATGGAGTCGATCCACGTCTTCAGCTGCTGGGCTGTACAAGACTGGCTCCTTCGCCTTCTGGTCTATTATTCTGGATTTGATGTCAATCCACTTGTACTCTGCAAGACGTCGGTTGTACAGCATCTCCTGCGCATGGTACCAGTCAGCAACATCTTGTTCCTGCTCTTCTGTCAGATTCAGGGGTACCTTCTTGTGCCTCTATGCTTTTGATGCAGGTGGCGGTAGAGCTGCAGCAGCAGTTACTGCAGCTTCAGCAGGTACTTCAGCAGCAGGTACATGTGGCCCTGGTAAATCCGGCATAACTTGTGGAGTTTGTGGTCTTGAAACCGTAGAGGTAGTACTGGCTGAATCATCTTCAACAGCAGGTGTAGGTGTAGGTTCCTCTTGCACAACAGTCTTTTTTTCCCTTTTCTTCTCCTAGGTGGCATGGTGGTTATTCAAAGCAACGGCAGTAGTAGCAAGGCTTTGGTAGAGTTCAGCAATCCAGAAGGTAATATCCAGAAGAAGTGGACGATAATATAATTATGATGATCAATGCTGATGAACGACGTGAGACGGAATGATGCCTCTCCCAACACGGCAGTTCTATTTATACTCAGGCATCCATACTCAATCTGTGTCCGTCTATCTGACACCGTGTTGACACCTTGTTCACTCCGGCCTCTCCTTATTAACCTCTTGTGACACTGTGTACATAACGGGGTTCACCGGGTCATTCAAATGACATGTAACCCGCTCTCCTTGTTCACTCCGTGTTGACTCCGTGTTGCCCCGTGTTCACTCGTGTGGAACCGTGTTGGTCCTTGTTCTCTCCGGTGGGGAAATGCCCGGTTGACGCCGGAATTACCCGGAGATAACATGAAGTATTCCGGAGTCAATACGGAGATTGCCGGAGATCGGCGGAGTCTACTGGGAGTCCACACGGAACAACACGGATTAACACGAATTAAATTAATCCGGTACCTCCGGCATGAAAAATTGAACATGTTTAATTTTTTCCCGGGAGTCCCACGGTGGTCCCGGATCTCTCCGGACAATGCCAGAAATAAACACGAGGTATTCACAGCATTACCCGGAGTATGCCGGAGTTATCCTCTGGGATGCTTCAGTGTCTCATCCGGCTATGTGTGAAGGGGGCTTAAGCATGATCCTGGAGGGAAAACAAACGGCTGGGTCTGTTAGGAGACAAGGGAGCGTAGAGTTATTTGCTTGCATTTGAAATTGAGCAATATTTTCAAGAAAATTTATGCTCATGATATTTTTGACGAATGCATGGGCGATTTCATGAAAGACAATCCCATGAAGCTGTGAAATCTACAGGTGAATGGTCAGTGTACATGTGGACAAAACAAGGAACATAATTGATCACTTTATTGTATCTAAGGGATTGTTTGATAAAATTACCAATTTTTGGACAATGAATTCAGTGGATAATTTGTCTGATCATGATTCACTTATATGTGAAATGGAATTAGAAATTAAAACTAGGAAATCTACAGAGAGGATATTCAACTAACACCCTGCATGGTATAAAGCCATACAGGGTGACATAAACAGATATAAGCAATGTCTAAAAATTAATCTGGCTGTAATTAGGTGAATAACAATCTTTTGACCTGCGAAGAGCTAAAATGTGAAGATCATTACATTGAAATATCTGAATTGTTGCACCGAATTGTCGAAGGAAGCTTGTCTCGATCTAGAGGATGTGACTATACCTAAAACAGGCAAACTAAAAAGACAAAGACTGCCAGGATGGAATGATGTTGTGAAGACTAAACGCGAAGAATCACTGTTGTGGCACCACAAATGGGTCAGAAACAGCAGACCAGCACAAGGAAATCTGGCCTCAATAATGATACAAACTAGAAAGGAATACCATTATGCTATAAGGGAATGCAAAAGAGACAATGATAAATTAAGATCACAGAAGATGGCAGAGTCTTATTTGAAACATAACAACAGAGACTTTTGGAGTGAGATCAGACGTTTAAGCAGCTGTAATAAACCATGTCCAAGTTCAATAGATGGTGTCAGTGAACCAACAGCAATTGCTGGATTATTTCAAAAGAAATTCAGTGACTTATACATGGGTGACTTGCATGATTGGATAGATGGCAACAGTACCATGCCCAGCAGCAATGACCTAGCTAAATTGATTAAAAAACTTAAGAGTGGCAAAGCTGATGGATTTCATGGCTTGCAATCTGACTGTTAAAAATGGAATTAACAGACTATGGATTTTGGTTTCACTACCTTATAGACTTATGCTTATACATGGGTATGCCCCTGAGGAACTTATGATAGGTACTATCTCCTATACCAAAAGTGATTGGCATGGGAAATTTCAATGACAAATACAGGGCTATTACTTTGATAAGTTGCTTGCTAAAATTGCTTGACTATGTTTTGTTGGACAACAGACTGCTTACAATTCAGATTTAAGGAAGGTGCATCGACAAAGACTGAAAGTTGAAACTTATAATTATGAACTTTTCTTGACTAGTATTAACCAGTTGCATAAAGGAGATACTTGCAAGAGTTGGGTTCATTTTTTAATTCCATTAATTCTTGGTATTTTCCCTCAATGAGATTACTTAAAGAATATACAGTGTTTGCATCTACTGCACCAAGACTGCTTTCTGCACTTACTGCCTCAGCTATATTCTCATAGAGATGTACTTGAAATTTTAGCAATATACTTTGATTTCAAATTCAAATGTAGGGCAAGCATCAGCAGTGTGAAGATACAAAAGAATTAAAAAAAGTTTAATTTTCCTCATAGTAGCAGTTTTCATCTCAGAAGTTGAGATAGCGCAACTTTAAAATTTGAAATGATGTATGATTCATCGTTTCCCAAATGCTTTTTTTTTTATCATGTCACTTCAATGCACAAACGGTCACTTCTGCTCATCAATCACATATATGCATTACTTTTGGCAAATGTTTCTCCAACTCGGAGTCCAAAATACAGTACCTTGAAACCTACTTATTCTGAATGCCCTTCACTGTAAAAACACACTAAGCTTTGTAACTTTTCCTACTAAAATTGGCTGGGGGTGATAATACAGATTTAAACGAATGGTCCCGAGAGACATCTTATGTTTATACCCATTGATTCACTGTGCCACAGTCTCCCCCACATGCAAGCCCATACTGGGTATCAGGTACTTATTGTTTTTGTGCTTCATAAAAAACTCACAACCTTCTTAATAACTGCAAATTTCATTTTTAGTAGCATTGTAAGTTTAATTTTTTATCATATCTTTTATCTGCCATAGGTTAATGTTCATTAATCTGTTGTACATTATGAAAATTAAAAACATTTTACAATAGTTTAATATCCCACTTCTAGAAACCGCAAATTTATTACATTCTTGTTTTATTTAGCCTATAACACAAGTAAACCGGTGGCTCGGTCCTTTAATTTGATTATTTTATGGAAGGATTGTTTAGTTTATTTGGTAGAACATTAACATTAGGGCATAACGGTCGGGACACCCTTTTTTCTATTTTTGCTGGGCTCTCACTATACTGGTAACATAAGGAACTTTGAAAATAGTCTGGAATAATATGAAGAACATATAACACCATGATTTAGTGCTATAATCTGTTTTTCCTAATAGATCAATAAATGTGTAAAAATGTGAATAGTGAGTGGAGCATAACGCTTGGGACAAAATAAGCTTTACACTGATTGATCATTACCCGTGTAACAGCAAAAACGCTAAACTAAAATAGCCAGAGATATTTTCACATCTCTTATTGCTATCTTTCAGCACATTTTCAACAATCTATCTGGTAGATTAAATGCACAATTTCTTCAATATAATACAATAATATGGAAATTATCAGTAAATAGGCAGAGCAAAGAATAAATACAAAATTCTTTTAGTTAAGACATCTAAACTAAATTTACATCAGAAAATGTTAGATTTGAATATAAAATCATTAGAACGAATTATCGAAATTAATCAAAGATATTTAGCCAACTTCAAAATGTCACACTGAAAACAGTAAAAAATGCAGTTTTTCTGCAGTTCATTCTGTTATAAAATGAAAACGGCTCAATTGATTTGCCTAAAATTTTCTGAAAATACAACATCTACCAAATATAATATAAATATAATTAAGAACTGTAGAGTTAGTAGTATAGCTGTTTTTTTATGCGAGACTTAATATGATACCAAAGGCTTCCTTATTTTTGTACTAGGCCTGATCTTTTGATAATCGACAATGCATGTATAAGTACTAAATATAAATCCCACCTTCGAAAACATTCTGCCAATTCCATCAGTTTTGTGAGTCCAGGTTTCAATGTTTCAATGTCCCTTAGAGTATTTTTCTCAAATTCCATTAGGGCTCGTTGAATGAGAGTTAAAGCTGATATCTCTAATCCCAAGGAATTTCTTGCAATGAATCTGTGAATCCCAACAAGATTTTTTGTTACGTTGTAAAGTCTACTTACAAACTCCTGAAAGAGAACAATCATCATAATCATGAAATGCAGCCCTGGATATTCATAATTTCAGATATTCTGGGAGACTCAAAAGACCCTTGAAAGCATGTAATAGCTGTTAGATACCATGCTCATGATCAGCAGGAAAAACAAACAAAAACATAGGCTGTGCTGCAGCTAAACCCTCAGTGAATCCCACATGGCACACAGGCTAGATCATTATGCAACTATTTATTATGAAATTGCTAATAATAAACACAATTTTTTGAATGGTTTGAGCATGGTAATACTATGATCAAATATTTAATAATTGTATGCACATGAATATTACAACATTTACAGCTGTCATTGCTAAGTATGGGATGCTGAAGGAAGCAACACAAATTGTAGCATTTTTTCCAGATTTTCCATTATTATGAAAAAAGAAAGATGGATGACACGAATTAACAAGTAACAAAAACCCTTTTCAAATTTTGTTCACTGATGGTTAAAAACTTCCTTCCTTCTGTGTTTTAAAATCCTACATACAGTTCAGTTGTACTGGGGAATGGTGGCCCGTTTAGGGTAGTTGGAGGTAAGATGTTTTAACCTATTAAGGTCATTAACGTCTGACTATGGTATGAATTTATACGTATGGCTAGGTAGTGTATAATATTTTGTGTAGAGAAAAAGAACATCATATGTCTGTACCTATGAATGGGGAAGTTTTCTCCATACGGTTTCACACGTTTTGAAGCAACAGAACAGTATTGCTCCATTTAAGGCTCAATAATCCATCTCACGTCTGTGGCAATAGTAAATAATGATTTGTGCCAGGTGCCATATGGCATTTTCGATCTGGCTTACAATGTTTGGCATGCCCGAGTCTAGTTATGATCAGCAAGCAGCAATAGGGTAGTATCCAGGTATTGTTCCCAGATACTGATCAGTACAGTTGTACTAATCAGAATGCAATATTTATGCATAATTATTTAAACCAATTAAATTATTTTGAATTATTTTTCTCAACACATCTGAAGGTCCATCATTCATTTGTTTATCTGTTAATGCTAGTAACCAGTACGGCCATTCACTTTTATGGTATGATAGGTTGAGATTAACAACAAATTAACTGCCAAGGGGTCATTCACGTCAGGTCAGCCGAGAGGACTGGATGGTTAGAAAATAACCGTATAGGGCACTAGAGAGTCAATTACCTATAGAGACATACAAGTCAATCAAGATGAAAAGAGCATGACAGGGAAGGTCAGATCTTGTGGGGAATATTGATAGCCTTTAGAAATTTTGTAATAGAAGCGGGGTCTACCTTTCTAAAAAAAAGTCCTTTATAGAGTCAGCCATATAAAATATAGATCTTACAATGGTAAGGTCAGCACATTTCAGCAAAACATATTCTACAAGGTCCCACTGCAGAGGTCACAGATGGGCTTTCCTCAAAGGATGTAAGGGTGGGTTTACCAAGAATGACTAATTCTGAGTAGGGTCAAAATTACCTCTTTCTTTCTCGATAGTGGGCTTGTTAAGCCTGCAAAATTGGCACAAAACCTGCAATTTATAGTACAGCTCTTACTACCCCCTTGGTCCTTTATGAAACTACGAAACCTAAGGAATTTGTTAAGATGTGGAAACAAGTTGGGGTGACCTGTGTCCACCTTCTCTTTTGGCTTGTTTCAATGGCAACTCAACTCACTATTAAGAAGTATAACCACATTACATTACTCATATAGCAATATAGTGATATACCATAATGGAGGGTATTATCGACAGTTTAGTTAACAATTAAAGCACATAAATACTAATGACGGTTGGAAACATTCACTGGAACATACATGCTTATTAACTGGCGTGGGTGTCAATAATAGACAACGCTCGATAATACCCGCCGTTACGTTACAATACTTGTAGTACCTCAAACTGTGGCATCATGCGATAATCCATGTTAACAACTCTCTCCACTTGATCTTGGATTTTTTTTATTTTCATGTCTTCTTTTAGATATTTCGATACCCCAAGGAATGAAAGGCTTGATGCAGATGACTGAGAGGGGAAGGTTGTGGTCTGGCAAGCGATGGGACATTGACAAGAGTGAACCTGGTGCACATCTGGAAAGGTAGAAAGGTGTATCATATACTGTAGAAGCAAAATGTCATGGTTGAACTGATTTACCCTAATTAAAGACCGTTTAAATTAGATAACTAAAATAGCATGCTATTCTGAAGAACTTCCCATCTTCCTTATCAATTAAACTTAATACACTAGATGAACCTGGGGACAGGTAGTTCTGAAGTAATACAATTTTAACCTATATGGTCATTAACACCTGCTCTTACTAAACATATAAGGCTTAATAATCTGTCTCATGTCTGTGGCATTAGTAAATAATTCTTTGAGCCAGTTGCCATATGGCATTTTAGATCTGGCTGACAACATTAGGCATACATGTGTCTCAACAGCGCTGGAATTCCCTTTGCACAGTTCTTGATCTTCAGAGCCAAGATTCCCCTGGAGAGATTCAGTATCACTAGCAGAAGTATAATCTAGTTTCATGTCGACGTTTCTGGGGGCAGGACCACTGGTTTCCAGCTCAGCTGCAGTAGCAGCCACATCCCCATGTGTGGATGGAGCGACGGGTATGGAGATATTGAAGTATTAACATTGGCACTTTGACTTTTGTCACAAGGTTGACCTTTGAATATTTGAATTGTGAGTCTAGTCTTGGCATACGTTACTGGACCAACAGACTGCTCTGCTAATCATTTAGGAATCTTTCTCAAGTATCCACCTCTGGCAACTACGTTCATAGGTTAGGTGAGCCTGACCACAATTCAGAGTCAGAGTCAGAATATCATGTATTACCCAAAATAGCAGATTATTATTACATATAACAGAAACAGTAAATGTGTGTATGTATTTTGGGCTTTACGTCCTGTATTTCTGCACCTGATGGGCTAATTAGGACTGGCAGGACCATGGCAATGAGATGAGGGATGAAACAGCCATCCAATGTGTGCAGAGCATTAACAGAGGCATCATAATGGCTTACGTAAACCTACCAACGGCACTTTCACATCCTGCAAGCTCATACAGAGAGCAGAACTGAGATTCCCCTGAAAGTAAGAAGTATACAAAAGAAATAAGTGTTTTAATTATATGTTCGGCAAAAAAAATCTGTATTTGCTTTACCGCAAAACACCATGATAGTACATTTAAATTTTGTTGTAAGACAACCATACAATACCAAAAAAAAAAGGTGAGTCATGTATTACACTGTCTCTGTTTATATGAAATAATTTTCTTGAGCTGTGGAAATTACCTGGCATATAATGGTCCACACAACCACATGTTTTCTGCCATGCTTCAGTTTCACACTGTTGACTGCACCTGTACCTTGAGTAAGTCTCGTTGGGATAAAGGCTCAGCTCTTGAGATCCGCATGTTCCATATGGCTTTTCCATGCTGTCAAGCTGCAAACCATTTACTCACATTTAAATGGCGTCAATCTTCCCATTTATAACAGTAATTCGGTGACGGCAGTCTGTTGTATAATGTGCGTATGACTGACCACAGACATTTGCCATCATGACAGCACGTAGCGTTAGCATAAAATAAGACCAAGACCACTGACTTTATCAAGAGCAGCTTTTACTCCCCCTGTGCAACTGCCTTCAAGGATGTGGCCAGTTTCAGTCAAAAACATTATATAACATCTCAAAAATGGCAATATCATACACAAAAATAATTTTCCTTTATACTCTAAATGATAAATTCCGTTTTTCACCACTTATTTTTGAGGAATTCCTTGCCTGTTAATTGGGAATGTTCAATTCTCATCTCTAGCAGCAGCTAATTTGCATATTCAACCATTTACACACATGATGGTGCTTCCTGATTGGCCAACATCTCCCAACCACTGTGTGCTGTTGGCTTCAAGCCAATTAAGTGACCTAACTGAGCAATAATTTTTTAAGAATTGAGTGTACTAAATGCAAACAGTAACTAATTGATATGCAATATAAATATCACTGTTAGACATTCAATGCCATAAGCCAGCCTTTAAGCTATTAGGCAAATTTATTTGTATTTAAGTTCACTGGTAAACTAGCAAATCAAGTTTCTAACTTTTCACAAACTTTAAATGTTGTTGTTATTGTTTTGGAGAACCATGTGCTGAAATCCAGGTAGATGTGAAATAGCCTGTGATCTAACTGTCTCATAAAACAGCCTCTAATTGGCCAGCTGCTTAGGGCATTTCCTAATCTTGCTACATTCTGATTGGCTGTTACCAATGACATAGCTGCTTCTTGAGATTACAAACAAAGTAAGTCAGTCAGGATCCTTGGTATTAGTTAAAGTGTATGTTATCACTGAGCAACGACATATATTGTAGCAAACACCTGTGGACTGATGGATGGGTTGAGAAGTATTTTTAAAAACTTTTCATTATTCAAAAGTGTGTATATAAGCAGCACTACAAAGCCTTTTCTCATATTTTTATATTAGATATAAGGTTTCTGATAACTGACAACAATATTCCCATAAAAAGGAAGCTATTATAAAAAAGCTTGAACTTACATCTTTCCGGGTTATTTTAAAATAAGTGTGCTGTGAGAGTGCGGCTGCTTCCCCCACGTATTTGACATATGGAATTTCATTTTGATCATGGATGTGAATCTAAAAGATAATAGAGAATACGGTGAGGCTGTTGCTAACTCACAGATTTTTAGTCTTCTGCCATTAAACTAAAAATTCTTCAACAAAAATTCTCACAATGAGTCCATCATCGTTCTTCATTCCTTCCCAGTTTTGGTATGTCTCTGTATTTACAACAAGTTGGAGACCATTTTGCGAACCTAGGTGTGATAAATATTGCCGTATTTCATAGCTATGCAAACAATACACTTAATCATTTTCAGAAAATTATCACCAGGACAAGTGTTATACCTGGGACAGCAGTCCTCTTCAAAGAATCATTTTTTCCAGAATTAAAAGTGTAGCAAACACCATAATTGGTTTTCTGCCTGATGAAATCATTTTCCAAGTCACATTCTTCAGCATCAAACCGACAGCTGTAGGTAAAACCTTTATTTAATATCAGTCTAAAAATTTCCAAAAAAAAATTTTAAAAAAGATAGCAAAACCAAGATTGTAGTAAAAACTCACGAAAATATTAAATCTTCCAGCTGGTGTGCTGTGTCTACACAGAATTCACCAACATTAAAATATCCTGAAAGAGTGAAAAAATAAAATAAACAGAACTACTTTAAAATCCACCAATGTTTAATTGAATCATCAGTTTGCATAATAAAGTTAATGAAATGTCACTCACTAGTAAAATCTCTTCTTTTGTGCGAGTTGTGTTCCAGTCGGTGTGTTATTGACGGTACAGTTAATTTCACAGTTCTAGATACAGCAGTCTCAAAACTGCCATACAAAGGTGTTTCATCTTTCATCGCTACACTGGCTTTTTCCATTGCTTCTTTGAGTCCATGGCTTACAGGGTCACCAATTTTGGTAAGTACATCAGTGTTTACTAATAAAACAGAAAAACAAACATTCCATATGCTGTGATAATCAATACACTGTGTTCAAGGCATATTTATTTATAAAAATATCTAAAAACAGGGTAAACATATACAGTTATAAAATACACTGTTTTACAATATGGCCCTGTTAGTAAGCAACAATAAAATTCAAAATATTCATATAACTAGAAAAAAAATAGTATAATTACAATTTAATAACAAAAGTTATATAAAAAATTGTAAAATTACAGAGCATATAATGTACCTTGCGAATTTCATATTTTCAATACAATATGACTTACTTAGGCAAGCTGAGGTAGATGACAAATGGACTGAATGAATAAGCACTGCATTTTCATCAATAATCTTCACTGTGAACATAGTTCGTTGCGCATTTTGCAGAATGGGAACAGTTACAATCTGTCTTTCTGTGCCAAAAAGATTGATCTCATAGTAGTCAGCATTTGATATATCAAAAATATCACTTGACATGAAAACTGTGACCTGCATTGTTGTTTCATTCATTGAAGATATCTGCATCTGTAGACAAGACATCTGTTCAGCCAAGAAACTTGGTGACACGAGACAAGCTATTGCATGGGATTTAGCTGTGGCTGAATACTCTAGTAACATCCCATCATCACCTGTAAATGATTAACTATTGCTTTTACCTCAGACTTAATCACAATTAAGATCAGTCTAAGGATCCACAATTGGAACAATAGGTTGCTTGAGGTTTCATTGGGACGTTATGATCTGATTGGTACCACTAAAACAAGGTTATAAAAAACACATGCAAATAATGCCATGCCAACATTGTAATCCATTCAGCAATTCAAACGTCACCATGAAGATTTAAAATATTCAAATAATTAACTACACGTATACTCTAGCATGTCACATGGTACATTTTGTACATATGCTTGGGCATAACTGATGCTTGTGGTCACTTAGAAGTGTGTCCCAAGTCTCAAACTGGTTTTTCCCCCCCATATAACCTCGCAGACTTGTTTGGTTTGTTGTGTGTCCAAGTCTGCATGTTAATACAGTTCATACAATTCTCACAATTTGGACTTCGCTGGTGGTCACTTAGCATTTTTTAACTGGCGGGTCACTTAGTGTACTGTATCCAATACTGTGTATCCAATATTTCAATCAAAGCCATTTAGACTATTTACAGTTTGTCCTAGTAGGTGTTTCTTAAAAATCTAATGTTTAAACACCTGCGCTTAGCCTTGTTCTTAGAAAATCTGAACTACAATATTTACACTCTTTCAGATTCATACAAATAGATCATGAATGACAACAACTGGGCCAATCAAATAGACAATGAAGATAGTGTTTCGGATGACGCTACTTTGGAAATCGATGTCTCTGCAGCGGATATGACGACTGACGATGATACCACTGACGCTCATGCCAAAAAAATGTGTAAGAAGCAAAAGAGAAGTCTGACAAGAAAGGAGTAATTGGTGACGAGGCCCCGGCCGCTGTTATGAAAATTGTCAAAAAATGGAGACGTCCCCCCCCCCTCCCAAGCATGAAAAGGTTAATCAGCAGAAGATTAACACCTTAGAGCAAGAAAACTCTCAATTACAGCAAAAATTAACCAGCCTCAAGAACGAATACAGGGAGGAGCTTAAATACTACCCGTTCAAGCCTAGTCGACATCTCTAAGAAACATCTTAACTGCAAAGTGGAGCTCATGAGAATGAAAAGCAAATGTGACAAATTTGATTTTGAGAATAAAGATCTGAAGGACACAAATGTTGCCACTTATGCAGAGTTAAAAACAGCCAAAAAGTTATTGAAAGAAAGCAAATGTTAGAGCATGTGCTGCGATTATCCTGGACAATGTTACCAAGCCCCTAATCAGCAAGTTAAAGGAAACATACTGTGTCATAGTCATGCACCTAGCGAAGCTGTTAGTTCAGTAAATAGTCTCTAGGCAGCAAGGCAACTGACAGATCAGTTCCTTGAATACTCACTAGAAGGAAGGTTACTGAGTGCTGAACTGGCACACAATGCAGTATGTACCCTCAAATAGACTAGAATCGATATTAATAGCTGAAGGATGCTTTGGAGGACTAAGTATAAATAAGATGAAGTGAAAAAAAAAAAGAACAAAGGCAAATGCCAGAGCGGGGTAAAGACCAGAGAAGGGACAAGGCCGAGAGAGGGAGCACAGCAAGCAGATAGGCAAGAAGAGTGGTCAGCAATGTATGTATGATGATGCAAAATTATGGCCAGTACAGGCTTATAAATAAACTTAGACTCAACAGGGTTGGAGGTGGGGTCTGCTGTCTTCATAGATCATCACTCATTTCGATAAGAAAGACGAAACAGCTAACAAGGTCACCATGAAAGTGCACACTTGAAATCGCCTGGTTCGTCAAACATGGACGTCTTTTTCACTGAACTTACAGGCACGCTGACCCACTACAACAAGTACAAAAATGAGGTAATATTTGCGGGGGACTTTAACATCCATGTATATGACACTGCAAACTTATGTGCTTATGTGACTGAGAATTCTTTCAAAAGGCGCATGTCTGTCATTGCCAATGACTGCACTGATATGTCTATACTACTGTCTAAGAATGACTCTATTACCCAAGTCCTTGACAGACATGCGCCTTTTGAAAGAATTCTCAGTCACTTAAAGGAAAACAACTCCCTGGTCCACAGTGGATATTAAAACTGAACAGGCAGCTAAACATAAATTGGAGAAGAAATGGAAACAAACTAGATGCAGACATACGAAGTATATAAGGATCAGAGGATTAAGTACAACTATCTTTTGATGAGAGTTTCAGCAATTTCTTTGAAGAGAAAATCGTTGCAATTTTGCCCAAGAAAAAAGACCTATGCCTAGTGCACCTACATATCCTGTGCTGATGCCACTATTGGATTTCAAAAAAGTGACCACATGTCCAAGTCATGCCTTTGCCTCTATGGCTTGCAAAAAAGTGCTAAGATGAGGTGCTACCTATTATAACAGATATTATCGTTGTAGACGAGGGTCTAGTGGATATCAAAGCATTGCGAGATAGGCCGTGGAAGTAACCTAAGCGGCGAACAAAATTGTTCTTTAAAATTTATCCGGTATGACGTTGCATCGTCTTGTTTAGTACAGGGACTTGGCCTATTGTTATCTTATGATTAATATCAACCTTTCTACTCTGTCAAATTGCTTGCTCCCCCACTGGGATCCTTGCTCCCCCCAAACTCTCTAAGACAGAATTTTAAATTAACTACACCACATGAAAATCTGCTTTACAGATTGTGTAATCCAGACAAAATAAGTTTTTTTAGATAAAAAAAATAATTGGGCAAAGTTTATAACTATCACACAGTGAACGATTTGGCTAAATTTTGGAGCTGAGAACCCTGACTACAAATCGTATACATGTATGACCAGGCATATACTATACTAATACAAAGTGCTCACCTGGACTCAACCAGCTTGCTGTACCCCATCTCCATATATCATCCTGCCCGATTGGACTTGTATCAAGATAGCCACAGACATCCTTGTTACTGAAGTCACAGCTTACATTACCAATAGCATCTGTAACCACAATTTCACAATTAGAAGATGCCTATGGTGGCCGAGGAGCACACTTTCCGGTGCAAAGGTTTTCGCCCCCCAATAATAGGTATACTTTCGTACCACGACACCTTCGCGCCACAACACCATCACACCACGACACATGCACCTTCGCACCATGACAGTGACAGTACTGCCGTACCATGAAAGTAATAGAGCAAGTCTCTACCGCCTACAGTGTAGGTTTCACACCACATAGTGAAGGCCAATTCAATTGACTCTATCTATGTATGCAACTTTATAAAAGTGGCTAAATTTTTTCCCTCCTCTTCCTTTTTTGATGCTGGTGACTAACTAGAACACATAAGAAAGTTGCATACATGTTGACTGGTGGACCCAGGGGGTGGGGGTGGCCAATGGCCATGGCCCCTTAAGGTGGCTCCATACCCATGAACTTTTGACATGGAATCATTTTGAAATAGGTTTAAATTGTATGCCACATAAAGCAAAAAAATAAAAAATTAGGGGGTCACTTCATTAATGTTGGGAATTATTTAAGGTTTTCTAAACAGGGCCTAAAAAATTCATGTTTTTTCCCTAAATAGACCATTTTCTAGTGACGAACCGTCCAGTTTTTATGGGGACGGATGGCGCAGTTATGAATCGACCTGCTTCCTGATTCACAATTAATTTAGATTTAGCCATTTTGCATTGATTATGCATTTGAAAAAGCTGTGCACATTATCCAGTTACATGGCTGGAAATAGACTGTGCTGACATACTAGGGCTCTACACCAGTTCGGTCATACTGGTAACAAACACACGATAAAAGAACTGGTATAACACGTGTTATTTTGGATATTATGTCGGTATACTTTAAAATATGTTCTTTTGCCTCTAAGATGCAAAATATTAACCAATTTCCTTCAACAACGTAGCTACGCTCGTCATGAATATTATTGACAACTGCCATTTGGATTACTTTGTGTGATGCGCTGTGATTGGTCGAAATTCGCAACCCTTACAAATAACAGCCAATCAGTGATTAGCTTGCTTGGAGCAATTGTCTAGCATAAACATACTGCACACATCTGGGAATATAAAAAATTTACTATAAATGTGTATGGATCAAATGACTCGTAACGGTGTTCGTTGACATCTGACAGTTTAAACCCTCGCTATTCACGACGACCGAACTGCATAGTTAGTTAGTGTTATTGTTTAACGCCTCATCAGCACCTGAGTGGGCTATGTAGAGGCTCTCTAGGGTAAGATTGATTATCCATAGTTGGTAGTAGAAACCAGAAGCATGTAAAAAATCAATAATTGTCTGCGTTGGATAGCTGGAGCAGCTTGTGCAATGCGCACTGTCCTGTTTTAGCCACTGGGGATAGAGGACTTCACCTCAAGTGTTTCCACCCTCGCCGCGTGGAGGCCCAGGACCTTCGAGGGCTGACCGGACTGCATAACTTCGTCAAAAGTTGATCAATTTTCACGTAGTATATATTACATAAAAGCCACAATGTCATAGAACTCCTTTCTGAACAAAAACGGTATCCACTCCCTCTTGAAATTGCAAAATTCGCTGTTTTACGCGGCCATTTCTATGGACATTGACATCACTATAGATTCTAGAGAAGACCGGCAATGCAACGGAGAACACAACTTTTGCTTAAAAGAAGCTACAGACATGACATTGGTCCTAAAATCGGTCAAAAATTATGAAGCATCTATCTATGGGGTTGTCATCAACACAAAAGTGAGGCACAGCGTGAATGACACTGTTATTTCCCAGCGATTTGCACCCACTTCTACTGGACGAAATGCTACTCAACAGTATACAGATCTGAAGGAAGAGGTTGCGTGGCTGCTGATGAAACGGCAAGTGTGTAGAGTCATTTCTCTGGCCTGAATCACGTCACACGTGCAGGGTGTTTTCATGCTCATTGAATTAACATACGTTTTCAAATTTTCCACTGACCTAGTTGTAAAAGCGGTTACACAACCTGCCACCATTTCTTCCGGTCACTGTTACAAACAAAGCTTGTTAATGCGACCATATCTGTAGATGTTTTTTACATACTATTTAACAACCTCGGAAAGCCAGTATGTGGTTGGAATCATTCGCCTTTATTGGCACATACAAAGAAAGAGGACACACAGATAGTAAAACAAGAGGCTCTAGTAGATATTCCCTTTCACATAGTGCAATGATGTTTTAAGATACATATATGACTTGTCCGCTCTGCCCGCGATATGAGAAACTTAAGCACCCACGAGACAAATGATGGAGTTCCCATAAATAGAATCAATAAGGCAATGATCAATAATATGCGTTTATACAAGAAAACAGTACGTAGACCGCCAGAGAACTGGTAGCAATTGATAAATGAATATACAAATTGAAATTATGATTTTAGGAGATTTTTATGTCCATAGGCAGGGCCTGGGCAGGGTGGATAAAAAAGAGACGAGTGAAGCAGAACCTGCGTAGAGAGCTATAAAGGGATACTAATCCGCTTGGCCTACCCACCTCTGATAGGACAAGAGAGGGCCAGTGTCAGGATGAGGAAGCGGAAGCTTGGTGTTAAGGAGAGAGAGAGATTCCAATATGGCGACCGTCATTAACCAAATTTACGTAAGTAAATGATATTTAATAATTAATTAGACAGATGCTATCTTATTCTTATTAGGTGTGGTAATATCATATTTCTACAGTCTTTAGGTTGCATGCAGTTTTCAGTTGAAAACAATGTAAAATTTGATTTTTCTATTAAAAGATTAATCGTAGTTTGCGTCGTTTTCAACTCACGATTGTACCCGAAATAAAGGCTGTAGAAATACGATATTACCACAACTAATAATAATAAGATAGTGCCCATCTAATAAGGTGTCAACATAAGCTCCCAGACCGCACTAGAGGGGACTTGGGCACCCGGCCGGTCCGCCACCCCTCACCGATTGTTTCTTGTTTTTTAAACCATTAATATTGCATTTACTTCATTGTTCTTTGCAGTGGTAGATGTTTCTATCATAGGGGCATCTATGGATATGAATACAGCTCTGTAAGTTTAATATTTATGAAGTTAACTGGTTAAAACCGCGTGTGAGGGGGGGGGGGGCGGGGCACCAAGGCAGGTTTGTAATCTTCGTGGTACAAAATTTGGTACTTTCTAGGGGCGAACATGGGACTTTCTTGGGTGTGAAACTGGATAACTTTCATAGTGCGAAATTGGGACTGCCGTGTTGCAAAAATTGGGACTGTCGTGGTGCGAAGGATAGTGTCTCCCATGAAACCACAAGACCGCAAAGTGTACCCCTCAGCCACCATAGATGTCTGAATTTTTTATGTTTTTTTTTGCAAAATATAAAAGTAATTTTTTCATTACCACCAAATACTTACAAACTAAAGGGCACCACCCCCTTGCAATCTCCAACTGTCTTATAACTGCTACAGTCCCTGATGAATCAAGAAATTTGGTTCTGATGGAAACAGTGTAATTCCCAGAGGAAATGCTGATTTTTAGAATACCTCTGGGCAGACCATGATAAGCAAGGACAGAATTTGACCCCATTCCAAAAAGCACTACCTACATGACATAAACAATATAATCATTTCAAAACATTAAAAGTCAAATAATTCGATCAACATCACAAACTTTCTTGCTAAACAATTCAACGAAAGGAGGATAATAATAATTGTATTAACACAAGGGCTACAGAAGGCCCAAAAAAAGGTTGAAACTGCCTTTTTACATTCTTTAGACCACGACATTCACATGTGAAAAAATAATTTTGGGTCTCAGATTTACTTTTTCCATCATATGTCATATTAAATGGAGGATTTGAACATCAAAGTTCTTTTTTTACAAAATATTGATGACACTTTTTTTTTAAAATGCCGCACAAGTTCTTCATGTCATATAAGATCACATTTTAAAACAAAGTTGAGGTTAGCAGAGGTACTTTTTCATTTTCATCTGCAGCAACCAGAAACAGACAATTTCGTTGATTAATGCATAGCAACACAAAACCTATGGCTACCTCGATTTGAAACGATTCGAACTTGACTTTAAAAAGGCATTAATATGAAGTATTTTAAAGCTTTCAAATTTTCAAAGATTAGGACAACTGAAAGTTATACTCTATCTTGATAGTTTTCCTATTGTTCTTAGTGGGATATGTAACCAACAGAAATGATAGTTAACTCCCTCCTGAATGCAAACTGTACTTTAATTGCTTAATAAAAGCAGTCAAACAATCCTGAGTGCAAACTGTACTTTAATTGCTTAATAAACAAGAAAAGCTATCTTTAAAAAGGAGACCTGTATCAGAATTGGTTGACGTTGTCTAGACATGCAAAAAAAATAAAATATTAATTGATCTATTTTGTACAGACTAAACGGTATTAGTTGCAGATAATAGATACTGACAAGGTATTAATTAGTATAGTTCATATAAATTGATGTCTTTGTCTTTCTTGCCAAATGTGCTATAAAATGTACTTTTCTATAGATCCTCACTACTCTTGCCTAGCTACCCACAACTGTCTGCAAATCGACCACTTGTACCATTTCTAGTATAAGTAATTATAAAAAGAGACCTTTGCTTGTTCATCATACTATATATTTCAAACTTTCCTGCTATTTAGTTGCTTAGAATTTTTTCTAGTTTTTTCTTTAATATACTTAAATACTTTTAGTATTCTCTAATTTGACATGTTTTGCCAATCTAATAGAATAATTCAGATCCAAATTAAAAAATATATAATCATGTTTCATTTTTTCACATTTTTTCACATTAACATACATAATTGACAGTTTCAGTGAGTGTAGCATTTTTGCACTGCATATCGGCTGTTTAAAGGTTTGAGAAATAATTTCATTTGAACATTGGCCTATTTGTAATGAAATGTAATTAATTACAGTGTACAGTTTCAAATGCAATCAGCTATCAGAAACATAAAGAGCAATTGACAAATCAAATTTGTGTAATTACACTGTTTCACTTAAGAAAGAGAACAGTGATCAAGTGTGTGTGGCCAGTTTCATTCATTTTATAGGTCAGAGAGTTGGTGCATCACTCAACTGGACAATCATGGCCAGATGCCTGCAATGGAACATCCATTGCCACACTGACATACAACAGCAGCATTACAAGCATAAATTCAGCCAAAGCACCATAGCTACCAGTCAAATTACATTAGTTTTCATAGGAATGAAATAATGTAAGTAGCTTTTGTTGAGTTGCTGGGCATTTTACATGATAGGCCTCCAACAGATATTTGTTGAATTATAGGATATGTTATGGATTGAGATTCTGATACAAAAACAGTTAAACAAAGCAAACAATTATGGAGTTAACTAACATTTTTGTTGGTTATATCCCTCCACCTTCGGCATCAGGATATAAGCAACACAAATGTTAGTAAACTCCTGACTATGTACGTGGGATATAACTATTGCTGAGTGTGACAATAATCCCCTGTTATTCTTACCTCAAGTGGTATGTCTGTTGAAAAGTAATCAAGTGTCAGACAATGCACTTCTTCTAATTGGAAGGCGTTGGTGGTGAGTACTGAATAATATAATGATGTCATCCCCACGTGATCATAGAGAATCAGAGAATGCTCTGAAACATGCATACGACACGCATGAATAGAATGATTTGGTATTGAGAAGGAATAGCACTTGGGTATTTGTAATGGTGGACCTCACCATGCCTGACTTCCTCTTATGTTGTAAAAAGCTCTTACCTTTGGTGTGTGAAATTACTTCATAAGCACCCCGGAATGGATGAAGACCTGATCCTGAACTGGCAAAAATTTCAATGTTATCACTGTCAACTGTGAGCTCCGTGTTAGAAGAATGAGATTGAAATGCACACAAAGTTCTGTATGGGGCATCTTGGTTTCTTGAGGCTAGAATAATCTGCAAAGGTAATTGCATCAAACAATGTAGGCATCATCCTTGTCACGAATGCCATTAGTAATGATTTCAGTATTCTCAATCAAAAGCATTTCATCTTTAATAGGTGCTACCTGCCACTTAACAGAACTGTCTGGCTATAGCCAGCTACTAAAAGCCAGATATGAAGCACATGCAGCACCATCTTGTACATTTCCTGAAAAAGATGCATGTCTATTGCACATATTTATCTATGAATTACAAATAACCATTCTGGTTCAGGTGAATTGTGAAGCCAGTTTGCTACATTTGTACATGAATAAATTCAGAATGGGGGCCTAGCTTAGTGGTAGCACGCTGGGCTTCCAACCACTAGATCCCTGGTTCGATTCCCTGTGGAGCCTAAGTTGGATTTCTCACTCTGTTTCATCCTTCATCTCATTGCCATGATTTGGTAAATTGCATAAACGATGCAGTAAATTGTACGAACTATATAAATAATCTTTTAAACAATTTACCCAATTTTTCAAACAATTTACTTAATTGTTTAAACAATATATAATAAATTGTTTAAATGATTTACTAAATTGTACAAACGATGTTGTTAATAGTACAAACACTATAATTATTTGTTCGAGCAATATATTGTTTAAAAAATATAATAAATTGTTTAAATCATCTACTAAATTGTCTAAAATATTTAATATATTGTACAAACAATTTTATACATTGTACAAACAATTTAGTTGATTATATGCAATTTATTTGAATGTGTTTGTTTACACTAGAATTATAGGCCAAACATAGATGATTGCAGGATGGAGGACTTATTAAGGGGCGTTCACACTGTCATGAATATGACTTACGAGTGACCAAGTATGAAATTTTTTTTTAATCTTGCTCATCATTGGCCATATCTGGTTCACTCGCTACTACAAGTGATCTACGCATGCCTATGAATGCCTCATGGATGCTTCCAGGATGCCTGTCGACGGACATCCGCAGAGCTATCTAAGACTGCATGCCTGAAGTACGCTCGTTGAAAGAATTTATACTTAATTAACAGAGCCACGAATGACCATGTATAGCCCATTTTTTTACGTCTGTGTCGATACGTAGGTCTTTTACGTGACAGTGTGAACGCCCCTTTAATCACACTCTATTTCAATTTTGGGAATGACCCAATATTCTAATATTGACTTGTTATAAGGGCCAAATAGATCACAATATGGCCCAAATAAAACCAGTCAATACTTCTTTAATTATACCTTCCATTACTTCTTGATCTACAGAGCTGAGATTTGCCTGATGTGATTCAGGATCATGAACCATCCTCAAACTTGTGATTTAGGATCACAATCCTCAAACATCCTCAAACTTGCCTGAAATCTTTTCCATACCACAAATAGTAATTGTAAGTTGCCTATGACAAACCCCCAACATACCCCATTCTCTCCTCCACGAACTAACAAGCTTTGCTATTAAATATATTCCAGGAATCATTGTACTTGATAACCTTTCTTATTTTGTCGTTCTTTGTTGCTGAAAAATAATTTTATTATTAGCCTACAAAATTAATTCAATTCAATTCAATGTCTCATTCCCTCACCTCAACCAGATTCAAACTGCAGTTAGTGAAGGCAAATTTCACATTGAAAAATGTGAGTTTGATTTTTGAACCAGGTGATCCCTTGATGTTTACCATACAGATTGTCCCATAATTAGACCTTTTTGGATACAGAGGAGTTCTGAAGTTTCCTTTTGGAGGAAATTGAGAATGACACACTGAAAAACAAAAGGAATTATAAATTTTAAATGGGAATTGGAAATTGATAATGTCCGTATGGCATAACGGTTGTTGATAACCACCATGAATGCACATTATGAAATATGAATATGACTGATTATCTGATAACACAAGCTCCAAAAATTGATGGAATTTTGTCATAAAAACAATTAAAACACCATGGTTCCCCATTTAAATCACAGTAGTTTTCATAGGAATAAAATCATGCACGTAGATATTAAAACAATTTGTTGAGAATTATAACTGTTGCTAGGCAGTTTTACATTATGGAATCAAACAGGTATTTGTGAAAAACCTTGGTACCTCTCTCAAAAGTTCCAGATGGGTTTCCTCTTCTATGTTATAGTCAAAACTAATATTATACCCCTTACAAAAAGGGCCTCACTGAGTGCATTTTGCCAATTTTTGGAACAAAGTCGTGAACAAATAGAGGCGACTATGAAGGAAAGCCTCTCCTATGATGAAGATTATTAAGCTTACAGGAAACTTGGTTGGCACCTGATCATGATTGGTATAAATTTGTTCATGTGCCTCAATGGCAAGTCTTCATGGTGGTGTAGCATTCTGTGTTAAAGAGGATTTAAAGTTCAAGTCTCACCAATCACATCAGAACATAATATCTTTGAATATTCATGGAATTAAATCTGAATATGGCATAGGAAATAATTTGAAGATCATTATAGGAAATATATAGACCTCCCCGTTGAAATGTAGATAATTATAATAACTTTACAGTAGAAATTGAATCGATTATGTCGAGATTTCGAAACTCAAGTCATATTAACCTGGTTGGTGATTTCAATATCGATCTACTCAAATTGAAGCAAAAAGAACATACAAAATTACTGTTTTGAAACTTGTAAGCAATGGATTAATACCCAAGATAACTAACCCCACTCGCATAACTGATCATAGTAAAACATTAATTGATAACTGTTTGCTAAAATCTCCCAACTATTTGGCTACAACTTCTGGAATATTTCTACAAAATATCTCTGACCATCTTGCTTACTATGTATGTCTGGAGCAATAAAAACCATAGATATGTAAAAATAAGAACGATAACCCCGCTGCTATTAGTTATCTTAAGAATGAAACACAACAATCCTGTACTATAGAGAAATTTGATCGTGGCACTCTATTAAATCCAGAGACAATCTGTATAAGACACTTAGATCAACTCTTCCCACTGATAATACATATGAAACTCTGAAAATAAACCTGCAGACATACAACTGTATACTGAAAATAAGTATTAGAATTGCAAAAATGTTTACTATCATAATCGATTTGAAAGCTGCAAGAATGATATCAAGGATATCATGAAATCTAAAAGTGATAACTCATTTCCGGATTACTTTCTCATTAATGATCTTCCTTGCAACGATCCTAAAATAATAGCAGATGCAATTAACCAATTGCTTATCAATATAGGGCCAATTCTTGCAGAAAAAAATAACACTTCCTTCCGGTTTAGATTTCCGAAATTACATCCAAAATAACTATGACTCTTCAAACACCTTTCAAAATGATAATGAACAATATGTTCTCAAAATCATAAATAATCTTAAGACGAAGACTAGTTCTGGAATAGATATGATATCAAAACTGCTTAAAGAGATCAAAGATGAAATATTAACCCCACTAACATTAATAATTAATTAATGTCTTGACAGTGGAAATTTTCCGGATATCTTTAAAACTGCAAAAGTACTGCCGGTGTATAAAAAAGGAGAAAATTATATTTTTAATAATTACCGCCCCATTTTAAATTTTATCAAGCATATCAAAAGTCTTTGAGAGGGTCATACATGACCAACTCTATAACTACTTTGATATTAATCATTTATTTTACGACAGCCAGTATGGTTTTAGAAGGAAAGGCTCCACAGAACTTGCCTATTTAGAATAGATAGAATGAATTTGCTCCATGGATAAGAAGGAAATTCCCCTAACAATATTCCTTGACCTCTCAAAGGCTTTTGATATTCTTGATCACAATATACCTTTATGCAAGTTAGAACATTATGGGATTACAGGAAATGCACTTTCTCTCCTTTGCAGTTACCTAACAAATAGAACACAAATTGTTGAAATTAAAGGCATTCAATCCGACTATTTAATAAAAACTGCAGTCCCCCAAGGCTCAATTTTGGGTCCGCTTCTGTTCATAATATATTTGAATGACCTTAACAAAGCATGTAACATATTTCAACCTGTCATATACAGCTCTTCATATAATGTTTAAAAAAGGCAAATAAGCAATGTAAAGTTAATAATGCAAATTAAAACATAGGCTGCGCTGCAGCTAAGCCCTCAGCGAATCCCACATAGCACACAGGCATCACTAAAATTGTTAAGTGTTCATATGACAGGCAGGAGGGCAGGTGTTGTTACACTTTCATTTCCAGAGCAGAACTCTAACACCCATTTTTGTTTCTTGAGCTGAACTCTAACACTAATGTACTTACCCTAATGAAATTTTATACAGTAACACTCCATATGACCTAGTGGTGCCTGGTGATAGCCACACTGACATATCTGGGCTGTTTTACAAAATTTGGAAAAATATTATTTCTTGAATGTTTATATATGGTGTGCGATGAACCAAATTTTTTACCACTTGGCCTACGCAGCCTGTTACGCAATTAGAGTCCAAGATGTCCTATTTCTTGAACTCCTGAATTTCTGCATTTTTTTTGATAGAAAATTATATTTCCAAAATAGTCATATGTGGCAATGACCCTAATATATATGAATAAGGAAATATATATGAAATTCAGCAACAATGTTATGCCACATAAAGATGTTGGGTATAATTTCATACAAAATGAACCTTTAAGGTTTTTATTTACTTGTACTTAAATAAATAATAAAGTCCAAATACAAAAAAATACAAATCTTAAAGGTTCATTTTGTATGTAATGATAATCAACACACCCATTTTAATGCCTTTATCAGTCAAAATATGTTTTGCTTGCTGTTTACACTTAGCTGGCAACTGAAGGAACTACATATTATCAACTGCCATATTCCCTTCAACAGTTACAGAAATTTTGGGTTGCTTATTTGCATTAAATGTAGAGCATTTAAGTTAGTATTTATAACTGAACACTTTATAGGTGTATATGAAGAAAACAATAATAAGTATTGGAGTCAAGTGAAAGTAATATAGATCATTATGCAACTAATTATTATGAAATTGCTGATTATAAACAAAAACTGTTGAATGGGTCAAGCATGGCAATACTATGATCAAATATTTATAACTGAACACTTTATAGGTGTATATGAAGAAAACAATAATAAGTATTGGAGTCTAGGGAAAGTAATATAGATCATTATGCAACTAATTATTATGAAATTGCTGATTATAAACAAAAACTGTTGAATGGGTCGAGCATGGCAATACTATGATCAAATATTTTTTTGATTCTCATCATAATACTAAGTAAGCTGAGGTATAAGGATAATAACAATAAAATACAGATCTAAAAATACTTCAAAATGACAGCATGTGAATCTCATATAGGATCACACCATGCCACTAAGGTCATGCTTCAGTATTGATCAGTCACTAATAATTATATAGCCTAAACTTGATTGAATCTCTTTGAACTCTTCAGGTTGGCACTTCGATAGCGGCAAAAAATTGCTTTAGAGGTGTCATCCTGCACCATGTAAATTACTATTTCATGGAGAAATCAAAGTCGCCAGTCTTGAGTCTTGAGTCTCCTATTGGCGGAGATTGGCCTACAGAAATCTATATGACGGTTGGAGAATTGTTAGTCTAAACGTATGATTACCTGTTATTTTATCCATTCTCTGTTTTACTTTTAACAGATACAAGCTATGAGTGACATCTTCTCATCAATAAAAGTATATATTGATGTAAATATCATCCATTTTGGTTTAGAATTAAGTCAAGTATATTGGTCACCGAAGTGACATTCGATTTTGTTGAAATTAACTGTGATTCCATGTGTTGATTTTGTATATGTCTACTGTGGGTGCAAATATAGAATTGAATTTGACTCATCCTCCTCTCAAATACACAAAATAAATGTCTTGTGATATACTTTTACCTTGATTCTTGTCAAATGCATATTCCTCAATTCCCTTTGGTGCCCAAGACCAAGTAGTGAGACCCGAAGGGTTAAAAAATGAAATCTCACAGTTTTCAGGATCTGAGAAATCACATACGAATGTGGATCGTCTATCCAAGATACCTCGCAAATCTTCATTGTGTGCTATGACAAGAAGGAAATAAAAAAAGTATCACATTGGTTTAGCTGGGACATTAAATTAACAATGCTAAACACAGTTCGAAACAACTTATTGTGTTCCTGAGTAAATGATATGCTGTACTCTGTGTTGGCTCCTGTGGTAAAGGCTTCATCTCTAGGGTATTATTAAAAACCCCCATGCCTCTAATTAGGTAAAGCAACTAGAAAACATAACATATTTCCTTCAGTCCAGAGGCCAGGCCCCAGAAATTACTTACCATGTGTGTCAATTTAAAGAAGACATCCTTGAGTTTCTTACACGGTGCTTTAAATAGCTCCATCAAGGTGCAGATTTATCCAAATTGTGGTCAGTAATTTAGCAATAACATTTTTATATTCTGATCTATCTTACAGGAAAAATTACCCCTTAACACTCAAAATTAGCTTGGTTCATGCAATATTGGAGAAGTGGAAGCCCAGTGTCAGACTAAAACACAATCGTCCAAAATATAAAAAAAATATATGGGAGCCTCTGGATGATTTCACCTGGAATTACCCAAATATGATTTAAGGACTAGTGCCCCTGTTAGAATGAGAATAGAAATAATATATTTTGGAAAAGACTTAATAATGCAATCATATGCAACCCGTTTCAAAATTTAGTAATTAAAATGTATAGTTGTCCGTTTTACGATGCCATACTGTCAAAGGTTCGGAGGAAATTTAGCAATTGATGCCCTGTCCAATTTTACTTTTCATTGTGACCATGAAAGAAAGTTAATTTTGATGATATCAAACAATTTCATGTAGCCAGAGAGTATGTATATGAATGCTACAGTAAAAGAAATCATTAGTACAAAAGCTGAATAATTATTTTCCTGATAATGTAATATCTTATATTAACATATATATATATATATATATTTTCTGTATTGACAAACGTGATATCAGGGATTAATACATGTGTCATATAACAATAAAAAACAAACATACAAAACATACAACATTACAAAACCAAGTCTGGTGTCTACATCTAGTGTATACAATCTATAATCTACTAGTATTTCAAAATATTTACTTGATATATGTAAGTCGGTTCAAGTTTTTCTTAGTAAGCAATCAATTAAGGGATGATGTAAGAATATATTATTATAACACTTAAATTGGCTTCTTACACATGAATATAAGAATGAGAGTTAATACTGCAGGTCAATACTGCAAGTGTCATATTTACACAACAAATTAAAATAAAAAGTCAATGCCAATCAACGTGGTACGATGATCACCAGGGCTGGTGAAATGGCGAAAGAGGGTGTCCATGGGTTGGGTCAGTGGGTGGGGTCTTTAGAGCAACATTGCGCTGACCTCTGAAATGGAGGTGTTCATGGGCTGGGTCAATGGGTCAGAGCAACATTGCGCTGACCTCTGAGATTGTGAGATAGGGTGTTGAATGTGAAAGGTTCCTTTGTCCAGAGGGGGTACCAATACTGCATAACTTTATTTAGAAAATTGCCTTATGCCTTCAGTACTTCCATATTCTTACATGACAATAGCGCTTGAAATTGTTTTTCAGTTGCTATATTAAGTAGTTCCAGCCTTGGCATTTCATTTTTGTTGCATGTCAGTAAACAGTGAGATTCATCTACTATTTCAGCACTATCACAATTACAACATATTCTCTTATGCAAAGGGATTTATTGGGATTCTTGTCTACCAGTTTCAATTTTGAGATTGTGGGAGCTAACTCTGAATCTTGCTATATTACTGTATGTTTTTTTAGGCAGGTTTAATAGTAGGTATGGCTCAATGAAGTAGCTGGTTTTAAATGTTTTATAGGTCCTAAGTTGAGGTTGGGTGTTCGTGCCATTTGTGTTATTTAAAATTGTATCCTTTTCATTGTCAAAAGTACTAATTTTATCTTATTTGTCAGTACACTGGAATCTACGGCTTGCCAATTAATTATGTTTGCTTCAGTGATGATGTGCTTAACATAGTGTACCAGTTGCTCTGACCATTTATGTGTAGTGTGTTAGTGTACCAGTTGCTCTGATAATTTGTGTGTAGTGTTTTAGTGTACCAGTTGCTCTGATAATTTGTGTGTAGATTTTCTCAGTAAATATTCATATTAAATACCATGGTTAAAGCTGCAAATAAATAGATGGTGTTTTTTGTACATAATATTAAGAGGGTGTGCCTGCTCATTTTATATACACTTGTCACAAAATTAAAATCTCGCTCCCCCCCCCCCCCCCCTCTCTCTCTGTGGGACACCTAGAAAGGCACTGAGAATTTATGAATTCAGCCAACACTACACTTTAGAAATGCAAGTGCTTACATTCGAAATGAATTATTTCATAAATTGTCTACTACTTTTTACGAAAGCTGACTACTTCCCTTGTACAACAGTTGTTTACCATATATATTTTGTGCACGGAGAGTGGCTGTACGTAAGGTGCGGCGTGTGCCAATTATTACACATTGTAATTTATTGCCATATTTGGCTGAATGTATGAATATGAAACTTTAGTTTGCTATGTAATTCAAACAATGCTTATACTAGGACAATTGTTAACATGGGTCTTCATGGGAGTTATTCAGTTGCGAATAAAGAATTTCAAACAAACTGCAGTGACATTTTTTGACTGCTTTCAATTACAGTAGATCACAAACTTTCTAAGAAGGCCATTCCCACTTCGAATAAAACAAATACTTACACTCACGGTAGCAATAAGAAAGTTCAACTCCGTCAATTGCTATGTTACTGTGTAATGGCATGCCCATTGTGTATATCCAGAGGATCTGAAACTTGGTCTCAGATTCTGGAATAATAAAAAAAATTAACTTAAGGCACTAATGGCTCCAAAATTCAAATATAGACTTTTTATTTTTAAATAGCTATAGTAGGACAACAGCTATACCCAGAGGTGGAATGTAGATGTCATAACTTTTCCATGTGGAGTACATGGTTCCATTCAAATCAATTTCTGTGATGAGGCGACGTGGTAGGTAGATGTGATTTTGGACAACTATGTAAAGTTGCAGTTTAGCTGTTATGCTGTATTTACTGACAGCGCGCATGTAATATTTCAAACAGAATCCTTTACCATCCAATTGAAACTGAAATGGTGGAGAAGCTAATATAGTTTTGGTTCCTTCCACTGCTGCTTGGGTATCCACATACATAAAATAATTATCTGAAAGAGACACAGTGTGTTTATGTAATATCATTTTGCAAGGAAGCATCAGACCCTCAGTTGAATTCACAAAAAATAACCTGTCACATAAAACAAACCTGGATCATCATTCCGGTCACCTTTGGGCCCATTACTGTGATAGATTTCCCTAGAGTTCATCCGCATCCACGATAATTGCCCAGTATTTTTAGGCCAATATCCACACAGAAACTTATCCTCAAATTCACAGTTGACCGAGCCTTTTTTTTCTGTTGGAGTAAAAGGTCAAACAAGCATCAACAAAGTAAATTTATTCTATTCTTGTCATGCATGAGGCATTCAGGGCATCGTACATCTGTTTGCATATAATAGTTTTATAAATACAAAACACAAAAGTTTGGACTTTGCCTGCACTTGTCGCCAGTTGAGCCAGAGAGTTTCAAATCCTGAACTAAATGCTAAGTTGGCTCTAAATCTTAAGTAATACTTAACCAAAGAGAAAAAACCTGCATAAAAAAATAGGATTGAATGTCCAACTCAAGATACATTTACCCCAGGAGAAAAGCTGTCAGTAATTTGTTTTCAAAGGAAAATTACCATGCGAACCACATAAAACTCTCGGCCTGCCAAACGCAGTTTACCCAGTTTACTTGTTTAGGGATTCATGTACTAGAAGTACAGATTTATGATATATTAGATTAATTTCTTACATTTACCAACGTTTATATTTATCTGGTGATAGATGTAAGCTGATTATTAGTTATAGAAGTGGACAGAAGCAGCTGGCCTTAGAATGGTTAGACCACAGCTAGGTACAGGTCGCTGCAGACAGCTAGAGATGACCATATTTTATGAAACTAACTGTAGGGTACAGGATACCCAAAGAACATGCAAACGTTGGGCCAATATTGGGCAAAGGTTGGCCTACAACATAGGGCCAATGCAATTGTGCACATTGGTGAGAGGTTGGCCCAACATCAGCTGCTAATGCTGGTACCATGCTGAGCCCAACATTGGCACTATTGTGTAGACATGTTATGCCAACATGCCAATGTTGGGCACAGCATGGTACATTTGGGCAAACATTGGGCAAAATTGGGCTGACAACATTGGGCCAATGTCATTTGCATATTGTCAAGGGGTTGGCCAAGCATCAGCCATCAACATTGGTACCATCATGTGCCCAACTTTGGCACCTGGCCATCCCCTAAGGTAAGGCTGAAAAAGGTGAAGCTTACTGCCATTGGCAACAGACAACCGTGTCAGCCATACTTCATAGATATACCCTGTGGGAGTTCCTCCTATTTTTTGGCAAAATTGGCAATAAATTTGTGTTTGATGGACTTTTTTTGTTAATATAACATTTTTGACTTGCCTTCGTACATAAACTAAAGGATAACTATTGAGTGTACATCTCTTGCTTGCAGTAAGTTTGGAAGTTATCAGCCTATCGAACTTGTGGAAGTGAAGGCCATGAAAGTAGGATTTCGCCTCCTCTATTTTTGTAGTCTGGCTATGACCCTGAATTGTGCTAGGACTTTAAACTTGGTTAAAAAAAAAAAAAAAATTATATTCAATGTCACACAATGGATGCCAAATATGGGCATACATTTGAGTCCGCTATACTGGAGCTCATTACCACATGGTGTAACCTCGTCCTCTGCTTTGTCCCAACAGTCTTTATCTCCATCACATGTCATTGACATTGGGATACAAACCCTCGATGCTTCACAGTAAAATTCATCATTAGCACACGCTGAAATTCAAATAAATGTTTATATAAATTAAATTTGCAATCACATGAATGCTCATGGCGATGACACTATAATTTTTGCTCAAAATATGAAAAAATACCGACTGAATAGAAATAAATAAATATATATTAATATAACAGTGCAGTGTCAACTTTTTGTTGCGTTGTGGCTACTTTTTGTAGTAGATCATATCTCAGCACTTTACCGATGTTCTCTGAGGGTAAAATGAAAAGGACTATCAATAAACAAAGTCTTCAGATCAACGGCATTGAAGCAATCAATACAATGGAATACAAAATTACAATATAACAACTAGCAGTTAGGGGAATTTTACCTGTTTTGCTGATGCAATAAAGTATGAGAAATTCCAGGATCACTTACAGCATCTGGGAATGTCGCAGTAATCCCAAAATCTGGACGCATTTGTTTGATGTATGAAGCACCAAGGTTTCTCATCTTCATCTGGATTTCTACACAATGCTGGGAGTGACCAATCTTTGTTGGCAATGCACTGATAGCCACTCTGGGTAACTGAGATATTGCCTTCGTAGAATATGCCCTTTTTGTCTATAAGACAATTCTGTTCTGTTAAAAACAAAGAATTGACACATACAATATATTTCATACTAATAAAAGTTCATATTTCCATGAGATCTATTCAAAGATGGTAAACACAATCCCATTGTAGTTTCGTACCCTGATGCAAAAGGCAGTTACATTTCTGGCATAAGCTTTTTCACTTTGACGAAGTGATTTTTTGTACTTCCTAGATCAGTACAATTCACTTCATAGAAACACAAAGATTAAAATGTTACACTGTGGTTGGCGAACAATTTTTACTCTTGCTAATCCTTGTTCATATGTTATTCACCCGCCGAGCGTTGTATGGATACTTCTGCTATTTCGTAGAACGCTCGTAGGTCCTCCAGATCACTCTAGGATATCTGTAGAGAGGGCAAACATTTGGCGGACTTTCTACGAGTCAAATTGTTTATCTTTTTATGGGAATCAAGCGGGAGTCGCTCGGCGAGTGGTTGGTGAGTGACTTACGTACGTCCAAGGCCATCCGTAGCCATTCGCGGCCTCTTGCGCTCAATTGCAGGTACGCAGAGGAGGCTGACCATCCATGTATACTTGCCATCCACTCTAGTACAGCTCATGGAATGCTCGGCGGACCTCCATGGCTCGCCCTGCATTCTGCCATGGACCATCCGCGCTGGCACTGTGCCCATACGTGCCCATCCATAGCCCACTCCTCCTTCACTTGTGGACCACTCGCCAAGTGGCCAAAGGACATCTACCGAGCAGTCGAAGTAAACCCCATGAAAGTCAAAATCACTTCTAGCTTCTTCGGGCCCGCACATCTTTTTCCCGCCTAGCAGCCGACAGCCATCAACGAGCAATCTACTAGTGCCTCATAGACACTCGTTGAAATAATTTATACGTGATTAATAGAGCCACGACTGAGCACGAGTGAGCACGTATAGTCCCTTTTTGACGTTCGTGGTCACTCATCTCTCTTACTAGTGATAGTGTTAACTGAGCTTTAAGCCACTGGAAAACTGATTGGATTATGAGCGGAAGAAAGCTTCCGTGAATGAAATACTTTGGAACTTGTCAAAACATCCCCATATTCCAAGGTTTTTTTTTTACAAGACTATAAATTCAATGTGTAAAATATTTTTTCTAAATTGAATAAGTTGAATATGGTCCTTGAGAAACCCAGAACCACAATAATGTAAAATTCAGGCAAACTGGTTTGACTGGGACTTTCATGATAAGGCATAAATTTCGTCTGTCGATCTTGCATGAATAACGTAACATAAATATAAATAAATTAAGTTGTTTATGTAAAATATATAAGAGCTGTGCCAATATATGAACTGTAGCAATTAGCATTGATGAGAGCTTGATAGTTATTTTGTCTTGTACATAAATCAGTAAAGACTGCCATGCCAGTAGTACATATCAATTGGCTAAACTTCCTTTTATTCTCAATAAAACTTTCTCACCATACTTCTTGCAAGATTCTATTCCGAAATTGTCGATGACCAGGCCAGTAGTCAATTCAGATAAACGTGTCATCTTAATTTTCACATACCCTGGTCCATCTGGAAGTCTTGTATAAAATCTAGCAAGCAATGACAATGATACTTTGACATTAATATACATAGGCAGTGAGAAAGACATCATACTAACTATATACATAAAGCTCTTTTACCGAATATCTCATCAAATATTATTGAAGATCTAATTGAGGAATTAATTTCAGACCTCAGGTTTTCTTTCTTTTCATAACAAGTGAAATGGCATAAGTGGTCTTAATCCTTATACCAAAAAGTTTTTGGAAAGCACAATATTGTTGATTATATAAGATGTGAACTTTGACGTACCTTTCCCAGTAGTAGCTAAAACTGCCATTAAAACTGTCAATAAAATCAAATTTCTTATATTTGTTGAAATAATGTATTGATATCACAGTCACTCCTTCCCCTAAGAAGCGATAGTAGAACTCCAAACATGAGTTGTCAAACATGTATTGCTGAGTGAAGAATGATGCGCTAAAATACGGTCGCCTGTTTGTTTGGAAGAGTTGCAGGTATTGCCCCTTTTCTGTAATTGATTTATAATGTGCAATGTTTTAACAAACATTCAAATAATTTCAAGCTAATTCTGAAAGTTACATTTGAGTATCTTAGCAGCTGTTTAGACAAGGTCTTGGCTATTTGACGATATCTAAAAATGACTGGTCAACACAGCTTTTTGGGTACAAATTAGTATGCCCTGTCGTATCAAGCAAGTTGGCCATTCCTAGTCAGTGTCAAGTATCTTTTCATTCAATTTTTTTTTCAAGCTGCATGCACGGCACACTCAGGGTGGCACTACACTACCTTACTGGTTAGATGAAAACAGGGTTCATACAAACATCCTCTATTTAAATTTATTACCTTCATTAATATCTTTAAAATATACAGTGTAAGATATTCAGAAACTATGTTTAGACAAATGCCTAGCAAATCATCAGTCACAAGAGAAGGAACTTGCCAGTTTGGAGCCCAGTGTAATCATTGACTGCAGAGTTGGCTCTTGCCACAACCACCTTCTCATGTCTTAGTAGGCCGTCTGTCGAATCTAGTATCAAGTGTGCTTCACAATCACTGGCATCAAAGGTGCAGAGAAATGCTGGAACTTCTGCAGAAACGTAGCGAAAAAAGCTCATCACTAACAACATTAGGATTATTTTCAAACATAGTAGTAGTACGAAGTGGAGATTAACAACATTTTTAGCTACCGAGGTCCAATGGGTCATTCATGCCAGGATTGATAAGAGGACAGGATGGTTAGAAAACCTTCATGGCAGTGATTGCACATGGCACAACATTCAGGTAAACACATTCAGTAGCACATAAGTTAAACATTGGTTAGATTTACTGCATTCCATGCACATTCTATATGCATTAACACTATTTTACCCATAATGTCAATCCTTTCATAATATTCAAAACTCTCCTTCCGACAGAGAGTAGAATTATCTTCTGAAGTGAGGTTCTTTTTCATCCTACAGCTTGCGAGGTGGCAGGAGAAGGAGGAGCGCTCGTACCAAAATCCATTGCAATTTCTTTCATTTCCACACATTCTCTCACAGTTCATACTGCTGAACTCTGAAAACCATATTGTATTTGACATCCATCTTGAGTCGTTTGAGCAATTTATGCAATGATTTTTGAAAGGCCACCAACTGTTAAAGAGTTTCGGCCTAACTCAGCTACAAATTAAGACACACACAGAAAACTAGAGTTTAGTTACTACACCTGGTGGAGTAGAGCGCATAATACTCTAGTTCGGATGTCAAAAGAGTAAATGTACTCTGCATTGGTGTAATCCCCTTGACCAGATGACTGCTATCTATCTATTTAAGGCCTAATTCTGCTGGGCACCCTACTCCTTTATTTGAACACTTAATCCATGACAGAGCATTTGCTCAGGCAGATAGGTTCCAGTGGCAAACCAGTTGTGCAATTGATAAATCAAACAATGAGTGCAACAATGGTATTAATTTTCATGTGTATGATTGTGGTTTTGGTAGTGTAATGTTAGGAGGTGGTGTGATGACTTCTGTTGCTAAACATTTTGATATCCCTTTTGTTGAGAATACCTCGGGTGAACACTCAGGCTCTAACTTAAACTATGTTAATCAATGTTCAGAAACCCAGATTCCAAATGATGCTTATAACAACAATCAGTGCACATCACTAAACAGTGGACAAGCTAGTATATATCAAACTCTAAAGTGCTATCTTGGAACATCCAGGGTATAGGTAAACAATTTGAGATCTCAGAAATCATACAAATCGTTAAAAATAACGATGTCATATTCTTCTGTGAAACAATGAAACCAGATAGCTTTCAAGCTAACATTGATGGGTACAAATATTTCCACTGCCAAAGGAGTTTTCAACACCCTAAATCTAGATGGCCATCAGGTGGCATTGCAGTACTGATAAAGAATGTGCTATGTACAACTAAAACTGTATATATTGTAAAAGCTAAAGAGCATGTATTCTGGTTAAAAATTTCAAGTAGCAATCAGTCAGAAATATATTTAGCTGGGCTGTACATACCCATACAGGGAAGCACAATTGACATTAAAAGTAGCTATAGCAATGATATTTATAACCAGATTAGGGAAGACATTGCGTCATATCTTAACAAAACGCCATGTTTTGCAATCTTTGGTGACTTCAGCAGTAGAACTGGAACGTTAAACGATGTAGAACAAAATTTAAATGGGAAAAACTCTGATATTATTGCAGACCTAAACGATGCTGTGTCCCATGTCATTGGAGTTAACAATTTCTGGCCATGCCACGAAAGACATTCAAATGACAAAGTTGTAAATGCATATGGTAAAGAACTTCTAGATCTATGTAAAGTCAGCAATCTTAAAATTATGAATGGATATTACAATGCTGATAAAACCTGTGACTGTACATGCTATGCTTCCGTAGGTTAAAGTGTCGTAGATTATTTGCTATGTTCTAAGAGCATTTTCAACATCTTACAGACTTTTGAAATAACACAAAAACTTGTTGAGTCAGATCATCGACCATTGAGATTTTGTTTGGAATTACCAGCGGTGAGGAAAATTAACATATGTAACCCTAGACTGGGTGATAAATAAAAAAACTCAACATTTAAATATGTGTATGATAGGAACAAACTCAATGAATACATGGCGTACTATGACCTTTAAAGTATTCAACAAACACTCTTTCAACTAAGCTGCTGTGAATTGAAAATAATGTTAATACAGACGCACCAATTCATACAGTTTTCAAATATGTAACTAACAGCGTACAGCCCACTATCCATACAAAGAGACCCAGATCACATAATTGCACATTCCCAAATAACAAATGGTTTGATGATGAATGTAAAGAGTTAAGAAAGCTAGTTACCAATTTTGCAAAAAATAACGACTGATCAGTGGAAGCCCATAAAAATGAATACAGTGATCTTTGCAAGGCTTATAAACAGGCAATACAAAGGAAAAATAAACATTTTCAACTAGTTAATAGAGAAAATCTGGAGAATCTTCTTTGTAGTAATCAAACAGAATATTGGAAATGCTGGAATAAACTGAACAAATCTAGCAATAATCAATCGAATGAACCTGACCTAAATACATTTCATGAATACTTTCTACAACAGTCCCAACCCCCTCCTACTGAATACTTTGACAATGAACATATGAGATTGATTGTTAATACTCTGCAAACATCATCCTATTCCTGTGACAACTCTTTAGCTACTCATATCTGGGTAATAATGGAGGAAGAACAATAAAGCCCCTGGAATTGATGGGATGAATACCTGCTGAATTTTATAAGTGTGCAAGTGAGAAATTAGTAACACCGTTTTGTGCTGTTTAACTACATACTTGATCAAGGTGAATGTCCTGCTCAGTGGTCAGAAGGACTAATTAAAGCTTTGCACAAAAAGGGGGAAAAGTCTAATCCAGATAATTACAGAAAAATGTTGTCATGGGTAAAATCTTTGACTCTATCTTAAATGCACGGCTTTACTATAAAAATGAGGTTCTACATCTTGATGATCCTTGTCAGTTTGGGTTTACTCCAGGAGCAAGCACAACTGACTGCATCTTTATCCTTGATACTGTTATTAGATACCAAAAGCAAAAACGTAAGCCTCTCTATCTCTGTTTCATAGATTTCACAAAAGCATTTGACTACATCAATAGAAATGCTCTGTACTATAAACTTATGAATCAAAAGATAGGCAATAAAATGCTTAACATAATAATGAGCATGTATGACAAAGCTAAAGCTAGAGTTAATAATTTAGGCAAAATTGGAGATCCAATTGATAGCAGCTATGGTGTCTTGCAAGTTGGAATTCTCAGCCCCAAGTTGTTTAATGAATTTCTATCTGACCTGCCTAACTATATGAATGAATTGGATGGTGTAGCACTTAATAGTCTGATGCTCACACATTTCTCATATGCTGATGATATAATTCTAATAGGACATTCTGAAACATCTCTTCAAAACAGCATTAATTCCCTTTATGAATTCTGCAATACTCATCAAAAGCAATTTTACTATGATACACAACTAAATGAATATTATTTGATAAAGTGAAGGTAAAATGTGTGTGACTTTAATATGTATTAATTTTGTTCCTAAGGGAACTACATGCAGTTGTTAGCATCATAATTAGCAGTTGTTAGCATCATAATTAGCAATTTTATTTCAGATATCAAAAGAATTTCATCTCATAGCCGATTTTAAGCTTGGAGAACTGTTTGTAGGTGGGATGAAGAAATATGCGGATTGGCTAGTGAAGTGTGTTGTACAAGTAAGGCACCTTTTCTGCTCTTACAGACATAAACAAATCTGCCAGAGGTGTCTATGAAAAGCAATAAATTTCTTTTGTTATCATTATCACATTTATATCAGTATTTATGAAATCAATATAATTAGTCGACTATGAACAGCATTAAACTGCATTGTAATAGGTTTCTTGAACAACATTTACACTGCTGATGGAGTATATGGGTATACACTGAGGGTATGTTGCTCAGTAGAGTATGTTTTGATATATATTTTTCATTTTTTACAGTTCTTACCTGGACGTTTGCTCTACTGCCACCTTCACTATTAAGAGAATATATCAACTTGCTGATTACCACAACAGATGACTTGACCATGGTATGGCCTGCTTCTTGGTGAGATTGAGGATGATGGCACATATTATTCAATCATCATAGATGGAGAGCTTGTCACAAAAACTACTACTTTAACACGGGCGTTCCAGTTGATGTTTGCAAGTTATATATATCGCATATCCCAAACAGATTGCAGGAAAACTAACATTCCTCCAAAAAGCTATCATCAACTTACAGGATAATGTTAAATCAATTAATAAAGTTGTGTCACTTCTAGCCAAAATAACAATGTAAATATTCTGTAATACACCATTATTTGCCACACCCCAGCAGAAATGGTGCCTTACTTGTATACGTGTAGCCCAGCTAATCTACATGTGTTTTGGTATAGCAAGTAATAACAGGTGAATGGCCAAAGTAACCTCAGTGCACAGTTATCTTGAGACAGAAATTAGGAGACAGTATTGTTCATGAATTTTATACAAAGATGTAAAGAATTATTAATCTGTAGATGTCTCAGCATTTTAGTAGGTAGATGTCAATTTGCTGTCCAATGATCTCATATTATTTGAGTTGAAATTTGCAAATATTTGCCATATAACATTAGAAAATGTGTCTCAGTATACTAGCTAATCAAGAGAAAGTATTCTTAAGAGCTATCAATCTTTTTTTTGTAAATGTCTGGGAAATTTTACTAGTCTTTAGATTTCAAAATAATTTGGTAGTTAGATGTGTATGGCATCAGTTTGCCATTTAAATGTTTGTAATGTTTGCTTCATGCAGTTTCAGTTAAATCTGTAACTAATTATGATACCACATGACAAAGTTAGTCTGTGTTCATGTATTCATGTTTTTTGTATACTCCTCACTGAAATTTATGAAAGAGAAGTATATGGATAATTCAAGGCAATACAAATGCAAGGAAAGGGTTGATACATGGATGATGCAAGAAAAATGAAAGGGTCCTTACGAAATCCTTACAAAATCAACATATAGGATTTAGTTTTGCTTTGCTTTGACCTTGCATTTGATTTTGTATGGATTTCATGGGGAATTTCAGATGCCATACATTTCTCTGGCATCACTCAAGTTCTTTTCCTGTATTATCCAACCATTTTTCTTGCGTTATCCTCATATTTGCCAATGTAGGAAAATTTCCATGCATTTTTCATGCTTTTTCCTTGAATCTGTTTTTAGAAAAAGACCAAATTTTATGGAACAATGTGAGACAGTGTTTTAGAGAAAGTGTTCTTCAGGGTTATATATTTTTTATGCAAATGTCTTAAGAATTTCATTAAGAATTTCATTACTCTGTAGATGTCTTAAGTTAACAATTTTGTAGGTAGATGTCTATGACCTCATTTTCTTCTGCAAAGATTTTATGTTGTTTGCGTTGAACTCTGCAAATATTTGCCATATGGCATTAGAAAATTTGTCTATATACACTTGTTTTAGTATGGCCAATTAAGAGACAGCATTCTTAAGAGGTATACATTTTTACTCTCTACAAAACATGCGTTTTGTATAAGCTTACTCTTGAGCAATATATTTGTCATAGATATGATTAAGAAATTAACTATTTTAGTAAACAAGGTAGCTAGAATAATTAGTTAAATTACCGGCAAAATAAATGATTACCAAACATTTGATTGTTATATTCGTTGTTGCATTATTGAATAAATACTGTTATTATAATATTAAGCACAATTATTTATATTATTTCAGACGTACACAGTACCTATAGTGTCATACTCGTAACGCAGCTCATGGGGTGCATGTAGTCTACCCAATCAGAGTAAACTTACTCTAAGAAGGGGGTACAAGTTACCGAAAAGGAGAGTGCTGATGAAGCTGATGGAATAGTTGTTGCCATCGATGCTGCACTCTGTATCAGAGTAATCTGACTCCATGAGGAGAGTAGCCAGCACTGCTGAATAGAGAAAGTCTACTCCCTTGTGAAAATTTCAAGAGTCGGTATTGACAGAGGTTAGTCAACTCTCTTGTAGAGTAACTTCACTCCTTACAAAGGGTACATTTACTCTTAGCTAGGGGTATGTTTACTCCTTTTCGCCATAGGTGCTCTACTCCACTTGCAGGGTTAACTTTACTCTTATTTTCTGAAAGTGTACAGACTGGAAATGAGTGGGGTAAAAAAACTGCTTACCATTCAGTTTGTAATGATTAGATGTACAAGGTTCTTCAGTCAAATTTGTCTCACAGTTCATAATGGCATGAAGTACTGCATTATCATAGACACACAAATCAGGTCTGTACCTATACCACGATCCTTTGACCGGTTGAGATGTTTGAGTCTGAAGAGTGGAATTTTGGTAGTTTAGGAATTGACAAATGAGTTAATTAAATCAATATTGCTGTATTTATTTACTGAAGATCAGTAGAACCTTTGAAACTCAACTCACCGATTCATATTCACTGTAAAGGGCATCAAAAAGGCCAAGCTTCACCACATCAGTATATCTTAAAAATAAAAATAAATTCCATAAGTTGATATTTATCAAACGAGGTTACACAGTCAACTCCCAAACACCAAACTGAGAACCACAATGGTTTGAGGATCATGCAGATATTTTTTTTTTTACCAAAGGGCTGATTGGTCAGTTAAAAAATGGCCATTGGGAGGAAGTCAGTTAAGACACCATCAAATTTTATAGTTTCTACTTTTATTAATTTGCTAGTCAAAGAGATTTTCTTTCAGGACAGACCAAATTTCATTACTATTACCTGTGTTTGTTGTAACTGCAAATGGTCACAGCTGGAAAAGTAAGCTTGGACTTCACGGAGACATCAATGTCAATCTTTTTGGGATGGCTCAGATATTTGTGAAAGTTGTTGGTATTCAGCAAAATAAACACCACTACCGCAGTTATTAGTATAAGTAACCATATAAGCCTGCAACCAAGATAATGGCTAAGACGGAGTTAATCAGTTACAAAGCATATTCAACTTTAACAAAGTGTTAACCAGTAAGATCATTCACATAGAATTTGTTGACAATTCTCACTTATGAATATTTTTCAAGTAAACAAAATGAGAAAATAATAATAATGTAGCAAATAAACTCTCAAAACAATGGGCACAACCTAACAAAAACCTTAAACATATACTTCTTTTGCATACAATTCTCTAATATATTCATATCTATATAACTGTCTGCTCTGCTGGGGCTATGAAACAAATAAGATGATTAACAACTACAAAATAAAGCCCTCAGAATAATTACTAACTCGGCATAAACACATACATAAATATACAATAAAACTCTTCATGTTACAAGTTAACCAAAATTCTCCTTCCAGATTATTTCATCTCCATATTCAGAAGGATATATCAGCATGAAACGCACAATTTCAACACAAGAAATAGAATTATACTTTACACATAAAGTAAAGCATAAATTTGCAGAAAATAACATAAGATATCAGGTGCCAATGTTTCTTAAAAAAACTTGAAATAATATAATATAAAAAGAAGATCCTCATAGTAAAAATTTATATAAATTGCGTCTGAAAAATTAGCAAAGTACACAACTCAACATAAATAAAATAAACCATTAAAACACTCTGTACTCCACACAATGCTTTCAACATAAAAAGGGCACCCATGCTGGCGTCCTATGTTTCCTTTTGAAATCCATCAACTCCTTTTTTCTTCTTCATTATTATTTTTTTTAAACCAAAGCACAGAGCCATAAATTGTTGAGTCTATCCTACCAACAAATTATTCACACTACCATATAGAAGCGTGTGTACCTTCTGACAATCCAAGACTTGAGGAAAATGTATCTGACACCATGGAGAGAAGCGTCTTCCCGAAAGAAACCAACGCACACTGAGGTCCAAGTTTCTTGCTCTTTGTCTGCAGAAAATCAGGAACATTTATATATTTCCACAACCTGAAGCAAAACTTTTCAATTCAGTTTGGTAACAAGAAGTTTATTACCATAATTGATCTCAACCCAAAATTACTGTTCCTAATATGAAGTGGGTCAACCTGCACCCTGCCTGCCTGACATTTGGTCAGGGTATGTGAATCCAGCATGTCACCAGACATGTTCAAAACTTTGGCGGGCATTCTACGAGTAAATTGTTTATATTAGTAACATAACTTGCTTGGGAGTCACTCGGCAAGCATTCTAGGTACATTCTAGGTACGTTCCACATACGTCCAAAGCCATACGTAGCCATACGTAGCAATACGTAGCCATAAGTAACCATACGTAGCCATTCGTGCCATATGTAGCCCCTGTCCATCCGTATATACTCGCCAATCATCGCGTCCACTGGTAAAACGTCCAGCGAGTGTTTGACGGACGTCCGGCAAGCGGTGGTGGTGGTGGATTAGGGCTTTACGTCCTGTATTTCTGCACCAGTTGGGCTAATTAGGACAGGTAGGGACCATGGCAATGAGACAAAGGATGAAACAGCCATCCAACATAGGCTCAACCGGGACTTGAACTCGGGACCCAGTCGTTGGAAGCCCAGCGTGCTACCACTGAGCTAGGCCCCCACCCCAAGGCCGTCCGGCAAGCAATCTACAACTGTCCCACGTACGATCATGGATAGAATTTATATGTGATTAACAGAGCCACGAGAGAGCACGTATAGCCAAATTTTGACGTACGTGGTCATACAGGGTGAATGCCCCTTTGGACTGGACTTGGTAGCTCGCTAAAATAATGAGCCATGGTGATTATCTATTCTTATTGAAAGACCATATCAAGAATTAATCGATGATGAGAATGAGCCTACATTATTAAATCCTTCACCCTACCTTGAAAATTGCTCTTTTATTGAACTATTGAAATCTAAGCAAAACAAATTAAAGATATTAAGCTTGAATTGCCAGTCCCTCAATGCAAAATTTGGTGAATTGAAAATTTACATTAAAATATACGTATAGAAATGAGAGTTTTTAACCTACAGCAATATTTTTACAGGAGCGATAAGACATTATCATTATTGCATGGTGTGTACCAGCATTTTGTGGCACTTCCAACTGACCAGTTTCAAGAGAAGTGGATTTTTTCTCAAATGTCATTAATTGACCATGATTTAAAACAATTTACCTGACTTGATACATACAGCTGAGGACATACCTCAAGGATATGGAATTAAACAATTATAGTTGCTTATGTGAAATCCTAAAATACACAAGGTTGAAGGAATGAGCACTAAGTTGTGCACTTAAAAACCAGTTCTTTCCCAAAATTCTTGACATGGTGCTTGGCCTGCACACCCACTGGTGCTTCCACAGCACAATGGCTCAGAAAGACAGTAAACTGGTTTTTTTTTTACTTAACACTGTGTAATTTAATCTTGAAAGGTAGGTCATGTAGTGCGCACATGACCATTTCAACAGAAAAAGCTTGTTTATAATTGGGAATATCTAAAGACCACCAAGGGCAAACATTATAATATAATTACTGATGATTAACATCAAATATGTACACAACTTTCCAGACAAAAACATGGCGATTTTAATCTAGACTTGTTAAAATACATATATAAATCAAAATCTTTGTTCCAACATAGCTTCATTCCCGACAACATGGTATCCTGATCGATAATGTCTTTGTCAAGATGATTGCTGGATATAATCACTTCACTAGTGGAATCCTATTTATTAAGTGCTGTTTCTGATCATTTACCATATTTTTTCATTCAAATTTATTACTATTACCCTCGATTATGAGCGGGCAATTTTATGCCTGAATGACGAACTACAACAGTTATGTGATGCGAGCAGATTTGATAACAATATCAATGAAAACCCTAATCAGAACTTCCACACATTCAACAAATTCATAACTGAATCAAAAGCAAAATTATTTCAAAAACGCAAAGTGAAACCCAATAAACATAACACAAAAAGTCTCCCTGGAATAAATTGAAATCTCTCAATAACAATGAAATGTTGATGAATTTTATACAAGTATTGGCAAATCTCTGAGAAAGTACCATTATTCCTGCAAATATTAATTTTCAAAATTTACTTCAAAATACCTCCCAACAAACTTCGAATTTCATTTAATAAGGAACCTGTCCTAAAAATCATTGACTCCCTGAAATCCAAACATAGTTCCATTTTGGATAAATTATCAAATTAATAGTTTTGCAACAAATAAAATATCAAGTTTGTGACCTGATAACTTTAATAATAAGACAGAGGATATTCACAGAGCCCAGCTGTGTGATTAACAGAATTTTGTCTATCTGCAGAGCCCAGCTGTGCGATTACCAGAGTGTTGTTTATCTGCAGAGCCCGGCTGTGTGATTAACATAATTTGCCTAACTGCACAGCCCGGCTGTGTCATCGAGAAAATTTTGTCTTATTGCACAGCCCGACTGTGTCATTAAAAAAGTTTTGTCTATCCACACAGCCCGGCTGTGTGATTAACAGAATTTTGTCTATCTGCAGAGCCCGGCTGTGTGATTAACATAATTTTGTCTAACTGCACAGCCCGGCTGTGTCATTAAAAAATTTTGTCTATCCACACAGCCAGGCTGTGTGATTAACATACTTTAGTCTATCCACACAGCTTAGCTGTGTCATTAAGAAAATGTTGTCCATCGGCCCAGTCAGTAACACACTAAAGACTATCTGCACCGCCCAGTAATGTCATTAACAGAATTTCATCTATCTCCACATCCCGCTGTAAGATTTTTTGCCCATCACATATACAAATGAACATGGCATCCCAATTAGCACACTATGTTTTTTCAACTTTGCATTACTAATGACAAATTGACAGCAGTAGGCCTAAAGCCCCGTTCCCACATAGCCGAGTTACTCGTAGTCAACTCGTAGTAATAACAAAAATTACGTAACACCCAAAATTCGAGGAGTTGGCGACGAATTTTTGCGGAAAAAATGACCAGGAGTGACTCGCCGAGTTACTCGCCGAATTACTCGCCGAGTTACTCGGCGGGTTCAGCGAGCGACTCGCCGAGTACCAGGAGTGACTCGCCGAGTACCAGGAGTAACTCGCCGAGTACCAGGAGTAACTCGCCGAGTACCAGGAGTAACTCGCCGGGTTAAGCAAGGTGTCTACGACAGCGACGAGTCACCCATCGAATGATAGGCCGACGCCAGCCTACCTGCATTCTCAGATGAATATCTCGCTTAATATTTGGTCTATTTTCGATCCGAAAAAACCTATGGAGTCACTATGAATTATACTACAAAACAATCTTTATTTGACGAAAATCGGACTAATATTAAGGGAGCAGTAGCTTTTTAAAGAAGCGCTCAGCTTTCTGCATTAATACAGTCTGGGCGCGGACGCTTCAGGGAGCACCAGTATAAGTAAATTAAATATAGCAAATAAAATCACAGATCAAATCACAAATACTAATTACAATATCAATATTAGATTTAAATTTTACAAAATATACACAAATTTATACTGATCATAATATCACAATAAGATTCAAATTAACACAAAAAGATAAGAAAGTTATACAAATATAATCATTGCCTGGTAATTACAATAAAATATATTGCTTTTAATTAATGAAAGCAATTACATATTTTTGTAATTGTGAATGACAATCAAGACAATGTCATATTACTGTGTCATCTTTGAACAAACCATGAAATGACAGGTCAAAGAACCCCAATTTAGGCAATTAGGCAATTGACACATGTATTGAATTTGCTGTATGCTCTACACCAATTCTTTGTATCATTCAAAATGCTAATAGCAATTACTGTGTCATCTTTGAACAAACCATGAAATGACAGGTCAAAGAACCCCAATTTAGGCAATTAGGCAATTGACACATGTATTGAATTTGCTGTATGCTCTACACCCATTCTTTGTATCATTCAAAATGCTAATAGCAATTGACATAACAGTCATGGCAGTTGGCAGAATGAGTAGAAATGAATTGCAATAAAGCTCATCCAAACAATGTATATAAAATGGTCAAAAATATTGACCACACCATTCATGTCAGGGCCATACACAGAGCACCTTGCCGCCGCCAGACTACCTGCCTTCTCAGACAAATATCTCGCTTAATATTTGGTCTATTTTCAATCTGAAAATCTGTGTGGAATAAGTATGAACTCGACTATAATTCAATATTTATTTGACGAAAATCGGACTAATATTAGGGGAGCAGCAGCCTTTTAAAGTAGCGCTCAGCCTTACCTGCATTGATACAGTCCGGGCGCGGACGTCTGCGAGAGCACCACTGTTTGCCTCCGCCAACTTAGCTGCCTTCTCAGACGAATATCTCGCTTAATATTTGGTCTATTTTCAATCCGAAAACGCGTATGGAATCAGTATGATTTATACTACAATTCAGTCCTGATTTGACGAAAATCGGATTAATATAAATGGAGCAGCAGCCACCGCAAGACAACTGCCTTCTCAGACAAATATCTCGCTTAATATTCGGGTTTTTTTAAATCCGAAAATACGTATGGAATCACTATGAATTATACTACAAAACAATCTTTATTTGACGAAAATCGGACTGATATTAGAGGAGCAGCGGCCTTTTATATTATATACAACCCCCTACGCTGATGATGCATGTACTAAAGGTAGAACTCGACGAGTTACTCGGCGAGTTACTCCTACAACTCGGTGAGTTACTCCTACAACTCGCCGAGTTACTCCTCGCACTCCTGAACATCCCCCCCGAGTGTAATACGAGCGAAAATAGCGCCGAGTAACTCGCCGAGTTCGAAGAGTAACTCGGCGAGTTCGAGGAGTAACTCGGCGAGTTCGAGGAGTAACTCGGCGAGTTCGAGGAGTAACTCGGCGAGTCATGGCCGAGTTTTTGGACTCCTGGATAATTCGCCGAGTGTGCCGTGCAGCACGGCATACTCGGGAGACTCGGCAAACTCGGCTCCAAATCTCACGAGTTCGCTACGAGACTCAGGAGTTACTCGCCGAGCATCTCTCGAGTGCGAGGAGTAATCGCCGAGTTTAGTAAGAGTTGGGCCCGAGAGGCGTGTTACGTAATACTACGAGTTGACTACGAGTAACTCGGCTATGTGGGAACGGGGCTTAACAAAAAAAATTGAGTTAGTTTTATTTCCAATGCAATCCATTCAGGGGCAATGCTTGTTATTAACAAGCAAATTTCCAGTATAAATCCTAATGGCTACATGATATTAATGTGTTAGATAATATTCACCTGGCATAATAACCATGATAACCTGAATGGTTACGCTGTTGGATAGACACACAGAGGCTGTTAAGTTGTTAAAAAATGTTTTACCTGATGTTTATTCTTACAGAAAATGTATATTAGTGGCAGATTTTCCAGTTTGCTACATCCTTGACACAAAAGAGGCACTCGACAAATATACATGGAAATAACATCTAAGTGTAACACAGTCACAAGCTCCTGAGTATGTTGTTAGCTCACATCTCTCACTGTTTCCTGAAATACCATAAGTCAATCTTCCAGGAACATAGAAATTTTCTGTGGTACAAACTCACATTACAGCTTGGTGCAATACATCTTCAAACAGTGGACATTGATCTCACAGATAGACAAGATTCTGTTAATCACACAGCCGGGCTCTTTGACTGGGCTCTGCAGACAGACAAAATTCTGTTAATCACACAGCTGGGCTCTGTGAATAGACACTCCCTACAAAAAAAAAATCAAATATTCCCAAATCATACAAACAGGTGTTTTCCACATATGTTAAAATTGCCAAGGTAATCCCATTTTTCAAGAAAGGTGGCAATACTACAAGTGCAATTAGCGACAGGTAAGCCGGTGGGTTCGACAGGTGACTCGCCGATTTCGATGGATTCATGACGGATTTTTGAAAATCCGTGAGAATCCGATGGGTGTGCCATGCAGTGCGGCATACTCGGCTACCCAGCTCCAAAACTCCCGGATTGGCCACGTGTCCCAGGAGTTACCCGCCGGGTATCGCCCGACAGCGAGGAGTAGTGGTAGGGTTTGCTACGGATTGGGCCCGAGAAGCGCGTTGCCTAACACTTACATCATACTACGGGTTCACTACGGCATAACCAGCTATGTGGGAAAGGGGCTTAACAATTCTATTCATCATATTGAAAATCTTAACGGTCCTACACAACTTTTCACTGAGTATACCAGGGTTACACCCAACTTGTGAAAAGCAAGGCCCGTATATAAAGTCTTACTTATGTCCACTAATAAGTCTTACATAGGCTTATTTTGATGCAAATGTACTTGGATATTAACATCCAAATTGTAATATGCAGACAATTTGGTAAATGTAAATGAAAGAAATTATTAACTTTCTTTAAATACACAAGAACTGCATTTACTTTATTGTTTAATAGCATATATCCTGTTTTTGTTTGGGTTGGGGGAGGTATCTCCCCAATAATGGGAGCAGCCAAGCAGCTGTTACCTAATTGGTGCAGCTGCACTGATGAGCTGGAGGGATCAATGAAAATATCAGTCTCTTATTTACAACCAACTGGAGCTGAGGAAGGAAGCCATCTTGTCTTTCTGTGTTATGTTCTTTGCACTTGTAGAACTTGCGTACTCAGGAAATAAGTTTCTCTATTAGAAACTCTGGATTTGCTAATGCCATTTAATGGAGTCAATGGCCTGACTTTTACACTATATTGCATTCAGCTATAATGAGCCGGCACCAATATCACATGAGACATAATTGTTTAGCAGATGTTACAGGTCCTGCTCTGTCAATAATGAAATGAAGATGCATTTGCTCTATCACAACTCAATGAATAATTCTGCATGACTATCCAGAGTAAATTAAACTCTACAATTCCAATTGTTATCAGCCATGCAACGCAGAAATAGCAACATCAACTGGGCCACAGGCCCACAGCAAGTCACACAATAAATTAATCAGACATCATTTACATTTTTACCACTATATAAATACTAATATCTGCAACTGACAAATACAGAACTATCCTATAGAATTGTTGGTTAGTAATGGTTACTTTATAGGCACCACCCATTTAACATCTCATGCGACACTTTCCAGTTGAGATTGGGAGAGGGTGGGGGGGAGGGGCCTTAGTACCCACGATGCACCACTTTGGCAAGATTTAACCAAAAAACAAATAAAACAAAAAAACTGAGCATTGACACCCCCCATGTAAATATTATTGTTTATTGAAAATTATCGCTTTCCATGGGCAAAATGTGTACCGCTGTGGGGAAGATTTACAAATATAAATCAAATTTAAATATTTAGTTTATATTTTAAATATATAGCACACAGTGGTAGTTAGGGTGTGGCTAGTGCCCCCCTCCCCCCAATTTTTTTTTATTTTTTTTTGCTTTACCTGTGCCTGCCTGTTTTTTCCTCCTGTGGTTTGACCCCAAAAGCAAGATTGCAAAGTTACATGATGATTGGACATCATTTCGATGCAAAGATTTGTCTATTGTGGCCAATAGGCCGAAAATTTTCTTCAAGGAATTTTCAAATATCCTTCAACAGTGTGATATAAAACACAAACCATACAAATTGTATGATGAATAATGCTTATTTAACAAAATACATAGTCACAGAGCAAGGGCACTGCTAATCTGATGAGATGTTCACTCCCTTAATTAAAGTGCATAAATTTCACTAGAAGATTGTTCAAAGGTTGTTGCCCAATTTGACATCTCTTTATGCACTGCTACTCATAACTGAAAGATTACTTGCAACTTTCGAAGCAGACTGATAAAATATGCACCAATGAACTCAAAATGTTGTTGTTTCAAGCAGAATATTGACTTTATCATCGGCGTATTGCCACATATATTAGGAAATGTATCCTCAAATGGGGACAGGCAATTACTGTGACCGTGAAACTTCACACAGACTTTTCTGGCCAAAACTCAGGAGAAAAAATGGTAAGCCAGATCTGAGGATCACCAACCACATTCTAAATTGCAAGTCCTGCATACAAATGAGACTGGGATGTCAGGTGGCATTTTCAGAAAAATGGACACCCTGATTTTATGTTACGACCAGGCAACAGGTTAATTAAAATAAATGGTGTTGGTAAGCAGAATATTTCCTTTATTACTCACTATTTTGCATATCAAAATGGCCATTCACGTTCGATTTAACAAGTTTAAGAAGTAGGAATGGTGTGTGATCAAGGAATACTATAAAGGCCATTGCAAACAAGACTGATAATCATATTTTGATACCCAATGTGGGTACTCATTTTCACTGTCCAGATATATGAAATTCTTGGTCCCCCTTCAATGGCGATATAGCTCATGAAGAGTGCCCAGACCAGGAATCAAACCCGGTTCCTTCAGCAAAACAAGGCAGGGTCTTAGCTACTTGATCCATCCCGCATAAAGAGTCACTGTGTGACTACTCACCTTCTCTCTGTTCCATGGTGAAAGACTCCCTTTTCTTCGCTGTATGTGAGTTGTGGAGAGACATGTTATCAAAGTGCAGTATTGGATGCTGAGCAGTGGCATTCCTGGCACATCATGGGCATTGGGGCACCGCCTCCTATAGCAGCTCAACATGTACTGTCGAGGAGAGTCTGCGCAATAACAGCACCCTTGCTCTGGGGTGTTATCATTAAGCAAAGCCCTTATCTATCATTTGCATACCCTCAGTTATTATCAAAATTGTCTCTGATAGAATGTCTAAAATGAATGCTTACGGTAGCATCAAAACCTATCATATTAATTAAAACAGGCTTTTATGGCTTATTTCATGCTCTAATGACCACTTATACTGAATCCATATATAATACTTTCATATTACCCATTTTATCAATTAATTTTTTAATTTTTTACACAAACATATGTAAGTGTGAACTAGACCTGATGGTACTCATGACAAAGGGGTTGAAGGTAGCCACGGTTCTGGCCTTGCTAGATTTGGGGAATAATTTGGTGACAGGTGAATTTGATGCGTATACTACACCATAAACTGAATTCATTGCCACTAAGATGCTGGGTTATCATTATCCACAGCCTTTAAAATCTTTGCTGGAAGATCTGAAGTGAGCAAGTTGATCACTGCCACCATTTTGTCACATGAAGTCAGAGAAAACTGTTTGTCGGTGTACCTGTCTTTCTGGGTAAAAACTTACTTTTAAGATTTCTCTTGCTCCTACAACTAATGTTATGAGTTGTCAAGCTGTTATTTGTTAGTTATCCATGCGAATTTGTAAATATACAAAATTTAAATCTTCAAAGGGGATTTAGAATCATGGCGTAAAAATTGTATAAATATAAAATATAGTAAAATGTGATATATTGATTTAAAATTTAATAATGCAATAGTGTAAGAACTCAATACATGTCTTCAGAGTAAGCAGACTGATAGTCAGTAGTAATCCATTAAGATCTGAATATTCCATAAATTGAAGAACAGACTTTTCAAGGAATTTGGAAAGAAGGTATAAGTTGCTAAACTGGCAGTAAATTTTGAGTTGGGCACAAAAAAAAAGGCCGTTTTAATAAAACAATTTGTAAGTTATCTAAGGGCTACATGTTTTTGACGGACCTTGGAAGAGCCTGGTGCTTGGTCGGACAAAATTATTATTATAGCCAGATTAAATGTTCACCATGCTTATTGTACACATACATGGCATGCGATTCCATTTTAATAACAGCATTAAACAGAATTTCTGTTACAAGTTTCTATTTTTTCATGGCTAGTACAAAATGACTACGAATGAGGATGGTTTACCAAACAAATAATTAGGTTTACACTCAGTACAGAAACAACATCAATTTCGTGATTAGATGACCAGGGTTTGACCACAATAATAATCAAATATGGCCGAGTGTTCAGTTAAGTGTGTGATTGCAACGACTCCATTGTTTTCATTGAGGTCAGCTATCTGTATGTCCTAACAGTAAGTCCTAACAATGAGTTTAATGAAAAAAAAAGAGCACTGTAATTCAGGCTTTACCACAAGGTTCTATCCTAAGTGTGCACACATGTGAAACACTGTGGTTTGTTTTAACACACAATAAGGCGTTTTAAGATCTGTGTTAATAAGTTATAATAACCTCAATGGACACTTAATTTGGAACAAAGTGGTGGTCAGTTGATTAGTTATATTATATATATACAAAAAAATGCAGCTGTTGAGTGCATTCTGCATGAGGCAAAGCTGAGCTTGAAGAACATCTTTTTCTGGTTAAAAATCTATTTCAGGAACACAACTTGTCAAGAATGTCTTAATGGATTGGCTATGCTGTATAACTACAGAGGTGCAAGTAAAATCTGGGGATACTTTCTATGTCATAGCAAACAGTGACATGTAAGCAATAGGCAGCATTAGGTTGATATTAACAACGTTAATGACGGTTGGAAAATAACTATAGGGCACAAAGCCACACAAGTAAGGTAATATGAGGAAATATCCAAATATGTAAAGAACAGACGAGTTAATCGTCGTGAATCCATGAACTTCATTACCGGGAGGGGCTTGGCAAAATGCCCCATATGAAGTATTGGTTTAGGAGTACACTGACTGTAGTTTGTTCTTTGTAATCCTAAAACATTATAATACTCCGGGAGTCCAGATTGCCTACCATGCACCCCCGCCCCACAACAAAATGCTACTTGATTTTTTTTTAAACCCTTTGGATGCCCTTGGAATGCCTTTAACATGATTTGACTGGAAACAGTAAAATAACTCATTCCCATGGCACTTTACTCATTCTCAATGCATTTTACTATCATGCTGTGGAAATAAGTAAGCATTTTCGTCAGACACTGAGTGTTTCTCATGCAGGTGATATGGCTGCCTCCAGGAGAAATGTACAGCTCTTCTTGGTTTTCATGGCTTCACTGGAAGTGAAGTGCATTCCGTGGCAAAGGCAAACTTATTCCCTTGAAGTAAATGCTGAAAACCCCAAAGTTTGTCCCAATCCTTGCAAAGACCTCATACAAAATTTGGAGACATTTACATGTGCTATGTACGGTGATAACTCCAGAGCTGGAAAAGTTGATGTTCTCAGACTAAACCTCATAAATAAGTTCTGCACAAAGCAAGGAAAGTTTATCTCAGGCAACATTGACATGTCCTCTTTCCCACCATATAGAAAAACTTAAGAACAGCACATAAAGAAAGTAAATTACTAGACTGCGCCATATGGAAGAGGGTTAGCAGCAGTTCAGGGTCATACATGGATCATGGTCGATGTTGGACCATGTGGTATGAAGCAGACAACCAGCCACAGAGTCCACAGAACATTCGTGAAGAGGAAATGGAGCACTCCAATGAAGAATTAAATTGACCTGGACAGTGATTCAGATAGTGAAAGTGATGATGGTGTCGATACAGACAGTGACTATGATGGATAATTGCTGTAACAATAGTTTGACTTCCTGTTAACAAGACAGGGTGTTATACCTTATGTCTGGAAATTTCAACTGATTCCTGTTTATTATGCATATTAAAGAGGGAGATTGTTTTGATCATGGATGGAACATGCAATATCAATAATAATTCCAGTTGGATTATTTTCAGAAACAACAACGAAATATTGATAATTTATATATAATGAAATAAATATCTAAAATGATTACTCTAAACTAGAGTATATCTATCTATAGATAGTTGTTATAGCTCCATACATCTTTTTGTAATTGTGAATGACAATCAAGACAATGTCATATTACTGTGTCATCTTTGAACAAACTATGAAATGACAGGTCAAAGAACCCCAATTTAGGCAATTAGGCAATTGACACATGTATTGAGCATTTGCTGTATTCTCTACACCCATTCTTTGTATCATTCAAAATGCTAATAGCAATTGACATAACGGTCATGGCAGTTGGCAGAATGAGTAGAAATGAATTGCAATAAAGCTCATCCAAACAATGTATATATATCATGGTCAAAAATATTGACCACACCATTCAAGTCATGACCATACACAGAGCACCTGGCCGCAGCCAGAGAACTGCATTCTCAGATGAATATCTCGCTTAATATTTGGTCTATTTTCAATCCGAAAACATGATGGAATCAGTATGAACTATGCTACAATACAGTTTTAATTTGACGAAAATCAGACTAATATTAGGGGAGCAGCAGCCTTTTAAAGAAGCGCTCAGCCCTTCCTGCATTGATTCAGTCAGGGCGCGGACGTCTGCGAGAGCACCACTGTTTGCCTCCGCCAACTTAGCTACCTTCTCAGACAAATATCTCGCTTAATATTTGGTCTATTTTCAATCCGAAAACACGTATGGAATCAGTATGATTTATACTACAATTCAGTCCTGATTTGACGAAAATAGGATTAATATAAATGGAGCAGCAGCCGCCGCAAGACAACTGCCTTCTAAGACAAATATCTCGCTTAATATTCGGGTTTTTTTAAATCCGAAAATACGTATGGAATCAGTATGAGCTATACTGCCATTCAGTCTTTATTTAAGGAAAATCGGACTAATATTAGAGGAGCAGCAACCTTTCACGGGTCACCCGCCGGCTTTCACGGGTCACCCGCCGGCTTTCACAGGTATTTTTATTTTTTTTTACACCCGTGAGATTTCTACGGTTGTGCCATGCAAGCATGGCACAACCGGCTACCGGGGCCGGGTTTCGCGGCTTGGCCAAGGGCCCCACGGGTGCTTGCCGGGTATCCACGGGTGGCCGTATCGGGGCCGCCGGCTTGGAGCCGGGTAGCGATTTCCGCAACTATTACGTAATACTACGGGTTCACTACGGCAAAACCGGCTCGTGTGACAGTGGCTTTATGCACTAGTCATTTTTACTCTGAAGTTGTTAAACTCAGAATAGATAGTTGCCATTTCGTCAAGATTGCCACAATTAGGGATACGGTATAACATAATATGCTACTGTGAACTTATAAATTATGATGGCACATTTTGCTGTATAACATGCATATACTGAATGAAAGTTATCCTTGTTAAACATCAATATTGTGGCTCTTAGAATAAAAAATTAAGGAATTTTTGTTCATTTTAAGCAATAATTCTTCCCTATTTAAATAAGGAGGGGGGAACAAAATGCAAACCAACTAAATTTTAACACATTTGCTTGGGAATAAAAAATCAAGCATTGAAATGTTTTTCTCTGCAGCATTTTTAGCACTGCTACTGGACAATATATGACAAGCAGATTTAAGCAATTTTATGCATTTTCAATGGCCGACGGGATTTATCAATTTTGATACTATGGATATGTGTGATACATGATTAAATTCGGTTTATTGCATGAAGTTCATGTCTCAGCAGTGTTGGAAACATGATTATGAGCTATAGGGAGTACTGATGGCCTCATATTTCTACGGCTAAATTCTGTATCTTCCACATATATTCTTATCTCGTTTATAGTTTCTTATCTAATTTGTATCCAGCTATATTGCTAGCAGTATAAAGAATCGTCATTTGGGCCTATGAAAGAATTTTTGACAGTAATTTGGCCTGGTAGTCAAATTCCAAACTTGTGCAAGACTGCCATAATATTCACAATGGCTGCCAAACCACAAGTTTTTCGCATTTTCAGATTTGTGTTAGGTAAGAGTGCCCAATTTAATTCAATTTTATTCAAATGATCAAAAAGCCTTATGTGTCAAAAAGAGGCCCAATTGACATAGACATCAAGAGATAAAAGAAAAAACAGTGGCTGACAAATGTAATTGTATGACCAAGAAAATTATCCAAGAACTTTAAAATTATACCAGGTATGATCTGTATAAATCACTGAGATGATACACTTTGAATTTAGAACATTATTTGTATTGAAGTTAGGTATTGCAACCATACCATTAAAAATGCAATCTTTGATAATTGAATTACTTCCTTTATGAAGTTAACCCTCTTCAAATAATGAATTCACACAAATTTTTCATCCACATTCCAGGGAAACTAAATATTTAAATAGTTTCTCAGGTTTTGCGAGAGAAAAAATTCGAAATGGTAAAGTTTAATGCAGAGCCTGTGACTGGTATACTGACATTTAGTCATACACAATCTTGTAATATTTATGCTGTGAAATACTCTTGAGGTAATTAAAAAGTCTAAGTGTATGGGGCAGTGTATCTGTTCAAATCATTCTGCTTCAGCACAACATGATCCGGCTGGCCGGCTAGTATCATCAGTAAAGGAATTAAACAGGCCAGGCTCTCTTATATTGTACATTGTACATGGACTGGCCATATATATTTTCTTTCCATAAAAATATTGGTGTATATTACTATATTAGTAGTCCTATTATTCATGTGCGCATGATATTATAAGGATCCAATATGGCGGCATGTAGCAGGTTGCCTGTGTAAGGAGCTCTGCCAAGTGTTGGGATTTCTATGAAATACATGAAGAATTGTCATTCTGGATAACTGCATGTCTCTGCGAAATACCAGTAGCTACCTTCTGGATATAGTTTGTTCCACTGAGCTGAATGCCTGAAACAAGAAGTCAGAAAAATATGTCTGCAGAGGGGACTGATACAGTGCCACATGAACAGCCATTGTGGTTTCAACAGGTGAGAGACGATCTCAGTGCTATCAAAACTCTTCAATCAGCTGTAAAGACTGTGCAAAATAAGTTAGATGATATTTCCTCTTCCATTAACTTTGCTGTGAAGACAGCTGAGGAGGCAAATGAGAAAGTTGAGAAAATAGAAGGAATTGTTGTAAATCTAAAGACTGAAAATCAGATGCTGAAATCAGAGGTAAATGACCTGCAGAACAAACTAGTAAACTTAGAAGGTCATTCCAGGAGATCTAACCTGGTTTTTGATGGGATTGAGGAGGTGGAAAAGGAGAACTGGGAAATTTCTGAACAAAAGTTATGCGCAATTTTGATAAAACATAACTTAATCAGCTAGAATATTGAATTTGAAAGGGTGCATAGACTAGGCAACAAAACTGAAAAATACAAACCTCGTCTTCTAATCGCTAAGTTTGCTAGATTTAAGGATCGTCAAGCAGTTTGGGACAAGTGATAGTTATTGCCCCGCGGGAGGCTGATTAAGGATTTATCACACGAGAGCGCGTGAGCGCTCAAGTGTGATAAGCCTGAATCAGCCGCCCAAGGGCAATAACTCACTAATACTATGAGAGTAAACAATTTAAAACAAATTTAAACAGAAACTTAATCCATCTTAGAATTGATTGTTGTTAGTTGTTTGTCATCAGGTGGTTGATTTTAAACAGAATAGTTATTGTTTGCAATGAGTATATCAGAAGCAATAATACTCCACTGCACATGGATCTTATTTTTCACAATATTATTGAATGGTCAGGTATGTAGATCAATTTCTTTTTTCAAAATCATAGAAATAAAATCTAACTATAATTATCAAATTCCTGCTGTTATGATAATTTGAACAGATGTAAAACCTGCCCATTTGAAGCAAATTTGAGTGGTCTTAATGACAGAATTAATAGTATTTTAAATACAATGGTCAAGTTTTTTCCAAATTTAGTGACTAAATGATGAGGTGTGATATGCCTGAATCAGCCTCCTGCTTTTAATAATGTGGTGGTCTTCATGAGGCAGTCTTTATAGTGATGTGGTTTTAACAGGTGGTCTTCATAATGAAGTGGTTTTAAAAATGAGGTGGTCTTAATCATGGGGTGGGCTTAATCATGAGCTGGTCTTCATGATGAGTTGTCTTTATTGTGACATTGTCTTATATTGCAGTGTTCTTACATTTTGATACTGAAGTGGTTTTAATATTGAAGTGTCTCACTAGTAGAGTGGTCTAAATAGTGAGTTGGTCTTGATTGTGAGGTGGTCTTGTATTAAGGTATTTTTGATAGTGATGTGGTTTAATAATGAAGTAGTCATAATAGTAAGGTGGTCTTAATTGTGAGTTGGTCTTATATTGAGGTGTTTGTATAGTAGTGAAGTGGTCTATATTGTGAGATGATCTTATATTGAGGTAGTCTTAATTGTGAAATGTCCTTATATCGAGGTGTTATGGTAGTGATGAGGTTTTGATAATGAAGTGGTCTTAATAGTGAGATGTTTAAATAGTGAGGTGGGCTTAATTGTGAGTTGGTCTTATATTGAGGTGTTCTTATGTAATAATAAAGCAGTTTTAATAGTGTTAAATGTTGCCGTTTGGTTTCAATTACATAGCTGTTACTAATAAGATTGTTTATTCTTTGCCTTAGTTGTCACAAATCCTTCAGTTTTTGACATAGTTATCACTCCCTGGTGATCACTGAAGCGGAAAATATAATCAGCCTGCTTGAGCTGATAACGGATTTTATCACCAGCGAATACTGCCTTCTGATTGGCTAAGGAGGGTCTCGAATGGTATTAGAGGTTTAATTTGAAAGGTTCAAACATTTGGATTGCAGAAGATTATCCATATGTTATCAAACAAAACAGGAAACGATTGGAACCAATACTGAAAGCAGCCAAGAAATGTCCTGAAATCAAGTCTGCTGCCCTGAAACAAGACCACTTGTTTGTAAATGGCAAAATACTCACTGTTGACAATATTCAACATCTGCCACCCTGCATCCATCCTCACAAAGGGGCTACAGCAAAGAATGACAGTGCCCTGGTGTTTTACTCCATAAATGCCACCTTCAGTAATTTCCATCCTATGGACATATCAATCCAAGACCAAATGTACTCCTGTAATATTATCAAAATGAGAAGGCCATATTTTTTGGTGACATGGAAACATCCGACAAAATCATGAAAACGAAAGATCCATACACCCACTTATCCTTAGGGAAAAAAGGTTCAAGGTTACAAACATGAAGTCTGGAAAGAACATGCTGCTAGGGTCTTGAAACAGGCAAACATTGCAAAATATGAGCAAAATCCTGAGGCAAAACAAGCTTTGTTATCCACAGGACCTCTCACTCTTGGTGAGGCCTCTCGTATTCCACTGTTTGGAATTGGTCTATCATTCACTACCCGAAACGTCTGTGACGTTTCTGCTTGGACAGGCCAAAACATTATGGGCAAAATCTTGACTGAAATACACAATTCATTAAAATGGTTGGCGAATTTAAATTCGCGGTGGTTTTTGGATTCCCCATCCCATTTATCTAATATTATGATTGTATTAAAATATTGGTGCACATGCACCCTTTTACAAACAGTCACTTGTTTATTGTCATTGATAAATCATAGCTCGCTTCGTAGACTCCTGAACAGGTCAATGTTACTTTTATTTTTCTAGAGCTGACCTGAGCAATTATACAAATGACTTTAAGTTTATGAATAATAACTTGCTCCTTGCTTTTTACATGATGTGTGTTACTTATTACAGTTTGACCGTATTTCAATTTCACTGTATTGTTTATTGTGCTCTTGTTATCAGTGCCAATTATCATTTGATTATTTGTTTACTTCAAATGTGTCCTGTAATGTTATTACACTATGTTTTACCTAGGGGAACGATACATTTGACTCTTTGGAGCTAATCACTGTTTATTAGTTACACAACAACTAATACTTCCTGAAGGCATATTAACTACCAAGTTTAATGTTTTAAGTCACAAATGATGTTGTTTCTACTCAGGGTGGTAAACTGTTTAAGTTGTTTGTTTTCGCAAACAGTGCCCTACTATCAGCTTTGCTAAATTGTTTTGTTCCAACTTTGTACTTCACATGCAATTGACCAGAAAAGCCAGATCAAACTATGTCAAATGTTATACAATCTCAATAGAATTTCCTTCAACACTTGTTATCCTACTGCATTCATATATAAATGACACTTACTAAATTTTCTGACCTGTACAATTTGATATGGAATTTTTTGCTATTTTGCTGTAATATTCAATGCCATAACTACATACACTTATTTAATTACCAGATCCATATGTCCTTGATTGAAATGATTTTCCAGAGAGACTCTCTGCATGATTTGTATCTACATTTCATGTGACCATAATGACATCATCCCTGATTGATTTACTAAATTCTGACATAATTGATGCCAATGATGATGATAATGATGGTGCACCAGACCTATTTGAAATTTCCCCATATTACACCAATGATGATGCTATACAAGTACTAAAAAGTAAAACCAATTCATTAAAGTTATTAAGTTTAAACTGTCAGTCTCTAAAAGCCAAATTTTCACAACTACAAATTTACTTAAATGAGTTTGATAATGCTGAATGTCCGTTCTCCATAATATGTGTACAAGAAACATGGATATCAGATCATGAAGATACCTCACTATTGCAATTAGATGGATACAATTTTATTTCTCAACCAAAGCAATGTAGTATGGATGGAGGTGTTGGCATCTACTTGAAAGATACCTTTGATTATAAGATACTTCCGATTCATGGCAATGTTGATGTCTGGGATGGCATTTTCATAGAATTTTATGTAAATATAATTGATTCATCGCAAAAGAAGAAGATAATCTTAGGCAATATATATAGACCTCCAAGAGTTATTGTTGCTAACTATGATACTTTTAATGAAGACATGCAGCATATATTATCATGGTTATCCCAAACAAATGCCAAAATTTTCTTGACTGGCGACTTCAACATAAATCTCTTAAAGATGCATGAAAATGAATTAATCCACAACTTTATGGATACCCTACTTACTAACAGTTTACTCCCCAAAATTACTTTGCCTACTCGATTAACAAGTCATAGCAAAACATTGATTGATAATTGTTTCGTCAAACTGTCTACTAATTTCTCAAAAACCACAGCTGGAATTCTACTTCAAAATCTTTCTGATCATCAACCTTATTTTGTTGTCTTTGATTATTTAAAACTGATAAAGAACTCATCAAAATATATTAAGATACAGACAAACACACCAACATCAATAGAAAAGTTTAGAGATGATCTTATGAATTCCTGTTTCCAAGATGTATTTAAGACCGAAAGGTATGACAATCCAGATGATAACTACTCTACATTAGATGGTATTCTACAGACTGCACTTAAAAAAAAATATGCCACTCAAAAATGTTAAATATGATAAACATAAACACAAAAAATCATTATGGGTGACACAAGGCATAGTTCGTTCAATTAAATTCGGGGACAACATGTATAATCGTCTATGAAATACTCCAGTAAATGATCCTTTACATAATACACTCAAAATTAATCTGCAGACTTATAATCGCATTCTTAAACAGAGTATCAGAAAAGCTAAAATAAACTACTATCATTCCTGTTTCGAAAAATATAAAGCTGATATGAAGAATACTTGGATGACGATAAAAGAAATTATTAATAAAACTACGAAAAAGACAGATTTACCTAATACTTTCCTTATCAATGGTACCCCAGAAAATGATCCAAACTTAATAGCTCATGAATTAAATAAATATTTCGTTGAAATAGGACCATCATTAGCCAGTAATATACAAACAAGTCATTCTTCAACATCAATTGGTGCATTTTTAAGTAAAGAAATTGTTTCTAGTTTCCATTTTGAAAATGTAACTTTAAATCTAATGCAAAATTAACTTCATGGCAGAAAACAATATGTTCTGTTTAATGAAATTACCTCGGATTTACTTCCCATTAAAACTGGAGTGCCTCAAGGCTCTATTCTGGGGCCTTTACTTTGTGTAATTTATATGAACGATATCATAAATGCCTGCAATATGTTTAAGCCAGTTATCTATGCAGATGATACTGCTCTCTGTGCAGTTTTAGAAGCTTTTGGAAGTGAAAAACAAGTATTAGAAACAAACATTAATAGAGAACTTAACTTGATAAATGAATGGTTCAAAATCAATAGATTATCACTCAATAGAAGCAAAACTAAGGCTATGATTTTTCATACACCACAAAAGAAAGTCAATAAGATTAAGCTACAAATAAATGACACTGAAATAGAATATGTTGATCAATTTGATTATTTAGGCATCCTTTTTTATTCAAATATGACTTGGAAACCTCATTTGAATAAAGTATCCAACAAAATTTCCAGGTCAATTGGTGTCTTGAACAGACTTAAGCATTTTTTACCGGGCGCTATATTAAGACTCTTTATAATTCTCTTATTGATCCTTATTTGAAGTATGGTATCATGGTATGGGGAATGAGTGCTACACGCTTGTTAAAATTACAAAAAAGGCAATACGAATAATTTCAAATGCAAAATATAATGCCCATACTGAGCCATTATTTAAAAATTTAGAAATTCTAAACATTAATGATATACCGAAATCACAAGAGTAGAAATTTTTATATAAAATGGAAAATCATAATCAGACTTGCTGCGGTCTACTGTAATCTCTATTCCCATAGATCCTAAAGGTGACTTGTGTGCCGACAGCACTTATAGAGGGATTGCACTGATGTCTTCTATTGGCAAGGTCATAGACCGTGTCCTGTTGCATAGGAATACTAACAAGCTACAGACTTCCGAACTCCAATTTGCCTATAAAGACAAACATAGTACTGTCATGTGCAGTATGGCTCTTAAAGAAGTCATACAGCATTATATTACATGAATCCAAAGTAGCAGCCTGTTTTCTAGACTCAAGCAAGGCATTTGACAGAGTGAGACATGACAAACTGTTTCATTTTTTGATGCAAAGACATATATCTCCTGTAGATCTCAGGGTCCTTTACCAACAATATAACCTTCAGCTCATTAGGTCGGAGTGGAATGGCATGCACTCATCATACTTCCATGCAACTAATGGCATTCGCCAAGGTAGTGTCATTTCGCCTGTGTTATACTGCATTTATCAAGATGAGCTCATTAAAGACTGCAAGAGAATGGAGCGGGTTGGTGGTTAGGTCACCACTTCTTTGGATAGGTTAGCTATGCTGATGACCTAACATTGTTGTGTCCGACTACAAGTGGCTTACAGGCAATGATCGCAACCTGTGAAGCATATGGATCTGACTATGGTGTCAAATATAATGCTATGAAGTATGATGTTTTCCAAAGGAGGCAGGGAAGCAGATGGCCACATTTATTTGTAAAATGAAGATCTCAGTTGGACTAGTAATGTCAAGTACTTTGGTTCCTATTTGAGCAAAGATTTATCAGAAGCCAAGGAATAGCAATGAAGCAAGGTGACTTAATTGGAAGAGTTAACACCCTCCTCAGTAATTTTGGAACTGCTTCTGATGCAGTTTTGAGGAAACTCTTCAACACTCAGTGCAGTCATCTGTATGGCGCACAGTCGTGGAACCTGACGGAAAAAAGTGTAAAGGAGTTTGTGTGTGTGTGTGTGATTAGAGCTTTACGTCCTGTATTTCTGCACCAGTTGGGCTAATTAGGACAGGCAGAGACCATGGCAACGAGACGAAGGATGAAACAGCCATCCAAAACGAAGGGTGTTCATCTTTCTTGAATGCCCCCCATGTGTTGGAAAAAGTTTTTACTAGATTCGTGGGCATGTTATGAGCTATTAAAATGAGTGACAATGCTAAAATAAAATTTCTGGCCAAGCATGTTGTATTTTCACCTACAAGCATTACAGCACGCAACCTATACTTGATATCCCAAAAGCTGCAAATAGGGAGTGAGGAAGTGATGAATATCAAAACATTTTGCAATAATCTCTACCATTTTACTGATGAGGATACTAGTATCATACAAGTAATTAAAGAAATGAAGGACAATATGTGTGACTTGCTAAATGATGAGCAACAAAATGATTTAATGGACTTTCTCTGTTCAAAATTACTTATATTTCTTTTTATTTTATATTATTGTAATTAGCTATACAAACTGATATTCATTTAATGTAATATACTGCCTAGGGGATTTTGAGGCTAGAGTAGTTGGCCATCGCATCACCTTTAGCGTTAATTACTTTGCTGTCAACGTCTGACTTCTTGTGTCTTTCAAATTTGGACACAAGGGTCCCTTCGCTGGTCTACTCCGGGCTAGCAGTCAACTCTCGTAAGTCATACTCTGCTGCGCTTAAGAGGTATATCGAATTTTGTCACTTGTATAGGCTTTACCCTCTGAATTTTGATGGAATTACTGTATTACGATTTTTGGCTCATCTTACCGCACGCTCTCACTCTCTCAGCACGATCAGGGTTTATATATCTGGGGTTAGAGCTTGGCTCATATCGATGGAAGCTCCCCCACCGGATATCTATTCGCCACGCATCAAGTGGGCTCTTAAAGCTGTAGAGCGCCAGGGGGCGGCTCCATCGCAGGCCGTACCTGTATCATATAGCATTCTGGTTAAGGTGCTCGCCGTCTTACCTAATTTGCCTGATATGCTCCTGTTTTTTTTAGTGCCATTACTCTTGCCTATTTTGCTTGTCTCCGGGGACCGCCACTCTGAGGCACTTCACTGGCATTCCATCATGATTCAATTCCATTTATCACTATAGCTGTTTCTGCTATTAAAACTGCCTCCAAGGGTTTCTCAGCAGAAGTTGGATGTTTTGGTACCCCTGTTTGTGCCGTTTGCTCTCTAAGAGCGTATTTAGCAGTCAGGATTGGCTCGCCAACCCAGCCTCTGTTTCTTTTTTGTGGGGGCGCTCCATTTTCTCATGCTTCCCTTTCTAGAGCGATGAAGTGGATGTTTTCTCCAGCCGGTTTTGATTCTACATCTATTACACAGCATTCCCTCAGAGCAGGAGTTGCTACAGACGCGGCAGCGCTTCAGCTGCCAGAGGCAGTCATTAAACGTCTGGGCCGGTGGCGTTCTGACGCCTACAAAGTTTACATTAGGCCCACGGACAAGCAATCAGACATGCTGGCAGTTAAACTTGCCTTAGGCACACAAAGTCTCAATGCATTGCAATAACCACATCATCATCATGTATAACTCCCTGAGCTTTTTATTTTATTGCAACTATGCCCTTGGGATTGCCTTTGGCAGGTTCTGGGTGTCCATGAGGGCATCATGGTTATGCATTTGTTTCAGTGTGCAATTTATGTGTCGCCAAATAAATGGCAGGTGTCTGACCATGCTTATACCATCTCCGCTCATCTTTGTTGCCTTAAATATCATTAGTTAGATTAATAAATTTAGTTAATCAAAATAAATGAAATACACCTACCTTCTGATTGTTGATGCACACTACCACCGTAGGGCAGCCAATCGTACAATTAGCTAGTCAAGCGCTTAATCCTGTCTGCCCCCCTCCCCATATAATTTGGGAATATGCCGCATGGGAGGTTACTGCTTATTTTTGAATGCCAAAATAGAGCAATAATTGCAAAAATTTAACCTGTCACTCTTTGTAGATCTCATCATTTCCATCCTCCAAATTAAATTCTGAGCTGCCATCAGATAAAAATGCATCACCAGGCCTGTTTGGAATATTTGGGATAGGGTCCAACGCATTGGGTTAAAAAAATCCTTGGTCTGGGGGTCATAATATCATGCAATTCATTGAACTCACCCTTGCTAACAGGGTTATCCATGCTGTTTGCCATTCAACAACGGCCACTCTGACGTCACATGGACGGCCCTGGTGGCAGCTAATGGAACTACAGTTTCTGGATCTTAACATTCGCGAAAGGAGCGGGAGTGCAGCAAAATTCGTTTTTTTTGTAACATACAAATTGAAGTCAGTTTTTTTCACTGTAGATCTTGAAAAAATTAACTTAAATCTATGGATAAGAACATTTTCGGCCAAAGTATGATTTAAATACCCAATTAATAAACTAAGTGGTTGTTTTGTATGTTTCATTTAATTGCAACCATCTGGTTGAATATTATACGGATGACATACTTCACACTGCAACTCGAAATTTGATGAAATAAGATATCAATGAATTGGATAAATGTGATTGTATATAAGAAGGATTGGTTGTTGTAATGTACACCATGAATAATTGATAAATGTGGTTTTAGTCTATTGAATAATCTTAGTTAATTGCTATATACTAGTGTATAGGAGTTCCTACAGTAGGTTTGATTCTTGATTTTATTGTTTTTTTTTGCATCAGTTGCAAGTTGAAGAAATCGTATTATTTCGTACAATTTGTGTTTATGTTTGGAATTCTTGTAATATTGTATTTCTACCTCCTGCCATATCATCTTGTAGCATAAAAAGTACACATGTAAATGTTATATACATGAATTAAGTGGTAATCGTATATATCCAAATTTGGTAAACCCATAATATGATAGTGTTTCGAGCAGCATAATTTAATTGTGAAGCGAAGTTATCTTTTGAATTCATTTGGCTTATTCCATAAATGACTAGTTTGATAGACACTAATGTGAGATATTTTTTATTCAACAGTGTCTGCGGTATCATGTGGAACTGCTCCTGATGTGGCAGGTGCCACGAAGTCACCGACAACTATCGTGATCTACCCTGACTCCGCGACATATACCTGTGACACAGGATACAGACATACTGCTGGAAGTTTGACTTGAACTGCGACATATGGGGCAACTTTCAAGAAACTCCAACCACTTTTCAAAGTAAAAAAAATCCCTAATTTAGAGTCAAATAAATATTTCTAGTTATTCTATTAAAAAAACGCAATTTCATAGCATTTCCCTTGTATTGTCACAATATGAAAGTTTTGATGCTACAAATCTTCATATAGGCCTAATCGTCAAGTTTTATCAGAAAGTGTAAAAAATATCTTCACCTCTTTTACTGAATGTAGACACAAGAGAATATTGCAGCCAGATATATAATTTCTTCCAAGCATTGACCAAATAACATGCCAAATGTGTTTGCTTCATTTGAACTGGCATGCTATCTGGCTGTCAATTATCCAATTTTAACATCATTATCATCAAGAAAAAAAATGGAGGGGAGGTAGCATGGTGATGGGTCCCAATTTGACAAAAGAATTGTCGCTTTTGAGGAACCCTAATTAACATTAATAATTTGGAGATCCTGCACACATGACTTGGTTAACATGTGATGCTGTTTGAAAAATATAATGAATTCTGGTGCACATATATAGATTTTTATTGACAGCAAAATATCAAATTGATACATGTGTCAGTATGACAAAATAATAAATGGCAAAAAAATAAAATATAATAGAAATACATGGATCAACAGTTAAAATAATTAAATAAGTGGAGCTATATTATGACTAATACTAATCAACTAATACTTATCAACACTACATAGTCTGTCTAAGAAATTCTACAGCACCCGGAACTAAACAAATAATAGTAATACTGTACTCTTAACTGTTATCAACATGGTAAACAATATGAAGTGATATACAATATGAGATGGGAATATTGACATACAATATGAAGTGACGTACAATATGAGGTGACATACAATAGTAGATATTTACAAATATACAAAGTCATACACACATGGAAGCAGTTTCGTCAGTGTGCCATATATTTATGTTTCTTGCAGTAAGTCTCAATTAAACAGGATATTTTCCTATAGATTTCCGGTGAATTCTGACGCTTCATCTTTTTGGCATTCTTTGCAGTTATAAATTGTGGTATAGCTCCAACGGTTTACTACTCCACAAATGACAAACAAAGCACAAACATTGTGTATGCAGATTCAGTCAGATACACCTGTCATAATGGTTATTACAAGACCAGTGGGGATTTGACAAGGACCTGTCAAGCAAGTGGATCTTTATCGGGATCATCACCAGTATGCACAAATGTAAAAGGTATTGTCATTAAACACTAAAAGTAGGGATGTATACTGGTTCTCGATATACCATTTGCACCCAAACTATGTGATTTCGCGAACAAAGTATGACTGACAGGAACTGATATACACTGTTAAAATCCTTACTCCCCCACCAAGATCCTTGCTCTGTCCGAAATCTGGCAGACCCTTCGCTTAATGCCACCTAGCGGGAGAGGGTCTGCATAGGAGACTAGCACTGGAACCGCAGTCTTCTACACTGTATTGAGACTGGTCGCTGGCATTTCTTTCATGGTTTGAGATTGGCAGAGGAAAAGCAGGGCTATGATTCGGCATTGCATCGTGGTTTCTGAATGGTTGATTTGAATGACCCCCCTCTGGTATCAGCCAATCAGAAATGGGAACAGTATTAGCCAATCAGAAAACAGTCAGGATCCTGACTAAAAGTCACATGGTAATGGCGGCCGAGACCGACTCCTATGCACTTGTGCTTGGTAGCAAATTTGTCTGCCTGGCAAATTACTTACTGACATTATAATGTTATAACATATATAATTTCACAGTCGTTTTATGAAAAATTGCTTTTCATGCTACAAGTGAAACACCTACACGTTTTTGTACATGATAACTTTGAATTTTGAAAATCGGACGAAAATTTAAGGAGCCGTGTAATAAAATATATTATGAAGCGACGACGCTTATGACATTTATGACGTTCTTATGTGCCTCGTTTTCGTATTCTGTAGTATTTGCCAGGCAATATAACTGACCGTGATATTTGTATGCCTCTCTTCACTTTCAACATTTGTATTGCAAAGTTATTGGAGTTTGGTCATAGAAAATTGGCCTTGGGAAAGTCAGGGACGTTGTTTTTTATCATCATATATATATACGTGTACTTTGAGACAGTAGCATGCCAAACACAGTAAAATACTGTAAAAATATCTAAGTCAAAACGATCCTTGAATTTTTATGTTGTGTTGTTAACACAAGTACATAATTTGATTGAATTTATACCATTCAATTAAACACTGATTACAATAGCACCTGGCATCAGCATTGAACTTTTTTTTTCTGATTCATTTGTATCAATTGTTTTGAAACTTATTTATGTATTATAATGATGCTTGGAAATAAATAATGCTCAATCAATCAGAATAATTCTATTATTGTTATACCCCCTTTAACATGCAACTTGTTGCTATGACAACCCAAACAAATCTGATTTGACAGCAGTCAATATTTTCTACATTTAAAAATCAGTTTACTGCCAACTCACTTCAAATGTAACGATTACTGCAATTTTATATTTCATACTCATGTATTATTCAACAATTCAGAACTATGTTTGCTGCTCCCCCTGGTATAATAATGCTAAGGCCTTATTTGTGAGGTTTACTTAAAATTTAGCCAATCATTTCAAAAGTCCAATATATATATACTATAATATGATAACTAAGTTAAGACAAGTCAAGATAAGATAAGACGAGATAAAAATTATAAGGTAAGATAAGATATAAGATAAGATAAGATAAGAAATCCTGAAATTGTGCCCACTATTTTGATTCATATGACAAACCATTCAGTATTGTGGTTAAAAGTAGCTCACAAATTACTCTGCAAACTTTGAACTACAATTGAGAGGGTTAGATGAACTCGATTTCAATTGCAATTGCAATCACTGGTCACTTATTTCACATTCCAAATGGTTTAACAGTGCAATTGACTCAAGCATCTATTCAATTGCAATTGCAATTAGCCGATGTTTGTTGCACTCACTGCATTGAATGTTAGTAATTAATTAAGCAAGTTATTCTGAATAATGACTCAGTGCCATTGCTCAGGTATACATGTAAACCATTCTTAAGGGAGTATATAATCCAATGATTATGTTGGAAAGGTCATTACCTACTGTATTGCATTAGCAGAACATTGCCATTGCATCATTCTAAGGACTTCCAGTTTAGTCAGATAATTCATTTTGTTGCCATGAAAAACCAAATCTACTGCCTGATCCAGAAGATCAAACATGTGAACAAGATGTTCAAGAGGGCTTGTGGGCAGGTGCTCATTTTAAACGACCGCTTGGCCATGTTGACTGTCCGCTACAACAGAGCTGGTCTCCAAGGACGCACTGCCCTTCGCCACGTCCAGAGACTGCAGATTTCCACGATAGAGGGCACCCGCAACATGTTTTTCGCCTATGCTGCCACCCAGTGTGAAGCCATGGATGACCTCCAAGAAGCCATGAAAGCCCTTACAGGACATGAATATGACCTTTACTCGGAACATGTGTGAATACACAGATGCTGAAGAAGGCTCTACTCAGGGCCCACTTAACAATTAATAACATCATTCAGTTCTTTTCAGGACTACCAAATCCTCCCAAAAGAGCAGGCCATGAACACATTCTTGAGTGACCATTTCCTACATTTTCTATAGACCTAGAATAAAAGGCCTACTTTACAAACCCTCTATCTAATAAACTGAAGCATGTAACTTGTCCAGGTAACCATATTTCAAGACATCCTCCCACAACAAGTCCTGCCAAATCGGTTTCAGTGACCTACTATTTGTTACGACTTCTTTAATGGGTTACTTTGCCATTCTCAAAGCAGGGCGCCATGCGTCGTGGCCTCTGATTGGCTGACAGTAAATCTAGGTCAGTTAATTAATCATTCATGATATCTATCTATTTATGTATCATTCTTTACCATTTCTGATGGTGACATAGTCCTTGGTATAAGTTGTTTGAATCTCGAAATTCCTTTGACCAAACTTCAACTTTAGGACTTACCTATAGCTTTGACATTCACCAATAAAGATACCTTCCTGCAGGCTCTAGCATTGTTTGGTTTCATTTCAAATGTGTAATCCATGTTTTGAGCAATATTTGATATTCTAAAATGAAATGGTGATATACATTTTTTCGCTGTAAGTACTATTGGATGCAGAGAACAATGGCCATTTTGATGTCACAATTGCATAGTTTGGTTCAGAATGAGGCTTGATAGTGAGATGCTGCTTAAGAAACAGCATTAATGACCAAAAACTGAGTTGGAATTTTTAATGAAGATTACTCTCCTTGGGCGTGGTACTTTTCCTTACACCTAGCTCTGCATACACCTAGTTTCCTCTACCTAGCTCTCCATACTTAGGCCGGACTTGAATGACCTCTGAGGTAAACATGTCGATGGACATAATTAAAATTAACACACACCACATATAGCTTCATCTCTCACCAGGCAAGCATCTTAATCAATAAACTAGAGCATCTTCTATCTTCTGAAATATTAAAAAAAAAACATTTTTGACATATCGGTATGACATATTATATAGCAGAAAATACATCAAAGGTGCTTCATAAACTAACCCACTAGGTGGTAAATTATTCATACTAATCAATAAGTTCAGCGTTCTGTGACTATTCATTAGTGTAACACGCATTGTCAGCATTAAAAGTTCATGTGTAGTTTAATGTTTTGTACTAATGGATCAATCGGTCCTGCCATTTGCTCCATCATAAAGTGTAGACAGGCAAAAAAGTTGCCTCATAGCGGGACTTATGATTGCCCACACAAATGGAGGGGAAAGAAACAGAAAATTAGACATTGTCAATTTTTCACATATGTCAGTATATAATGAACAAATCAAAAAATGAAGAAATTCATGAGTTAAAAAAATAGGACATCTTGGACTCTCATTGCGTAACAGGCTATGTAGGCAAAGTGGCAATCGATTTGGTTTATCACACACACTATATAAACACTCAAGAATTATCTGACATATGTCAGTGTGACTATCAAAAGACACCATTAGGCTAATACAGTGTTACTGTATAAAATTTCATCAGCTCTGGAAATTAAAGTGTGGGTTGGATTTCTGCTCTGGAAATGAAAGTGTAACACCCGCCCTCCTGCTTCTCTGGCGAACACTGAACAGTTTTAATGATGCCTGTGTGCTTTGTGGGATTCACTGGGGGTTTTGCCTTATTTTGTTTGTGTTTGAACTCCCTGAGCAGGGAAAAAAGCATAGATACCATAAAATCATAAATGGCAAATAAAAGCAGAGTACATATATAAAATTTTAAATAAAACAGTAAAATGATAGAATAGTATAAATAGCAACACAGTTGGGCTAGAAGGCATGACCGCTAGCAAATGTTCACATGAGTCAGTTTTGATGTAATTGTCATTGTACATTAAATATTTTAAAGAGTCAACAATTCAATTATATTGGAGAAGTCTGTATAGGAGACTTTTTAGGAGCCTGGTATGCATTTTGTGTTGGGCTTACCCCCATTGATACTAATCTATGTAACAAAGTTCACCTTATATCCGACGCCAATTTTGTTGATCGAAGAATATTTTGCTTTGTTCACTGCACTTGTTATGCCTTTGGTGTCGGGATATAGCCATTAGTTAACTCCCTCCTATTCGGGATTTAACTAATACTCATGTCATTTTACCTCAACATTTAAAAAATTAAATAAATAGAGAAACTGACGATTGTTATAATACTGTTGGCTGTGAATTTTTTCTTTAATAGGACATGAAACTTAAGATATAAATATCAACTTATCCTGTCCACACATGCAGCGAAGCTGTGTGGCCTTTCTAGAAATGGGATTAATTACCTTGTTTATTCATATAAATTTGATTGGTGGCGACGAAAGTGACCAACTGCCGTTGGTAAGATTCGAATACCGTGAGATTGCGTTTTCTTCCGTAAGGCGGCGCTACGATCCGGTGCAAAGCACCGGCCTTTCTCATAACCGATTTGCCGCTCCCACAGAATCGGGGAGGGAAATGCTTCCGCGCGTCGTCTGCATACAAAGTAGTGCGATTACTACGCCTTATTCTTTTCTTCCAAGAAGCCACTCACTGTAAAATTAATTCAGACGATTTCTTTTGACTTTAACTCTACTAACGTCGTGAAATTGAACAACTTTACCGTGGAATTCAACCTACTGCAGAAGGTACTATTTTCGTGAAAAGCACTGAACAAGCGTTCTAACGAAATAAATGGGACTGAACAAGCGTTGTAACGGCGTTGCAACGCTTATTCAACGATCAATTTTTTACTTTATCCCTTGATGCTTTGCGCGAGTTATCAGAAAGACCGGTGCTACACACCGGACAAGCGCCGTCTTTCGGCAGAAATTGGTGAGATTGTATTACCGTGATCTTAACAGCTAGATGGCGCCTTGTGACTAACAGGTGCTGCCACCTGTTGTAAGTTTGCGTTGAACTATTTTCCTGCCAATTTCAATAGACTAGCACATGATAACCTCATGATAATACAACGGAGCACTCTACCTAATCTGGTATGTAATCAGGGTTATATATAGATCATTCAATCAAACTGACTACATTTCACATTTAGATTAATGGAACTGATGTGAGGTCATGCTGTTACAAGAAGCTTTATTAAATGTGGGCCAAAATGTATTTCAGCAAGTCTGCAAATTTTATTCGAGTGGCCCCCTCCCCACCTGCTAGTTCACTGCTTGCTTTAAACCCACATTTGCAAATGTCACATGCATGGTCATTTGTGGTGGGTTGCTTGGACTCACTGTAGTCATTTTGAATGTCGATGATACATGAATTTTTTCCTTCATGTGTTATAAAGTAAAAGTAAGTAAAAACATTTATTTATTGTCGGATAAAATGTACAAAGTATAAAACATAAGCGCAAGTGCTTTTTGCCAACATAAAACAACAAAAACAAAGATAATAACAAAAGATCATGCAAAAATTAAGTTGATAATATAGGATCATCATTAAAATCACAATGTAACTTAAAATCGTATAATGGAAATATAGAGGTACACATTACTTAAAATCACATAAAACACATAAACCACATAGACAATTTGGTACCCAATTTCTGACGAAGTCTTTAAAGTCAATAATGTTGTCAAAATCTCTTGTTAAATTTAGGCTGTTAAAATACATAGCGCCATGATGTTGTAAAGATTTAAAACCATATCTTACTGTATTAAAAGTTTTTGTCTTCAAGTGTATATATCTCATATCATAAGGTGAATTTTGTACTTTAAAAATGTCTGAGTCTATAGGTGGCATCATATCATTTCTTATCTTGAATACTGCTAGCAATAGCTCCCTTATTCTTGTTAAATACAAAGATGATTTATTACATTTTCTTAATAGCATAAGATATGTTGATTCAAAATCTAAATAGACATATCGTAGGGCTCTTTCATAAAGCTTTTCCATTTTTCTGCTATCAATTACATTACAAAAATGATAGAGTGTTGAACAATAACTGAAATTTGATAAGACAAAAGCTTCAAGAATCTTCATTTTACATGGCACACTTAGTTTCTTTGACAATCTCCCAAGAGCACTTACTTGCCTAGCACATTTCACAGTTATTTCCTTTATATGTTGATTGAAATTTAGTTGATCATCTATATAAACACCTAGTAGTTTGACACAGTTTTCTGTTTGAATAACATTTCTATCAGAACAAAACATAATATCACACTTTTGCCTGCTAAAAACAATAGACTGAAACTTTGATGGATTTGCTTCCATGTGATTTAACTTAAACCATTCTAGAGCACAGTGAGAAGCATTTTCTAATTTACTTTTTACAATAGATGGATCTTTATGAAAATAGGCTAAAGAATTGTCATCTGCATAATTGTATATGTGACATTTACCTTTCAACATCATTACAAGATCATTAAGAAAAATATTGAACAAAACTGGTCCAGTCAGTGACCCCTGGGGGACACCCCTTTCCACATGCAACCATTCAATTTTACAGGCTCCTAAGCTTACTCTCTGTTTTCTATAAGATAGATAACTTCTGATGAAATTACAACTTTTATGATCAGCACCATATGCAGCTAATTTAGCAATTGTAAGGCCATGGGGAATACTATCGAAAGCCTTTGATAGATCCATCATTATACATCCTACAGTGTCACCATTATCTAATGCACGTTTCCATTGCTCTACACAATGCACTAAAACATTACTGCTTCCATAGTATTTCCTGTAAGCTGAAAGTTCTTTACACAGTATATTTTCAAAATAAGACATCAGCTGGTCACATATTAAACCTTCTACGACTTTTGAAAGACTGATTAGAATACTCACTGGCCTGTAGTTGGCCTTGTCAAACTTTCTTCTTGAACAAGGGTACAACTTCAGCATGTTTGAGATCATCAGGGTAAATTTCCTGTGGAAAACTAATATTTATGATCATGTACAATGAAACAGATACAGTAGGATCCATAATAAATGTCCACTTTTTTTATCGGTCATATTTTGTCATTAAAAGCTTGGAGCAACACAAAAAGGACATAAATGTCATTTTTAAGTCAAGCCCTAACTTTCTCATAAAAACCCCTCTCTGTACCATTTAACTTAAAGTTCCCTATATCTTTTCAATGATAATTTTGCTTTCTTTTCATCATTATCATGGCCATTTGTTATAGTTGCAGAAAAGCAGTCAAAATTACAATAGAGAATATATCAAACTGTAAGTTAACTGATACAGGTGGTCGTGTTTTCATCAGGTAGAAAGTTGAATTGACTTACATATAACATTTCTATCCATTTTGTGCTGCTCCATGCTATTTATGGAAAATAAATATGACCAAAAAAAAGGTGAACATTTCTTTTTTAAATTCTACTATAATACGACAGTAACTGTGCAGGGGTTTTAACAGGTCTGCTACCTCTGAGCTGCCAGGCACTAAGAAAACTCGCGGGTCTAAAAAAGGTTATTTCAACGCCTTCGCGATGTTCCGGAATGGCTATAGGCCTATACACGACGGGTCGTGCACCTCATTGGTTATATGCACGACAGCGCCCGAATGTGTCGTGCGCATTGATTGGTTATATGCACGACTCAGATTTTCATACCAGATGGCGTGCTAGTTTGCCTGACAAACCATGCGCCTCTAGTGGCAGAAAATATCAGTATGGGAGGTTCATCCATATTACTGTTTTTACCCCTAATTAATTGCAGCCAACGCTCTGTGTAGACCTGGTCTATGGAAATCTGCAATGCAAGGGGGTAGGGGGGCCCTTGTCATCATGGGGCATTGGGAGGGGGGGGGGGGGTATATAAAATCCGATCATTATCCATAGTCAAAAATTTACACTTTTAATACACCTCTTTTTCGTCAATTCATACCTCAAAAACTACTGGGAGCTATATATAAAATCCTAAAATATTGCAAGTGCAATAGTTCATATGTAGGTACTAGTAGGTACCTAGCAAAGAAACTATTCACTTTTGGAAATGACAAAATTAACTCAATCATGTGAGGGCTAATTAATAAATGAATTTTGGACAGGGGGGGGGGGGGGCATTTTCATGGGCAAAACTCTACAAAAAAACCTAGGAGTAAACAAATTTGTCAAAACTGACATAACAATTGAGTGTCAGGCATTAATTTTAACAAGACTAAGATGTACATACATGTACATGTATGAACGTGCCTGACTACTCCAAGTTACCAGCCATGTCCCACCCCTTAGATTGGACTAAAAAAAATATATAGGCCTGTATTAAAATATAGCCCCCATATACATTGACATACATTTACACATTTTAAGAATAATATAGGAAAATTTAAATAGTTTTTGTCAAATGTAATTGTGAAGTACACTGGCAAATTTCTGTGTTTAGCTAATAACCGTAGTCAATCTTTGTTGAGTAATTAAGTATGTATTGTAGTAGCTACAAGTCCCCTGTCCACAGGACAGGGTTACAAGGTCCTGGATGAAAAAATATTGACTTTTTGGCTTGAGTGGGAACTAGCCTTTTAGTAAACGTTTGTCACACAACATACACCCACTGTAGCGTTAGACATACCTTTTTTCTATTGTATCGCGTGCAGATATGGTTGATTTCTTCCCATTATCATCGATTTCTGCACTATTTTTGATTTCATGTTCACTTGATTACATGAGAGCATTATGAAAAACATGGCCGTCTAGTTCTGCTAAAACTCACAAGAGGGCTCCGGCGACGTTTCAACGCCCCTAGTGGCAACCAGAATAACGCTTGCAAGTCCTCATTTCTGTGATTGCTGGGGGCATTGCAATGGCGAAAGTTTAGTAAATTAATACAGAGATTTTTGTGCTTGTTGATGTACTTCAATACAATCGCACTGATGCACCCTCTTGTGTATATTTACCACAAAAGCATGAACCTGCGAAAGCGAATTTGAAAATGCTCTTGAAAAGGATGTTTTCACTGGCTTTTTAAGTAAAATCTGCATACAAGTCGATAGTTAACAGAGTCGTACTCCTGTACATAAAGGGGGTTTCACACATAGCCGGATCAGATGCCGGAGCGTCCCAGAGTAACATTTTATTACCTCCGGGGGGTTCCGGGATCAAAGAGCTGTTAAATGTCAACAAAAAATAAATGTTTGGCGATGTGTACACGATGTCAATACGGTCTCAACAAGGAGCAACACGGAGCTAACACGACTGTTCCGTTTAGAGTGCGGAGTGAACCGGATTTTCACGGTGCCTTTGCGGATATCACCGGTCTTTACACCGTGTTCATTCGTGTGGAACCGTGTTGCTCCTTGTACTCTCCGGCCTTAATGGCGGCGAAATATTCATGCCCGGTTGACGCCGGATGTAGCCGGAGTCAATACGGAGATTCCCGGAGATCGGCGGAGTATATTGGGAGTCTATACGGATCTACATGGATCTACACGGATCTACACGGATCTACACGGATTAAATTACTCCGGGAACTCCGGCATAAAAAATTAAACATGTTTAATTTTTTCCCCTGGAGTCCCAAGGTGGTCCCGGAGCGCCCCGGACAATGACGGACAATGCCGGACAATCCCGGACATGAACACGATGTCTACACGGCTTTCCCCGGAGTATGCGGGAGTATTCCGGAGTTGTCCTCCGGGACGCTCCGGCGTCTGATCCGGCTATGTGTGAAACCCCCTTAACGACGAAATAAGGTATGCTAACGTGTTTATTGAGGAAAAAATTTCGTAAATGTCAACTTCCAAGAATTCCTATACAACGCGTTCCGACCCTACATCGCATCTAAAGCCATGTAGGTTGGTTCTGGCTAGTATTGTAGTATATATTCATCTCTGTTTAACTTGTGTACAGTAACATTGCTCAAACGAATATAGGCCTATATCTACTGTACCAGTAATAGGCCTACATGGGCTGCACATTGACAATTTATAATAAATAAAAAGTACAATAAAGTGTGTTTAACAATACAATAATTTAAACATTAACCTTTATGATCAAATAGCAAAAAAAGTCGAATGAGACAAATTATGCCAATTGTTTTTTTCATAGATAAGGTAGTTGATGAGGAATAATATTTCATATATATCCAAGAAGGTTTTATAAGTTTGTCAGAATTGCTGAAATTTGAAAGTTCAAGAAAATTTACTCTTTAATTTGTTTTGTTTACTTTCTTCTTCCTTTTTTCGTTCTTTCTTTTTTTTTTCTTTCTTACATATAACTACTTCTACAGTAGTCAGTCAGTTCAGCCAAATCAGTCAGTACAGCTAAGTTAGTCAAGTTAATTCAGTCATATATTCAGTCAGTGAAATCAGTCAGTTGAACTCAGTCAATTCTGTCTGTCAGTTCAGCTCATCAGTACAATCAGTCACTTCAGTCATGTCAGTCTGTCTATCAGTCTGCACAACAGAACATAACAGCTGACAAATAGTCAGTCATTTAGGCAGTCAGAAAGTTTTTGTTTTTTATTCTTGTACCTTTAACATCGCAAATTGTAGATTCAGTGACGTAAACCTCAGGATTGTCAGCCATATTATTTTCTCTCTATATATAAATTATAGGTATTAGTGTATTTTATCATTGTGTTTTAAATATATAGATGATGAGATAGTTGCAAATGAACTAATTAGCAAAAAACCGCATTGTTCTATCATGTATAGAAGCCAAGTAATTGCCAGTTGAAGTTGTGCACACCTCCAACATCTTCAGGTGAGTTAAAGATGAACGTCTTTAGTTAAAGAAAGTCAGGTGAAAAGGCCAAGGCAAAGAAAAAGAAAATTTTCTGAATATAGGCCAAGGCCAAAGGTTTAGGCCGAGGCAAAAAGTGTTTCTCACTGAAGTATGTAATGCTAAAAAATACTATGGCCCAGCCTGCAAACTAAATAGTAATTTCACAACTTAATGATATTAAACAATGGACCATTATTATTTAATATGGGATAAGAGGGATCGCATTTAATTGGTTTCAGGATTATTTAAGGGGCAGAAAACATTTTGTTTCGTTTAATGATGCTGAGTCTTCTAGACTTACTATTAAATGTGGAGTGCCCCAAGGTTCCATACTCCATACTCGGGCCTCTGCTTTTTTTATTATATATTAACGATATTAAAGATGTTTCTAATGTTGTCACCCCTATTATCTTTGCTGATGATACTAGTTTATTTATAAGGGGTGGTTCTGTAGAAGACACATTTTCTTCACTAAACCAAGAATTCATTAAGATTAAAGATTGGCTTGGCGCAAACAAACTATCATTGAATTTAGAAAAAACTCACTATATTGTGTTCAGGTCTGCCAGGAGCAGAAGAGATTTAAATGACAATATTTTAAAAATTGATAACTGCATAATTGAACGTGTCGAGCACATTAAATTTATCGGAGTTACAGTAGATGCTAAGTTAACATGGGTTAATCACATAAAATCAGTTAAAAGTAAAGTTGCTAAGGGTATAGGAGTCTTAGCTAAAGCAAGAAAATATGTTGATACTACGTCTTTAAAACTATTATACAATAGCATTATCTACTCTCATTTGAACTAATGTGTAGAAGTGTGGGGAAATTCTGCAAATATTCACATCAACTCTTTATTTAAGCTTCAAAAGAAGGCAGTAAGATTAATTAAAAATGCAAGTTTCATGGCTTCTACTGATCCAATATTCAAAAGTATGAAAAGTTTAAAACTAACTGATATTTTTGCCGTATGTACGTTAACCTTTGTTTTGAAATTTGTAAAGGGTATGTTACCAGAAGTATTCTATGAATTTTACAAGAGGAATAATAAGAGTGATAAGTCGCCAAACTAGATGGTCAAATAAGTTATATATTCCCATCGCTAAATCAGCATTGTATGAAAAAACTATACGAATTAATGGAGCAAAATATTGGAATAACATTGATGATATAATTGATTATAACTGCAGTCTGCATACTTTCAAGAAGAGACTAAAAAATCATTTTATCAGTAAATTGTCCTCATAACAATTTTACTAACTGCCACATGTTTGAAATGGGTTGTAGAGGAATTGTTTTGGCCTATGGTCACTTGGTATATATATATGTCTGAATATTTGAGGGAACTTTAAATTTTTCACAAGCACATTATATTTAATGTTCATTTTGCATTTTTTTTATTTTTATATTGAATATGATTATATTTAACCATGTATCTTTCTGCCACCATACATATTATATATATTTCTTTTTTTAATTGTTATCAATTAAAATCTACGATAAAAATTTTAATTTTGATTGTTTTATTTGTCATATATATGTATATTTAATATTGTTTGGTAATGGCATATACACTGCATAGTGTCTGCCAACCGTGTTAATGATAATTTCGATAAATGCAATTATTTATTTTTATTTTATTTTTTTCATATGATACATGGTCAATAAAGAAATTGAAAAAAAAAAATTGAAATTGACCAATTGTGTGCCTGTGTCATGTTAATAGCCAAAACAGTAAAATAATGTTAATAATTCCAGGTGTCTAGAAGTGAGACATTCAATTTTTGTCAAATAGTGTTAATTTTAATCAAATACAGATATTCCTGAGCACTGTCCTGTAGCAGATGTAAGGAATAAATAATAATTACAATGATGCTAATAAAAAAAGGTTTTAAATATGAAGCATTAACTAAAAAACCTAACATTTGACTTATTACAACCAAAATAAATATCTACATGTGTTTTGGTCATAGCCCATCTCTCTTACCCAGAAAAACCCCTTTGTACAAATTAACTTTTATAGTTTCCTATTTCTGCAATGATAATTTTTTGCCATATTTTCATCATTATATATATATAGCAATTTGTTGTGGTCAAAAGAAGCAGCAGAAATTACAAGGAAGAATGTTGCATATTTCAAAGTAATATCTTGCCCAGCTAAGTAATTTCTTTCCCAGCTAGAAAGTTGGGATTTAACTTTTTGATAATTTCTGTCCATTTTTATATGTTCCATGACACTTATAGAAAATAATGCCCATAAACCAATTGGACATTTATGGATCCATTAATCTCCCAATTTCTCGAAGGTTTTGCAAAGTTCTACCTAAAGACAAGAATGGAAACCTAAACTTCTCAAACAATTAAGTCAAAACCAAGCTATAGATAAAAGTTGAACATACATTATTTTCTATCAAAATTGGAAGGTCTCAATTTGATGAGCTTTTTGTTGAATATTTCCTGCAACTGTCAATCCTAGTTATTTATCATATCATTTGGAGACCACCTTGACCCCCACCCCTGCTTGCCCTCCCCCCAGGTGAATTTCAATTGCTGTTTTGGACTGTTATATCTATGTACAGGTGCCCCCCTTATGGATCTCTTGCCCCTCAGTTGCCCCCCCCCCCACTTCAGAAATTCTGGTGCCGCCACTGATTATGACTAAGTCATTAATATATCTTATGTTGATAATACTGGCCATCCATGGTGGTGTGTTGCTACACCATCATTGTAAGATGCATGTGATGGTACGACACCATCATTGTAAGATGCATGTGATGGCACAACACCATCATTGTAAGATGCATGTGATGGCACAACACCATCATTGTAAGATGCATGTGATGGTACAACACCATCATTGTAAGATGCATGTGATGGTACGACACCATCATTATAAGATGCATGTGATGGCACAACACCATCATTGTAAGATGCATGTGATGGCACAACACCATTATTGTAAGATGCATGTGATGGCACAACACCATCATTGTAAGATGCATGTGATGGTACGACACCATCATTGTAAGATGCATGTGCACAACATCATCATTGTAAGATGCATGTGATGGCACAACACCATCATTGTAAGATACATGTGATGGTACAACACCATCATTGTAAGATACATGTGATGGTACGACACCATCATTGTAAGATGCATGTGATGGCACAACACCATCATTGTAAGATACATGTGATGGTACGACACCATCATTGTAAGATACATGTGATGGTACAACACCATCATTGTAAGATGCATGTGATGGTACGACACCATCATTGTAAGATGCATGTGATGGTACGACACCATCATTGTAAGATACATGTGATGGTACAACACCATCATTGTAAGATACATGTGATGGTACAACACCATCATTGTAAGATGCATGTGATGGTACAACACCATCATTGTAAGATACATGTGATGGTACAACACCATCATTGTAAGATGCATGTGATGGCACAACACCATCATGTAAGATACATGTGATGGTACAACACCATCATTGTAAGATACATGTGATGGTACAACACCATCATTGTAAGATGCATGTGATGGCACAACACCATCATTGTAAGATGCATGTGATGGCACAACACCATCATTGTAAGATGCATGTGATGGCACAACACCATCATTGTAAGATGCATGTGATGGCACAACACCATCATTGTAAGATACATGTGATGGTACGACACCATCATTGTAAGATACATGTGATGGTACAACACCATCATTGTAAGATGCATGTGATGGCACAACACCATCATTGTAAGATACATGTGATGGTACGACACCATCATTGTAAGATACATGTGATGGTACAACACCATCATTGTAAGATACATGTGATGGTACAACACCATCATTGTAAGATGCATGTGATGGTACAACACCATCATTGTAAGATACATGTGATGGTACAACACCATCATTGTAAGATGCATGTGATGGCACAACACCATCATGTAAGATACATGTGATGGTACAACACCATCATTGTAAGATACATGTGATGGTACAACACCATCATTGTAAGATGCATGTGATGGCACAACACCATCATTGTAAGATGCATGTGATGGCACAACACCATCATTGTAAGATGCATGTGATGGCACAACACCATCATTGTAAGATGCATGTGATGGCACAACACCATCATTGTAAGATACATGTGATGGTACGACACCATCATTGTAAGATACATGTGATGGTACAACACCATCATTGTAAGATGCATGTGATGGCACAACACCATCATTGTAAGATACATGTGATGGTACGACACCATCATTGTAAGATACATGTGATGGTACAACACCATCATTGTAAGATGCATGTGATGGCACAACACCATCATTGTAAGATACATGTGATGGTACGACACCATCATTGTAAGATACATGTGATGGTACAACACCATCATTGTAAGATGCATGTGATGGCACAACACCATCATTGTAAGATACATGTGATGGTACGACACCATCATTGTAAGATACATGTGATGGTACAACACCATCATTGTAAGATGCATGTGATGGCACAACACCATCATTGTAAGATACATGTGATGGTACGACACCATCATTGTAAGATACATGTGATGGTACAACACCATCATTGTAAGATGCATGTGATGGCACAACACCATCATTGTAAGATACATGTGATGGTACGACACCATCATTGTAAGATACATGTGATGGTACAACACCATCATTGTAAGATACATGTGATGGTACGACACCATCATTGTAAGATACATGTGATGGTACAACACCATCATTGTAAGATGCATGTGATGGCACAACACCATCATTGTAAGATACATGTGATGGCACAACACCATCATTGTAAGATACATGTGATGGTACAACACCATCATTGTAAGATACATGTGATGGTACAACACCATCATTGTAAGATGCATGTGATGGCACGACACCATCATTGTAAGATACATGTGATGGCACGACACCATCATTGTAAGATACATGTGATGGTACAACACCATCATTGTAAGATGCATGTGATGGCACAACACCATCATTGTAAGATACATGTGATGGTACGACACCATCATTGTAAGATACATGTGATGGTACAACACCATCATTGTAAGATGCATGTGATGGCACAACACCATCATTGTAAGATACATGTGATGGTACGACACCATCATTGTAAGATACATGTGATGGTACAACACCATCATTGTAAGATGCATGTGATGGCACAACACCATCATTGTAAGATACATGTGATGGTACGACACCATCATTGTAAGATACATGTGATGGTACAACACCATCATTGTAAGATGCATGTGATGGCACAACACCATCATTGTAAGATACATGTGATGGTACGACACCATCATTGTAAGATACATGTGATGGTACAACACCATCATTGTAAGATGCATGTGATGGCACAACACCATCATTGTAAGATACATGTGATGGTACGACACCATCATTGTAAGATACATGTGATGGTACAACACCATCATTGTAAGATGCATGTGATGGCACAACACCATCATTGTAAGATACATGTGATGGTACAACACCATCATTGTAAGATACATGTGATGGTACAACACCATCATTGTAAGATACATGTGATGGTACAACACCATCATTGTAAGATACATGTGATGGTACAACACCAACAATTAGAGATGCATGTGATGGTCCAACACTATAAATTAATTTAAATTGATCAACTTTTTAGGTGATATAAAAATACAATTATGATGAATTAGATACTGCAATAGTGAGTCTCGTTTTTTTTTTTAATGTTTCTTTTTATGGCACCTTCACTTGTTTTAATTTTCTTATTTGAATACAAACTCTGTGGTAAAGATTGAGTGCACACTTATCTTTGTCCATATTTTCAACCATTTACCATCACCAAGCCTGAACCCCACCCAGAGTAAACGGTGCCTTTCCGATGCAATTTTAAAAATGTTTTGAGGATCAACCCAAAAACCCAACCATTGTTCTTTCTACAAGTTTCATAGATGAAGATATGTTATTAGGAATATGGAGGAAAAAAAACCTTAGTTAGTAATTTCTTTTGATTGCAGATGTAGCAATGAATCACAAATTTTGTTTTGGGTGAAAGGTCTTGCACATGGTATCACAATTTAAGCTATTTAGGCAATAAACTTCAAATTCACTCAACATAAATACATAACACAGAAGCTAGGAGATCATTGTTTTTTTTAACATTCTGAGTGCCTAGAGTCCAGTCTTGAATTAAGGGTATTTATCATGTGATTATATAATCATTCTGGCAAGAACTAGTCAACATGGGCAATTATGTTTATGTTAGACTCAGATCAGGGGCCAGCCCCTGATTATAGACAATATACACGACGTCGCGCTTGTACGCACGACGTCGTACGAATAGCGCTTTCCGCAATGTTCAGCAGGCGCTTATTTTGATGTATCGCCAAGTCTGATTGGCTGAACGGCCATTAAATTAATTGGTTTTTTTTTTATTCTGTGTCTTGACCACTTTCATAGTTTGGTACAAGTCATTATACAAAAAGAGAAAATTATTGGACACAGTGTGGAAGTGGTCAAGGTACGGATGCGATTTCAGGTAAAGTTTACTTAGTGCCAGAAGAATGCCTTTCCTTCACTAGGAAGTAAAATTAAAATTCGCCTGAATATTTGCCTGAATCTCCGAAATATATGCATGCAATTGGAGTTTGTAAAATGAACGAAGAGTGTCCGGGTCGCGGATTTAACACATGACCTTCATCACAGCTGGCCGATGTGGAATTGGATATGCCTTAACCATTAGGCCAGCTGCTGTTTCCTTGTCTCACCGAGTCAATTTCACACACAACACTGCAATGTGCTATCTTTGTCATTTGTGTTCTTTGCAGTTCGAACCACGCAAAGCGGTATGGATCGCAGTTCACATTCGGGAAAACAGTGAGCTACACTTGTGCTTCTGGTTATGAAAAAGCATCCGGATCCGATTCTATAACATGTCAGGCCACTGGGACATGGAGTGGCGCCCCAATTGTTTGTACTGGTAGGTTTATTACTATTATATGGCTGCCCCGTGAAATTAATTTAATTTAAATACAGATGAAAGTGATTTTCAACAGCCAAGCCTGTGAGCCTTTTGGTTTATGATTACAATTTTGCCCTTTTTTTTATCCGTCAAGTCAAAGAAGTTTATCGATAAACAATTATATAATGTAGGTGTAGAATTGTGACAGGATAATAAAAATGATACAGGTCATGACTAGTATTGATTACAATAATATTCATTTCAAATTGTACAAATATACCAATTTAATTGGCTCAACAGGTCACCAAAATATAGCAAAATAATGGGCAACTTTGCTATCTGTGATTCTGGTTGGCTATGCATTGTATCTACCACACCTAGCCTAAAAAGATACTATTACATGATATTATACTCTCTTATCGCAGGATACTGAACATAAATACTCACAAATGTAACATTCCGAACAAAATTGGATACTCCTCAAAGTATTCCATTGGGTTTTAATCCTTCAATTTCTGATATTTACAGCCGTAAGCTGTGGCGACCCAGAAGAAATAAGCCATGCAACTAAATCTGGAAATACCTTTACATACGAATCTCAGGTGACCTACACATGTGATCCTGGGTACCAGAGGTCAACTGGGTACCTGACAAGAACTTGCCAGGCAAATGGAAATTGGCAGGGATACGCACTTGTTTACTCTGGTAAGTAATGACAATACCCAGTAATGACAATACCCAGTAATGACAATACCCAGTAATGACAAGTAATCTTGTTAATGTAACTGGTTCTAACATGGCCCTGTGTTTTTAAGTCCTGTATGCAGGAGTTATAAGAAAGTAATGTATGAAACTTCTATTTCTCCAAATGTTTCTTGTCTTTTACTTTTCTTTTTTGAATGCTTGGTAACAGATTAACATTAGCATTAATCAGGGCCTATAGTACACTTTCTGGTGTGAGGGGTTTTTGTGCACTCAACCATATTTTGAATAGAAATCCCATTTTATTTATTTCAAATGTTTTGTAGTTTTCAAAAATAAGTAAATCATGCAGTTTCAACTAGAAACCATTTCTATTTAAAAAATTGTATAATCATATTATTATAATAAACTTAATGTGTTGTAAAATCATACTCAGACTTGTGTGTAATATGCTCTTGATGATATTTATAAACATGTTTTAATAAACATCTTACTTCAAACTTTCAAGAACATTTCAAACATTTGCGTAATAACTCGTTTAGACATTGACAGTGAACTAGTAATGTCCACTGTCAATGATTCGCAATGAAAATTTATGGAAAGGAGTAATCGGAGGACCAAGGGTGAGAAGAAAATCTTGAAACCCATTGATGCATGCTATAATGAAGTATGCGTATGTGAAATTGCTAGCAAGGTTTCATAATATGTCTCAGTGAGCAAGTGGCAGCGAGTGCTAGCATATATAGGCCTAAATGAGAAGTCTAATTACATCTTATTTTTTTCACTAGTTTGCGAAAGTATATATATAAATATTAAAAATAGTATAGTGAAGTATTAGGAAGATGATCAATGGCTTTTTGAGCTCATTTTATTGTTGTCTTATTTCGGCTTTTAAATAAAGATTATTCTATTCTATCTATTCTATAATATAGAAACACTCTTACAAACATGCAAAATATTTATTTTCCATTTACAAAACAAAGCATGTCAATTAATCATCCAACTTAATTCTGAACCAATTCGGGATTAAAAAGTTGATAAACCTTTCATGGGAGCATTATGTACCAAGGTGATCTTACAGGCTGTATAACTTTCCGTTTTTCATCACTTTGAAGTTGCTTGCAGGCTCTTTCTCAAAACTCGTGAAAATGAAAATAACGAGCACGAGTGAATGTGCAATTTAAAGCACAACTAGTGAATGTGATGGATCTAGCACTTGTGAATTAGTTGCATGTACACGAGTGCAAGATATAGCATGTAAACGAGTGCTAGTTTTGGCATATAGACGAGTGTGTCAGTAATGACACATACACACGTGCTTGTAATTACATATACACGAGTGGTGTGCACGATATTACACATACACACGTCCACGCGTGAATGCAATATCTCGCAATATATATATATGCATAAAACACATCAAGGCGAAGAAAGTTCTTTAGAACTACAATTTAAGAAGTTAAAATCAATTTGCTCTTAATGACGTTGGCCTTAAGTGACAAACAAGAATACAGATCAGTCAAAATATTGGTGGTGAAAAAAAGGCTTATGAATACGAAGAACAGCACAATTAATTAACACAATTGGAAGTACAAGTTACAAGAAAATGGAGATGTCTCAACTGAGTTCCCATAGCCTATACAATGGCAACAGAGCCTACTGGGGCACTACTGTAGTACATAAAAAAAAACAATAAGATGACGTCACTACATAACACTATTGTTTCATGGATGATGTCACAGAATAGATGACGTCATCAAACAAACTTATCTGCTATGGTCTCATTGACCTCTGGTGGTACTTTTGCTCCCCATTAATTATGGTGATATTACACAATAACGTTTTCTGAAGGAAAGCATCAGATTTCTTTTAAGAATATATCATAATGTTATGCGGAATAACATTCAGTTAACGTAACCTCAATATAATGTGACTAGGTTATAGGAAAATTGTAATGCATAATATGTGTGTAATCACCAGGCCTTAATTGTTACCTGAATATTATTTGGTAATACCATGTGCTTATATTGCCAATATATTTTCCTAGAGAACATTGTCCAAATAGCTTATGCTATGGTTATATTATATGCTTCCTGGGTAGTTCCTAGAGGTTCCTACATATTCCTAGATGGGACTCCCACCAACCATGTAACATTATTCTTAATATAAGACAGAACAGAACAGATGCTTACATTATGAAGTCTTCATCAATGACTGATTGTTGCACTGTGGCTTGCAGTGAACTGTTTAGCTCCTTAACTGATTTTTCAAACTCCATGAACATGTTTCCGTAATTCTGAACCGTCTCATCAATTTCATTAGCCAAGCCATGGAAGAAGAAAGCCAATATTTTGTGGAGTTGGTTGGAAAATTTAGATACAGTAAATGGGGACACAGGCATTTTTATAGATAGTCAGTGGGAATTGAAAGTGTTGTGCTGGAAACTGCAAAGCATATTGGAGAGCATACAAGCAAGGCCATTGCAGAGGGTATGGTGCTGTCCAAGGTGAAGTTCCACACATAGAAGAACCGACTGTTGTTTCAGACAATGCCGCCAATGAAAGGAAGGCATTTGAACAAATATTTGAGTGGCCAAGATGTTATGGCCATAGAATTAACTTGATGGTCAAGAAAGGAACAAGCAGTGTACCAGAGATATCCAAACTGCTGGCCAAATGCAGGCGGCTACATTTTTCCATCAATCCACCTCAGCAACTGATATCTTGCATTCCAAACAGGTCCAACAGTTCCCTATGGAAGATTCCCGCCGGACCCACAACTTGAAGCAGGATGTGCATACCAGATGGAAGTTCTTTTGTCATGCTTCAACGTTTGATAGAGCAGACACCTGCATTAATGACCATGGCAACTGACACAGAACTCTCCAAAACCATACTATCAACACTCAAGTCATGTGTATTCTTCTTTGAAAAGCAGCCTTTGGAAGGTGTGCTCTATTCTTGAGCCATTCTACAAAGCAACAGAATTAGTCTGTTCTGAATCTAGCCATACTCTACACAAGATATACTGATGGTTATGAAGTTGGAAAAGGCATTACAGGAACATCCCAATGATCCACCTGCAATAAAGAAAATTAAGGCTGTCTTGGCTGAAGAACTGGAGGCAAGAAAGACCGAGTCTGATGAAGAAATGCTACTTGTGGCAACAATGATGAACCCTTTCACAAAGCAATTAACTTTTCTCCCCACAAAGATCAAGAAAAAAGCAAGGGACATTCTGATAGAGAAGTTGGAATCTGCTGTTAACAGTATGGTGTCAGTCGACAAAGAGCAGGAGACAAATGCTGATGACGCTTTATTGACGGATATTCAACCAGAACCAGAGCCGAAGAAATGAAGGCATCATGTCCACACCTAGATGAATGGATGTTGGATACAGATGTCGTCTGCACTGAACACAAGCAGCAAGACAGAGATATGGTTGTCAAAGAAGTTGACAGGTATCTTACCAGTATTGTTACTAGCTCGAGCACCATCCTCAACTGGTGGAAGGGAAATGAGACATTCTATCCGAACATTTTCAAGCTTGCCAAGAAATATCTTGCCATACCAGCTTCGTCAGTGCCAAGTGAGCGTGTGTTTAGCTTCACAGGAAATTTGATTAACAAGAAGCGTGCAAAGCTCTCTCCAGACAGTGTGAATACATTTGTATTTTTAAATAAAAACATGAAGTATTGTGGTGAACAATTTGATAACAAGTTTGTTTGTAACATTGTATTCTGAAGTGAATCAACTGTTTATGGTTATGTTTATTGGTTAGTAACTGTTTACAAAATATTATCCCGTTATAGAATTAGAGCTTGTAAGCTTCTGCTGCAGTAAAAGAAGGTGATATTACAGGTGTTTAACTGTTTATTTCTTCTGGTCAATCTGAAGCATTTTTGTGATTTTTTACTTAGACAGGGAACAGTCGTAGATATATTTTTAATAAGTCAGTTTTTATTGATTATTATGCATATATCCATGAATCCTACAATATTGACTTCCTTCCGTCTTAAGTTGGATGTCGTGAAGGATATCATTACAGGACATTTAAACCGATTATGAACTGATCATCAGTCGGTTTCCCACAATCCATCATCGGTTTGGAGAATGAAACCGACTCCCACCACTAGTTATTAGCAATAGCAATTAATTACCTATGGCTCTGTAGCTGAAATAAGATTTGGCACCTAAATAAAGCCTAGAAATTATCAATGATGAATACCCAGCCACATTTGCTTTATACAGTGAGCATATGTCCTATGCAGGCTATGAAAAACATAATAACAAAATTTTACATGACTTTTAAAGCAGTTCAGATATAATGCAATAAAAAATGCCTGTATGATGATTTAATATAATTTATCACTCATGCATTTTAATCTGCCTCTGAAATTGCAATCCCATTGATATCTGTTAAATAACCATTACCCTGTCATGTCAAAAAATTGTGTGCAGAATGAATTGAACAGGCCTAATTGCACTTTACAACTGCCACCTGACATATCAATTCAAAGATCTGTACATCACAACACTGAGTGTGACAGCAGTCAAGACTGAGTGCGAATTGCAATAAAGATAGTCCGGCAGATACTGAGGTGAATCCTCAAATGTCTATAGTTTTGACCTTGGTGTCATTTGAAAGCTGAGAAGGTGTAGATTTAGAACCTGCCAAGTGCCAACTTGGCTCCCTTGAGCATTTTGCGTAATTCAAGATGGCGTCCAATGTGGCTGCCGAAAGTAAAAATCGCCAATATCTTCTCTAAAAATCACCCTATAAACACAATTTTTGGGTCTATACCATGGTTTTAGGAGTCAAAGAATCCATTTCTGACATTGTAATTGGTCTCAGACATTTTCTTATGGCAGTAACAGAGATATCATGCATTACATTCATGTAAATGTCATGTCCAGCTGAAATCACAAATATCTCCAGTCTCACTTATGATAGAAACACCAACTTTGAATCTATACCTAGGTGTGTGTGTGTGTGTGTGTGTGTGTGTGTGTGTGTGTGTGTGTGTGTGCGTGTGCGTGTGCGTGTGCGTGTGCGTGTGCGTGTGCGTGTGCGTGTGCGTGTGTGTGATTAGGATATGGCATTTTAGATCTGGCTGACAACATTAGGCATACATGTGTCTCAACAGCGCTGGAATTCCCTTTGCACAGTTCTTGATCTTCAGAGCCAAGATTCCCCTGGAGAGATTCAGTATCACTAGCAGAAGTATAATCTAGTTTCATGTCGACGTTTCTGGGGGCAGGACCACTGGTTTCCAGCTCAGCTGCAGTAGCAGCCACATCCCCATGTGTGGATGGAGCGACGGGTATGGAGATATTGAAGTATTTACATTGGCACTTTGACTTTTGTCACAAGGTTGACCTTTGAATATTTGAATTGTGAGTCTAGTCTTGGCATACATTACTGGACCAACAGACTGCTCTGCTAATCATTTAGGAATCTTTCTCAAGTATCCACCTCTGGCAACTACGTTCATAGGTTGGGTGAGCCTGACCACAATTCAGAGTCAGAGTCAGAATATCTTGTATTACCCAAAATAGCAGATTATTATTACATATAACAGAAACAGTAAATGTGTGTATGTATTTTGGGCTTTATGTCCTGTATTTCTGCACCTGATGGGCTAATTAGGACTGGCAGGGACCATGACAATGAGATGAGGGATGAAACAGCCATCCAATGTGTGCAGAGCATTAACAGAGGCATCATAATGGCTTACGTAAACCTACCAACGGCACTTTCACATCCTGCAAGCTCATACAGAGAGCAGAACTGAGATTCCCCTGAAAGTAAGAAGTATACAAAAGAAATGTGTTTTAATTATATGTTCGGAAAAAAAATCTGTATTTGCTTTACCGCAAAACACCATGATAGTACATTTAAATTTTGTTGTAAGACAACCATACAATACCAAAAAAAAAGGTGAGTTATGTATTACACTGTCTCTGTTTATATGAAATTATTTTCTTGAGCTGTGGAAATTACCTGGCATATAATGGTCCACACAACCACATGTTTTCTGCCATGCTTCAGTTTCACACTGTTGACTGCACCTGTACCTTGAGTAAGTCTCGTTGGGATAAAGGCTCAGCTCTTGAGATCCGCATGTTCCATATGGCTTTTCCATGCTGTCAAGCTGCAAACCATTTACTCACATTTAAATGGCGTCAATCTTCCCATTTATAACAGTAATTCGGTGACGGCAGTCTGTTGTATAATGTGCGTATGACTGACCACAGACATTTGCCATCATGACAGCACGTAGCAAGTTAGCATAAAATAAGACCAAGACCACTGACTTTATCAAGAGCAGCTTTTACTCCCCCTGCGCAACTGCCTTCAAGGATGTGGCTAGTTTCAGTCAAAAACATTATATAACATCTCAAAAATGGCAATATCATACACAAAAATAATTTTCCTTTATACTCTAAATGATAAATTCTGTTTTTCACCACTTATTTTTGAGGAATTCCTTGCCTGTTAATTGGGAATGTTCAATTCTCATCTCTAGCAGCAGCTAATTTGCATATTCAACCATTTACACACATGATGGTGCTTCCTGATTGGCCAACATCTCCCAACCACTGTGTGCTGTTGGCTTCAAGCCAATTAAGTGACCTAACTGAGCAATATTTTTTTAAGAATTGAGTGTACTAAATGCAAACAGTAACTAATTGATATGCAATATAAATATCACTGTTAGACATTCAATGCCATAAGCCAGCCTTTAAGCTATTAGGCAAATTTATTTGTATTTAAGTTCACTGGTAAACTAGCAAATCAAGTTTCTAACTTTCACAAACTTTAAATGTTGTTGTTATTGTTTTGGAGAACCATGTGCTGAAATCCAGGTAGATGTGAAATAGCCTGTGATCTAACTGTCTCATAAAACAGCCACTAATTGGCCAGCTGCTTAGGGCATTTCTTAATCTTGCTACATTCTGATTGGCTGTTACCAATGACATAGGTGCTTCTTGAGATTACAAACAAAGTAAGTCAGTCAGGATCCTTGGTATTAGTTAAAGTGTATGTTATCACTGAGCAACGACATATATTGTAGCAAACACCTGTGGACTGATGGATGGGTTGAGAAGTATTTTTAAAAACTTTTCATAATTCAAAAGTGTGTATATAAGCAGCACTACAAAGCCTTTTCTCATATTTTTATGTTAGATATAAGGTTTCTGATAACTGACAACAATATTCCCATAAAAAGGAAGCTATTATAAAAAAGCTTGAACTTACATCTTTCCGGGTTATTTTAAAATAAGTGTGCTGTGAGAGTGCGGCTGCTTCCCCCACGTATTTGACATATGGAATTTCATTTTGATCATGGATGTGAATCTACAAGATAATAGAGAATACGGTGAGGCTGTTGCTAACTCACAGATTTTTAGTCTTCTGCCATTAAACTAACAATTCTTCAACAAAAATACTCACAATGAGTCCATCATCGTTCTTCATTCCTTCCCAGTTTTGGTATGTCTCTGTATTTACAACAAGTTGGAGACCATTTTGCGAACCTAGGTGTGATAAATATTGCAGTATTTCATAGCTATGCAAACAATACACTTAATCATTTTCAGAAAATTATCACCAGGACAAGTGTTATACCTGGGACAGCAGTCCTCTTCAAAGAATCATTTTTTCCAGAATTAAAAGTGTAGCAAACACCATAATTGGTTTTCTGCCTGATGAAATCATTTTCCAAGTCACATTCTTCAGCATCAAACCAACAGCTGTAGGTAAAACCTTTATTTAATATCAGTCTAAAAATTTCCGAAAAAAAATTTAAAAAAAGATAGCAAAACCAAGATTGTAGTAAAAACTCACGAAAATATTAAATCTTCCAGCTGGTGTGCTGTGTCTACACAGAATTCACCAACATTAAAATATCCTGAAAGAGTAAAAAAATAAAATAAACAGAACTACTTTAAAATCCACCAATGTTTAATTGAATCATCAGTTTGCATAATAAAGTTAATGAAATGTCACTCACTAGTAAAATCTCTTCTTTTGTGCGAGTTGTGTTCCAGTCGGTGTGTTATTGACGGTACAGTTAATTTCACAGTTCTAGATACAGCAGTCTCAAAACTGCCATACAAAGGTGTTTCATCTTTCATCGCTACACTGGCTTTTTCCATTGCTTCTTTGAGTCTATGGCTTACAGGGTCACCAATTTTGGTAAGTACATCAGTGTTTACTAATAAAACAGAAAAACAAACATTCCATATGCTGTGATAATCAATACACTGTGTTCAAGGCATATTTATTTATAAAAATATCTAAAAACAGGGTAAACATATACAGTTATAAAATACACTGTTTTACAATATGGCCCTGTTAGTAAGCAACAATAAAATTCAAAATATTCATATAACTAGAAAAAAAAATAGTATAATTACAATTTAATAACAAAAGTTATATAAAAAATTGTAAAATTACAGAGCATATAATGTACCTTGCGAATTTCATATTTTCAATACAATATGACTTACTTAGGCAAGCTGATGTAGATGACAAATGGACTGAATGAATAAGCACTGCATTTTCATCAATAATCTTCACTGTGAACATAGTTCGTTGCGCATTTTGCAGAATGGGAACAGTTACAATCTGTCTTTCTGTGCCAAAAAGATTGATCTCATAGTAGTCAGCATTTGATATATCAAAAATATCACTTGACATGAAAACTGTGACCTGCATTGTTGTTTCATTCATTGAAGATATCTGCATCTGTAGACAAGACATCTGTTCAGCCAAGAAACTTGGTGACACGAGACAAGCTATTGCATGGGATTTAGCTGCGGCTGAATACTCTAGTAACATCCCATCATCACCTGTAAATGATTAACTATTGCTTTTACCGCAGACTTAATCACAATTAAGATCAGTCTAAGGATCCACAATTGGAACAATAGGTTGCTTGAGGTTTCATTGGGACGTTATGATCTGATTGGTACCACTAAAACAAGGTTATAAAAAACACATGCAAATAATGCCATGCCAACATTGTAATCCATTCAGCAATTCAAACGTCACCATGAAGATTTAAAATATTCAAATAATTAACTACATGTATACTCTAGCATGTCACATGGTACATTTTGTACATATGCTTGGGCATAACTGATGCTTGTGGTCACTTAGAAGTGTGTCCCAAGTCTCAAACTGGTTTTTCCCCCCCATATAACCTCGCAGACTTGTTGGTTTGTTGTGTGTCCAAGTCTGCATGTTAATACAGTTCATACAATTCTCACAATTTGGACTTTGCTGGTGGTCACTTAGCATTTTTTAACTGGCGGGTCACTTAGTGTACTGTATCCAATACTGTGTATCCAATATTTCAATCAAAGCCATTTAGACTATTTACAGTTTGTCCTAGTAGGTGTTTCTTAAAAATCTAATGTTTAAACACCTGCGCTTAGCCTTGTTCTTAGAAAATCTGAACTACAATATTTACACTCTTTCAGATTCATACAACTAGATCATGAATGACAACAACTGGGCCAATCAAATAGACAATGAAGATAGTGTTTCGGATGACGCTACTTTGGAAATCGATGTCTCTGCAGCGGATATGACGACTGACGATGATACCACTGACGCTCATGCCAAAGAAATGTGGAAGAAGCAGAAGAGAAGTCTGACAAGAAAGGAGTAATTGGTGACGAGGCCCCGGCCGCTGTTATGAAAATTGTCAAAAAAAGGAGACGTCCCCCCCCCCCTCCCAAGCATGAAAAGGTTAATCAGCAGAAGATTAACACCTTAGAGCAAGAAAACTCTCAATTACAGCAAAAAGTAACCAGCCTCAAGAACGAATACAGGGAGGAGCTTAAATACTACCCGTTCAAGCCTAGTCGACATCTCTAAGAAACATCTTAACTGCAAAGTGGAGCTCATGAGAATGAAAAGCAAATGTGACAAATTTGATTTTGAGAATAAAGATCTGAAGGACACAAATGTTGCCACTTATGCAGAGTTAAAAACAGCCAAAAAGTTATTGAAAGAAAGCAAATGTTAGAGCATGTGCTGCGATTATCCTGGACGATGTTACCAAGCCCCTAATCAGCAAGTTAAAGGAAACATACTGTGTCATAGTCATGCACCTAGCGAAGCTGTTAGTTCAGTAAATAGTCTCTAGGCAGCAAGGCAACTGACAGATTAGTACCTTGAATACTCACTAGAAGGAAGGTTACTGAGTGCTGAACTGGCACACAATGCAGTATGTACCCTCAAATAGACTAGAATCAATATTAATAGCTGAAGGATGCTTTGGATGGCTGAGTATAAATAAGATGAAGTGAAAAAAAAAAGAACAAAGGCAAATGCCAGAGCGGGGTAAAGACCAGAGAAGGGACAAGGCCGAGAGAGGGAGCACAGCAAGCAGATAGGCAAGAAGAGTGGTCAGCAATGTATGTATGATGATGCAAAATTATGGCCAGTACAGGCTTATAAATAAACTTAGACTCAACAGGGTTGGAGGTGGGGTCTGCTGTCTTCATAGATCATCACTCATTTCGATAAGAAAGAGGAAACAGCTAACAAGGTCACTATGAAAGTGCACACTTGAAATCGCCTGGTTCGTCAAACATGGACGTCTTTTTCACTGAACTTACAGGCACGCTGACCCACTACAACAAGTACAAAAATGAGGTAATATTTGCGGGGGACTTTAACATCCATGTATATGACACTGCAAACTTATGTGCTTATGTGACTGAGAATTCTTTCAAAAGGCGCATGTCTGTCATTGCCAATGACTGCACTGATATGTCTATACTACTGTCTAAGAATGACTCTATTACCCAAGTCCTTGACAGACATGCGCCTTTTGAAAGAATTCTCAGTCACTTAAAGGAAAACAACTCCCTGGTCCACAGTGGATATTAAAACTGAACAGGCAGCTAAACATAAATTGCAGAAGAAATGGAAACAAACTAGATGCAGACATACGAAGTATATAAGGATCAGAGGATTAAGTACAACTATCTTTTGATGAGAGTTTCAGCAACTTCTTTGAAGAGAAAATCGTTGCAATTTTGCCCAAGAAAAAAGACCTATGCCTAGTGAACCTACATATCCTGTGCTGATGCCACTATTGGATTTCAAAAAAGTGACCACATGTCCAAGTCATGCCAACTTGACCCTTTGCCTCTATGGCTTGCAAAAAAGTGCTAAGATGAGGTGCTACCTATTATAACAGATATTATCGTCGTAGACGAGGGTCTAGTGGATATCAAAGCATTGCGAGATAGGCCGTGGAAGTAACCTAAGCGGCGAACAAAATTGTTCTTTAAAATTTATCCGGCATGACGTTGCAGCGTCTTGTTTAGTACAGGGACTTGGCCTATTGTTATCTTATGATTAATATCAACCTTTCTACTCTGTCAAATTGCTTGCTCCCCCACTGGGATCCTTGCTCCCCCCAAATTCTCCAAGACAGAATTTTAAATCAACTACACCACATGAAAATCTGCTTTACAGATTGTGTAATCCAGACAAAATAAGTTTTTTTAGATAAAAAAAAATAATTGGGCAAAGTTTATAACTATCACACAGTGAACGATTTGGCTAAATTTTGGAGCTGAGAACCCTGACTACAAATCGTATACATGTATGACCAGGCATATACTATACTAAAACAAAGTGCTCACCTGGACTCAACCAGCTTGCTGTACCCCATCTCCATATATCATCCTGCCCGATTGGACTTGTATCAAGATAGCCACAGACATCCTTGTTACTGAAGTCACAGCTTACATTACCAATAGCATCTGTAACCACAATTTCACAATTAGAAGATGCCTATGGTGGCCGAGGAGTACACTTTCCGGTGCAAAGGTTTTCGCCCCCCAATAATAGGTATACTTTCGTACCACGACACCTTCGCGCCACAACACCATCACACCACGACACATGCACCTTCGCACCATGACAGTGACAGTACTGCCGTACCATGAAAGTAATAGAGCAAGTCTCTACCCCTACAGTGTAGGTTTCACACCACATAGTGAAGGCCAATTCAATTGACTCTATCTATGTATGCAACTTTATAAAAGTGGCTAAATTTTTTCCCTCCTCTTCCTTTTTTGATGCTGGTGACTAACTAGAGCACATAAGAAAGTTGCATACATGTTGACTGGTGGATCCAGGGGGTGGGGGTGGCCAATGGCCATGGCCTCTTAAGGTGGCTCCATACCCATGAACTTTTGACATGGAATCATTTTGAAATAGGTTTAAATTGTATGGCACATAAAGCAAAAAAATAAAAAATTAGGGGGTCACTGCATTAATGTTGGGAATTATTTAAGGTTTTCTAAACAGGGCCTAAAAAATTCATGTTTTTTCCCTAAATAGACCATTTTCTAGTGACGAACCGTCCAGTTTTTATGGGGACGGATGGCGCAGTTACGAATCGACCTGCTTCCTGATTCACAATTAATTTAGATTTAGCCATTTTGCATTGATTATGCATTTGAAAATGCTGTGCACATTATCCAGTTACATGGCTGGAAATAGACTGTGCTGACATACTAGGGCTCTACACCAGTTCGGTCATACTGGTAACAAACACACGATAAAAGAACTGGTATAACACGTGTTATTTTGGATATTATGTCGGTATACTTTAAAATATGTTCTTTTGCCTCTAAGATGCAAAATATTAACCAATTTCCTTCAACAATGTAGCTACGCTCGTCGTGAATATTATTGACAACTGCCATTTGGATTACTTTGTGTGATGCGCTGTGATTGGTCGAAATTCGCAACCCTTACAAATAACAGCCAATCAGTGATTAGCTTGCTTGGAGCAATTGTCTAGCATAAACATACTGCACACATCTGGGAATATAACAAATTTACTATAAATGTGTATTGATGATACATATCGTGGATCAAATGACTCGTAATGGTTTTCGTTGACATCTGACAGTTTGAACCCTCGCTATTCACGACGACCGAACTGCATAGTTAGTTAGTGTTATTGTTTAACGCCTCATCAGCACATGAGTGGGCTATGTAAAGGCTCTCTAGGGTAAGATTGATTATCCATAGTTGGTAGTAGAAACCAGAAGCATGTAAAAAATCAATAATTGTCTGCGTTGGATAGCTGGAGCAGCTTGTGCAATGCGCACTGTCCTGTTTTAGCCACTGGGGATAGAGGACTTCACCTCAAGTGTTTCCACCCTCGCCGCGTGGAGGCCCAGGACCTTCGAGGGCTGACCGGACTGCATAACTTCGTCAAAAGTTGATCAATTTTCACGTAGTATATATTACATAAAAGCCACAATGTCATAGAACTCCTTTCTGAACAAAAACGGTATCCACTCCCTCTTGAAATTGCAAAATTCGCTGTTTTACGCGGCCATTTCTATGGACATTGACATCACTATAGATTCTAGAGAAGACCGGCAATGCAACGGAGAACACAACTTTTGCTTAAAAGAAGCTACAGACATGACATTGGTCCTAAAATCGGTCAAAAATTATGAAGCATCTATCTATGGGGTTGTCATCAACCCAAAAGTGAGGCACAGCGTGAATGACACTGTTATTTCCCAGCGATTTGCACCCACTTCTACTGGACGAAATGCTACTCAACAGTATACAGATCTGAAGGAAGAGGTTGCGTGGCTGCTGATGAAACGGCAAGTGTGTGGAGTCATTTCTCAGGCCTGAATCACGTCACACGTGCAGGGTGTTTTCATGCTCATTGAATTAACATACGTTTTCAAATTTTCCACTGACCTAGTTGTAAAAGCGGTTACACAACCTGACACCATTTCTTCCAGTCACTGTTACAAACAAAGCTTGTTAATGCGACCATATCTGTAGATGTTTTTTACATACTATTTAACAACCTCGGAAAGCCAGTATGTGGTTGGAATCATTCGCCTTTATTGGCACATACAAAGAAAGAGGACACACAGATAGTAAAACAAGAGGCTCTAGTAGATATTCCCTTTCACATAGTGCAATGATGTTTTAAGATACATATATGACTTGTCCGCTCTGCCCACGATATGAGAAACTTTAGCACCCACGGGACAAATGATGGAGTTCCCATAAATAGTATCAATAAGGCAATGATCAATAATATGCGTTTATACAAGAAAACAGTACGTAGACCGCCAGAGAACTGGTAGCAATTGATAAATGAATATACAAACTGAAATTATGATTTTAGGAGATTTTTATGTCCATAGGCAGGGCCTGGGCAGGGTGGATAAAAAAGAGACAATGAAGCAGAACCTGCGTAGAGAGCTATATAGGGATACTAATCCGCTTGGCCTACCCACCTCTGATAGGGGCTGTCGTGGTGCAAAAATTGGGACTCGTGGTGCGAAGGATAGTGTCTCCCACAAAACCACAAGACCGCAAAGTGTACCCCTCAGCCACCATAGATGTCTGAATTTTTTATATTTTTTTTTTGCAAAATATAAAAGTTATTTTTTCAATACCACCAAATACTTACAAGCTAAAGGGCACCACCCCCTTGCAATCTCCAACTGTCTTATAACTGCTACAGTCCCTGATGAATCAGGAAATTTGGTTCTGATGGTAACAGTGTAATTCCCAGAGGAAATGCTGATTTTTAGAATACCTCTGGGCAGACCATGATAAGCAAGGACAGAATTTGACCTCATTCCAAAAAGCACTACCTACATGACATAAACAATTTGATATAGCTGATGCCGGTCTATTATTCACTAAAACAACAATAATTATTTCAAAACATTAAATGTCAAATAATTCAATCAACATCACAAACTTTCTTGATAAACTATTCACTGAAAGGATAATAATAATAATTGTATTAACACAAGGGCTACAGAAGGCCTAAAAAAATGTTGAAACTGCCTTTTTACATTCTTTAGACCAAGACATTCACATGTGAAATAACAATTCGGGGTCTCAGACTTACTTTTTCCATTATATGTCAGTTTAGATGGAGGATTTCAACATCAAAGTCAATGGGGTATACTTTTTTCTTTTTTTACAAAATATTGATGACACATCTTTTAAAAACTCTACACAAGTTCTTCATGTCATATAAGATCACATTTTAAAAAAAGTCGAGGGTAGCGGAGGTACTTTTTCATTTTCATCTGCAGCAACCAGAAACAGACCATTTAGTTGATTAATGCATAGCAACACAAAACTTATGACTACCTCGATTTGAAACGATTTGAACTTGACTTTAAAAAGGCTTTATTATAAAGTATTTTAAAGCTTTCAAATTTTCAAAGATTAGGACAACTGAAAGTTATACTCTATCTTGATAGTTTTCTTATTGTTCTTAGTGGGATATGTAACCAACATAAATGATAGTTAACTCCCCCCTGAATGCAAACTGTACTTTAATTGCTTAATAAAAGCAGTTAAACAATCCTGAGTGCAAACTGTACTTTAATTGCTTAATAAACAAGAAAAGCTATATTTAAAAAAGAGACCTGTATCAGAATTGGTTAACGTTGTCTAGACATGGAAAAAAAAAAAATGTATTGATCTATTTTGTTCAGACTAAAGGGTATTAGTTGCAGATAATAGATACAGACAAGGTATTAATTAGTATAGTTCATACAAATTTATGTCTTTGTCTTTATTGCCAAATGTGCTATAAAATGTACTTTTCTATAGGTCCTCGCTACTCTTGCCTAGCTACCCACAACTGTCTGCAAATCAACCACTTGTACCATTTCTAGTGTTAGTAATTATAAAAAGAGACCTTTGCTTGTTAGTCATACTATATATTTCTAAATTTCCTACTATTTAGTTGCTTAGAATTTTTTCTAGTTCTTTCTTTAATATTTGCAGAAAAATGTGACATGTTTTGCCAATCTAATAGAATAATTCAGATCCAAATTAAAAAAATATATAATCATGTTTCATTTTTTCACATTCAAATACATAATTGACAGTTTCAGTGAGTGTAGCATTTTTGCATTGCATATCGGCTGTTTAAAGGTTTGAGAAATTTTTTATTTGATCATTGGCCTATTTGTAATGAAATGTAATTAATTACAGTGTATAGTTTCAAATGCAATCAGCTATCAGAAACATAAAGAGCAACAGATATTTGTTGAATTATAGCATATGTTATGGATTGAGATTCTGATACAAAAACAGTTAAACAAAGCAAACAATTATGGAGTTAACTAACATTTTTGTTGGTTATATCCCTCCACCTTCGGCATCAGGATATAAGCAACACAAATGTTAGTAAACTCCTGACTATGTACGTGGGATATAACTATTGCTGAGTGTGACAATAATCCCCTGTTATTCTTACCTCAAGTGGTATGTGTGTTGAAAAGTAATCAAGTGTCAGACAATGCACTTCTTCTAATTGGAAGGCGTTGGTGGTGAGTACTGAATAATATAATGATGTCATCCCCACGTGATCATAGAGAATCAGAGAATGCTCTGAAACATGCATACGACACGCATGAATAGAATGATTTGGTATTGAGAAGGAATAGCACTTGGGTATTTGTAATGGTGGACCTCACCATGCCTGACTTCCTCTTATGTTGTAAAAAGCTCTTACCTTTGGTGTGTGAAATTACTTCATAAGCACCCCGGAATGGATGAAGACCTGATCCTGAACTGGCAAAAATTTCAATGTTATCACTGTCAACTGTGAGCTCCGTGTTAGAAGAATGAGATTGAAATGCACACAAAGTTTTGTATGGGGCATCTTGGTTTCTTGAGGCTAGAATAATCTGCAAAGGTAATTGCATCACACAATGTAGGCATCATCCTTGTCACGAATGCCATTAGTTATGATTTCAGTATTCTCAATCCGAAGCATTTCATCTTAAATAGGTGCTACCTGCCACTTAACAGAACTGTCAGATATGAAGTACATGCAGCACCATCTTGTACATTTCCTGAAAAAGATGCATGTCTATTGCACATATTTATCTATGAATTACAAATAACCATTCTGGTTCAGGTGCACTGTGAAGCCAGTTTGCTACATTTGTACATGAACAAATTCAGAATGGGGGCCTAACTTAGTGGTAGCACGCTGGGCTTCCAACCACTAGATCCCTGGTTCGATTCCCTGTGGGGCCTAAGTTGGATTTCTCACTCTGTTTCATCCTTCATCACATTGCCATGATTTGGTAAATTGCATAAACGATGTAGTAAATTGTACAAACTATATAATTAATTTTTTAAACAATTTACTCAATTTTTCAAACAATTTACTTAATTTAACAATATATAATAAATTGTTTAATTGATTTACTAAATTGTACAAACGATGTTGTTAATGGTACAAACAATATAATTATTTGTTCGAGCAATATATTGTTTAAACAATATAATAAATGGTTTAAACAATATAATAAATTGTTTAAACCATCTACTAAATTGTCTAAAATATTTAATATATTGTACAAACAATTTTAGACATTGTACAAACAATTTAGTTGATTATATGCAATTTATTTGAATGTGTTTGTCTACACTAGAATTATAGGCCAAACATAGATGATTGCAGGATGGAGGACTTATTAAGGGGCGTTCACACTGTCACGAATACGACTTACGAGTGACCAAGTATGAAATTTTTTTTACTCTTGCTCATCATTGGCCATACCTGGTTCACTCGCTACTACAAGTGATCTATGCGTGCCTATGAATGCCTCACGGATGCCTCCAGGATGCCTGTCAACGGACGTCCACGGAGCATTTGACGGACATCCGCGGAGCTATCTAAGACTGCATGCCTGAAGTACGCTCGTTGAAAGAATTTATACTTAATTAACAGAACCACGAATGACCATGTATAGCCCATTTTTTACGTCTGTGTGGATACGTAGGTCTTTTACGTGACAGTGTGAACGCCCCTTTAATCACACTCTATTTCAATTTTGGGAATGACCCAATATTCTAATATTGACTTGTTATAAGGGCCAAATAGATCTCAATATGGCTCAAATAAAACCAGTCAATACTTCTTTAATTATACCTTCCATTGCTTCTTGATCTGCAGAGCTGAGATTTGTCTGATGTGATTTAGGATCATGAACCATCCTCAAACTTGTGATTTAGGATCACAATCCTCAAACATCCTCAAACTTGCCTGAAATCTTTTCCATACCACAAATAGTAATTGTAAGTTGCCTATAACAAACCCCCAACATACCCCATTCTCCCCTCCATGAACTAACAAGCTTTGCTATTAAATATATTCCAGGAAACTTTGTACTTGATAACCTTCCTTTTTTTGTCATCCTTTGTTGCTGAAAAATAATTTTATTATTAGCCTACAAAATTAATTCAATTCAATTCAATGTCTCATTCCCTCACCTCAACCAGATTCGAACTGCAGTTAGTGAAGGAAAATTTCACATTGAAAAATGTGAGTTTGATTTTTGAACCAGGTGATCCATTGATGTTTACCATACAGATTGTCCCATAATTAGACCTTTTTGGATACAGAGGAGTTCTGAAGTTTCCTTTTGGAGGAAATTGAGAATGACACACTGAAAAACAAAAGGAATTATAAATTTTAAATGGGAATTGGAAATTGATAATGTCCGTATAACGGTTGTTGATAACTACCATGAATGCACATTATGAAATATGAATATGACTGATTATCTGATAACACAAGCTCCAAAAATACTCCATCACATGCACATATTCTTGATGGAATTTTGTCATTAAAACAATTAAAACACCATGGTTCCCCATTTAAATCACAGTAGTTATCATAGAAATAAAATCATGTACGTAGATATTAAAACTTGTTGAGAATTATAACTGTTTCTAGGCAGTTTTACATTATGGAATCAAACAGGTATTTGTGAAAAACCTCGGTACCTCTCTCAAAAGTTCCAGATGGGTTTCCTCTTCTATGTTATATTCAAAACTAATATTATACCCCTTACAAAAAGAGCCTCACTGAGTGCATTTTGCCAATTTTTGGAACGAAGTCATGAACAAATAGAGGCGACTATGAAGGAAAGCCTCTCCTATGATGAAGATTATTAAGCTTACAGGAAACTTGGTTGGCACCTGATCATGATTGGTATAAATTTGTTCATGTGCCTCAATGGCAAGTCTTCATGGTGGTGTAGCATTCTATGTTAAAGAGGATTTAAAGTTCAAGTCTCACCAATCATATCAGAACATAATATCTTTGAATATTCATAGAATTAAATCTGAATATGGCATAGGAAATAATTTGAAGATCATTATAGGAAATATATATAGACCACCCCGTTGAAATGTAGATAATTATAATAACTTTACAGTAGAAATTGAATTGATTATGTCGAGATTTCGAAACTCAAGTCATATTAACCTGGTTGGTGATTTCAATATCGATCTACTCAAATTGAAGCAAAAAGAACATACAAAATTACTGTTTTGAAACTTGTAAGCAATGGATTAATACCCAAGATAACTAATCCCACTCGCATAACTGATCATAGTAAAACATTAATTGATAACTGTTTGCTAAAATCTCCCAACTATTTGGCTACAACTTCTGGGATATTTCTACAAAATATCTCTGACCATCTTGCTTACTATGTATGTCTGGAGCAATAAAAACCATAGATATGTAAAAATAAGAACGATAACCCCGCTGCTATTAGTAATCTTAAGAATGAAACACAACAATCCTGTACTATAGAGAAATTTGATCGTGGCACTCTATTAAATCCAGAGACAATCTGTATAAGAGACTTAGATCAACTCTTCCCACTGATAATACATATGAAACTCTGAAAATAAACCTGCAGACATACAACTGTATACTGAAAATAAGTATTAGAATTGCAAAAATGTTTACTATCATAATCGATTTGAAAGCTGCAAGAATGATATCAAGGATATCATGAAATCTAAAAGTGATAACTCATTTCCGGATTACTTTCTCATTAATGATCTTCCTTGCAACGATCCTAAAATAATAGCAGATGCAATTAACCAATTGCTTATCAATATAGGGCCAACTCTTGCAGAAAAAAATAACACTTCCTTCCGGTTTAGATTTCCGAAATTACATCCAAAATAACTATGACTCTTCAAACACCTTTCAAAATGATAATGAACAATATGTTCTCAAAATCATAAATAATCTTAAGACGAAGACTAGTTCTGGAATAGATATGATATCAAAACTGCTTAAAGAGATCAAAGATGAAATATTAACCCCACTAACATTAATAATTAATCAATGTCTTGACAGTGGAAATTTTCCGGATATCTTTATAACTGCAAAAGTACTGCCGGTGTATAAAAAAGGAGAAAATTATATTTTTAATAATTACCGCCCCTTTTTAAATTTTATCAAGCATATCAAAAGTCTTTGAGAGGGTCATACATGACCAACTCTATAACTACTTTGATACTAGTCATTTATTTTACGACAGCCAGTATGGTTTTAGAAGGAAAAGCTCCACAGAACTCGCCTATTTAGAATAGATAGAATGAATTTGCTCCAAGGATAAGAAGGAAATTCCCCTAACAATATTCCTTGACCTCTCAAAGGCTTTTGATTCTCTTGATCACAATATACTTTTATGCAAGTTAGAACATTATGGGATTACAGGAAATGCACTTTCTCTCCTTTGCAGTTACCTAACAAATAGAACACAAATTGTTGAAATTAAAGGCATTCAATCCGACTATTTAATAAAAACTGCAGTCCCCCAAGGCTCAATTTTGGGTCCGCTTCTGTTCATAATATATTTGAATGACCTTAACAAAGCATGTAACATATTTCAACCTGTCATATATAGCGATGATACAGCTCTTCATACAATGTTAAAAAAAGGCAAATAAGCAATGTAAAGTTAATAATGCAAATTAAAACATAGGCTGCGCTGCAGCTAAGCCCTCAGCGAATCCCACATAGCACACAGGCATCACTAAAATTGTTAAGTGTTCATATGACAGGCAGGAGGGCGGGTGTTGTTACACTTTCATTTCCGGAGCAGAACTCTAACACCCATTTTTGTTTCTTGAGCTGAACTCTAACACTAATGTACTTACCCTAATGAAATTTTATACAATAACACTCCATATGACCTAGTGGTGCCTGGTGATAGCCACACTGACATATCTGGGCTGTTTTACAAAATTTGGAAAAATATTATTTCTTGAATGTTTATATATGGTGTGCGATGAACCAAAATTTTTTACCACTTGGCCTACGCAGCCTGTTACGCAATTAAGAGTCCAATATGTCCTATTTCTTGAACTCCTGAATTTCTGCATTTTTTTTGATAGAAAATTATATGTCCAAAATAGTCATATGTGGCAATGACCCTAATATATATAATAAGGAAATATATATGAAATTCAGCAACAATGTTATGCCACATAAAGATGTTGGGTATAATTTCATACAAAATGAACCTTTAAGGTTTTTATTTACTTGTACTTAAATAAATAATAAAGTCCAAATAAAAAAAAATACAAATCTTAAAGGTTCATTTTGTATGTAATGATAATCAACACACCCATTTTAATGCCTTTATCAGTCAAAATATGTTTTGCTTGCTGTTTACACTTAGCTGGCAACTGAAGGAACTACATATTATCAACTGCCATATTCCCTTCAACAGTTACAGAAATTTTGGGTTGCTTATTTGCATTAAATGTAGAGCATTTAAGTTAGTATTTATAACTGAACACTTTATAGGTGTATATGAAGAAAACAATAATAAGTATTGGAGTCAAGTGAAAGTAATATAGACCATTATGCAACTAATTATTATGAAATTGCTGATTATAAACAAAAACTGTTGAATGGGTCAAGCATGGCAATACTATGATCAAATATTTATAACTGAACACTTTATAGGTGTATATGAAGAAAACAATAATAAGTATTGGAGTCTAGGGAAAGTAATATAGATCATTATGCAACTAATTATTATGAAATTGCTGATTATAAACAAAAACTGTTGAATGGGTCGAGCATGGCAATACTATGATCAAATATTTTTTTGATTCTCATCATAATACTAAGTAAGCTGAGGTATAAGGATAATTACAATAAAATACAGATCTCAAAATACTTCGAAATGACAGCATGTGAATCTCATATAGGATCACACTATGCCACTAAGGTCATGCTTCAGTATTGATCAGTCACTAATAATTATATAGTCTAAACTTGATTGAATCTCTTTAAACTATTCAGGTTGGCACTTCGATAGCGGCAAAAAATTGCTTTAGAGGTGTCATCCTACACCATGTAAATTACTATTTCATGGAGAAATCAAAGTCGCCAGTCTTGAGTCTTGAGTCTCCTATTGGCGGAGATTGGCCTACAGAAATCTATATGACTGTTGGAGAATTGTAAGTCTAAACGTATGATTACCTGTTATTTTATCCATTCTCTGTTTTACTTTTAACAGATACAAGCTATGAGTGACATCTTCTCATCAATAAAAATATATATTGATGTAAATATCATCCATTTTGGTTTAGAATTAAGTCAAGTATATTGGTCACCGAAGTGACATTCGATTTTGTTGAAATTAACTGTGATTCCATGTGTTGATTTTGTATATGTCTACTGTGGGTGCAAATATATAATTGAATTTGACTCATCCTCCTCTCAAATACACAAAATAAATGTCTTGTGATATACTTTTACCTTGATTCTTGTCAAATGCATATTCCTCAATTCCCTTTGGTGCCCAAGACCAAGTAGTGAGACCCGAAGGGTTAAAAAATGAAATCTCACAGTTTTCAGGATCTGAGAAATCACATACGAATGTGGATCGTCTATCCAAGATACCTCGCAAATCTTCATTGTGTGCTATGACAAGAAGGAAATAAAAAAAGTATCACATTGGTTTAGCTGGGACATTAAATTAACAATGCTAAACACGGTTTGAAACAACTTATTGTGTTCCTGAGTAAATGATATGCTGTACCCTGTGTTGGCTCCTGTGGTAAAGGCTTCATCTCTAGGGTATTATTAAAAACCCCCATGCCTCTAATTAAGTAAAGCAACTAGAAAACATAACATATTTCCTTCAGTCCAGAGGCCAGGCCCCAGAAATTACTTACCATGTGTGTCAATTTAAAGAAGACATCCTTGAGTTTCTTACCCGGTGCTTTAAATAGCTCCATCAAGGTGCAGATTTATCCAAATTGTGGTCAGTAATTTAGCAATAACATTTTTAAATTCTGATCTATCTTACAGGAAAAATTACCCCTTAACACTCAAAATTAGCTTGGTTTATGCAATATTGGAGAAGTGGAAGCCCAGTGTCAGACTAAAACACAATCGTCCAAAATATAAAAAAAATATATGGGAGCCTCTGGATGATTTCACCTGGAATTACCCAAATATGATTTAAGGACTAGTGCCCCTGTTAGAATGAGAATAGAAATAATATATTTTGGAAAAGACTGAATAATGCAATCATATGCAACCTGTTTCAAAATTTAGTAATTAAAATGTATAGTTGTCCGTTTTACGATGCCATACTGTCAAAGGTTCGGAGGAAATTTAGCAATTGATGCCCTGTCCAATTTTACTTTTCATTGTGACCATGAAAGAAAGTTAATTTTGATGATGTCAAACAATTTCATGTAGCCAGAGAGTATGTATATGAATGCTACAGTAAAAGAAATCATTTGTACAAAAGCTGAATAATTATTTTCCTGATAATGTAATATCTTATATTAACATATATATATATATATTTTTTTTTTCTGTATTGACAAACGTGATATCAGGGATTGATACATGTGTCATATAACAATAAAAAACAAACATACAAAACATACAACATTACAAAACCAAGTCTGGTGTCTACATCTAGTGTATACAATCTATAATCTACTAGTATTTCAAAATATTTACTTGATATATGTAAGTCAGTTCAAGTTTTTCTTAGTAAGCAATCAATTAAGGGATGATGTAAGAATATATTATTATAACACTTAAATTGGCTTCTTACACATGAATATAAGAATGAGAGTTAATACTGCAGGTCAATACTGCAAGTGGTTAATACTGTCATATTTACACAACAAATTAAAATAAAAAGTCAATGCCAATCAACGTGGTACGATGATCACCAGGGCTGGTGAAATGGCGAAAGAGGGTGTCCATGGGTTGGGTCAGTGGGTGGGGTCTTTAGAGCAACATTGCGCTGACCTCTGAGATTGCGAGATAGGGTGTTGAATGTGAAAGGTTCCTTTGTCCAGAGGGGGTACCAATACTGCATAACTTTATTTAGAAAATTGCCTTATGCCTTCAGTACTTCCGTATTCTTACATGACAATAGCGCTTGAAATTGTTTTTCAGTTGCTATATTAAGTAGTTCCAGCCTTGGCATTTCATTTTTATTGCATGTCAGTAAACAGTGAGATTCATCTACTATTTCACCACTATCACAATTACCACATATTCTCTTATGCAAAGGGATTTTTTTGGATTCTTGTCTACCAGTTTCAATTTTGAGATTGTGGGAGCTAACTCTGAATCTTGCTATATAACTGTATGTTTTTTTTAGGCAGGTTTAATAGTAGGTATGGCTCAATGAAGTAGCTGGTTTTAAATGTTTTATAGGTCCTAAGTTGAGGTTGGGTGTTCGTGCCATTTGTGTTATTTAAAATTGTATCCTTTTCATTGTCAAAAGTACTAGTTTTATCTTATTTGTCAGTACACTGGAATCTACGGCTTGCCAATTAATTATTTTTGCTTCAGAGATGATGTGCTTAACTTAGTGTACCAGTTGCTCTGACCATTTATGTGTAGTGTTTTAGTGTACCAGTTGCTCTGATAATTTGTGTGTAGTGTTTTAGTGTACCAGTTGCTCTGATAATTTGTGTGTAGATTTTCTCAGTAAATATTCATATTAAATACCATGGTTAAAGCTGCAAATAAATAGATGGTGTTTTTTGTACATAATATTAAGAGGGTGTGCCTGCTCATTTTATATACACTTGTCACAAAATTAAAATCTCGCTCCCCCCCCCCCCTCTCTCTGTGGGACACCTAGAAAGGCACTGAGAATTGATGAATTCAGCCAACACTACACTTTCGAAATGCAAGTGCTTACATTCGAAATGAATTATTTCATAAATTGTCTACTACTTTTTACGAAAGCTGCATACTTCACTTGTGCAACAGTTGTTTACCAATTATATTTTGTGCACGGAGAGTGGCTATATGTAAGGTGTGGTGTGTGCCAATTATTACACATAGTAATTTATTGTCATATTTGGCTGAATGTATGGATATGAAACTTTGGTTTGCTATGTAATTCAAACAATGTTTATACTAGGACAATTGTTAACATGGGTCTTCATGGGAGTTATTCATTACTGGTGGTAACAAACAATTTTGGGTTTTGTATAAGAAATGTAAAGAAAAGATGGGAGCGATATGTATAATAATGACCTTGCATAGACTGCTAAGCAGGACAGAGACAGTTGTGCCAATGGTAAAATTAAGTAACGCAGAGTTTAAAGACATAATCTTGTTTTTGTGCCATGTGATGTTTTAAAGCATAGTTGCAGTGGTGCTACTTATCAATTTTTACCTGTGTATACTTCTGTTTTCAATTTATACTTTTGTTTTTACTGTGCAACAATTTTAAGTTGCGAATAAAGAATTTCAAACTAACTGCAGTGACATTTATTGACTGCTTTCAATTACAGTAGATCACAAACTTTCTAAGAAGGCCATTCCCACTTCGAATAAAAAAAATACTTACACTCATGGTAGCAATAAAAAAGTTCAACTCCGTCAATTGCTATGTTACTGTGTAATGGCATGCCCATTGTGTATATCCAGAGGATCTGAAACTTGGTCAAAGATTCTGGAATAATAAAAAAAATTCACTTAAGGCACTAATGGCTCCAAAATTCAAATAAAGACACTTTTTTTATAAAGATTGCTATATTAGGACAACAGCTATACCCAGAGGTGGAAGGTAGATGTCATAACTTTTCCATGTGGAGTACATAGTTCCATTTAAATCAATTTCTGTGATGAGGCGATGTGGTAGGTAGATGTGATTTTGGACAACTATGTAAAGTTGCAGTTTAGCTGTTATGCTGTATTTACTGACAGCGCGCATGTAATATCTCAAACAGAATCCTTTACCATCCAATTGAAACTGAAATGGTGGAGAAGCTAATATAGTTTTGGTTCCTTCCACTGCTGCTTGGGTATCCACATACATAAAATAATTATCTGAAAGAGTCACAGTGTGTTTATGTAATATCATTTTGCAAAGAAGCATCCAGTTGAATTCACAAAAAATCACCTGTCACATGAAACAAACCTGGATCATCATTCCTGTCACCTTTGGGCCCATTACTGTGATATATTTCCCTAGAGTTCATCCGCATCCAAGATAATTGCCCAATATTTTTAGGCCTATATCCACACAGAAACTTATCCTCAAATTCACAGTTGACCCAGATTTTTTTTTCTGTTGGAGTAAAATGTAAAAAAAGTGTCTTCATGACGTTAAGGTCAAACAAGCATCAACTAAGTAAATTTATTCTATTCTTGTCATACATGAGGCATTCAGGGCATGGTACAACTGTTTGCATATAATAGTTTTATAAATACAAAACACAAAAGTTTGGACTTTGCCTGCACTTGTCGCCAGTTGAGCCAGAGAGATTCAAATCCTGAACTAAACGCTAAGTTGCTCTAAATCTTAAGTAAAAAAAACCTGCATAAAAAAACCTGCAGATACATTTACCCCAGGAGAAAAGCTGTCAGTAATTTGATTTCAAAGGACAATTACCATGCGAACCACATGAAACCCTCGGCCTGCCAAACGCAGTTTACCCAGTTTATTTGTTTAGGGTTTCATGTGATGACATCATACGCATTACTGTACTTGAACTTGAGCTCAAAAGATAGTTAGTTTCATTAAAAACGGCCCATCAATTGACAAAGCTGTCATAGCTGTCTACTCAAAACCAGATCTAAAAGTACAGATTTATGATATATGACATTATTTACCAATGTTTATATTTATCTGGTGATAGATGTAAGCCAATTATTAGTTATAGAAGTGGACAGAAGCAGCTGGCTTTAGCATGGTTAGACCACAGTCAGGTACAGGTCGCTGCAGACAGCTAGAGATGACCGTATTTTATGAAACTAACTCTAGGGTACAGGATACCCAAAGAACATGCAAACATTGGGCCAATATTGGGCAAAGGTTGGCCGACAACATAGGGCCAATGTCATTGTGCACATTGGTGAGAGGTTGGCCCAACATCAGCTGCTAATGCTGGTACCATGCTGAGCCCAACATTGGCACTATTGTGTACATGTTATGCCAACATGCCAATGTTGGGCACAGCATAGTACATTTGGGCCAACATTGGGTCAATGTCATTTGCATATTGTCAAAGGGTTGGCCAAGCTCCAGCCGTTAACATTGGTACCATGCTGTGCCCAACATTAGCATGTGTATACAATAGTGCCAATGTTGGGCACAGCATGGTACCAACATTGGCATTGACAGCTGATGTTGGGCCAAACTCTCACCAATGTGTAAATGGTATTAGCCCAACATTGACTACCACCTTTGCCCAATTAATGTGGTCCAACAACTGCATGTTCTTTGGGTAGTTGAGTAGAAGTAGGCTGGGATTAACAATGTGTTACCACAAAGGGATCATTCACGTAAGGATTGCCAAGAGGACAGGATGGTTATATAATAGGCCGCAGGAGCGGCCCCATAGGGGCCGTTCGTAGGGCTTTTATGTTTAGAGATTGGCCAAAAACAAAATCTACTGACGTACTATTCTCAAATGACCGGATCGGAACTATGTTGTCCTAATTAATCTGCGCCATGATGCGCAAATATTTACAATGACCTACTTACACAAAAATCATTCTTAGCTTAAGATGATACAGATCTACCCAACAAATTTGAAGAAACTCGCGTTAGAACAATGTTAATCATCAGTTCTATGAGATTCAAGACTGGACAAGCAGTAGAACTATGGTTTTGAATGTTCCATGGTTGTCATGTCCATTGCCATGACTTTCCATGCAGCTAGCCAACTAAATGAACGTTCGCCCAATTAGAGCAGAGCTTACTTAATTATTAGGCCATTTGCTAGGCAACGAGCTCTAACAAACCCTGTGATTGGCCGTGGTGCTTAGGTTTTTAGATCAATGCGGCGTCATGATCCGTGCTGACAAAAAAAAGTCACAATATTGATGACGTCACAGCAAATGCCTTTGGCGCAGCAAAGGTGAACGTACAAAAACTAATACAAGTCGAAACGTCCGAAAACCGAAACGTTTCGACCTGGTACCACAAAAACGATGTGTTCGTTCAACCGGAACGATCGCGATATTGGTTGTTAGACTGTTACGTAAGGTATCAGGCTAACTCACCGCCAATGCCAACTCACCGACCGCAGTTCACCGCCTGCTTTTATCGGTGACTTGACTAGAAAATGGTTAGCTTATTGCAATAGGAGAGATTCCCGAAATGACGTCACTTTCGCGCATGCGCGAAGCGATGGCTGCATCATGCCTACTTGCTTTTTTGTAATTTTTTCTTTGATAACTTCGTCAATTTTCATCTGATTTTGAAAATTTAAAATTCCACCTGGCTTAAATTACTCTGGACCAATACTCAATTGATAATAATTTCATTTTATGGATCCTATTTCTCACAAAAAGGACAACAAAGTTAAAAAAAAATTATTAGGCCAATCTTATTTATATGGACTTTTAATAACTTGGTATTTTGGGACCATGATTAAATATTTTAATGTTAGTTTTTGGAAACATTTAACATTAAATAATTAGAGAAATAACCTAATATATTTTTTTAATATAAATGTGAAATTTGTTAAAAAAACAATGACAGCTCTTGATTTTATTTATTAGCAAGCTGGAACAACTCGATTTCGGGTACGTTAAAATTAATTTTAAAATTGGACCCAATTAAGCACATGTGAGTTCAACTAAAAAAAAAAAACAGATCACTCACAATATTATAGTTTGAAATCTCCAAATACAATGTCAATTTTTTTTTTCTATTTTGCCTTCTCAATTGCACTCAACAATGTTTCACCAGAAGTGAAATAGGCCTATATATCAATTACATTATTATTTACCTGAAACGTAATAAGAAGTTACAGAACTTAAAAATTGTTAAATATGGAAATGTAGTTTTATATTTTGACAGTTCTGTAATAACTAAATTTTAAAAATCTAGTTATAGTCACATTAATGCCATGAATATATAAGCCTCATGCTTGAGAGTCCAGACCACAAAACACATTTACACTGTCCAAAATTAAAAGGTGACACAGATTATGCTCTGTCAATTCTCTGAAGTTGAATATATAAGCTAATTTAATTTTTACCCTAAGGCAACACTTAATCAGCTTCTCGGATCCTCTCATGCCATTTTTAAGGGGTTAGTTGGTCAAAATTGAACGAACTAGAGTTACAACGATCTATATGGTCTCCTGATAATGCAACTAGCTACACCTTTGAAAGCTCAGAATCAAATATAAAATAAAATTTAAATATCACATTGGGACATATCCTTTATTTTATGTAGATCATCCAGTTGCTTCAGGTCAAAATGAATTTTCGATTCATTTACAGTTGTCTAAGGATACGGTTATACACTTTGAGGAATGGAATAGATACAATTAACTCTCACAGTATTTCAATTAAAGTACGGCAGTAAATATTCCCACATAAATTTATAATTTATTAAATTATATTCCCTATAAACATAAGACAAATGCAATTTTTTGATGACCAAAAATATGTGTCTCCCCACATAAAAAATTTCAAGTATTTCATTAAGTTGGTAGCTGATTTATAAAGCTGGTTGAACTTGGTAGCTTATCAATATTTATTACCCATTTCTCTGCTTCATTGATTGGCAATAGAATAGAGTGTAAAATCTCAACTCCGTATCTTACAACTCTGTTTGCCATTAAGGCAGTAGATTCGTTTAAGCAGAAAAAAATCAGGACGTTTTAAAAATGCATTATTTAACCACAATTTCAAGAAAATACTATAATTTAGGCATTGCTACTTATACACTTGCTTTTCTGCTCCCATGAAGCAAGGTTAGAGTGAAGGAAAAACTGAAAATAAGCAACTTCGTTTTTCTGCATAAGTAATGTGATTTTAAGTCCACATGTATGAAAATTGCATCAAAGTATAATTTTAGTAAATTACACCTCCTGCGGCCTCTCATGCACATTGCATAATCATATTAGTCTTATAGGGTACTAGTAAGGTCATCATCTCATTTCCATGGTCCCTGTCCTAATCAGGTGCAGAAATACAGGACATAAAGCCTACCCGCCAACCCAAAGTAATTACCCAAATGAGCACATATCGATACCCGGGGACCATAAGGGCCTATCTGCGAAAATGGCCAAAATGAGTTGTCTATACCTGTTTGAGCAGGAAAGTATAGTCTTTTTACACCCTGGAGCCTGAAGTCATATCATAAATAGTAATCAATTTACAAAAGGGCGTATCTGCAATTGAACAGTTTTTTGGGGACCATTAGGGCGTATCTACATACAGCGCAGATACGCCCTAATGGTCCCCAGATTTTCTGGGTCACATGGGCGTATCTACAATGTGATGTCATCAACAAAGACGTCTTGCTGGTTGTCTGCTGCTGTCTGCAGAATCTAAAAATGGTACGTATTATGAATGTGCATAATGATATTTTGACAGTCTTTATGAACTGATGAATGACTAAAGCACATGACGTCAGTAGTAGTCATTCAGTAATTAACAAATAATGCAAATATCCAAGCTTTTCTGAAGTGAGTGGGTGATAATAGGGGCATTTGAATTATTGATGAAAAGACTAGGTTAATAATTCACATTAAAAACCAGTTATCTTAATTCAGAAGACTTGTATACTGTAATATAATAGAACCTAATAACTGTGGGTTTCATTGCAATGAACTACACGATTGTTTGACATAAATTAACCCACGAGTCCGTAGGGCAAAATAGGCCTGTGCATAACTGGTAATTTGGAATAAGACATGGTATTTTTAAATTAACATATTTTCCCTTGGGCCCAGCATCGCGTGGGGTCCTCTGTGGTGTTACCCTCCTATACTTTCATAATGGCGAAAGCGTAATGAGGAGGAAGGGGGGGGGGTCCAAAAAGTCCTAATTTTCTGTTATGTAATTTTTTAATAGCCCCTTACTCTTAAGTGGTGGGTGGTATTCATAGCTATTAGCTAGCATTGTTGTAATATTGTCCTTTTAGTGGGAGTCTGAAGACAGCCTAGATCCTGAACTATTATGCAATTTCATGGATTCACTTGAAAAGGGCCTAGAAACTGCCCTGTCATGCACAGATGAAACAAACAAGGGAAACCAAAAAGGAAATCTGGCAGTCTTTCTGGTAAAATATTTTAATGCTATTAATATCAGGATTAGAATATATTTTACATGATAATGTAATACGTATACTGAAAAGTGTTATGTAATATGTATACTGAAGTGAAATTTGGCTGTGAATGTTATTGAGGACTGTGTGCAATTTGATTTAGGGTGATTCAGATGACAGTCTTGATTGTAAAGCAGTACATGCGACAATGAATGAAATTGAAAACCAGCACTGTGAAAAAGTGTCAAGCATTGAACAGTATGAGGTAAATGAATTACAGAAATTGGTCTTGCATCATATGAATAAAATTACCATTGGTTATCATCTTATAGTTTGCACTTCTTTTTTTTATCAGGCGGATGATCCAGTTGTTGCAAGTTTGTATGAAGCTGTTGAAATGGAAGAGAAGTTAAAAGAGCACAGGCAAACACTGAAAGCATTACTGGACAGAAATGGCATGACATCTGTGCCAGTCTCACCTGATGGCAACTGTTTTTTCACAGCAACGTTATTGCAAACTGACGGCAAATATACTGTTGATGAGCTCCGCCTCATGGTTGTCAGTGAGCTCATGGTGAACAAGTCTGAGTATTTGGATTTCTTGCAGTATGATGGTGCATTAGATCAGGTCTCGATTGAAAGAATGTTCTTTCAAGAGGTAGACAAACTTAAGAAAAGTGGCCAGTGGGATCTTAAGGTTTATGACCTGGTTCCAAAGGTTCTAGCTGTTATTTTAAATACTAATATGATCATTTATTCTTCCACCGGCCAGGTAATTCAAATTTCTGTCAATGAAAGAACGAGTGCCTTCCATTATTCTCACCTTGCAGTCCCAGGTTACGAACATTACGATATTGCAGTTCAAGTAGCAACTCAGGTCGCAAAAGAACCAGAATGTGATATTATGATTGATTCAGACGGGCAGCAATCTGACTTCTCTGATCCCGACTATGTCCCAGATTCCGAATCTGACAATTCTGATGAATGGTCAGAATCTGACAATGAACCACTGATTGTTCTACAGAGGGAGAAACGAGCAATGGTAGGACAGGATTCTGAGGTAAATGCTAGTCAAGAATTACCAGTGTCTTCTGCTGGTAGTGGTACGGATGTATGCAATAGTTCTCTCAGAACTCGAAAACGTAAAAGACAAACTGAGCAATTGAAAAAAAATATGAGGAAAAGTAGCAGAAACAAAGGCAAAGAGTACACTGATTGTGCTGGCAACATGAGATGTAAGCGACAAACTAAAGAAACATGTCACATATCTTGTAAACGTAAGTGCCAAAGTAAGATCTCAGAGGACAAGAAACTTGAGCTAATTCAGGCATTTTGGGACATGGGAGAGGGAGAATTACATAGACAATTTCTCGCTGGTAACATCGAAGTGGTTCCTCGTGCTAGAAAAACCTGTGGATCTCCAAGTAGACGTGCCAAAACATGGCAGTACTTCGTAAAACTTGATGGTCAGAAAATTCAAGTGTGCAAGAAATATTTTCTAAGCCTCTATGGGGTGTCAGAAAAATTTGTTAGATGTGCATTGCTGATGTGCAAAGAGGGAATATTCAGAGGTGATAGAAGGGGAAAGCATTCCACTAGATCACATGAAAGATCACATGAAAAGAAGGACTTCTTGAGGGACCACATTATGTCCTTCCCTGTCTTACCAAGCCACTACTGCAGGGCCAGGTCGTCCAAGGAGTACCTTTCGTGTGATTTGACATTGAGAAAGATGTACAAATTGTACACTGAAGCATGCACCAAAATGTTTGGGGAATGCTACTCACCCCTTTCAGAAAGAGTCTATAGAGATGTCTTTAATTACGAATTCAATTACAGTTTTGAAAGACCTGTTAAAGATCAATGCGATTTTTGCACATCCTTTCTGAACTCAAGTGAAAGTGACAAGCACGAACAACAAGACAAATATGACCAACACATAAGAAGCAAAGAAAAAATACGCCAAATAAAGAATGATTTGAAGGAAAGAGAAATAAACTCAGGTGATACCAGTGCAGCTTGCTTTGATTTAGAGCAAGTTCTTGAACTTCCCCACGCCAACATTTCTTCTATGTATTATTCTAGAAAGTTATCCTGTTACAATCTGACTGCGTTTGAACTTAGTAGTAAAGAAGCATTTTGCTACTTTTGGAGCGAAAATGTAGGTCGAAGAGGTGCAACAGAAATTGCTTCATGCACGTTTAAATTTATTGAAACCAAAGTGGCTGAGGGAAAGTCAATTTCGAACTCTTCTCAGACAAGTGTACTGGCCAGAATAGAAATAAGTATTTTTTGAGCATGCTTGCATATTGCGTTTCAAAATTTGAAATAAATTTTATTCGGCATCGTTTTTTTGAGTCGGGACATTCGCAGAATGAAAATGATAGCGTGCACGCCACCATTGAAGGTGCCAAAAAAGGGCAAAACGTTTTTTGTACCTGAACAGTATATTACTCTGATTGAAAGTGCGAGGCAGAAGCCGTTCCCATACAAGGTTGTGCCCATGACAGACTTTCTGGATTTTGTTAGCACCTTACAGCAACTCAAAATTTTTGAAACAGACAGAGTTCGCTGGCTTAAAGTGAACGAATTCTTAGTGTCAAAAGCAGACCCCTTCACAGTCTCTTTCAAATATTTTCATTTTGATGAGGAATATTATGAGCTAAATCTTCTTGAAAAGCACAGGGGCAGGAAACCAAATTTGGTTGCACCAGTTTTGCAGAGAATTAATTTGGTATCAAAATCGAAATTTGAGGATTTAAACAAATTAATCCAAAAAAATCTCATTCCACAGTTATATCACAGCTTCTACAGAGGGTTGCCGCATGAAGAACAGTAATATTTTGGCTTATGGAAAAATGTCTAAGATGCATGACAAAATTACTGTGTGAACTTTTCTAAGTTGTTCATATGTTTTATGTTGATTTAAAGTGTACACACACTTTCACTCCATGGTTAAAAAATGGGGGGGGGGGGGGGGGGGCATTTTAGGCATTTTCCCCTAATTGTTGTTTATTTTTAAAATAATGTTCTTGTGAAGTTCCTGTTCGGCATAATTATTATGAAACTTGTTTTAATGTGATGCATAAAACTATTAATTACTGAATTGCAATTGTAGGCCTATCTCAGCAGAATATCAAAGTTGTTGTATTTCATTTATTCATAATTATCATTATAATTATGAAACATTGTTTATACCAAGTGAATTAATTCAAGTTAATAATCATTTGAGAAATCAATTTTGTTCCGCAAATCCCATAATATCCGGGGGCGGGGGGCCTGGAGTTTTATAAATAATTAATTTTTTTAAATAATTTCTTGCTCACTGTTGGTAAAGTAAATAAATTATTTTCAGGAACTGTGAGATTTAATAATTTCTGTTGAAGGAAATTCTGGTTGTTCTTGTCCTTGACCATGTTAATTTTTAAATAAATATTTCGGGATGCAAAGTGTGTCAAACAAATAATTATTTATCACACCAAAGTGAAATGAAAAACTCCAAGCCCCCCCCCCCCCCCCTGAATATCTAATGGTTGCCCCCTTAATTGCAATTGCTATGTGTGGTGCAGATACGCCCTGAAGTTTTCCAAGAATATAATCAAAATTTGGGGACCATAAGGGCGTATCTGCCCCAAACATGAAACATAATGAATTTTAATTCATAAAATCATCTTGATAACGTAGAGATGTTGTTTTTATATATGTTTAATAAAAATCATATTTGTAATTGACTTAGTTTTGTTATAATTGAAAAAATACAGAGGAGTCTAACTTCAAATGGCTCTCCTGAAAAGTTGCAAAATTGCAGATTCGCCCAAATGGTCCCCGGGTATCGATATCGATATATTAAAAAAAAATGAAAGGGACACCAAGTATGACCAATTCTTAGTCGGCTGAAACTACCTCTTCCCTCAGGGATGTCCTGCAGGCACCAAGCCATTCCACAAGGTAAGGTTGAACAAGGTGAAGCTTACTGCCATTGGCAACAGACCACCGTGTCAGCCATTCTTCATAGATATACCCTGTGGTATTTTCTCTGAAGTGTGAGGAAGGGTAGAGGGGTATAGGGTAGTTGAAAAAAAAAAAAAATTTTAACCGGTCAGGTCATTAATGTCGACTGGTATGGATATATAAAAATGGTTAGCAACTGTACAGGAGAATACTAGGTGTAGAAAGTGAACATTATAAGTCTGTATCTATGAATGAGGGAGTTTTCTTTATATCTTATAAAACATTTCAGGCTCATTAATCCATCTCATGTCTGCGGCATTAGTAAAAAATTCCACATCTCTATCTTTGGATGGAGCGGATGGACTGGGAGATAATTGTAGTAGTAACATTGGTGGGTGGGTGGGTGATTAGGGCTTTACGTCCTGTATTTCTGCACCTGATGGGCTAATTAGGATAGGCAGAGACCATGGCAATGAGACGAAGGATGAAACAGCCATCCAACTTAGGCTCGACCAGGAATCGAACCCAGGTCCCAGCAGTTGGAAGCCCAGAGCGCTACCTCTGAGCTAGGCGGGTAGGTGGGTGATTAGGGCTTAACATCCTGTATTTCTGCACCAGTTGGGCTAATTAGGACAGGTGGGGACCATGGCAATGAGACGAAGGATGAAACAGCCATCCAACTTAGGCTCGACTGGGACTCGAGTGGGTGGGTGGGTGATTAGGGCTTTACGTCCTGTATTTCTGCACCAGTTGGGCTAATTAGGACAGGCAGAGACCATGGCAATCGACCGGGAATCAAACCCAGGACCCAGCGGTTGGAAGCCCAGAGCGCTACCTCTGAGCTAGGCCCTCGCCCTAGTAGTAACATTGGTACTTTGCCGTGGTTCACTAGGGTTTACCTTTGAATACTTGTATTGAGAGTACAGTTGGACTCTCTTTCTTGGAGTTGACCTAGGAATAGATGGTAATGATGCAACTGCGGCATAGATTACAGGACCCACAGACTGTTCTGCTAATCTGCAAGCCTGAGGAAAGGTAATCTCTTGGGTTACCTTTAATCACAGCAGCCTTACCCAAATTACGTAGCTCCTGCAATGTCTCAGACTGCTGTTTATTTGCCACTTGAGCAAGCAGGAGCTCACACGATCAGCAAGGCATAAACCAAATAGGCTGTGTATGATCATAGCATCAACAAGAATTTGAAGTCATTGTTTCTACAAGGTTTGGAATGTATTTGACCGAAGTGACCTCAAAACTGCTGAGGTTTGCTGTGTAGCAGCGCTATGAGTTAAATCTACTGTCCTGCCAAAGTTAAAGGAAATGGTGGCTTTAGATAATGGCCCACTGTTTTTCAGTGTAACCTAGAAAACAATCTTCAGTTATACTATGATCTGGGAAAGGTATTTCATTGAATAGAACCAGTACATCTTTGTAATGGGATAAAATGAAAAATTAGCAAACTTTTGGTAATACAAAACTTTCGAAAGGGCAACAATTATATTATAGTGGTACATATTCTAGTAAAACGATCAGTTTGAGCACACATGTAGTTAAAAAACTATCCTATGACTCAAGCAAGGCATCTTACACTTGGTGGAGCATTCAATTCAATTCAAATTTTGATTTCACAAAGAATAGGATGTCAAAAAAGCCATATTCATGAAAATCTATACTGGAGCTTATTACCACATGGTGTAACCTCGTCCTCTGCTTTGTCCCAACAGTCTTTCTCTCCATCACACGTCATTGACATTGGGATACAGACTCCCCATTCTTCACAGTAAAATTCATCATTAGCACATGCTGAAATTCAAATAAATGTTTATCTAAATTTGCACATTAATGCTCACGGCGACAACACTATAATTTTTGCTAAAAATATGACAAATACCGACTGAATAGAAATAAATAAATATATATTAATATAATAGTGCAATGTCAACTTTTTGTTGCGTTGTGGCTACTTTTTGTGGTAAAAAGCCTTATCATATCTCAGCACTTTACCGATGTTCTCTGAGGGGGGTAAAATGAAAAGGACTATCAATAAGCAAAGCCTTCAGACCAACGGCATCGAAACAATCAATACAATGGAATACAAAAATACAATATAACAACTAGCAGTTAGGGGCATTTTACCTGTTTTGCTGATGCAATAAAGTATGAGAAATTTCAGGCTCACTTACAGCATCTGGGAATGTTGCAGTACTCCCAGAATATGGACGCATTTGTTTGACGTATGAAGCACCAAGGTTTCTCATCTTCATCTGGATTTCTACACAATGCTGGAAGTTGCCCATCTTTGTTGGCAATGCACTGATAGCCACTCTGGGTAACTGAGATATTGCCTTCGTAGAATACGCCCTTTTTGTCTGTAAGACAATTCTGTTCTGAACAAAGAAACAAAACAAAGAATTGACACATACAATATATTTCATACTAATAAAAGTTCATATTTAGCAGTTTCCATGAGATCTATTCAAAGATGTTAAATGCAATCCCATTGTAATTTCATACCCTGATGCAGGGTGGGTGGGTGATTAGGGCTTTACGTCCTGCATTTCTGCACCAGTTGGGCTAATTAGGACAGGCAGAGACCATGGCAATGAGACGAAAGATGAAACAGCCATCAAACTTAGGCTTGACCAGGAATCACACCTGGGACCCAGCGGTTGGAAGCCCAGAGCGCTACCTCTGAGCTAGGCCCCCGCCCTCATACCCTGATGCAAAAGGCAGTAACATTTCTGGCATCAGCTTTTGCGCTTTGACAAAGTGATTTTTTTGTACTTCCTAGTTCAGTACAATTCACTTCATAGAAACACAAAGATAAAAATGTTACACAGTGGCTGGCGAACAATTTTTCCTCTTGCTTATCCTTGTTCTTACGTAATTCACCCGCCGAGCATTGTACGGATACTTCTGCTATTTCGTAGAATGCTCGTAGGTCCTCCAGATCACTCTAGGATATCTGTGGAGAGGGCAAAAGTTTTTCATGTTTAAAATTTGGCGGATGTTCTACGAGTCAAATTGTTTTACGGGAATCAAATGGGAGTCGCTCGGCGAGTGGTTGATGAGTGATTTACTTACGTCCAAGGCCATCCGTAGCCATTTGCGGCCACTTGTGCTCAATCGCAGGTATGCAGAGGAGGCTGACCATCCATGTATACTTGCCATCCACTCTAGTACAGCTCGTGGAATGCTCGGCGGACCTCCATGGCCCGCCCTGCATTCTGCCATGGACCAGCCGCGCTGGCACCGTGCCCATACGTGCCCATCCATAGCCCTCTACTCCTTCACTTGTGGACCACTCGCCAAGCGGCCAAAGGACATCTGCCAAGCAGTCGAAGTAAACCCCATGAAAGTCAAAATCACTTCTAGCTTCTCCGGGCCCACCCATCGTTCTCCCGCTGAGCGGCCGACGGCCATCCGACAAGCGATCTACGAGTGCCTTATGGACGCTCGTTGAAATAATTTATACGTGATTAATAGAGCCACGACTGAGCACGAGTGAGCATGCATAGTCCCTTTTTGACGATTGTGGTCACTCATCTCTCCTACTAGTGTTAGTGTTAACTGAGCTTTAAGCCACTGGAAAACTGATTGGATTATGAGCAGAAGACAAAGCTTTTGTGAATGAAATACTTTGGAACTTGTCAAAAAATTCCCATATTCCAAGGTTTTTTTTACAAGACTTTAAATTCAAGGTGTAAAATAATTTTTCTAAGTTGAATAAGTTGAATATGGTCCTTGAGAAACCCAGAACCACAATAATGTTAAATTCAGGCAAACTGGTTTGACTGGGACTTCCATGATAAGACATAAATTTTTTCTGTCAATCTTGCAGGAATAACACAACATAAATATATTAAGTTGTTTATGTAAAATATATAAGAGCTGTGTAAATATATGAACTGTAGCAATTAGCATTGATGAGAGCTTGATAGCTATTTTGTCTTGTACATAAATCAGTAAAGACTGCCATGCCAGTACTACTTATCAATTGGCTAAACTTCCTTTTATTCTGAAAAAAACTTTCTCACCATACTTCTTGCAAGATTCTATTCCGAAATTGTCGATGACCAGGCCAGTGGTCAATTCAGATAAACGTGTCATGTTAATTTTCACATACCCTGGTCCATCTGGAAGTCTTGTATAAAATCTGGCAAGCAATGACAGTGATACTTAGACATTAATATACATAGGCAGTGAGAACGACATCATACTAACTATATACATAAAGCTCTTTTACCGAATATCTCATCAAATATTATTGAAGATCTAATTAAGGAATTAATTTCAGACCTCAGGTTTTCTTTCTTTTCATAACAATGAAATGGCATAAGTGATCTTAATCCACATACCAGAAAGTTTTAGGAAAGCACAATATTGTTGATTATATAAGATGTGAACTTTGACGTACCTTTCCCAGTAGTAACTAAAAGTGCCATTAAAACTGTCAATAAAATCAAATTTCTTATATTTGTTGAAATAATGTATTGATATCACAGTCACTCCTTCCCCTAAGAAGCGATAGTAGAACTCCAAACATGAGTTGTCAAACATGTATTGCTGAGTGAAGAATGATGCGCTAAAATACGGTCTCCTGTTTGTTTGGAAGAGTCGCAGGTATCGCCCCTTTTCTGTAATTGATTTATAATGTGCAATGTTTTAACAAACATTCAAATAATTTCAAGCTAATTCTGAAAGTTACATTTGAGTATCTTAGCAGCTGTTTAGACAAGTCTTGGCTATTTGACGATATCTAAAAATGACTGGTCAACACAGCTTTTTGAGTACAAGTAAAGTATCTTTTCATTCTATTTTTTTTTTCCAAGCTGCATGCACGGCACACTTAGGGTGGCACTACACTACCTTACTGGTTAGATGAAAACAGGGTTCATACATACATTCTCTATTTAAATTTTTACCTTAATTTATATCTTTAAAATATTCAGTGTAAGAAATTTCAGAAACTATGTTTAGACAAATGCTTAGCAAATCATCAGTCACAAGAGAAGGAACTTGCCAGTTTGGAACCCAGTGTAATCATTGACTGCAGAGTTGGCTCTTGCCACAACCACCTTCTCATGTCTTAGTAGGCTGTCTGTCGAATCTAGTTTCAAGTGTGCTTCACAATCACTGGCATCAAAGGTGCAGAGGAATGCTGGAACTTCTGCAGAAATGTAGCGAAAAAAGCTCATCACTAACAACATAAGGATTACTGTCACACATAGTAGTATGAAGTGGAGATTAAGAACATTTTTAGCTACCAGAGGACAGGATGGTTAGAAAACCATTGCACATGGCACAACATTCAGTAGCACATAAGTTGAACATTGGTTAGATTTACTGCATTCCATTTGCACATTCTATATGCATTAACACTATTTTACCCATAATGTCAATCCTTTCATAATATTCAAAACTCTCCTTCCGACAGAGAGCAGAATTATCTTCCGAAGTGAGGTTCTTTTTCATCCTACAGCTTGCGAGGTGGCAGGAGAAGGAGGAGCGCTCGTACCAAAATCCATTGCAATTTCTTTCATTTCCACACATTCTCTCACAGTTCATACTGCTGAACTCTGAAAACCATATTGTATTTGACATCCATCTTGAGTCGTTTTGAGCAATTTATGCAATGATTTCTGGAAGGCCAACAACCGTTACGGTTTCAGCCTATCTTAGCTACGTTTAAGATATGTTACAATTTAAAGAAGCTTTCGCTCCTCTGGAGGGGACTGCTTGCAATATACTGCTTCAAGGGCCAAAAGAGAAAGGCAATACACTTGATAGTGACTTTAATATCAACATCCGTGAGTTGCATATAATTTCATTATTTTGACAGTATTTTGTATTGTTTCAACTAAATTGTTTGTCATTCATTGTTGACACATTAAGATGAAAAAAACATAAAATATCAAAAATGACTGAAAAAATAACATGCTAAGGCCGATTAACAGGTTGACCATTTAATTTCACCTTCTGTTACTTGGTAGACTAACACTACACACACAGAAAAATTAGAGTTAAGTTACTCCACCTGGTGGAGTAGAGCGCATAACTGATGTCAAAAGAGTAAATGTACTCTGCATTGGTGTAATCCCCTTAACCAGACGACTGCTATCTATCTATTTAAGGCCTAATTCTGTTGGACACCCATGCGTTCAGTACACTTTTCTTTAAATAATAGTTTAAATAGACTTAGTTTGAACAGACTCTTTTATTTGAACACTTAATCCATGACAGAGCATTTGATCAGGTCGACAGGTCCCAGTGGCAAACCAGTTGTGCAATTGATAAATCAAACAATGAGTGTAACAATGGTATTAATGAACAAATCTTGTCAAATGTTATTGATGCTCATGTGTATGATTGTGGTTTTGGTAGTGTAATGTTAGGAGATGGTGTGATGACTTCTGTTCCTAAACATTTTGATATCCCTTTTGTTGAGAATACTTCGGGTGAACACTCAGGCTCTAACTTAAACAATGTTAATCAATGTTCAGAAACCCAGATTCTAAATGATGCTTATAACAATAATCAGTGCACATCACTAAACAGTGGACAAGCTACTACATATCAAACTCTATCTTGGAGCATCCAGGGTATAGGTAAAAAATTTGATATCTCAGAAATCATACAACTAGTTAAAAATAACGATATCATATTCTTGCGTGAAACAATGAAACTAGATAGCTTTCAAGCTAACATTGATGGGTACAAATATTTCCACTCTCAAAGGAGTTTTCAACACCCTAAAGCTAGAAGGCCATCAGGTGGCATTGCAGTACTGATAAAGAATGTGCTATGTACAACTAAAACTGTATCTATTGTAAAAGCTAAAGAGCATGTAATCTGGTTAAAAATTTCAAGTAGCAATCAGTCAGAAATATATTTAGGTGGGCTGTACATACCCCCACAGGGAAACACAATTAACATTAATAGTAGCTATAGCACTGATATTTATAACCAGATTAGGGAAGACATTGCGTCATATCTTAACAAAACGCCATGTGTTGCAATCTTTGGTGACTTCAACAGTAGAACTGGAACGTTAATTGATGTAAAACAAAATTTAAATGGGAAAAACTCTGATATTATTGCACACCTAAACAATGCAGTGTCCCATGTCATTGGCGCTAATAATTTCTGGCCATGCCACGAAAGACATTCAAATGACAAAGTTGTAAATGCATATGGTAAAGAACTTCTAGATCTATGTAAAGTCAGCAAACTAGTAGTAGGTAGGTAGTTTTATTGTTTAACGCCTCATCAGCACCTGAGTGAGTTATGTAGAGGCTCTCTAGGGTAAGATTGATCATCCATAGTTGGTAGTAGAAACCAGAAGCATGCAAAAATTCAATAAGTGTCTGCGTTGGATAGCTGGAGCAGCTTGTGCAATGGGCACCAAAATTAAAATTATGAATGGATATCACAATGCTGATAAAACCTGTGACTGTACATGCTATGCTCCGCTAGGTCAAAGTGTCGTAGATTATTTGCTATGTTCTAAGAGCATTTTCAACATCTTACAGACTTTCAAAATAACACAAAAACTTGTTGAGTCAGATCATCGACCATTGAGATTTTGTTTGGAATTACCGGCAGTGAGGAAAATTAACATTTGTAACCCTAGACTGGGTGATAAATAAAATAACTCAACATTTAAATATGTATATGATAGGAACAAACTCAATGAATACATGGCGTACTATGACCTTGAAAGCTCTCAACAAATAATGTTAATACAGACACACTTATTCATAGTTTTCAAATACGTAACTGATAGCATACAGCCCACTTTCCATAAAAAGAGACCCAGATCACATAATTGCACATTCCCAAAAGTGTGTGTGTGTGTGTTATTTTTTAACGCCTCATCAGCACCTGAGTGGGCTATGTAGAGGCTCTCTAGGTTAAGATTGATTATCTATATTTGGTAGTAGAAACCAGAAGCATATAAAAAATCAATAATTGTCTGGTTTGGATATCTAGTAAAGAGATGTTGTAAGGTAGTAGCTTGAAATAGAGGTATTCTAATGCGTTGTGCACATTCCCAAATAACAAATGGTTTGATGATGAATGTAAAGAATTAAGAAAGCTTGTTAACAATTTTGCAAAAAATAAAGACTGTGGAAGCCCATAAAAATGAATACAGTGATCTTTGCAAGGCTTATAAACAGACAATACAAAGGAAAAAGAAACATTTCCAACTAGTTAATAGAGAAAATCTGGAGAATCTTCTTTGTAGTAATCAAATAGAATATTGGAAATGCTGGAATAAACTGAAAAACTCTAGCAATAATCAATCGAATGAACCTGACCTAAATACATTTCATGAATATTTTCTACAACAGTCCCAACCCCCTCCTACTGAATACTTTGACAATGAAGATATGAGATTGATTGTTAATACTCTGCAAACATCATCCTATTCCTGTGGAAACTCTTTAGCTACTCATATCTGTGTAATAACGGAGGAAGAAGAAATTCAAATACAATAAAGCCACTGGAATTGTTGGGATACCTGCTGAATTTTATAAGTATGCCAGTGAGAAATTAGTAACACCGTTTTGTGCTGTTTAACTACATACTGGATCAAGGTGCATATCCTGCTCAGTGGTCAGGACTAATTAAAGCTTTGCACAAAAAGGGAGAAAAGTCTAATCCAGATAATTACAGAAAAATCCCAATAAATGTTGTCATGGGTAAAATCTTTGACTCTATCTTAAATGCACGGCTTTACTATAAAAATGAGGTTCTTAATCTTGATGATCCTTGTCAGTTTGGGTTTACTCCAGGAGCGAGCACAACTGACTGCGTCTTTATCCTTGATACTGTTATTAGATACCAAAAGCAAAAACGTAATCCTCTCTATCTCTCTTTCGTAGATTTCACAAAAGCATTTGAATACATCAATAGAAATGCTCTGTACTATAAACTTATGAATCATGCAGCTATGGTGTCTTGCAGTATGGTGTCTTGCAAGGTGGAATTCTCAGCCCCAAGTTGTTTAATGAATTTCTATCTGACCTGCCTAACTATATGAATGAATAGATATAACAAGATTGAACTTTACATTGAAAACTGTACATTATTATGTTGCTGTTGTATTGTAACAAATCTTTATCGTAGCTGGAACCTAGTTTTATTTACTACTTTTCTATTATTCTTTGTTATTGTATGTCATTTACTTGTATTTTCTGTTTACATTGTGTCACATATTTCATGAATGACATGAAGCTGTCGAATAAAAGATATATATATGTATATTATTATTATTATCTTAACCCTATAAAAATTTCATGCCAGTCCGTGATGACAGAAGATGATGCCTCAATACGGAAACATATCCATTTCCTGCAGCAAATGAAAAGGAGTAAAGAGATAATATGAAATTACATTACAGAATGGAGGGAAACTTATCCAGACAGAAGAGCTATGATAGTCAACGGAACCTACCTGAGTATTATTTGATGAAGTGAAGGTAAAATGTGTGTGACTTTAATATGTATTAATTTTGTTCCTAAGGGAACTACATGCAGTTGTTCAGCATCATAATTAGCAATTTCATTTCAGATATCAAAAGAATTTCATCTCATAGCCGATTTTAAGCTTGGAGAACTGTTTGAAAGTGGGATGAAGAAATATGCGGATTGGCTAGTGAAGTGTGTTGCCCTAAAGACTCTTACAGACATAAACAAATCTGCCAGGGGTGTCTATGAAAAGCAACAAATTTCTTTTGTTATCATTATCACATTTATATCAGTATTCATGAAATCAATGTAATTAGTCGACTATGTACAGCATTAAACTGCATTGTATTAGGTTTCTTGAACAACATTTACACTGCTGATGGAGTATATGGGTTTATCCCATGACTGAGCATGTTTTTTCCTCGAAACTGGTGTATTTTCCTGGGTGATATTGTTCTAAGAGGGATGATATCAAAGGCTTGGAGGGATGATACGGCTTTTCGAGGGACGAGACGAGATTCAGCCAATCAGAGACAAGACTTGCAGGGACGATACAGATTCTAACCAATGAGCAACAAATAAACAGGGATGATATCAATTTCCACCAATCAGCAACAATCTCAGGGACACACCTCCAATTTAAACCGACCAATGAAATCCATCTATGTGCATTTTTTTGTTTGCAAAACATTGACAAATTTGGATCTTTAGCAATGTCATGAACGTCACCAGTTCAACAGCATTTTGTCCATTCCTGGAATTTTGCTAAATTTTTAGTGTCCTAAACTTTCATAAATTACTTTCTTTCAGTAATATATAACTAAATAACATTACTTGGTGTGAAAATACCTTGTGATTTGTTGTTGAAGTGATCTCAAGGATGTCCCATGTTGATCAACCTGAAAGTTACCCCTCCCAAGTGTAATACCCTGCGAATGTGGTAAATGGGATTTCCTGCATCTTTATTCAGTAGGAGTCATCATACTTCTTGTAAAATCTCCAAAATTTAATCCACAAGGGATCCAAATCACAAAAAGCACCAAAAAACTGTCATTTCAGCTTTGACCTTGCATTTGATTTTGTATGGATTTCATGGGGAATTTCAGATGCCATACATTTCTCTGACATCACTCGATTCACTCATGTTCTTTTCCTGTATTATCCAACCATTTTTATTGCGTTATCCTTACATGTGCCAATGTAGGAAAATTTCCATGCATTTTTCATGCTTTTTCCTTGAATCTATTTTTAGAAAAAGACCTAATTTTATGGAACAATGTGAGACAGTGTTTTAGAGAAAGTATTTTTCAGGGTTATAGATTTTGTATGCAAATGTCTTAAGAATTTCATTAATCTGTAGATGTCTAAAGTTAGCAAATTTGAAGGTAGATGCCTATGACCTCATTTTCTTCTGCAAAGATTTTATGTTGTTTGCATTGAAATCTGCAAACATTTGCCATATGGCATTAGAAAATTTGTCTATATACACTTGTTTTTGTATGGCCAATTAAGTGACAGCATTCTTAAGAGGTATCAATTTTTACCCTCTACAAAACATGCGTTTTGTATAAGCCCACTCTTGAGCAATATATTTGTCAAAGATATGATTAAGAAATTACCTATTTTAGTAAACAAGGTAGTTAGAATAATTAGTTAAATTACTGGCAAAATAAATAATTACCAAACATTTGTTATATTCGTTGTTGCATTATTGAATAAATACAGTTATTATAATTTTAAGCACAATTATTTATATCATTTCAGACTCACACAGTACCTATAGCGTCATGCCCGTAACGCAGCTCATGGGGTGCATGTAGTCTACCCAATCAGAGTAAACTTACTCTATGAAGGGGGTACAAGTTAAAAAAGGAGAGATCATTCACTCCCTGATGAAGCTGATGGAATAGTTGTTGCCATCGATGCTGCACTCTGTATCAGAGTAATCTGACTCCATGAGGAGAGTAGCCAGCACTGCTAAATAGAATAAGTCTACTCCCTTGTGAAAATTTCAAGAGTCAGTATTGACAGAGGTGGTCAACTCTCTTGCAGAATAACTTCACTCCTTACAGAGGGTACATTTACTCTAACCTAGGGGTATGTTTACTCCTTTTCGACATAGGTGCTCTACTCCACTTGCAGGGTTAACTTTACTCTTATTTTCTGAAAGTGTACAGACTGGAAATGAGTGGGGTAAAAAATCTGCTTACCATCCAGTTTGTAATGTTTAGATGTACAAGGTTCTTCAGTCAAATTTGTCTCACAGTTCACTATGGCATGAAGTACTGCATTATCATAGACACACAAATCAGGTCTGTACCTATACCACGATCCTTTGACCGGTTGAGATGTTTGAGTCTGAAGAGTGGAATTTTGGTAGTTTAGGAATTGACAAATGAGTTAATTAAATCAATATTGCTGTATTTATTTACTGAAAATCAGTAGAACCTTTGAAACTCAACTCACCGATTCATATTCACTGTACAGGGCATCGAAAAGGCCAAGCTTCACCACATCAGTATATCTTAAAAAATATAAATAAATTCCATAAGTTGATATTTATCAAACGACGTTACACAGTCAACTCCCAAACACCAAACTGAGAACCACAATGGTCTGAGGATCATGCAGACTTTTTTACCAAAAGGCTGACTGGTCAGTTAAAAAATGGCCATTGGGAGGAAGTCAGTTAAGACACCATCAAATTTTATAGTTTCTACTTTTATTTATTTGCTAGTCAAAGAGATTTTCTTTCAGGACAGATCAATTTTCATTACTATTACCTGTGTTTGTTGTAACTGCAAATGGTCACAGCTGGAAAAGTAAGCTTGGACTTCACGGAGACATCAATGTCAATCTTTTTGGGATGGCTCAGATATTTGTGAAAGTTATTGGTATTCAGCAAAATAAACACCACTACCGCAGTTATTAGTATAAGTAACCATATAAGCCTGCAACCAAGATAATGGCTAAGACTGAGTTAATCAGTTACAATGCATATTCAACTTCAACAAAGTGTTAACCAGTAAGGTCATTCACATAGAATTTGTTGACAATTCTCACTTATGAATATTTTTCAAGTAAACAAAATGAGAAAATAATAATAATGTAGCAAATAAACTCTCAAAACAATGGGCACAACCTAACAAAAACCTTAAACATATACTTCTTTTGCATACAATTCTCTAATATATTCATATCTGCACAACTGTCTGCTCTGCTGGGGCTATGAAACAAATAAGACAATTAAAACTACAAAATAAAGCCCTCTGAATAATTACTACCTCGGCATAAACACATACATAAATATACAATAAAACTCTTAATGTTACAAGTTAACCAAAATTCTCCTTCCAGATTATTTCATCTCCATATTCTGAATGATATATCAGCATGAAACGCACAATTTCAACACAAGAAATAGAATTATACTTTACACATAAAGTAAAGCATAAATTTGCAGAAAATAACATAAGATATCAGGTGCCAATGTTTCTTAAAAAAACCTGAAATAATATAATATAAAATGAAGATACTCGTGGTAAAAATTAGAATAAATTGCGTCTAAAAAATTAGCAAAGTACACAACTCAACATAAATAAAATAAACCATTAAATCACTCTGTACTCCACATGATGCTTTCAACATAAAAAGGGCACCCATGCTAGCGTCCTATGTTTCCTTTTGAAATCCATCAACTCCTCTTTTTCCTTCATTATTATTTTTTTTAAACCAAAGCACAGAGCCATAAATTGTTGAGTATATCCTACCAACAAATTATTCACACTGCCATATAGAAGCGTGTGTACCTTCTGATAATCCAAGACTTGAGGAAAATGTATCTGACACCATGGAGAGAAGCATCTTCCCGAAAGAAACCAACACACACTGAGGTCCAAGTTTCTTGCTCTTCGTCTGCAGAAAATCAGGAACATTTATATATTTCCACAACCTGAAGCAAAACTTTTCAATTCAGTTTGGTAACAAGAAGTTTATTACCATTATTGATCTCAACCCAAAATTACTGTTCTTAATATGAAGTGGGTCAACCTGCACCCTGCCTGCCTGACATTTGGTCAGGGTATGTGAATACAGCATGTCACCAGGCAGCCAATGTTGCATGTTATCTGGGAATAGCCACTTCCAAGATTAGAATTGAATCTTAAAAAAACCCTGGGATTGCCGATAGCTCAAGGAAAATGCAAAACTGGATAATGAAAATGTATGATGACTGTTTTACTTGCAGATGTACTTGAGGACTTGGTCAATCATTCGCTCAAACAGGTTTTTGATAAGACTTAAGGGGCATTCACACTATCATGTATAAGACCTACGTATGATCACGTTTGAAAATATTTTTTCACTCTTGTTCATTCTTGGCCATAGGTGATTTACTCGCCCATTGTTTTACTCGTGCTAATTCGTAAATCACTCCTGGTCGCACTTGACCACTAACGGACATACGTGAAGAGAGGAAACATTTTTAAACATGTTCAAAACTTTGGCGGACGTTCTACGAGTAAATTGTTTATATTATTAACATAACTTGCTTGGGAGTCACTCGGCAAGCGTTCTAGGTACATTCTACATACGTCCATAGCCATACGTAGCCATACATAGCAATACGTAGCCATAAGTAGCCATACTTAGCCATTCGTAGCCCCTGTCCATCCGTATACTTGCCAATCATCGCGTCCACTGGTAAAACGTCCAGCGAGTGTTTGACGGACGTCCGGCAAGCAATCTACAACTGTCCCACGTACGATCATGGAAAGAATTTATAAGTGATTAACAGAGCCACGAGAGAGCACGTATCGCCAGATTTTGCAGACGTGGTCATACGTAGGTCTTGTACGTGATAGGGTGAATGCCCCTTTAGACTGGACTTGGTAGCTCGCTAAAATAATGAGCAATGGTGATACAAATCAAGGTTCATTAAAAATTCTTCCCTATTATTGTGTCTGAAACCATAGATATCGATGAAATTTTTGGCCTAACCGATGCCGACACATGTCACTCATTTATCTATTCTTATAGAAGGACCATATCAAGAATTAATCGAGATGAGAATGAGCCTACATTATTAAATCCTTCACCCTACCTTGAAAATTGCTCTTTTATTGAACTATTGAAATCTAAGCAAAATAAATTAAAGATATTAAGCTTGAATTGCCAGTCCCTCAATGCAAAATTTGGTGAATTGAAAATTTACATTAAAATGTATAGGAATGAGAATTTTTAACCTACAGCAATATTTTTACAGGAGCGATAAGACACGTTACACATAGGTACAAATTTTAATCCTATATTTTTTATTATTTTTTTTTTATCTTTAGTAATGTGATATTTTCAACTTTTTTATATATATTCTCTACCTACATATATTGTTTTTAATATTTTTAGTGACTTATTACTGCAACTACCAATAATTCACAGTGTTAAATCAAAAGCACCATTGTGCTGTGTTTCTGAACCACTATGCTGCTGAAGCACCAGTGGATGTGAACTGACACACACCAGTCCACATTGAAATTACCCTTATTTTTTTTTATCACTGTGGTACAAAAATGAAAACACATTTTCTCAACACAGTCCATTAGCTAATATTGTAGGGAATAGACCACAATGGCTGTTATTACCATGCAATGAGAGGAACTTGCCTAAAATAGGTAAACTGTGCTGTACCTGCAGCACATATGTTTCATTATCATCATTGCATGGTGTGTACCAGCTTTTTGTGGCACCTCCAACTGACCAGTTTCAAGAGAAGTGGATTTCTTCTCAAATTTCATCAATTGACCATGATTTCAAACAATTTACCTGACTTAATACATACAGCTGAGGACATACCTCAAGGATATGGAATTAAAAAATTATAGTTGCTTATGTGAAATCCTAAAATACACAAGGTTGAAGGAATTAGCACTAAGTTGTGCACTTAAAAACCAGTTCTTTCATCAAAGACAGCCCTCTGTGATGTGTAATTGTGTATGTATGTCTAAATGTGAGCCAATAATATTAAATAATGGAATGTGTCATGAAAAACTAATTTTTATATTTTTTTGAAATTTTTTTGAAATTACTTGCAATAGCTCCTTGGGCAGGTTATCGCCAAAATTCCTGACATGGTGCTTGGCCTAAACACCCACTGGTGCTTCCACAGCACAATGGCTCAGAAACACAGTACACTGGTTTTTTTTATTTAACACCGTGTAGTTTAATCTTGAAAGGTAGGTCATGTAGTGTGCACATGACCATTTCAACAGAAAAAGCTTGTTTATAATTGGGAATATCTAAAGACCACCAAGGGCAAACATATATCATGTCCTTTACTGATGATTTACATGAAATATGTACACAACTTTCCAGACAAAAACATGGCGATTTTAATCTAGACTTGTTAAAATACCTATATAAATCAAACTCTTTTTTCCAACATAGCTTCATTGAAGTTCATTCCCGACAACGTGGTACCCTGATCGATAATATCTTTGTCAAGATGACGACGGGATATAGTCACTCCACTAGTGAAATCCTATTTATTACGCGCTATTTCTGATCATTTAGCATATTTTTTCATTCAAATTTATTACTATTACCCCTGATTATGAGCGGGCAATTTTATGCCTGAAAGACAAACTACAACAGTTATGTGATGCACAAATTCAACAAAATCATAACTGAATCAAAAGCAAAATTATTTCAAAACCGCAAAGTGAAACCGAATGAGCATAACACAAAAAGTCTCCCTGGAATAAATTGAAATCTCTCAGTAACAATATATCAACGACTCTTAATATTATACACAGAAAAATTAACCTAAGGACCTATATTTGTATTCCGAAAAAGAGCATTTAAACGAATTTACCTTTAAAAATACTTTGAGTCTGCTGCAGAAAGAACTCAAGACTGAAGTAAAGTTGGCCGCAGTGCCCGTTATTGGCAAAACACAAAGACAAACAATCATACCAGTCACACAGGACAGACAGGACAAGACACAACAAGAAACAGAGACAACTGCTCTGGACCGACCATTACGGTCTTATATAAGTGTGTGTGTGTTATTGTTTAACGCCTCATCAGCACCTGAGTGGGCTATGTAGAGGCTCTCTAGGTAAAGATTGATTATCTATATTTGGTAGTAGAAACCAGAAGCATATAAAAAATCAATAATTGTCTGGGTTGGATATCTAGTAAAGAGATGTTGTAAGGTAGTAGCTTGAAACAGAGGTCTTCTAATGCGTTGTAAGTGGATGCAATCTAATAAAATATGTTTGATTGTTAGGGGGCGCCGACAACTCTGGCATACCGGTGCCGGTTCATTGACTAAAAGGTGTAAATGTGTAAGTCTTGAATGTCCTATGAGGCATCTGTGATATATTCCTTGATCTTTGCGAGTATTGAACCTACTCGGTATTTTATTTTGAATGCAAGGTAAGATTGAATGCAACTTGTTGTTATTACATTCATTCCATTGTCTTTGCCAGCAAGACATGATAAAAGATTTTATAGTCATTTTAAAATCAGTGTATGGAATGGTAAAATCAGTTATCTCTTTTGTAAGAGCCCTTTTTGCTGCCAGGTCTGCTTTTTCATTCCCTTCAATGCCAGCGTGTCCAGGAATCCAGCAGAATACTATGTCTTTGTATTCGTGAAGATAGAAATACTTAATAAGAACATCTAAGATCCCAGGGTTATCAAGTTGTTTATTTTGGATTGCTTGAAGAGCAGATTTGGAATCAGAACAGATAACATAACGATCTGATTCTGAGTCCTCGATGTTCTTTAAGGCAAGGTAAATAGCTGTTAATTCTGCAGTGTATATTGAGCAGTGGTCTGGAAGACGACATTCAGCTATAACGGTTTTATAAGAAGTGACAGCACAGCCTACTCGTCTTTCCATTTTTGAGCCATCTGTGTATAGAAATTTGTACAATTCGTATTTAAACCTTATACTATAAAATAGGTTTTGATAGTCTACCGGATTGGTTTCGCTTTTCTTAAGCTCTGCCAAATCCAGTATAACTTTCGGGACTGGGAGAATCCATGGCGGAATGGGTGGTACTTCCGTCTCGGCAATGATTGTAGTATCAATTTTTGCAGCCTCAAGATAGAATTTCATGCGTAATCCCAGTGGTCGAATGGCGTTTGAACGAGATTCATAATGATGCAGGTATTTTGGATGAAATATTACATCATATGTTGGATAGGCTCTCTAGGGTAAGATTGATTATCCATATTTATTAGTATAAACCAGAAGCATGCAAAAAATCTATAATTGTCTGCATTGGATAGCTGGATCAGCTTGTGCAATGCACACTGTCCTGTTTTAGCCACTGATGATAGAGGACTTCACCCCAAGTGTTTCCACCCTCGCCGCGTGGAGGCCCAGGACCTTTGAGGGTGTCTTATATAAGTGATACTGACAGATACATCGATGCTAAAGACATTTTGCATCAACTTAAACATGTATGATCGATAGTGAGATACATATGTTCTATACAATCAATAGTATGAATAATAGGTATAGGTAATAGATCAGTACAACATGAATTTGAGGTATACAAATCACAAAACTCTTGGTTAATCATAACAATGATAGGAAATGATTTTAATGCGACATTTTAGGCTTCAGAAGCCCGAAATAATAGAATAATACATGACATAGCCAGGTTGTTCCTGAATAGTTAATAAATTTGGAATTTAAATTAGAGAAAAAAGAGGGTAATGTAAGGTGGGTAGGGTCTGCTAGAAGTGCGACGAACAGAAACGGTTGCCTTAGCTTATATACAAAAGGATGTGTAAGCAACAAACAGACTGGGCTAAATATAGAGAGGAATACTCACACCTCAGTGGATTATAAGGGCTTTTAGAACTAGCTGAGAGTGGTCATTCAATAGCCCAGATAGTGGGGATTCCCACAAATAGAATAGATAATAAACCAATAAAGTATCTGCCTAACTCAACCTGTGTGTGTGTGTGTGTGAGTTATTGTTTAACGCCTCATCAGCACCTGAGTGGGCTATGTAGAGGCTCTCTAGGTTAAGATTGATTATCTATATTTGGTAGTAGAAACCAGAAGCATATAAAAAATCTATAATTGTCTGGGTTGGATATCTAGTAAAGAGATGTTGTAAGGTAGTAGCTTGAAACAGAGGTCTTCTAATGCGTTGTAAGTGGATGCAATCTAATAAAATATGTTTGATTGTTAGGGGGCGCCGACAACTCTGGCATACCGGTGCCGGTTCATTGACTAAAAGGTGTAAATGTGTAAGTCTTGAATGTCCTATGAGGCATCTGTGATATATTCCTTGATCTTTGCGAGTATTGAACCTACTCGGTATTTTATTTTGAATGCAAGGTAAGATTGAATGCAACTTGTTGTTATTACATTCATTCCATTGTCTTTGCCAGCAAGACATGATAAAAGATTTTATAGTCATTTTAAAATCAGTGTATGGAATGGTAAAATCAGTTATCTCTTTTGTAAGAGCCCTTTTTGCTGCCAGGTCTGCTTTTTCATTCCCTTCAATGCCAGCGTGTCCAGGAATCCAGCAGAATACTATGTCTTTGTATTCGTGAAGATAGAAATACTTAATAAGAACATCTAAGATCCCAGGGTTATCAAGTTGTTTATTTTGGATTGCTTGAAGAGCAGATTTGGAATCAGAACAGATAACATAACGATCTGATTCTGAGTCCTCGATGTTCTTTAAGGCAAGGTAAATAGCTGTTAATTCTGCAGTATATATTGAGCAGTGGTCTGGAAGACGACATTCAGCTATAACGGTTTTATAAGAAGTGACAGCACAGCCTACTCGTCTTTCCATTTTTGAGCCATCTGTGTATAGAAATTTGTACGATTCGTATTTAAACCTTATACTATAAAATAGGTTTTGATAGTCTACCGGATTGGTTTCGCTTTTCTTAAGCTCTGCCAAATCCAGTATAACTTTCGGGACTGGGAGAATCCATGGCGGAATGGGTGGTACTTCCGTCTCGGCAATGATTGTAGTATCAATTTTTGCAGCCTCAAGATAGAATTTCATGCGTAATCCCAGTGGTCGAATGGCGTTTGAACGAGATTCATAATGATGCAGGTATTTTGGATGAAATATTACATCATATGTTGGATAGGCTCTCTAGGGTAAGATTGATTATCCATATTTATTAGTATAAACCAGAAGCATGCAAAAAATCTATAATTGTCTGCATTGGATAGCTGGATCAGCTTGTGCAATGCACACTGTCCTGTTTTAGCCACTGATGATAGAGGACTTCACCCCAAGTGTTTCCACCCTCGCCGCGTGGAGGCCCAGGACCTTTGAGGGTGTCTTATATAAGTGATACTGACAGATACATCGATGCTAAAGACATTTTGCATCAACTTAAACATGTATGATCGATAGTGAGATACATATGTTCTATACAATCAATAGTATGAATAATAGGTATAGGTAATAGATCAGTACAACATGAATTTGAGGTATACAAATCACAAAACTCTTGGTTAATCATAACAATGATAGGAAATGATTTTAATGCGACATTTTAGGCTTCAGAAGCCCGAAATAATAGAATAATACATGACATAGCCAGGTTGTTCCTGAATAGTTAATAAATTTGGAATTTAAATTAGAGAAAAAAGAGGGTAATGTAAGGTGGGTAGGGTCTGCTAGAAGTGCGACGAACAGAAACGGTTGCCTTAGCTTATATACAAAAGGATGTGTAAGCAACAAACAGACTGGGCTAAATATAGAGAGGAATACTCACACCTCAGTGGATTATAAGGGCTTTTAGAACTAGCTGAGAGTGGTCATTCAATAGCCCAGATAGTGGGGATTCCCACAAATAGAATAGATAATAAACCAATAAAGTATCTGCCTAACTCAACCTATCTTAATCTTCCTATATTAAGGTACTATTGAGTCTGCTGCAGAAAGAACCCAAGACTGAAGTAAAATTGGCCGCAGTGCCCTTTATTGGCAAAACACACAAAGACAAACAATCATACCACAGTCACACAGGACAGACAGGACAAGACACAACATGAAACAGAGACAACTGCTCTGGACCGACCAAAGAAAACTATGGCCAAGAGCAGGAAAAAAAACGTGAAAGTGAGGTGAGTGTAGACAGGGAGGAGGGGAGGCCATGCTGCAGAAATCAAACATGAGATACCAATTTAGGTGCTGACAATGCATCGGATACCGGGTCCGGCCGCATGTACACTCTGTATGCGTCTGATTTCCACCTGCCGAGCCGCTGTACTGCGTGAGGTGGCAGGCCTGCTTCAGCAGCCTGAGTTGCAGCCCCTGCCCGTATGGAATGGGTTGAAAAATGAGTCGGGTCAAGCCCAATCTTACTTACTAGCCATTTTATTATAGTGTTTAGAGTAAGATAATCTAACAGTGCACCAGATGAAAACTGAAATAAGGGGTTAGATAGCGGTGCGGAATATGATTGAAAATAAGCAAATATTATACATACCGCACACACCGAGTGGTGTGAGCACCCAACATGGACTCTGAAACCGTGAGGGCTTGTTTTAGAGGCTGATACTGAATAAACTAGATGGCATGAAGGCTGAGTAAAAATGCGTGTGTCGCCTCTAGTGGGGAAAAAGCCAGGCGCGTATCTGCGCAGACCTCGGAAGCCCGTAAGCAGGTGAAGAAAGTAAGAGACAGAGCGGAAGCTATTATCACATCATCCCTAGAGGTTGTAAGAGAGGCCATCATGGAGTGGCGGAGCTGAAATGTGATTGGCAGTGACTACCCATGCCCTCAAACCTGAGAGACAGGCTCGCATGGTTGCTACTGCCAATGACTGGCAATTAAGGTGGGCCACAAAACGGAGAATGTTAAGTTCAGACTTCCCACGAATATGAGGGGCCCATGTTGCTAGAGCTGTGACAGCAGCATGCATGTCCCTCCAATTATGATGGAAAGTTATACGCCTCGGCAAACGTGAGATACTTCTTGACTGCTGAGGAATACGCGGCCCTGGATCGCGGAGCCACACCTGAAGTGATCAGCTGAGCCACATGATGGTCCAACCCTGAAACAGATGGAAGGACCTAATAGTGAGATGACAAAAAGCCCTGGCTAGGCCAGGTCATACTAGGATTGGCCCCAGTATTCCTAGATTTAAAATCTGCTGTGACAGCAGCATGCATGTCCCTCCAATTAATAGACTTTGATACCATATGCTGAAAACCACCAGTATAAGAAACTGCAAACCACTTGTTGCTGCACATGGCACCAAATCCGAGCCCACTGGCATCGGTGTACACTTGCAATGTGTCTAGCCAGCTGGGATTAAAAATGCTCACACCATTGTGTGACTCAAGGCAAGTGGACCACCACATCAGATCAGCTCTTGCTTCACAGTTAAGCTTGATCGAGTGATGTAGGTGGACAACAGAGTTTGCAGCCTGGAACAAGCGGCTTAGGAAGGCTCTGCCTTGTCTAACTACACGTGCAGCGAATCCACACTTCCCTACGATACTCAATAGCTTTTGCTTTGATACGACCGATAGATTAAGCCAGTGCATTACTTCTGCCTTTATCTCTTCTAGACGCATTTGTGAAATCCGGAGCTCACCTTTTTCTGTGTCTATACTAATACCAAGGAATTCAATAATTGGTGCCGGATTGGTTACCTTTAAAGGCTGTACTGCAAAGCCTGCTATAGGTCGCATGTTTCAAGCTTGCATCGAAGATTACTAGCACACTCCTCAGCTGAAGCGGACACAGTAATAAAGTCATCGACGTATCTCACTGTTGACTTGGTGACTCCTCGGCTGAACATGAACTGTAAAAGCAATGAAGCGAATCTATCAAACAGGAAAGGCACTGAGTGCAGACCAAAGTTGAGAACTTTGCTAAAGAACAGCTGATTGTTACCGGCTGAGTTAGCCCAGGTGAAGCCCATTAAATGCCAGTCAGTTGGGTGGATAAATATATGTTTGTATGCGTCTTGAAGGTCTAGTTTGGCCATGTAGACTGGGCCTGGACCAAGCATGACGCAATGTCTAACAGCATCGTCTAGCGAAGCATAGGAGAAGCTATACTGATCAGCGTCTATTAAGGAATTGACTGAGCCTATGGCTGGATGAGAGGTCGTGAATAAGTCTCACTTTAAGGGAATTCCTCTTCTGAAATGCCCCAAGTGGGGAAACAATGTAACAAGAAAAAGGTGACTCATCAAAAGGTCCATATAGCCTGCTTTTATCTGAATCGGATAAAATGACTTCTGAAACCTGATCCTTAAATTCTAAGCTGGAAGGCCAATTATGACTAACTATAGTTGAATCAGCTGAGACCCGACCTATTCTGACCCCCTGGATGATGTCTGCTAGAATGCTAGCGGCTTCTGGGGGCGAGAGCACAGGTCTAAGTGCTTCACTCCAAAAGTCAAGCTTGAGTACTGGTTGGAACCCGAATACCGGCTCCGAATCCAGGCCCCAAATTCTTACTGCATTTGCTATAAGCTGACCTAGGGTCGACCCCCCCCCCCCCCCCCACAATTGGAGCAGCAGTGCTTACGGAAACATTTGGCCCCCTATTTACACTTGAAGTCCTCGAACAGTATACAGACTTCATTGTCTCTGGAGGCCCGAAACCCGGGGCCACGACTACTAGCGCCTGGGGGGTGGAGTGAACAATCTCCAGTGGAGTGATGGCCTCACCTGGTGGGCGTCTTAGTGGCACTGGCGTCAAAAGTTGTAATGAATAATTCATGATCTAAACTAGAGAAGGAGAGAGACCTGGCATAAGCCAACCGTTGTCTATGTCACATGTCATAAGAAAGGACATGTGTGATCTTAACTTTTTGAGATATATTGATTATGAATGAGCGATACCTGGCTATTTCATAGTAAACATTGTAACCAAAATTTTTTGCAAGAAGCATTTCATAAGAAACCCAGGCTTCTAACCATTTATACAATGAATTAATAGGTTTCTTATTTTTAGTGGCTTTAATTTGGACGTTACCACTAATATCAAGAAGTCCTCGAGACTAATGCACTCACCACTAAGCGCTGAAGAGATTGTTCGCGGAGTGACGAATTCGAATCCCAGGTCTCTGGCGGGAGACGTATCCCCCTAGATCCAGGCACTATCTGATGGAATGTACAGTTTTTGGTCTTGCAAGGGGAATCTCGTGGCTGGATGTGCGAACGAAGGCAGCTCCATGGTTTGGAGATCGCGATGGTGTACGGCTGTATTAGTAGTCCTTGGTGGATCAGGACTGCCGTATTCCTATACGTGAAGTAGTCCGGCCCTCTATGGTAACGAGGGCTTGGTGCGGCTGCGGCATAAATCGGAGCGAGATTCACTGCCTGCAGGGCGACTGGTGGCAGAGCGTGACCTCCAAAGGCCATTGACGATCGAGGTTGTCTATCGAGTGGCATGGTCGTTATCACTGGTGATCTTAACACAGACATTGGCGTGGGTGGTGTCTGTTGGTGGGAGCCTACAGTAAGGCCACTGGGCAGCCTAGCTGGGCTGGACTGCTGAGAGTAGAGGAGTCCACCTTGCCCCTGGGATGACGTATTCCAAGGGTAGTCCGCTGGAGGATGCTGACCATACAGATATGGATAATGGCCGTCGCATTGGGTTGCGTGCAGTATTTTAGGCAGTGGCGGAGCGCTGGGGGCTCGGGAAGCGTTGCTGGGGGTGAGATTCGTTCTCTCGTGCAGTAGCTGATCGAGGGCTGCTTCTCCGGGGCTCATATCGGGCCTGGGGGGCGTGTGACTATCATTAAACGCCTCAGATCCGACGTCTTCATTGTAGGAGGCAGGTTGATGGCTCCGTGGTGATTTTCGCACTTCTGTTTGCCTGGGAGAGTCGAACGTCTCAGTCTGGAGATACTCGGCCAGCTCCCTTGAATGCTGGGCCTCTGGACACTTATTACCAATAGGGCCTCGATGACCTTTCGTGGGCCGTCCACACGTGGAGAATCTACATCTGACCATGATGATATGACTGGCACGGAAGAGGATGCAACTCACGCTGTAGCTGTAGCTTTATGTAGGAGATGACCGGTCTAGCAACTCTGTAGTTGCGACTCTGTATTGGTAATGAGTCCAAGATGAATGATGGCTTCAGATGGATTCAGAAACGACGTGGTAAATGTCTGTAATCTGCAGCATGGCCTCTCCAATTGGCATGTGTAATGTGCTAAGTGTGCGCAATGAGTGAGCAGCGATAAAACTCTGCTAGAAGTGCGACAAACAGAAATGGTTGTCTTAGCTTATATACAAAAGGATATGTAAGCAACAAACAGACTGGGCTAAATATAGAGAGGAATACTCACACCTCAGTGGATTACAAGGGCTTTTAGAACTGGCTGAGAGTGGTCATTCAATAGCCCAGATAGTGGGGATTCCCACAAATACAATAGACAATAAACCAATAAAGTATCTGCCTAACTCAACCTATCTTAATCTTCCTATATTAAGGTACTATTAATAAGCATAGAAATGACATAAAACAAACGTGGAGCATGATTGTCTATCATTAAGAAAATGTTGATGAATTTTATAGAAGTATTGGTAAAATCTCTGAGAAAGTAACATTATTCCTGCAAATATTAATTTTCAAAATTTGCTGTAAAATACCTCCCAACATACCTTCGAATTTCATTTAATAAAGAACCTGTCCTAAATATCATTGACTCCCTGAAATCCAAACATAGTTACATTTTGGATAAATTATCAACTAAATCGTTTTGCAACAAATAAAATCATACAAACAGATGTTTTCCAGATATGTTAAAATTGCCAAGGTAATCCCATTTTTCAAGAAAGGCGGCAGTACTAAATTGGAAGACCATAGTATATATACATAACTGTGACATAATTCGTTTCGGAGCATCAGTCTTAGATATTGTGAAAACTGCTTAATCCCAGAAGTTGTGTTTCAGACATGTCTTATAGAGAGACAGTCTATGTGTAGATAGTCCCACACCAAGCGCAGAACTATTGTTTCAACTCTTTTAATCTATTTCATAATAGTCCGTATGGGTTTACTGAGGCATCAACCTTCCACTGTTTAGAATTTATGTAATTTGTAATAAATAATTCATACAATTAACATAAACATTTTAAAATTATGTCTTGGGCAATACCACTGCATCACATATTCATTGTTGGAGTATCCAACCGCAGATTTGAGGTTGGACAGATGCCCCAGTCTAAACTTGTGGGAAGTCTGTTTTGCCCCTATTTTAGGTCAGATGTTTGTTTTGTTTTTTTTCTGCTAAAATCCAACTAGATAATTTTATCTGAAAACTGATAGAATCAGAATTTTTCATAAACGTGTTAAAAATTAACATACATTACATTTTCATGATTGACAAGTGATTGTTGCTCTCATTTTGAAATTTTGTAAAAACATGGTCTGTCTCATACTGAAAGGAAACCTATCATACGTAGGCAAAAAAATTGAAATAATAATACAGGTTTTCAAAAGAAAAATTGTTTCACCAAATATTGAATGACCTGTCCCCATTATATGTGATGCATAATTGTGACATCATTAGAACCAATGGTGATGTCATCAACCCAGCATGCATTGGACAGTAAAATACAAATGGTGGCATCAAGATGAGAACAATTTTCTGTCAGAAACTGGTTAAACAAAACTAGCTGAAGGTAATTTATTGTACATTCATTTTCAAATCTAGTTTTTTCATATCACCCCAGAAAATATATATCAGTACTTTATGAGGCATCCATCCAGTATTTGTTCAGAAATTGAGTTCCCACAAATTGAAATGGGCTCATCTGCTCATCTCTCAGCTTTAGCGCACAAACAGAGAACATTTTCAAGGGATTCATTGTTGGAGTATCCAACCTCAGATTTGAGGTTGGACAGATTCCTCAGTCAAAATTTGTGGGAAGTCTGTTATGCCCCTATTTTAGGTCTAATTATTGTTTTTCTCTGCTAAAATTTTATTAGACAATTTTTTCTGAAAAACGATAGAATTAGAATTTTCATAAATGTGTTCAAAATTTACATACATGACATTTCATGATTGACAAGTGATCATTGCTCTCACAACGGGGTCATTCATGTCAGAAGGGTTGAGGACAGAATTAGCAAATAATTGTATCATAGAAGTCAGTCAGAAGTAGTAGTGGTAGTAGTAGTATTGAGATTAACAATGGGTTCACTACCAAGGAGTTATTCATGTCTGCTAAGAGGACAGGATGGTTAGCAAAACTAATGCCACATAGTAAGTATTACCCTTTAGGGAACATATCTCAAATGCTTTATTCAAATTCAAATGAAACTATTATCGTGTTCAATATATAGGCCACCATCTGCCAATTCTACCTATTTCATTTGTGTGTTGGATATTTATGAAAACGATACTTTTGAATTGTTATCTTGGGTGACCTCAATATTAACTATATTACTGATGAATCTGAGTAACAATTCTATTCATCATATTGAAAATCTTAAAGGTCCTACACAACTTTTCACTGAGTATACCAGAGCTACACCCAACTCTCCCGGGCCTGTTCAATGTCCGATTTCCTTTCACCAACTTTAAGTGATGCTCCAAACTTCTTGGTGGACTTGGTTGACAAGGGCCTGGAATACAGTTGAGTTAATACACCTTCATCTTATCCGCACAAAATAGTTCTTATTTCACCGCTCCAGATTGACGTAGGAACAACGTATAATATCCTAATCTTGGCAGTTTTGCATTTCTTGAGCACGAGCACTTGAATTTAGTACAAGTTCATTATATATATACATATATAAAACAACAGACCCTGGCTTTGGCGCAAAAATAAATTCCAAGTGCTTGTGCTTTAAAGTGTAAAGCAATATCAATATAAGAAGAATTCCTGCAGCTGGTAGTCCGGATATGGAAAATGACAAATACCTGATGGTGTGTAAATAAGCTCCTTGATTAATATTCTATTTGCAACTACAGAATTAGCTACAATTTCACTTATATTGTAATTTGTACGAATGCTGTACTTTGGGAAGGTACATTTTAACAGCATGTTAGTAATTAGTGTGTGTGTGTGTGTGTGTGTTATTGTTTAACGCCTCATCAGCACCTGAGTGGGCTATGTAGAGGCTCTCTAGGTTAAGATTGATTATCTATATTTGGTAGTAGAAACCAGAAGCATATAAAAAATCAATAATTGTCTGGGTTGGATATCTAGTAAAGAGATGTTGTAAGGTAGTAGCTTGAAACAGAGGTCTTCTAATGCGTTGTAAGTGGGTGCAATCGAATAAAATATGTTTGATCGTTAGGGGGCACCGACAACTCTGGCATACCGGTGCCGGTTCATTGACTAAGAGGTGTAAATGTGTAAGTCTTGAATGTCCTATGAGGTAGTAATTAGTGTACTACAGTGGTCCTAATTCTCGGTGACAGATGATGAAGAAGATCAAGTTAATGTTTCATTGACAAGAAATGCAGGAAAGTTCTACCATTGGCCAAATAAAGAAGATACTTCTAAAGGAAAACCTTGTGCCCATGCTACCTACCATCTGTAATTGCAGATGAACGAAGACAGTTCTATTTATTCCCAAATAAAGTAGTCTCCCATGCAAATAGGCCTTGCAATTTCATAGTTTTTCTATCAATTTGCAACCGTTTCTAGTGAAGTTGTGTTGCATTTCAGCTATTTACAACTGTAGGTTTCTCTGTTGCGGTATTTTGTTTGCAAGATAGTTTTGCCATTTAATTCTATTGGAATGAAATTAAAAACAATAGTGTGTAAAATGTTTATACAAAATATATAATTATTTAAATAAATATTTAACAGTTATTATCTATTACTATAATTCATATTCATATTACTATATTGCACATAATGTGCACCACGTGAAGCGCCCATTGTCATTAAGTTCACAAATGTTAAACATACTGGTATATGCATTTAATTGATATAACGACTTGTTCATTATATTATGCAGTTTCTATGGCAAGTGAGGTACAAAAAGCCCAGTTAAATGGTATGCAAGGGGGTGGGTGGGTGATTGGGGCTTTACGTCCTGTATTTCTGCACCTGATGGGCTAATTAGGACAGGCAGAGACCATGGCAATGAGATGAAGGATGAAACAGCCATCCAACTTAGGCTCGACCGGGAATCGAACCCGGGACCCAGCGGTTGGAAGCCCAGAGCGCTACCTCTGAGCTAGGCCCCCGCCCTAAATGGTATGCAAAATGCAGTAAACCAATTTAACGGTATTTATCGAGAAAACTTTCGCATAAATGTCAAATTCTATGAATTCCTATGGAAGCCATTCTGACCCTACATCGCATCTAATGCAATGTAGGTTAGGTCATACAGTTTCATATACAACTGTAGCAACATATTCCTGGCTGTAGCATAACTAGCTAAAGCCAGCTGCTTCTGTCTACTCATAGCTTATAGTCATCACCACTGAACACATTTTTGGTCAAAGCAAAATGGCAGATTTCTGAAAATGGGAATAGGATCAAAACATGCAAACAAAATAAAGAAACGCTCCTGTTACAGTTGGTGGAACTGATATATGTAAGTGAAACTTGCACTTGATGAGTAATTGTTGACACATGGTCCCATAGGTAAGTGAGCAATGTAATTTCTTTTTACTAATGCTCGAATAGCACTGAGATTACAGGGTCATTGACAGTTTCATTGTTTGGTGGATTGGGGATTAGACGTCTGAGCTGATTGTTTCTCCCATGCTGCTAACAACAAACAATCAAACAATGGGCCATATAAATAGGGGGCCCATTGGTGTCACAGTATCATTCCATCAATCACCATTGAATCAGCAAGGTGAATTGCCATTAGTGACAGAAAGAAGAGCACAGCTCTGTAAGTAATGTTTTTTTTATTATATTATTGTATTACGTGCATTTGACTAATGTATAAAGGCACTTTCATCTTAATAATGCCAAAGAGCTGGCAGATGGTCTGTAATAAGTGGTTATTATAAAATTACAGTGAATTCACATGTCCTGTGATGATTGGCAAATGTAATGATGATTGACAGTAACACTAATATTTTGATATGTTCTGTTAATAGTCATATTATGTTGTAATGCACAGTTGTTAAGGGCAGTTTTAAAGGTAGATTTGGCTCTAATCTATGTAGGAGGAATGTAAGTAAGTCTATATTATGTGCATCCTAAGGATTGCTGAACTTTGTTGTTGGAACTGTGGTGCTCCATGCTGCCTTAGCTGGGCAATGTTTACTTAATATGTTTTTACATATTCACAGCCTTTTTGTACTACATGCTGAGAAGGAACACCAGACGTTGGAAACAACTGTCATGAGGCATCCCACCTGTCTACTACATTACATCATTGGCCTGCACCTATTGGTACTACAAGTTCATCTCCTGGTCATTTAGTAGTGACAGTGGTCGCAGACTCACCTCAGACATCATCTACACTGGTTGCGTTTCTACATCATCTCATCAAAAGATAACAACATTGTCAACTAACTCTACATCTACAACTACATAAGTGCAAGCTGGACTTACTGTTTGACATTCCTTTTAGAGCCATGACCTTAAGCTACATGCCAACCTATATATTGTATTCTTTTTTTTTGTATGAATATTAAAAGTGGAAATAGTTAAAAGTGTTGTTGTTGTGGTGTGCGAGGGGGAACAGAGATTGTGAATCTTTGACAATAACTACCTTATGAGTCATCATGGGATAGAACACCTATAACAGAACAAATAGGTGTGTGACTCATCAAAGCACTTTTAAGCAGAAGAAGAAAACTGTAAGGAAACACAGAAACATTTCATTATCTAATCAGCACGAAATAAACGATGAATATTATATATATGACCAAAACATTTTTGTATAGCACCATATCTGGTTACATTATATGGTGCTTGAAGTGTCTGTTACAAGTATAAATGAAATAAGTAAGTCTTTTGAGAGTTTTTGATTTTTTTTTTCTAGACAAACATGAAGAGAAAAAGCATTTCATGCTCACCAATATAAACAAAGCAGCCGGAGGACTTTGTTTTGCCCACTCAGGAAATAAGTTTCTCTACTAAAAACTCTGGATTTGCTAATGCCATTTAATGGAGTCAATGGCCTGACTTTCAGCTATATTGAGCCGGCACCAATATCACATGACACACAATTTTTTACCAGATGTTATAGGTCATGCCCTGTCAATGATGAAATGAAAATGCATTTGCTTTCCCAACTCAATGAATAATTCTGTGCATGATGTTTCCAGAGTAGATTAAACTCTGCAATTACAATGTTTATCAGCCATGCAAAGCTGAGATAGCAATATCGACAGGGCCACAGGCCTACAGCATGTCACACAATAAATTATTCAGCAGCTGACAAATACAGAATTATCCTATAGAATTGTTGGTTAGTACATATATAAACTTTTATTGACGAATCCATATCAAAAAGATACATGTGTCAAGTTAAAGCAATGCAAGAATAATACAACATGAAGTTAATATGCACCATAATGTACAAATCACATGTTCAAATAATACTGATTGTATGTATAGTCTCAAAAATATTGTAATGTCTCGACACATAAATACACAATAAACTGAGTCACTAAACAGTTCGAGAATTTAAAATAATCATCTCATAAAATATATGCAATGTACAATATAAATGGAAAAAATGAAACACAAGAAGCAGCACCAGTCACTGTACATTAATTAATATGTTAATGCCAAGGGGGGGGGGGGTGATTAGGGCTTTACGTCCTGTATTTCTGCACCAGTTGGGCTAATTAGGACAGGCAGAGACCATGGCAATGAGACGAAGGATGATGTTTATGCCAAAGCATGATGCCGAAGGCCACTATGTCGCTGAATGCAATGCATATACATAAAATATATAATTATATTTGATATTGTCAGATTTGCATGAGCAATTTCTGACTTATTATGTTACATTCATTTGCACCATTGTACTATTTAAATATTTAGCCAAAATCATTAAATTTACTTTGTGTTTTTGTTCTAAGATCATTTCTGAAGATCAGCTGATTCAATTATAAACGGTTGTCAAGTGTTTCACTTAAATTGTTTTTCTTATGCAGCTGTGCTAAACAGTAAATTTGCTGTGACAATTTATCACAGTCAAATTTCTCAGCTTTCTCATGCAATTGTTAAATGTTTCCTGCACTGTAAATTCATTCTAAGCCAGGAATCACTATGAACAGACCTATGTTCTAAATTTTCACCTTGCCTTTGGAGCTGTATAAATTTAATAATACTGAAGGAGCCACATGTTGTTGTAAGTCCATTTTATATTTATTATATTGTATGCTTACTATGTATATTGGTAAATGGTGTCTCAAATGCATATATGACCAGATATGATTATGAAGCATATATGATGTTCTGTTTAATAATTAGATGGTGTAATTATATTTTGCATTATGCAATGGCGATGCTGCTAGGCGGCCATATTTGATTAAAACCATTTTCATGAGTTGACTCTATGATTCATATAAATTTAAATGTTCAATTCTGTGCCAAGCACAAAGTCATATTTAGAAAATCTGTATTTATTTATTTCTTCTTTGTAGATTTACCTGTACATTGTGCAGTGTGAAATAAATATTGTGGAACCAAACATTCGTCATATATTATGTCACGGCTACAAGGCAACATATATCAATGCATTAAAAGCAAATTTATAGCATTAAATGAAAGGCAGAATGTCATAGAATTCATTTCTGAAGAGAAACGGTATCCATTTGCTCTCGAAACTGCAAAATTTGCCGTCTACAGGTACCATTTGACAGCTGACCTTATGAAAGCGAACGTTTGCTGACCACGACAACCGGAGCGCATAACTTCATGAAAAGTTGATCAAATTTCTCAAAGGATACATTAAATAAAAGCCAGAAAGTCATAGAATACCTTTCTGAACAAATACGGTATCCAGTCCCTGTGAAAACGGCAAAATTTGCAGTGTTATGCGGCAATTTGCACGGCCATTTCGTTCTGTTGTAGCAGTGACCTAGACCGATACATCAGTCCCTACATGTAGATGTAGGGACGGATTCCAAACCATACATTTTGTCAGCCCATAAGGCTTTTTAAAGAAGTCACTTTGTAAACAATCGTTATTTGAAGAATAATGCCAAATTTCAGACACAATCACTCTAGTCATATTTGTAGGCCACATATTTCTTTACATTCGTGTGTGATAACTTGCCACAGAGCTGACTTAGTTATCCAAAATAAGAGCAAGTTTAAGGAAATCACACTAAAAAAATTGTGATGGTCACGCCGTCCTCAAAAAATATCAGAGAAAACGAATAGGCACCAATGACGTCACAGGCCATTCCACATAAATTGCAAGTATATAACCATCCTAACATGTTAAACACATCAATTATAGCATCAACACATCACAAGTTGCCAATCAGTTTAATTCGATCTTGTTTACTTGCGCATGACGCAACGTCGTGGTTGCACGTGCTTGATCGTTAGAGATTATTTGAGTTTAAAACAACAAATAAGTCATTTTATGATTAAAATGCGCAAGAGATCAACATATAAAACTTTCTTAAGCTGTTATAAAATCGAATTTGATGCAAAAAACATACAGTAAAGCTTTTGTAAAAAAACCAATAGAGATTATCTATTCCCAGAGGGAGCTGCAGTGCAGTGACAAACGTGCCACCACGCATGCAATAAATATCCTGAAATATACGATTTTTAGCACTTAAATGTGTGAAGTAGCACTGTGTGTGTGTGTGTGTGATTAGGGCTTTACGTCCTGTATTTCTGCACCAGTTGGGCTAATTAGGACAGGCAGAGACCATGGCAATGAGACGAAGGATGAAACAGCCATCCAACTTAGGCGCAACCGGGAATCGAACCTGGGACCCAGCGGTTGGAAGCCCAGAGCGCTACCTCTGAGCTAGGCCCCCGCCGTGAAGTAGCCCTAATATAGTGGATTTATTGTATTGTAACAATTCTAGATCAAAATAAAACAAAAACATGGTCCATTTCTAAAAAAAAAAACAGCATTCAAGTTTGTTTTAACATGTTTCATGTTAGATGAATTGTGTGTGGACGATTTGTACGACGTCAACAAATCACGAATTTTGCTAGGCCTGAATTTGTACTAAAATAAAACTTTTCTCAGCTTCTACTAGTCGGATCTTCACTAAATTTGGTTTGTAAGCTGCGCTTTTGTATCGCGGTTCTAATATTGTGCCATTTATAGCTGTACTCCCAAAACTGTACAAAAGCGGAGGCAACAAACAATGATTTAAAGAAATGTATGGAACACTGCGTGCCAATAATAACTAGTACCTAGATAAATAATGTCATAAAAAACACATGTTACCAAATCTCGTAACCAACGTTAGGAAAACTTTGTTTGTATACAATTGCGCATGGGTGAGATTTAAATTCCAGAAAAGGCTCACTCAAAATTATCTTGCTGGTGCTGCCACCTGTCGCTGGATTTGTAGTGAGTGATGCCACCTAGCTCCTGCAACCTTGAACATACAGCCTATGGCCTCTGGCCTTCGGCTATAAAGCACAAGGCATAGCACCAACCACAAAAACCATACTACACCAACATATATATACACACAAGTACACAGAATTATTATATATACAGACATGCACACACAAGGAGTGACGTTCAGAGGGCCACTCGTCACCCAGAACCGAGGTCATAGTCTCTTATTCGTTTATGTTGTTTCTCCCAATTTACATGATAGAATGATACATTTTAATTATTATTTATTTACTTATTTTCAAGGAAACTCCGAGAAACTGGCTTAGTGCCAAATTTACTGCGAGGAATTTACTGCTCAATAACTCCTGGAATTGGCTTTCTACACTAATATTATAATATATACAGACATGCACACACAAGGAGTGACGTTCAGAGGGCCACTCGTCGCCCAGAACAGAAGTCATAGTCTCTTATTCTATCATGTAAATTGGAAGAAACAACATCAGTAAATAAATAATAATAACAAAATAAAATGTATCATTCATTTATTTTCAAGGAAACTCTGAGAAACTGGCCTAGTGTCAAATTTACTGCTAGGAATGTACTGCTCAATAATTCCTGGAATTGGTTTTCTACTCATAACCGTGAAAGTGTTTATTTGTTCAAATGCTACCTTGATAAGGGGCACTCTTGTGTCTTTCCATTTAGGGCAGATCATTAGACAGTGTAATTCATCTTCTACTAGTTGCAGGTTACATTTATCGCATATATGTTCTTCAGGACATTAATGGGGTGGGTGGGTGATTAGGGCTTTACGTCCTGTATTTCTGCACCAGTTGGGCTAATTAGGACAGGCAGAGACCATGCCAATGAGACGAAGGATAAAACAGCCATCCAACTTAGGCTCGACCGGGAATCGAACCCGGGACCCAGTGGTTGGAAGCCCAGAGTGCTACCTCTGAGCTAGGCCCCCGCCCTATAAGGACATTAATGCCTGCCTAATTCTATATTCAAGTTATGTGAGCTTAGCCTGAATCTGGCAATGATACAGTTAAGTGATTTTGGTAAACCTAGATTTAGGTAAGGTTCCATACGCATTTTTTTTCTAAATGTTTTTTAAGTTCTTAGCTTGGGGTATTTATGTGTCATTGATTTCCGCAAAAAGGTAAAACTGGGCTTTACTGCAGATCATTGTTGGAACTTTGTCTATGTTTAGCAATTCATTTATGTTGTTATCCTGTGTTATTTTCCTAAGCCCACTATACCAGCACAAGGATCCCAAAATTTTATATTCGTTTTGAATTAATGTCATAGCAGTTTTTCACCATAAAGGGGCAAATGTTGGAATTAAGTATCTGTAAATACTTGATAGCTGATACAAGTTCTTAGTAATGGTTACTTTATAGGTACCACCAATTTAACATCTCATGCGAAGCTATCTAGTTGAGATAAGAGGGGGGGAGAGGGCATTATGCACAATATTGGCAAGATTTAAACAAACAAAAAAAAAATCTGGGCATTGATATACCTCCCCCCCCCCCCCCCATGTACATAATATATGTTTATTGAAAATAATCGCTTTCCATAGGCAAAATGTGTGCCGCTGTGAGAAAGATTTACAAATATTTAGTTTATATCTAAAATGTATAGCACACAGTGGTAGTTAGGGTGTGGCCCCCCTCCCCCAATTTTTTTTTATTTTGCTTTAACTGAGCCTGCCTGTTTTTTCCTCCTATGGTTTGACCCCAAAAGCAAGATTGAAAAGTTACATGATGATTGGACATCATTTTGATGCAAAGATTTGTCTATTGTGGCCAATAGGCAGAAAATGTGATATAAAACACAAACTAAACATACTAATTGTATGATGTATAATGCTTATTTAACAAAATACATAGTCACAGAGCAAGGGCACTGCTTGTTCTCATGAGATGTTCACTCCTTTAAAGTGCATAAATTTAACTAGAAAAAAAAATCAATCAGGAAGTGAGATTGTTAAAAAGTTGCTGCCTCTTTATGCACTGCTACTCATAACTGAAAGATTACTTGCAACTTCTGAAGCAGACTGATTAAATATGCACCAATTAACTCAAAATGTTGTTGTTTCAAGCAGAATACTGACTTTATCATCGGCGTATTGCCACATATATTAGAAAATGTATCCTCAAATGGGGACAGGTAATTATTGTCCAATGACCGTGAAATTTCACACAGGCTTTTCTGGCCAAAACTCAGGAGAAAAATTGGTAAGCCAGATCTGAGGAAGTGGGGGCACCAACCACATTCTAAAATGCAAGTCCTACATCCAAATGAGGCTGGGAAGTATTCAGTCAGGTGGCATTTTCAGAAAAATGGTCACCCTGATTTTGTGTTACGACCTGGCAACAGGTTAATTAAAATAAATGGTGTTGGTAAGCAGAATACTTCCTTTATTACTCACTAATTTGCATATCAAAATGGCCATTCATGTTCTGCACTTAAGTTCAAAAGTTTAAAAAGTAGGAATAGTGTGTGATCAAGGAATACTATTAAGGCCATTGCAGACCAGATTGATCATCATATTTTGATACCCAATGTGGGTACTCATTTTCACTGTCCAGATCTACGAAATTCTTGGTTCCCCTTCCATGGCAGTCCAAATGGAGCTAGTATGCATATTGAAGTTACGAGAAAGCCAATATAGTCATGCATCCATGGAAAGTGGCTCATGAAGAGCGCCCAGACCAGGAATTGAACCCGGTTCCTTCAGCGAAACAAGGCAGGGTCTTAGCTCTGTGTGTGTATGTGTGTGTGTGTGTGTGTGAGTTATTGTTTAACGCCTCATCAGCACCTGAGTGGGCTATGTAGAGGCTCTCTAGGTTAAGATTAATTTATCTATATTTGGTGGTAGAAACCAGAAGCATGTAAAAAATCAATAATTGTCTGCGTTGGATATCTTGTAAAGAGATGTTGTAAGGTAGTATCTTGAAACAAAGGTCTTCTAATGCGTTGTAAGTGGATGCAATCTAATAAAATATGTTTGATTGTAATGGGGCACCGACAACTCTGGCATACCGGTGCCGGTTCATTGACTAAAAGGTGTAAATGTGTAAGTCTTGAATGTCCTATGAGGCATCTGTGATATATTCCTTGATCTTTGCGAGTATTGAACCTACTAGGTATTTTATTTTGAATGCAAGGTAAAATTGAATGCAACTTGTTGTTACTACATTCATTCCATTGTCTTTGCCAGCAATACATGATAAAAGATTTCAGTCATTTTAAAATCAGTGTATGGAATAGTGAAATCAGTTATCTCTTTTGTAAGAGCCCTTTTTGCTGCCAGGTCTGCTTTTTCATTCCCTTCAATGTCAGCGTGTCCAGGAATCCAGCAGAATACATTGTCTTTGTTTTCGTGAAGATGGAAATACTTAATAAGAACATCTAAGATCCCAGGGTTATCAAGTTGTTTATTTTGGATTGCTTGAAGAGCAGATTTGGAATCAGAACAATGGTCTGATTCTGAGTCCTCAATGTTCTTTAAGGCAAGGTAAATAGCTGGTAATTCTGCAGTGTACATTGAGCAGTGATCTGGAAGACGACATTCAGCTATAACGGTTTTATAAGAAGTGACTGCACAGCCTACTCGTCTTTCCATTTTTGAGCCATCTGTGTATAGAAATTTGTACGATTCGTATTTAAACCTTATAGTATAAAATAGGTTTTGATAGTCTACAGGATTGGTTTCGCTTTTCTTAAGCTCTGCCAAATCCATGGCGGTATTGGTTAGTTAGTTAGTTAGTGTTATTGTTTAACGCCTCATCAGCACCTGAGTGGGCTATGTAGAGGCTCTCTAGGGTAAGATTGATTATCTATAGTTGGTAGTAGAAACCAGAAGCATGTAAAAAAATCAATAATTGTCTGCGTTGGATAGCTGGAGCAGCTTGTGCAAGCACTGTCCTGTTTTAGTCACTGGGGATAGAGGACTTCACCCCAAGTGTTTCCACCCTCGCCGCGTGGAGGCCCAGGACCTTCGAGGGCATGGCGGTATTGGTGGTACTTCCGTCTCGGCAATGATTGTAGTATCAATTTTTGCAGCATCAAGATACGATTTCATCCGTAATGCCAGTGGTCGAATGGCTTTTGAACGAGATTCATAATGATGCATGTACTTTGGATGAAATATTACATCATATGTTGGATTTGTTGGAGTTGATGCTACTTTTAGTATGTATTGCATGGACAACTTGATACAACGAAGGGAAAACGGAGGTTCCCCACATATATGCTCTCTACAGGGGATGTACGAAAAGATCTTAAGCTTAGTCGCAACCCTTGATGATGAACAGAGTTCAGGCATTTTAGATAAGATAGTCTGGCAGAGCCATATACCACAGAACCATAATCAAGTCGAGAACAAGTGATTGCATGATAGAGACGGAGGGTGGGTGGGTGGGTGATGAGGGCTTTATGTCCGGTATTTCTGCACCAATTGGGCTAATTAGGTGGGTGGGTGGGTGATTAGGGCTTTACGTCCTGTATTTCTGCACCAGTTGGGCTAATTAGGACAGGCAGAGACCATGGCAATGAGACGAAGGATGAAACAGCCATCCAACTTAGGCTTGACCGGGAATCGAACCGGGGACCCAGCGGTTGGAAGCCCAGAGTGCTACCTCTGAGCTAGGCCCCGCCCTTATATAGTTGGCATATATCTGGAACGGTATGTAATGAGGAAATCGTCAACACATAGGGATGACATAAGATTTTCGGAGATGGAATTTACTATACTGTTGATTTTGACGTTAAAGAGGGTGGGCGAGAGAATACTACCCTGCGGGACTCCATTCTCCTGAGAGTAGGAGCTTGACATCGTTGAACCCACTCGGACCTTAAAGAAGCGATCCTGTAGGAAAGATCCGATGAAAACAGGAAGGCCTCGAAGCCCTAAGTCGTGGAGATCTTTCATTATTCCATGTAGTGTCATAGGCTTTTTCTAGGTCAAAGAATATGGCTACTACTTGTTCTCTGTTTATGAAAGCATCTCTAACATAGGTTTCCAGTCTGACTAAATGATCTAATGTGCTCCTGTGACGGCGAAATCCAGATTGGAACTCTGTAATAAGCTGGTTGGACTCCAGGAACCAAACCAGTCTATCTGTAACAATTCGTTCCATTGTCTTACATAGACAACTGGTTAAGGCTATTGGTCGATAATTCATAGGATCACTATGATCCTTCCTGGTTTGGGAATTGGGATGACCGTGGCTTGTTTCCAGAGGGATGGAAGACATCCCTTCCCCCAAATTTGATTGAAGATATGGAGTAATATTTTTAAAGAGGACTGAGGTAGGTGTTTTAAGATTTGATAATGTATATTATCAGGGCCTGTTGCAGAGTCAGTCGCTTTTGGGATGGCCTTCTGAAGTTCTTCTAAGGTGATGTATGAGTTATAATCTTCGCTGTTATCAGACTGTATATTTAGGGTTAATCTCTCAGCTTGAGCCTTATAACATTGGAATTCTCTCATATACTTCTCTGACGAGGAATTGTACGCAAACTGTTCTCCTAACCCGTTGGATATTTGTTCTGGTGAGGAGAGATGTTCTCCATTCACTTCTAGAATGCTTACATGTGAAGCTAGGTTCTTTCCTTCAATCTTCTTAATCATTTTCCAGACTTTATTGCTAGGAGTTCTTTCAGTGAGTCTGGAGACTCTCCAGCAACTACTTTTTTTGTGCCTGACAATTCTACGCGCTTTGGCTTTCAGGCACTTAAAATTATTCAGATTGTTGATGGTCGGCTGTGATTTAAAGATTCTGAGGGCTCTCTTACGGTTTTTAATAGCTTCTCTTATTTCGTCATCAAACCAGGGTCTTGCACTTCGTTTAGAATTATTTTTTGTCATCGGTATTGTTTTATTGGCTATATCAGTAATATCATCAGTAAAATCTTTAACGAGACTATTACAATTCCTATAATGAGACATAGTAATTGCTTCTAAGCAGTGCTTTTCGAAGGAGGTCCAATCCGCTTTATGCAACTTCCATCGGAGTTGACCCACTTCTCTCGTACCTTCTACTTTTTGTAGGACAATGGGAAAGTGATCACTGCCGTGAGTGTCCTCTAATACTCTCCATTCAAATTCCAGAAATAACGCTGGATCACATATACTAAGGTCAATTGATGAAAATGTTCCATGACCTGGGTGAAGATATGTGGATGAACCATCATTGAACAAACAAAGGGTGTAGTCATTGAGAAAGTCTTCAATGGTTTTTCCTTTGTTGTTGTGGGAAGTGCTTCCCCATAATTGGTTATGGCTGTTAAAATCTCCTAGGATAAGACGCGGTTCAGGAAGTTGATTGTAAAGGTTATGCAAATCACTGACTGTAAGGTGAAAGGGTGGAGGAATATATAAGGAACATATAGTGAATGTTTTATTCAGGTTGAGACGAACTGCTGCAGCCTGAAGGTTTGTGTTAAGTGGAATATGAGAATGAATGATTCCATTTTTAACTAAAATTGATGAGCCACCAGTGGCTCTATCGTGGGCAATATTGCCATATGTATTATACATATGGTAGTTTCTCAGTTTAAAACTGTTTGGAGGTTTCAGAAATGTTTCCTGCAGGCAGAAAACACTAGGGTTTAAATCTTGGACCATGCAACCTATTTCATCGAAGTTGGCTCTGAAACCTCGACAGTTCCACTGAATGATACTGTCCATGATTTAGTTAAAAGAGTTTAATATTATCATAGTAAAATCTATAGTGCATGGTATGAATTTGTATGAATATTCACTTTTTCTTCAAAGTCGCTGCCTCTTTTGGTGTTAAGATCTTTTTGGGGGCCCCACCATGCTTAAATGGTGGTCTTATGGTGCCCATTGCACTAGATTTTTCTAGTGTTTTTCTAATGAGGGGGGGTCTAGGGATGGTGGTAGTCCCTGCCTCCCCTTCCATCGGCTGGTGTATCTCTTCCGACTCATCGCCGGAAGGTGCACCCTGTGAGGGTACACTAAGCTGTGAAGCAGCAACTAATGGAGCTACGAGATGTCCTTTACCGACATCTGTAGCATGCTGCTTCATTCTTGCCAGGTGATCGTCTGACTGTGAAGTCTTCGATTCTGGTTTATCTTTCTGCAAGCTTTGCCCTGCCTTGGAATAATTATAATTAGGATCTAGGTCAATCCTTCACCTGGGTGATGATCTGGGTGAAGGAGATCTAGGTCCAGCCATCTGAGACAGGACTGAGGCATAGCTTGCCCCAGCAGCCTGTTTAGCTATACGGCGCGCTTGGGGAAAGGAGATATCCTTGGTGGTCTTTAACTTCAGGATCTCTTTCTCTAGCTGCCATTTGGGACAGCCACAGTGATAGGCTGGCCCATCACCTCCACAATTAACACAATACGATGTATTCGTACATGGTGAGTCATGGGAATGGTGTGTTCACGTGATCCACAATTGGCACAGGTTGGTTTGGCACGGCAGGAGCCGCTGAAATGGCCAAATCTTTGGCAGCTGTAACATCGTTTTGGGTTGTAAATACAGTGCCTTGCAAAAGTATTGGCACCCCTCATGGAAAGGCAATAAATTGATATTTTTCTAATGACAGAATAACCTGGGGTTTATGAATATTTCAGGAAAGAAACAGGACCAAATAATAAATAATTTCTTTATGGAATCATTAGTCAGTGTTGATTTTGACAGAGATGTGTGTGTGTGTGTGAGTTATTGTTTAACGCCTCATCAGCACCTGAGTGGGCTATGCAGAGGCTCTCTAGGTTAAGATTGATTATCTATATTTGGTAGTGTGTGTGTGTGTGAGTTATTGTTTAACGCCTCATCAGCACCTGAGTGGGCTATGTAGAGGCTCTCTAGGTTAAGATTGATTATCTATATTTGGTAGTAGAAACCAGAAGCATATAAAAAATCAATAATTGTCTGGGTTGGATATCTAGTAAAGAGATGTTGTAAGGTAGTAGCTTGAAACAGAGGTCTTCTAATGCGTTGTAAGTGGATGCAATCTAATAAAATATGTTTGATTGTTAGGGGGCGCCGACAACTCTGGCATACCGGTGCCGGTTCATTGACTAAAAGGTGTAAATGTGTAAGTCTTGAATGTCCTATGAGGCATCTGTGATATATTCCTTGATCTTTGCGAGTATTGAACCTACTAGGTATTTTATTTTGAATGCAAGGTAAGATTGAATGCAACTTGTTGTTATTACATTCATTCCATTGTCTTTGCCAGCAAGACATGATAAAAGATTTTATAGTCATTTTAAAATCAGTGTATGGAATGGTAAAATCAGTTATCTCTTTTGTAAGAGCCCTTTTTGCTGCCAGGTCTGCTTTTTCATTCCCTTCAATGCCAGCGTGTCCAGGAATCCAGCAGAATACTATGTCTTTGTATTCGTGAAGATAGAAATACTTAATAAGAACATCTAAGATCCCAGGGTTATCAAGTTGATTTTGACAGAGATAAAATCCATATGTGTGTAAAATTGTGCTTGCAAAAGTAATTGCACCCATAATTGCAGACAGTTTGTTTATATTTTCCACTTACTTTGATCAGTGCTTTTTAATTGTTTATGGTTGTTTAGCATTGTTCGACTGAATAACAATCAGCTTTAGTCAAATTTAAATTTGTCTGACGACCTCATTAAATGATGTTCCCTTAACAACCTACATTTATGTTGTATGTTGAATTTTCAACATGAAAACCAAGGAGCATTCAGAACAGCTGAAAAAACTTATTATTCAGAAACACAAGTGGACTTGGTTATAAGAAAATCAGCAAACTTCTTTCTGTGCCATGTGGTACTGTGAGGAATATCATTAATGTCTGGAAAACAAGAAGATCAGTAAAAGTGTCACCAAGATGTGGCCGTCCCAAAAAACTGTCCACAAGAATGAGCTCAAAACTTGAGAGGGAGGTCATCAAGAATCCATCAGTGACTTTGAAAGAACTGCGGGAGTCTGCATCTGAGTCAGGTGTTTCTGTTCATGAGTCCACCATATCTCGGAATTTGCATGAAAAAGGCTTGTATGGATGTGTCACTCGAAAAAAGCCTTTTTTGAAGAAAACCCACAAAAGAAACCATCTGAAATTTGCTAAGGCCCACATTGATGATACTCCAGAACAATGGTCCAAGATTTTATGGTCAGATGAGACCAAAATAGAACTGTTTGGTGTTAATCAGAAGAAGTATGTATGGAGAAAGACAGGCGAATAATTTGATCCTTCAAAGACGATGCCAACTGTGAAACATGGCGGTGGCAGTGTCATGCTATGGGGGTGCTTTGCGGCTGCAGGCACAGGAAAACTCGCAAAGATTGAAGGAATCATGAATGGAGACAAGTACCGCCAGATTCTTAAGGACAATCTACTCAGCAGTGTCCGGGATCTTAAGCTTGGTAGACATTTTAGGTTCCAGCAAGACAATGACCCGAAACACATGGCCAAAGTGACCACTGAATGGTTCAAGAAGAATAAGATCAAAGTCCTGGAGTGGCCCAGCCAGTCCCCAGACCTCAACCCAATTGAAAATCTGTGGCATCACTTGAAAATGGCCGTTCACAAGAGGTCCCCACATAACCTGGTGGAATTGGTCAATTTTTGCCAACAAGAATGGAAAAAAATTACCCCTTCCGTTTGCAAAAAGCTCATTGATGGCTACCAAAAACGACTCGAGGCTGTCTTAGATGCTCAAGGTGCAGCAACGAAATATTAACTGACTGTACATGGAATTAACGCATGGGGTGCCATTACTTTTGCAATGGACATTTTTTGCTTTTTGCATTGTTGGCTACTGTTACTGTTGATTTTTTTGATAATTAGTTTTTAAATGTTACTTGTGTTATTTCCTGATATTTGCTTTTGATTTACATTCAGTCATGTTTTTTGTTTAAAACAAACTAAAATGTCTTCATTTCGAAGGGGTGCCAATACTTTTGCAAGGCACTGTACATCGAGGGCTTTACTATTTTCGATCCAGCTGAACAATTCTTACAAATATCAACAACTAAGAACACTAACCCTAACTTTGCTCTTGGTAAATTTCTACAGGTAGCATTAAAATTAGACAGTAAAATATAAATGTTTTATATAAATAGTAATTTAATGTCTCCTAGAACTGAGTGGCTGGCGGCACATGGACGAAACTGCTTCCATGTATGTCACTTCATATTGTATGTCACTTCATATTGTATGTCAACATTCCCATCTCATACTGTATATCACTTCATATTGTTTACCATGTTGATAACAGTCAAGAGTACATCATGTATATATATCTATATATATCTATATATCTTATGCTTAGTGTTTAGTATTGTTACTGAACCTGAATTGTTGTGCTAAAACTATTTGTTGGTGCTTTTTTAAACAGTATTATTACTATTATTTGTTTAATTCCGGGTGCTTTAGAATTTCTTAGACAATGTTGTGTTGATTAGTATTAGTCATAATATAGCTCAAATTTTTTAATTATTTTAACTGTTGATCCATGTATTTCTATTATCTTTTTATTTTTTGCCATTTATTATCTTGTCATGCTGACACATGTATCAATTTGATATTTAGCTGTCAATAAAAATCTATATATGCAAAGAACTGACAAGTTAATCGTCATGAATCCATGAACTTCATTACCGAGAGGGGCTTGGCAAAATGCCCCATATGAAGTATTGGTCTAGGAGTACACTGACTGTAGTGACAAAAGTAGGAATGGTGTGTGATCAAGGAATACTATTAAGGCCATTGCAGACCAGATTGATAATCATATTTTGATACCCAATGTGGGTACTCATTTTCACTGTCCAGATCTACAAGATTCTCAAAATTCTTGGTTCCCCTTCCATGGCAGTCCAAATGGAGCTAGTATGCATATTGAAGTTACGAGGAAGCCAATATAGTCATGCATCCATGGAAAGGGGCTCATGAAGACCGCCCAGACCAGGAATCAAACCTAGTTCCTTCAGCGAAACAAGGCAGGGTCTTAGCTACCTGACCCATCACGCATTAAGAGTCACTGTGTGGCAACTCACCTTCTCTAGAGAGCTGTTCCATGGTGAAAGACTCCCTTTTCTTCGCTGTATGTGAGTTGTGGAGAGACATGTCATCAAAGTGCAGTATTGGATGCTGAGCAGTGGCATTCCTGGCACATCATGGGCATTGGGGCCGCACCTCCTGTAGCAGCTCAACATATACTGTCGAGGAGATTCTGTGCAATAACAGCACCATTGCTCTGGGGTTATTATCGTTATGCATAGCCATCATCTATTATTTGCATACCCTCAGTTATCAAAAATTGTCTCTGAAAGAATGTCTAAAATGAATGCTTATGGTAGCATCAAAACCTATCATATTAATTAAAACAGGCTTTTATGGCTTATTTTATGCTCTAATGACTACTTATACTTTATCGATATATAATACTTTTATATTACCCATTTTATCAATTAATTTCAAAATTTTACACAAACATATGTAAGTGTGAACTAGACCTGACGGTACTCATTCAGTGACAGGTGAATTCGGTGCATATACTACACCATAAAATGAATTCATTGTCACTGAGATGCTGAGTTATCATAACCCACAGCCTTTAAAATATTTCTGGAAGATCTGAAGTGAGCAAGTTGATCACTGCCGCAATTTTGTCACATGAAGTCAGAGAAAACTGTTTGTCGGCATACCCATCTTTCTGGGTAAAAACTTACTTTTAAGATTTCTCTTGCTCCTACAACTAATGTTATGAGTTGTCAAGCTGTTATTTGTTAGTTATCCATGCGAATTTGTAAATCTACGAAATGTAAATCTTCAAAGGGGATTTAGAATCATGGAGTAAAAATGGTATAAATATAAAATAGAGTAAAATGTGATATATTGATTTAAAATTTAATAATGCAAAAGTTTAAGAACTTAATACATGTCTTCAGAGTAAGCAGACTGATAGTCAGTAGTTATCCATTGAGATCTGAATATTCCACAAATTGAAGAACAGACTTATCAAGGAATTTGGAAAGGAAGGATAAGTTGCTAAATTGGCAGTACATTTTCAGTTGGGCACAAAAAAAAGCCGTTTGAATAAAACAATTTGTAAGTTATCTAAGGGCTACATGTTTTTGACGGATCTTGGAAGAGCCTGGTGCTTGGCTGGACAAAATCATTATCATAGCCAGAGTAAACGTTCACCATGCTTATTGTACACATACATGGCATGCGATTCCATTTTAATATCCAACAATTAGCTGTTTACCACATAGAAAAGCCATGTGGTATAGCCTATGTGGTATACATATCTATACTGCATGGTTTACCTCACAAGGAAATGAAATTGTATACCACACACCTATGGCAAGCTATTGACAAAACATCACTTCTTGGAGCTAAGCCCTTCACCGTTTGAAATAGTGCCATGGCTTACTAGCAATTGTCGGAATCACTATTTGACTGACACTCAACAGATAAATTCTCAGCTCTCTATAAATATTAGAACTTTTGAAATCGGACCAAAACTAACGATTCTAGAGGAAAAAACGTGATGCAAAGTCAGTTGTCTATTCAGTCCACAGATCAAGTTATTGTGTATCTTTGTTGCTAAGGGCAATGTTTAATGAGCGTTGTCGCTTCGGTAAAACAATTAGACCAGAATGAATAATAAATTCATTTTCTGTCCAAATCTGCTATGGGTGGGTGGGTGATTAGGGCTTTACGTCCTGTATTTCTGCACCTTTTGGGCTAATTAGGACAGGCAGGGAACATGGCAATGAGATGAATCCAAATCTGCTATAAAAACAATTCTGACAAGAAATAATTAACAACTGGTGTGTAAATTTCATGCGTGAAATGCTTTATTAATTATAAAATGAATGGAAAAGTCTTGAAGTGATGACATTGCTTCATATTTTTGTAACGTCATGCAATGCTCTGATTGGCTGATGGTAGTAATGAATATTCATGACTTCTTTTATACCACATGGAAATCATTGAACAGTAGCAACATGGACTCAGCTACAAAGTGAAAATTGTGGGATATAAATAAGACCCAAGTGGATATGTGGTATATTTTGATATTCCCTCACTCGTGGACAGATTGGCTTCAGAATTCACTTGTGGCTAACTCCACTAGTGAATCCTGGCCAATCTGTCCACTCGTATGGAATATCAAAATATACCACATAACCATTGGGTGGGTCTTATTATAATACCAGCATTAAACAGAATTTCTGTTACAAGTTTCTATTTTTTCATGACTAGTTCAAATGACTACGAATGAGGATGGTTTACCAAACAAACGGTTAAGTTTACACTCAGTACAGAAACAACATCAATTTCGTGATAAGATGGTGGGTGGGTGGGTGGGATTAGGGCTTTACGTCCTGTGTTTCTGCACCAGTTGGGCTAATTAGGACAGGCAGGGACCGTGATAAGATGACCAGGGTATGGCAACAATAATAATCAAATATGGGCGAGTGTTCAGTTAAGTGTGTGATTGCAACGACTCCGTTGTTTTCATTGAGGTCAGCTATCTGTATGTCCTAACAGTATGTCCTAACAATGGGTTTAATGAAGAAAAAAATAGCACTGTAATTCAGGCTTTACCACGAGGTTCTATCCTAAGTGTGCACACATGTGAAACACCCTCAGCCTGCTGCCACTGACACCAGTGGTTTGTATTCACACACAATACACACAATACCTGCAGATATATGGTGTTTAGTCTCAGCAGGGACCTTGTGTGTATGAGATCTGTGTTATTAAGTTATAATAACCTCAATTGACACTTAATTTGGAACAAAGTGGTGGTCAGTTGATTAGTTATATTATATATCCCACAATAACCTGTATACCACATAGAAAAGCCAAGTGGTATAGCCTTTGTGGTATACATATCTATACTACATGGTTTACTTTACAAGGATGGAAAATGTATACCACATACTTCTATGTTTGGCAGGCCAATGACAAAAAATCACTTTTTGCAGCTAAGCGCTTGACCGTTTAAACTAGCGTCACTGCTTCAAAACAATATTTGGAGTCACGGTTTTACTACCATTCAACAGATAACATTTTTGAAATCGGACCAGAATTAACGATTCTAGGACCAAAAAGCGTAACAGAAAGTCAATGGTTTGTTCAGTCTACAGATACAAGCCATTGTATATGTGCGTTGCTAAGGGCAGTGTCAAAGTAGCAACAGCGCTTCGGTAAAACAATTGATCAAAACCAAATAATAAAACATTTTCTATCCAAATCTAGTTTAAAAACAAATTCTGACAAGAAATATTTAACAACTGGTTTGTAAATACCATTCGTAAATTCCTTTATTAATCTGAAGAGGTCCCAGATGGGTGGGTGGGTGATTAGGGCTTTACGTCCTGTATTTCTGCACCAGTTGGGCTAATTAGGACAGGCAGAGACCATGGCAATGAGACAAAGGATGAAACAGCCATCCAACTTAGGCTCGACCGGGAATCGAACCCGGGACCCAGCGATTGGAAGCCCAGAGCGTTACCTCTGAGCTAGGCCCCCGCCCACGAAGAGGTCCCAGAAAGTTTTGAGGTGATGACGTTATTGACAGTTATGCAATGTTCTGATTGGTCAATGGCAAAAATTAATATTCATGAATTTTTTCTATACTACATGAATGCATAGCCAGACAACTCAACTAAAAGTGAAAATTGTGGGATATAACTAAGACCCAAGTGGATATGTGGTATATTTTTATATTCCCTCACTCATGGACAGATTGGCTTCAGAATTCACTCGTGGAAATATAAAAATATACCACATAACCATTGGGTCTTATTATAATATATATAGCTGTTGAGTGCATTCTGCATGAGTCAAAGCAGAGCCATGCTTTCCTGATTAGTTTCCACTTAAAGAGCGTTCTTCACCTCATAGGTAGATGATTCCCAATTTTGCATGTCTGTTCCCCCTGTTATAGTCTGGTGCTTTCTTCTAAACAACTTTCACACATGAAGGCCTTAGTTGGGCAACACCGTAGTGATGTGGGTTGCAGTGATATTGGCGCAGACTGCCACTAGAGACAGGGATCTCACTCTCTGCTATCTCTTTCTGTTAACGTTATGCTTGCAAAAAGGAATTGTTTCCTGCTATATCAAAACTATTGAAAATTCCTGCTATATCAACTTTTGAAAATTGCAATAACTACCCATTCATGCAAGTTTTGCAGAATGCTCTTTTTCAACTTGAAGAACATCTTTTTTTGGTTAAAAAATCTATTTCAGGAACACAACTTGTCAAGCATGTCTTAATGGATTGGCTATGCTGTATAACTACAGAGGTGCAAGTAAAATCTGGGGATACTTCCTATGTCATAGCAAACAGTGAAAAGAACTGACATGTAACCAATAGACAGCGGTAAGGTTGATATTAACGACGTTAATGATGGTTGGAAAATAACTATGGGGCACAAAGCCACACAAGTAAGGTAATTACCTATATGAGCAAATATCCAGATATGTAACAATATATAACAATATATGGGACAACATACACTCATCTACTATATGCTGATGATCTTGTCCTAATTTCAGAAAGTGCTGATGGAATGCAGACTCTATTAAAAGATCTTGAAGCTTATTGTAGAAAGTGGCATCTAATAATTAACTCTCAGAAGAGCAAAGTTATGATCTTTCGTAAATCTGGCAAATGTACAGCCCAAGATAATCATGATTTCATTATTGAAAATGAGAAATTAGATATAGTTAATTCATACAAATATTTGGGTCATGTAATTAGCAATTCTAGCAACATACACAAAGTAATGTATGAGCATTTGACAACCCAAGCACAAAAAGCGATGTATGCTCTTAAAGAAAAGACAAAGTCTACAGTTGGCTATCTACCAGCAAAATTGAGTATCAAAATGTTTGACACATATATATTACCAATACTTGAATACAATAGTGAAATATGGTTCCGAGAGAAGCAAATTGATGCTCTCGAGAAAATACAAGTCCGTTTCCTTAAAAACCTGCTCAGTGTTAGGTGTCAAACTTCAACACTTGCCATTCTGGCTGATACAGGTAGATTTCTACTGATAGTCAGACAACATGCTTCAGCAATAAAATTTCTAGGCAGGCTAAGGTCAAATACATGCCCCTTGCTCTTGCGTAGCTATTATGACATTCAGACTAAGTTACATCAAAGAGGTGTTCCTTGCTGGCATACAAGACTTTATAAAGTCACAGAAACTCTAGATACAGATTCTGACAATTCCAGCATAAACAAGCACATTTTATCCTTGTTCGAAAAGGCTAATACTAAGATGCTCACTGAGATAAATGATAGTACGCTAAAGCCAAAACTCAGAACATACAAAACCTTCAAGAATGATATTCGAATAGAGCCCTATCTGAATTATACCCTACCCAAATCTGTCTATTGTAATATAGCACGTTTTAGACTAAGCTCACACAACCTTAATATTGAATTAGGCAGACACAAACGTCCTTATGTTCCTGCAGATGAAAGAATTTGTGAAAAATGCAATCTGAACCAAGTAGAAGATGAGTTTCATTGTTTAATGAGGTGTAAAAAATGGAATGATATCCGCTTAAACTTATTCCAAATTGCTTGTAAGTACATCGAGGGCTTTACTATTTTGGATCCAGCTGAACAATTCTTACAAATATTAACAACTAAGAACATTAACCTTAACTTTGATCTTGGTAAATTTCTACAGGTAGCATTAAAATTAGACAGTAAAATATAAATGTTTTATATAAATAGTAATTTAATGTCTCCTAGAACTGAGTGGCTGGCGGCACATTGACGAAACTGCTTCCATGTGTGTATGAATTTGTACATTTGTATATTTGTAAATATCTACTATTGTATGTCACTTCATATTGTATGTCAACATTCCCATCTCATATTGTATATCACTTCATATTGTTTACCATGTTGATAACAGTCAAGAGTACATCATGTATATATATATCTATATATCTTATGCTTAGTGTTCAGTATTGTTATTGAACCTGAATTGTTGTGCTAAAACTATTTGTTGGTGCTTTTTTAAACAATATTATTACTATTATTTGTTTAGTTCCGGGTGCTTTAGAATTTCTTAGACAGACTATGTAGTGTTGATTAGTATTAGTCATAATATAGCTCTACTTAATTAATTTTTTTAACTGTTGATCCATGTTTTTTTATTATCTTTTTATTTTTTGCCATTTATTATCTTGTCATGCTGACACATGTATCAATTTGTTATTCAGCTGTCAATAAAAATCTATATATGTAAAGAACTGAGTTAAACTAAAGTTAATCGTCGTGAATCCATGAACTTCATTACCGAGAGGGGCTTGGCAAAATGCCCCATATGAAGTATTGGTCTAGGAGTACACTGACTGTAGTTTGTTCTTTGTAATCCTAAAACATTATAAAACTCCGGGAGCCCAGATTGCCTACCATGCACCCCCTCCCCCCGGGAAGTATTCACAGTCAGGTGGCATTTTCAGAAAAATGGACACCCTGATTTTGTGTTACAACCAGGCAACAGGTTAATTAAAATAAATGGTGTTGGTAAGCAGAATACTTCCTTTATTACTCACTAATTTGCATATCAAAATGGCCATTCATGTTCTGCACTTAAGTTCAAAAGTTTAAAAAGTAGGAATGGTGTGTGATCAAGGAATACTATTAAGGCCATTGATAATCATATTAAAAATGTGGGTACTCATTTTCACTGTCCAGATCTACGAAATTCTTGGTTCCCCTTCCATGGCAGTCCAAATGGTACAATTTGAGCTAGTATGCATATTGAAGCTACGAGAAAGCCAATATAGTCATCCATCCACGGAAGGTGGCAAGATCTAGCTCATGAAGAGCGCCCAGACCAGGAATCAAACTCGGTTCCTTCAGCGAAACAAGGCAGGCTACTTAACCCATCACGCATTAAGAGTCACTGTGTGACAACTCACCTTCTCTCTGTTCCATGGTTAAAGACTTCCTTTTCTTCGCTGTGAGTTTTGGAGAGACATGTCATCGAAGTGCAGTATTGGATGCTAAGCAGTGGCATTCCTGGCACATCATGGGCATTGGGGCCGCACCTCCTGTAGCAGCTCATTATATACTGTCGAGGAGAGTCTGTGCAATAACAGCACCATTGCTCTGGGGTTGTTAACGTTATGCATAGCCATCATCTATTATTTGCATACCCTCAGTTATTATCAAAAATTGTCTCTGAAAGAATGTCTAAAATGAATGCTTATGGTAGCATCAAAACCTATCATATTAATTAAAACAGGCTTTTATGGCTTATTTTATGCTCTAATGACCACTTATACTGAATCGATATATAATACTTTCATATTACCCATTTTATCAATTAATTTCAAATTTTTTACACAAACATATGTAAGTGTGAACTAGACCTGACGGTACTCATTCAGTGACAGGTGAAATTTGGTGCGTATACTACACCATAAACTGAATTCATTGTCACTGAGATGCTGAGTTATCATAACCCACAGCCTTTAAAAACTTTGTTGGAAGATCTGAAATGAGCAAGTTGATCACAGCCGCCATTTTGTCACATGAAGTCAGAGAAAACTGTTTGTCGGCGTACCTATCTTTCTGGGTAAAAACTTACTTTTAAGATCCTACAACTAATGTCACGAGTTGTCAGCCTGTTATTTGGTAGTTATCCATGCGAATTTGTAAATCTACGAAATGTAAATCTTCAAAGGAGATTTAGAATCATGGAGTAAAAATGGTATAAATATAAAATATAGTAAAATGTGATATATTGATTTAAAATTTAATAATGCGAAAGTTTAAGAACTTGTCTTCAGAGTAAGCAGACTGATAGTCAGTAGTTATCCATTGAGATCTAAATATTCCATAAATTGAAGAACAGACTTTTCAAGGAATTTGGAAAGGAAGGATAAGTTGCTAAATTGGCAGTACATTTTCAGTTGCGCACAAAAAAAATGCCGTTTTAATAAAACAATTTGTAAGTTATCTAAGGGCTACATGTTTTTGACGGACCTTGGAAGAAATTGTAGGATATAAATAAGACCCAAGTGGATATGTGGTATATTTTGATATTCCCTCACTCGTGGACATATTAGCTTCAGAATTCACTCGTGGCTAGTTAGTTAGTTGGTGTTATTGTTAACGCCTCATCAGCACCTGAGTGGGCTATGTAGAGGCTCTCTAGGGTAAGATTGATTATCTATAGTTGGTAGTAGAAACCAGAAGCATGTAAAAATTCAATAATTGTCTGAGTTGGATAGCTGGAGCAGCTTGTGCAATGTGCACTGTCCTGTTTTAGCCACTGGGGATAGAGGACTTCACCCCAAGTGTTCCCACCATCGCCGCGTGGAGGCCCAGGACCTTCGAGGGCTCACTCGTGGCTAACGCCACTTGTGAATCCTGGCCAATCTGTCCACTCGTAAGGAATATCAAAATATACCACATAACCATTGGGTGGGTCATATATTCTTATCTCGTTTATAGTTTCTTATCTCATTTGTATCAAGCTATATTGCAAACAGTATAAAGAATCATCATTTGGGCCTATGAAAGAATTTTTGACAGTAATTTGGACTGGTAGTAGACTTCCAAACTTGTGCAAGACTGCCATAATATTCACAACATTTGGCTGCCAAACCACTAGTTTTTAGCATTTTCAGATTTGTGTTGGGTAAGAGTGCCCAATTTAATTCATGATCAAAAAGCCTTATGTGACAAAAAGAGGCCCAATTGACATAAACATCAAGAGATGTGTGTGATTAGGGCTTTACGTCCTGTATTTCTGCACCAGTTGGGCTAATTAGGACAGGCAGAGACCATGCCAATGAGACGAAGGATAAAACAGCCATCCAACTTAGGCTCGACCGGGAATCGAACCCGGGACCCAGCGGTTGGAAGCCCAGAGCGCTACCTCTGAGCTAGGCCTCCGCCCTTTTAATTTATAGTCTGACTATAGCTACAAGTCCCCTGTCCACAGGACAGGGTTACAAGGTCCTGGATGAAAAAATATGGCTTGAGTGGGAAATAGCCTTTTAGTAACGTTTGTCACACAACACACACCTGCTGTAGGGTTAGTGTTTGTGTGTGTGAGTTATTGTTTAACGCCTCATCAGCACCTGAGTGGGCTATGTAGAGGCTCTCTAGGTTAAGATTGATTAACTATATTTGGTAGTAGAAACCAGAAGCATATAAAAAATCTATAATTGTCTGGTTTGGATATCTGATAAAGAGATGTTGTAAGGTATTAGCTTGAAACAAAGGTCTTCTAAAGCGTTGTAAGTGGCTGCAATCTAATAAAATATGTTTGATTGTTAGGGGGCACCGACAACTCTGGCATACCGGTGCCGGTTCATTGACTAAAAGGTGTAAATGTGTAAGTCTTGAATGTCCTATGAGGCATCTGTGATATATTCCTTGATCTTTGCGAGTATTGAACCTACTAGGTATTTTATTTTGAATGCAAGGTAAGATTGAATGCAACTTGTTGTTATTACATTCATTCCATTGTCTTTGCCAGCAAGACATGATAAAAGATTTTATAGTCATTTTAAAATCAGTGTATGGAATGGTAAAATCAGTTATCTCTTTTGTAAGAGCCCTTTTTGCTGCCAGGTCTGCTTTTTCATTCCCTTCAATGCCAGCGTGTCCAGGAATCCAGCAGAATACTATGTCTTTGTATTCGTGAAGATAGAAATACTTAATCAGAACATCTAAGATCCCAGGGTTATCAAGTTGTTTATTTTGGATTGCTTGAAGAGAAGATTTGGAATCAGAACAGATAACATAACGATCTGATTCTGAGTCCTCGATGTTCTTTAAGGCAAGGTAAATAGCTGTTAATTCTGCAGTATATATTGAGCAGTGGTCTGGAAGACGACATTCAGCTATAACGGTTTTATAAGAAGTGACAGCACAGCCTACTCGTCTTTCCATTTTTGAGCCATCTGTGTATAGAAATTTGTACGATTCGTATTTAAACCTTATACTATAAAATAGGTTTTGATAGTCTACCGGATTGGTTTCGCTTTTCTTAAGCTCTGCCAAATCCAGTATAACTTTCGGGACTGGGACAATCCATGGCGGAATGGGTGGTACTTCCGTCTCGGCAATGATTGTAGTATCAATTTTTGCAGCCTCAAGATAGAATTTCATGCGTAATCCCAGTGGTCGAATGGCGTTTGAACGAGATTCATAATGATGCATGTATTTTGGATGAAATATAACATCATATGTTGGATTTGTTGGAGTTGAAGCTACTTTTAGTATGTATTGCATGGATAACTTGATACGACGAAGGGAAAGTGGAGGTTCCCCTGCCAGTACATATAAGCTCTCTACAGGAGATGTACGAAAAGCTCTTAAGCTTAGTCGCAACCCTTGATGATGTACAGAATTCAGGCATTTTAGATAAGATGGTCTGGCGGAGCCATATACCACAGAACCATAATCAAGTCGAGAACGAGTAATTGCTCGATAGAGAGGAAGGAGGACCGTTGTGTCCCCACCCCAATTATATTTGCTCACTACTTTAAGGAGGTTCATTGATTTCAGGCACTTTGCTTTCAGTGCTTTGATATGCGGAATAAAAGACAATTTGGAGTCAAAGAGTACACCCAAAAATTTTGTTTTATTCACCACTTTTATTTGACAGTTGTCAATTATTAGTGATGGATCTGGATGGTTTGATCGTAAATAATAGAAAGGCAGTAAACTGTCTTCTGTTTAGAGAACTTGAAGCCATTTTCGAGTGACCATTTGTGAATCCTATTCAAATTTAATTGCAGTTGTCGTTCTATGGTTGGCATATATCTGGAACGATATGCAATGAGGAAATCGTCAACATATAGGGACGACATGAGATTTTCTGAGATGGAATTTACTATACTGTTGATTTTGACGTTAAAGAGGGTGGGCGAGAGAATACTACCCTGAGGGACTCCATTCTCCTGAGAGTAGGGTCTTGACATCGTTGATCCCACTCGGACCTTAAAGAAGCGATCCTGTAGGAAGGATCCGATGAAAACTGGAAGGCGACCTCGAAGCCCTAAGTCGTGGAGATCTTTCATTATTCCATATTTCCATGTAGTGTCATAAGCTTTTTCTAGGTCAAAGAATATGGCTACTACGTGTTCTCTGTTAATGAAAGCATCTCTAACATAAGTTTCCAGTCTGACTAAATGATCTAATGTGCTCCTGTGACGGCAAAATCCAGATTGGAACTCTGTAATAAGCTGGTTCGACTCCAGGAACCAAACCAGTCTATCAGTAACAATTCGCTCCATTGTCTTACATAGACAACTGGTTAAGGCTATTGGTCGATAATTCATAGGATCACTATGATCCTTCCCCGGCTTGGGAATTGGGATGACCGTGGCTTGTTTCCACAGGGATGGAAGACATCCCTTCTCCCAAATTTGATTAAAGATATACAGTAATGTTTTTAAAGAGGATTGAGGTAGGTGTTTTAAGATTTGATAATGTATATTATCAGGGCCTGTTGCAGAGTCAGTCGCTTTTAAGATGGCCTTCTGAAGTTCTTCTAAGGTGATGTAGGAGTTATAATCTTCGCTGTTATCAGACTGTATATTTAGGGTTAATCTCTCAGCTTGAGCCTTATAACATTGAAATTCTCTCGTATAGTTCTCCGATGAGGAGTTGTATGCAAACTGTTCTCCTAACCCGTTTGATATTTGTTCTGGTGAGGAGAGATGTTCTCCATTCACTTCTAGAATGCTTACATGCGAAGCTAGGTTCTTTCCTTCAATCTTCTTAATCATTTTCCAGACTTTAATGCTAGGAGTTCTTTCAGTGAGTCTGGAGACATAGTCTCTCCAGCAACTACGTTTTTTTTGCCTGACAATTCTACGCGCTTTGGCTTTCAGACACTTAAAATTATTCAGATTGTTGATGGTCGGCTGTGATTTAAAAATTCTGAGGGCTTTCTTACGGTTTTTAATAGCTTCTCTTACTTCGTCGTCAAACCAGGGTCTTGCACTTCGTTTAGAATTATTTTTTGTCATCGGTATTGTTTTATTGGCTATATCAGTAATATCATCAGTGGGTGGGTGGGTGGGTGATTAGGGCTTTACGTCCTGTATTTATGCACCAGTTGGGCTAATTAGGACAGGCAGAGTCCATGGCAATGAGATGAAGGATGAAACGGCCATCCAACTTAGGCTCGACCGGGAATCGAACCCGGGACCCAGCGGTTGGAAGCTCAGAGCGATACCTCTGAGCTAGGCCCCCGCCCTGTAATATCATCAGTAAAATTTTCAACGAGATTATTACAATTCCTATATTGAGACATAGTAATTGCTTCTAAGCAGTGCTTTTCGAAGGAGGTCCAATCCGCTTTATGCAACTTCCATCGGAGTTGACCCACTTCTCTTGTACCTTCTACGTTTTGTAGGACAATAGGAAAATGATCACTGCCGTGAGTGTCCTCTAATACTCTCCATTCAAATTCCAGAAATAACGCTGGATCACATATACTAAGGTCTATCGCTGAAAATGTTCCATGACCTGGGTGAAGATATGTAGGTGAACCATCATTGAACAAGCAAAGGGTGTGGTCATTGAGAAAATCTTCAATGGTTTTCCCTTTGTTGTTGTGGGAAGTGCTTCCCCACAATTGGTTATGGCTGTTAAAATCTCCTAGGATAAGACGCGGTTCAGGAAGTTGATTGTAAAGGTTATGCAAATCACTGGCTGTAAGGTGAAAGGGTGGAGGAATATATAAGGAACATATGGTGAATGTTTTATTCAGGTTCAGACAAACTGCTGTAGCCTGAAGGTTAGTGGTAAGAGCAATATGGGTATGAATGATGCCATTTTTAACTAAAATTGATGAGCCACCAGTGGCTCTATCGTGGGCAATATTGCCATATGTATTATACATATGATAGTTTCTCAGTTTAAAACTATTTGGAGGTTTCAGAAATGTTTCCTGTAGACAGAAAACACTAGGGTTTAAGTCTTGGACCATGCAACCTATTTCATCGAAGTTGGCCCTGAAACCTCGACAGTTCCACTGAATGATACTGTCCATGAATTAGTTAAAAGAGTTTAATATTATCATAGTAAAATCTGTAGTGCATGGTATGAATTTGTATGAATATTCACTTTTTCTTCAAAGTCGCTGCCTCTTTTGGTGTTAAGATCTTTTTGGGGACCCCACCATGCTTAGATGGTGGTCTTATGAAGCTCAGTGCACTAGATTTTTCTAGTGTTTTTTTGATGAGGGGGGGTCTTTTGGGAACAATTGATCTTTTATCAATTGCCCCCTCCCGTTGAGGCCTAGGGATGGTGGTAGGGATGGTGGTAGTCCCTGCCTCCTCTTCCATCGGCTGGTGTATCTCTTCCGACTCAACGCCGGAAGGTGCACCCTGTGAGGGTACACTAAGTTGTGACACACTAACCGATGGAGCTACAAGATGTCCTTTTCCGACATCTATAGCATGCTGCTTTATTCTTGCGAGGTGATCGTCTGCCTGTGAAGTCTTCGATTCTGGTTTATGTTTCTGCAAGCTTTGCCCTGCCTTGGAATAATTATAATTAGGATCTAGGTCAATCCTTCGCCTGGGCGATGATCTGGGTGAAGGAGATCTAGGTCCAGCCATCTGAGACAGGACTGAGGCATTGCTTGCCCCAGCAGCCTATTCAGCTATACGGCGCGCTTGGGGAAAGGAGATATCCTTGGTGGTCTTTAACTTCAGGATCTCCTTCTCTAGCTGCCATTTGGGACAGCCACGGTGAAAGGCTGGCCCATCACCTCCACAATTAACACAATATGACTGTTTCTGACATGGTGAGTCACGGGAATGAACGTGTTCCCGTGACCCACAATTGGCGCAGGTTGCTTTGGCGCGGCAGGAGCCGCTTAAATGGCCAAATCGCTGGCAATTATAACATCGTTTTGGGTTCGGGATGTAGGGACGTACCCTACACCACTCGAACCCAATGCTGACCTTGTCAGGCAAAACTGTGCCATCAAAGGTCAGTGTGGGAAGCTGTCGTGAATATCTGGGGGGCTGGCGATGAATGTGGATGACATTGTAGTCATCCAGCCAGTCCCTCAGTTCCTCATCAGAGCAGAGACTGCTCTCGTGCGATGTTATAACGCCCTTGCAGGAGTTGAAAAACCGATGGGGCTCCACCTTAATAGGGGCACCCGCAAAGGCCTTCCACTCCAGCAACTTCAAAGATTGGTCCTTGTGTGCAACCTGCACCAGCAAGGAAGAATTCTTTAATCTCCTTGTATTTTCAATATAACCTACGTTTTCTTTCAAGGTCCTGCAAATTGTAATGGCTGAGAAACGGGAAAACCCATCATCACAGCCAGTAATTACAAGAAACTTGGGCCATGTCTGAGATAGAGAAGCAGATTGAGAGCTTTGATTTGCGTCATCTAATGATGGACGCAAACGTTTACCAAGTCTGGAACCAGTAGCCAATTTTTCGACCTCAGCCTGGTTTACCGCCGAGGGACGCGCAACTTGTTCACCCGGGGGACGTGCGAGCCGGTCTGAAATTGTCGATTCGGACATATTAATTTTTGTTTCCCCTGTATGGTAGGGGACACACCCTCCTGTAAAGCTGGAGCAGCTTGTGCAATGCGCACTGTCCTGTTTTAGCCACTGGGGATAGAGGACTTCACCCCAAGTGTTTCCACCCTCGCCGCGTGGAGGCCCAGGACCTTCAAGGGCGGCTTTTTCAGTGAAATATGAATACAAGTTGATAGTTAACAGAGTCGTACTCCTGTGCATCACGACGAAATAAGCTATGCTGACATGTTTATGGAGAAATATGTGTCGTAAATGTCAACATCAAAGAATTCCCATACAATGCGTTCCGACCCTACATCGCATCTAATGCAATGTAGGTCGGTTCTGGCTAGTCTGACTAATGCTTGTTTTTTTTGCAGCATTGATGCAAACCAAATTGACGGGCGGCTTACGATTGGTAAATGATAGTGAAAATCCGATTTTTTCAGTGAAGAAACTTGTATTTCATGGGCAGCCTCGACTAGCTATATTTGCGAAAAGGGATATAAAAGCAGGATAGGAGTTGTCATACGATTATGGTGCAGATTGTTTGTGGAGAGATTTAAGGTTGATGATTTAGAGACTGCATTGGTAGCCCATTCTTGTAACTGTAAATTTGACTTAAATATATGCTGTATTTGTTACGGGTACACATTTGTCAAACTTTAGGACATCAAATAAATTTCTAATTTCAATTTTCACATAACTCCTGGTTATTATATTTTGCACGGTTCTCTTTTCAAGGCGATTCCAACAGTACGAAGTGTTCATATTTAAAAGTGTGCCGAGTTGTTTGCATGGAAAGTATTTAAACAGGAACAGCAATAACGGTTTCCGGCTGAATTGGTACAAATGGGTTGCAGCAGATGCTCTTTTATGAGATATTGTTCTTCTAATTCAAAGCCGGCTCCGTGGGGGCAGGCTTATTGTTAAGCTGACTGGAGGCCACAGGGCGAGGCCATGTGTCCAGTTTTACAACTAGGTCGGCGCCAAATTTTAAAATCGCATGTAAAGTTAATTGGCACGAAACAAGTGTCTGTGTGCCACGATTCAGGTCATAAAAATTACCATACAGACTTGCCGTAACGACTTGCCGGTAAAAAGATGTGTCATTCACACAGTGCCTCTCTGATGAACAAGATGGCAAACTCTTACGGTATGACCGAAGTACGTTATACGGCTTCTTTCCATGTTCTTGCAGTGTCTTAGCTTAGCACGGATGCCTCACGGATGCTTGGCGACATGTTCGCCAAGCAGTCTACGGACGATAGTGAACCCAATGTTTACAGTGTGACACACTCGACACTTGTGACAATGCTTATGTGTTTTGCAATGTTGCTGACGACTCAACTGTCACTTCATCTGTTTTGCGACGACATGTCCAATTTGTTGCAAAATGTGCCTGAAACTGATGCCGCTGTCAATGTTAATGTTGATTGTCTTGATCATGTGGATGCTTCTTGTCATGATGTTGATGCTCATTCTTGTCATGTTCAATCTGAAACTGTTCACATTCATGCAAATGTCACTGATGCTGTACATGTTGCTGATTTGTCAAATTTGTCGCGTTGTGTGTTCTTGGTTATCAAATGTCCAAACAAATGTAACAAATGGTGTGAAACCTTGCAAATGAGTAATGGAGATGAAATCCACTTTAAAATTGACACACAGGGCGATGTTACTGTTATGTCTAGATCCGTGTGTGTGTGTGTGTGTTATTACTTAACGCCTCATCAGCACCTTAGTGGGCTATGTAGAGGCTCTCTAGGTTATGATTGATTATCTATATTTGGTAGTAGAAACCAGAAGCATATAGTCTAGATCCGTGTACAATTCACTGTGTTAAACCCAGTTTACAGCCAAGTACAGTAGCAATTCATGGGTTTGGAGGTCAAATTACTAGATCAAGAGGCTTCATTATGCTTCTAGTACTGAAGAAAAACAATGTTATACCAGCTTAGAGCTGAAGTAGTCGAATGCAAATGTTCTTGAATTTTGTCAGACAAAGATAGTGAGGCATTAGACCTAGTGAAACGAGTGTTTACTGTTGGTGAGGTTCTACAGAGTACACAAAACTTGATGAATCGCTATGATAGTGTTACGTGAAGCTGTCAAGCGCAAGTTACTCTCTAGAGACCTAAGGCATAATTCAGAAGTTTCCGGTCAGGATGCCTACACTTTGATGCAGCAGTTTGTACACTGTACTCAAGCGCAAGAAGAACAGACAATCAGATGTTCGCATCACTATCGACCCCAAGGACTTAAATCAGGCCCTACTTCAAGAATACCACCCGATCAGCACGATAGAGGATGTCATCACCTGAACACATGGTTCGCGATACTTCACGACACTTAGATGCCCATCAAGGGTTCTTCCAGATAAAGCTGGACGAACCGAGTGCCCTTTTAACAGCCTTCAATATGCTCTTCAGGCGACACTTTTACAAGAGACATCAAATGGGTATTTCCAGTTCCCCGGAGATTTACCAAAGAGCCTCATATGACAGAGCTGTTTGCTGGCATTGACGGTGTCGAGATTATTATGGATGTTATACATGGTGAAACACTTGGAAGTTCACAATGCTCGTCTTGAGAATGTCCTGCAACGCTGTCATGAGAAAAACCTCAAGTTAAATCCAGCTAAAATCAAAGATTAGCACAGCCAGAAGTAGAGTATGTTGGCCAAGTTCTTACAAAAGATGGAGCAAAAATTTCACCTGAGAAAGTGCGCGCTGTGTCTGAAAAACCAGCTCCCAAAGACATTCACAATGTGCACACATTATTAGGAAGGGTCAACTACACAATGAAGTTCATTCCGGAGTTATCGTCAATCACAGAGCCTCTGAGAACTTGTTAAAGAGACAAGCTGTAAGAAATTTAAATTTCACTGGGGGTCCTGTTCACGAAGCAGCATTCGCAAGGTTAAAGAAAATGATGTTATGTGCTCCAGTGTTACACTATTACAGTTTGCAAGAGCCTGTAGTTACATCATGCGATGCAAGTCAGTCTGGACTTGGGATGGTTCTTCTGCAAGAAGGCAAACAGGTAGCCATTTTGCACTTTGCTGTTCTGCCTAGCTTATTTAGGTAGTTCCAGTTTGATTGTTAGCTCAGGTTATCGTTGCCACCATTTTGTGTATTCTGTATAGTATGGTTTTGACCTAACAATTTTCACCACAAAAAAACCAGAGAAGATGTGTATTGAGATTGTACGCTGTTCCGATCATAGTTTTATGGACAATAAAGTACCAGGATGTAGCAAGCACAAATCATGGCATCTGGTCACATTTATTTGGCCTGCAATAATCTGGAAAAATCTATGCCTCTGGCAGGCTTAGGTACATAACAAGCTACATTTAAGTATTTCTGTTGCATTGTCAACATTTGATGAAATTCACATGCCATACAAACTGAACATTTTTCAAATCAAATTACAACTTTCTATTAGACATACTTACATAGTAAGTTTGGTAAATTTGATGAAATTCACATGTTACAAAACACAACATTTTCCCATTTTTTTTATTACACCTTAAGTCAACAAATATGATCAATTCATGCAAGAGGTGTTTTCTGTCCATATGTCAGAGACTTCCCAGGGCTACGCTGAAGTATTTCTTAGTTGTATTGTCAACATTTGATGAAATTCACATGCCATACAAACTGAACATTTTCAACTCAAATTATAACTTCTTATTAGAAATACTTGGATAGTAAGTCTGGTTAATTTGATGAAATTCACATGTTATTAGACACAACATTTTCCCATGTTTTATTATGGGCTATGTTCAAGTATTATCTCATAAATGTTATGTCTGCCTCTGGCAGCTGGTCATATAAGCTGACTAAGCTTCAGACCCAGTAGCACGGAGACATTGGACATTAGACATAAAACTCAGGTGAAAATCAAAAACATACTCCTTGAATCCCATGTAGAAAATATGGCCTCAACTAAATTCCAAGAGTTAATGCCATTACACTCTTGTATATGACAACAGATTTATACCACAAGCATACTATTAAGTCATCTCTATTAATTAAGGAGTAATTAGCCCTCTATTTTCTATAGGTGGCCCACCAATAGAACTAGGTCAAATTTAAAGTGGCCTGGACTCTGGTGACTCACCAGGTTGCCATGGTTACAAAATTCTTGCAGCTCCCACTGACCAGTGCTGACCCACTTGGTGACAGGAAGATGGCTCTGAGTGGATGATTCTTGTAACTGTCACTCTTGACCAAAAATCTGGATTTACCATGATTTAGTGGGCTAAATATTAATGAAAACCTGCTGTAATGACACTAGACAGTCACTGCAAACTATTGTGAGTACTTTCTGGGAGAAAGGAAATGGGACAGTTTTTAGATAGATTCAAGGAGTATCACTTTAAGATTACCTATCATATGAGACATTAATTAAGGCAGTATTGTAATGAAAATTTTATACGATGTAAAGCTGAATGACAATGAAATTATGTAAAAAAGGGAATAAGTCAGCATCAAGTACCAGGAATGATGAAATTTCTGCTGTCGGCCGACAGTGAAATCAGATTATGGGACACCTGCAATGACATTAAACAAAACATCCACAATCATTCAGTGGGGTTACAGTGAACTCGTCATCAAGTCAAATCGTCAACTGGCGAAGTCTTCCACAAAAAAGTCAGGTCGTCAACTAGGCTGGCAAACTCGTCATCAGAGCTGGTGAAGTCGTCAACGGATTGGTTAACTAGTCAACAGATTGATAAACTCGTCATCATAGCTTTAAACCAAAGTGTGACAGCCTGATTATCCGATAATCAAAGCCTGATAATCAAAGCGAAGCCACGATCACAACAGCGGCATCAGCAACTAGAGCACATAGAAATGTGCAAATTGGCACACAGTTATACATTAAATAAAAGGCAGAACGTCATAGAAGTCATTTCTGAAGAGAAACAGTATCCATTTGTCATGAATGACATGAAGCTGTCGAATAAAAGATATATATGATATCCAGTATGTTTTTTAACTGCTCCAAGCAAGCTAATCACTGATTGGCTGTTATATTTTGGGACTACCCATTTCGACCAATGACAGCGCATAACACAAAGTAATCAAAATGGCGGTTGTCACTGATAATCACGACGGTCTTAGCTACGTTTTGAAGGCGAATTTTGCCGTTTTCAGAGGGAGTGGATACTATATTTGTTCAGAAAGGTATTCTATAACTTTCTGGCTTTTATTTAATGTTTACTTTGAGAAAACTTTGGACGAAGTTATGCGCTCCGGTTTCGCTTTGATAATGTCACTGTCAGCCTCTCGCCCGAACATGCACGAAGCTGTACAAACACACTTCGGTCATTTCCGACGGAGTTCGCCATCTTGTGGCCGGAAACAGCTGAGGTACTCGCGGAGGCGACAAACAACGATTTCAAGAAATGTATGGAACACATAAAACAAAACATGAGTGAAAAACACTCCAAAGGCAGTACACTATAAACGGACAAGGTGGCAGGGCGCTACGACGTGTAGCAGTATGCTATATACACGCTTGAACGTATACCCGAACTGGCCTCATTGGATTAACATGTAAGTTTGAATTTGCCGCTCGGAAAATGGCAAACCGGAAGCATTATGCGGAAACGTCTCCTCCAAGCAACGTAAGAATTGGCACTGCGTGGCAATAATTATTGTCAATTGTCATACAGGTTAATTGCAACTAAGCTTGACAGTTAAGCGAAGCTTGAAACTTCGCAACTTTGAAAAAAATATTCAACTCCGTTTACGGTGACTTAGAAACCTCCTAGTAGAGGAAAATATTTATATTATTAATAAAAGAAAGTGCTAAGATCAGAGGAATGTTTCATGAGACAGAAATAAATGTTTCTGAATTTATTTATCTGTTAGATATAGCAGTTACCCATGTTTAACTAGAGCACATAGAAATGTGCAAATTGGCACGCAGTTATACATGAAATGAAAGGCAGAACGTCATAGAATTAATTTCTGATGAGAAACGATAGCCATTTGGTCTAGAAACTGCAAAATTTGCCGTAGCGTAGGTACCATTTGACAGCTGACGTTATTAAAGCGAACGTTCGCTGACCACGACGAATGGAGCGCAGAACGTGATGAAAAATTGATCAAATTTCTCAAAGTATACATTAAATAAAAGGCAGAAAGTCGTAGAATACCTTTGTGAACAAATACGGTATCCACTCCCTGTGAAAACGGCAAAATTTGCCGTGTTATGCGGCAATTTGCACGGCCATTTCGAGCTGTTGTAGTAGTGACCTATATATATATATATAGATTTTATTGACATGTAAAATATCATAAATGATACATATGTCATTCAGTTAAAAGATAACATGAAAGAGACATTAATGTAAGTACAGAAAGCAATAAAATTTCAATAATCAAGGTTCCAGCCACCAAGTTAACTTATAATACGTGTTTAAAATCCACATACACAATAGAAAAAAATACAAGCCGCTAATAAAAACATTTCACTCTCAAAGTCCAAAACATGACAAGCACATCATAACTAATAAACTAATAAACTAAATTAATAACTGTGTGGATACAGGAGATGGTTTTCTCTACACATCAGCTTGAAGGAGAAACTTTCCTAAACTAATTAATAACTCAGGTTCCTTGTTTGTCATTATTGCTGTAAACTTAGTTATATCATCTAGAGACAAGAAGTTGTTAATAAATTTAGTTGCATTCAAAAAAAGGTTAACACGGTGTTGCTCATTACCAGGACAGACAATCAAACAGTGAATTTCGTCTTCTACAAAGTTTAACGTACACTTTTCACATATTCTATTTGGAGCAGGAATTATTGGTTTATGGTGTCGACCTGTTTCAATCTTCAGGCTATGTGAACTTGTCCTAAATCTAGCTATTTTAGTTAACACTTTGCGAATTTGTTGCAATTCAAGATAAGGTTCTATTCTACAATCAGTTTTAAATAGTTTATATGTCCTAAGTTTTGGTATAGCAGTCTAGACACGTCACTGCGCATGCGCTAATATATTCAGTAAGGAAGAGGCCACCGGCAGATTTTCAAAATTGAACAAGCAATAAAAGGTAAAAGACACTGCAAGAATTCCCCGCCTGGGGCCTCTCGCCCGAACATGCACGAAGCTGTACAACGCACTTCGGTCATTTCCGTCGGAGTTCGCCATCTTGTGACCGGAAACAGCCGAGGGACTCGCGGAGGCAAGAAACAACGATTTAAAGAAATGTATGGAACACATAAAAGAAAAGATCGAGTGAAAAACACTCCAAAGGCAGGACACTAAAGACGGACAAGGTGGCATGGCGCTACGACGTGTAGAAGTATGGTGTATACACGCTTGAAGGTATACCCGAAGTAGCCTCATTGGATTAACACGCAAGTTCGAATTTGCCACTCGCGAAATGGCAAACCGGACGCATTACGCGAAAACGCCTCCTCCAAGCAACGAAAGTATTGGCACTGCGTGCCAATAATTAGGCAAGGGGGAATAAAAAATAATAACCCCTCTGTTTACCATTTTCCTGTCTAATTTCAAGTATCAATATATATATATCACCAATTTCTCATCTGCTTCATTGAATGTGCAATACGTCGTTGGAAAAGATTGTTAAATTACAGCTCCGTATTTTACGAAATCAGTTATTGTATAGTTTGGGTATATAACTGATTCTTTTTTCACAAAATGATAGGATTAAATAAATTAATCATAATTTTAAAGAAATTAAAATAAAATTTATAAATACAACAACCTATGTTGATAACGACTTCACTAGCTTTGTTGACGACTTTACTAGCTCTGATGACGACTTTGCCAGCTTAGTTGACGACCTAACTATGAAGATGACGAGTTCACTAGCACTGTTGACGACATTACCACAAGTGGTAGCGAGTTTACTTTTTTGTTGACCAGTTGACCAGTTGAAGATAATGGGTGTTGACGACATGACCAACACTCATTCAGTGTCTCTCACATACAGTAAAATCTTTAATAGATATGGACAAATATTGTACCTTATGAACACGCACAGCACAAGGCACTGGTCCTATTTCTTTAACAAGAGTTAAGGAGCTCCAAACTTGCACCAGCATACTGAAAGAATATGAGGAAAATACGACTGAGTAAAGTCCCAAGAATTATAATGATTAAAGCATTGGAGACGAGACATGCATCGGGGCATTTAATTATGAAAATGTTTTTACCTGCTCTGAACCCTCACAACAGCACTTAGCTCATCCTGGTCATACTTCAATAATTGCAGATCAATTGACGACTTTCCTACCTAGTTGTTGAATAAATATTCAGTTATAATTGTCATGCCTTCTACTTTATTCAACTTAATTATTCAAACTGTCTGTAATTGAAACTTGATGTTGCCATACCTCACCAAACATGGTTTTCACAGTACTCAACATGAAAGCCTTAAATTCTGCAGCTTCGAGTTGCAGCGTGACACTTTCATTTTCTAAAACGCTGAAATTAAAAAAAAAACATTTTGGTGAATGTGTGAGATTTGGCCCAGTTTTAATTACAACGGACGTTTTTTTAAGTTTTATTCTAGTCCTCTTTGCATGACACAAATTAAAATGTCAAGAAAATATTTACTACTTAAAAGTGACACAGCTAGACAACTAAGAAAATGCATGCGTGACACGATGAATGCATGAAGTTGGCCCTGATACTGTATTTTAGGGGTCGTTATATATCTAAAGGTCAGGACTCCACGAACACTAATTTTGAGCAGCTTAAGCCTAGGCTAGGGGGTGGCAGATTTTGGAAACAAGCGTGTAACCTAATGAAAATGTAATTAAGACAACTGGTAACTTGTAACTGGTTACACTGTACTTATCAAATTACACTGCAGTTTCTTACAATTCCACCAATCATTATCAAATCTTGCGATAACAATTATCTGTAAAATGTATGCGACGATTATGCGTACAGTTGTATACTCAGGTAATTGTAAAGCTCAGAGCTCTTGCTGCATTTCACTAGCGGTATCATCTTTCATTTCCCTGAAAATTACAAATAAACTTGTGACACAACATGGAATCCATTTGTCAAACAAATGAAACACAATTACAATAAATACCAATGCAGAAGTGGCGAAATATTACCATTATACTTGGAATACATTCAAGAAGCACATTATTCTCGTCTGCACGTGGCGGCACTCCTCGTTGGTCAACACTTTATTTCATAGGTGGCGCTTGTGAATCATTGATTGCCCTGCCACCTGCTGGCGTTGCATCACTTCCTAGGCAATTTCTGCCGAAAGACGGCACTTATTGCTTCGCACCGGATCGTAGCGCCACCTTTCGGAGGAAAACGCTTCCAAGGAGGTATCTGTACTATTTTTGGGGTTATGTTCCTAAGTTTAAAGCATAATTAAAATTTAGGTCCGAGTGGTTCTCTACCGTACCCTAATATGATATACTATGATACTGGGTCATGGAAAATATGCCTTATTTTGGACAACACATAGTTCTAATTCCCTTCACCACCCCTGCTGGAGCACAGTTCAAGTAGTTGAGATGAATTTTTACCATCAGGAAAAGCTGAATATTCATAATATATAATTCCAATTTTGTAGGAATTTTGTAGAGGATTTTTAACTTGAATCATTGTTAAATAAGAAAAAGTGGTGAACCACATGCATTATGTGCCTACTATCTATTTTTCTAAATACCATGTATAATGGCCTAGATAGAAAGACAACCACAATTTCTTTCAGTTGTTTATTAAAATGGCAATGTATAAAAAAAATTTGAAAAAATTGATTGATGTGTAATGATACAACTGCCAAGATTCATTATTTCCATCTATTACACAGCCAATAACTTATGTGAAACAAAATAAGCATAATTACACCTTCAATAACATTCAAATTTATTTACAAATCGTACAAAATATAGCTATTCTACAATATATACATGCACAGCAAACAAATTTTCATCTGCCTATCATTCACGTCAAATAAAAAAATAATTTGGCTTTCTAAGCCCATGGCATACGGTTTGGAATGGATTACAAGTGCTGATATAGGCCGGGTCACTTATTATACAGAAAACTTTACATTCGCATTTTCACATTTAGGTTGCAGTGTCAGTTACAGTATTCTAAGACTGCTTTGTTCTGCATGCTAAAGTATAGTAAATAAAAAAATTGTAATGGAGGAAAAAAACTGAAATTATCACAGACATGATTTTAAATAGCATATATAGGCAAATAACACAAAATCAGCTCAAAGCAATAAAGTAACGTATGAGTAATATGGAAAATATTAACCCAATAATTTACTGAATGAGTAGTACAAAAATTACAAGCCCCCCAATAATATTTATTGTATGTAGGTATTTCTCCATGCGAAAAACATTCAATTTAATTCACATCCTTTTTTTAAAATACTTATGGCATGGAAAAAATCATGTACAGAGTAATATTGAGGAGTTTTGAAAAAAAAATTCATTGTTCCAACTCTTCAGGTAGATGATGGTCGTAAACAGCCTGTAATATGCAGAAATAAGCTTCATAAAATAAAACTGCCATTTTTGCAATAATATTATTAAAAATTTAAGGCTAGATCAAGATTCTAGTGTACTTCAAATATATTTCAATTCATTTTCAAATACAAGAATACTGTGTCATTCTTATAAACAATATTGACAAATTTTTCTTTTTCCTATTTCGATCACACATCTTAATCATTCTTATATCATTCACACTAATAGAATTACATATTTCAATACCAAGGTCTCACATAGGATCAGAATTCACTTGCATTCTTAACAAAAATTTAACAGTTGCAATAATTTTCATCGACATGTAAGAACTCAGGTACTTGTTCAACATGCACATCAGAGTGAGATATTCCAGATCTTATATCCTAAATCAGAACTACATGCAGAGAAACAAATCAAATGACAGATTATCTTAGCATTTATTTTCTGGCATGTCATGTGATGAGTTATAATCATAATAGATTTCATGCACAAGAACTCCAGTCAAACAGTTTCAGTTTCCCTACACAATGTAAGACTTCTGACATGCATTAAACACTTACATATCTCTTCTTACAATCTGCAACAAAAATTTACATATTAAAATCGACTGACTGAAGGCATTGCCTATTTAAGCACAATAGCATTTGATATATAATATAATTACTTTAGTTTAATTGAATTATTCTTTTGTATGACCAGTATTCAGAGATCAATGTAAATATTATCTTCACATAACAAATGCTTGTCAAACCAGGCAGTGAATTTACAAATTATTATTCCTCATATGGACTTCTCTGAAAATCCAAATGTTTAAAGTTCTCTTTGGTATGTGGAATACATTATATTGTCAATAAAATGAGCAGTCCTTTCTACACACAACCATATTCATACCACACTGAGTTAGCCTTGTTTTGGCCATCGCGCCCCTGAGGAGCAGGTCGGGGTGGGGTGGATCCAGGTCGCCCCACAGAGTCCATTTTATCACTGCTGGCATTGTTGTTCAGATTGGAAGGACCATTGCTTGCATGGCCACCCCCCAAGTTGCCATACAGTGAGTTGGCATTAATGTTTATTGTCGTGTAACTAGGCACTGATGGCTGGGACCGAGGGACAGAGAATGCTGATCCTGCCCCACCCATTGTAGGATGAGGTGATCCAGGGGGTGCTCCAAAACTTGAGCGTGGTTTACGAGGAGGTGGGAGAGGTGGCTCAGGCTTGACAGACTGTTGGAATGATTGGACCAAAGTACGTACGTTGGACGGTTGATACTGAGAGTCTGACGTGCCTTGCATTGAACCATTAGACCTGGAATAAGGGTCATCATAAAGTCGTCTAGTAGCAGCATCAACTGCATCGTTCTGCAAGGCACGCTGTGCCCCATCCATGGGCATGTAGTCACTGTATTTACTGGAATTAGATGGAGTTGGAGGTAAGCTGGGCTTCTTTGTGAGGCCGTTCTCCCATTGGCTGTTCGGAGGAGGTGGAGGGGGGAGGGTAGGCTTGCGGGGGAGACTACGATATAATGGGTCACCCTGAGGAGGTCGTTGAGAATTGCTCTGTTTGGAGTTTGACTGAGTGTATGGTAAAGATTGTGCTAACTGGCCATAACCCCTGTTCATAGATGGAGAGGGTAACTGGGCAGTACGGTTATTTCTGTACTGAGCTACATCATTCAGTCTCTGATACTCTGCATCTGACTCACTGCCATGCTTCGCGATGCCATTGTCAGCCCTCCTGTTTGGCGGCTGTCCTCCAAATTGTCCTGACCATGGAAGGGAACTACTTAGGTCACTTATGGACCTTCCCCTCGCCTCTCCCTGGGGTTGTTGCCTCTCTCCGTAACCTCGATTAGATAGTGGACTAGGAGAGTGTGGCACTTTAGGCGTCGATGTAAAATGACTTGTATCATTTGTAAAACTACTACCTGAGCCCTGCCTGGAAAGATGTGCTATGGCAGACTCAGACTTGGCTGATTTCATGCTTCTTTCTTCCATCGAGTCTGAATCAACGGTAGGTGCCCTGGGTGTTAAGAAATTCGGAGGTGGGATGGTTGTTGTTTCCAAGTCTTCTGTATGAAGTACATCTGGGTCAATTTTCTTTGCTCGTAATAATTTCCTCTGCAATGGAGAAACATCACGTCAGTATAAACAATTTACTGTCCATGTCAGTTCTTACGTTGGAATAATGATAGTTACGGTTTTATCTCAATTATCAATCTCAAGTAGCCAATTACAAACTTACCCGAGCGGCAGGTGACCTATTGCTTTCTTGCAAGAATTGCTCAAGCGTCAAGATATCATCATCACTGCCATTTCCATCCTCATCTCGGGGTGAGGGTCGGGGGCTGATACCTGGTACTCTGCCTTCTCCAACCCCTATGCCTCTACGCGACGTGTTGTCGTCGCTACTGAGGCTGTTCAATCTACCCCCTATATTATTAAGAAGAAAAAATATATAACCTTTACTCACAATGAACAAAAATAAATCAAAATCCCCAATATTTGGCAAGTGACCTACTGCAGGTTTGTGAATAAAACAGGGCACAGGAAAGTTGAACATAGAAGAACCTAAAACTCCTCAGAACGGATACAACCAAAATTTCACTTACCCGAACTGTATCCAGGTGCACTTGAAGTGCTCTCCAGTAGGTTTTGTTTGCGATCTGTGAACAATAATTACAGTATTTAATATGATTTATATACAATTTTCACATTATATATTAAGAACAGAACCACACTTTGTTAGGTTTCCAAAAGTCAAACACCGACACATAATATTGTATGTATATTGTATGATAAACAGTTTTTATCGCTATGGCTACTTGAAAACTTTATCAGAACAAAATCATGGAAAGTACATCGGATTTAAGAGAACCAAAACCATCTACAAATATTTTGTCTTATGTAACTTACAATCAGTGTAATACTTAGCCTGTGAACAGTTACTAAAATCTTATTTAAACAATGGGAAGCAAATTGCAAATGTAAAAATAGTTGACATTATGGAAAAAAACCATGCCAATAGTACATGTATATTTCAGTCAAAAGGTGACAGCACATTTGTCAATGCATTTATGAAGCAGTGATTCAATTTCATATCAGCATTTATACGCAGATTTCCCATCAAAATGTAAGTGAAGCATTTTGCAGTGACTCATGGCATAATCTACTTTCTTACAAAGTGAAAGCTCTTATACATTAAGGCATGTACATAAAAACCACCGCATGTACATAAAATCCACCACATATATTAATTGTAATAATACTTCATATTACTGAGACCTTACCACGGTAGTCATAATAAAAGTCATAATCATCCTCCCAAACTAGATAGTCTACAAGGTCCAACAGAAATAGCACACAGAAAGATTTAGATATTTTCACATTTCAGAATGATGAAGACGTTTTTACAAATGGATGGGTTTGTTTAAAGGTGTATGGAAACAAACATCAGAATAAAGTGAACCAATCAATAGCTTCCTGAACAAAGTCTTCCAGATACAATTAAATAAGAGTTCGGAGAATTTAGAACTTTCTATCTGATGAAGCTTTAGCTAATATCAACTTACATGGTCTTGCAGGCCATTCGTGAGTTCTTGAGTTGCTACCTCCAGAAGATATTGAATCATTGTCGCTTCGGCGATTCTGACCTAAATCACTGCCTCCGAGTAGATTGTCAGAAGATTGGGCCCCTACAGTAAGAAGAAACAATCAATGCAATTAAAGATTATGACAATGATAAAGATATATGGAACAACAGCAAAATACATATTTGAATATTTCTCCAAATTATTTCTCAAATTTATGTGAGCTTCGAACACAGAATTTTCACTCCCTGCCGCAGAGATTGGCCACTTTTGAAAAAAAAATTCTACTTCCTTGACTTCATGAACATACTGTTTCCTATCTTTTCAAAAAGATAAATTGGTTGTCTCTTGTCACCATAATGACTATTATGATAACAGAGAAACAACAGAAATTACAGTGGAAAATATAGCGTAAGTTAAGTGTTGCAGTAAGGTGTTTTCATTAATTAGAAAGATGGAAATTACTTATTGCTAACATTTCTGTCCATTCTCTGCATCATGCTTGGATTAAAATTACTGAAAAACATGTGTACTATACACTGATTGTGAATCCAACAATAATAGAATTTCACCCTCTTCTGCCGTTATGCCAACACAACCAAATTTCACCTGTCAGCAACCAAATAAATACACTTGACTTGATACCTACCTCTCAAAGAAAAGTTTGAACGAATTCCTAGAGAGTCTGATCCAGCAGTGTTAAGAGCAGTTGTAGACTGGGCCATCTTTTTCTTCTGTTTAGACAACACAGGCGACTCCAGTAGATCATCTACGCTGTTCCGTCTTTGTCTGTTTTTCTCTTTAAAGTCAAAGACGCTTATATGTAACATGCTGACTTCATACCATGCAAGACAGATTTCAGGGAAAACTACCACACGGTGTACACTGTCACTACTAATTACTAACTACTTTGTCACTGAGATCGATTAAGAAGAGAAAACAATGGCACACTCTACTCCATACACAAGCATAGGGAGCCAACCAAACATCTTATTGACTCTTGCAAAGTTTTAGATCAAACTGAGACGTTATTAAGGCAAAATATTGAACTTACTTATCCTGGCAAAGCCAGACAAATCAGTAGTCTCGCCGTATGTATCCATAGATCCAGACCCAAGAGAAGAATTTTCAGGACTTTCTCTCATGTACGTGGACTCTCCAGAGCCAAGTGCAACCGTTCTGTTTCTCTCCCGGCTTCTGTTTGCTCTTGATATGAATCCACGGGCCTTGCGCACCAAGTTTGCACCAAAACTCCTGTTCCTGCGACGAAGTAATTAATATATTTAATGATCTTGTAGGAGTCGTAAGTATTCAATATTTTGAAATTGTGCTCACAAAATCTTTTTGAAATCTATAAAACAAAACAGTTGCTACTGAATAATGGAATATATGAGGCTGACCTTTAAAGCAGTCATTAATATATGCATAGCTCTCTTGCATATGATAAATAATATACATATTCTATGAAAAGATTCAGTTAACTATCACACAAAATATTGATGACTGTTATACATTTAAAGTATTTTTACACTGGATTCAGTACAATTTTTACACTGGATACTAATACTGTATTTTGCTTAGTTATGTAATTAACTTGTTAATTTCCATCACCCTCTTAACTGTAATACATATGTATCATTTTTGCCTATTTCAACCCTGCTTATGTATAGTCATTTTCAGAAATTCCAAATGCTGATCTTAATTATCTTGCTATGCATCGCATTGTAAAAACACCTACTTCTTTTTAATAGGATCATATCGTTTGTACTGCTCCATGATCTTTTCCTCCAGTTTTTCCTTCTGTCTTCGTAATTCTGCCAGTTTCTCCCTTAGAGCAGCATAGAAAGCAAACATCTTAAAATTAAAGCCTTAACATACACTTATGGATGTATTCACAGCATAAGTTTTAGATGAATAAAGGCATCTTATGTCTGTTCTATCGGTAAGACTTACATGTAGGCTCGTTCTTCTTCATGGAAGTGGTCTTTCGATTCAAGACTTTGGGTCAGAAGTTCTTGGTTTTGCGTCAACAGGGCTTGCAGCTGCATCATGAGTGTCCTGTTTTCCTCCTCCAGCTTTGTATTAAGCTGAGACAATGCCTGAATAAAAACAATTAAATAGTCTCAAATTCATCATTTTCAGGTCCACCCCTCCCCCTCTTTTTTAAATGGAACAGCACTAAGGGTAAAGGATTTAATGTTTAATAATCAATAATTCTACCAATTATTCTGTTTTGCATAATTACTCATATTTCTAATAGATGTAAATTTGCCTGAAAGGCAAGTCTCGGTTATTTTGGAAACCATGCGTACATTTGGTTAAAATAAACAAAACAAGCCAGCCATGCCACAACTGCAAATGATGGGAACAAGTATATGCCTACCTCACATCTTGAGACCATTTTGGAGATTTCTACGTCAAGCGAATTGAGCTGGTCCCGGCAATCAGCGAAATCACCTTGTAACTTAGTATGCTTAAGTTGTAGCTGGTTATATTCAGTCTTCATGTGTTTATGCTCGGCAGCTAGATCTTTGTACTCCTTTGCCATTTTGTCATTTGCACTTCGTATACGAATATTCTCCTCTTTTACGTGCATGAAATCCAACTGCAATGAGCTCGTATTTTTCGTCTCACTTTTCAAGGCTTCTCGGTCTTCCTCTAAGGAACGTTTAAGTTCAGAAAGTAATTTCTTCTCACGCTGTAGCTCTGCATGTTGTTCTTGTAACTCTTTGAGATCCATTTTTAAGGCCTGCAACACAAACAAAAAATTTCATATGTACTGATGAGTGATAACTAGGCATGTTATGTATGTAACAGGCATTATTCTGATAAAACCCAAATGGGCACTAAGATGTCAATTTTGTGAAACTACCATAAAGGATATCTTTAGTAACACATCAATTTCTGTTGCCAATTGGTTGTAATTTAGTGTAAAAGAATCCATAATTTTTAACTTCTTTAAGTGCAAGACACAATATCAAATTAAGTTGGTAAAATATACATATGTATTATACCCAAGTCCAATCAAACCTCAAGTTTGCATTTTCTGACCTTAAAATTTGCCTTAAGAGAGCCATGCTCTGATATGAGTGCTTCATATTCCGCAGTAAGCTGATCATGCAGTTTCTGCAAGGCATCGTGATCTGTTACAAGAGCCCCATGATTGGACTTTAAGGCTTCGTGAGTTGAGACAAGTTCATCGTGATCTGCCTCCAGCTGGGCATGAGACTTTTGCAGAGACACATTCTGAGACACTAGAGACGAATTCTGAGATTGAAGAGTTGTGTTCTAGAAAATAAAAGATAAGTCGTTTCTTAAAAGCTTCATATAAATGACGATAATTTTAACATATTGTCATCAAGTTCTGCTGACCCAGAGAAATCTGCTCGGTACACAACATATTTTGGCCGTGACACTAATAAACAGCCACTTCTCATTGATAAATTTACCTCTGAAGAATATATTTGATGCAAGTGGGTCTATGTTTAAGATACCTTAATAAACCCCCTGGTGACCATCACCAATTCTACAGTAAACTGAATTCATAAACTGAACTCATAAACTGAACCATAATGGTAACTTCTTTTATTGCAAAATGTTGTGAGGAATAATAAAATTAGCAAGGTTTTCTTTGTTTTAATGTACCTCCACTTGGACCTTGGCAAGCTGAGTATGAAGACTAGACGTTTGGCCTTGCATGTGAGACAGCTGGCTGGTGAACCCAGTGCTTTGGTTTTCCATCCGATTCAATCGTTCTTGCAGACTTGACGCCTGCTGTCTCAAATTTTTATTCTCTGCTTCCAGAGTGGCATTCTGTACAAAAAGAGCACACAAATTACTTCACATCAACATCTCATTTCTTGAATGATCAACCACTCAAAATGCATGCGGAAACCTATAAGAAAGGAATGAATTGACAAAACTCACCGTTCTTTCTACAGTGATCAAATGATCCTTTAATTCCAGAATGTCCTTGGTAGCGTTCGGAAGCCCTCGTTCAACTCTGAAACATAATTAACATATATCTAATACCTTCTATGTCATTAAAACTACATCAGTCGTGTACTTAGAAACAAAGCAGGATCATGACACAATTCATTCAGACAAATAAATATCTGTCCAAGTCTTTCCATTTTGCATTCTATTGTCCATGGCCAGCTGACTCAACTCTACATCTAAAACATACACAGAATTACTGGTATGAGAATGTGATCATTTCAGCTGGGTTAGGTGTTAATTATAGGAAAATTGTTTCAGTCAAGCGCTGTTTTTGTTTAATAATGATACTGATCACTCTATGCTTACTTTGCTAGTAAATTACACTTGCTGATAATCATATATTTTTTCACATTTATATGTAGCATAAGGTGTAATATCTTAGGTGAGATGTTCACTACAAAAGAGGTGTGAGTTTTAAAATCTTAAATTGAAACGGCAAGTACTAAATCTAAAACACGCAGAAACCAAACTCTAAAGCACACACTGGGAAAATCTTACCTTTTACTGGGTCTGGAGAGGAATAAAACCAAATAAAGATTAATTAAGCAAAATGTAAGCAAGTAAAGGAAATAGTTTAAAGAAAGCTTAGAGAGTATAATATTATACAAGCAGGGTTGGCAGATTTAAATCAAGCAATTTAAATCGTGATTTAAATCGTGATTTAAATCAAGGCAAAACATTTAGATTTTTTGGAAATTTAAGAAAGTTTATTCAGTTGAAAAATAAATTTATTACGACTCAAAACATGATTAGTCAGTACTTGAGCCCTAATTGCATCATTTTTAACACCCCTGTATACAAGGTAGGTGAGGCAGAATGACAGAGGGACCACAGACTATGAAATCCAAGTACAAGGAAGGCCATTGTCATAAAAAATAAAGTATGACTCGCACTACATCTACACTTTTATGTACAGTATTAGGAGACCTTTGATTGCCAATTATTGGAATTTTGTTTTGGTTTACCTTTCTTTGTCAACAGATGCTTGCAGGACCTCTTCCTCTCTCCTCTGTTGAAATGCCTCATAACTGCGTTTTGTGTTTCGCAGCTCATTTTGTAGCTCAAGGTTCCTGTTCTTCGATTCCTCCAAACGACTCTCAAGGGCGTGTATTTTTTCTTCCTTAATGTCCAGTGAGCTTCTGAATGCCTTCTGCATCATGTTTTCCAGAGCCTGGTATTTACTACAACAGGAATGTTTTGCATATTATATTATATCTACCAGTAAGTTTTACATTTGTGTAGAACAATTGTAACCTCAAAACACAAACTTAGCAAAAAGCAACTACTTTCACAAGCATACCTATCATTTTCTTTTGCAGAAACCAGTGTTTCTTTGTTGAGTCCCACTTTTTCCAGTTCTTGTGTGAGCTTTTCAAGCTCATTTGAAAGAGTCTGTGTGGTAATTTTCTCATTCACCAACTCCTCTCGGAGGGTTGCAAGAGTCTTTTTGTCCATGCTTGTACTTTGTACAAGTTCTGTATTTTCCTTTTCCAATTCTCTAACCCTAGCACTGAGACCTTTGCTCCTTTCTAAGTTTTTAGAAACAGTCTTGTTCTCCTTTTCCAAGGAGCTGACTTTAGTCGTAAGTTCATCTACAGTAGCTTCCTTAATTTCTAATGATTGTCGTATTCTCTTATTTTCCTTTTCTATTTGGGATTTCTCCTTGTGATATCCTGCATTTTCATATTCCAAAGACTTGTTCTCTTTCTCTAGGTCTTCTAGTTTGTGTAGAGACAGTTTCATTGTATCTAGGGATTTCTCCAAAGCGTCATATTTGCTTTCTGCATCTTGCAAGTCTTGCTCCAAGTCTTGGATTCTTCTGTTTCGAGCCTCTACATTTCGCTGAAGCTTCTGATTATCTGTATCTAAATCTAGTAAGTCTATTTCCAGCTGCTCATATTTCGAATGGGAGCTTCGTAGAGACTCCACAGACTTGCGCAAGTGGTCATTCTCTCTTTGCAGCTCTGACAACTCATGTTCAAGGTCACCAAGTTTTGTCGAAGAATTTTTTAGATTCTCCAATGACCTTTTCAATGCCTGGTTCTCCACAGTCAGATTGATGTTGCCTTCTTCTAGGGCTTCCATTTTCAATACCTGAGAAAATCAATAGTGAGTATAATTATCGTATCACAAGCACCTATATGATACATTGCTAACAAATAGATAATAATAATCTGCACATTTCCTCCTGTGAACATTCACAATCAATAGTACATAACTGCATACATACCTGGGCTTTTAGACTGTCCACTTGTTTTGACAGCTTATGTTTCTCTACTTCAAGATCTGAAACTTCTTGTTCGAGTTTCTCGAACTTGTCACAAGTCAATTGTAATGTTGTAACTCGTTTGTGTAGATCATCATTCTCCTTTTCTAGTCTTTGGTTTTCCTCTTCAAGTTGTCGAGATCGCTCGAAATTGTCTTTCAAGTTTTCATGAGCTTTTTGTAAACTCCTGAAGTTATAATCTAGCTTTGATACCTGAAATCAAAAGGTTATCATCATGAAAGAGATCACAGCGTGATTTTGCTGAAGAAAATGTGGCCAGAATACCAGGAAATCCCCACTTTGAATGCTTTGTCTTATGAACAAGTTAAAGTACTAAAAACAATCACATGACCTATATTGTAAGTGATCGATAGTTGATCTTACACAAACGGGATTGACTCTTATCTCTCTGATACTTGATTGATAGCTCATACCTGTGCTGTAAGTGTTTTAACAGTGTCGTGCAATCGCTTGTTTTCTTTTTCGGTCTCCTTCATTTTGAGATCGTGCGTCTTCTCGTTTCTCTCTCTTAAGATGTTCACTTGCTTCGTTAACTGTTCATTTTCCTGTTCCAGTTCTCGGACTTGTCTGTCCGAACTTTCTCTGATCGTGGTTATCATTTCATTCAACTTTCCTCTCTCTCTGTGCAACTCTTGCGTCACCTGCTCTGACTCTATTTGACCTTGCGTTTCTTTTGAGACAGATTCTTGGAGCTTTTCTACCTTTTTAGACAGTCTGTGATTTTCTTTTTCTAATTCAAACACTCGAGAGGTATTTTCGACCATTTCTTTGTTTTCAATCTCTTTCAAGCGTTTCGAAAGTCTTTGATTGTCAAGCTCAAGTCGGAGTATTTTGGCATTGGCAGTTTCATTTATTTGTTCGCTGAGTGGATTGCTTAGACCTGAAATGAGTAAAGAAAATCATGTAAACATTCCTAGAACTTGCAAATGCAAAGTACATTATGAAGAGACAGACTGCCCTCCAACCCTGATAAGGGAATGTCAAGGGATTGTCAAGTAGCGTTTTATCATCTGACCAAGCGGCCCACACAACTGAATCACAAACAAACTTGGTAAATTAACTCTCTTTAACTGACTTAGCCTTGATAGTTGATACAGCACAAACACCAAATATCTTCAAGTTTAGATTGAACCAATACAATGTATCGGTCCTAACAAAATTCATATGCATATGCTACCAACAAAGCGGAACAAATTTCAGCCACATTTACATTGAGCCGTTTCCATATACATAAGCTTGTACAATAAAAATAGAAACAAAGTTTGATGGACATAGGTGAATGCTACGTGAACATTTTGCACAACACAAATTTATTTCTATTTCTTAATGTACACACGCATGCATACCGAAACAGATCTGTGCGACCATAACTTCGCAGTTAAGTTGACTAGCTCATCAAATGGTATCTCGTACCTGAGTTTAGTTGGGTGCGGGTTCTCATGAGTTCCTCCTCGAGTGTCGCACTTTCATTAAAGCTGCTCTTCTTTTCAAATTCCAGCTGTGCATTTTCTTCAACAAGCTGTTCGATCCTCTCTCTGTCTTTGTCTCGGCTCTGGAAACAAGGAAATGGTAAGTCTAATTAAAACTAAATACAATCACTTGTGCTCCAAGGCTCAGGCTCTTTTTCAAACAGATGATAGGACCTTCTTCATAAAACAACTTGTCGTTGCGCTGCGAGCACAAGAAACACTGCATGCAAATGAGACATCAAGCATAAACAAATGTCCTGTGGCAGCAGACAGTGTGATGTTGCCATTTTTTTTACTAAAATCTGCTAAAAAGCAGGTACTTTATAATGGTGATTAAGCAATATCACTTATTAATGTGAAAGTTCATTAACATCCAGCTAGGTCTCAGGCATGGCATATCTATGCGGTAACTCAACAGGCGTAAATGGGGGTTGCATAGTGCAGAGCCCTGCGTTCGCTACTGAGATTTGAGATATCCACTCGCCCAGTACTTTTAAAGGGATAAATAATATCATATATGTCTCTGAAAGGTTTGGGATAATACATGCTTGGTATGATACACAATGGTTAGGTTCTGATTTTCTCCTGGTCATTCTCCTCACCTGATTGACTTCATCAAGCAGCTGTTTGTACTTAATAAGATCATTTTCCAGATCAACAACAGTTTCAACCCTCTTCTGGGCAGAAGACAGCTGGTCCTCCAACATGTTTTTGGTTTCTACGAGTATCGCATTGTCTTCTCTTAATTCCTGGAAATTTGGGGGGGAAAAAAACAGGCACTTCATTAAAAGGCTGAATTATAAAATGAAAATTTCACTAAAAAGCATATATTAAATTTCTATTGCACAAAATGAAATTTCACAAGCTGCCTTGACGCACCTCAACCCGAGACTTGAAGAATTCCAGCTCATTTAGTTTCTCTCTGTACTTGGTAATTTCTGCCTCATATTTATCGACTCGGTTGGCTTTATCCTTCAGAATGTCAACTTCATCTCGGTACGTTCTTGCAGCTCTGGCTTCTTGGACTAGGTCTAAATTCTGTAATAAACCAGAAAACACATTAATTAATACAATAGATCAAACTAGCGTTCCAGAGCTTCCTCATTATCATTCACCACTTTGCTTCCATCAAAATACCAAAATATTTATAGGTTAATTATCATTACCCTCCACCATTATACCTTTTCTATAGTTCTTGGCAGGGATATCAAATAACCAACAAAAATTTTATTTATCTCCCTCCTGAGAGCAAACAGTGCTTATCTTACATAATAAGATAACTAAAAAATATCAATCAAACAAATGAGTAAATAGGCATTATGGAGTATTTAAGTTAGTTATCGTCAGGAGTTACCTAACATTTTTTTTGCTTAAATCCCTCCGCCTTCAGGAGTTAACTTGGGATATATAACTATTACTAATTAATCACCTCATTCCTGAGTCTAGTGAGCATTTGCTTGTGTTCTTCATTTTCTTCCTGTAATTCTGCCACCAGGTCAGCCTTCTCTTCATATTCCGTGCGCAGTTTCCGCAATTTTGCTTTAATTTCTGCAAGTTCCACGGCTAAGTGATGTTTTTCGGGACTATTGCTAGGGGGCGTCGGTGGTCGCTTCTGGGCCATTTCTGTCTGTTGTTGCAACTGATACAACTCGTCAAGGTTCTGTGACAACTCTTGGACCTCCTGAAATAATTTTATATAAAGTTCGTTTTTTCTAATTTCTGGAAAAAAAACATTGTCACAACAGAATTTTCCTCTGTTGTGGTTGTGCGTTTCTCTGACACTCTGTATTGTTAGCATAACAAGCTTACTAAACCATAACTTATATGAACAATAATCAGGGGCAAATAACAACAAAATAATATAGTAAGATGGGCAGTCGGCATAATCTAATGGTTAAGGTATCCGCCAGTGTAAGCCTTGTCATCTCATATTACATCTACCTCTGGCAGCTGGTCATCTAATCTAAGTAAGCTTCAGACCTTGTAATATCAGAATATTGAGATATTGAACAACTGATGTGTTGGCTGCGTTGACTGAATGCGCTGCATTGCAAATTGGAGTAACCATCAAAACTTTTGGCCATTCACACAGTAGACATGGTAGATTTGATAAGGAAATACGGAATCAAACCCATGATCATCAGGGCAGCTGGCCAACAACCTGAACTCTTGGTCACCCACTTGCTACTTTAAGCACTCAACTCATGAGAAATAAACCAGCACTGTCCAGCAGCCATTAAAACCCTTTGTAAACCTGGTACTGTATGAGTAACAGTCTGGCCACTCTGGTGTACTAAACTTGAGATTTTAATGTTGCCACAATACCGAAAAGTCAGTAAAACTTAAGCTCGACTTGTAACCCTGTTCCCAGCATTTAGTTTCACCAAGTTTAACAAAACACCGAGACCATTAGCACGGAACAAATTAGACCTGACAGATTCTGTTTTTTTTGGAAGCACCCTTTGTAACTTTAACCAAACACAAAACGAACAGGTTCAATTGGCTCATTAATCATATTGACTTCAAGGATGCAATTTGGGAAAAAGTTTTTTTGAAAACCCACACACTCTACTAGTTTTTCACACCACTGTCACTGTGGTACCCACCATATCATTGTCGAGTTAATTTTGGCTTACTGTTCTCAACCTTCAAATGCACAGACTTACTTGCACTTGTTTATTTAGTAATGACAGACAAATAATAAGGGAGTCGCCCTGACTTTAAGTTAATTGCGGAACGTTTGAGAGTGAACTAAATTGTACTGCAAAATCGAGTCTCAGTAGTCATTGGGTGAAATTGCTCCTTCAATTATTTGTGGAGTGAATATACTGACTGCGTGAAACTTCCAAACTAAAATCAAAGTACAGCACAGTGATGAAGTAGTACACTTATTGAGAATCAACCAAGATGCATTCCCATGTTACACACCTGCAAGTAGCCATCTCTCTCCGATACAACTTCTTGTAAATGGTTGAATATGACCTGCGCGACCTGCGGAAGTTGACCTTGCTCTGGAACCATTACCGAAAAAACGTTCTTCTCATCATCTGTGATCTGCAAAAGTAAGAAAAAGACACATCAGCATTTGCAATATATTTAATCAGTACATACGATCAGAGATTCAGTCCTGAAAAACTGCCGCTAGTAAAATGAGATACACATTATCCCAAAGGATTATTAGAGAGGAAATATCTAAACACCGGCTGAGTGCCGAGAGTCATTAACAATATGATTAATGAAATAGCTAAGAGTACATAGCTGTTTAGACAGCATCATATACAAAATGTCATGCCAGAAATAAGCCATCAAAATGAATCAATTTTTGAAACTTGTGGCAATGGTTTCGTAGCACGTACTGAGAAAGACTGATTGATCCTGTGCACTCACTGGTTCACTCATCGACATGGTAGTCTTAACCTGTTATACGTGACTCCTGGAGATCCAAATTATTACCTTTCCCTGAATTCGCTTGACCTATCTGACCTAAGATCCCATGAAACTAACACAAGGCCCTTAGGGATCAGGTGTGGAAGTGTATCCACAAGGTCGCACTTCATTATACGAAAAGTAAATAAGGTTCAGATAAGGGGATCTATAGTAACTCTTTGGAGAATTCACCCTGTCCAGGGTCAAAGTTCTTTCCTTACAGGTAAACAAACTCATCAATCATTCTGCAAAATGACAGTGCTAGTAATTACCAGTAATGGTCAGTGAAGTGATCCATTCAATTATTACAAGTTTCTTTGAATTTCTCTCAAATGCAATTTATATGACAACACGTGGTGGTGTTAACAAATGCACAGTTGCTATTTATACCAAGAGGAAAATTTGTGAACGTCAGCAAACCTCAACAGAATCAATCGATCGATGAATCAATGATTCAATGAATGATAGAATGAATCAATGAATCTATCTATCTATCTATATCTATATCTATCTATCTATAAATCTATCTATCCATCTATCTATCTATCTATCTTCGCATAACGTCATGTTAGACTCTGGTATTTCACACTTATACATTTATTCCCCAGAAAGAGTACACTATTACAAAGCAGTTACTCGTTTATCTGGTTGAATGCTAGTTTCTAGGAATCCATTGCATTTGAACATTTCACTTAGCAATTATTCCTGTTGCATTTCAGTTGCAGCTGCTGAGCATGCATCACAACCCCCATCACCCATCCCCTGCATCAGTAGCCATCAGTAGCCATCAGTATCCATCAGTATCCATCAGTTACCATCAGTAGCCATGGTCATTCACACCCGCATCATTTCTTACATACCCTCAATACTTGTGAAGCCCAATTGCAACATCCACACGAATGCTGATGCCCACAAACCTCTCTATATTCTATTGGACACTTTTGAATCCAAGCAAGTCACGTTAATAATAAGATGGCCTTCGAAATTAGGTTATTCAATGATGCAATTACAGTGGGAACCCGAAATTGAGACCACCCAAGAATCACTCAAGTGGTCTTACTATTATGGTGGTCCTTATTCTGCAGCTTTTTCAAAAGATGTTGCCATCATATTTTTGTGGACCAAGGGATCTTTATGAAAGCAAGGTGTTCATATTATTCGTGGTCTTAAGGTGTTCATATTATTCGTGGTCTTAATAATCATTGTGGTCTTCAATTGTATACAGAATGGTCAGAAAGGTTAAATCCAGGGATGGCCTTATCATCCTCGGTCCCAGTGTGAGAGGGTGGGCCTTATTGATATCCTTATAAGGTAGCATTCATTCTGAGTCATTTGTGATAAACCAAGAGAGATCAGTGAAGCAGTCTTAAAACAAAGTACAATTTTACTCATTTATTGGCACTTCCATAATTATGCCCATATTCTCTTTCATCGTGCTCATTTTTAAGTTCGGCAGTATATAAATATTGTAAATTATTCAGCAGTGCATTTTACAATGCAGTATGCGTTACACTGTGCCCTTACAGCATGTAAATTAAGTCCCCCAAAAAAACAGTGAGTATCTCCACTCCAATTGATACCACGAAGGAATGCCTTTATGCAGAATACATAAACAAATATTTATCATGCTTATTTATGTGTTTGGTAGGTGGCAAGTCAGGATGGTTGGGTCATGAGTCTGTGGATCAAAATCACTCAGTGGCATGCAGGATGAATGTGGTAGAATGCCAGGAAAATTCTCAGACGACAAGAACAGTTTGCACTTGAAGATATAGAGAAGGAGGGGTCGCAATGCCTGTGGCACAGCAAAGCTAAGCAAATAGACCTGATAGCAAGCTGTCAGTTGCATCAGATAGCCAAGTGCTTTTAAATACATCAGTAATCCGGGAAATATGACCAGGTAATATGATAGCATTCATTTTAATATAATCTTGTTAAATGCATGTTTGCTGTTTTGATACTTAAGGATACAACCTATATCTCTCTTTTATTCATTTGCTTTTTAATTTTATTTTTAGTTTTTAATTTTATTTTTTATTTTTTTTACGATTTTTCACTCTGTACTTACTTTTCCCCCGAAAATACACAGAGGACATTAGCCCATGGTTAGCCTTTCAGCTTTGCTATGATGTATAGCGTTCAACTCTTGACACTAACTTCCGACTTGCTTACATCAGCTACCACAAAATATTTCGATCACAAGTTCTCTTTTTATATATTCTTACCCTTAATTCACTGCCACAGGTGCAAATGACCTGTCAAAGAGTGTTGAATATAACACTGCATGTGAACAATGACAACCTTTCTTTGTCGTTTTTCACATTCTTTCACATAATAACTTATTCTTACACCTAAAATTATTTTGTAGCCCCACAAACTACGTGCACGAGACAAAGTTAGAAAAGTTTTATTGGCGCCAAGTGACATTTTGATCTCCAGTGTGAATTACTGCGCCGCCATGCATTTGACCTCTGACCCCCCGATCACAAAAAGATAACCTTCCGCTCTGAAATGTAAACATCCTTTGTGTCTCCAATAACCTGGCGCTGATAGAAATACAAGATCAACTTCATTTTTTTCTCACCCCTACATATCTATTAACTGTAACATGGTTGTATTACCATACTCAATTGTGATATAGTATAAATAATATACACACACAAAACGTGAGCGAATAGGCCTATGACCATAACAACCTGGTCTGGTCAGCAGTTTCTGTGTAATATCCTTTGACCAAACATCAAACCGATCCCAGACCGATCTCACCGGGCATCTTTCTCAAGTGTTACGTGGTGTATACACCATGGGCTATCATCTCATCATTACGTCTACCTCTGGCTAATGAAATTGTGCAAGCCTCATTGGTTTCTCAGGCATCTACATTGCAGACAGAAATTTTGGGTATTTTTCTGATAATATTGATCTTATGATTGATTATGATAAACAATAGGCGTACTATTAACCCAGCTCTATTTTAACCACCAGACAAGCACCAAAATGAAAGTAGACAGCAGACGAAATATGAGAGGTCAACAACCGACAGGTTTCAACCAAATACGTCTTACCTTGGAGAAATTAGGTCTAATTCTCCAAGGTCTAACGACACAAGTCTACAAAATATTACGTCTATATTGGGGCAGGTAAATCCAATGAATAAGCACAACAGATTCTCATCATGACATCAAACTTGGTCAATTATCATAATTTTACATTCAGGTGAAAAAAACATACATCTTGTCACCAACAAGGAACATGGGAACTGCCACTATAAATACACAAAATCCCAGGTATATAAAATATACATACAAGGTCTTTTCTGTGTTTTTGTTTGAAACACGTTTTGTTATCCATTCTGAGCATAGCATAATTTGGACCCTGGCAAAGTCTGTGCATAGGTAAATACAAGAGCGATTGCACAGCACAAGTTGTTCCTGTAGCTAAGCCAATGTACTTCAGCACACAAAAGCCATGCTAGCCATGTTTGCAAAACACACACATGAATAAAATACCATAATAATGTACTGCCCACGAACACGACAGATTTCTCCATTACAGAAGTGGGATTTTGCAACAGGTTTTCGACATTTTTATTGCGTTGCCTTCTGGAAAATATAAAGTTAGACGTCTACAGGGTGACAGAGGGTTTCAAGAAGTCAATATAAACTTGTTCTGCGAATTTTACACTACATACTTTAATTTTTAGGCAATACCTTTTTTTTAATGAAGTGCCAAGCTGTCAATAAAAATATTAGGTCTTTAGCTGTGTGAATTTTCTGTATCCAAGAGCTCATAATTTAGGGGAAACTTGTCAACTGCCAGTCTGTCACTGTGTCACAGTAGAAGTAATTGGACTCATTACATATATTATGTATACATTTAACCTACAACAGCCATTGGTAACATTATGACAAAAAAGAGACAGAAAGAAAGCCTAACCTATTGCTATCTCTGGTTTGTTATCGAGCAAAATACAATTTTCCACATGTGTGGCCTAAACTTGTCCTCGAGATGTCGAAGTTGCTAAGTTACTCTTTATAATCTTTATATATGGTATTGGTCTTTTAAGTTTACTTATGTAGCCAGATTCAGACTCCAGATTCCCTTCAAACTGACTACCCCAAGTCAAGGATGAGGTTGACCTGATTGAATTCAATCGCAAGATCAATAGATCAACCTGCAGATAACCATGGCAACCAGATCCAAGGGCTACAGAGTCTTCCGCACCTGTTGGGGGATTGTTTTGACAAGGTCGTCCCGAGGCCATGCCTCCCAGGTTCAAGGTCATTGAGGAGGTCAACATTTTCCTTCCGGGTCATCAATACCAATGCACATGGAACAGTTTGACAACTTGATAGGACAATCAGAAACAGAGACAACTGCATCCCTGCACAATGTTTTGATTGTGGTTGAATACTATAACTTGACAGGGTCAAATTAAGGTGTTGATTTCTAGCAGTAGCTTTGTCGGCACTTGGATTATCCAAGGTCATGAAGATCCATCACTTTCTAAAACACACTGTATTAGTTTGGTCGCAGACAACACTTGTAAGAATTGTTACTTCTGCTGTATTTTATGGGAAACATTTTTCAGAACTACTGTGTCCGAGAAGCAATTCACCTACGATTGTCATATTTCTGTTTTCAACAATGCAACTCTCCTGTGTAGACCAAGGTCACCATGCACAATGAGACCAATGCAATTGCACAATACTCTTGTGGTCTTAATGCAGAATTTGAGAAAATGTCTACATTTTTCTCATAGAATGCCCACCTTTCTCCCTCCTATAAAGGCTGAGCAGGTGTTTCGCTTTTGGGGAATCCCCTCTTCAGCAATGCTCAGACCTTGCTCAGATGAATCAGTTCTTAGTAAGCGGATGTTATGCTTGTCACATTCAGAGATCACTTCAGGCATTTTGAGAAAAGTTCACCCTGAAAAACAGCTGATACATTTGTATTTCCTTATAAGGGATTTCTACCCCATCTGTGAAGAGGTGCAACGAAGGTCCGCTTGCATGTGAATTTGCTGCTACTTCATAAAAATGAATACTGAAATTCAGTCTCTTTTCTTTTGGCCATGACATTGTTTGAGGAGCCATTCTGCAATATATTAATTGCTAATATTAATTTGCTGTCCATTGAGTTAGTTGTGGTACGGAATATAAAATTTGGTAATATATTTTGTACCATCATAACGTCTAGACTAATTTCACATTTTCAACTCTTTTTTTTAATCTTTTTATATGAACTGCAGCTACACAGGATAAAATTGGTCACGTGGTACTGCGAACACCCCCCTTAAAATGTTCAATTAGTAGTTAAATAAATTAAATACATTTTGTAATGTAATCTTAGTCCGACACACTGCCTCACGACGAGTGTCTATCGGCGTGCTTGCAAATGACATATATTTCGGTCTAATGTAATCTGGTGAAGTTCATCACCTCGAGTAGGTATATCCGTTTCATTTCTCCTAAACCAATATTCCAACACCTGTTTCTTTTCAAATAAATAAATAACCTTCAACTAGCAACTATCAGGGGTTGATCAACTTGGGGATCCAGGAACGTCCATTTGAATTTGCACCTGTGCTGGGGTAAAATGCAAACCCCTTTGAAGTGACAGAATCAGACAGAGCAACCCAGGGGGAATTCTACAACCCTTGATAACTGGATCACCTGGTTAAGGGGGGGGGGGGGTGTTCAGTCTCACTGGAACTCCCCAATCTCACTATTTGCAGGGTGGTGGGTCAGTCTGAAACCATTTGCAATTGCATGATTCCAGGGTACCTCAATAATTTAGATCAATGCATGTGATTTGCAGATATCACCCATTATCAATGTAACATTGTAATATGGCGTGGCAATCGATCTGCGTGAGTGGCAAGAACTTGTCTTAGAGGACTGTACTATCCTAATACTATTCCATCTTATTTGCATAAACATTAATGACTTCGAGACCAGTGACCTAACATTACCTTGAATATCTTCACATGCCTATGAAAGGCATGAAGTCATGTGCCTAATGCTTATACTGAATGAATTTCAAAGACAGACAGCTAAAGTTACTTTTGGACGGAATCAGTTACAACCATCTTGATCGTTGTGGACACATGACTGGATGTTGCGGTTTCGTCCATTTTCCATATTAAATGACCTCATGTCACTTGTGGTTAGTGAACTGCCTCATTTACCCCACCACTCAAGTATTATTGAACGTTGACTCAGCCAATTGTGCATTCTGTATGCAAAAACATCCAGATCTATGTTTTGCCTTAAACTAACAGTGCAGTAGTGTACATGTAGCTTTCATGGAACTATGTGTTCCTGATCAAGATTAGAATCATTGATGTACATGTCAAATTATGATAAATATACATGTAGCTACATTAAACCTCTCCAATCATGCAATCAACATGCAGCAAATTACATCCGATCATTAAAATACCCTCAATAATACGCCAAAATAATATTGTGGTTTTTTTTTATGTCAATTGTGAGAATCATGTCAAATGAAAGTGCTCTGACTCTTGGATTAATCCCATGACAAATATCCTAATAATGTCATCTCAATGTCAATATTCTGTTGGCTTGGGATGGGGCTATCTTACTAATAGACACATTTCATAAAAATTAGGTACATTTCAAAATACACACATCACTTTATTCCACTTTTGCAAGATAATACTGTCAAACATAATATTAATGGCATGGCATAACTTGGCACGTATATCTCACAAACCACGATAATTTTTACAAACTAGTTAGAAAAACACCTCGTGAATTTGGCAAGTAATATGCCCCACCCTTTGTTTAATACTCCAGTTCACCCAAGCCCCACCCAAGGACATGGATGCCACGATGGGGTAAAGCATAGCAAGACGTGAATGCAAAGCTTTATCATCTCATCATTGCGTCAGTCTCTGGTAGCTAATTACGTAAACTTAGTTTCATATAGCTTTACAGTATCGAAGAAACAATACACTACAGTCAAACCTGCCCTAACGACCTCCTGTATATATCATCTTTATTTACACGTTTTTTTTTAAATTTCTATAAACAGAGAAAACAATTAAAAGCAATTAAAAGTCAAAATTAACAAGACTAACTGACACCCAGTGTGGTCAAGAGATCATTGACTTCCTCTGGACCTAAGACATTGATACTTAATTAAGTCACCCTGTATACAATGGTCACGTGCTGTAAACCTTTGCCCTCTATTAAATGACCACCCGTATTAAACGACCACATTTCTCAATTCTCTCGGATGACCGTTTAACATAGTTTGACTGATTACAATTCAATAACTTTCAATGGAGGATTGGTTAATCCATGGAGTCACTAGAGATCTCTTGATCCTTGGAAGAAAAATACAAAAGGTTAAACCAATGCATTGAATACGCACAGCCATGGAGTCATAGTACAGCATACCACTCCTGTGGTCAAGACCATATCATAAACATGTCAATTAAGTCATTAGCAATTAGACGTAGACTGGTTGTTTATGCAAACCCCCTCACAAGAGAAACATGCACCACAGCCTGGTCTACAGGCAACTGAAGATGCAACATTAGAAGCCATTAGATTTCAGACTCGAGACATGTTTAGATCTCCTTGCATTAGACACTAACTGCAGCCCACATGGCTGCTCGACACATTTAGTGTTACGCGTGATCGTTATACACGATTAAAAGGCATTTTCCTTGATGTGTGTGGGCCTGTGAAGCCCATCTGACCCCTGTTAATATATTCCTCTGGGGTCACCGATCAGTGTTTGCCGTTAAGCAAGTAATTAACCCCAGGGCACCTAAAAACGTACAAGCTACCCTTGTTGTTGGTCTGCTCTTGGTCTACTCGTGACTCCATGCTTCAGATCAATGCATAGGCCTGGGATCTACATTGTATGAATTACCTTACAAGAGATCAATCCAAAATATTGCTTACCCTTTCATATAGTACAAAATACAAACCAAGTAAATATTATGCCCATATTTTTTAAGTGGAACTCCACAATTTTAGAGCATCAAATATTACGAACACCTCCATTTGAGAATGTACTGCTGTGTAGTAAGTCTTGAAAGAATGGATAAAGAACACCTCAAAATCAACGTAACTTTATAAGACGATCACCCATCTAGAGGTCAAACTATTTATTTAAACAATCTCTACACTACAGTCCAAATCACTTTTTAAAATACAGATAAACCCTTTTCTTGGTAACGTTCCATTCTGTGTTACCAAATCACTCGTTGGCAGAGCGTTACACCCTTCTGGCATCATATAGTGTTGCACTAATGTCCCGTTTTACACGTTTTATGTTACCATACAGAAACTTTTTATTACATGACTTCAACAAAGCGTTTCGTTTTTCACATGTAGGAAAAGGCCAAAAGGAAAGTCCAACAAAGACTGGTACAGCCTTGTATTAGCTTGTAACAGTGTATGGGCACTTGGAATATTGACTAAAGGAGACTGCCCTTGTGTAAAGAGAGTAAAAGGTCACCAGATGAAGTGAGTATAAAGAAGTAGAGGGCAGCCATAAAATAAAAGAATAAGGTGAACAAGAAATACATAAAATTTTAAATTGACAAGAAGAAACTGGAGGAACAGCCAGAGATTCTAAATAAGGGTTATTAAAATCATGGAGACAAGAGTACTACTCCTGTCTCTCCATACTACTCTTGTCTCCATGTTAAAATCAAGTGGCATGTCATGAATGTGACCAGGGGGGGGGGGGGGGTTACATTAATGTTACATTTACATTTATGACTAACACCTTATACCAGATACAGTATCTCGACACTTCGGGTCCACAAAATACAAATTCACACTACCGTACTGTGTTCTAAGTACTAACTACAATTAATCACACAAATAATCCAACCTCAGGCCCACCTCACTAAAATGACCACCTCTGTAATTAGGTAACATTAGAACACATTATACATAACATCCATTAAATATAACCTCGCTTCTGAGATCACTAATAAAGTCATACAAGCCCGGGAGCTTGGGTGGGCTTCATGGAGCCACCAGGTTTTATGGGTTACAAAATTGGAGTTTCGAGGAAAAAGTACGCCTCTGTGTGATCTATGACAATGCTAATAGTGTCCAGTTCTCAGTCCATAAATTTTAAACTACTTGTAACCAATACCCCTATACAGTATACAGCACCCCATGCGAAAACCCTTTGTGTATGAACAGCCTGGGGTGGGAGGGGGGTAAACCTGAGTGCGACATTTCAGAAACAACAACAGTTTTGACACCAAAATAGAGACTATTAACTGAGAAAATGATGACAGAGATCCCTCACTTACCCAGACAAGGTAGGCTGCTTTCGGTTCATTGTCCCTCGCAATGCTGGTATCCATTATGGCAGACTCCATTGTCAAGTAATAACTTCAATATAATATCAGTCCCAAGTATGAATAACTTATTTCGACTACAACTTGACTAAACAAACAGTTATGCACACTTAGACTTGAAAATTCCATAAGCAGCTTGCAGGTCTCTATACTTTCTAATCAGTGAACGAGTCCAAAACTGCTGCATTAAAAGTCAGTGAACTTTCAGCTTGCCAAAAAAATGGGACCTCTTTAACTTCAAACACGATTTAATAAGCAAAACTGAGCATGTTCCAAGCTGGTCCTATTAAAAACTCCTAAAAACGCTTTAAAATTTCCAAGTGATTAAATCTCCAGAAAGAAATTGTCAAAATGTAGCACAAATTCATAGAAAACACTTCAGTTTGGTGTGAAATGTCTTTAGTTATTTCACAAAAGTGTACAAGTCATTTCATACACATGGCTCAATGACAGCAGTGTTTGTCAACCTCATGTTTTTGCTGAAGGCTACTAATATGTATGCGCATACAAAAAACCCATGCCAAGTCTTATAAGTCTAGATACATGTGAGCACTTTTTCTGTATGGCTATCACACACATATATTACTTAAATATTGCATAAATGCAGCCTTTTTTATAAAATCATCAGAGAATGAATATATGTTGAACGTAGGATTATGCTGTATAGTGTAATTTTTCAATCAAGTTTGGTTTTCAGTCAAAATCGAATCAAAGTATCAATGAAATCCTGGCACGAGTCCTCAAGATTAATTTTGTTGATTATCAGCCAATCCTTCTAAATATTCGCAAAATAACTTCATGATATCGAAGACAATTTCCAAATAGTCCTATTTAACAACTGTAATTCATCATCATCCGAACTTCATGGTTAATCCTGGAGGAATTTTACAACTCATCTTCAAATGCAAGTCCCTTTCACGGCTAAGTTGCACCACCTGCACATGTGTCCTGCAGGCTAGACCAACTTGTAATGCAGTTGGGCATGGTCGTCCATGAGTTGGGGAACTGCAGAACGTGCGGGCCAGTCGAATGCAGGGTAACTCACCAATCGCCTTTGGTTGGCCATTTCCACCCCCCCCCCCCCCAACCCCCCTTACCAATGATCACAACAAACACTGTGTGTATACTGTGTACCATGTCATTCAGCATTTTGCCTTTAGAAGCTTCGAAGCTTCTAGTCAAGATGGCAAGTCCAGAGGGAACAAGTTTCCCAGGAAAGTAAGACGGGAAGCGAGGAAAAAATATCCTCATGAAAGTTTTTCAAATGTTTTGATACGGCTTCTGTTGACATTTGACGTATCTTCAAAACAACATTTGATATAACTTCACAGTTGAGCCAAAGAAACAGCTGCAAAGTTTTTTTTTGTTTAGTTTTTTTATATTAAGAGTACTCTTGCATTTCATTGCAAAGTTTCACTTTAACTGGTGAATTTTTTGAGGGTTCATCATGTTTATATTACGAAAGTTCTGCAAAAGGCAAACATAACGATGGAACAAATTAAACAGGACATCGTTCCACATACAGACTGTATGTGTGGGGTATTTCACATGCCTCTGCATAAACGCCAATATCAAGGCACCACCGATTAAATGTCTCTGCGAATGGCTACAATTTGAGTCCTCTATTCCGACTATTGAGATCTACCTGAGAGAGAGTTTGTTCCAAGAGTCGATCCCAAAAAAAAACAATCCCAATCATACAGTAATTTTGTCACACACCCAAGTAACACAATGGCTGCTCACTAAGTGTCACGTTGCATTACACCTTGTAGAGTGAATTGTGTTCGAAATCGAAGAGAAATCGATGCATGATTGATGAGATATTGATGAGGGATCTATGGAAAGTGATCATTAATCAATTAGGAATGACATAAATGGGAAGGTCAGGTCATAGAGCCACCAGTTCTGGTGGCTCCGTGGTCAGGTTAATTAGCGCTCATGGTGGCATGTACATTCCATTAAAGTATTAATATTTAATTTAATAAAATATAATTAGTAACATTGGATATTAACATGATTAATTATATAAATCTTATAAATTATTATAATCTAAAGTTGTAAACGAACGCAAGGAATGTGTTTTCTATATAGAAGTATTGAGTCTGTATATTTTCCCAGACTTGTGTTTTTAGTTTATCTATCAAATACGGCGTTTATATCCAAAACAGGGGCTAGTCTGTTTACACCCAAGTCCAAAACTACACAGGGGCAATGCCCTTATCGGTAAACCATGGATAAACCACCTGCTGCATGTGAGATGAACATGATAAACTGTGATAAACACCTAATGATAAGGAGATAATCACCCTCAACTGCCAGGTAATTGCCACCAGAATCACCCTGCATAGGCCTGCAGGTGTTAATTGTCTGACAGCAGTCTAAATATACCACAAAAGGATTAAACTTTTACACTGCATTTTTGCCATTTTGCAGCTGAATATCACGTTCAAAGTAAATTATTCAAGTTCAAAGTGCATTAATCAAACTTTAAACTAGGCAATATACAATATGTAATGTAGAACTTTGGATTATCATTAAGAGAAAAACAATAATTACAGTTACTAACATTCACACTACCCTTGGAATATATTGGTAAATATCAGTTATGGTTTTAAGTTCTCCACTTTGTACACATTGTACAGTTAATAATAATGCAAGGTACCATGGAGTCACTATACTGTATGACTCCATGCACCAACCAACCACAGCCTGGTTTTATTCGAACTTGATCCCATGAAGAGACCAAACAATCTCAATGGATTTTTCTTGTTTTACAGTAAACACAACCTGCATAAAAATGCAACAGTCCTTTCCTGTGCGTTATAGAGGCAGCCTGGCTACCATCAAGGTGTGGGAGGAGCCTTGAATACTTGTGGTCAGAAGGTTTTAAATATTTCAGATTGTGGCTACTAAAAGTCAGTTCCAGTCAGTAATTAGAAGTCACTAAGAACACATGATTTCTGAAACGCTTCAAGTTCAAGGTCTACCATGAACTATTTAATAGAAATATATCGACCTATTTCATGTTGTTAAATACATGATTAACCTAATTCAATGCCAACTTTTAATAATTACGAATAAGAATACAATAGTGCCGTTGCTTTCGTCCATGAAGTATTAGCAATGTTTGCTCGAAAACCTGACTGAAGTTGAATCATTTGGTAAATCGGCATGATTTGTTGATCGCAATGATAGGTATATTTTTCCATTCACAGTTCAGCTGACAATCGCTGCAAATTTGCCAATTTGCCAGTTGCCTCCATGAAATTATGGCCAAAAAACTTGAGGCAAAGCTATCCAATTATACAAATTAATCACTTCGCTTTCCCTGTCACCTCATTGACGGTTCAACTGTGTCTTAATTTGATCACGAGGCAAAGCCGGGCATCTGTCATTGCCAAAAACCTTTTCAAGCAAACTCACTCAACTTTAGAATTTCACTGACCATATTTCATAATTAAATAAATATTCAGCTCATCAAAAGTATTTTTCCTAGCGTAGAATCTCCTGACTGGAAAAACTATAACAGCTTTTTATATGAACCAATGTAGATTGGAGCTTTTTCTAGGTTTTTCCTGACTTCTATAGTGGTTGGGAAGGGAAAATACTTGTTACTCTTACCTCTTGAATGTGTTCCACTATGGCCTGTTGCACTGGTATATCCAGATCCCTGATGGCATTGATGAAGACCTCTTTCCTCTCACACTGCACAGCACATCCCAAGATCATCAGCAACACCTTTTGGATGTCTTCCGAGGCTTTGTCTGCAATAAAAGTCACATAAAAATGGGATTGAGTGTTGTTTTATTAATCAAAATATAGTTAAGTTTTGTTTCAGGCAAATATAAAGGTCTCCCAGATTGCTCTTTAGCAGCCTGGCGGGCCTGGCTACTTCAGTCTGGAGTTGTCCTGGCTTAGGTCTTTAGTGAACTGACACTGACACGTGCTGCCATCTTGTGATAAATCAGAAAGGTGCGACAAACTCGACCGTACACTAATTGTGTTCTAAAAAATCTAATTAAAACTTCTCAGGGATAATTGGAAACTAATGTCAATTAATGTATAACTAAAAAGCATATAGTATTAATTTACATCTGGACCGGAGAAACATCCCTTTTTGGCAACATAATATTGCTATCAGATTTCCAGCCACTGTTTTTATTACTCGTTCTTTTTTTCTTCTTCTTGTTTTTTCTCCCTCGCCTTCGGTATAAACAAACCCAGCCCGGGAGGCTATCAAGTGAACATGGCATTAAATAGAAAAGTCTGTTGGCCACACAAGTGCCCGGGTTGTGAAATCGATATTGCAAGGAAGCCAGTCATGTATAAACAAAGCAAGATTAGGACTCAGTTGACAGCCTTCAATTGGTAACAAATTTACAAGAAAAATAAAAATAATTTAAAGATTTTCTTTATTTAGGTGGCTTTCGGTAAAACTTAAGAAAATAATATGCCCTTACATTCAATATTACATAACAATTATCTAATACAGGGTTTAAACAGCAAAAATTACAATGGAGAATATAGCAAAATTTAGGTTAATTGTTTCACAAATGTACTTTTATCAGCTAGAAGGTTCGACTTCTATCTATCATTCCTGTCCATTTAACGCTACTCATTTATGAAAAAATAAGACCAACATTCATTTTGAATACTACTACTGTATATTGGTACTACAAGAGAACTCTGTTGAATCAGATAATAGTATTATGATCATGATATCAATGAAAAAGATATCATTCACAAAAACATTCCTCTAAAGTATTGGATATCATGCAAATCATCCGTTAAACATTCCAATCTGTGCGTCAATACAACGAATAAATGCAATTGACAAAGGTATTAAAATACACGTAGCAGTAAGCATTCCACAACTTATGGGATTCTGCTCAAATTTCATGTAACTGAACCTGTTATTGATTCCAATTGCTTAATGATCGTCTGATCGATTTTTCTCTTAAATGCCAGCCAATATTTCCAAGTCTTTGTTTATGTAGATGCAGAATGAATGTGAATAAGGAACTTCATACAGCTTGAAATGTTTGTTTTAATGTTAAGTTTGACTCGTTTACTCAAATTGAATGTCGTATTTTTAGAAACTAATTGCTGTCAAGTATTGACAAATGAAACGCAATTAAAAGTGATCTTAATAGCAAATATTTGTGAGATCATATTCAGAAAATGTACTTTAATTCATGAAACAAGAGATGAGAGAGATGATGATCACAACATACTAGTACAGTCTATATGTACAGTTACTTTCACAAATTAAGGTCGACTCTAGACAGCTGTAGCGGTCTACCTGGCTAAAGCCATCTGCTTCTGTCTAATCTAGCTAATAGTCGGCTTACGCCTACCACCACTGAATAATATAAACCTTGTAAATGTTAGAAATGTATCTAATATATCATAAATATGTACTCTCAGATCCGGCTTAGAGTAGCCAGCTATAGCCAGACAGTTCCATTTAGTGCCAGGTAGCATCTTATAGCAGAAGTTGTCAAGCTTTGTCAAGGTTCAATTTGACAGGCCGTTTTTAATCAAACCATAACTGTAGGTATATATTAATTTCCCAAATATTTCCATCCCTGCTTCACCAACGACAATAATTATTCCTTGCTTTACATAGCTACGATTTCAATCACAGACACAATTTCCCAGTTTTATCTATCATTATTTGAAAATAGAGCAACTGTATGCTTTGGTTTGAATAAATCAGAATAATAAGAAAGTGCCATGCAAAGAAGAAGAAATGTGACCACATTTTGGTCTAGCGGCTATCCACACATTGGCAATTAGTGACAATTACAGCATTATATACCAAAGCAAAGATGATTGACTATCGCTCTTATGGTTAAGCCAGGTTAATACCAAATACAATACTTGCATTAATTACAACCACACTGGCAGATATGACAATAGCAATGACCACGTTGCTTAATTAATTAACCCTAGAGGTGCCAAGCTGCTCAGTCCTTGATACAATTCACTTTAATATTAATGAAGATGCTAAGAATATCCCCTGGCTGTTATAGAACATCGTGCCTGGGGGTAGTAACATGGGAGGCTGGCTCTCCAAAGGACCCTTCCCTGTTATACACCGATCTGTTCTCTGTTTTATGTAATCTTGACAATCTGGACTGACTGAAATAGACAGATAGATAGATAGATGGATAGATGGATAGATGGATAGATGGATAGATAGATAGATAGATAGATGGTGGTGGTGAATTAGGGCTTTACGTCCTGTATTTTTGCACCTGATGAGCTAATTAGGACAGGTAGGGACCATGGCAATGAGACGAAGGATGAAACAGCAGATAGATAGATGGTAGATAGATAGATAGATAGATTTATAGATTGATTGATTGATTGGATTGATTGATTAGATTAAAGACTACGTACCTGGTCTGTTAACATGAATACATGTTTATCATGTATGGTTAAGGATGAAATAAACTACCTTAACTATATATATACCAACTAAATTTAATTTGAGAACACGTACAACCGTCTCCAACGTACAAGTATTGAAAGAGCTATAGGGTGGGGGAAATGTCATCCATGTACACAAAAACACCCTCAATTATAAGTAACATTTGTAATTGCAGCTCTAAATCATGGCATAGCTCCAAGCCTATATTCAATGCAACGTGTTAGTATAGGCTGACACTAATAGCCTCTATATAACTGAAAGCCATCAAATTAAGTGTTTTATATTCCTCCAAATGGTGACATACGATTTTTAGGCTCTACATAGCAGCCAGGGGCAAGAACGTGAGAGTTGAAATGGAAGGACTGTTCAGTTTCCTCAGGGTCTAGCAGTACATGGCTCCTTCGCTGGGAGCCAACTTTGTCAAGCTAAGTGACACGTGACGTTTATGAAGTCACAACTAAGATAACTGAACCACAAATCTTTTATTTTAGTTTTACTTCGTTGATTTATATTGTTACTGTTCAATCTCCCTGGTTTCTTTCTTTATCTTACTTTCGCCTGGTGCCTTATATACATGTACTACCTTTCTGATATAGCATAACATTTTGCATAGTTCAGGAAAAATTCTAATTTTGTTTTGGCAATAACTTTTTTATCTATTTTTTATATTATATAATACCAAAATGTTAATTTCCTAATTCTGGGGTCCATACCTCTATATAGTGTATTTTTAGTCTATGTTAGACTAAAAAACAAGTAGCACCTTTAAAAATAACGTCTTCAACACATTATCTACTTTACCAATCAGTAGCCAGCTTTTTAAAAAGCCAGTTCCCTTGGTATTTTTTGTGCCCTAAATGTCTCAACCATTATTGGCATCAAGCGACTTTTTTCATTGCTTAATTGCTGTGGTTAGCTCCTGATGAAGATAATGTCCTTTGTCAAAATGCAATGTTGTCGAAGAAAAAGGTCCATAAAATGGCAGTTTAGGTGAATCAGATGAGCAGATAAAATATGCAGCAGATACTAGCCACAGCACGCACAATTTGACAACAGGGTGGAACAATCATGAGAAAAAAGAGGAAAAAAGGTGACCGAGGACAAGGGGTGATTTACTTTACCCCACTCATTTGCCCCTTCTCTTTTATTCATTCCTTTTGAAGGGCCATTGTCTATTTGGTTTTCTGTCCTCAGGTACATTTCAAAGTGGCCGAAGGGAGGAAATTTAACACCTCCATTAACTAAACAAACGCAGGACCGATGACCTTCAAAATGACCTTGAAAAGAATAGCAAAAACATGACCTCAGTTCCACATGACCTCAAAAGTGTGATGACAAAAATCATCTAAAAGTGGGGGAAATTGACTGTGGTCAGCTGGTCACTCATGGGTCAAACTGACTAAGCTGCATTATCACTGATCACAGGACGAATGAAATGCCAATTTTTTAAAAGGGTCATCCCACATGCGACATTTTGCTTTATCATCATGATCATGCCAATAACAAAGAACATAATGTAGTAAACAGTAACACTGTAAACTGACTGAGAACATTTCAGACCAGATGACCAACTGACCATACAATTGACTGAATACAATTTTCACTTTTCTGACAAATTCACATAAATATTTTTATTTCATTTGTATTAACATCTCTTAGGTGATTTTGAAACAAATGTATACATAACTCCAACAGTCCTATTTTCGAGAAATTATTTTTCCAACAACCATTATCAAGTTCAATGTCATTTCTCAGCACTAAGCTGCCTCGTTGATGTTGCAAAATGGTCGAGTGCACAGTGCAATATGCCAGGATGTCATGTGGTTTGACCTTGGCCAAGGTCACCATTAATCTCAGACAGAACCATTAGGGCACCCACTGTGAATTACTGGAGCTTAGAGGGGAGAGTTGAGAGCATATTACTTCAACAATATTCCTCGATCATTCAGAAATCGGTCTATATCTGAGGTCAAAAAGGCTAATCTATTGGGATAATTACTTTATGACCAAGACAAAATTAACTCGCAATTAGCAGGATCTAATCCGGACTTAGCTTATCAATGGTCTGGCTACAATTGTGTCAATCCATTAACATATGATTATCGTATGATTAAGGAACCCACAGCTGTATATTGATATTAATGCAAACATTATCAACATGTTCCTAATTCTATATACATGTATTCAACATGCTTCAAACTTAGTTTAACAAGCTCATTTCTTCCTCACTACAAACTGAGATTATAACAAGTTTACAAGATAATTGAGATTCTAGGCACAGTTGAGTTATTCAAAATCAATCTTGGGAGGACCAGAAATAGCTAATTTTATTCAAACTTTTACAAAGTCAATCTTTACATCAATAATGTAGGAGAACCAAATCAATGAACTATGGGCATGTCTACCAGTAAATACTTGACTCTACATGAAATTGTAACAACCTTTGAGCAAATGTTGATTGGAAGTCTTCAAAAGCTTTTATCTCGACAGCCAATCTTTGTAGGTTGTCATAAATTCATGAAGTGGCCAATGGACATTTTAGCTCTGATTCCTTATAAAGAAAGACACACAACCAAGCAGATGTACAATTCTATGCTGACAGTAAACGATGCCAAATCAAGGTAACGCTGAGCGGACAGTAAGCCGACAGTAAACCAACACTACGTATTTATAATTGCATGATATCTCTCAATCAAAACATCACTGAGCATACATTAATCTGCTCTGTATATCCTTGTATTAATTGTGAATCTCTGGATTAGGCGCTGGTAAAAATCTGGAAATAACTTCCCCGAAAACTACACAGTATATATATATATATATATATACACACACACACAAACACACAGGCTGGTATCCTTTTGAAAATATCTAGGTAAGTAGTGGTAGTGCATTATGATTCAGAGCAGCTAATAATCACAAGTATCTCAAAGATTTCAGAAATATTAAACCTCTCCAATGTCAATACATACAGCTGCTGTACTCCCGATTTTGTATGACCAGTGATGACATTCAATAACATTCCAACTCATTTCACCATTCAAAAGTGCTAAGTAGACTTAAAGTAGCCTCGTCATTCAAGCAACACTCAATAGTCTCACACATCTCCAGGATGAAAAATATTTTCTTAGGAGATTTTCTTTGGAAGACCTATCGACCGTGAAGTCCGGTTTGTACATTGAAGTCCTAAAGTGCAGCATTCATACTGCATTTCATTGAAAACTATAATGGAAGGTTAGCGGTCATGGTTCGTCATGGTTATCCATCAATATACGATATCATAAGCTGGCATATAGGTTGAAATATCAAACGCAAAATGTTTCCTAAGATCAAGAATGGCTGACTACATTTATGCATCATATTGTATATACATTAGGGCTGTACACCGGTTCCTGATACACCATGTGTACCGGTACAAGGATAACGATACAGGTATTGATAATCATTATTCATAATAACAATACTTAAACTATATGTAGAACAGCATTTTTGGGCAAAAAACACTATGTGCTACCCAGATTTTTTTAGTGCTTGCAAAGGAAGACCGACTCAGGGTAAAGATCCATTAATTTTAAATAGACTCTTTCCATTATATTAGATTATGTTATATTATATCAATATTTGCTGTCCTTTTTTTTAAACAAATGACAGGAAATTACTAATTATCACATGACGTGACACTGAATAGTTTAATAAGGCACCTGACACTGTTTCCATGGAAACTGAGCGTGTGTTCCATCACCTTCGGAGACCTTTAGCAGATCAGTTGCTTTGCATTTGGCAAAATATTGTGGTAATCTCGTATTGGATTTCGACAATTTTCAATGGGGAATTCACCTGGGAATTCCCTGACCACATTCAATTGACAACCGGACAATGCTAAGGTGGAAGTGCACCCATACCAGTTTGAAGAAGTGAATAATATCCAAGAACACCTTAGCTTATTCCTGTAGATCTCTAAGATCTGACCAGTTGTTGAGGTCAAGTACACGGACATGCCTAATGATAAATGTGGATAGACATTTATTCCACCCCTTGCTTTCCCAATACTGTGTAACACACCAGACAGTATTTTACTTTTTTCTAAAACTATCCTAAGTATATTGTATTTTAACTACTACAGACTATGGTGTTCTAATAATGTTCTATCCACTGAATGTATAGCAAATATGTTACAATATACAATTGCATTTCACCATGAACAATGATGAATACCACCAGCCTCATTCAAAATTTACAGGCCGTTCTTCTCGATATTGAGGTAGTATTAACAGCGAAGTGATCTTGATACTTTTAGAAGTCAGTCTTGACGCAAGACCCTCGATCACGCCCCTACGCAGGAGAGGGTCTTGGAGAATTCGGGGGAGCAAGGATCCCAGAGGGGGAACAGGCAATATGCCAGTGTAGAAAGGTTGATATTAATCATGAGATAACAATACTTCAAGACACTGTACCAAATAAGACGATCCAACGTTGTACCAGACACATTTTAAAGAACTATTTTGTTCACCGCTTAGATAAATTTTACAGGCGTAGTGATTGACATACTTCCATGGCCTATCTCACTGTGCTTTAAATCCACTAGACCCTCGTCTACGACGCGGCCTGAGGGTCTGGACCTAGACTGGTAAGTAGTGGTTAGCTTGGGTTCCACTGAGTGTGACTATCAATCCCTATATCTATACGCTGCTTTGAAAAGCTACACGTAAAATCTATCATCAGCAACTATATAACTTATAAATCCGTTTTCTTACCAGAGAGAGGGTCCTTGCAAACATTGATGGCATTGGGCATCCTCATCACTAGCAGCTGCTGAAGCACCTCCTGAAAAAATACAATTTTAAAGAGAATTTGAACTCATGAACATTGCAATCAGATAACGAAACTGATACACTTTTCATTTACATCATTCATTGCGGAGGAAACCCATAATTAATTCATGACAACATAGTTGAAAATTTTATTCATGCATTAAATGTAATGCATAATTCATAAAGGTTCATCGGAGAATTTCTCCCATTCTCACACGTGGAACACACAAAAACAGCACTAGAGTCACCAAGTGCATTTCATTGTCTAGAAGCCCTGATAATGCGTAGCATTCAATGTGGGTGGTAAACGACGTACAGTATAAACAATTACAGGACTAATATGGTTGTAGGTTTGTAATGTCTCAGAAGACAGAAGCAAAACAGTGAAACCTCACAACTGGGACCACCCATTGGGACCATCTAATCATACTAATTGGCGATGATTAATATCGAGGTGGTCTTAATCATTGTTTTATACTGGAATCACAGAAAAATAAATGGTCCAAAGCTGATCTGACCATCCTTAATATTTGAAATTGTTGGTGTTATTTCTGGGATTCGAGGGTACCATTATTACATACATGTGTATTGAACAAGAGATGCAACGGTTTAGCCTTTCTAAAATATACAGCTGTACAAATGTCAAAAGTTAACATAGTCATCAGATAGAGTGATACTCAATTTAATCACAGAAAACTGGAAGTATAATACATGTACTTTTTTATAAGCAGATGATACAAAGTTATCCATCAGGCATACTACACAGATCTACAATTCTTAATGTCACGTTATCAGTCTTATCAGCAGAGAATAAAATGCCTAAGATTGACTTAAATTTATCGGCTGAGGTTGCTGCAATGATGGGATGGTAGGGCAAGACTGCATGTATAAATTCATTCCTGGGATGGTGATCTCTACATTTCTCAGTACATACACTAAACAGAAGGCACGGTTACTCTGGTTCAGATAAGAGAAGCTTGTCTGCTTTGGAAATATCATATCATGATATCATGAATATGGCAAAAATATGACCAAAAAGTGTCATTATAAATTGTCAGAGTCTATGATTAATCACTGATCACTTGATCAATCCTTGTTTCAAGACCAAAATACATTTATCCCGCAACAAGCTTTTAGCAATGTTTGCTGTCAGTTCCTGCAAAATTTAATCATTCATTAAAATGTCAGAATATATCATGATATGACAAGTTTGCTTCAGATAACACAAAACATTATCATGATTATCCATCAAGCACAAAATGTCTGGAAATCTGTTGCATGACAACATGATGATGTGGGTTTTAACATTGATTTTCCATCTCCTGCAATAACATTGCAAAGTTGAGTGTCAACCATGCCCACAATGGACAATGAACAAATGAAATAGCATTTAACAAATGAGTGGTTTTAATCTTATTATTTTACAGGGAGGCCTTTCCCCAGGTAACCAAGACTAGCCTTTAAGAATTAGATTAAAAACGTATTATATTTTGAATGTTAGTCCATCCCCCACCACGATTCTAGACCGAGCTTCTAATCAAGAAAATACAGCACTAATTGCAATATCGAATTTGCATTTTCTATCATTCTATCTCTCTTTCTTTCTCTCTTAGAGTCTCTTTCTTTTTTCTTTCTTTTTTTTTATATTCCCCAATTCATGGCATGGAATGTTCAACAAACACCATTATCTCATATAATAGGAATAATTCCACAATCGGAACTTGTAAAGGTTCAACCAAGCCTAAATTCCTACCTAATGGCTACCAACCTATCTCATTGTTTATGGCCATGACAATGGCATTGTTCTCATTGCGAGGCTATATTGTTGTCTAATGGCGGGAAATGATCAGGGCCACTCGATCATATGATCATTTGATGATCAGAAACCCATATCTAGTGCACTGAGCACATCATCAATAGCCAATTGACCCTTTAATAGCAGTTTGACCCTGGCATTAACCATCATTACAGCACACCTTCATGCCACAACAATGCACTATAATGATTCCTGGCCAAATGATGAGTAGTTTCAATGGGAAACCATCATGGTCATAATTAGGTATTTGAAATTTGAAAGTTTATACAGGTTTATGCAGTTGGGTGGTTTAGTGGTTAAGAGGTCAGTTTCGATCATGGTCCTGGGTTTAATTGCAGGTCTAAAAAAAAGTAAAAAATTTCAGATGAATATTGACGTTTACTTGATAGTGCTTTGATCCTGGCATCTTAGCTAAGTGAGGCAAGTAAAATATTGCACCCATGAGGTTAATGAATAACATTGTGTGGACTCCCAGCTTTAAATTTCCTCACTACATCTGCTTGGCAAAAATAAACATGATCAGATCTGCAATGCATTTCATAGGAATTCATATTCTTGGCAGTGATATATATATTTACCATGCCTGTTTCTTATGAAATATGGCTAAAAGGACAAGTTACTGCATGTCCAATCAGAAAGAGTATTAGACCAGTTCGACCCATTACTAACCTGAAAGTATAAATGTACACATGATATGCTGCTAATAATGCTAGCATTAGCTGATTAGGTATTATATATATTTTATCACAGTGTAATGATAGTCCTGTATTAGTGCATACATCTTGTATATTTACCACAACAAGTAATGTCAGATAAGAAAATCAACTAGTTATACAATATGAAAATGATATGGAAACCAGGCATCCGCAATTGACATTATTGTGTATTTTAACAACAGTCTTCAACAAATATGTCATTCGTATCAAATCAACAGAAATCCAAAATATGTAGGGCATTCATATCTGATATTTGCCAATGACAAACTATATCTAATATCTCATATAAATATGTATCCGTTAATCATATGATGATACCATAACCACATAAGAATTTTTATCTCATGATATATACTTCAAAATCTGTGGCATTCAATATATTGACAGGTTCTCAAAGTTACCAGTTCTAATCAAATGTGAATGAATAATATCGTATTTTTAAAATAATAAAACATTATGATCACCAATACACATGATACACATGACACAACGATATACGAATATAAATATATTCCCCCAATGACTTTCATCGTTAATTCCATGGCAAATTCTCATTTGGCAGTAAAAAAAGAGAGCGGAAAGTTACTGAATTACACATGAACAATGACAAATCATGATTATGTCCAATTTAAGGGTGCATGGACAGCTGTATCAATTTGTAGAGAAAGAGCTGAACAAAAAAATAGATGTCAACTGTTGCAATAGGACTCGAAAGAGAAGGACCAAAAAAGAGCAGCGCATTCAGCAGTTCAGCACAGACCATTAACTTGTTCATACAGTTCACTGACATTCACACAACTGTCACTTCATCCAATGTCATTTGTCTTCTTTTTTCTAACTTATATTTATGACTGTTGATTCAAAAAGCGATGCGTTCACCATCAGCTGAACTTCAGAATTGCCATCCCTGGGACTGGTAGCGTACGCTTGGGTGAATTTTTTCTTTCAACTTTATTTTTTAAATGTCATGAGCATTCCATTTTTATAGAAATTGAGAATGAAAAAGGTTCTGCATGAAGCGTTTGTTCGCAACACCTGTTACCAATGTTTTCGCTTTCCTAATTTTCATAAGTAATTTAGTGGTCTCACTGAGTAGAGTGTTACATCGTTCACCTGCCCTCCTAGAATTAGCTGGGTTTGAAAATGTTGAAGTTGCCTTTGCAAGTATATTTTTTTTTCTTCTGATAAGTAATAACTCTATTGATAACAGCATCTTTCCCAGTCAAATTTCAACTCATTTCTTTAATAACTAAGTAGTTAGCAAAAGTAAAAGTTAACAACGTTAATGGTGACTGGACCAGGCACACAAACCAATCCAATCCTAGCATGTCAATACATTGTACATCATGAACATTATGACCTCTAATAATTAATCATTCAGTTGAATAGAAACTTCTGTACCTGTAGTTTGTTTTCCTAATCAGTGATAATTGATTCAATCTAATCACTTCAACCTCATTAAATAGAAAAGACGCCATTTCTTTCTTCAACAATCTAACTTGTATAACGACATGTGACATGCCAATCCCGAGTAATTCTCTCTTAAAAAATGTTTTTTTTTTTATCAACAAAAGCATGGAGTCTGAGAAGATTAAACAACTGCTAGGGGCAATCAAATGGCGTGTTGTTGGATTTAAATGATGCTTTTGACAGTGTTGAAGGCTGCACGCGAGCCATTGAAATCACCACTTATGATCTAGCATGCATCAGGGGCTAAAGATGTGGCTTTCCAATACAAAGGCTTTCCAATACAAAGGCTATAATAGCTTGCAAAGCTGAAGGATGATGGATTAATTAGTAGTGCAATCAAAAGCACAATAAGCCAGTATCACTGAGGTGTCTCTGAAATTAAGTTAGAATTGGGGCGGACATAAGCTTGTTTTACATCTTGAAAACAAAAGCTTGTGCGCAGCTTGTGAGCAGCAAGTCTCCTATATGGGGTTTCTATTTTTCACCCTTTGTAAGTTACTACTATTTGAGAGACAAACATGTCATTCATGTTGACAACGATCATTGTGTAGATGATCTACCAGAAAGTGGTGCAGCCGTGCCATAGAATGAGCTGATTAGGAATAGCCAAAAGGAAATTATTTTGGCCAAAAAATTATTAGTCTTTCTAACTCACTGCCGAGTGTGAATCACTGTTATTCACACAGTTCAAGGCTTGGTTATTATACATTCAATATATATGCCAACAAATTCAATACAAGTCACAGATTCCATTGTATAAGGCATTCATTGCATGCACTGCTGGGGGTATACAAAATACACTAAGGCCAATATCTTGATAAACAATATTTCACAGCATATCTGACCCGAAGAAAATTGATCAAATAGTCCATAATCATGATAATGCATATATCAATAAGAATATAATAGATATACATGCATTCAATGCCATAAATTCATTTGCACGCCAAATCATATCTACAGCACACATTTGCCAAAGTCAAGTGGAGTTCATATCGCAAACAGAACTAAACTCTTGCTTTGCCCTCCTATTAATTGGATAAGTATTCATAATTCTCAAACCTCATGGGATTAAATCAAATTATCATGATTATATGCTTACTTGATTCAGGTTAATTGTAATGCATAATACGGTAAATATTCATGAATTAAAAGCAGGTTTACTGATGCAGTAAATTTCTAATTATCAGATGAGATTATAGATTAAATTGGTGGTGCCTTGTACTCTGTGTAAATGCAGAGGCAAGTAAAAGATCCCACCCATGGGGTAAATGTGTAACATGCTGTAGAGTCCTGTGGATTGTCATCTCATCATTACGAATGCCTGTCAGCTGGTCATAAGTTAACTAAGCTTCAGACCAGCGCATCTGAGACCACACATCACAAAATCTTATTAATTAAACAATTTTTACCTACAAGTTACAACAATGCTTCAATGGAATATTGCTACAAAGTAATAGCACGGTGTTTATCAAGTTACACCAAACATCCCAGGAATTAACATTCTTGGCTGACACTTGGCTAAATATGATTACACACCAGATTTGCAAGGGTACACCAACAGAGGAGTAGAAATAATCTGCAGAGGGGACCCCACAACACGTACCTTGTAATAAGTCTTGATATTTTTCAGCAGAATATCCCAATTTTGAAGTCTGTCCTTGTACTCCTCAACTTTGCGAATAACCGTGCTGATGTTTGCTTTCGGATCTCTGGAGAAAAAAAAAAGTTTTATGCATGATTACACATAGAGAAAAACATTGTACATAGTATTAAATGTATTTCAGTGAAATTCCCTAATTCAGAAACCGGTTAAATTGCGAAAAGTGTGTGACCGGCTATCAGAAGCAGACACAATGATGACACGATATAATGTGCAGTCTACACATTGCATACTGTACATTTGGCATTTGCCAATTTGCCATGATAGGCGGCGATATTAACTGAAATAATTTACCTTTCTCCCTCTGGATTTTATTTTTATTTTATTTTTTTTTTACTGTTTCAGTTTTTCACACAATCCATGTACACTAAATACTTCCAAACTTTCAAATACATCTGTAGTAGAAGTATATTTTGGAGACCACCTGACGGATTTGCTTTGAAGAGAAAACTGTCAAAGTTGCAGTGATAACTATTGAAAAGTATTACTTTTGGTCTCTCTTAACAAAGGCAATTTCAACACCAATTTGAAGTATCAAGAAAGCAGTACAATTACATTATCAAATGATTATGCAACGTCTTCACACTGGTAGGACATCATAGGTGCGCGGGTGTTACTTGTGACAATCACCCATTGTGTAAAGCAATTGGTTGTTGCCGAAGTCTCATTGAAAATGTATTTCGTATGTAAATTTGGGCAATCACTTATCACGGAATGGTAATATGGTGGGAAGCATCTTGTAGTACAAGACAAAGAAAGGAATACAGTATTCGGATGATTACAGACTTGTCCTAAAATATGGGTTCGTCCCGTTTAGAAGCTGGGGCTATGACCTCAACAAAAATATTATGGAATTCTATTTCTATAATAAACACTGATAAAACTGTAGCGTTTCTTCTTTTATTGCAGCATTTTTGCACAGGTCATATGAAGAGGCTTGTAATCAAGAAACTACATTACAAGTTATCACTAAATTTAACATCACAAGTAGCACGAGAACTTCAATCTATATTAGTACTAGCTCAATTATATCATTTGTATATTGATACATGGTAATATATTATAATATATATTGAATTTAGTTGCTTGGATGCAAAATATTTGAAGATATCCTGGCTTGGTAGTATATAATCATGCAGCATGCATTAGCGGCTGGTGTTCGGTCAGATAATGGGGATATTCTGGAGGGCATTGATGCCAAAGATCCAGACTAGACTATGGCAGGTACCATTAGGAGAGCTGGGTGCTTAGAGATTCAGTGAAGCGTGACCAACCCATCAAAAGGAATTAAGGGGGTACAGGGGAAACCCTGCCATTCAATGGTCTTCACAGTCACCCTCAGTGACAATTTGTTGCCATGGAAACGTGGCTGCCAGGTGCACCGTGGGCTAATGACATCTGCCAACCTTGTGTACCGGAGTTGTGAGGTCTGGGTCACCCCAAAAATCATGAAAATCCCAAGGCGACTTGAAAATACAACAAGGCAAAATAGCACACCAATGCCAAACCAGAGCTCTTCATTACAACTTTTAAAGCAATAAAAGCAAGAATACAACACTTTCATCTAATGCCTCATTACAATGACTACATGCAATCAAATAGATGCCTTTGTTTTCATTATCTTTTCGTTTTTACCAGCAGGTAATTTGAGGTAAATTTTATGAATATGTCTTAGCTGCCAGGCATACACAAACAATTCACAGTTGATGCCAATGTCAACATGTCTCAATGCTACTGGGTCTGAAGCTCAGTCAGCTTATATGACCAGCTGCCAGAAGCAGACGCAATGATGAGATGATAAGACATGGCGTCCACACCATGCCACACATTAACCCCATGATGGACATTTTAATTAACATAAATTATAATGGTAGATAAACAGATCATCTATAATGCCACATCTCCCGATATGCAACTTGTTTCAGTTATGTCATTTCTAATAGAACACCCTGCAAGGAGTTATTTTGCCAACAATATAATATTTATGTAATTAGTGGCATTATGTGCCAAGAAAACATGCACAAATTGAACTTGACAACATTTTCATTGAGTTGTACTCGTAGTCCATTCTACATGTTGTACGTGTACGCTAGCCACAAATGACAATCATTATCATCATTATGCCACATTCATGTCAACTTGACACACTTTCCTGTCATTAGACTCTTTATATTGACAGGCAGTCAAGTACAACTTTACAATAACAGGCTGTCAGCCAATATTAATGTTGCTCAAACATTGCTATATATATCATGCATATAGCCATAACAGGCCTACATGAAATTACATGACAAAGTGCAATGCAAGTTTATAAGATGACTTTCATTTTCAAATGTCAATTTAGTTAGCAGTGGTTAGGGACAAGTTACCAAAGCAACAATTGTTTCAATAACAAATCCTAACATTAAGAATATGACTTATGCCCATTAAAATTGCCATGACAAGATGTTGACAATTCTGACATTCAGTTACATGTCAATTTACATGTAAAGTTACATGTCAGCCAAGCTAATGTTTTATGGTCATGAATGTGATCCACAAAACATGCAAGTTCATTCATGGCAAAAAATATGCAAAGCGCAGTGAGGGAATAGTACTAGAGCATGCGAAATGTTTTTGGGTGAGAGGGGGATCCATATCAGATGATTCAGCTTCATATAAGGCTACATTATCATATTATTATTCACATTGTTATTTATGAAAATTCGACTAATCCTTTTTATTTTCTCTTTGAGCTTCATCAATGCTACACACACAGGCACTTGCTGAACAATGTATAGTAGCATCGTCAGTACAGCAGAGATATCACAGTAGCATATATAACAGGCCTGGAGCTCTGACAGTAGGCATGTATGACCAGATTAAAGAGGCAGATGAAATGATGAGATGATAAGGCTGGGATAACACTGTACAACTATAACTAATTATTCCATGGGTGGCGTCTTTTACATTCCCATTGATGCGTACACATTGAGGACAAGGCACCACACATTGCAATGCATTCATATATGCTGAGATATAGCAGTTCATTATGTTCAGCTAATTCCTGGACCAGGAATCAAACCTGGGACCCTATTTGCAGGAATCCAGGTCGGGTAAATGTATATATACACCATCCACTGAGACCACACAAAAAAGACAAATTTACACATCTCTTGAAATAATATGCTATGACTTCCGGAGGAAACACAAATTGTTATTATCAATGTTATCATTGACATGTTCGAATCATCGTGGAACACGGTCAATCCACACAACTCTCCAACAAAAGCAAAAAATCAATAGAATTCAGCGAATCAATGCAATGATCACAATGGGCGACTTCAATGCCAAGTGCAACCACTGCTCGTATTAGACCTGCATCATTGTACATTACAAGCTGCATTATGACACAAATTATGCCATTCCATATTATACAACTACAAAATAGCAACAACACTTAGCAAAGCAAATAGGACTGACCAGACATATGCTAATAACCCCCACTAACCTATTACCCCATTTCCCAATATTGTATGATGGGGCTATAATCATGAATGATTCGACCCCCGCTGGGTAATAACAGTCTAATATGCATGCATAAAAAACACACCATGCTATTTTCCAGCAGCCCAGCATGTACATTTCCCATGCATATGTTTTATAGCCTCAGGGGAATCAACAGACAAATCTAATATTTTGCTGTTTCTTGTTGCCATGGCAGCAACAACGATTGGCATCACAACAATTTGGAAGAGCATTGAGAAGCAGCTTCCAGTGACACAATGACTGATCAACATGGCCACCCAGGACTACAAGTGCCCTTGACCAAATGTTGAAATGCTTGCAAATCGTGTAGCATTAACATGATTAAATGAGATTTACAATTATGTCTGGCTTGAGAATCAAATCTACATGTGATCTAGATTACATGCTATAGCAGAATATACAACAGAACTTGTAATCAAATCAAAAGTGCAATTAACTAAGGAAAGCCAGACATTCGATAATCTTAAGTGTCACAGACATGTTGAGATCATGTTTGGCATTGCCATTAATACATTTAAAATGCTTGACTTCGTCATTTGAAGTTCGCCCAGGAAAAGTAGAAATTCTCAAGTCATGGAAAGTGCTAAATATTGTACTGGCAAACACCTGATCAATGCTGATGTTTTTATCTTAACTGTTTGACATAGCCTTAAGTAAAAAGCTATTCAGACAGCAATGATAGGAAAGCACCATTAAAATGTGACTAAATTAAAGTAAATACACTCGAATAAAATTGATATCATATTTAAAAAATAAAAAAAGTCATTGGATGCGTAGTTCTCCATAACACATACCATACTGGCTAATTTAGCAGAATGATCATGATAATTATAATCAAAAGCAACAACGTTTAGCTACCAAACAAGACAAATCATGAGAGGCCTGCAGGCTGCACAGCTTTGATAAATAGGAAAAGGCAGGGCAGGGATCACAGCTAATGTGGATCTCAGTCTTTGTTTGCTCATGTGACTCAGGGCACACAATGGAAGGACAGGTGACAATACCCTTTCTTACCTGTACACCCTGGACCCATGATCACCTGCCAGGCAATTATAGCAGAACCACTGAGAATTCCCCTATAGTAGATGAATGCAGTGAAATTCCACTACAAATTCACTTCAATTGTATACTATACCCTGCCTGTATATATAATTAGGTTAATAATCAGCTTTGCATGCAGATGATCAAGTGCTACAATTTATTCCCTTTTTTATTCCTTTCAATATATTGGTTACCTAGGGTACAGTTCCTAACATCTAATGTACTTTGTAGCAGAATTTTACAACCCTTACCTTCCCCTATCACCCCAGGCATTATACACTTTGTACCCTCCTGTAGTTTTCTTTCTAAGCATTGTGAAGTACTTAACCAACCTAGCAAAGCAGCAATAGCAATGCCCCGAGGTACATCGGCATAAAGGCCAACGGCTTCTTTCACAATTTTCAGAACTGTGATGGTCTTTGACAAGACTCTTTGCCATTGTAGCTTATATCATATGTAACCAATTTCTTTAGAAATTAGAAATAAAGATTAAATGCTGCGATTATTGTTGTTGTCTGCACGGAAAGAGAAATTAGCCTACCATACCAAATATCACCACAGATTACAATCATCAACTTATTCAAGGAATACATTGTGAATTGCAAGCATATTATAATGAATTTAAACAATGACTCATTTTGTACCAAGATAAGCTTTAACCATTGGTTGAATACATGTATGCAAATGTATATAATGGTGATTACCACAACCACCAATTGCCCAGACATGTAAAATACTACATGCATATCAAGAATGAATGTTTCAAATGTGTTGACTTTGCTATACATACCAGGATATTAATCTGTAATGAGTAGTACATGACTACATGTACACAGATTATGTGTGCTATTTCGAGTCTGATATATGCAATGTTCTATTTATAGCAATAATAATTGAGCATCTTTTTTGCTGATTAAGAAGTTTAGTTGTAAGCAATCACAATTAACTACATTGTTTTTTAACTATAGAAACAATACCTGTCCACAATAATTTGCACTTAATTTCCATAGTTGGCATCATAATAAAGTAACTTGTAAATCTAACATTACTCACATTTCTCTCATGACATCATTCAGGAAAGCTCCATCTGCAAGGTCCTGGTAGGAGACCACATTGACTGGGCTGAATGTTTGCACCTGGTAAACAAAATATTTACAAATAAACAACACAAATTGATCAAATGAAAATATAGCCAAAGTCTGTTCAAACACAGCAAAGTACCTCGTGCAAAAATTAAGTTGCTTGTTGCACTTACCCAGATAACTAGAGGGGTCTCCATGAAGCCCTTGCAACTTGTCATTTTGTTTACTTTTTGCAAATCACATGTGGACCTTCATTGCATTGCAACAACCACCTGTTGCCAGTGTTGGAGCGGTATCGTCTTGATATTCCTTAAAATCCCCACATATTCCTGCTACCAAGGGTATCCATAAAGCACAGCAAAATCATGAGACCTAATTCACAGAGGTTCCAATGTCACAGTTCGATATCGACTGAAGTTGGCAGCGTTCACTCCTAATCACTCAAGTGTGTCTGCCTGAACATGCACACAACCAGCACAGTGGAAATGCCGCGCTCCAAAAAAGATTAACCTCAAACCTCTGCACCAGTGTTTCAAGTCCGTTTCACCTCCTCAGCATAAAGGCAAACCTTGTTTGTAAGTCCCATCACATCTTGACTTATGTTTCCCCTGCATTATTTAATAATCTAATTCCAAACAACGGCGATGAATCCACACTCCGTCGGCCAAGTTTTATGTTGGTGCGTTCTCAAAACTTGCCAATCCCTCGACCAATCAGAAAACGGAGTGCAGCGCCACTGACCCAGTTTCACATCCGCGCCTGCAAAGAGTCTGTTAGCTTCTTTTTACCTTTTTATGGGATTGTCTTACCTTTAAATGAGCTCAGTTATTTCATATGGCTATATGAGCACAAGGACTACGTTCTTGATGAGCATAGTGACCATGCATGCACTGTGCAAAGAGACTGCAAAGCCAGGAGATGGCGCCTCACGTTGCAACATAGTTGAGCGACACCTGCTGTCAAATTTGTACAATGCCCATCACAATTGTCTGTTTTGGCAAGTTCTCAACCACACAGTGTTAATTACAAGGCTATAAATCAACATATTATACATCATGCTGTTGAGTGCAGTATTTTTGTAGCAAAATTGTCATTTTTTCTGGGGTGGGTGGAATTTGCCAAAAAAAAAGAAAAATATCCAGTAATATGGCAGTATTGAGAAACTGCTCTCAGATTACAATACAATATGTCAATAATCGCACCTCGATTGAAGCTCATTGGTTACGATATTGCCACTGCGCGCAAAAAAATTAAATGCTTGGATACACTTGAACAAAAACTATCTTAAAAGGCAAATATTACCATATGAAGGTCAATGACATTTACAGGGTGATTGATAATATTCTATTATCACCGCCGCCGCCCCCCCCCCCCCCTTCTTAGCTTTACAAGGGCAATTTCAATTTTCCAAAAATATATCATATTTGCACGAAAGGGTTGAATTTTGCCATATGACCTCTTTTGGTCAGCCCTTTAATTCAAAGAAAACATGACCCAGTACGGGATCCGGATTAATATTATACTTTATTTCGAGAATTATTATATAATTCCAAAGGAACCTTTTTTTTTTATTGTTACATAATTCATTTCCAGGCGTTTTAAATGTGATTTGACAAATACTATAAATGCATAAAATGTTATATATATAATTAATAATACATTAATAAATGCCTAAGCATAGTGTGCTTAGTTATCTTCAATGATCCAATGATTTCAGAAAGTGAACATCGTCCATAAGGAATTAATCAAGCCGCATCGCTCCTGAAAAATAAATATAGGACTATGGTATTTGCAAAAGACAACCATGTGGCTTGGAAGTCTACAACGAATACATTTATGCCCGCAGTCAGGATTGGGTTATACTAATTCCCGTGACCGCAACTAGGCCTATACTACCTTATAGTATTGAAACTTTTGGCAAACTTTTCGTACCCCCTAGCTTCAAATAGAAAGTTTCAGATTATGTAAATTGTGATACACCTCTTAATGTTAATAATTTAATCTTAACTCTGAGCTGGTGTTGACCCCATAAAACCTTTCCACTGCATCATTTCTTTCTTTCCTATCCTCCCCTCCCAATGAATAGGCCTGGGCCCTATACCTTGGAGAACAAGGCATTTCTTGATGCAGTCTTCCTTGTTGTCAAATCTATTGCCATTGCCTTGGCATCCCCCATAGGTGAAAAATTCGCACATTTTGCTCTCAGGGTTGTAATACCAGGATGGAAAAGCAGCTCTACATGGACCAGTCATCTTTTGCAATAAACAGTCTGTAAAATGAAAATGTACAGATGAAAATTATAAATAATATAGTCCCTAAACTAAGGTCAATATCGGTACCATAGGCCTAAACTCCATGCCCCTGTATGGGAATTTTTTATTTATTTTTTAATGAAAAGGAACTATATAGGCTGGTCCATAATAACGCCTTTTACACATCTGTAGACAAGCCCTACACATTTTTGCATTTATAAGTCTAATAGGCCGCAGGAGCGAACCCATAGGGGCCGCCCGTAGGGCTTTTATGTTTAGAGATTGGCCAAAAACTAAATCTACTGACGTACAATTCTCAAATGACCGGATCGGAACTATGTTGTCCTAATTAATCTGCGCGGCCATGATGCGCAAATCCTATAATGACCTACTTACGCAAAAATGGTCTTAACTTAAGATATACCAACAAATTTGAAGAAACTCGCGTTAAAACATGGTTTGTGTGATTCAAGACTGGAAAAGCAGTAGAACTATGGTTTGAATGTTCCATGTGAGCGATGTCCTTTACTGTGATTTTCAACGAAACTAGCCAACCAAATGAACGTTAGAAATCAATACGCACCTAACTTGTATTAATGACGTCACAATGCCTTTGACGTTGTGTATTGAGATGGTCCCATGGCGAGCTGGCTCACAAACGATGTTGCGTCACAGCGTCATGCCTTACAATAGTAGGGGCCATCTCAAAAGTGCAAGTCCACCAATTTGGCCAGATTTTACCAGCAAAAAATTGTCTGATGATTGTCCGCCTATTTAAGAAGCTCATTGGCCAATGTCCTGAGTGAGAAGGGCCTTGCAGATTTGAATAAAATTTGATAGGCTAAAATGTCAATGATGACAGATTTTGTAACTTTATTTTGTGACAATAGTCTACAATGTAACCAAAAAGTACAAACAATACACATTGTAACAAAAAATAATCACCCAGACATAAACAATGTCTGCACAATTTTTGGAGGAAATGCACTTGACTTGACCTATCACCATTTCTTATAATTATTAATAATCAGAGATTTACCTGAAATGTATCAGTTCAGTCAAAAAGTGGGAACTTGCAGAACTCCACTTCTAAAAATGATAGAAAGATGCAGTTTTCTGCTAACACTGACACTGTAGCTTTGAAATCACGTTTTGTGTATATATAACTTTGCATCTTCTTTTTGTTCCTATGTCCAATTCTACTGAACCTGAAGCTTACTCAGTTTATATGGCCAGCTGTCAGAGGCAGACATAATGATGAGATGATAAGACTTGAGAGTCCACTATATATTTTATGCTAAGTCTTTCCAACACAGATTCAGTTTTTCAATTAAGTAGATCTACGTGATATTATATCCACATGTTTGAAAAATTGAAAATAGCATCAAAGTATAATTTAAGTAAATCACAACTCCTGTGGCCTCTTATGCACATTGCATTATCATATTAATTAATGTAATCGAGTGGGGGAGGACAAGATGAAATAGCGAGCAAGATGGGACAACGTAATATCGAACACATGATATATATGTTTACATACCCAGAGCCCAATAATTAGTGACATCATCATATCCCATGCTTGGGATGCAGCTGCTGATACAGGGATATGAGAAGGCAATTCTGCCTCTTCCTTATCAGAAAAGCACCAACGAAAAAAGTATATTTTAGGTATCCAAAACTGTAGTTATTAGAGATTCCTTTCTCGTTAATTTGGCATTTCCCAGGTTTCTGACACAAATTCAGACAAACAATAAAACATAGCCTGCATTTTATTCATTGCAGTAAATTAAACTCAGGCCACCTGGTGGAAGATGCTTATACTACAACCAAATTAATTGACGTACATACTGCTATTTACTGCATACAGTCATTACAGACCAGTAATCTATTCAATCACAGGGCAAGATGGGACAGTGAGCAACATGAGAAGCTATGTTTCACTGCTGTAATCTGGTGACAATACATTATACCGATATACAAATTTTTATATTTTTTGCCCATAATTTCATGCTACAAGCATTGGACATTTAAAAACATAGGTAACCTGTCATAACAAAATTCGGGCCAACTTTTGACATTAACGTTTGACATTGCCTTCTATCATAGAACTAACATTTTCCCTATCTTTTAATTTTCTACTCCTCTTTGCTTTTTCATCATTGGCATAGATTAATTTCACAACTTCAGCTGACGAAAAGGTGGCGAAGAGGCGGCGGCCAGTACCATATCCTTAAGGTATCCGTCGGCCATGCAGCCCCCCACTTATACCCACACTTCGTCAATTGGTCAATTGTTTGTGTGATAAATACAGCATGACATGGATTGTTAAGGCACAGAATCATCCCAAACATAGTTAAAAACTGTTGTTCATATACCAAAAGTTGTTATTGGCCTTCCTATGCATGCTACTATGAGAGGGAATTCCCGAATAGACTTGCACATATTGTTCAGTGCGGCTCCCTTTGAAGGAAAAGTCTCGACTTTGGACTCAAATCGGCGATTTAACAGCCTTAGTTTATTGGTCGGTTTTTTACCAAATTTAGGCTTGAAATGTGCGCTTTTTACTGCGGTCCTAATGGAGTGAAAAGTATTGACGTACTCCCAAAACTGTTTTGGCAGGATTTCCCTATTATGTGAAACCGCGCTAACCGGTATTATCTGTCCATAATCACAATAATTTTGTGGCAATACTTTACCTTGGTGGATTGAAGGGACCTGGGCATACGCCAACCATGACACAGCCAAGTAACTGAAGAGGAGAGTCCAGAAAAGTGTATGAATTGTCATTTTTCCTGTCACTCTGCTGTTGTCCAGTATCAATGTTGTTTGGATTAGCTAACAATTGTGACGTCATAGCTAATTGTGGCTATAAGTAGTTCGCTATATCACAAGCGAGACTGATCAGGGGGGGGGGGGGGGGCCCTGCTGATCAGGCCCTAATATATATATATATATATATATATATATATATATATATATATATATATATAGTCATAGATAAAATAGGCCATAATAAGACCTACAATACCCCACAAATCGGACTATATGCCTAAATGTACTGAGACTCTGTTTTTGTTTCGTTTCAGTTCTTGTTTACAGGAGTAATTAAGTCAGCATTGAGTGGCCCAGCCAATGGGCAGCCACTGCACATTTTACATCCTTTGCAAGTCAATAACTGTCAATCCAGAGCTCACATCAGTGCCACCATTGTGTTTTCCTATTGCCAGGTTCAAGTTGGCTACCTCAAGATCATAGGGCACTGGAGCCTTTCCCTTGGGGGCAGATAGGTACGGTTTCCTTCAATAGATGTCTTTGCTGCAATTTGGCAGACTCCAGCGACCAAACATTTTAACCACGAGACTGAGGCATCCAACCAAAGTTTTCCATATGATATTTATAATATATTTAGCCCAACACTTAGGAGGGACACAATCCCAATTATCTTGAAATTAAAACTGGACAGAAAGTTGCACTATTTCACAAGTCATTTATTTTCCAGATTTACAATATTCATTATGGTATAAAATACATTTTCTTACCCACAACAGTGCACTAGCTATTTGCAAACATCAATTTATTATACAAATAAAATGCAGCACTATTGTTTTTCTCCTCAGTAGGTTATTTCTCTTTATGACATTGTAAATTATTCACTCTCAATAACAATAAACAATAAATTTCAATAAATAACAGACCAGACAACAAGAATAAGTAAAACCAGCTAATAATTGTTAGGACCGTGTGCATACGTAATAATATATATATTCACACCTTATTCATTATGTGTACAATTGAAACAATAAGTAAATTCAGGTCTTTCAATAACAAACCATATTTTCAGATTATTTGCTATTCAAAACTTACATTTGTTACATCATAATGAGGATATCTACAAATCGAGATAAATGTATCCGATTAAATCCAAACATCCCTGATATCGAGTATGAAATAACCTTTTTTCCATCCAATCAACACTTGTCAGACAAGAGCAAAATAATTATTCACATTATTCAATATCACATGAGGCAGCTCATGCCATTAATACATTCAGATGGTCTCTTATTTTTTCGTATGCATCTAGCCACTAACTGTATTGGTAGACATTTTATTATATATTTCACAATGATATATATATAACCATATTGCACATTGAGCTATAAATATTACTTCATGTTAATTTTTTCACACCACTTAAGGTAGACTTATACTCTGTTCCAGTATGTATTTAGTGTACGCAATCTTTTTTTGATTCAGTCAAAGCACAGGTGAACATTTAGGCACTCTTTGCATATTCGGCTTTCGCAATAAATATCACTTTGAAAGAATTTCATTATATTCATTTCTGCAGTAATTATCTGCAATTGACTATATTCACAATCCTACTATTCCTCCATAATTCCAAAACAAGTCTACAGTAAAAGGGAAATGATAATATTAGTTAAGTGTTTCACTTTTCACAATTAGAATCAAAGAGATCAAACCAGTCACCTCGGCCATTACAAAAATACTTTGTCATACTTTATATACCAGAAAGAAACTTTAACAAGATCTACTCATCTTTCTAACAGTTAAAAACGGGAGCATAATTAAATAATAGTAATATAGCATAACACTGTACTCCTAGTTTTATGGAATATATGCTGTATTGCAGACATTGCAAATGTATAGATTTCATTGTACGCAACCATGTGAAGTACTCGGATAATAATAGAACTATTATAATAGTATAACAACATATGCATGTTCCTTGATTAATTAAGGCTTCATTGCAATTTCTATTTGGTATCACAATATTCTTTGAGGTAAGACTAGATGGTTCCAGATGCAATAACAATAACCTATTCATTTTTAATCTATCTGGATCACATTTTATTTTTAACCATCATCTCCACTCTTTACCTGAACACTGCATTCCTTGGAGTGACCATTTCTGGTGTGGATATGAAGAATAAAGAATTCACGAGGGCGATATCACCTAAGTGGAATGATTCAAGAGCACACTCATTTACATAAATTATTTCATTCTAACTGAACTGGAATAGACGCAACAAATGTCACTTCTAACACAATAGGTATAGCGAAAGAAACACAACTGTACCAAGGACAATCTGATTATCCTAAGACATAAATAACTTGCATGCTGTGCAGAGCTAGACAGAATCACACTAATGGTTAAAGATTAACAAGTCAACAAAATCATGTCATTTATATGTAGACAATAGTCACAGCAAATTATAAATATGCAGTTTAAATCAAGTGGATTAATCGTAACGCTTGTGCTCAAAAGGTACCATGGTGCCCTATTACAATTGCCTAAAACTAAATATTGTTAAAGTAGACATACCCAACATACCAATATAATGAAAATAATTTTCAAAAGAGTACTACTGTTGCTTAAATAATATCACACATTCATCCAAAAACATACCTTGCCCACACATTTCAAAAAAGAAGCATCAACTTAGAGTGCCCAATAGATAAATTAGATTGAAACTTGAATGAAAAAATTTAAAAGTAAGAATTGGCTTAATATTATGCATCCATGGGATGTGAAATTTTTCATTTAATACAATAATCTTTAAATTATGAAATATTATTGAAAACCTATATGACACTCATTTCAGTATTCATTTCATATTACTATCGCATTTTACAGCAATATATTTTTGAAGCAATTTAGTATTAACATGCTGGTGAAAATATCAAACATACTGGATGTGGATAGTTCCACCTTAAAAATATGACTGGTTCATATCAGAGATCAGTTGACTTAAACAGAATATAATCTTGGATAACTGACAATCAAACTTTCAAGCATAACCATCCGTTTAGACATCGAAACCCGTGTTAATCAAAATTATCATTATCATAATGTATTTTTACAAATAATAGCATACATGCTTTGTTATCAGTGGTGTTTGAAATTATATTATAGTACAAAATAGATAAATAATTTATGCAATAGTCTCTTGAGTGGCATACGCCAGGTCATAATCACATCATTGTTGAACTCTCACGCATTCGCAACCAGCATCAAATTTCTGCTTTGACATGTTGAATTCGTATCACAAATGGGCTGTATTCTCATAAGCGGAATGCTTTGCAGACTCTGAGGAATGCTTTGCAGACTCGACTTCATCGACTGAATTCAAATTGTTTAATGTTTAGTCTGCAGTGAGAGTGTCAGTCACTGTCGGCAGAGCAGAGAGCAACACTATTCATTATCAAATAATACAATCTGATTAAATGACAGCCGAATGTTATGTTTTTAAGTCGGTCAAACTTTGATGCAGAGTAACACAAGAAAGTGGCAGGAAGTACAACAGAGCTTGCCTCCCAATTTAATCGATATATTAATCAGGCAAATGTCAGTGGGAGGGGAGGCAGCCCAAGGCAGATTAGAATCTTGAGTCAATGAGAACTTGGAAGAACATCACAGCTACTTGTCCATACATCAAACGCTCACTCTATCACAATTGTGTCTGACCGGGGTCTCTTGGCATTGTTGTTGAGGGCATCGCTATGTGACGATGTCATGAGGGCCGGGGGTTCTTCCCCAATAATAATACAATCATCATCGTCATCTTCGACCTCAGGGAGATCTAGTTTCCGTTTGGTGCCTCTCGTTTGTGCTTCTGAACTTTCACTTTTGTTACTCATGTAACTGCTTAGAGGTACAGTTGTTAAAGCAGCTATTCTTGATTCTTTGAAACTGAAGTAACCAGTGCTTTCCACGGCAGGCTGTTTGGCACCTGATCCTGCCCCGAGTGGGGTGAAGCCTGTGCTCACATTGGAACCCTGTGAATTGTTCGACAAATTTCTTTGAGGAGAGTTTGTCATGGGACTTTGGGCGACACCCTTAGTAGGGGTCTGTGACCCATGTGAGTTTGAACTGTCACTGGAACTGCTACGTCCATCTCCTGAGCTCTTTTTGGCCTTGCGGCGCTGTGCGAGGGGTGCTTTGGTTACGTCTTGAAGTCGGAAGCCCTGGCGATGGGCTTTGTGAAAGGCATCCATGGTCAGGTTGATCATGTTCTGAATCGAAGTGACTGAAGACTCTTTCAGACTCAAAACACCAGGGGTCACTAGTGGAGTGATGAGTCTAGGCTTTGCACCTTGGATCCACTCCATGCTCTTCAAGTTTTTCACACTCAACCTCTGTTTGGGATCTACAGTTAGAAGGCCTGCAAGTTCAAAAGGTCAAAGTTAGCATGCATCGTCGACAAAAATGTTCATTACAAGTATTAAAGCAATAAATCATCAAAACAATTCTTACCTTTGATAATTTTCTTGGCATCATCAGACACCATGCTCCATTCAGGACCATCAACTTTGAACTCTCCACCTTGGATTTTTTCCATCACAGCTGCTGCACTACAGTTTCTACTACTCGTCTGGAATGGAGCCTTCCCAGAAAGCATTGTATACTGAAAAACAATACAACAGGATTAACAAAATAAAAAGCTGAATACTCAATACACAATTAGTCACTACTATGTCTTGCAATACACTGTAGTATGAATGTGGATTTTACTGAATCATTGACACATAAAACTAATTTAGGCCTACTTCCACATATGTATCACCCAAGAAGTGAAAACAAATATTAGGAGAGCATGCATTACTCACCAGAATGACACCTAAGCTCCAGAGATCACAGGATTCATCGTACTCTCCCTCTTTGTCCACCGCCCGCTTTAGCACCTCAGGGGCGGCATAGTGAAGGGTGAAACAGGGCGTGGTCAGTCCTTCCTTTTCAGGTTTTAACCGAGCAAACCCAAAGTCTACTATTTTGATATCTGCATCGTCTGATTCATTTTCAAACAGAAGGTTCTGAAATGTAAGCAAGTGTACGTTAATCACATGAAATATTTTCACAAACATTTGGAACCCCCTATTTCCCTTACAACCAGGCCAGGCAAAAACAAATTATTACAAAAAAAGACCAGTAGAAATGATAAATACCTCTGGTTTCAGATCCCTGTGTACAACACCTTGCATGTGCATGTAGTGAATTGCTGACACTAGTTTACGCATAATTTCACTCGCTTCTCTTTCCGTGAAACTCTTTTTCTTCCTAATTCGTTGTAATAGCTCGCCACCTTTCAACAGGTCTAGAACTATGTATGTATGTAACTGAAAGAGACATCAATGATGTTATACTTCCTGCTGCATACGCAGTTAATTCAAATATATCTTTTGAAAATAGTCTGCTATACGATGCAATTTTCTCCTCACCTCATCTTGAAAGACCTCATGTAATCGGACAATGTTGGTATGACCCTGACATAACCTGAGCAACTGAATTTCTCTTGTACAATTTAATCGTCGGCTCACGATCTTCACAGCATACTCTCCACCCGTTTGCTTGTGACGACACTTGCGACAAATACTGAATGTGCCATCTCCCAGAATTTCATCTCTGATACTTATTGTGTAGTTCTGGAAAAATGGGGAATTCTACAAAACAAAGAAAATAACATTACTGTGGTGTCAACACTGCCTTGTGAGGTTTAAATATAGTGACAAAAGCATACAACTCAGAGCCTTGTATAAAATGCCATGACTTACTTTAAACTGAGATGCCATACAGACTTGAACATCCTCTGGCCTATGTTCCAAGGAGGGTTTCAAGAAGTCCATCATTATTTCATTTTCGCTGAATAATATTGACGGGGCAATGTAGGAATATCCCTGAAAAATGGACACAAATGATATATTAGACAATCTACGACACCACTATCTCATGCTGCCATTTCTTGAACTCCATGCAAGTACCCTTCTGTATCAATACTGATAACAGGAAATTTGGTAATCATAAAATATAAAAAATACATGCAGATTAGGATTTGATAAGATCATCGAAATAAATCAACTTTTTTTTCTGAGTGTCAATTGATGCAATGCTAAACTCGTTGAATCAATTTTAATCTTTTTCCATATTTAGCAAGCCTCATACCCATGCCCATTTCAATGAATGATGTCAGAAACAAACAACAGATTTTATTTTTTAGGCAATGTAGTTTATTTTCTCTTTTTTTTTTTTATTGCACTAAAACCACTTGCAATGAAACTCCAGATACCTCTGTCTAATAACAGCTAAATGTACACTGAATAGAAAGGAAATAAATACCTTGAAGATTTTCTCCCCATGAAGAGGAACAACTGCAGGTGAATCAGCAGCAACCATACTCGTAAATTCTTCGCTGAAATTACTTGTGTCAAGTTCATTGTGAATCTGAGGCTTGAATGGTGCAGGAGTTTTCTTGGATGACAAACGTCCCCAATTTATTTTCTGCAGAAAAATAAAATGTTAAATTAAGTAAGAACTCAAAGCAACTATATTTAACCTGACACATACCAAATCATAGAAGATATGTATCGTCATAAGGTGGCACTATCAACCACATTGATTATTACACTAGAGGGCACCACACTAAGCCACCCAGCAAAAGTGTGTTTGTACTTACACTGAAGAATGGATGCTTCTTGACATCAATCCCGCCTTTCGCTCCCAAACGTTTCTTAGGATCTTTCGTCAAAAGTTTCAGAATGAAGTCTCGTACTTCAGGAGAAAACGCCCTGGGCATTGGAGGATTTTCTTTCAATATTCTCCTGTAAAATATATCACAATATTTGATAACTCTAATAGGCAGAAATATGCATGAGATAATAAGAGTCACATTGACATGTATGTACATTTATGTGACACAACCTTAGAACTGTTAAAATCATCATCAATTTTCCTATAGGTGTAATAAAATTGACTTTGCCCAAAAAAAAAACTAGTAGTAATTTGCTGTTTATGCATAAATGCCATTATGAAAAGTGAAAATTCTGGGAAACTGAAGCTATTTTAGGTAAAAGAACTGCAGACAGTCATTTATTTGATTGACAAAGAAACGGGAATATCCTGTGACTTGGTAATTCTCATCTTAGACCATCATGAAGCTGATTAATTCTTAAAATAAAAACTTATCGGATGGGCCTGATTTAGTCATTCAATCTGACTCAGCCTAAATTAATCAACTAATTAAAATCTAAATGTTTTATACAGATATTGAATTGTGATATGCCTCACCTGGAAATTTCAGACTGAGAATTCTTCTCGCCATCAACAGTGAATGGTGAGGCACCAGTTAACAATTCGTACGTCAGAACACCTAAGGACCACCAATCCACAGCCTGGAAATAACAATTAAGCTAATTAACAAATAGCAATGCAATTAAAATAATTCCCACATCATTTTGTAACGACTAAATGATTAAAGATTTTTCTTGATATGCTTACAGGAAGTAACTCGAGATGGATGCCAATCATATTAGTTCTTACTTAACAATTAACAATTAATGACTATGAGATAGAAGCAAAGTCAAACACTTACAAAATCATGACCACTTTTATCACCCTGAACGACCTCTGGTGCCATATATTCTATTGTGCCACAAAATGAGTATGCTCTGTGATTCTGAAAAAGAGAAAATCACGATGTCAAAAATACTTCATTTCAAACAAAAGGGATTGACAAAAATACATGTACCTATCAAATTATGTTAAATAAAGCATTACATGAGGACCATAAATCAATGACAGGATCACATTATTACGGTCTCATTAAGGCAATTTGTAAAGGATAAAGAGGAAATAGTCAAAAACCAAAAAGGAACAGTTGTAAACTACATTCTATTTCAAGGTGGTACTTATGTTCTACTTTTATCTGTATTTATTTGCTTTATCTATTTACCAATCAAATATATTCTTTGGTTTTGTTCTACTGTTTTTTTTTTTTTGCGTCTACATCTATGTATATACTCTGTTGAGTTTCTTAATAAATAAAATAAAATCAGAGTGATTAGTGTGAACCAAAAAACTTTTGCGAAGGAATAATTAGATAGCGTTTTCAGTGCAACCAATCAACAGGAAGGCATTATAGGTAACCATGACAACAGAATATCACAGATGAACTAGTTAGTTTACTGTTATAATGAGCACTATTAGTGAATATTTAATGATTTATTAACTGTATAATTATAATATTATAAAGGCAAATATGCCATAGGCATCAGCCTAACATATATTAATGTATGTGAAGATTCTTGAAATAATTATTGTTAATGTATGTACATATGAAAAGAATGGTAATAAATTATGATTTGATTTGATTTGAATAATAGAAAAAGACTTGGTGATGATTCTTCCTCTTAATCTATTTTCAGTACAAACTCCTGCTTTATACTTCGCTATTTTAGATCTCAACTTGACTACATTTTGCTTTCTGAATGGTAAACGGACTCAAATTTTTCTAAACCAATAAATCATATTTTAAAAAGTGCAATGCGTTTCAATAACAGAGCAATGTTTCAATATCACTACCTTTGCCGAGTGGTGAAACATGTTACTGGTCAATAATTCTGATAACTTAATATCTACATAGCCCTCTCAACAATGGACCAGAGCCAATACCATTAAATCAGATATCAATTAATTCAATTATTGGTTTAACTTATTTGTTTTTAGTTCGGACATGGATATTTACTTCATTTGTATTACAGTAAACATCTTTAGGATAATTTGGATAAGGCATACACTAGAAATCCATTTTAGGCACACCAGCCAAAATGTAATACCAGGTTATAATAACCATTTGCATTGGCGAAAACAAAGAAAGCATCTCATAAGCACAGATGATGCAGGCTGCTGCTGCTACATCAGCAGCCGAGTTCCCTAGCATCCCTGTCTCAGCAATTTTAGCTCATGAGCATTCAGATGGGAGTTATGGCCTCTTTGCCTCACAATCCTCCTTCAGTACAAACGCCATGCATTCTTTTATAACCTACATCTCAAACGTCACTCTAATTTTAATCTCACAGAAAGAGCGAGCGGCATATTTCTAGCATGGTTGTCTCGCATTAATGTACTTAATAAGACAAATGACATTAAGTTTCCATCCATAAGCAGTTTTTAAATATTTTGCTACTTTTAATAATCAAATTACGCGTGCTAATTATCAGTCATTTATTACTTCCCAGTTAAGAAGCTTCCTGTTACTGTCTTGCACCAACAGTATTCACGTTGATATTGTTATGCAGACTTTTGAAAAGGCATTCTTTCAACCTAAACTTTACATTTTGTCATATTTACATTGCGATGTCGATAATTTGGATTTTTATTGTATTGACCAAAAGTGACCGCTGTCATTATTTCTGGCTTTTGTATCAATTAAACAATTTCTAGCGCCAAATCATCCTAACAACCCTGTTACAATAGATCACATTGCAGCAATTGAAGATATCAAAATCGGCATGCCACAATGGTATATATACCTGTATCTTTCACATTTTGACCTCACGTTCAAGTAGAAAAAGCAGTAAAATTTTGGCACACACAGATGGACAAAAATTGTTATTAAAAAAAATTAAATTTCCACCAATTCTCTCTTTCAAATAGGAACTCTGACTGGTTCTTTAAGGATGTACGTATGATTTTTTTTTATGCGCCAAGTATTTTGCCTAATTTTTAATCCCACATACAGTCAGCTACAGAACCTGTGCAGATGTTAACAAGAATACATTGGCAGTTGCTGCGTTTAAACAATGGCGACACATCATAGAAAGGAGTAAAAGATCAAATTTCTTTCTGCAGATCAATCTACAGCTTCAATACTGGTATTAAAAAAAGTATTTGAAACTGTTTACTTCATTAAGGGAAAGTGAACAACTGCGACATTTTTAACATTTGAAAGAAGTCTCTAGTCTTTAAATGACATTTGTTCGAGTAAAGCTAAACAACTAACTGCAATGTTTTGATGGGATTACTGTGGCATTTTAAATATATTTGTGGAAAACAATTCTAATTTATTTGGTTTCTGTTGCATGAACAATAACATGGCAGTACGGTTTACATTCAATATGGTGTTACAATCAATTTTATATGGTCTCACAGACTATATACCGAAGCACGACATGCAATGGGTTGGCACGTGAAGGTTAGGGACCTGAAAGTTGTGACATACAGACACGTGTACTTAATCAAGGTAGTCTCAGACACTTGCATATATACAGGGAGAGATCACTGACCTTTTCATGAGGTAGAAATTCTTTGCTGAGGCCGAAGTCTGTAAGGACAATATGACCTTCTGCGTCTAGAAGAATGTTTTCCAGTTTAATATCCCTATAGATGATGCCAAGCTGTAAAAGAAAATTACATAGTTAATTCATTAGCTTATACAAATAACACAGAGTCACGCAATTGGTTAATATCTTACGAGAGAAGCAAGCAATGTTGTGACACACCTGCTATCAAGAACTGATAATGACGAACTCATTGCAGTAGTAAGCAGCCAGAATTGGTAATAAAATACTTAAATTTTCTATTTTTAGTGAGGAGGCATGACATTCTCTGAATTGCAATTGTGAAAAAGTTTAGGATGAAAAGCAATGCCATCGAATGGCAAGCACAGGACTTGCAAATGTTAAGTCTATGTAGGGAGAGTCTTGTAGAATTTGTTCACATATTAAAGGTAAAACTCTTTGTTGAAAGACAGAAACATGCAGTAAATCACATATATGACCTAGTGTTAAATATTGAAGCATTTATGTTAAATGCATCAGGCCATAAATCCTTCATCTATAATCCGTGATACTGATCGAGTTACCGTGAAGATTAGGACAATCATGGAATCCATCTTATATATAAGTACAGAAAAAAAAAACCTGTGATAGGATAATCTTTTGTTAATATTCTATTATTATGTTGAATGTCTCAAAAACAGGCTTAAAGCCAATATTGTTTCTACGACGTTGAGGGATATTCCGAGTGAATCTGAATGAGAATCTGAATGTGTTTAGAGATGACGCAAAAAAAAAAACCTTCAACTTTTACGGAAAATAAAGATCTCCAGAAACAACAGTGATGCAAACTTAGACAAGTAATCCATGCTTTATTCAATGACTAAATTCTGACAATTTTTTTGTTGTTTAGATGAAGTGAAGTTATGAAGGATCAGTTTCTCTTTCCTTGAAATTTAAAAGGAAAGAACACAGTTACATTGTAAGCAGCATCCAGGAAAGTAGTTTCGGATAACAACTCCTGACTACTGGATCATTGGTAATATTAAACAACACCCCTCCAAATTTCATAATTGTTAATTTAGAAAGAGAGGTGAAAATTATAACAGAACTGGATTTACTCAATAGATACTGCAACAGACAGATAGATAGGCCTTTTATCACATACTAATCACATACTATTACCAAGTACACGACAGAGCATTCAATTTTAAGGGCCCTTATAAAGGTCAACGATTTATCATTGCGAAGTTGTATCACCTTAATTGGCGAGGTAAGCTCATAATGAGGTTCGATATTGTAATTATCAAGGTTGCCTTGGTAGCATTTCACTTGTGAACCACATAAGCACACAATAGTAAACCAAGGTGTTACCTTCAAGATCAATCACACATGTTACATACACATGAACTTGACATTGCTACACATGGCAATGGAACAACCGCCCAATAAACACAGGCATTACAGAAAATGGCATCAATAATAGCATGGACTTGAGCAGCTATTTATCCAGGTGGGACATATATGTCACATATCTATTTCCATGGTGATGATCCCGCTGCGGAAACTGAATATGGAATGTAGAGGTGAAGAAGGTTAATGGGTGGACATTATATATAGAGCACTACCACAAATAACCTTTCAATATATATTTCCTAAAATAACACTCTGACAGGAGGAAATTCGCCCACTGACACACTGCAGGTCAAAGAAGTAGCAATACCAGATCGTATAGGAGTTCCAAAAATATTAAACAGAATCACTCCCCTACAGTTTGTGCTGCCGAACTTTGTGGTGGATGTCTCAGCTTCTATAACATCATCGCTTTGAACGTTTAGTGATAAGATTCAAAATTCTCATTTTTTAACATTTCCTTTCCGATGAATCATTTTGCAAAGAAAAATGCTGAATTTAGACAAAAAGGGACTCGCACACAAATATTAACCTACGAGGATTTTTTTTTCCAGATTTGACAAAATTGTTGTATCACATCATCAGATTTTGTCCATAGATGCATGAGAGATCTTACATTTATTCCTGTACTATAAATAGTTACTGAGAAATAAGATCAATGAAATGTGCTGAATATGTGGGTTGAAGGCATTTTCTTCCAATTTGTTTTAGGGAAATGGTTGCTCCCACCAAACACAGAAACGTCAATTACCAGAACTTATCCGCTTGGTTGTGGGATAATTGGCCTGAATCAAATATTACTTCTCTCAAATACTTGAAAGGCATCTGATTTAAATTCTGAATATCAGCTTTTCTGCTTCAATAAGTAAAATGCATTCAGAAGCCATCATAGAGCTGCTTTAAAGACAACAGAAACAGGTTCAAGACGACAAGGGTTTCCACTATACACTGTATAATACACTCCTGTGTAATAAAACTCAATTTGCACTACATACATTGCCTATATGAATTGACTGACACTATTGTATTATCGGATGATCCATGTATTTTAATTCTATTAGCATTTGCATAGTACTGCAGTAATAATTCACTAACACACAGCACAACCATGATGCTACTGACTTCTATTTCTCAATGATGGAGCAGACCACATCACTGAGTGACCTTGTACACATTAGAATCAATACTGAGCAGCAATAAGCACCGACAGAAGGCTCTCCCAGAAGCCTTGATTTATTCGATCGGCGGATAACACTCCTCTACTATATATCCTAAATATCAATATCATATCTTGGGTATTGAGGTTTATGAATTACACTGAAAATACCCGTGGATTCAATATGCATTTAGAAGCAAAGGCAGCCCTTAACATTATCCATGATTATTGCTCATTTGCAAGTCGCATTTTGATTGGATAACAAAAAGATCCCATAATTCCATTAGAATGGAGACGTTTTCCTTCCTCCTTCACTTCCGGTATGAAGAGCAGATGATGCATTAATGGAAGACAGGCAGGCAGAAAGATGCGAATATTTCACAGCTTGAGCAGTGCAAGCAGATATTAACATGGACGTTATTAAAGTATATATGCCCATGAAAGTACAGAAAATAAATATACTTAACATCGCATAGTGTAATTATTTGCCATTACAGAATGCAATGGGCTAACCACACCTTTAAAGGGTCCACCCTTTTCCATATAACCCCAGCTATCACAAATACACATTAAACAGGAACAAATATGCTATTTGTGCATTTGCAAACAGTACACCAGACCTGAGGCTTTTTGCCCTTGATAAATGCAATCCTTGAAAACTTAGGGGAGCCTCTCTCACACTTTTTATCATTAGGAGTATCACTGGTATTACATAATGCAAGGATTTCCAGAACCTGCTCCCTAGTGCATCCAATTCCTTCACAAGTTCACCATCTTTTTGCTATCTGTATTTGTAGAGGACAAGATGCAACAGCTATGCGTATGTGCCTCACATCCTGATGCAACTCGACATCATTTATTTCTTGACAAGGGTGAAGTCAAATGTTTCTTATACAAAGTGAAGCGAATCACTGCACTATGTTTGTCCAACAATGATCCTCCTTTGTTCAGTCCAAAAACCATTTGGTCTTACTTCCACTGTAAATGATCTGACAATAAATAGTAGCCTCCATAAGGCAAACAAAAAGAATGTACATAACTTCATGATGATAATGCACAACATAATGAGATTTTTTTCCCTATAAGTCACAAGTGATGCCATAAGTTATGTCAAAACTGTTTGCAATGTTTCAGCTGTATCAGATACAGGATATCAATGAACATAGTTGGCATTAGTTGCTGTGCAATTAGGTGGGTCTCAATGTACTTGCAGAATCAACATGATCTTGGCCTAAATGCTTTTACAAACTGCTTAAGATGCAGAGGAAGTTGAACCAGAGTGTGAAGCATTACTAATTATTAATACACATTGTAGACTACACACAGTAGACCACCCACTGTTGAGGCACTTCTAAAGACAGATTGATACAGACAGAACTACACAGTGTAGTACTAATAGTGCTGATGGATTTATAAATACACTTCTGCCTCCTGGACTGAGTCACTAAGATATTGTTAGCCTGGAATGCCCTGGATCAGGTTGATCAAGAGGGGGCGGAGACAAATCACCCTCAGAGATCAGTTCATTTGTTGGGCACTCACGTGGTTGTCCATTATTCCAAACTGACTGCTTTGTTACCCACCCATGGTTCAATGCTAGTTCAATGGCCCCCCTAGCTCTAATAGACAACCATGACCTTTGTCACATGACCAACAAGACCACCCACCAGAGGGGGTTGGTAGTCCCTACTCAACCATTAGCGCCACCTGGCCTTGAACTTGACAGAAGCTAGATGAGTATTGATATCTCAAGGACTCCCTAAACACATTTAGCCCACAAAAAAGCCAGAAGAAAAAAGCAAACCAGAAGACCTCACTGTGAAGGACAAAAGCTACTTTGCTCACAGCCCCATACGCAACCACCACGATAAAATGAATTCGCAAAATAGACCCTACATCCCTGTTAGAGTGAAGCTAATGACAGCATTTTTGACAATCGTTACACTGAAAACATTTCAATGCGATTGCTGCAGTTGTGACCATAGTGTTAAATTTCACTACGAACATGTTACGAACCAGAAGCTAATTGACAGACTCGGCGTCCATGATGAGGCAACTACAGAGCTAAGTGAGTTGCAAGGTGTGGACTCATTCCCATCTCATCATTATTTGTGCTTCTGGCAAATGGTCACATAATGCCAACTTAGATTAAACTAATAGCATTGTGACAACAGTGTTTATCGTGATATAACACTATTTTTTACCACTTACAGTATAAACCAAAATCAACATACACTTCTTTTTTGGTCATAGTTTTACATAAGTGTACAGAGAAACACAAAATAGATGTAAATGTTACCGCAAAAAGTCAAAGCCCAAGTTTCTAACCCATAAAAACCCCTCTTTGTACAAATCTACTTGGAAGTTTCCAATCCCTGCAATGATACTTTTTCGCCATATTTTCATCATTATAGCCATTTGTTATGGTCACAAAATAAAAGCAGCAGAAATTACAATGAAGAATATAGCAAACATCAAGTAATATCTTTGCCAGAAGTGTTTTTATCAGCTAATAGAAAGTTGCGATTTGACTTGTTGCCAACATTTCTGTCCATTTTGTACTGCTCCATGCCATTACGGAAAAATATGTCCAAAAACCTAGGAAGAACCAAGTGGACATTTATTATGGATCCTAGTATAATATATTTTCCATAATCACAGTTCTCAAACTATTTTAAAGGGTGAATGAACTGACGGGCATGGGTTATTGACCCAAGAAATACCTTGCGCAGTAACGAGCAAAGCTAGAACCATTTCATGAACCCTTTTACAATATGGACCATTCTCTAAGACGCAGTTACAGCCTCAGGTGTTCTCTTCAGATAAGATGCTAAAATAGGACATTCCCAGGTTACTTCTTATTTCGCACTTGCTAATCTGACTGTGTTCTGTAAGACATAATGCCTGCCCTACATAATGACAGTCACACTGCGAAGGTTTCCAGTCAAGAAATAGTGTCACTTCAGTGTTACACTTTTAGGACTTCAACCTTTCTTAGTTTGACATCAGCCAAACTGCCAGATGTGACTTATTCTATCAGAGTTGATTTCATTCGTGGCAGAATTTGGAACTAACGTATAGGTGAAGTTGATCCAAAATTACCCCATACAATATCTTTTTCTGCGATAGTTATTAACCTTAACTTTAACATGAGCAAGGGCTAGCATAAAAGTTTAAGCAATTATATTATAATCTCAACAATTACCTGGAACTCACTCTGAGAATATGACAATCAATCAATCAATCAATCAATCAATCAAATCCAAACTACAGTCAACCTCCTCTAGAAAAAATAAACAAATTGACCCCTTAAGTCACAAAGCAGCACCCAAGTAGAGCACATGGAAAGGGTATTTGTTTCCACATCAGAGCAACAAGTTTATTGCGCAAGGTTCTCGTTTCACATTGACCTCAATCTTGGGACTTCTCATCACTGCATGTGGGATTTCCTTGCCACGTCCTTCGCCTCCAAATTTCCCAAGGTTTTTCTCCACCGATATATATAACGCTTAAGATCAGAATGAGTGGCTCCACTAGCCATTGTATCACCGCGGATCAAATCAAAACAAGTCCCCGAGGCCTCAGTAAATGCAGCATATGATATGACATAGTCCAAATGTCTCTTCATGGCAAGCCCACGTAATTGCAGTGGGGCGATACATTTATACCAACATTTTATAGCTACATTTTGTATCAACTGACATTGAGAAGAATCAAAATATACTTCATTCATTTGGCTATTTAAGCTTTGGACATGATATAATTAAACACAACTCAATACATGAACATCTCCATGACCATTTAGTCACTAGAGTCACTAGAGACTTCATGTTTTGACTGTCGTCACCTAGCAACAAGAGATGATTTGTCTTACAAGCAGGTCATCCATTTCATCATATAAATGCGAAATCAAGTGTGACAATGCTTACTTCCCCATGACAAGAATTTCACCACTTTCATATCAGTATCATCATGATAAAATGTCACTATTTGCAATATGGCCTTGTTTTGAGTATTTTCCTGTATTCAGTGCAGGATTTCACACACCAGGGCAATGGCAGTCATCTACATATGTGTTAATATATAAGTAGTGGCTGGTGAGGAAGCCAATACAATGTATCGGTAAAACTGTATAGTGGTCGCCTAACTCGACTTACCAGCCACCATTTGTTGCATTCCTAACTCATAATAACTAATTGGTCTTTGTTATTTTTCACTATGTTTAGTTTCATTTTCACAAGATCAATATCACCTGCCAATATCAGCATGATCAGTATTTATTCGTTCTGTCATGTGGTACTCTATAAGTATATTGATTGGTTGTCACAACTTAGATGTAGATTATATGCTAGTATAACATATAAATATCACTGCACACTAATAATATTGAAGCACACTGCATATTTTCATGCAATCCTTGATGCAGAATTCTATGGTACATTTTTTCCTTTCAGCAATATTTCGTCAAAAAGACAAGAAAAGCATCTTAAACACACACACACACAATAATGAAACGGGTCAAGGTGAGCCATAAATGATCCTAAAGTGAATTCAAGCAGCAAGTGTCCCTGGCTTAATTTCACATTCAAGTCATCACAATCCACTTACTCTGTGTAATGTTTCCAAGGCCAACAAGACCACCCACCAGAGGGGGTTGGTAGTCCCTACTCAACCATTAGCGCCACCTGGCCTTGAACTTGACAGAAGCTAGATGAGTATTGATATCTCAAGGACTCCCTAAACACATTTAGCCCACAAAAAAGCCAGAAGAAAAAAGCAAACCAGAAGACCTCACTGTGAAGGACAAAAGCTACTTTGCTCACAGCCCCATACGCAACCACCACGATAAAATGAATTCGCAAAATAGACCCTACATCCCTGTTAGAGTGAAGCTAATGACAGCATTTTTGACAATCGTTACACTGAAAACATTTCAATGCGATTGCTGCAGTTGTGACCATAGTGTTAAATTTCACTACGAACATGTTACGAACCAGAAGCTAATTGACAGACTCGGCGTCCATGATGAGGCAACTACAGAGCTAAGTGAGTTGCAAGGTGTGGACTCATTCCCATCTCATCATTATTTGTGCTTCTGGCAAATGGTCACATAATGCCAACTTAGATTAAACTAATAGCATTGTGACAACAGTGTTTATCGTGATATAACACTATTTTTTACCACTTACAGTATAAACCAAAATCAACATACACTTCTTTTTTGGTCATAGTTTTACATAAGTGTACAGAGAAACACAAAATAGATGTAAATGTTACCGCAAAAAGTCAAAGCCCAAGTTTCTAACCCATAAAAACCCCTCTTTGTACAAATCTACTTGGAAGTTTCCAATCCCTGCAATGATACTTTTTCGCCATATTTTCATCATTATAGCCATTTGTTATGGTCACAAAATAAAAGCAGCAGAAATTACAATGAAGAATATAGCAAACATCAAGTAATATCTTTGCCAGAAGTGTTTTTATCAGCTAATAGAAAGTTGCGATTTGACTTGTTGCCAACATTTCTGTCCATTTTGTACTGCTCCATGCCATTACGGAAAAATATGTCCAAAAACCTAGGAAGAACCAAGTGGACATTTATTATGGATCCTAGTATAATATATTTTCCATAATCACAGTTCTCAAACTATTTTAAAGGGTGAATGAACTGACGGGCATGGGTTATTGACCCAAGAAATACCTTGCGCAGTAACGAGCAAAGCTAGAACCATTTCATGAACCCTTTTACAATATGGACCATTCTCTAAGACGCAGTTACAGCCTCAGGTGTTCTCTTCAGATAAGATGCTAAAATAGGACATTCCCAGGTTACTTCTTATTTCGCACTTGCTAATCTGACTGTGTTCTGTAAGACATAATGCCTGCCCTACATAATGACAGTCACACTGCGAAGGTTTCCAGTCAAGAAATAGTGTCACTTCAGTGTTACACTTTTAGGACTTCAACCTTTCTTAGTTTGACATCAGCCAAACTGCCAGATGTGACTTATTCTATCAGAGTTGATTTCATTCGTGGCAGAATTTGGAACTAACGTATAGGTGAAGTTGATCCAAAATTACCCCATACAATATCTTTTTCTGCGATAGTTATTAACCTTAACTTTAACATGAGCAAGGGCTAGCATAAAAGTTTAGGCAATTATATTATAATCTCAACAATTACCTGGAACTCACTCTGAGAATATGACAATCAATCAATCAATCAATCAATCAATCAAATCCAAACTACAGTCAACCTCCTCTAGAAAAAATAAACAAATTGACCCCTTAAGTCACAAAGCAGCACCCAAGTAGAGCACATGGAAAGGGTATTTGTTTCCACATCAGAGCAACAAGTTTATTGCGCAAGGTTCTCGTTTCACATTGACCTCAGTCTTGGGACTTCTCATCACTGCATGTGGGATTTCCTTGCCACGTCCTTCGCCTCCAAATTTCCCAAGGTTTTTCTCCACCGATATATATAACGCTTAAGATCAGAATGAGTGGCTCCACTAGCCATTGTATCACCGCGGATCAAATCAAAACAAGTCCCCGAGGCCTCAGTAAATGCAGCATATGATATGACATAGTCCAAATGTCTCTTCATGGCAAGCCCACGTAATTGCAGTGGGGCGATACATTTATACCAACATTTTATAGCTACATTTTGTATCAACTGACATTGAGAAGAATCAAAATATACTTCATTCATTTGGCTATTTAAGCTTTGGACATGATATAATTAAACACAACTCAATACATGAACATCTCCATGACCATTTAGTCACTAGAGTCACTAGAGACTTCATGTTTTGACTGTCGTCACCTAGCAACAAGAGATGATTTGTCTTACAAGCAGGTCATCCATTTCATCATATAAATGCGAAATCAAGTGTGACAATGCTTACTTCCCCATGACAAGAATTTCACCACTTTCATATCAGTATCATCATGATAAAATGTCACTATTTGCAATATGGCCTTGTTTTGAGTATTTTCCTGTATTCAGTGCAGGATTTCACACACCAGGGCAATGGCAGTCATCTACATATGTGTTAATATATAAGTAGTGGCTGGTGAGGAAGCCAATACAATGTATCGGTAAAACTGTATAGTGGTCGCCTAACTCGACTTACCAGCCACCATTTGTTGCATTCCTAACTCATAATAACTAATTGGTCTTTGTTATTTTTCACTATGTTTAGTTTCATTTTCACAAGATCAATATCACCTGCCAATATCAGCATGATCAGTATTTATTCGTTCTGTCATGTGGTACTCTATAAGTATATTGATTGGTTGTCACAACTTAGATGTAGATTATATGCTAGTATAACATATAAATATCACTGCACACTAATAATATTGAAGCACACTGCATATTTTCATGCAATCCTTGATGCAGAATTCTATGGTACATTTTTTCCTTTCAGCAATATTTCGTCAAAAAGACAAGAAAAGCATCTTAAACACACACACACACAATAATGAAACGGGTCAAGGTGAGCCATAAATGATCCTAAAGTGAATTCAAGCAGCAAGTGTCCCTGGCTTAATTTCACATTCAAGTCATCACAATCCACTTACTCTGTGTAATGTTTCCAAGGCCAGCACGATTTCTCCAATGTACGTTCGGACATCGTCTTCGCTGAAGTGTTCTCTTTGGTAAAGATGAGTGAATAGTTCTCCACCGTTAACATAATCTGGAAAAATAAAAATAACACATTTATTACAAATTATTTTTGCAAATCATGGAATAGGAGAGAAGCAGCTCTGCTTTAAATTCAATCATATTAACATGCCAAGAAAAGGTTTGCTTATTCACTCAAGGTGTTCCTGGATTCAGTATTTCTGTTTTATGTTCTATATTCAATGTCTCAATGCTACTGGGTCTGAAGCTAAAGTCAATTTATATGACCAGCTGCTAGAGGCAGACATAATGATGAGATGTTACTTGGAGTTCATGCGATCAACATCCAGCTAGTATGTAGCTCATGAAGAGTGCCGGGGATAGAACCCGGGACCTTCATCAGAACTGGCCAATATGGAATGTTATCTCAATAACGCAGTTGAGAAATGGTGACAGGAAAGGAAGACAATTATCAACACACACTGCACAGGATTCAGGGAGGTGGTCTACTCCACAGCACCATCTCCTCTCCTCATTCCAGTTAATTAACATCAGCTAAAAATTCCTAGAGATAATCTAGTATTACTAATAACAACCAAGTGTTACTATGAATCTCTAATCTTAATGTCAAAAATCCACCTTCTATTAAATCATTTAATTCACTTAATGAGCTGGTGGAAAATGAGAAGAGCTGTTTGAAGCAACTGCATAAGAAAATTGTGCATGGGTTTCTGATGACCCAATTCTGCAACAATGATGAATGCAGCACATTATGATTGATGAAAGTCTAAAAGGCTTAGCTGAGAGAAACTGAAGACCCAATATATTCAAGAGCATTGTGGATGCGCTGTTTCTGCACAACAAATAATACTCATGTGTAGTATGCGAGTTCTTGTTTTTTACGGATGCGTTTTCTTATTGCGATCCGCAATTGCTCAAAGGGACACCAGGGTCACAGCGGAAAGCCAAATCTCTTCACATCTCCCTCAGCCTCTCCGCAAGACGCTGTGAAAGCACAATTTGCTTGGCTGCTGCTGCGAAAAAGGTAGAATCGCAAAGCCAGCAAGAAAAGTTGTTGGAGGTAGGCGACAGGGAAGGGAGTAAGTGGGCCTTATTGAATTACATGTGATTGTGCTAACAACCTGCAAGCTGCACCTAGGGCCATAGTAGTCAACAGAAATGCTGAATTGAGGATGCAGTGATACAAAATGCACTCATGCCAATGATGCTGCTTCTGCTGCAGCTGCTGTTGCTGTTAGATGCAACACACATCACAGCATCATTGATACCCCAGAAAGCATCTCCTCATCCCCATCTTAGCTGTTTCTCAGCCAATGAGCATCAACCAATATCATCAAAGTGATAAGGAGTACTGCATCATGTACATCTTACCTATGAAATGTAAATGCGATGTTCAATATGATATTTTTCTATGTTTATCACTGAGCAATTATCAGTAAACTGCAGTCATGAAAAATTCACTGCAATTTACTGCATATATATCTGCATATATACTGAATGATATCTTGCTCAGTTTATACTTCTCATGCAATACAAACATTTCTCCCCTTGCAGTTTTCTTGTGATAACGATTTTTCTATTTTCCCCCCATTGAATTTAACTATTCAAAACAAACACAGTAATTCTACTGTTAAGTGACTGAACCAGAAATGCCTGTCTCCTACAGCTGTTAAAGAAATGACGCCACAGTGAAATTAAAATCACATTTGCACTTTTTCATGCCAGGAAAAGCTCTAGATGTTAAGTGCAACAATTTTAACAAACCGAGAGAGCAACATATTTTCATTTGCATGGCAGCTGAATGTCGATAACAAATTTATAAAATCGATTTAATTTTCTTACACATAATATGTTAATTTAAGCCTATATACACATCACGATTTTAAGCAACTCAACTGGACACTCATGCCTTACATACTGTTTAAATATGTTACATTTTGTCCAATGCATTGAATTAAATACAATTGCATGCTAAATAGGACAGCAAAAACTATTTCTATTCACAATGAGGTGACATAAATTGTGATGAAGGTCACTTGATATTCAATATACGCTACAAATCCAATATTATCTGATACACATTCCATCATGGGAAATTGCATGTGTATTATGTGTATTACAAATCACGATTCACTGTAATAGTATTCTGAAAGATATGGAATATGTTAATAACATTGATTCCCAGTCTGCGACGCGACTCTATTCATATCTTTGGCCTATATTTAGTCAACATTCGGTTCAGAAAAGTGTGACAGATTTGATCTGCCACTGATGCAAGTAATGATATTTCAAACACCACAGCAGGCCATTGAACCAATGCAAAAATGCATTATATTAATGTATTAATATGATATGCATATGATTAGATTTGCATATTTGGCTCAAATCTTAACCTCAGAATATTAAAAGGCCTGTCAATCTATTCTTTATAATATAAAATGTTAAATCATTAATTATATATATCGTATTATAAAGCATTAATTTAACAGCTTGGTTGGCAAAACAAGCATATAGACACTGGTCAGTACAGACATTGGTCAGTATAGACTTCAGTAAGGTTGCCAACGAGCCATCAGAGCAAACCACTGGCCTCAGAGCAATCTAGCTCTCCCACAGGAAGCTGATTGAAGTTACAAGGTCAGCTTACAGATTCCCAGTAAATATGGTTATTATTGACTGTATACTTTGCGCCTGTCATGTTTTGCAATATTATAGTATAGACAGAGGCAGCAGCAATACAAGGAAAATTCTTGATATAGCCAAAACTAGGTATTACATCATGAAAACTGTTGAGGTCATTTTTACATTTATATAGTCGCGTTAAAGTGGAACGCCTCTCTAGAAACTTAAGAATTGGTATGGGGTCAATGATCTAACCAGTTCTTGAGAAAAGTGACTCTAAATTTCCGAAAATGATGTTGTCCTCGGTCATTCTCGCCTTGCTCAAAATAATTCAATCAAAATCTATTTGCGTAAATGCTAATGCCTACTGAATGGCGTCTCACAGCAGTATCATTTTTCACACAGAAAAACAGCCTGAAACGTTGAACTTCTATAATGACGTGAACCACATCTAAATTAAACAGCAACAACTCATTCACACTTATCATTTTTCATTTCTGAATCGAAGCTGTCACGAATCGCTACTTTCATTGTGACCTGAGATTTGGCATCAGCGAATGACGTCACGGAATCTCTTTTTAGGGCTGTTCCAATTTCGGAGACACACGGAAAATATATCGTCTGCTTTTTCTGAAGAACGTTCTTGAAATAACACACAGCTTAACTAAACCGAAACTATTTTCTAATTAGAAAATCGTACGTAGGCCTATAATTTCAGAGAATCTGGTTTCTTCAATTTTCATTTATATTTCATAATTTCTACTACTAGTCTAGCATACCTTTTATCTCTGGGCGTCTTTAGGTTAATAGTAAAGATTACTCGTTGTTAAACGTTCTATTCATCCGATTCAAAACTAATCTAATTTTCATCCAGCAACTTCTCTACAGACTGCCAGACACAAAAATAATTCTTCAGAACCAAACAAATTGCCGAACTGGGAATAATTGTCTCTTGCGTAACCACAGCAGTTAAAGGCAGTTTAATAACATGTTAAGGTGTTTTCTACAAAACTACACTTGGAGGGAATGAAGCTTAGTACTTGCTAAATGTTGTACTCACTCATTTATAACTTTTTAATTTCTTTGGTACTTATGATCATCACTGCATTCATCGCCTTGCCTCCTAAATTCAAATCACTTTGATGTGTGCAGTGTTAATATCTATCTTATCTTACAGAAATAACCGTTAATAGAATTTATCATCGGAAGAATTATGATGATTGATAAATCAATGCTATACATGTGCTATTTCGAGAATATATTAAACGACTTTTATCAGCTAATGAGTATTTAATCTATTTTTAAACCATTGTTTGCTATCAGTATTACATAATTTTAGGGAGATAAAAATAACCATCTTAACGTTCCCAAATTGATAACAAACTAAATTTCTAATCAGTGTTAATCCAAACAAGTTAATTTGACCAATGGTATTATTTAGCTGGTCAAAATAAATTGACCTTGCTCCTAGTAATAGTAAACAAACATTGATTTTGAACTGTCATAAGGCATGGTTTCATGAGTATTATAATATATATAACTTAATATATGTGTGCTATGTATTTTTTTCTGTAACCCTCTCATCTTATGTTATTAACCCCTAATTATATACTTTTTCTCCTTTCTTTTGCAATACTGACATTGTCCTCTAGTCATTTAAACCACTTTATACATGGCCTGTATAAACCACTTTTGTTCATGTATGCCCGATTGTTTTGTTTGAAATGTGATATTTTATTTCAACTTATTGGAAAGAATTTCAGAAATTCTTATCAATGAAACGTACGCTTCTACTTTGATACAAAATCATGCAATATAGAAAAATAAAATTCAAATAGAAAAACTTATTCTCCTAACATTTTTATATAACAGAATGCACTTGTCACTTTATGAAAATAGCTAAGGGGCAATGTGTGCTGGGGGCCGGGCCCCTAACCATAATAATTATCTGATTATATGTATTAATTTACCGACTTATTGTGATTGTTTAGTAGCGGTTCTTGTACAAATGCTAGTAAAAGAGTCAAGATTATAGATGCAGCTCAAACATATTTGAATATGCTAATTAATAATAGCTGTATTTCTGAAACTCCTTCCTTGTGTACTTAGAGCTTCTGTAAAATTTCTAAAACTCTAAATCTACATTAATTTGGGTGTACTGCACGGTTCTTTTTTTTTTTTTTTTTTTTTTTTTAGAATGTGCGTATCCCTGAAAATTGGGGATAATTTAGGGAATATAGATAATAAATGTGTAAAATAACGAAAAGGTTATTATGCATTAGGTTTTGCATCTTGACATACAAGTATGTACTGATTGTGAGGATGTAAGTTGGTAGTTCTTTCAGCTGGAAGGAGGGAGGGGGGGGGGGGGGGGTCAGAAAAATTGTGGAAATTCAGATCCACTCAGATGCTTTCTGGTGCATTTGCAGTTGATTTTGGGTTAATTTTAATGATTTATTTAAATATTTTTTCTTACTACCTTCTGGTAGGCCCCCCCCCCCCCGAGGCAATTGCCCTTTGCCCCTTATAAATCCGACCCTGATGAAATGTAATTGATTCTGTTGTATAAGCTCGCAAATGTACAAGTGTTGTGATCACAACTTCAGTGCTTTTGGGTCGAAAACCTCCCTTCAAAATGTCACACCGACGCACTCACTAAAAAGTGAAAATTGTGTCATCCAAGTGCAACCACAGCAGTCATGGATTCATGATTGTATAATTGTATACACTCGGTGCCCAATGCAAAGCTATAAGTTTAAACGTTTAAATGCTGGAATCCATAATGGAAGAACTTACCTAGAATGAGATGTAGTTTGGCATCAGTTTGGAATGCATAATGAAGAGTAACGAGGAAGGGGGACATGCGGATGGCCTCCAGGACCTGTCTCTCTGTCATCGTGTGCTCTGTTGTCTTTTTCTTCTGCACGATACTGGCTTTCTTCAGCACTTTCATGGCATACAGCTTATTGTGGTCTTGGCCTCCCAGTTTTCTGACCAGGAACACTTTACCATATGCTGCAAAGAGATAAAAAAATCCAAGTCACAAATCGTAACAAAATGGGTCAGAGTGAAGGAAGTAAAAATGCATTACCAGCAGCACATCTCAACAGCACCTTACTGAATAATCATACCCAGATAACAACTCGCTACTATCTGGTAGATTTAGCCCTCTACCTGTAAAACTAATAGAATGTGTTCTTTCTTGGCATCTGTGATCATATTTCTATCAACATGCATCATGAATGTGTTTGATTAGACAATAGTGCATGACACATGATCTACATAATCTGTCCTTCCAAATAAGGTCCAGCGTCCCTACATTAGGACTGCTTCTATTTAATTCGTAGACATTATTATCCTAGTGTAGCAGGCTGTTACAGTTAAACTTGTTTTTTTTTGACTTGTGAAATACTTCTGACAATATTGTTAAACCCATTCAGAATGCATCATTGCAAACCATGTCTACAAATTTGCTTTTCTTCTTTTTTGGGCTCCATGTCATTCAGAAACCTGATATCATAATTCAGTCTCGAACAATGTTGAATGCAGGCCAATGACTTGACTGTGATATGTAAACAATTTGTATCAAGAAGACGACACTAGAGGACTTGAACTTTGATAAGCCAGCAAACACACTGCTTTGATATCAAATACACCAAGTGAAACTAGGAAGCAAAAGTTGCAGTATTTGTTTTCTCCTACTTTTTGCTACCCACCACTCCTGGTCACACTTTCATACACAATCTCTTAGCTTCCTAGGTTATTTGTGGCATTTGACTTCTTAGAAACATCGACAGCCCTGTTTGTTAAATACCCTTACTGAATCCTACGATAAGCAAAACCACCTGTGGCAGTCTACATATGAACTGAAATGAATTTAACGTTTTAATTCAAATTCAAGCTCATTATTCTGATAAATGAAAGACATCACAAGCTGAAAGGCTGTATGTTTTCCACCTGGCAAATACCATACACCAAAATGCCTCCAGAGAAGCAAATGATGTGTTTCTCCGAAGCATCTATATTTGGTATTCGTATGCTGCTTTACCACATTTTCTGAGTACTCGCGCTGTTCCAGGAACTCGAGCACTGGCCATTAAGAAAAATAAACAGATCTGCATTCTAGACGGATTTCTTAAAAAGAATATCAACTTGAATAACATAAGTTATCACATGTACAGCCTACCAAAGAAGTGACATATTTTGCGAATACGATTCATAAAATATCACACATGTACTACATTTGCTGCAATGAGCCACTAATGACAAATCCAATACAATTTATATGTATTACAAATTGAATGATACGATGTGCTCGGAAAGCATCAGGGAAGACATATGTGCAGATGAATATCAATCCCATCAGAATTTCATTTGCATACGAGAGAACAAAACACTGATGACAGGTAGATAAGCGGACTCAGGTGTCTATGTTTGTTACAAGAAACTACACCTGGACGGCAGGCTAATATGGAAAGAAGAATCATGCACACAACATTGTGCATCACCAGTAATTTGGGCTCAGGGCCATCAGAATGAGAATCACTCATCCCAAATGATATATTCCAGTGTCATCCTCTTTCTATTACTAAAATTCCAGATTGGCTGAGTGACTGAGTGACTATCTGGCTGGTTGGTTGGTTGGTTGGACTGACTCACTGACAGCCTGAGGATAGATAGATAGATAGCCTGAGGATAGATAGATAGATATATGGATAGATAAATAGATAGATAGATTATGACTAACACAAGAGAAAATCTGATAATTTGGAACGTTTGGGAGGAAGAGCCACTTTCCAGAAGTGAGTATGTACATATTGCTCCAATTGTTGTGTAAACACAGTGTGTCGTCACCTCACAGCCCAGCAACCTAATTATGTACATGTTTTGCTCGTTTACTCATCTAAAGTAAATTAATCAATTTCTCTTATAGAATGACTATAGGCTGGCTTATGGTATTACAGCCTATGGTATTAAAGGTCGAACAATCGAATTACAGAATAATTAGATGTTCATGTGCTGAGTTTACGCAATTCTTGTTCTGACAAGCGGGAACTCCAAAAAAATTGCCTAAACTAAAAAAATATGAATCCAATTCTCTTGTATTTTAAAGAGAAGACTTCTTAAGTCTATACTCAGCCGATCGGCTACATAGTTCAACCAATCATTTTGTTTAACTAGGTAAACCAGCAAAGAATTCCATAATTAGGTCGCTGGCCTGTTAGGTGACAGCACACAGGGTAAAGCACAAGTTGTCAAAGAGGACAAGATGAGGGAATATGCCATAAATCCCAAACCAATTTTATGTTCACCAAGTAGTCTTTCATCCTGCACAGCAATAAGGAAGTGCCCGGGGGTCTAATAAAGGAAAAACAGCTGGATCAAAAAGCCTTTGTATCATGCTGATCAGAAAGGTGTGGGAGGGGATCTGCAGCCTCAGCAGCAAAATCAGGCCAATATTCCAACTATTCACCATTCACAACATCTTGCGCACAATTGGACACATTGGGATATTCACCTACATAGTGTCATGTTTATGAGCTGTCCACGTGAGACTAATACCTGCTGTAATTGAGATGCGCCATGAGACTCAACAAGAACGTTTGTGGAAAATAATCACTGCATTACATAAGCCGAATGGAGTTTTATAACCCAATGAATTGTGAGATTAGCCTTCATACAATTTTATCAGAATTTGTTACAAATCAAATACTACGAATGTATTCTATTATCTAGTCTCATTTTATCATAAAAACCAGAACATTTTTTATTATCATTAATGCAAAACTTATTAGCAGATGGCGGATTGTCTAACAAGCTTACAGCTTATAATATTATCTAGAGTATTGTTTCATAAACAAGCCCACACAGACTGCCTCCAGGCAGATGCTAATCAGGCAGGTGAGAAGCAGACGCGAGGCAAGCCCATTCTGCCAGAGTCACAGGTAAATGTCAAACACCATGGGAACCAGGAGGACAGATTCTGACTAAATAACATCAATTACAGTCGGAATTGATATGTAAACTTATGTTCACTTGTAAAGTGAACATTTCACTTGAGTCATTGGTGATACATGGACGTATGTTTTGTGTTGAAGTTTACTAACCGCTAGTGAACTAGATTCTCTGGCCACAGGTCACTTGTGTATCTCTGATGCTGTATGCACCTAATTCCTTCATAACTGCCCTCTATCTAATTTCTATGTCAGTGTATGTAAGTAGGTAAGTAAGTAAGTAAGGTCAATCAGTCAGTCAGTCAGCCAGTCAGTTACATTGTACTCTGCAGTTCAGTCACTCTCGGTCACTTATCAATTATTTAGCTAATTATTAGTCGGCTTCAAATATCACCACCGAAAAAACTATAAACCTTGGTGAATGTAAGAAATCATGTAATATAAATCGTAAATATGTACTTTTAGATCTGGCTTTAACAGTTCCGTTTAGTGGGAAGGTAACGTCGTGTAGCAAAAGTTGTCTAAGCTTTGTCTTTGTTCAATTCGACAGGCTGTTTTTAATGAAACTAACTGTATGTGGTCCTACTATTTCTCAAGAAAACAATGACGTGGAGGTTACAGCTTCAGTCACACGCAATGCTTTTAATATCAACTCCTTTATCATTCAACCTTCGCAAGATATCAAGAGTTTCATACGTCATGACGTCATGTATAGGCGTAATGGCGTTCTTCTTCACCTTGTGCAGCGTCATTCAAAAAGTCTTTTTCATGAATAAACTGAGTGACATCTATAAGACTGAGACAATGAGACGTCATAGTTTATCTGTCAAACTGAATTGCTAAAGGACAATGTGACGCATCCAAGTCTTTCCCTTAGAGCTTTAAATCTTTACACTGCAACGTGAGGCGAAGATTTAATGACAAGGACTTCTCACACGTGCGAAACAAGCTGATGTTTTCCGTGAAAAACGTGCAGCTTCTAGGCACGGTATGTAAGACTTCATATTTCCCAAGAAAATTATTATTTAACGTCGCATTTTATCCAAGGTAATTAAGTGTAATTATTGTGGGCTTCAGTTTGAAACAAAATCCCATTATTTTGACTGAGATTACTGGCTCCAAATTAATTAGGTCAGTGGATCACTTGCGAATTCACGGGGACAGAATGGTAAATCCGCACGTGCTTTGAGCCTCTGGTGACTCCATGCTTTGAGCAAACATTCCAAACAATTTGGAAAAATCTTAATTTGACCAAAATTGCTTTATAATAGTTTTATGGACATCCATAATAATTTGTGCTCAGAAACAGACACAGAGGGCATGATTTGAGAGATTCGCGCCAACAAGACTACAGTCGGGATTCTTAAGTCATGCGTTATATTGATTTTACTGCACCTAACATTGCCTTATATCAAGACTAGGTTCAATTTATTTGAACCAGGATGTGATAAACAAGTACGAGAATACAAAGAAATACGGAGTTATACAGATGGCATCCTCAACAATGACAGTATAAACACTGATGAAAAGCACGACCTTGAATTCAATGCCACTTTCACACATGACCTTGAGTTTGGATGACAAAAATTTGAGAAGAAAAAAAATCTAGTGCGACAGAGCTCTTTCCCTAAATATTTTTTTCCAAACATCCAGGGCAGCTTTTCTATATTACGCAACACACCAGTCATCCAGTGCACAATTAAGCAGCCACATGCCATCTAGTCATAACAGTCACCTTTTTTATTGGCATTACTCCGGTATAATATACACTTTGTACAGCAAGGTTAGCATGAAAGCTTCAAAGCATAATGCCTGCCCAGACTGACAATCACAATGCAGCTGTACTGCTTACATAACGTCATGTAAGTCATGTCTGGCAGGATAAATGAATTCAGGCCAATGAACTGACTAGAAAATCCAAACATATTACTTTAAATCAGTTTTGAACAATCCTTTTTAAATTTCAATGCCACTGGGTCAGAGGCAAACGTAATGATGAGATGATGAGGCTTGGAGTCCATACCATGTTAGACATTTCCCCACGTAATGAACTGTATCATTTCAGTCATTAAATTGACAGCTACTAAAAATGTTCCTCCCAAGAGAAAAAAGTACAGAATAAAAATAGAGAAAGTATATGAAGTACTAGAGTCAACCCATGCCAACTGCACTTATTCACCCCTGCAGGCTGGAGCCGTGTCACTGGGGACTAATGTGAGCTAAAAATGGATCAGCCAGCTTGCGCAGTATTCTTCGAGTGGTCAGTTTCTAGTCTTTCAAGTTATTACAATTAAATGATACTAAAAAATAAACACAGGAAGTGAAATAATATACGTCTTTGGTAAGAACGAGATATCAGCAGAAAAAGCAAGCACACTTTTAAGCAGTGCAGGATGACTATAGTCTTGAGTATCTATTAGACTACACGAGAGTAGTTAGCAGAGAGGGTGCACTAGGTGGGGGAGGAAACTGATAAGAGTACTAATTTTGAGCTCTGACACTCGTGTGAATCTATACAACTGGCTTGTACGGCTTGAATCATCAAAAAATGTTGATGCAGGCCAATATCACGATTATCACTATGTAAATGTATTATCATTATCCAACATGCAAAATTGGAATGATGAATATACACTGTGCTATTTGATAGTTTAAAGTGTAATGTCTAATGACTTCTCAAATATTGACATGATAACATGCAGCTGTATTATATTCACTGAAACAAAGCAGCATTAAAGACTTCAGGACACAAGCCTGGGCCAGACAGGTGTGGCGACTATCACATGAAATGTCAATTTTTCTTTTCTTTCTTTTTTTATTATCCCCTCTCTTTTTTTCCTTCCATGAGGCAGTTTCACTTTGTATCACCATGGTATCACGCATGATTTAGATCCCGGAAGTTCTCATGGCTCCACACTCGAAACGATCCCAGAATTCCCACACACCGGGATTCCCCCATTTTCCCCGGGGATACCCAACTGGGCTGGCCATTGACTAAAAATAAAACCACTGGAGCACCCTGCGGAGTATATCCATACATTTATCCGAAATCAATGCCAGTCTAATAAAAGCAAGGGTCATTGGAAGCTGGGCTATTATGCAGCTGTGTAATTAATGCCATGCTCTCAGAACAGCCTTGATCCCTTCTAACTATAAAAAGATATCTCCAGAACTGTCAGTTTTATCGCTTTGTATTTTCCCACCAAAATCCCAGCTCCAAGGACTAAATTTATTTAGCCAGGATGCTGCTCTAAACAATGCACCTAGGATGGAATGATTTAACACCAGAAAATTCCTTCTGGACATATTGCCATGGCAACCTCTTGCCCTCTTTCATGACTTCCTGCTTGCTACCATACTGATATTACAACAAATTAAGCTATGAAACTTCTCACGAGACAAATTAACTTCCTGGAGACAAGCTTCTTGTTGCAATACAACTTTCAGTACTAATATAAGATCGTAAGGGAATTTCTAACTCTTTATAAAGATAAGTGTGATTTTAATTATAGATTTATGTCACATGACACCCCCACTCAATATGGCCACATAAAGAACACGTGTATGCAAGAACGAAATGTCATGCACTTTAAACCAGTGCTTAGTTGCTCCATGGTTGCTCCTTGCTTCAAGATTCTATTCTATTCGATTCTTCAGAACGATCTTAATAGAATCAAGCACCCTACTTCCCAGGAACTCTTAACTTGCTTCACTTGACCATTGGTGGCTCAATGACTGGACTAATAACAGGTCAGTCACCGACTAATTATTTTGGAAAAATGTCATTAGCATTCACACACAAGTTCTATTACAATATTCTCTTCATAAAATATAAATAAACAGCCTGGGGTTACAGATAATACATATATATATACAATGTATGTATTTTGTACAACTATACTGCAAACAATGTAAACCTTGGGCTATAAAATGCAACCATGTAAATGACGCTTTTTGCCACCAAGTAAATGATGCTTTTTTCACCCAACACAAACCAAGTGAAACACATGCCTCAGTTACTTGGCCTCGAGTCCTTGGCAAACCTGTTTACACAGATATCCAAGGCAATCCTTGGTCCATGATCCGTTTTCAGCTGATTTTGAGTTAAAAAGCAAACAATACGCCACAGCACCAAATACACTTCCTCAAAATGAAACATCAAACGTACGTGCACTATATATAATAAACGGTAAAATGTGATCGTGTCCTGTACTTCTCCACTGATCAAGGTTTACATACAGCAACGGAGCAATTTTGATGTTATTATAACGTTTGCTTGCCACATAGTTTTCAAAACAGATACATAGCGTCAGAATTATTTTCTATGTTATTTTATTTCAGTTTATTCACAATATATATTATTTATATATTTTTTTTTAATGTTGCAACCCACAATGCCACAAAAACACATTTTTATGAAATGCAACACACAAGCACAGAACAACAAACACAAGCAATCGTATTCACAAATTTTATATATATCATATCAGTTTCTCTTATTTTCCAGATTTTTCACATTTAATTGCAGCCAAACGCCGGAGACAAGGCGAAACTGAGTTGCCATAGCAACAAAGCAGTTAGTTGCAAGAGACTGCCACAACATAATCCTGTCGCAGACAGCTTGGGATCATATTTCTGCACCAAGATCTAAGCATGTTAAATTGTTTGCAACTTGGTTGAAAATTTCGTCATAATCATTATTATTATTTGGTCATTATATTTATCCATGCTATACGTTAATAATTTTAATGCAATGTAACTTAACGTGATAAGCAAAAGCTATAAAAGAACACTTTCAATCTAAACTACAGCTGGTCTCTCCCATGAATTTATGTCAGGGCATTATATAATACATTATATGATACGTCCATGATATTAAGCTCATGTAAGAATAAATGCAATGCATACATATTCATGATGGTGTAACAGTTGTACACTGAAGTTCAACTGCAACTTACAACAGTACAACTACAGTATCTAGCCTTTGTCTATTATTTCTATCTTAAGGCAGACGTAAAGAAGAACTGACAGTTGTTGGAATTTTGATCACTCAGTTTCAATGCATTACAGCTCATTACGTAACTGAGTGCTAACGATTATATTTATCAACAGCCATTCAGCATCTTGACTACTACTAATAACACCATCACAGTTATGATAATCTATTCGAGAAATGAATGACGCCATTGAACATAATATTACATACTAAAAATATGCAGTCTGCGTCACACCTAGATAGCAAATCCTGATCGTGGTTGCAAAAAGGTAATTTTGTGATGCTAGGCTGACTCCCTGCAATGGGCTAACTCCCTGGGGCTGCTGCTACGGCATCTTTGTCACCTGGCCTTGAGAGCAGGAGAACATTAATTACACCCAAAAAAACTTAATTTGCTAAAAAAAAAAAAACCTCCCTTGCATATGATATCCTAATTGCAGGAACATGGCTTTATTGATGAACATTGGAGGATTATGAACATCAAACGCTTAAGCTCTGTGACACTCATAGGCTAATTTTTAGATTTTCTTTTTAAAAATTCCCTCTCTTCACATATATGCTCAGCTGAGGTAATTAAGCTAATGATCTACCACTTTTGATATGGAACTATTCTAATGTTGTGGTGTTCTTTAGCTTTTATGCATTTCATGCCTCCTGCAGTATAAAGTCCTATATATCTTAAAATTGTAGACTGCGTGGTGGCCCATATATGTACATGCAAATATTATTTATACAACAGGTCAATAAAGCTTCATATAAATATAGTGTTGGATATACAGATTATAGATGCATAATCAACATCACTGTCATTATCATCACTATCATTATTATAATCCCCATCAGCAGCAGCAGCAGCATTGTAACACTTAGATTAGAGAAAGCGTACCCAAGTAGTTGGTGATTAAGTAGAATCTATTGTACAGAGTACTGGTAATAAAATTAGCCTTTATGGCATAAAATTATCAAAATATATGTTTCTAGAACAGAAAGGAAGAACTTCAACTGAATTTTATGGTCTTCCTGATTTTATTCCAGGAACGGTAATAACCCTTCAATGTGAAATATGATGCAGGACACCGACCTTCAAGAATCTAACCTAGTGTAAACTGCCATACATTATTTGTATTCGCCTAATAATCAATCAAACTGCTGCATGGCAAATCCTTGGAATCTCTCTAGTACTCGTTTTTCTTGAAGGACAAGGCCAGTGAATCAATTGTTTTCTATTTTCAAGCAGTTGCCAAGCACCGGTTGGTTGGTCGAGCAGAAAAATCTCCAGGCCTTGAGAGAGTTGAGAGCTGCTACCCATGGCCTACCAATGGCCTATAACCAAGATATAACCCTGGCCTCAGAAGACGGCACACAGCACAGACTGACCTTGGGCCTAAATACTCCTACTTTCGCCAACTGACTTCATCATTGTTCACTGTATGACAACTGCATGTACTATAACCACATGGTGGCATATGGCATTACTATGGAGACAAGAGTAGTCTCCATGGCATTACAGACAGATTAATATAAAGAAACTGACCAAAAATATTAGGAAAATTAATGACATGCATATATTATTAATCATAAGAGGGACCAAGAATCAAATTTGAGTGGCCCAATAAATACATGTATTATATCATCCATACTTTACGTAAGGCCATCGTAACACTGATTATTCGCATAAACATATCTCAGAAAATGGCAGACACAGGAATTCAGATCCAACAATAATACATGCAGTCTGACTATGAAACCCCACTGTCAGAGGACACCTCACAGGACTTGGGCACCACTGACCACTGGTGATGTGGGGTTCTATTGATATTCCATACTATGCAATGTATGCATCTATCTTACAAGTGTATTTCAGATTTTAAAAATGTCCTTCGCGTATGGATGTTGTGCAACCTTGGGAGAGATAGGCTTAACATGTCCATATGTTTCACAGCATAATCTCATAGTCCAATATTACTGCAACATAACAGCCCATTCTGCATTTAGTCACCTTGGGACTGACTCAGTGACTGCAGCAATGTCATTCATTCTAAGTCAAGGTCATTTTGGCCCACTTCAGGGCAGAACAGTGATGCATCCCAAGTCCACTAATAGCATGAGTGTTGGCTGACCAGCACTGACCAGTGGTCACTGATTACATGTATGTGGATGTCGCAACGTGCAAATGAACCTAATAAACATTTAGGTACCTCAATAATCACGATAACGATTAGCGCTACATCACTCCCAATTAGGCCTATCCTGTCAGCCTGTCACAATGATATTTTTATGATAATTATAGTATTATAGGATATCCAAAAATAGAAAGTTCTCATTTGACCCATTCTGTCAACTAACTGCATGGCAGTTTGATTTTGACCACATCGACCACACATTCACAAAACTTTTATAAAGTTATCCACTACACATGATTCAGCTGTAATTAAAAATAAAAACGTGTGGTGTGATTTTTTTAACCTTTGATAGCTTTTTATATCTGACACCTGTGTTACAACCGTAATCCATATTTAAAAGCATATTCGATAGTGGAAGCTACCTTCCAGAGAGGGCTGCTCTTGATAGATCAACATATCTATCAGCAACATATTAAATCACTAAAAGCAAGCAGTCTTTCTTTAACACTTAGATCCTCGGAAGATGGTTACAAGGCTGCCTTACACATGTACTTCGTCCTTACACACTGTTACACATACCACAATGCATTAGCCTTCCAATGCTCTAAGATATAGTACAACTATGGCCTTGGTGTCAGTCAATGCTATAATACCAAACATCAAACGACTTGAAACAACCAGTTCATTCCTATTAACATAACCACAAAAAAAGTAATATATACATGGCCAAATGTGCCACGTGCGTTTTCCATGAGAAGGATAAACGCACGGAAAACGCATGGTTTTTAGCTAAGTATAATGAGGCAAAATCCATGCGTTTTACCTGCGTTTATACAAACGCATGGAAAAAACGCACGTGGCACATTTGGCAATGTAGCTCTGTAACATATACAATATGCTTAGAAACACCATATTTAACAAGTTTTATTTTGACTGACATCAACTTATAAATTATAATAAGCTTGGATGGCAACTTAACGGGCCTCGTGTTTCTAGTTGCTGACTCAGTAAAAACCAATAGATTGAATTCTGGTTTGATCAGTGGGCTAAATGAACCCATTGTAATAAAGATATTACTTAATTTGACCCACAAAAAGAACATGTGCAGATGAGAAGCCTTGGATACAACCTACAAATGGCAATATCACAATCAATGATAATTCATCTATGTCCCTATACTATTATGGGATCAATACACAGGCCCCCACGTGCAGCCATGGACATCCGTTACACTGAACACTATCCCCATTGACAGCCCAGCTATTTCCTGGATAATAACAAATATCACGACCTTCAACATATTGTGTTCAAATGACCCAATTTTCACTAAATTACTCAGCAAAACTGCAGCAAAACTGCAGCAAAACTGCAGCAAAACTGCAGCAAAACTGCATTGTTGGTTTGAAATAAGTGAATAGGATATAGGATCTCAAATAATACAGTTAAACAGCAAAAAATATATATATAATAATAAATAATTAAAAATCACCATGAAATTATGACCTATTTATGACTCCATGCTTGCATCTAGCTCCACAATTTTTCCATTATTCAAATCATTCTTTCAGGTTATAATAAAGTATTCTATTCTATCTAAATATTATATTCTGTTCTATTCTATCTTGTTTAGTTTTTCCAAGTAATTATCATTGTCAATTTTGAATGTTCTTGGGTCATGGAAAAAAAAACACACCCAAACTAGGCTCCTGTCAACATTTCACAATATTTTTGTAAACTTCCATTGTCCGGTTCAAAATTACCGAGATTAGTGATATTTTTTTTTTGTCTTCAGTGCAACACAGAAAATACTGTCAGGCAATCACAGTATAATTTCATATCAATTTGCTGTAAAATATTAAACTTAGCATGACAATGATGTATCCTCCCCCATTAAAAACAATTAAAAGAAATCTGTTGATTATTTATCCAGCAGTACTCATCTGCCATAAATCAACCACTAGCCTGAAGAATTTCCACAGAATTATCTTTCAGCCACTTTAATTCTGACATGAAGGAATGAAATTCCATGTCACATGTCTGCATTTTCCACATTTATTCTAAGATTCTTGGTATTATTCTTCCAAACAGTTTCTCATGCCAGAGAATCTAGCATTGTTCTAGCAGTTACCATGTGACCCTAAGGCTGAGGCTGACATTCGCCAAATATCACGGAGTTTGGTAGCAGAGAATTAGCTACTGGAGTAACTGGCCTGACTAAATGTCATGGAGCACTGAAGCAAGTTTCAATTGATAAATCCTAGTCATTAGGAATTTCACAGGCTATTTGGGGTCACCTTTAGGGGTGCTATGGGGATTATCAGGTCAATATAACCATTAAATATGATTTATCAAACTCGATGGTTGGTCAGTCGGCTCTTTATGGTCCCTGTGAGCTTCTATGAACTATACTTCTCGAATAATCGATACAAAAAGTTTAGTTCAACCATTGCATCCTATATGTGTAACCCAAAAAGAACTAAATTATGCTAGATGCCACCATCACACATTAGTACTACACAATATCAAAATACTAATACTCTAGAAACATCTTGACTAATACTTTAAATAAATGAGTTTCTGAGTTAAATAGATCGTGTTCCTAATTCATAAGATCAGCTCACAATGCATTATAATGTGAATATTTTCTTTAATGTCTCCTGTGTTTTTAATCGTTTGTATGTTATTAATTTCTAATAAATCTGCTTTGTAAGCATAAGTGTACGTTATCAATACATATACATATGTAAAATTATCACCAATACATTAGCAATTTTAAAACACTTCATTTGTCATTTAATGTATCCAGTGTTTTAATACTACATTAGGTTACAGAATACTGTTACTGTCAGTTGTATGCTATAATAAAGCCAAATTACTGTCATGTTAATGTCAACAGTGAACTGTGTACTATAAACAGCATAGAACAATTGTATATTTCAACAAATCTTCACACCTCTGCATAAATTATGTGGGCTTATGTCAGTACATATATTACAATACAAATGCCGGGAATTGTTTATTTTAACAACACTGATAATGCAGTACATAATGTTAGGCGGATTATTGCATGGCCTTGCCCACCCAACACACCCACAATCCCAGAAAGTACCACCTGAGTCGACCACATGTTTACAAATGAATTATATAGATTCAGGCAGATATAATGAGCATTAAGAAAATTATATATTCATATATTCCCCTTATTCCACAATGGAAACGTTCATTAAGGACCTAGCACCTGCAGACAATTCACATGCATAAATGCCATAATTACCATAATTCCATTATAATTCTATTATTTCAAGCTTAAAATGCAGTGCAGTACATCTCCATAACATTAATATAATGTGGTCACTCAACCGTGAAATATAACATAGCACTGGTTGTAAAGGATAATGCCTGATAATAATAATAGGGCTGTGCCTTAAATAATTAGCATGTTCATTAATGCCAAGACTTCAAATGCTAATCAGCCTAAGCTGCATGTAAATCAGTATAGCACCAGACAGGAAGAAGGCATTAATGACCGAGATATTTCAATATTTATCTTAGCATATCTTCAGCATAACAAAGAAGAACTAGAGTTCAAAGAAACTCACCTCCTGTTCCTAGAACTTTCAACAGTTCAAAGTCCTCCATGGTGACCTTCCCCTTTCCTCCAAGATTAACTGAAAACGAAAAGCAAAAGAATAAGGTCACAGTCCAGTTGTATACAATTAATACCAGTTATACCACAATATAATACATTGCAATAAATCAAATGTATCCACTATCCATTAATAATTACGATACACACATTTAAAAAAAAAACTACGCTAAGAAAATCCATAATATTTAACAGAGGGCCCCGAGGGAGATAGCATTATGCTTCTTTAAGGTAATATAATCTCTATAATAAAAATTCGTTCCATTTTCGCCAGTTTTTTTTTAATTTTTATATTTCGAATGTGTTTACAATATATATAGGCTATGGTTCTATCAGCTAACTCGTTTGTGAAAGTATGTATCATTCACTTTGGATGATAGAATGCACTAACAATTTATGCATAAGACAAGACAGTCATATTTCACCCATTATATACACTAGGAATATCTCTAAATATTCCTAGATATATATATATGGCAGTGCCACAAATGAACGTTCCCAGAACGCTGATACAGGTATCCCAATTACACATTTGACACACATATATATATATATATATATACAGTTTCACAAAATATGGTCGACTCTAAATAGACAGCTGTGGCAACCTATTCCTGGCTGTAGCTATTTTTGGCTACAGCTAGTCGCTTCTGTCTCCACCTAGCTTATAGTTGGCTTACTGAAAAATATAAACCTTGGCAAACGTAAGAAATTTATCAAAAATATTTAAAATGTATTTTTAGATCTGGCTTTGAGTAGCCAGCTATAGCCAGACAGTTCCGTTTAGTGGCAGGTATAGCATCATATGGCAAAATCTGTCTAGCTGTGTCTAGGTTCCATTTGACAGGCCGTTTTTAATTAAACTAACTGTATATATAACAGGACAAGCCTATATGACCCTGACGGCCTTTAGAACTTTGACACCAGTTCATGAATTTGAAAATACTGCAGGAATATGTGTTGTGTAAGTACACAAATGCTGTATTATTGAATAATAAAGGAATGCAAATGTCATCAAAATTTATTATGGACTATCTTCACGAACGTGAGTCATAATATTCAATGACTAATGGTTACAACCAGTTCGTTATACAGCGAAGATTATTTTCTGTGACCTATTTTATTTTTATTTATTTATTTTTTTTGCGTGTTAAATAAAATAACTACAATGGCAGCGGGGCTTTTCTGTTTAATAGCAGAAAAATCTGTTGATTAAAAAGATTTCACAAGTCTTGACACAATGACGCAGATAACTTGACATTTGTACAAATATTTTTTTATTTCGGACCAATTAGTAGTAATTAGGGACACAATTGACAGAAATAAGACAAGGGTGTCAGAAAATACGTAACAGACAATAGCGCCATGTGGGTAGCATGGGTAGGTGGGGGTGAAAATGTTACAAATTCTGACAGGACATCTTCAAAATATGTCATGGAAGTGTCGTCAGCGGTCATGCCAAACACGAATTTCTACGACCGCAATATTTTGGTTACTCCTTAGTGTTGTTTGCCAAAATGTGCTACATTGCTAATTAATAGTTCTAATTGTTGACTCGTGAATAAACTGGGCGGATTTATTTTGAGTAGGTGGTCACTGGTGCAGCAGGGGCGGATCCAGAAAGTTTTTCACGGGCGTGGGGGGGGGGGGGGGGGGTGTTCTACAATAACTTGCATATAAACAATTCAAACTATGCCCAATACTGCCTTTCTTGATTACCAGCCGGATCTACAATACAGGCTGGTCTTTGAAATATAAATATTAGTAATGATTGATTCTAAATCAGAACATGGTCCAGCTGGTAATAAAGACACACAAACATATCATGCACAATTATGTATATGTCACTCTCCGGCATGTGATATTGCCGTGGGTACTTTCTTTTCCTCCCCCCCCCCCCCTTTTCTACAGGCTATGAGCATGGACGCATTATACGTCCATGCTATGAGCATGAGACAGCCACTCAGCTGACTCACAACTACGACTCGAGAAGTGGAGCTATAAACTTATTCACAACCCACGTGAGTCAGCCTGCAACAGTAAATGCCTGCAACTTGTCAACATGCTCATCACATGACAATAAAGTCATGTGACATCCATGTGACAGGCAGTGCATGATAATGAAATACCCATAATGCAAAGCATACAAGGTCTGCCATCATTCTCTGGTCCTTTAACTGTCCTATAATAACCTGCTTTGACATGAATGCCAAGAATGAAACATTTTGGACTTAAGTTATGGCAAAACAATGGAGGTTTATGCACACAAACTTTTAAGTATACTGCCAGGTAATAGAGTTATCGTGACCCACACTTAAACTAACTTAGGTCATGGAGCCAAGAGCAATGTCCAGTGCATTAAAATCTAAAATGCACCTTAAGTCGTCAACTTGGCTAAAATCAACAAAGCAAAAATGTATGTAATTCAGCCGGCCTTGGCAAGTTAAGGTGGTTCCACAACACGTCTGCCTGACCTTTCAATGGTTGACTCTTTTCAGCAAAGTTGACAAACCAGATATTCAATTCCTGTTTCCTCAGTTCACCTCCAGATATTTCTAGTACAATTCTTTCTCAACACCACCATAAATCCATCCAATATTCATATATACATTATACACGGTTATCATACATTCATCTGCTCACCTTGTTTACCAAAATGTGCATTTGCCACACTTGTTTAAGGGGGTTTCACACATAGCCGGATCAGATGCCGGAGCGTCCCGGAGGTCAACTCCGGAATACTCCCGCATACTCCGGGGAAAGCCGTATAGACATCGTGTTCATGTCCGGGATTGTCCGGCATTGTCCGTCATTGTCCGGGGCGCTCCGGGAGCACCTTGGGACTCCGGGGGAAAAAATTAAACATGTTTAATTTTTCATGCCGGAGTTCCCGGAGTAATTTAATCCGTGTAGATCCGTGTAGATCCGTGTAGACCCGTGTAGACCCGTGTAGACCCGTGTAGACGCCCAGTAGACTCCGCCGATCTCCGTATTGACTCCGGCATGTCTCCGGCTACATCCGGGCATGAATATTTCGCCGCCATTAACGCCGGAGAGTACAAGGAGCCACAACGGATCCACACGAATGAACACGGTGTAAAGACCGGTGATATCCGCGAAGGCACCGTGAAAATCCGGTTCACTCCTCACTCTAAACGGGACAGTCGTGTTAGCGCCGTGTTGCTTCTTGTTGAGACCGTATTGACATCGTGTACACATCGCCAAACATTTATTTTTTGTTGACATTTAACAGCTCTTTGATCCCGGAACCCCCCGGAGGTAATAAAATGTTACTCCGGGACGCTCCGGCGTTTGATCCGGCTATGTGTGAAACCCCCTTTACCAGCAGCAGCAGTATAGTGAGGTCACGTTTTAATCAATACACGATTTCCAAGGCAAATCAAAACACATTGCAAGAAATTTCCAAACAAAAATTTAAAATAAAAGAAACGGATCAATGTGCAAAAATACATAATATTCATAACTAATCCTGATAATTACCTAAGTCATCATGCATAAACATTGGATATCCATAATCACAAACCACGTTTAACCAGTTATTTATGCATTCTGATCTCATGGGTTGAAAAAGTGCTATTGACTAATAAGGACAATATTACACAAGCAAATTCGATCGTTCAGAATTGACAAACTTCACTTCCCATGGCAAATGCAACACAATCTTCGTGTTCTAATATTTGACAAGCTAAATATATCAATATTTTTTCTTACAGATTGTTTTTAATGGTTTTATATTCCGACTTTTCGTGTCATCATTTCCGAGAAACAAGATTTTATGCATAGACTATTTTAATCTTCATTTCTTGAGGCGAGTCAATGTTCTATAACATTGTGTGATAATGTCAGAGAACATATCTTGAAGCCTATACATATACACCCATTGAGTTGTCAGAGAGGAGCTGGATAGCAAATCATTTCGAGGGATCAATGACCTCTCGGTGAACTCGCGCAGGGTTCGAGAAACGGGCGAGCATTCAATTGTGTATAGTAATGGCTACTGCAGGTTAGAAGATCAGTGCACAAGATTCCCTGCAGCTTCAGCTGCTTCACCTTCCTGCAGCAATGTACTGCAGTTCCTGTAATTGCAGTTAACTCTTAAACGTACGTTGTTAAGTGCAACTAAAAAGGCCAGTGCACTCGCCTTAGTGCTCTACCTGTCACGTCCAGGTGCAAGGCAAAAAAAGCAGCTGACTACATTCATGTACATGGTACAACCTAGCCATAGCCAGGACTAGCCACACCTGTATTACAACTGCCAATGTACTGCCAAGCCAACTGGCTCGAAACCTTTGTTTAAATTCGTGATACGAGTCCAAAAGTTGTGTCAGCGCACCATGAAACAATGCACAACCTCTCAAATCAAATGTGATGTAATCAGGAATTTCAAGATAAGCAGGGTCACAGCTGTAAATCGCTACCACTAAAATTACAATACACTGTACACAGTTGGCATACATTACATAACAATCCCAAGGTTATGTATAATCTACGTTAATTCAAAGTATTTATACGCCCATGAACATAATTTCTATCAAAAGTGGCCTATGACGTATGTTTATACCTGAGACAACTAGCGGTGTTAACCGGATAAACGAAGCTACTCAACTTGTTTATCAAAACAGAAATTCAGAGGACAACAAAAAAGCAAATGTTATGGACTGATGACTTCACACTTTAAACCAAAAGCATGTTTTAATGTTACAGCTCTTATCAACAAAAACTAACCCCATCCTTGACCTATTTTACAACGTGTATGACGAATAACAAACAATTCAGTGAACCAGTTGTTTGTTGCATTTCAGATGGTAAACAGCAAAACAAGATGGGGAACTGCACAACATGCTGGCATACTAAGTCTAGCTCACGGCAGTAGTCTGTAACCAGGGAGGGTTTCCCCGAAGAACATCCTGCTCAGTGACGTCATTCTCGAGCGCTCTAGAATATGACGGAACTTCCCCAGAAAAACACGTCTGAGTTATTACACGTTAATTCCAAATAAAACTTTCCACAAATAAATTCCATGAAAACAACTGTGAATAATGTATTTAAGCGTCATTTCACATTATTACGGAACTTAAAACTTGCTACTTCGTTTTTGATCTTCTTCACGCTTCAGTGCGCCCTAGAAGTTATAACCTAGCATTGGAACCGCAGTCTCCTACACTGTAGTGTATGCACTTGTGCGGAAGGAGGGGACCAACTTAGTTATAACCATGCTACAGCGCTCAAATTAGCACTGGTCATAAGCTGATTAGCATACGCTGGTAAGGTTAATTGGCAAAAATAATAGGGGCCCGTGGTTCAACCATTTGATTTGTATTTAATTAAACCATGGTTCAATCATGGATAATACGCCTGAATAATTCTATGTAACTTTCAACAACGATACCACAAAATAGATGGTTTCATGGTTATAGAACAATTTGACAATTACACGTAATGCGAAATATCGTATGGAATTTATTACAAATCTATTTCAATATGCGTATGATAAACTTTCACATGATCGCCTGTCAAATGATTTGTTACAAAAGCAGAAGATGTATATACATGTAACACGTTTGATGATAATTAGATGTGTTTTTTTTTGGGAGTATGTAACCCAGCAGGTGGTCAAGGTTGTGCTTTGAAATAGTTGTAGTGAAGTTAAGAACTGGGTTGAGGACATCTGCTGTAAAAGTCGAGAAATAATTGTGTAAGTTGAAACAGCAGGCCTTGAAAGTACACACAGCAGCAGCCTCAGTGGTCCACACAGGTGCAAAACAAAAGGCATACACCATCTGCTGCCTGAGCTCTGCAAGGGAGCATGGATGACATGTGCTCATGTCAAATGAGTGAAAATAAAAAGAGGCAGAAAAACGTCACTGATGATGACAGCCTTGGCTACTGCACAATCCTATTGAGCTCCATGGTGGTGCACACCATGTACAACTGTACATGCAATGACTGCCAAGAGGTCAATGTTTCGTGGACAATGTAATGACCTCGCTATGACCCCACTGACCAGCGCAGCGACCACTGGCCAGATCATCGACAAGCTCATCAATACGCATCCAACACCTGTCCCTGGGCTTAATATAAACTAGCAACAGCACCACACCTAAATCTGTTGTCATATAACCCTGAGGCAATATTAAGCCAATTATAATCAGACTTCACCGCATTTGATCCTCCAGTAGTATTGCAATATGCCTGGATACAGTGTCATGACAATATAACGAAAATATGCGAAGATCAATTTTGACTCACCTGAGAAATTAGGAGTCTGGGGACTAGAAGCCAATACATGTAATATGCAACTGCACAAACTTTCTGACAGACACATTGTTATCATATTTTCATTGACAGCTACCATTTGAACTGTTTTGTGACGTAGATCTCAAACACGTTGCCTTAACATGATCCAATGTTGCTGTTTAAAGCAAATGAGTAATACGAATTTCCTTGTGCAAGTCGTGAGTGCCCAAGAAAAAAAGTATAGATCCTGTTGAGTTAGACTTAAACAGTCCTTAATTGTTCTGGATAGGCCATGTTTATGTTAAGTACACAAAGGCCTGGATCCAGCTAAGCATCATATGTAAGGTAACAAAGGGTTCAATGAATGTATTGATCCTGAATGGAGAATTCTGTAAGCAACCCTTGCAGCTCGTAGCCTCCTATCTAAACATCCTTCAGAGTAATTCTGCTGCAGTATCTATAGTCCAGCGTCCTTGGATGCAGATTTCAGAAAATAGCAACACGCCAGCTGACAGGTTGCTGCTGTCCATGTGTTGTGTGCTTTGTGTGTTGTGTTCATGCGCCCCTAACGGCGAGTGGGGAGGCTTTGTTGCAACTAGCCTGTAACCAGGACCGCCAACCAAAATAGCCTGCACAGGATAGGTGCTATGCTAATCGGCCTTGAATAGCCCTTGAACAGCCTGGTCCATGCCTGTTGCCAGCTTGTTGTGATATCAGCACCAAGGCCACGCTCTCAAAACAAGGACAGTCAACTCTTCTGGCATAAAAAATTAAAATGCCACAAAATAAATCTATAGAGCAAACCATTACAACACAGTTGTCACTCTGACTCGAAGCCAATTGAATGACTAACCAGGTGATATCATGATTCTATACACATCCAAATAAACCATTGCATAAGCAGAAAGCACTTCACATATATGTCAGCTGAGTGCATGCACAACACAAAATTCTGTGAATACAGATAAATAATAACACATGCTCTCTCAGTCTCGTTCCAGAAACACTTTACACCATATCACTTCCTTGAACAATGACATTTAAACTCTTAACTTTTGAAAACAAAATTGAAGAACATATTACTATTAAACTGATAACTTATATACCAAACAGTAAAATTTGTCTGGGGAGATATTTAATGAATCTACTCACGTGACTTCAATATATTTATTGTCAGGCAATATTATTAATTCCAGTACTTACAAATATCTTTATATTAATCAATAAGATTTAAATGTAAGCAATTTCTATTAAACAACAACAATAATATAAATTGTATGCGACATTTAGTACAAATAAGATCGTCCAAAAGATCCTCCAAAATAACAAGAAAAATTTATTTTTAAACTAATTCTGGTTAACCTTGTTATGCACAAACTATTCTGAAACCACTACTTGAGTCACCCTGACAGAAAAAAAAAAAGTACACACAAGTTGTACACAGGGGGAATTCCAATGTTTAAAAGTGGTTGTCTTTAACATGTGCAATCATGTTGGGGCTGTTATCTTGAAAGCACTAGACAATTCCAATGACTTAACTTAACATGTGTGACTAAAATAGCACCAGATTGCACAGTTATTGCACGCTTCAACGCAATCCCAGGTGCACTGGAAGACCAATCAAGTGCAAAGTTGCCAAGTGCCCTAGTTTACCCAATTAACACCAGGGGCCTTTAAGTAGGTCTGATCAAGTATTGATCAATCCAGATCTTAAATGATTGTTGTCATGCATGAAGGCAATGGGATTAAATATGTTCAGATCAATATTAACAATATTCTTTTGCGGGTTAATACAATGGTTGTTGTGAAATTTAAATTAACTGATAAATAATTTTCAGACTTCTCAAATCCTACAGCCTGTATGTTTTCGGTTACAAAAAAAATATCACGCATTAGCTACTTATTTTATCAGTCCATGGAATAAACCTTTTGTAACTATGGACATATGATGCCCTTACAAAAAAAAAAACTTTTTCATTCGTTCATTCTATTATTTTTGTAATAAAAAACAAAGTCTACAAAAATGATATCCGTAAGGTAAAATGCCATAAAATGAATCCTTAAAAAACAGTTACTTTCAGAAATTAGACCAATTCCATTAGTTTTCAATATTTAGATTAATTCATGGGGAAAAAAATAACAAATATGAGTTTCTTGGCATGCCTATTTAATTATATATAAGCAAATTGTGTCTATTTATATAATATGGTATTACACGATTATATGTGGTAAGATAATAATGACTATATATAATATATATATTTACTTACTCATGATAAGCTCTATAATACCATGTCAACTCCCAAGAAGATTATCTGATAAACTGACGTTACTGTCAAATCTTCCTTAATATATAAGACTTGTCCATAAATTGCAATTAATATCTTAAACAATATCCATCGCTGTATTTGATAAACATCACAAAATTCCTGAGTTTTAACTCAACCATACTTCAAACAGGGAAGAATTTATTGATCTTTCTAATAATGAAAGATAAATAGCAGTTGTTCAAAAGCTCCTTAAATAGCAATTAAGACATGACAAACCATGAAACATTAAATGGACGGTTGTTGATGGTTCAGTGCAATGATTACGTAATGGCCGTTTGCTTCTGTTTGATCAAACACGCGCCAGTTATACCAGCCACAAATGAATAAATAAATTATTTATTTATTTATTTATTCATTTGTGTCTTACATATTTTGTATAACAAATTTATTTATATATATATATATATATATATATATAATAAAAATAAGAGAAAACTTGCTTATATAAATATATTACGCCACTAGTTGTTAAAGCTTATCTAGCTACGTTTTATATTATACCTTTTAAAAATAAATTTGTTATACGAAATGCGATTTATCATTAATGAATGTTGAATGATCAATAGCTGCGATAGCTTCTAAGACTAAAAAATAGGCTAACAAATTTTTCTTTAATTAGATTTTTTCTACACTATATGGTAATATTTTTGTTGGAAGTCGTATGTCATTTCAATGGAAATACCTATACGTAAGCCAGATAAAATGACAGCTGGGGTATAGGGTTTAATTAATACAATCCCACTGGGGCAATTAGCAGATAGCATTAAGGGCTCAGTGTTACACATGGTGCAGTAGCTATCAATAGAGAACAATAAAGAACAATAGGATATGGTTAATTGGGTCGCCAGTGTTGCTGATTGACGCAAGAGGGCGCACAAGTATATGTATCTCCTGCTGAGCTGGCATCTGCTGCCTCTTAAAGTTTCAGGTAATGTACTGCTAGGTTCTATGTCCAGATTAGTTGACCATGAAATTGATATTTCATTACTTACAGCTATTATTCTACATTGTCTTAGCCTGAAGTACCTGATTGTTACTAGTTCTTCACTTTATAACACTCCTCGGGTTACTAGCTAACTTCTTATATCAATGCATAACATTGCCTATAAAGGGTGAACAATATATTTATTGTATGATGGTTGATTTGAGTGGAATAACTGGTCTTTTACCTCAGATCTAGGCTATATATTATAGTTGTGCAGACCCCCGTGGGTGCTGTGAGCTAAGGTGCAGAGTAAAACATAGCACACTAGACAACAATTTTAAAATGTCCGTGAAATCCCTTATGTTAGTTAGCAAGTTCCTTGTATTGTTTCAGTGCTACTGGTCTTTCACCTGTCCTGGCATAGACACTTGGTACAAGGTACCACTAATTGAATATGTCATGGAACTGACAACCACAGCCATTTCTATAAAGAGCAACATGGAATTTAGTCTCAACCTGGCAGTTTTGTCTCATTCTTCTTCCCCATGGTGTTTTCAATGACCTTTTGAGGTCCACATGGCTACAGCACTGTTTATCAATATGTGGAATTTAAGACTGAAAACCAAGGTTTTACATACTATATAATAAGATTAAAAACTTGTGTGGGTAAAAAAAAAACTATCTTCATCCCAGTAAAACTATCAACCTAGTAAAAACTAGAACCTATCGGCGCTGAATCCAGAAGGTACAATGTAGTGTTACTGTTGTATAAATAAACAAAAAACCCCAAACTCAGCTGGAAGATAGGTTCCTTTACATTGGACAGTGATTGGATGTACAATGTATATAATGAAATATGCCAAAAAATACCAAATATATGTATCTTTGATCACATGCAGGGGTTATATTTTCTTTCATAAATTCATTTCAGTGTTTGAGCAAATTGAGCAAGTAGGCCTATGTAATTCTTTTAATTATTATCTATATCAATTCATTTATTAATGGTATCTTATATCATATTTATACTGTACCTTCACTTCAACTGTAAAGTTACAATTTTGATAAATTAGCCTACTTACTTACAATTGACACTTGTTTTGTGCAAATTGCATTTAAAAGATGGATCAAGCTGACACCTTGTCATGCTGATCTTTAAAATCAATCACCACCTTCTCAAGTATCCTCAATTGCCTTCATTACCTGATTAGAAATGAAAATTGCAACTGCAATTAAGTCCCACTCCTAGGATGTGCAGAGCTCTGCCCATGGCAGCAGGGTACACTGATCCAAGTGGGATCCAAATTACGGCATTTCCCGCCACTTTTGCCGGCGGGTTGCATATAGGGACAAGAACCCAATACAGTACAGTGAAGTCTTCGCTGGCCCGCGACTAGCCGACGCAGTACGCAGGTAGGGGCTGCCATTTACCAGGAGGGATTCCTCCCGGTAGCGTGCGTGCGCATCTCTATCATTAACATTGGAAATGCCTGTACCAGAACGTGATCCCCAGTCTAAAAATAGCACAGCCAATCAGAAAATTCAGCGTTTGGCCAATCAGCCATGCGGGATAGGTAGAAGCGACCTGCCTATCGCGTTTACGCTTAGGCAGGTCCCAGCCAACAGTTAAGTCATGCGCAACAAAATCACTTCAGCAGACTAGATAATATAGATGCAGATGGTGGTGGCAAATGGTACTACATTACAGCAATATCCAGAATTTGCTTCGCAAACCTCTGGATAACATCTGTGAACTGGGATGCATTCTGGGCCAGAAGCGAGATTCTGGCTTTTGCAGATTGCTGTCTGCTGCTGGGAGCACATTTTGGGTGCAATCTTCCTGAATTCTCCATCTTCTGGTAATTTTTCCAAAAGTATTGAGTCGAAATAACATGCATAATTATTAATGCTTCATAAAATATCCTCAGCCCTATTAGGTACAGCATAGCTGAGTATCTGTTGAGTTTATCGGTTAGACAATTTTTTGCTGACCTAAGCTCTTTTTCAGCCATTCTGATGTACCCTTCTGACAATATCCAGAATTGAAGCTTTCAGCTACCTTCTGGACAAGAACCAAATTTTGAAATTTCAAACACCTAGCACTTTCAATTCTTGCAGGTAATGGAACATTCTGGTGGTTACACAGTGTTGGCCCAAATCCCTAAAGGGCAGTGTTATAAACATCATTGGGTTGACACCAGGGGGTTTCATTGTCTCACTCTTCCCCGTGTCTAACTGTTCCCACCCCCCATCCCCTACGTGTACTAATTTTCCAACAAAATTAAGCCATGTCCAATTGTCCATTCAATATCAGAAACTGTACCCATTTCCCTGTAAAATTAAGTCAAGTTAATTGAATATACCATTAAGAGAAGTTTCCTGGTAAACTGGTAAAAGGGTTATTAGGTATAGGACTTCCAGATTTTATAATTTAGATTTATTTGTTTCATAACTGAGAAACAGATGAAGAAATGCAATTTTCAGAACCTAACATTTGGACTCAATGTCAGAAGTTGGTAAAATTTACAATTTGAGTTTTTTTCATTTTTTGTTAATAGTTTGTTTTCCATATATTTCTAGAGGTGAATCAGGTGACACAAACATGAGTAAAATCCTTTCGCAATGGTTTATTTTTTAGAATGATCATTGGTTGATTAACGATCCAATGTCTCTGCCAGATGCTACAGCGTCAGAAAATAACTTGTTATGGTGAACAGATTCAGATATTATTTTCGTGGTATGATATCAAAAGAGGAACCACACAACCATACCCACTTCCTGCACAACTTATTCATAAAGTTTAATGTACTTAAAAAACAGCGAAAGTTTCACAATAATTCAAATGTAGTTCAAGCCATGTGACAATAAAAATGCCTTGACATCAGTTTTACCATTGTTTACTCAAAATAAGTACAAGAATATGAAAGTTATATAAAACATATTGAATACCCATATAGTTGTATTAAGGAGTGCCCCTCACGAATTTGGAAAATACGTCCAAAAAATAATACCACATTGCTTCTTAAATATATGCAGTGCTAGTCATTTTCAATTTCTTTGAGGAACTTAAAGACTAGTCTACGTGATGTACTTAGCTCAGATTTTAAAACAATTGATTATATTTTGCCAGGTTCTAATTGTGTGTAATGAGATTTTAAATTTAAATTTTTTTTACAACATGATATTTTTATGTCCATTTGTTTTTTTACTCTGTATATATTTAGATTTTTATACGTAAATGAAATAAATGCTTAATAATGTACTAATTTTATTTACTGTGAGGGTTAAACAGTGAGCTTGCCTTCCATTTAAATTCATATCTTTTTACAATGCTTATGAAAAGAATGAATTTTTCTATAGATTTAAAGTATTAACCTTAACAAAAATGCTCAACATAAATAAGACAAAATTTGAAGTGAGAATCGAAGAAACATTTTGGCCATTGCTCTACTTTTTACTAGCTCAGATTTAATCACGATCATGGCTATTGCAAATATTACAAGATTTCCACTGTAAAACGAATGAATTAACAACTAAAAAGGTATCTTAAAAAAAGAGACCTGTATCAGAATTGGTAGAAAGAATCAAGATCATTTTGTAATATAGTGGGTATTAGTGTAGTTTGTGGCCATTCTAATAACTTCTTAGCCCATTTCTCAAAAAACTAGCTTAGAGAAGGAATTGTTTGTCTTCAAAAACTACAGGTGCCAGCACCATACAGATCTGCAATGTAAATGTGCACAAACACCAGTGATGTCACAGCCAATCTTCACAAAAACTAGTAATTTGGACCATGGTATGTATCATAATCCTTATGAGTTTAATAAAAAAAAAAGGATATCTTAAAGATTTAGATTCTGATAAAAAAAATTATAATTTTATGACAGTGTACATAAAACAAGATATTAAAAAAAATTATAATATGACATTGCACATAAAAAAATATATTAACAAATTTCATGGGTCATTCCACAGAAACGGTGCACTTTTGGCATTTCAGGTGGAAAAAAAAAAAAAAAATTTTCAATCTTTCAAAAATCCATAAAAATTATGAATTTCCATTCATTTCAGTGTTGTAACGTGACAAAACATATTTTTCATCATATTTTTGAATATATTTAAATTGGTTGGTCACGTGACCTAATATGTCAGCCATTGTGGTAACAGGAGGGACATTAACAGGATGGACATTTAAGGAAACTTTATGCAATTTCTGAAATGGAAATGGTAATAATTTCACAAAGTTTTCCAAATTCAGAATTGCTTTGAAGCTTTTTTCTATGATAAATTGTTTCATCATAAACTTGGTAACAGGAAAGGAAAAAACAAAAACTCACCCCATGCCATTACAACCCTTTTTCTTGAATACTGGAAACAAATTTTCCATTATGTAAGATAAGCACACATCCTGAAGTCCCCCATATTTGTGCATTCATCTCTCGAAAAGTGCACAAACCTAACAATTTTTGTTGTTCATCTAGCGGCATTTTAATACCATGGTAACAGGAGGGACATTGATTCTGTGGACTAACTTCGACAATTGGATAATATCACTTGAACTGCAAATATTTCACAATTTTCTTCACCAGTTGAAAATTCAACTTCTCTTGATTATATTTATGTGAATAATATAAATGATAACTTACATTCATTGAGTGGGGTAAAGAGATATATATTGTGTGTATTTATATCCTAATAATGGTCTGCCCATCCCCATAGCACATTCATGTTATTAATACCAATTTGTATGTTATACATGTAATCACATTTTAAAGATGAGGGAGGGGGGAGGGGGTTTGCACGGTATCTGTGGAATGACCAACGTGCTTAAATCTTTATTTTGTGCCAGTTCTTTACAGCCAAATTTTATGAACATATTATCATCCCTAAATCATCACCACGTTGGCAAGACAGACATAATATGCCAAAACCATACAGTATACATTGTTTAGTATACAACTCATAAGCCTGTTGTAGGTGTAATTTAGTCCATTTTTTGTATTAGTTGCCATTATTAAAGATAATTAAATGTGAATGAAACTAACAAGCTGACCTAAAACAGCCTTCCCAATAAAAGCTAAACTACTAATTTAACAGCTAATTAGGTTTGACAAAGTTACCTTACAAATGACAACTACTGCAAAACCGGAAAGGTTATGCTTCCTTCAATGTAATTTAACTAGTCTATATGGATTTCCGGTTGCCCAAGCTAATAAAAATAAACCTGGAAAACTTTCAACAACCCTTTATTATGGCTTTATATATTTTTATACATATATAGCATGTTTACGGTACACACTTTACAATGTGATGCGAAGATTGGTGACAATAACAATGTACATGTGTGGCACAGTTCTGAGTTGGCCGACATCAGTCACATGACACTTGAATGGGCCAATGGTTATTAAGGTGTAGGTCAAAATTCTGAGCAGGTGAGTTGCCCCTATAATACAATGAGCAACCCAGAGATCTCGCCTCATCGATGTTAAATCTGTCACATTGGCTAAATGTTGGCCCATGCCCGCCATGTGGCATTTGCAGTCTAGTCATTGTGTAATCATGGAGTTAAAATATGTATATTGAAATTATTGCTGTTTGGTACTAAAACATTAGATTGTTAATATTTCATGTTTGGCTACTGGGTCAGTCCATCTCAAATCACCCAGCAGCTCCCAGGTCACCCTCTCAGATTCTTCTAAAAAAATTCACAGGTGCTCCTATACCAAAGATATGTAAAAATCCCAAATATTAGGTCTGTATCTTGAATAGTGTTGAAGCCACAGCCCCTAGAAATTTTAGGTAATTATTTTAATTTTAGCAAACTGGTCTCTGGGAGCACTTTCCAGCATGAATATCTCCACCTGTATATATAGCACAGCTTTGAAAATCACTCTCTGGGGCTACCTTTCCTCTAGAAGCTGAAAATGTTGTCAGATTTGGTATATCTTGTGCCCTTTTATCCTCACAAGGCTCTGAAAATGGTTGAAAATGAAAAACGCAAGAAAATCATACTACCTTTAAGTGCTTATTACTCAAAAAGTATGTTAGATAAAGCACTGATTTTTGCCCTCCTATTAGTTTTGACATATTAGACCACATCTGTAAGAAAACCAAACTTATTTCTATATCAGGAGTGCCAGAACAATTTTTATAAATATGCTCGATTTTTAATTTTTCTAAGAATTGCCTGTTTTCACATTCTCATTTGGCCATGTGGCCAGTTAAATAACAGTTTCATATTTTCCCCATGAGTTCATGCATATCTGAAGATGATATGATCAAAATATTGTGTTGTTACTGGCCTTCCTTCTGGAGTTCCATATTAAATACTCAAAAATGTTTGATGGCAGTAAAAATATTAATTTAAATTATTTCTACAAGTGAAATGTAAGTTTCAGAGCTGCCAAATAAGACTTTTCATGGCAATTACTAAGTTTCATTCATATTTTAGTTTCAAACAATGAAAACCAACAAAGTTTTACCCATTTCAACACATTTATTAAAGGTCACAAACACCATAGGTGACGATGAGCTATTACTTGCACCACACATAAATTCATATTTCAGTCATTCAACAAAGTCCATGATTAGAAATAAATCAAGACATTAAAACAGTTACCAAAGCTCAGCACTCTAGCAAATACTCCAGATGTTATAATTTAACCAAAGAGATTTACAGTTAGTTCAACCTTCACAAGAATTAAATTATATATGTCACATTTAAGAATTTGAAATCTGCAGCGCATCATTTTCAAAATGTAAAACAATAACTATTACACATGTGAATATATATCTTATTTAACCATACTTATATTTATGCTAATACTAGTATACATTGGTATTTGCTACAAGCCATGCGAAGAGCCCCCATAATACAGAAACTAGTAATTTAAGTTCACACAAATTATTTAATACTTAGCCAATGTCACATATTTTTGCTGACATTAGATTCAATAAGACAAGTACTGACACGTATCAGTGACCAACGCAACTTCTAGATATTTTACCTGATTCTAAATTTTTAGATAATCATTAAATTCAAATCATTGTTTTAGCCAATGATTATTAAAATTCATTGAACTAAGGTCCAATGATAATTATGATGCTAACAATAGCTCATAATGAGAATACAATAATTTTCACTATATTGTCCTACACGACAACGAGCACGCCTGAATTCATATACAAAAAAAATAATCATAAAGTAGTTCTCCAGAAGGAAGGCCAGTAACAACACAATATTTTGATCATATCATCTTCAGATATGTATGTACTCATGGTGAAAATATGAAACTGTTATTTAACTGGCCACATGGCCAAATGAGAATGTGAAAACAGGCAATTTTTAGAAAAATTTAAAATCGAGCATATTTATAAAAATTGTTCTGGCACTCCTGATATAGAAATAAGTTTGGTTTTCTTACAGATGTGGTCTAATATGTCAAAACTAATAGGAGGGCAAAAATCAGTGCTTTATCTAACATACTTTTTGAGTAATAAGCACTTAAAGGTAGTGTGATTTTTTTGCGTTTTTAATTTTTAACCATTTTCAGAGCCTTGTGAGGAGAAAAGGGCACAATATATACCAAATCTGACAACATTTTCAGATTCCAGAGGAAAAGTTAGCCCTAGAGAGTGATTTTCAAAGCTGTGCTATATATACAGGTGGAGATATTCATGTTGGAAAGTGCTCCCAGAGACTCATTTGCTAAAATAAAAATAATTACCTAAAATTTCTAGGGGCTTTGGTATAGGAGCACCTGTGAATTTTTTTTAGGAGAATCTGAGAGGGAGACCTGGGAAGTTTCTCCAAAATTGGGTGATTTGAGATGGACTGACCCTATTGGCACTGCAGATGGTAAGGCACTATTTGGTGTAAAGGCCCAAGGACCAACATTCAGCTGGTGAAGGGGGCATCATTCATTTTGGGAAAGGGCCACTAGCATTTACACCCCTCCACCAGCCACCTCAGCAACTATTCCTTGAAGAGGGCAGCTTTCTTGGCATGGGCCAACCTTCGCTAGCCCGCTGCGTCTAGCTGACGCAGAACGCAGGTAGGGGCTGCCATCTTCCAGGAGGGATTCCTCCCGGTAGCGTGCGTGCGCACCTATTACTTTGTAATAGGTTTCCCATGGACCGGAAGGTATTTCCCGTTCTAAAAATAGCACAGCCAACCAGAAAATTCCCTGCTGGACCAATCAGCCATGGGAGACGGACAGCACCTACCTGCCTATTGCGTTTAACGCTAAGCCAGTTCCCAGCTAAGGCCAACCTTAATTAGTGCATGCAGGGGCCAGCCTCCCTCAGACCGGGGCAAGCCTGCCCCGCTGAAGGCAGCCTTCTTGGCAACAGCCTTTCTGCCTTGGGGCCCCTTCTCTGTGAAGGGGGCATCACTCAGTGAAGTGGGCAGTGGAAGGTTGGCTAAGCAGGCTGGCCCTTCACCAGGAAGTTAGCTCAAGAATTTAGCTCAGAAAAACTGGTTCCCCTACACCTGGAAGATTGGTGCAGCACTAATTAAGTACTGAACAGCTCACACCAGTGCCAACACCGGTTTTTTTTAAGATGGTGGGTGCCCTTAAATACCTTAATGCGTATCTAGTACTGTTTAAAAAAAAAAAAAAAATGCAATTCATGTTTAAAATGTTAAAAAAAAAAATCCTATCTTATACTGTATAAACATAAGAAATCACAATTGTTGTATACATAATAGCATAATTATATTATAATTAAGTTAATTACAAAGATACATTTTTTAAACTCATATATATGGGGAAAACACAACATAACGTGAAAGCAATGTAGGATCTCTAATCTTGACTGTTCCCAATTTCATTACTGACATTAGGCCTAGTTACATAAAGAGAGCTCACTGACATTATGAACTGAACTGACAACAGCCAACTCTCATGGCTGAGGGATTAAAGGCGTTAGAATTACCCATCAGACTCAAAGCAGCATCAGACTAAAAGCAACAAACAAGTTGGCCTGACTCTTGCACAAACAAGCTGTCAATCAACAACAGGAAACCGTTGAAGAAATTAGTGAATCATGTTTTATTGACACTTGCCAAAGCGGACATGTCAACACAAGTTATGTAAAGCAAACCATCTATCACGACAATAACTAATATTCGTGTGGTCTGGGGGTTTAAACTAGCCAGTTCTGACATTTTTTAACGGCAAACAGGTTAAAATTGCGAGCTGACACCTGTGGTTGGCCTGGACTGTCGTTTGATCGTGATCCAGTTTTTCGAGCCAATACGCACAACGAAGTCAACCACGGCAGATAATGAATGCTAATTGCATGCAAAGAAACGCGCACTTACCATCTTTGAGCTCATGGGTGATCATCTGGGGATTGTGGCTAGCCTGTTGGTCACTCTGTTCTGCCTCATCATCCATTTTTTCTTGCATTAACATCTTGCTTGTAATTCGTGCCCGAAGCGGTGTAGATTTCTGGTTAGATCTTCTGGGTCAGTGCCTGCCTTCCCGTCGGCCACTGCGCATGCCGGAAGTTTTGATTCTCCAGGGCACAAACAGGAACCACGTGGGAGAAGCATGTGGGTGGGCGTGGCAGCTGCACAAACCCAAAACCCCATAGTAATTTCTGCTGCTTCTTCCATAAGGCAAACCTATCATTGCAGCTTAGTCAGTTTGTATAGATAGGGTAAAGGTATACCTTTTTTTTTTGGTAACATTTAGAGGCCTGTCTATTTTGTGCTTCTCCATGATATTTATGTAAAAATAAGACCAAAAAACAAGTATATATATTTATTTTAGGTTTACTTGAAAATAAAACACACAGGAAACCACCTGAGCAGTATTGTAATGTTGACACCGTGCATAGAAAGAAAATTAAGATAAAGCAAAACTAATTATGTTAATATTATAAACGTCATATAAGTAATAGGCCGCAGGAGCGGCCCCGTAGGGGCCGCCCGTAGGGCTTTTATGACTAGAGATTGGCCAAAAACAAAATCTACTGTCATGCTATTCTCAGATGACCGGATCGAACTATGTTGTCCTAATTAATCTGCGCGGCCATGATGCACACAAAATAATAATGACCTACTTACACAAAAATCGTTCTTAACTTAAGATGATACAGATCTACCCAACAAATTTGAAGAAACTCACGTTAGAACACTGTTAATCATCAGTTCTATGAGATTCAAGACAAGACAAGCAGCAGAACTATGGTTTTGAATGTTCCATGGGAGCTACGTCCATTGCCGTGATTTTCCATAAAGCTAGCCAACTAAATGAACGTTTGACCAATCAGAGCAGAGCTTATTTAATTACTAGGTCATTTGCTAGGCAACGAACTCTAGCAAACTCCGTGATTGGTCGTGGCGCTTAGGTTAGAAATCAATGCGCTGTCATCAGCTGGTCATGATCCGCGCTGACAAAAAATAAGCCAAAACTTTTATTGATGACGTCACAGAAAATGCCTTTGGCGCCAAAATGGCATCAAACTTCAAAGTATCATTTTAGTACTATTCTACAACTCCTGCGGCCTCTCATGCATATTGCATAATCATATTATCAGGGATACAAAAATTTACATGATAATGTATGATATGAAAATGAAGGGATGAGTTAATTTTTATGACTGAAAAATACAGCAGTTTCTATGTTCACAATTAATTGGATATTGTTTGACTAGATCATGGTATCTATATTGCAAAAAGCGTCAATTGAATTTACAGAGTATAGTTTTAGGGGGGGGGGGGTGCAGGCCTACTTAGTCTGTTGCACCATGCCCCACCCTCGCACTCATGGCAAAAATATTTTTTTGGAGTTAGACATTAGTGTTGATTTGTATGAAGTTACAAAGCAATATCCCGTCTACAACAATTGACCTGAAGCAAAAATGATATTTCCATAATAATTTATTTGTGAATTTCCGTTGATTGCAATGATCAACCCCCCTTCCAAAAAGTGGGTGGGGGGGGGGGGGTTATATTGATGCCCCTGTAATTAAGAGAGTGAGGCAAATTATTCCAAACATTAAAATTAACTAAATTGCTCACTAAAATAGACGGGTAATGTGTTCTTAAGGCTTTCAGCTGCTTTTCAGATGCAGTTTACCAGGGGGGTTCTCACATAGCCGGTTTTCACGGTGAAGCCGTATTGCTCTTGTAGAATGATGTAATATTACACAAAATTGGGCATTCATACTGCAATCATGGTAATCGGGAGGTTGTCGTAGAAAACGGTGAACACACTTACTCAATTCCTATCGCCAAAATCAACCGATGTGTTGCTCATGTTCAAAGCTTCCGTAGAAAACTTGCGGGTGATTGTTTATAGTTAGCAACTGTAGTGAAGCCATCGTTGCCGTAGAGGCACTCGTGGGATACGCCAAGTCACACATGACACTCGTAGAAATCGGCGGGTAACCGTCGCACACGTGGGTGTCAAGAACCCGACGGGAGAGGTATGTGCAGTCACCGGCTGCTAGGTGAAAGACGGGTGAAGGAAGGTTGCAGGGCCGGTTGGCTGGTCACATGACCTCGGCCAGCAGTATATAATCATTCGCAGAGAGGCAAACATCATTCACACCTCTGCCTTTGATAGAAACTGATCGACCTCGCCGTATTCTTCTCTGCTGCTGCTGCTGTTCTTGTTTACTTTACCATTTCACCATGGGACCCAAGAAGAGACACAATCTTTGAAAGAAAAAAGTCACAGAAGAAGAGCCTTCTGCACTTGCCTCTGGGGAAGAATTGTTTGAGTCTGAAGAATCCTGCCAGTTCTACTTAACACGCTCCTGCCAGGTTTCCTGCCAGATTTTCTGCCAAGTATCCTGCCAAGTCTTCTGATGTTGACATGGATGACAGCGACAGATCCAGACTTTGATGTAGCCAGAACCGACCTACATTGCATTAGATGCGATGTAGGGTCGGAACGCCTGCTATAGGAATTCATGGACGCTCAAAATTACGACACATTTTTCTCAATAAACACGTTAGCATACCTTATTTTGTTGTTATGTACAGGATTACTACTCCGTTTACTACTTTCACACAGATTTTACTGAAAAAGCCACTGGAAACATCCTTTTTAAGAGCATTTTCAAAATTCACGTTCGCTTGGTTCATGCTTTCACAGGTAGCAGGTCGATTCGTCATTGCCTGATTAAACCCAATGAAAACTGGTCCGTTCGTCACCCGAATTTGGTCGATTTGTCATCCGAAATTGGTTGATTTGGCCGGTACACAGTGTATGGTCACTGCTATTATATAAAATATGTTAACTGCCGGTGAAGAACCGACCTTTTTTTGAGTGATGAACCGTCCAGTTTTTACGAAGACGAATCGTGCTGTGACTAATCGACCATGTTATTGATGTCTACTTACACTAAAACTCACTAGAGGGCTCCGGCGACATCACAGCGCCACCCAGGTGCAATGGTGCAGATAAATATCTAATAATTTAGCTTCATTAGACCCATAGAACAGTGGAATCGTGTGGAATAGTTTATTAAAATATTTTAATTGTGAAATTGAGAAAACTACGGACTTTCCAGCGCTATTCTGTGTGCCACTAGGGGCGTTGAAACATCGCCAGAGCCCTCTTGTGAGTTTTTCGGAACTAGGCGGCCATGCTTCAAGCTTTGTTTACCGAAATGTGAATTCGAAAATGGCACAGAAATCGATTAATATTGGTAGAAATCAACCATATCTGAGCGCGACACAATAGAAAAAAGGTATGTCTAACGCTACAGTGGATGTATGTTGTGTGACAAACGTTTACTAAAAGGCTATTTGCCACTCAAGCAAAAAAGTCAATATTTTTTCATCCAGGACCTTGTAACCCTGTCCTATGGACAGGGGACTTGTAGCTACTTTGATGTAGACAAGGAGAAGAGAGACACCCAAGAAAAAATTTGATAGTGATGCCAGTCAATTTCCTCCCACCCAGGCCTCCTCCGCCACTGCTCCTGCTGCATCTCAGAAGAAGCCAAGAAGAAAGACTGAGAAGCTTTTTCTGCCTCCCAATGATAAGCAAGACATCGCTGACTGGTACCGGGAGAATGACATATTCTATGACAGAACCAGACGTGACTACAAGGATCATTAGAGGAAGATAAGGCTCATCGATGACAAGGCACAGACCCTCAGTGTCCCCTGGAATGGGCTACACTTGAAGACCTGGCTTGAGTCTATCAGAACCAGTGCTGGGAAGCTCATCAAGCGGGGCACGTGATTATTCTTCTGCTTCAAGCTCCAAATTAGCTGACATAGTCCAGACTGCTCAGCAGACAGCTGCAAGGATTGACCAGCACATGAAAGCCATCGCACAGCCTCCTCCTCCTCCTCCTGCAGATCTGAAGACACAGAGAATCCGCTAGATGACTGACTATATATGTTCTGAGTGTCTTCAGTTGGACTTGGGCACGTATGATGACGTCGAAGCCCAGCTGATGTCGTTCTTCCTGCAGCTGAAGGCGCAAGTCAGGAGGAACAAGCAGCAACAGCAGCAGTTGATTATTCAGCAGCAGCTCAATTAGCAGCAGCAGCAGGCCCAGATGTTCCAGCCGACGTCTACCCAGTTTCAGCAGACTACTCCTGAGAAACAATGGACTACCTTGCAGACGATGTCCACACAACCGTCTGCTTCAGCTACTTTGCCTGCAGGAGCTTCTTCAGTTGCCATGTTTCAGCCTGCAAGTACCTACCAGATGTTCAAGTAGAAAAAAAAAAGAAAACTTCAAAAAAATGTATGGCCATTTTCAAGGCCACAAAATCCTCCCAAGAGCACACCATGTACACATCTTTGTGTACAATATTTTTATTTTTTGATTTGTCACACAAAGATGGTGTTCTCTCTTGGGAGGTTTTGGTGGCCTTGAAAATAGCCATACATTTTTTTTTAGTTTTCTTGTTTTTTCTCCTGGAACATCTACAGGAACAGGAACAGGATAAGGTGATTACTTCTTCGGAGACATCTGAGTCATACGGAAGGACGAGTTCATCAGCTGGCTCATGTTGAGCGAAGTTGACCTGGCAGGAAGGTTGTCACTGGCAAACAGCAAGGATCCCACTGAAGGAGGGTTCAAGGAAGAAGAACCAGGCACCAAGTGAGAAGTAGTAGAGAAGACACCCAATGAAGATGACGGCACAGCTTCCTTCCTCTGAGTTGACATAGTCCACCAAGTACAATCATTGTAACTTGGCACTCTGGGTAGCATAGTTCCCTCCGATCCTATGTGGTGGCATTTCAGCAATTTCTCCAGCTTCCTGCCAACCCCTAGGATTGACCTGATGGGTGACTGGATCTTCGTGGTCAAGCATATTGTTCACGGTTGTCGGATATCTGATTCTCATGAGGTTAAGGAGGCAGCAGCATGCAAGGACTAAAGATTCCACCATTTTGATTTTTTTAGGGCATTGTGGTTAGCAGACACCTAAACCTTGATGCCAGGATACCAAAGGCATTCTCCACAATTCTTCTGGTTCTGGAGAGTCTGTAATTGTAGATCCTCTGTCTGGTCATGTTGCGCAGAGGCAGTGGTTTCATCAGCCAGGTTCTCAAAGGGAAGGCATCATCCACAACAGGTCTGTCACCACCAGCAATAGGTTCAGGTGGAGGTAATCCAATGGTCCCATCTTCTAGAGCTTCCCTCAGGGCTGTAGCAGTAAAAACTCCTCCTCAGATCCAGAACCATTTGCTCCACAGTCCACATAGATTAACTTGTAGTCTGCATCCACAAGAGCCATGAGTACAATGGAATGGAAGCCCTAGTACAGTATGACTCATATGGAATTGTCCATATGTCGCCGACATCACCCCAAAACACCCCGAAACTCGGCGCAAGTCGGCGCGATGCTGATAGACATTCCTGATTAATTGGCTATAATTAATTTGCGGATGGTGTCGGTTTGTAGCGGCTCGTCACGGCTCCTCACCCCTGGTCACGGATATCGGAGGGGTAGGTTGCTGTGGAGGGCGGTCTCGGGCTCTTTGCCCCTTATCAGCAACATGTGTTTCCTTTCAGTCTCAGATTCCGCTATCATTCCCTGTGTCACAGAAATTAACTTAACTTCAAAGAGAAGGGTAGTTCGACTCTACAAAGTCATTTTTAAGATTGTGTATTGTACATTATCGACGTTATGTTTATGGAGTTGCTATTTTTCTGCAGATTAAGTGCATATAATTTTTTTAACAATAGATTTATGATTTCCAGAGTTATGAATAATATCAAATGTAATCAAACTTGACTGTAAATTATTTTTTTCTAAATATATAAGCCCCTGTTATCTATCTATCTATCTATCTATCTATCTATCTATCTATCTGTCTATCTGTCTGTCTGTCTGTCTGTCAATCAATCAATCAATCAATCAATCAATCAATCAATCAATCTATCAATCTATCAATCTATCTATCCAAATTGAAAATACATTCTATTATTTATCCACAGAATGCATATATAGATGTACCAAAAAATTATATAAAAAAAGAGATAATAAATTTACACCTACAAATAAATGTAGCACTCAATAAAAATGCCAATGATATTATCCATATCCAATCATAGCAATATAGTTTTAGCTGATTGTTCTTTTCTCTTTTCAAAGTGTTTTCACTGTACTTGACTTTTATATATAGCTGAATATTCCTGACTAAATAAATAGCAATTAAACCATACATATGTAGTTTATACTTGGGAAACAATGGTTTAAATTCAATTGACAGTTAATTGAAGCAGCTACAATTGTGCAGATAGCTCACTAAAACGGAAGGAACGGAAGGAAAAAATAAATAAAAAAGCTAATCTTGAGGTTAAAAAAAAATCCCATGCCTTTTTGGTACTTTGTCTCAAATGTTCACTATCTAATGATATATCTCTCAAAATGACTGTATTATACCATGATCTTATGTATACAGATATTTCTCTGTCAATTAATTTAGGTTTATATCTACATGATATGAGCTAACATGTAAATGAATGACTAAGACAGTATGATGGAAAACATTTGGGAAAGTTTTTTTATTTGTTCTCAAGTATCCTTGTTCAAAGTGTGGATTTTTAATTTTTGGTTGTCAAATGCAAATTTTTACCTAGATTTTGTGGTGACAAAGGACATTTATTACATGTATTAAAAAGCTGCAAGTGCCACCCCTATGGGCTAGTAGCAGAGACTACAGCAGACAGTTACGACGGGCACAACCACTGACCTATATACATGTATATAGGTCAGTGGGCACAACTGTAAAGGGGGGGGGGGTCACACCTCAATCAATAAATATGCAACACTTTACAGTGTGCTTTACTGACAATAAAAAGTAATAATAGCAAACAGTACGTTATTTAAGTTGACTAAAAAAAAGTCTGTGTAGTTAGTCAAGTTGAAAATGCAACTTAAAAATTCAAGAAGTGCTTAGAAAAACTTTTAGAAAATCAGGTACATCTGCTAACTTTTTGGTGAATTAAACTTAACATTTTAATGCATAGGTTGTCCTAGGTACAGCTGCCCCCACTGAATTTTCGAATTCTGAACTAATCCAACTAATATAAAACTTAGGAAAATTTAATTTAAAACATTCGGGAGCCTGCCTATAATGTAAAATTATAACCTTTACAGTCGGGTTCCAAAGTTTACATAGGCCGACTCTTGATATGTTACTAACGAAAATAGTTGGAATTTAATGTACAGTAATTATTTTTTCAAATGCGAAAATGGAAGTGAACTTTATTTGGAAAAGATTGAGCCTGACAAATATAACATATTTAATTGGCACAATGCATTTTATAATTTATGTAACCATAAGCTTAATCTGGGTGGATTTGAGTCCTCTTAAGAGTCCAGTCCATCTGTAGTTCATCCTTGTATATCCAGATTCCTCCAACCTCAGACTAAAGTTCAAGGTCTCACACCAAACGACAGGTGGCTGTTATGCAGTATACAGTTGATACACAAAATTTGTAAAACTTAACCAATATATTGAATGTACATGTGTGACATATTCAACACATGAGATTAACTTGGTTTCTATTTGTGATTGTCATGATTAAACTCTATCATATCTTTCTACCTGCCCAGATAAAGATAAATTAGAGGTTGGTCATGTACTGAATTTATATACCCAGCATATGAAACATACATATATATCTTTTTGCATCAGTGCTAGTATCCATGTATCACAAACAACTGAAAATCTTTCTATCTGTTTGTCTGTCTGTCTATCTATCTTTCTGTCTATCAAATGTGATACTTTATGCTTTTTCAAAAACAAAATAAGATAATACTAAAACAAAATAAGATAATACAGGCGCTTAGTGAAGGGGGATTATCATGGAATCACGTGCCCTTCGGGATTACAGCAATGGTTAATGTAATATTATCCATCAGTCCCGAAATGAATTGATCATCAGTGATAACATTTGACAAAATATAAGTTGGATAGGCTTTTATTGCATTGTACACATTGTGTTGCAATGAAATAGTTTATATGCAGGGTTTAAATTATGACATTACAAAACAAATCATATAAAATCTATCTTGATAGAACATCACATTTCTTATACATTTTATGTAAAAAAAAACTAACGTGTAAACTGTCTCACAGAGGTGATTACTTTCAGTTGTGATATGAATAAGTTAAAAACACATAATCACTTCTTACATTCCAGTAGCCCGACCATTCATTTCTAAAATTGCAGGGACGACCTTCCTAAGGTGGTTGATGTACCTGGTACATTTGGCTGCGTCGACAGTCTTCCAGAATTCTTTGATCCCTCCGACCAGGTCCTCCTTGTTTCGCGGCTTTTTCACACTTCTTAGCCAGTCCTTTAACTCATGCCATATCATTTCTAAAAAGAAATAATATACCAAAGCCTGTAATTTGTTAATCATAATGAGATAAGGCATACATTTTCAATGCCTGTTTGCATAATACCCAGACATTAAAAAAAATACAATAACATGTGTTTGTGAAATCTACATACCTATTGGGTTAAGGTCAGGTGATTCAGGGGGTGTTGGGTACCAGTTGACCCCATTGGCTGCCATCCATTTTCTCGCATATATGGATGTATGCTTGGGATCATTATCTTGAATAAACCTGTGTCCATTTGCAAAATGCTGAATGACAAAGGGCTTCAATGCTCGGTTCAGGATATCGATATACAAGAAACGATCCATAATTCCTTCAAAAATAACAACCTGCGTTGCCCCACGCTTAGATATGCCAGCCCAGACATGAACCTAAAGAAAACAAATGAAAAAATAAACCAGGCATATAATAAAAACCATTGTATTACGGTGAAAATGTGTGCAATCAAAATTGACAACATATGTATTTGACTTAAATCTTGCGATAAGCAACAATACTTACTTTAACCGGGTGTTTAGGCCTAGGTTTGGGTTTTGGGGGCAATCCCTTTTTGCGAGCACATCTAAGTCTGTGACATTGGAGTTCACAACTGGTTTCATCCGTAAATATCATGTCATCACATGAATTTGCCAAATTAGGATGCTCCAAGGCAAAGTTCAGTCTCTTAATCCTGTTGGCCTCCCGAACCACCTGACAATAGGCAGCTGTTTTAAATGTCCAGCCAAGATTCCGACGAATTCTGTCAATATGTGATTTGCTAACTGTGATATTAAAGCGCTGCTGCAGAAGGTCCCTAACCTGACCTAAAGTTGTCTCATCATTCTCCATCATAACAGCATCAATAAATTCGATCATATCAGGTGTTACTTTCTTAGGTGGTCTTCCTCCAGGAAGTTTTCTAGTAGATCCAGTGCATTTGTATCTCTTTATTAAGGCAGCTACGCTTGATCTGTTGGGATATATCCCCTCTTTATTCAACTCTCGGACAACGGCACACAATCTTTTCCCTTGCTTAAACAAAGCAACTATTCTGTTTTCCGTGTATTCTGTAAAAGCAGACATGTTCATCTTTCATCAGTCCAATACAGAGTGGCTGATAAACGTTTTCGCATTGCCATGACATGGGTCAACACCCTTGAAATATAATCAAATGATTGGAGTTGCTTATAATACCCTTGATGCTGTTTAATGAGTGATTTTGAATGTTAACATAAAGAGATGTTCAACAAAGAGTTGACAAAGTAGCCCTAATCAACCTATCAATGATACCCTAATCTAAATTGCAATCAGCAAAGCTCCGTAGCTCAGAGATAGGTCCCCTGCTGGTTCCTAATTACCCAACCCAGTACTGCAGTGACCTCGTCAGTTCACACTGTGGCGTTGAGAAGTGAAGATCGTTTTTAGTTTTGTCTATTTATTGCTGTTATTGTTTGGATTTATTTGTCACATCATGCCAAGGAAAAAGAGTTCACAGAACCAAGGAGGGGACTCAGATGATGATACATCATTAGCTGACCTGCTGAGAAAGAAGCGTGGAGTGGGCAAGGTCTTGGAACTTGGAGACTCTGGCAAAAAAGCACAAGAGGCAACATTGCAAGAAAGTGTTGTAAGTACATTCAATTTTTTCAATCATTTTAAGCCTTTTTTGATTCAAGCTAAGAATATCTAAATATTCCTAGGTGTAAGCATTGACCATAGTTAAGAAATTGCGTGTCTCAGGGGTTCCACATGTATAGTTACAGTATTATGGCCAAGGAAGGGGGGGGGGGGCATTGCTGCAGTAGGTTGGAGATGACCAAGGACCTTCAGATGACAGGTGCCTAACAATGGCACACAAATCTCACTTTATGCATAATAATGTTATGATGATAGTATGTACAATACACAGGTCATACTTTTATTAAAAAAATCTTCATCAGCCTTGCAACCTTAATCTTTATATATAATATCCATAGATCTACAATATTGTAAGACCTTTTAGTTAAAATGATTTCTGACTAGCTCAATCTTATTAAAAGTGAAAAAATGTCAAGTTATAATCATATAAAGAAAATGTCTAACTGGGGGGGGGGGGGGGGTGGCAGGATGTTTAAAGCCAATTATATCATATTGCAAGGTCGTTTTGGTCCTTTGAAGTGCCAGACTGTTTGTAGTGCCCAATCCCATGTATAACCCTATATGTAACCTTTGAAAATTTAAATATGATAAATTGTATTTCATGTTTATTTTGCCTCGTTTAAATGTATACTTATGTACATATAATACCACGGAGTCCCTGTATAGTGACTCCATGATAACACTGAAGTTTAAAAACTACAAAAGTTTGAATGATAGCACCATCTGCCAGCCATCTTATCCAGTGTCAACCCTGGTGCTGTTAATGGCCTTATAATCTGTCACAGGGCAGATGTCAAACCTCTAGTTACCCCTCCTGCATATATGCCACAAGAGTATTTCATGATATACATATACACCGCTAAGATCACTAAAGCACTAAAAACACACACTGACAAAGATATTTGGTGTAGAACAAGCTTGCGGATAATACACTAAAATTTGAATTCACTGGGATAAGTAGTTGTTAAGAAATGCTGAGTTAATGCCAATTGCAGCTTTAATTTTATAGCATATTTGTGGGTTTTATGTAATGACTAAAAGAAAAAAACAAATTACCTTTATTTTCTTTAACCATTTATCCGCCAAAAATGCTTTGATTTTCGTTGGAAAAGTTTCTGGTTGTAGACCACAACACTGGCTTTTATGTGTGAATAAAACAAATAAATTTTATTGGGTAAATAACTATTTAGAAACATTTCTGCCTAGGCGAGCTCATTTTAATAAGCATGAGATTCAGTGGTTAGGGCCACTGCCTGCCCCCAGCCAGCTGGACGCTTATTGTATATGAAAGAACTTATATTGCCCTGATACTTATTTGCTTAATAAAATAATTTCAAAGTCAAACTCCACCATACTGTATGGTGTACTCAGCATGAAATAGTTTGGTGGGATAAAATTTCACTAGTTACAACATAATTTCAATCAGAACGGGCATCCGTAAAAGTCATAAAAATGAACCACAGAGATAAGGGAAGCTGAGGGGTGGAGCTTTGTGTTTAAGACCTGTACCAAAGAAGCTGTTTGTTACCAATTGACCCTTCCACTAGGTTTGAGTGACAGGCCAGGCTCAGCCAATCACAGCACATGGGTGAATAGCACACATAGGGTGGTGAATGTGTCAACATAGCTTACTGGAAGATTAAATTGCATTAATAAATGAAATACTAGTGCTTTTATAATAATAAAAAAAATGTAATTTATCAGATCTTGGTCAATACACTGAATGAATATATATCCTTTTAAGTGGATCAAAATATATGTGCCTAGCTCTATGGTAATTAAATTGCATTAATTTCAAAATTACTATTAGTTTACCTGATTTTATATTTTTGGTTAATACACACAAATGTTAATCAAATTATTTATGAAACAGTGTATGAAAGTTTTTGTTTATCACACCTATATGGAGTATGTCATAAAACACTTCACATGTCTGATAGGCACCTTAAAAAAATAAGGGATAGCTGAGTACAGGGTTTACTTTGTCAGATTTAAAACCACAATCTGTTATTGCAGACAAATGGTGTGATGGGTATATGTTTACTACATTGCCAACTCAGAATAAGTAAGCTTATAAGTAGTGCATTTATCAAGACAATCCAGCAACTATCAGAAAATAAACATACCAGATGTTTTATACATAGTCCACAAACTTAAGAGGTCACTGGAAATTTGTTTTAAGTCATGAAACCTGCCAGTTCATTAGACCTATTGTCAAATGATTTGGCAAGATAGTCAGGCTATAAAAGAGCATTGAGACAATCATTTATTACTAAAGTCAAGAATGTGATATATAGTTACACATAACTGTTGAGACAAAAAAAAGGTAATACATTTAATATTGAGACTAGCTATCCATTAAAACAGTCTATAGTATATTAAGAAATATTTCAAATTCTAAAAGTAAAATTGAAATAAATAGACATGTATGTATATGATATATTGCTTGCCATATGTATGCAGGAAAACATTAGCCTACCTAATACACTGTGATGACCCCAGGTCACTGACCTTACTAGGTCAGTGACCGACTTTGACGCGCACTGGGTGACCCGGACCACGTGACCACGGGGTCTTGGCGGGAATACACCCAGACCGCGTCAGTAGCTGAAGAAGCAGAGGATAGGCAGGCTGTGCGGCGGGGCAGGGCAAAATAAACTTGAAAACTGGAATACCAACGCTTTGTCTTTCTTGGGGAACCTTACAAATTGGCGCCCGATGTGGGACTTGAAGAATCGGATGTAGGGTTCCCCAATTGGATAGAAGACATGGACGACGCACGGACATGGACATAAAAAACGTTTTGAACTTTTTGAAAAAAAAAAAAACATGACTTCGCCACGGCCACGCTGGATAAAGGTGCCAGCGACCGCGTGGTTTAGTCAGTTGCAGCGGAGCACAGGAACCGTCAGCATCTACATTGAGCGTCAGCAGCAGCGACGTTGCGACTTCAAACTTCAAGCTACACATATCTACAGTTAAGTAGAATTCACACTACAATACTCTACCTTATTTAGTGTGTTTTAGCCCCACGTATAATGCCTGCAAAGTTGCGTAAGAGGCCTGGCTTGGTATCAGCCGACACGAGTGAGCCCGCATCGACTCCGGTGCCGGGCCCCTCGCAAACGGCGGATGAGTCAGCTCTACGTGCTTCGACTAGGAGTAAAGTAGTGCGAACGCCGGGACGCCCTCGTAGACGAGAGGCCACGGCGGATAGGACTCCAAGCCCTGGACTCGCATTCACGAGTCAGGAAAATACGCGGACAACCAGCGATCGAGGGCGCCGAAAGGAGCCCTCGCCAGCTGGATATGAGTCGAATGATTCATCCGCGTCGACGCCTGTTTCCTCGCCTGATGGGCGGCCCTCCGTGGTTGAGCGTGCGGAACCACGTGGCTCAGCCCGGGCTGTCATGGCGGCCACCAGTACTCCGCAACGGAGTCTGGGTTCTTCGGGGTACAGGCGGAGAAAAGAAGCTATTCCTCCAAAATATGACGGCCAGGGTACGGCCTTCATAGACCACTTAGACGAGTTCACTCGGGTCGCCACTTTCAATAAGTGGACGGACGAGGAGAAATGCTTTCACCTTTGGACCAGCGTCACTGGTCAAGCTAAGTTGAAAATGCGGCCCTTAACTTATCGGGACGATTGGAGAGAGATGGTGAGCCAGCTGACGGCTCTATTCTGCTCGAATCGTGCCCTCGATGCGTATAGAAATAAATGGTTTAATGCAAAACGAGGCCCAGAAATGGACCTCGAGACGTATGGGTTGTTTCTGTTAGATCTCTCCAGGAAAGCGAACCCCGCTTCCGCCCCCGCCGAGCAGGAGCGCTTTGCAAAAGAGCGTTTCATGGAGACGGCTGGGTCTACGAGTATGAGATTTTGGTTGGCGGCTTTAAAGCCACCCACCCTACAGGAGGCCATAGATCTAGCAGTGCAGTACGAGGCAGCGTACGAGGCCACGAAAACGAGTAAGCCTGACGTCGGGCCGGCTGGCGCTATCGCTTTGCCAATACTGCAGCCCGAGGCTTCCGTGGCTGCTACTGCTTCGGCGTCTATACGTGGCGGCCCGTCCTCTGAAAAAGAGGGAGCCATCACGAGACAGGATTTGAAGGATTTGGTATATTCGATATTAGGCGAGGTTATGTCCAAAGACAAGGGGAAGGTTTATAGTAATACTCGCCGGCAGGACCACGATTATTCACCTGAAACACGGAGGTGCTACCGGTGCAAGAAGACCGGGCATCTCCGCAGGGATTGTCCTAAGCGAAATGTTGATGATGATCGCTCCAAAAAACGAGCGCCCAGCAGGGACAGGGAACACCGATCGAGTAAGCACGGTGATAAACGGTCCCAGGGGCGGAGCGATCAGGGTAAAAAGGGGGGCAAGGATAAGAAGGAGAGGAAACACTCGGAAAACGAGTAAGGGTGGAGGAAGTATCCACGGATCCTTCACCTGCTGAAAAAGCAGCCCCTCAGCCTGCTGAAAAAGCGGCCCCTCAGCCTCCAGAATGTTGGGAAGGGGTGAAAGTGGGACAGCATTGGCCAAGACAAGTGGCCATGCAGAATTCGAGCGCATCATGGTATATTACGATTAGTGTAGGGACACGTCACGTGGATCTCCTGATCGATACCGGTGCGCAGGTGTCTCTGCTGAGTAAGCAGGAGTACGATGAGATACCTGGCGCAAAACGAGAGACTTTAAGACCTGTGGAAGGCAAGATCTCGGCGGCAAACGGTGGACCCATCAATATTTATGGTAGGGTGGAGCTCACTCTCTGTCTAGAGAGAGTGCTTTACCCTTGTGAATTTTTGGTAGCGGATATCGGAGGTCTCCCTGGCTTACTGGGGATGGACTTCTTGAAGAGACACGGTGCATTGCTAATGTGTTCAGTAGGAATGCTGAGACTGGGAGGCGTTGATATCGCGTGTAGAGAAGGTCGCCCTGGAAAAACAGGCCGAGCAATCTTACACGAAGACGTCCATATACCAGCTCGCCACGTGTCGCAGGTCTCAGTCAATTTGGTGTCCTGGGGCGTATCTAACGGGGGCGACCTCGTATTCGAGTCGTTGCCCACGGTTTGCCAGGATTTACACATAATGATACCTAGAGGATTATTGACATCTCAATGCTCTGGGGCTCACGTGTGGATAGCCAATCCCACGACTGAGAGTGTTCATATTGCAAAAGGTCAAGTGGTAGGTCAATTGAGCGAGGTCGAAAAGGTGGATTCACCGAAAACGGTGAATGCTGCTGAGGTCAATTTTGAACTCAGGCAGAAGAACACTGAAACACGACTGCCCGTTCATTTGCAGCCTCTTTTGGACGAAACTGACGATCTGACCGCAGATCAAAGGTCAGAGCTCCGAAAGGTCTTGATGGAGTATGAACATTGTTTTGAGGGAGGTAAATACGGGCTGGGACGTACGAGTCAAGCCACGCACAAGATCGATACGGGTGACAATCGGCCTTTCAAGGTGCCGACCCGGAGATTAGGGTGGGCTCAAAACAGGGCGCTGTCAGAGGAAGTGGATAAGATGCTGAGACTCGGAGTGATCGAGCCCAGTAGCAGCCCCTGGTCTAGTCCCCCTGTGTTGGTTAGAAAGAAAGATGGAACTTTCAGGTTTTGTGTGGATTATAGGAAATTGAATTCGTGCACTAAAAAGGATGCTTATCCTTTGCCACGCATTGATGACTGTCTAGACACTTTATCAGGGGCAAAATGGTTTTGTACCCTGGATCTGTCATCTGGCTATTGGCAAATAGCTATGGATGACAGAGACAAAGAGAAAACCGCATTCACTGCTCCCAGAGGACATTTCCACTTTACAGTGATGCCCTTTGGTGTTACAAATGGACCAGCTACACTGGAACGTTTGATGGAGCTAGTGTTAGGAGGATTGGACCTGTCCACTTGTCTATGCTACATGGATGATATAGTGGTACAGGGGCCCACATTCCAGAAGTGTCTAGGTAACCTGATAGTTGTACTAAAACGCATTAGCCAGGCTGGGTTAAGATTGAAAGCTAGCAAATGCGAGTTATTTAAGAGTGAGGTCTCCTTTCTAGGGCATGTGATTTGTAGAGAGGGTGTGAAACCAGATCCTAAAAAGATAAAGGCGGTGCGAGAGTGGCCAGAACCAACCACGGTGCAGGAGGTGCGCTGTTTTGTGGGCTTCGCATCGTACTATAGAAAGTACGTGCGTGACTTTGCTGGACTAGCAGCACCACTACATGCTTTAACAGCGCACCAGGCCGTCTTTAAGTGGGATGAGACATGCAGAAACGCTTTTAAAAGATTAATCAGGGCCCTCACGACTGCACCAATATTGGTGCTCCCACGTGAAGGGTGCCCTGTCATCTTAGACACGGATGCCTCTGATCTTGCGATAGGAGGTGTATTGTCGCAAATCATTGAGGGAGAAGAGCGCGTGGTTGCCTACGCCTCGCAGTGTTTGTCTTTATCGCAAAAGCATTATTGCACTACGTACAAGGAATTGTTAGCTGTGGTCAGAATGGCGAAAATATTTCGGCCCTACTTGTATGGACAGGATTTAGTGCGTTTGCGCACTGATCATCGTGCTTTGGTGTGGTTGCAGAACTTTAAAGATGCGGAAGGAATGTTGGCGAGATGGATAGCTTCTCTGACCGAATACAACTTTGTAATCGAATACAGAGAAGGCAAGAAACACGCGAATGCAGATGGCTGCTCACGAATTCCCGTGAGGGCCTGTAAGCGCCAGGAATGTCCTGACCAAGGTCATGGGGAGAATGTTGACCTTGTGGCCTCCATCACGCAGTGGAACCAAGTACGAGGCTTCCGCACGATTACGTGTGGACAGCCTCGAATGGCGACTGGAATCAGCCCAGGAGAGGCTGAAGGACCCCAGGTGCGAGTGTATATGGCGGAGACAGCTGGAGAGACAGCTGGAGACGGCAGTGAGAGACCTCTGGATCCAAATTGGATAGAGTCTTTCACCTTGGAGGAAATACGGTGTGCTCAGGGCCAGGATATGGCCCTAGCTACCGCCAAGAAGTGGTTAAATGCTGGACAGCGACCGCCTTATCACGCTATTGTCACGCACTCGGCCCAGGTGCGAAATATATGGGCCCAGTTTTATTGCTTGAAATTGCAGCGAGGCATCGTGTATCGAAGCCATAAGCTGCCTACTGGTGAATTGGTGACGCAAATGGTAGCCCCAGCCAGCATCAGACGCAGCATCTTCAGCCAGCTTCATACGTCTCGTCTTGGTGGCCATATGGGGATCAACAGCCTCATATCCAAGTTGAGACGGAGATTCTATTGGCCTGGCTACAAGGAGGATGTGACACGTTGGATAGGTTGGTGCGATGTGTGTCAGAAGCGGAAACAGGGCGGCCTGAAAAAGGCTCCCCTGCATCAGGTGCCAGTAGGAATGCCGATGGAAAGGATGGCCATTGACATAATGGGACCATTGCCTGTCACAAAGTCCAATAACAAGTATATAGTAGTCGTTGCCGACTACTTTACTAAGTGGACAGAAGCCTTTGCTCTTCCTAATCAAGAGGCTTACACGGTGGCTGATTGCTTGGTGACCAATGTGATTTTGCGATTTGGAGCTCCTTATCACTTGCATAGTGACCAAGGGACCAATTTCGAATCGAAATTATTCCAAGAAATGTGCAAAATATTGGGGATTAATAAGACCAGGACCACGGCTTATCATCCCCAGAGCGATGGGTTGGTGGAACGCTTCAATAGGTCATTGGGTGATATGCTATCGAAGCTGGTGAACGAAAGGAGAGATGACTGGGATGACATGCTTCCTTACGTGATGTGTGCCTATCGGGCTACGCCCCATAGATCCACAGATATCACGCCAAATCGAATGATGTTGGGCAGAGAAGCAATGCTCCCTGTAGATCTGATGTATGGCCACGCACTCCAACATAAGCACCACTGTCCAGTGGAATATGTAGAGTGGATACGTGAAGCCATGGAAGAATCCTTCGAAAAGTGCAGAACCCAGATGAAGAAAGCGGCCCAGAAGCAGGCGAAACATTACAATAGGTTGGCAATGGAGCAGTCCTTCCGTATGGGAGACTGGGTCCTGTTGTTTTATCCGCCACTGGCTAAGCAGAAGCTGGCCCTGAAGTTTCTAGGACCTTACAAGGTGACGAGGAAGATGGGAGAAGTCAACTATGAGATAGAGGCCCCAGCCTCTGGGAAGAGACGCATAGTCCACATTAATCAGCTCAAGAAGTACTTAGCTGAGGTGACTCCAGATGACATGATTCGGATCCCTGACATCCCATCAGACGATCCGTATTTGGACCCATCATTGTATGAGGACGGAGCGAGTGCGACCCCCCAAGACGAGGGGCGGGATCCGCCCTTGCCCGGAGAATTGAGTGACGACGCAGCGCAGCCTTGGTCTGGGCAGCCAGAGCGGGGCGGAGCTGCGAGGACAGGAGAACACAGGGGGCGCGGCTTGCAAACACGCGATCCCCTGAATACGAGAAGAGTGGCAGATTCGCGTACGAATCTGGATACAGCTCCTTTTCTGGACTTGGAGCTGTCCTCAGCTCCTTTTCCGGATTTGGAGCTGCCCTCAGCTCCTTCTCGGGGATTGGATCCGGAAGCGGCTCCATTTCTACCAGGTAGGCTGAGGAAGCCACCTGATAGGTTAGGCCACAATGTAGGCTACCAGTGAATTTAAGATTCTGGTTGCTGCATATCAGAGGGAAATAGCACTTATTGCTTGACTTCTGGCACTTTGTTTTTGAGAGTCTAGTGATCACATGTTTATACAATAAATACCAGTTGTAGCTTCATTTAGACAATATATAGTTTGATTTTACGTAGTCTTCCCCATGCAAATGATTTTTATTTATTTTTATTAAAGATTCTCTCAAACAAGTGGTAAATGTCGACATACTAAAGCGGCGCGTCGCTGCAGTCACTTTCTAGTGACTGGACATTTCGTGTACCTGATTCTCTGGACTGAACACGTGGCCGTGTCCTGCAGAGTGGGTTTTTAGACGTGCCACCCAAATGGTCGCTACAGGTGCAGCCCTTTTTGAATAAAAGAGGGAGGAATACTGCAAAGGTAGAATTTGGGCACTGCTGGTTAAAAGCAGGGGCAAAACACGAAATTAGGTAATGAGAATGGTTAAAATGCCTCATAACACTGGAAATATCAGCAAAATAACTTAATTAGCAAGAATTAAGGGCTGTAGTGGTTATGGAAATGTTTCAAGTACCATGATAAACTTTATATATAGCAAGTTGGGTAATCTGGAAAGGTCAGCAAAAGGGATATAGTTTGCTAGATTATGGTTACAAGGACAAATGGTTATTTTCTTGTGGTATTGTCATTTAGTGATAAGGAATTGGCTATTTGTCATCATGGAACGTGAAACGTTCCTGATGGTTTGTTTTATTTGGCTGATAGGAGTTGCTGGATTATATATTTAGCAACTACAAAATTCTCACTTTCTGTGTCTTGTGGAACTGTGTCACTGATTCTAGTGACCTGCATTCACTGATTCCAGTGACCTGCATTCATGGAAAATTTCCACTGGGGGAAAAAGGTCACCAAGTTCGAAACACGAACAGGCACCCCTTTGTATTAATTTTGTCATTTTCGGTGCAATCCTCAATTAAGAAATTTTATGAGGGGGGGGGGAGGAAGGGTCAACTGGTCAACAAAGTGATTAGGGTCACATGACCTGTGATTCTGGTCACCTGACCTGTCACATGACTCAGAAAGTGCGGCAAAAAGCTGGAGAGCGTGGGGCGCCCTGTCTCACACCTTCTGAAACCAGCAGAGAAGACACATCAGCCAACCAGAATTTTGAGAATATAACCAGAACAACTTGGGAGATATAAGGATGTCTGCCACGAATACAAGCATTGAGGAGGCTACTGCTATGCCAGCAGTGCCCCTGGGCAGCGTAGTGGAGGAAGAGGGACCTCAGCTGACATCGGACCAGACGGACATGGTACTAGCTGCCATGGAGGCAGCGGGCCTCGAGATTGGAGCTGAATTGGAGGTCTCTGCCAGCGACGCTGAGGTGGCTGCCGTTTGCGGCTTGTCGCCTACAGCGGAGCTCCCAATCTCCCTGGCCCCGGATTATTGGAGCCCGCAGCGATTGGGTCTCCTGCACCTGGACATGTGGGCTTACATGTCCAGGAGGGAGTACGAGCTGGAGGATCCAGCAGTGGAGCGTTACGGGGCAGCAGAACTGCCAGAAACGGCCAGGATGCGCAGGTATCTTCGTCTCCGTCCACGGAGAGAAGATATGCCTATCCTGAGTGGATGGATAATTGGCGACCTGGGTGTGGCGACCACCCAGGAGGAAGTGCTGGAGAATTTGAAGAGGCGACCTTGGTACGCCAGGGAGCGAGCGGCCAGGCCCAGCGTAGAGGGCGAGGTCTCTCCCACCAGGGCTACCAAGTCGCCTGCAAGGGAACAACAGGCAGCTCCGTTCACGGAGTCTGCCATGGAAGACGTGGAACAACGGGCAGCTCCGATCACGGAGTCTGCCATGGACGACGTGAAGCAACAGGCAGCTCCGCCCACGGAGCCTGCCATGAAAGACGTGAAACAACAGGCAGCTCCGTTCACGGAGCCTGCCATGGAGAGCGAGGAGACATCGGACGATGGGGCGACGGAGAGTGACGTCTCGGCCCCAGAGACCACTCCAGAGACCACGCCGAAGGTCGTCTTGCCGGCCGCGCCACAGGGGGTGGAGGGCTTGAACTACATGTGTGCCACGTGCGGGAAACGCGTGAGGGATCGAAAGTCTCTCACTCGCCACGTGAGCGTGGCCCATGCAGCAGCATATGTAGGCTTCCAGTGCCCTGTGTGCCCCGCAGCGTTGCCCTCGGACCGGAGGACCAACTTCAGGCGTCATCTGGAGCGGTCCCATGGGTACACCCGTACACAGGCGGAGGAGCTAACAGCAGCCACACAGCCGACGACAATCCAGGGCCCTAACTCCGATGGATCCCTGCCGGCGACACCGGAGACGAGGACCCTGGAGACAGCATCTCCCAGCACCAGGGCGGTGCAGTTGCGCCGCGTTGAAGCAGCTTCAAGCGTGACGCCCCGAAGCCGCCAGACAAGGCCAAAGCGGCCCCACCCAGCAGCAGCAGCCACCAAGACGCCAACAGCAGCCACCAAGACGCCAACAGCAGCCACCAAGACGCCAACAGCAGCAGCAGCCGAGGACATGGTGACCAGGGCCCAGTACCAGGACATCGTTCTGGAAGTCCATAGGGCCAGGTCCCAGACGGCTGCAGCAGCTCGTGAGAACGAGGAGCTGAGGGCCAGGCTTCGCGCCGAAACAGAGCAACGCGAAGCCAAGGCCCGGCAGTCGGACCTCCTGTACCAGGAGGTCAAGCGGCTGACGGCTGACAGGAACAGATGGATGGAGGAGGCCAGGGCTGCTGGATCCTCATCTGCAAGGCCTTGAACGCAAGGTCTTGCAGAGGACTGAATACGACGACGACCTGGACCACGCCCCCCACTTAACGAAGCCTGGATACGGACTGGACTTGGACGCTGGACATCAACACGAAATGACACCTAGGCACAACGTGAACGCTGGACATCAACACATCGTGCAGGGGCGGACCCAGCGCCCTGCGGAGAGTCAGGAGACAATGATGGTAACGAGTGGGACAGTGACTTTTATAATGGCCGCAGTTAGAAACTGTGAATAATTGGAAAAATTGTGTCACGGCTAATTATAAGAATGTCCTCACTCGGAAATTACGAGCAGCTGATAAAAGACCTTGCAGAATCCAGAAATGGATACTGGCCTGTGTCCAAGGCAAAGATGGACTCTGATAAAATTGATGGACTCTATGTGTATTGCTATGTGTTGAATGTTGTGTTTGCAGCGGTGCCAGGGAGTCAACCACGTGGATGATGTCTGGGGAAAAAGCCAGCCTCCGGGGCGGACGTGACAGCTTCCTAGTGTCACGCCGCAGGGCGATGGTTGTTGATTGATTGTATGCAATAATTGTGATTTTTGTGATTTAATGAATCTCGTTGATTTTGTGTGGTTCTGATCGTCGTCGCACAGCCTACTGAGTGTATTAGTTTGAATATGGGGGCATATTCCCAGTAAGAAGGGGGTAATGTGATGACCCCAGGTCACTGACCTTACTAGGTCAGTGACCGACTTTGACGCGCACTGGGTGACCCGGACCACGTGACCACGGGGTCTTGGCGGGAATACACCCAGACCGCGTCAGTAGCTGAAGAAGCAGAGGATAGGCAGGCTGTGCGGCGGGGCAGGGCAAAATAAACTTGAAAACTGGAATACCAACGCTTTGTCTTTCTTGGGGAACCTTACAACACCAATCAGCACTATGATAGTAGAAATCTGTTTAGAGCAACAGTCTTACTGCAATATCTCTGTTATAATTAACTATACATGTATAGTGAATCTATGTTATTAAAGACCTAGGATTCAATGGTGCCTATTAGAAGTACATATTGTAAATACAGGATGTGGTCATGGGTTTCTTGTTCATAAAAAGCAATCATTTATTGAAATATAATATTCTGCTTCCCAGTTAAGGACTTTTTGCAACTATATCACCAGTTAAATAGCTCAAATGATCTTTATCACTTCAATATGTGCCAATTTCTAAATATGTGAAAACATACTTTTTAGCATTTTGCTTTTCCAGAAAACTACATTGGCAAAAAGAGATTCAGACAAAGTATAAGCTATTCTGATTGCCCTTTTAATGGAATTGCAATGTATCAAACTTGATTTAGTCAAAGAACAGCTTTATATGATTTTGGCATGAGTAATAATGAAAAAAAAAATATCAATAATATTTGAAACAGAATGCTTGAAGGAGGCAAGCCCTTAAAAACCCCTTTTTTAAATTGGGGGACTGATGTATTTTTATGTAATTATATGGTAAATCCACGTTTATTATACAAAATGTCCTGCTGGTATATCATTGTGTAATTAGGTTATTTGAGTTTATGCTCCATATGGATACAAGCAGCAGGCCAGGGCTGCTTGTCTAAGCTTACATATCTGGGTCAAATCTCCACTTGGGGAGTGGCATAGGGTGCTGAGCAGAAGGGTCAATTAATTACAAAATCACAATCTTGTAGGCAAGAACTTAATCCTGGCGGCACATATAAGATATTTAAGTTTTAATGATTGCAGACTAGCCAAGTTGATTGATGATATGTAATTGAATATGAATAACTTTTTCCAATTAATTTAATAAATTCAACTTTTGTCAAAGTTAAACTAAGGTATAATATTAAGTTAGTTTTTCAGAAAATGGCTACTGGAGCCACACAGCCTTGAATCATTAGCATGATTAGGGATGAGGTAAATGACTGAGTGTTTCAAGCCAATATTGTGCCATTTTCCTTAGTATCCAGTTGTTCTCTATTATGTACTGAACAATATGGTGATGGTGAATCAATGTCAATCATCCATTGATTGTTGTTTGAGTCTGTGAAGACGAAATAAAAAATATAAATATATGTGTCCATGATCATATATGTCCATGATCATAGCAAGACTTGACTTAGTTTTATTTTCAGTATTTTGAATTGCAAAATACTATGTCTGTAATGAGGTATGCAATTGGTCAGTTACAGTGAGCTGTCATACTTACAATTACCATACACATTCCATATTTTTGTAGGATGAAGAAAACATGTGGGACCAAGATGTTGGAGATGACCAGCTGCTGGCTATGGTCTTTAATTCTCCATTGAATGACCCGCATTCCCCACCACCAGCAATCCAGCGATTCCAGCCATTGGAAGATTACAAGGCTGAGGTGAAACAAAGACTGGACACCATGGAGGCAAGACTATTAAGATTAGAAGCCATGGCCCAGCAGCAAGCCCAGGAGCAAGCTGAGACCCCAAGAAACCCTGCGGCAACCCTTGGACTTAGGGCAACCCGAGCGCCAACATGGAATAATTACACTCCTGCAGATTTGGAAGAGGACATGTCGACCCCTTTGACCAAAGTTCTGCAGGAGTGTGACGAAGAAAACCTGCCCCTGGAAAAGGTTATGACAATGTCTACTTGCAGGATGGCTGACATCCTTTTCAGCCCTGGCACCCTAAGGAGCAGCACCCTGCAGGGAAGAAATTCCAGTGAGCCACTGGACCCTACTAAGCTGGGCATCATGATGCGCCGGCTGAAGCGCCATTTTGGTCAGAGGTGCACCAATGATGCCCAGTTTAGAAGCATCTGGAAAAAATGCAGACAATCACTGAGTGCAAAGTGCAAGCACCATAGGAAGAGCGCTTCCAGGGCATTAACTTTTTCTGATTGAATATTTTTTTTTAACTTTATATCTGTAATTTGCTTTTGTATCTGCTTTCATTGACAAGTACTTAAATTGATGCTAGATATGTTTTGCTTTGTTTGATTATTTTTCTTTGATGGGTTTGACGTTTATGTCTCCTTTTAATAAATTTTTGAACCTGTAACTATGAGTTGTGTGTACCATTTTTTGAGTCATCTGCATCTGATTCAGTTAAACGAATTGTAACATTGGCTGAGACAGAAAGTGAAGGGCTGCTCATTACAACAGAATCGAGGAATGTGGAAACCCAGAGGATGTCATCCAGGACTCCCATGAAATCTGGTGTAAAATCAGGCATGTAATTCACAGACATACCACATCCAGGTCTGCTGATAAGGTACCCCCAAAATCAGTATATGTATGCCAACATGTGTGTATCTTATGACTTTAACAGACACCTAAAAAGATTGTGTAGGGCTTGTAGGCCAATTGTAAGCAGGCCTATCATGTTACAAACTAAAATTGGTTCACACCACATATGTTTGGCATTTCTATCTGTTTTGTTATTAGCATTAATCATTTTCAAAATGCAACAAAATTTGCAAAAAAAGAGCGTGGCCAATTCATTAGCCAGGGCTATTAATAAATGTGTATAGTAGTTCTTCAAAAGCTTTTGGTTTTGGCTGCTCAGGTGTACAGGATTTACTGGAAATAGAAATTTGTTTATACGTTAACAGATGTATTTTTATTACGTTAACAGATGTATTTTTATTTTCATGGTATGTCATACATGTATGATTCATATACTTTTGGTAGTTTTCGAAAAAAATTTTATCCATGCCATGACTGGGAGCCAAATAAAATTAATTGAAATTTTTTCCCTTTCATTGTTTTTCAGACTTAAATTGTATGTCTGTAGGCATCTAAATTTTGGGAAACATAAATTGGCAAGTTTTCATCAAAACGTTATGATACATATGTGCACATCTGTTGAAAATTAGGCATTTTTGAAAGACTATTAAGGCACAAAAAGGTTTTCAGCTTTTTAATGGATATTCTCTGATCTATGGCTCTTTACCGCTTTTTGAGTTATCAAATGATAAAGATAACATGTTTCACAAATATTAGTTCCAATCTGGCTAATTTTAGTCCATAACTTATTTAATAATAGGGCTAGAAATTTGGTGAAAACTAGGGTTCTCGCTATACCGTTTGTACCAGTACAAGGATAACCATATGGGTATTGATAATCGTTATGTAATAATAACGATACAATTGATCAACATGCAGAGCAGCGTTTTCTGGCTAATAGGACACCTGCTACCCAGATGTTTAAGTGATTTTGAAGAAAAATATCATTGCAATGACATTAAACAACAGTATGAAATTATTTCATAAAGATTGGTTCATTATATTTCATTGTGAATTGTCAATATTGCAGGCTTTGTTTATTCTCCTATTGATATAGCTTTATGATACTTATCATGATACGTAACGTATCGGTTTTACTGTAAAGTGATACGTATCGTATTAAAGATAAAGGTGTACAGCCATAGCACTGAAAACCCTTTTAGAATCCTGGGATCATGTGGCATTTACTGGCAGTAATGTTAAGAATATACAGTAAGAAATGAAGAACTTCGACTTTGAAATTTAGGGATATAATTGCTGCTGATGCAGGGCATCTCTGTTGAGGGATGTGCTCACTGAAGCGCAGTGTGAACATCAAAGAAGCAATGTATTTAAGGAAACAGCAGCGGTCCTTGGGCAAGCTCTAGGTGAATTTGACTCCTCTTAATTCACCTAATAATGGATATTGTTTTATTACTTTCGAAGTGTCCAATCCTTCTCTAGTTCATCCAAGCATGGAGACAAGAGTAGAAGGAGTGGAAACTCTTTTTGTCACACATAATTCGATAATTTTATTACTTTCTGGTCATTTACTCCTCTGAAATAGCATTGGATTTCCTATGTTTCTTCAAATTTGGCGGTTTCACCCCCCTCTTTTATCGGCAGTTTTATAGTTGGCGGCATGTCTTTCATCCAATCAGTGTCTCGGAGAGGGAAAAGGGTTCCCTGGCCTCTCTTTGATTTCTGCTAGGAAACCCCACTATCATGCATCGAAATATAAAGAACTATTTCGTCCTTATGCTGAATATTTCAGTTAAATTCCTCTCCATTTGAGGAATATTTTGGCGTTTTTCCCATGAAAAAATGACAATTCTAAGCCAAGTAACAATTAATTAGCGAAAAAGTCGCATTTAAATAAACAAAACCATTGTGGTTTACATTCTCATAACTTCTATGGGACGACTCTGGCGAAGCTGTACTTTGGATATTTAAAAAGATAAAACATCAACAATTCCAAGAACATATATTTCATATGTGCGAATTGGTGCGAAATTTGTTGTTTTTAAGAAAACTGACACCACTCTATCAATGGTAATGGCATAAGACTGCACAAGACTCTTTCATGTTTTCAAGGCATTTAGAAGTGAAAATTATTAATCAACTATAAATTTTAGCAATGGTGAAATTATGTGTATATGTCAATCACTGAAAAAAAAGACTTTTAATGAAATTACTGACTCAATGCATTTAATATCATTGGAAAGGGAACAGCCTAATTTTTATATTCTCATGGTATATAGTAAGCATTTATGTAATTTTTATAACACCCAAATTAATATTAACTTTTAGAACTGTACAGCATTAATAAATAGATGCTCAATTCATATGGTATTTGAGTTGATGTGTAATAATGCACAATATTATTATGAAATCTTGACCATTTAATTTTGTAAAGTTTATTGTACATAATATAACAAAGAATTTAACAAACTTACTGTAAATATGATTAAAATGATAGTGCATATGAATTAAATATTTTTACATAATACAGCAAACTCTATGATGACATGAAGGAAAGGGGTTTTCCACAACGAGGTCACTGCAACAAGGGTGTATAATCCCACCCTGAGTGCCACAATCAGGTATGTGACGGTCATTTAAGGGGTGATTTGTGGTCATAAACGGGGTGATAAACAAACTAACGTGACATTTCACAGATATTTAAAACCTCATCTGAGCATGGAGGTATTATAATACCTCCATGATCTGAGACACTGACTGAACCTTTGAACATGTCGGGTTTCCACTCCTTCTACTTTTGTCTACTCTTGTCTCCATGATCCAAGGTTACATGTTCCCGACTTTTGTCATTTTTTTTGGAATACTTATCTTGCAGCATCACTGAGTTCTGGATGAGGTTAATACTGACAAGTCTTTTGTTTTGTGTCATTAAACATGCGTTATTTACCAGTTAAATACATAAATTTGCATTTCCTTCATGCATGTCAGCCATGATAAAATATGGGGTAACTGCATCAGCTTTGCCCCAATGAAGACTTGTCCATGCATTCTAGTTTTCATAAAAAAATGTCAGTTTACATGAATTTAGCTCTCTATTTATCCAAGGACAATCTTGCTGACCAAGGAGAGAGACAGTTTACATGTTTATTTGCCAGTTGGCTACTGTAGAATTCATGGAATGCACTTCATCTCCATACTGCAATTAATCTCAATGTTATGACAGCTGATTATGACAACTGATTAAAATCTAACAAGTGTTGGCATCCCAGAAGGCCTGTTGTTTAAAGGGGTCATAATTAAGGAGTGACTTAGAGAGGTCTATACTATCGGCCATTAAACCTAACTTGAATGTGCTTTGAAGAATTTATAGTTCACTAAAGATAAATTATATTTTTTCTTTTAATTGGCATGTAAGCTCTGCTAAGTGTCTCTTACATCGAGCCACTAGAGATGCCATGTCCTTTCCTGGCTATGGGTTGGTTGTTTGGTATGCTCTTGGATCTCTATTTATCAAAGCATGGAGTCTAGTGAAGCATTGAGTCACTAGACTCCATAATCCAAGGTATGCTGAAAATCGTTCATGTTCTGCGTTCCTCAATCATTCACACTTTCGGTATTTTGCAACCGCCAAATGTTTACATCATATTCCTGCTAATTGTATAGTTCTATGCAATCTAAATAAGGGCCACAATTTTGTCGTTTAATATAGTGTTTCATTTATTAATATCTTTAATTGCTAGTTCTTTTAGCATGGTAAATGATAGCTTTCATGCATACATTTATGCAAAAGGCTTTCAAAATTTCTTTTTTTCTTCCTTTTAAAAAACGGTTTTAAAGTGTGTATTTTACTGAATATTTCAAAATTATAAACACTAAAATATTATATTAACCATGTCATAATAAACAGCTGGCTATAAACTATATTAACCATGTCATAATAAACAGCTAAACTCAGTGAATTGACAGGTATGATAGCATCACTTCATCAGTCATCAAGATTGCTGTACCCCGATGGTCATTGTTCAGTCTGATGTAATGACTATTGGTGATTACCCAATGACTAAAGGGGTATTCAGAAGTTCTAGAACTCCAATAACCTCATATGGTGTGTAGCACTAATTGCCGACCCAGGGGTAATAGAAGCATAAGGGAGGGGACGGACTGATGCTGGGGGTGACAGAGTTGGCAAGCCAGGCTTCCCCTGACCACCCTCCCCTTCTCTTGTATTTGTATTAATTAGGGTTCCGGCATTAAAATTAGGCTCACTTGATAATTAAGCTGAACACAGAACCTTCATTTCAACTTTTGTTTTACCTATGTGTTGCCACTCAGCTCCACATTTGCCCATTATATTGCTGTAAACAGTAAAAAAACAAAAACTAGAGAGATGGTAAGAGAGGTAAATATGAACTATTTAGAAAAATAAAAAAGCATTGTTCTATCACAAGCCAAGCAATTGCAAGTATTGTACCCCTGTGTTCAGGTAATTTCTCTAGTTAAACACGTCATAGGTCAAGGCCCAAAGCTCCAGGCCAAGGGAAAAGATGTTTGTTAGAAATCTGACACATCATAGAGGATTTGATAATTATATGCTAGAATATACATGAACCTCACCATTCCGTCCCCTTGCTAATATATATTCTGTTTGCTGACATACAATACTGACACTTGACAGTTCCTTACAATTAAGAAAAAGTGTATAGTTGATGCAGAGGTACAACTAAAGTACAAAATAAATGCCTCAAATAATTTTTATCAAGTTGTTTGAAAATGGATTTTTGGCTCCATGCAAATATACTGAACTTATCTGAACACTAAATGTCAGTAAAATGCTTCTCACACTATTTTGCCGTGCTGCTCATATAATTTACTGTTCATTTAATGAAGCTGTAAGGAAGCAATGAATAGGGGTGCAAAGCCTCTATGTCAAGTAATTACAAACCTTCTTTCTTTTTTTTAGACTTTTTTTGCACCTGATATATGAAATAAGTATGTGATTGAATATGATTTTAATTTGCATTTGAATTAGTATCAGAAGTATCTAAACAAATACAAAAACATGGTATTTCACACAAGAGAAAGAAGAAAAAAATAAACAAAACAATATATACAGATTAGTCATTTCATTGAAGTTCATTGCAGATCATAATGGACCATTTGGTCTCATACAAGAAAGATAGGGCACATGATAAGAGTCAAAATAACGTACTGCATGCACATGCCCAACGGTTTGTGAAGTGGCCACCACTGACCTGCATATCAGTGGTGGCAACCCCCACCCCTCCATTCCCTCCTTCTGTCGTGCCCCTGCAATAAAGATACTGATACCTAACATCTGTTCTTAAAGGGCCCAGAAATTGTAAGGGGTGAAAAAGGGGTAAAACAAGGTTTGGCGCAAAGCCCCGAAAGCCCAGGCAAGTCGGCGACAGTCTCCACATCTCGCCGCAACTCAATTAGGCAGGCTATGGGGGGTAAGCGCAACGCCCCGCTACTATCCGTGACAAGGGTTGACTCCCCGCGTTTCGGCGACATATGGACAATTCCATATGGGCCATACTGTAGTTACAGTAGAGTGAACCACCTTTGGGAGGACACCTGATGGCCACATGCTTTGGGGAAAGTTCCATCTTGTCTCAAACAGCTGTGAAACTTCTCTCCACTCTTCTGGTGTTGTTGGACAGGAGATGACATCTTCTGCATAGTCGGCTATGATGGCTTCACACACTTCAAGCTGCATTGTTAGTCGGATTTTGTACCAACAAAAAAGCTATCCAAATGAAAGAAAATGCTTCTTACTGATGAATTCGATAACCCAAACCGTCTAAATTGTACAAAATTATAAATTATTGCCGGAATTTATTAGATCAACTTTGTTTACATTTTAGTTAATTATGCATTGCAACATAATGGAGAGCATCGCCGATTCGCGATTTCAGTCATTTTATGAAAAATTGAGGTCAGAACTGTTTCAATTTATGCAAAAAGCGAAGCACCAACAAATTTTTTTATGTAATGAACATGGAATTTTGAAAATTGGACGCAAATTGAAGGCACACAATAATAAAATACATTAAAAGCACTTCCAATGTAAACAAATCGGCAATTTTTGATGGCATGAAAGGTTAAATGATAGGGTATGTTTATTAATTTTATAGAGATATAGTGAACATATAGCAAGGCCCTGATGGGATTTAATCTGTTTTTTTAGAAGCAATAAAATGAATGCAACCGATTTTGGTCACTGTCATATTGAGTGACAATGCAGCTTTCAGGAATATTGCTGATTGTGTTGTGGGCCGCTCTGAAGCCATACATCAATGACTTGTAGCTGTTGCCAGTTGCCAAATACCTCAGGGTGATGGCAATCCTGAGTCCTGGCTCCAAAGCTTTCCTCCAAAGGTGTCTTGCTTGGTAATCCTAGGCCCAACTTTGGCAAGCAGCTCTTGGAACATGTCTGGCTGCATTCTCACAAAGTTCTTGTAGTGGGTTCCATCCTCCATCAATAGTTCATTCATCAAGCGTTCGTATTGGCCACATCTGAGGTCTTCACAAGAGCCTTGGCCTCACCCAAAATCTCTTCCTTCTCTTGATGGCTGCTTGTCTTCTTTCTGCAGCTCTTCTGGACTGTTCTTTATCGTGCATAATAGCCTGTGTAAGAGTTGCTAGTTGCAGATTTAATTCCAAGCTACCCTGAGCCAGTTTTAAAATGGCTGTTGGTTGGTCTACTGCATGTGCCATGGTCCTTCCTCTGTGGTAACGAGGAGCAGAATGAAGGCTACAGACAAGCAGCCCTTTATATATTCACATCTGCCCCCTCCAGCGTGACAGCCGGCTTTCAAACTTAGTACACGTAGTACACATAGTTCACATAGTTAACTCGCCGGGTCTTTCCTTGTAACCCTCACAGTCGTGATTAACACGTGCTTGATACGCCCCTTACACGTACAAGCCTACAGGTCGTACGTAGATGCCGTGGAGTCTCCCGTCGTAAAGGTGATTTATCCGTGGCTCACCCCGGGCATCATCAGACCATCAGATTTGGTACGTATCCTACGTGTGATCCGCCGGGTGTCTGTGATTCACACCTTGCTGCACCAACTCACCCGTCGCCTTAAGCACCGCCCCTTCCAACACATAATTCTACGAGAGCAAAAAAACGGCCTATGTGAGCACCCTTAAGTGGTCCGGTCCACATCACCAGCTTTATCAGGGGGGGGGGGGGGGGGTGTCCGTGATCCCCAGTGACAAATCATTAGATCTTGAAAAAATTATAACGTTAGAGGGCACCACCGTCTGGTCGGAGGAAGGGCGCCGTCTCGTGTTAATCGGGGAAACTGCATTGCGCACTTTTCGAGAATGATCAGCTGACGGGACTGGCGAAGTGTGCTGTTTTCGTATATCAGCCGAGAATTTCAGCGTTGTGGATGGAAGTTGACTTAGTCCCGATATGTAGAAATGTGACTGCCTCCGTTAAGTCATAAATTGTGAGTTGTCATTGGGGTAAATGAGATTTATGGACCGCATGTCTAAAGCCAACGTAAGGTGAGTCGGCCATGCATGGCCGGCCATTTGAAGTGAGGGCATTTCTACCCCTGGAAATAACCTAGGTCCTAGGCCAGGGATAAACTCTGAACCGTCCCTGTTTATTGAAGGACCGTAAAATATCTATATTGATAGCTGGGCAATAAGTTTACTTTTCTCTCATTGCAGTCCGGACTAGTCCCATGCTGCACTAAGCAGAAAGAAATCTCTGTTGAGCCTCGAGGTTACTGAATTTGCTGAAATCTCTGAGGTACGCTTTGACCTTTTCCACACAATGAGTCTGTTCAAAATTATTTTTGTATAATGACTTGTAAACAAAGTTCTATTAAAGTGGTCGAAATACGGATCCTAAAATAAATTAATTTAACGGCCGCTCAGCCAATCAGACACGGCGATTAATCAAGATTTAAGACTCGCCTGCTGAACAGTGCGAAAGCGCCAGCAAGTTTACTTAATGTGCTGATTCTTCTGTAATAAATAATGCAGATAAATTAAAAATTTCAAACGCAGTGATCAAAAATTCAAAGCCTTAACAATGCTTAAGGAGGGATGCACTCTTGACAGATGAAACCCTTAAAGGTGCCCCAAAATGAAGTTTAAGTTCGAGAGTCATGTGAAAGAATATACACTAATAAAAATTTCCCTGAATCCTAGGTTAATTGGTTAAGATTAAGGCCTTTTTAAAGAACAGACTTTAAAGTTGACATTCTCAAGGCAGAATTACTGCAGTTGAACAATTTCTCATTACATATGCATGACGTCACATCAGGAACTAATTGCCCTGACCAGGGTTCAAGTGCCTGGAAATCACTGAGGTGTGACCAAGATGCGAAGATGCTGCAGCCAAGCATTACTGCTTACCTGCTGTTCATTGGCTGGCTGCTGCTTAATTGGGTCATGGGATATCCTGATGTTACGTCACTGGCTCACTAGAGGGCAGTGTGGTATGACCAAAAGTACAATTGCAGTGCGACTGGTTGTTAACAATATATATTTCATTTTAGGGCACCTTTAAGCGGACCATCTTCCTTCAGCATAGGTCTGGATCTACCGACATACCTTCAGCAAAACCTCATTCTCCACACGACTCCGCTGGCTGGCCTTGAAAGATGTGATAGAATTTTATATCCCTCATAGTCAGGAGTTTAATTGCCTGGTTTATGCTATAGCAATGCATATCAATCTGATAGGTTGCACAGCACCATCTATTTTTAGCGCATCGACGTGACCCATTGTGACTGTTTAGCTTTTAGAAAAGCTGAGCGTCGTCAGCATTGGCATACCTAATTAGTGGTTTACACATCCACTGCTGGGCTAAGGCGAAAAAAAAAAAAAACCATGGCAATGCCCTGAAATCAGACAAGGGTTGCTAGTTTCACTCACAAAGAGTAATCCGCAATCGTTGGGAAGTTGTATAAAAAATTGGCACTTGCATGTTCGCTTCCCATGCGAAAATTCACATTCTCGCAAAAATTCTTGTTCCCTTGCTTAAAGAATGCATTGCCTTGCGACGTGCTTCCCCTTTGTATTATTTTTCTGTCTTCTGCATAATCCAAGTGTTCCCTCATGATATTTTTTTGCTCGGATATAATTGCAAGGGAATGCGGCTTTTTAAGGGACACATTTTCTGAAAGGGAATGTGATAATCACAATAGAATGCGAAGGAAAAAACACTAACAAATAATAATGTAGGCCTATAAATAATGTATTTCATAACGCGTTAGGCCTGAAAAAAAATGTCCATTTTGATAGGCGTAGGTTACCCAAGCATGGTACAACTTGGTGTAAATAGTATCAGTGTAAAGTAATCAATGATAATGTGTAACCGGAATGGTTGGGATGTCTTTTTTTGGATCCATTCTTGTACGCATATATGGTCATGGGCTCGTAGCAGAAACTTTGAAATGTAATTTATTTTCAAAATGTTGATTTCATTAAGCGTTGTTCATTAAGCAGTGGTGCTGAACTGTCTGAATTTTTCATGTGTCGTAGTGAAACTATTTCTTGATTTGTGAAATCCATATCAATGTAGTGTTGTGTAATTGAACTTATTGCATTTTTAGGTTCCAGACCCTAAAGTGGTAAATACTATTAGAGCTACTCAGCTGCATGTGTAAAAATTGCATAACCTTCCAAAGAGTTAAATGAAGAGATTTGGACCGGAACCTGCCATAGGAAGAGATGGAGAAAAAAATACACAAGTGGTTCAAATGCCCCAAAGAGTGTATCAGGCGTCAAATGACATCATGAAGAGACCGAAACCACCAACTGTCATCTATGCTTCTGGTTGCAATAACCAGTTTGGTCTTCTTAAAAAGAAAGTTCCTGTCAGGACGAATTCATCTGGAAGGCTCAAAGGAAATGGAAACATTCAAGTCGTGACTTGCAAGAAATTGGTGTCGGTGTTGAGGCAGAGGCAGGTCGTGAAGGCCCTTCCACCTTTCAAGTGCCAAGATTCATCATGCTCAATGGATTTGCTGAGTGGGTTGGAATCTGCCAAATACGCTGAAAGTGACCCGTGTTCTGAACCAGCAACTTCGGAACGGTATGTTACTAGCGAACTGCTACAAAGATATGTGTGATAAACAGTCTGATTGTTGTGATAAACTTGTAATATGGTGCTATCACAGACCCTTGCTGGCATTACACTCAGTGACATTGAAATCGCCACAACATTTAGGTCTTCGCCACCCTCCTGAAACATAACACACCTTGCAAGTTCATAATTTGTTAGAAAACTAATTGTATCACTGACAGTATTCTATCACTCTGATAGCCATCTAATAAGTGTTTATTGCACTTTATTCCAAGTGGCAAATTTCGATGTCATGGCGAAAATCAATGTCGCCGAGTGTACATAGTATTTCAATAACTATTGCTTGTGTAGTTATACTACTAGAAACTAAAAATACATTTTATTCCATGAGGGAACACTTGCTTAAAACAATAATTATTGCTAAAATATTGCAATGTCTCTTATCAACGAAGTTTGAGAGGTTCAATTTGAATATAGTGTAGTTAGACAGTTTAACATACAAATATATATATATATGTATTTTATTCTCACTTTTGGCAAATACACAGCTTGCTTTGTCAGCCAGCCTGTGATTGATACTTTGTCATGTTAGGTCTATTCTTTTCATATTATAGATATTGATTGTTTGCAGCCAAGCAATCACGCCTGGAATAGCTGGACCAGACTTTCTTCCATTTGTCCTGCTTGAAGATGGTAACCCGCCAGTGCAACAAGCTTCTGCTTTTCCAGGTTTGTGAAAATCGTATAATGATTACATTGTATCTATTTAAAAATTGTAAATATAACTTGTATTCTTTAGTAATAGTTAAATATTCCAAGTTGGAGGAAGCTGACTGCCTAAGTGATACTTGTTGATTAGGCATATGAACTTTAGACTCATGAGTGTTAGCACATGCTGGGTGGCACTGCCTCCTTGAAATGTCTTAAGCAGTCTTAAATCCAATTTTTCAACGAGTCAACTGTAACTGTTATTGAAACAAATATGGGTCGTCACCCAGTTATGTCTTCAGTTACTTTTTTTATGTAATATGTGCTTGCATTGAGTCATCTCATGTCATATTACTTTGTTAATGTCAATAATACCTTCATAAATGCACTGAAAGAACTAATTTTGTCATGTATGTGATCTTGATGTAACATTCAAGGTCATTCTGTGACTTTGACCCAAGGTCATCCAGAGACTTTGACCCAAGGTCATCCAGAGTAGTTGCACTAAGTCTGTAAGACTATAGTAGTGTACAACCCAAATTGGGTGAAGATCCAATAATTCAGTCATGAGTTACCTTATGGGGTAATTACCCCCAGGGGTCATAAATAATATGTGGATGCCACAACATCACTCAGCATTAAATTTTGATTGAAAATCAGCCATAACACGTGTAAAAAATGCCACTTATTCACATTTAACCTTGAACTTTAACCTAATGCCACCCAAAGGTCACATGTTATACAGTATCTTGAAACCCCTTTGTAATACAAACATTTTGACATCTTGTTCAAGATTCTATCTTAAATATTAAGTGAGTTGTAATAGTTTTTTTATCTTAAAATTCAGGGTCACCTGTGACCTTGACCTTTGACCCAAGGTCATTCACATTCATACTACAAGTTTACATGCTCAAGGACTCAATATGACTCAAATATGGTCCAATTTTAACGAACCAATCCAAAATTATGAAGTGTTGTATTTTGAGGGGTAAACAAGAAATTATTATGCATCTCAATAACCCTTTATCCAAATGTCACCAAAAAATCCGCTGCACTAGATCAGTTATTATTTATATAACACATGCTCAAGTTAGTTCTGTAACTTCCGGTTCTTAACATTTAGAGTAATAATCAATTTTTGACCCCATGTTGGTTCACCCCTTTACCCCCTTTGGGGCGTTTATTTTATGGTTGGGAATTGAAGTCCCTTGAATACCTACAAACATCTATGAAGCACAAGTTTGTAGCTCTTTTAGTTGTTGAGTTACTGTAGTTAAAAATGACCTGTGACCTTGAGAAATGGGTCAAGGTGAGTGATTAGGGTCAAAGTGTTTTTTATTAACCCAAGGTACAAACTGACCAAGTGTTGTTAAGCAACTAAAAAAAAAGTGCTGACAACTATCAAATAAAAAGGTCTATACTCGTAGCGGTGGGTGAAACCAAATATAAGGTTTAAAAACAATGCCTTGGTTGCAGCAGGTCTTAAAAAGCCTAAATTATGTTCTCATGTGATGTAATGCATTGAACAACGACAGCAATTTATTTCTCAATTAAAGAAAATCAGTTATTTAATATAAAGTCTTAAAAGTTTTCCTCAGACATATTAAAACTATATGTTAGTTATTGATATCAGCATGTTTTGTGTTGGCTGTGCAGTTTTCAATGAAGCAGAGTCATGCAAACAATTTATAAATTAGTCTGTCCTCTTAAATTTTGGTGGTTTTGGTCTTGAACAGTTGTTATTAAATTTGACCTTTTAGAATCTAAAACCAGCCTGACATGGGGTCCCTGGGCTAATGTGTACTTATGAGAGAGATAAAATTTTTTTATATTTTTGATTATGGAAAAGATTACGGATGGAATAAAATATCTAAATGTTTACTATTCTAATGTTGTGCAGGAATTAGCATGGACAAGTCACAGGTGTCACGAAGATCTCGACGTAGCAACTTCAGTCCTCAACATTTTGCATTAAGGGCATTACAAATAGGCGTGCTGAAGGCAAGTTACGGAATGTTGAATAGTTATGCATTAAGATCACCCTTGATTAAAGTTTTTCTGGTCTTAATCGTGACCCTGAGACGCTTTTAATAAAGGGGTATAATTCAAATGGTAAGGATACAGTTGCGTTCAGAAATTGTAAGGTTTTAATGGTGAGGTGAGTATAGATATGATATATAATTAATAGTTAAGCAATCTAAAAGTGGGTTCCTCTGTACTATGATGGCATAGAAACTGGAAAAAAAAAGTAAAATAAGGATGTTGATGTTTCAGATTGACTGGAGGAATAAATCTCACAAGTTTGCCAAAGCCAAGTCAAAATTACTATTTGGTAAAAGGTAAGGTTTTAATCGAGTCTTATCAGCTTGATATAGTTTTTTTTTTTTTGAAACGTGGTTGATATTCTGAAGTAGTGAGTGATATTCGTCATAATTATTGACACTTTGTGATATTTGCAACTTAATTTCATAGGAAACTCACATATGAATTTGACCAGCCATTGACAGTGACTGGGGAGGATTGTCCAAAAGATGGAGCATTTCTTCAGGTATATTTAATGCAAAATAATTTAATTGTGTGATGATTTCGATCTCTGCTGCTTTTCTCGCAAAGGCAGATGTCATGTTATTTGTGCGCAGCCAAGTAAAACTTGGTGCAGATTTTTCTGTCTTAATTCAGTGCATGCAGAAACCTCTGTAGGCAATGCTGCAAATGTGAGGCATTTCACAGACATATATTCATTTCACAAATTAGACCTCTCCATATGGTAAGGTGCAGTGTTCGAAATAAGGGCCGGTCCGTCGGTCCTGACCAGCAGCTTCAAGGCAGGACTGACAGGTTTGATGACTTCCCGGTCCTGGGGACTGGCAGGTCTGAATGAAAGGCTAATGTTATGGCCTGGTAGGGACCAGCAGGTTTGCTCAAGGACTGGTAGCTTTCCCACACAGCTGGTCCTTGGGACCGGCAGCTATTTTGTGCTTACCGTGAACACTGGTAAGGTGTACTACAAGACTTACTGGATAATATTTGACTAAGTTTAAAAAAAAAAAATTCTTATGATTCAGGGCATCTTTAATGGAGCTGGTTAATAATATGTGTGCTGTACCACTGTGAAATAAGTTTTGGGAATATGTCGACTTGACTTGGTATGTCTGTCCATATTGCAGGTTTCAATCGAAGTTGCATTTTCTGCCATCACTAATTTGAGCACCACTGATTGCCTAGTTGCCCTGGAAGTGAACAGGCAACCCCATCTGACATGTCGAATGAAAACCTCCGATAATGCCCTTCCTGCGTCTATTGTTCAGAATTCATTGGCGTTCCAGAAAGAGTTCGAGCATCATATCAAAAGAAGTCCTTACCACTGGGTTTGTTGGAATTCTAGACATACTGAAGTTTGATTATTTTGTATGAAAATTAGACAGTTTAAGGTGACTTTTGATAGAGAGCATCTTTTTTATCTGTTATTTAATACTATGACATTAATACTGTCAGAGTTCAAACCTAAATTGGATGTAACCTGGGTTATCTATAACAGTATTGAGTGTTTCGATTTGAATATAATCTATGTTGGTTATTTTGAATTTACGATTGTGATGATCACTCGCAAAGCTTGTAACCAGTGAGCAGCCAATTGAGCAATGGATTGTTACAGCTAAAATATATTATTTACTGTTTTATAAATTTGCTTTATTGCAGCTCACTTTGGCAGATGCTTCTGGATCTGATTTCTGCAACTTATTATGTGAATTTGAAGAAGGTTTCAGCAAGCTTTTGGCCAAGAGTATGCTGATACATGCTGACAAATCTTTGCTGAACAACAGTATGTGCATTTATGTCTTGTGAGTCAAATTTACTAGTGATTTACTCTAATTAAACAATTTAATTACCATTTTATCTGTTACATCAAACAGCTGCAGCAAAGGGCACAACAGCAGTAACTGAAATGAGTAGTTCCGAAAATATCCACCAGAGGACAGGAGAGTGCAGTCCTCCATCAGAGGTGTCACTGCGCTGCAGTTGCCTGTCTGGTTGCCTTCTCACAAGATGTGGGTGTATAAGAAGTGCTAAGCCTTGTGCTCAGCACTGCAGGTGCACCCAAATGAAGAACTGCCGCAACCCGCTCAACTACTTAGAAAACTGTGGTGTCAAAAATTTCCTGCAAGATCGATGTTTAATGGATAACTTACATTCTGTAAGTGAGCCTTTAAACACCTATGCACTGATATTTAATATCTGAAGTGTTGCATGAAAATGATCACTTTAGAAGTTTATATGCAGGAATTGCAGTCTCAATTTTATCAATCAATATGTTGACTTCAGAATGAATGCAATTAGCTGTAATGATTCATGTCGGGAATGACTTTAAAGTTCGAGGAAAAATAATCGAGAGAAACATCAATGACGGGTATCCTGTTAAGTATAATTCACTTGCACAAATTTATTTTTAGGTGCAAATGACAGGGAATAATTTGCAACAACAGGTGTTTCTCAGTTGCTGTCAGATTTCTGTGCCAAGGCTGAAACTTATACCTGGAGTCGTGAAATGCCCAGGGAAGCCAGACTGTCAGAGAAAGTACCGATTTTCCTGGTGTGCAAGTGAGTTGTTTCAAAAGGGATTAATAGCAGTTTACATCCTCTCAATACGCAAATCAGCGTGCATATTTTAAAGTAAATTTGGTAGACTTGAGATCTCTGATCGAATCTGTTGAAGTCTTCTTCATCGTAAATATATTATTTGAAAATTTACTGTATTTGTTATAAATTTACTACATTTGCTATGTCTTCTGCTAGACCACCAAATAACTATTGTTAGACTCCACCATGTGACCTTTTCTATTGTTCTCAGGAAAATGTTAACTACCTCCTGAGTGCAAACTGTACTTAAATTGCTAAATAACAGCAATCAAATAAATTATCAAATATGTCTGGTGGAGTATAAGTTAGTTATATCCGTCATAATCGGGAGTTGACTAAACCTTTTTGTTGGTGATTCTGCGTTAGTTTTATCATAATTCTGTTTTATTTTTTCCCAATTCTTAACTCTTTGAATTTCAGATGTGCTGTATGATGGTGATGATAGGAGATTTCATTGCAAGATATGTGGTTATTGCTCTGCTCGAAGAGAAATTCATTGTAAGGTAAGTAAAGGAGTTGAATGTAATTGACTGGCTCACAGTAAAGTGCAATCCTGTTTCAGAGCCATCCTGCAATTAAGACAATCAATAATTTGAACCTACTGTATTCTTCATTGTAACTTGCCTTACTTTTATGACACAGTTTTTATTTACTCCATAAAAAGGACATTTACAATTATTATAGCTAATGTTACGTTGGAGGGAGGGAAGATACCTCCCTTTAAGACAAAGAATTTGCCTCGACCACCAAGGGTGGAATCCTCAAACCTCATTTATCCACACACCTTCGTCCCCAGATAACTGAATATATATAAATGCACGAAGTAGATTTGTTCCAAACCAACTGTGTGCGGATAGCGAGGGAACCAGACAAGTGAGGCCTTGATGAAGAGGGTTGACTGTATTACTGATAATTCTATATTGTACCTACGATTGCTCTGTAAAATCTCTCTCGTTTCATTCACCAAAACAGGCCTGCGACAGCTGTCATCACGTGAGAATGCAGTGTAAGCAACCTCAGGGTAAATCGGTGCTGTGTGAAAGTTCTGGAGATATAATACATGATGAGAAACTGGGTGTGAAAGAGAACATCTCGCAGGAGGAAGAGGAGATGGTGTCATCCTCGACCGATGTCATCACCATTCAAGATGATGGAGCCAAAAATGTGTGTGATGATGTTGTTGTGTCCACATCTGAAGCGGCTGTCTATGATGTGCCCAGCAATGAAATAGGGTCAGTTAGTGGGGATGTCGAAATCCTTGAAAATTCCAGTGGTGAGCATGAAGGTATTGAAACTGAGAAAAATGAAGAATGCATTGCATTAGCAGCCCAAGAAAAGGATGTAATTTTGCCTCAGGAGATTGATGATTTAGAAGTTATGAATGGTGATGATGCAGCAACAGTTGCCTTTGAAGATCCAGCACATCAAGATGTGTGTGAAACTTTCCTGGAGGAATCATTGGCCCCAAATGTTTATGATGTGATAGAACTAGTGGATGAAGAAAATGTCCTGACAAATATACTATCTGTGTCGCCCAGTGAAATGTGCGTACCTCTTAAATTAAAAAGTCCGGGTTTATTGGATGAATTTGGAGGTGAGGTTGGAAAGAAGAAATCTCCAAGAAAGTTCAAGAGAGATAGAGTTAATAAGGAAGTGTACATCTTGCAAAATAAACCCTTCGCACAACTTCATAAAACTACAGCAAAAATTGGCAAGAAATTTCAACAACGCAAGAATGAGAAGAAGATGAAGTCACCAAAGAAGCAGAACTTGCAGTCACATTTTAAACTTGAGCCATTCAGGCCTACAGTCCAATTTGTCTCTGATGTCAATGTTGCCTGGGACGATGTAGCTTTTACAGCGTATGCGTTTGATTTGGAGGAGTGCAATTCTGCTTTGAGAGAGGACAGAGTGGATGTCAAGTTGGATGCTGTAGACGGTTTATACAGCTCCGGGAATTCCCCAGATCCGACCTATGTTACATCCACGGAGGAATTGCTGGTCGAAGATTCATGCTCTCCATCCTACTACGATTCCATTAACTTTGTAAAGGATTGCCTCCAAACCAGTGACACCTGCTCGGGTGAATTCCTTCATTCTGAGGATGTTGTACCATGTGAGCAGTCGAACGATTTGTTTTGTGATGTGCTTACGCCTGATTTGTATCCCCATGATGCTTCAGTTGGCAGCAGAATCGAGGCTAGCTGTTTCAATTTTGATGTTGATTCACTGGTGCAAAATTCATTTCCAGCTAGTCTGCAGAATTTTGAAAGAGAAGTGAGCTGCATACTTACTCTTTGAAAACAATGAATGCTCGTTAGCTCTTAATTGTTTAGTATACTTTGTTTTCAGTATTTAGTCATTGTCCAACATTGTTTAATTCTCAAGCTGATGTTTTTGTGTATTCTACTTAGGTTATGAATCTCTCATTTGACCTTATTGTTTTATGGCCATCTTGAGGTCTGATACATATTGTATTTTACTTTGTAAGTTGCTGGTTGACCAGATATTGCTGTACCCTTCCGAGAAGGACATTTTGTGGTGTTGTTTCTCCTTTTTGTAATTAATCAGTATTAAGTTGTTAGTCCTAAGATCTCGTGTTAATACTTTGTGTAGATTGCAATTAGATAGCTTGTTATACAAATATGTTTTATGGTCTTCGTAGGAGTTGAATTGTATTTCCTTATTTACCCTGTTGACTAGAGTAGAATGTGAACTTAGTAAAGTAAGTCTGTAAAATGTTGTGGTTTATGGTAAAATGTGGTTGGATTCTGATTGACTGATGTTCTCATAGGAATGACTATTTCCTTTGATTTCCTTCGTATACAGTATTACATGGTGCTATTTGTGAGCCCCGATATGCTCATATCTTCGTCTGCCCATGATGATATTTCAGTTCAGATTACACCGACTTAATCTACTGTATTGTATACCTTGCCAGTATCGTCTTGCCAAGAATTGTAACTTTTTTGGTTGCACACTCTTATCTCTAGTTTTTTAAGCGTTTATGACTCAGGCTAGCGATAGCTTTAGTGGTGTCTGTGACACGGTTGGTGCAGCTTTTGAAAGGCTGCTTATATGATTGTTATGTATCAGCATAATTCCTGAATTATATTCGGGATGTTTAGTGAAGGGATTAATAACATGTTTCACTCTTAGTAGTCTATTGTATAGCCCAAATTTAAGACTAAGATTAATGATGTTATAGGTTGTTCAACATAGCTTGTAATGAAATCTTTTTGACAATCTTGATTTAATAGGTAGTTTTTTTGGGACTCTTTGTTTCAATATTATATTTTTATATAACCAGCATTGTAATGATCTTGTTCACACTTCATGATTTGATCTCATATCATCGCAATGTATGTTAGTATGAAAATTTGCCTGGGTACTAATAAAGTTAATACAAGAAATTTTTTTATGTGTCTGTGTGATGTTTCATAGAATTATCGTCTGATGCATTTATATCCTAAGAAAATACTAAAGTTTTACAGTTTGTGAATGTCATCCAATATCTTAAGTCTGTCAAGGCTGCATAGTTAATGGCAATTTGTGCTCGAATACACTGCGCACGGTTAATCATTGTTCCACACAAGCGACTCATTGTGTGTTTACATGTGCCCTTGCATATTGGCTGGTGAGCAGAGGATTCATAGATTTTTGTTAAAAAAGTATTTTATTCTGGAATTGTCCATCTTAACTCGCTGGTCCGGTTACTCTGTTTTCATGCTGACATACAGCTTAGTATTTCTTCCTCTGCTGCAATATTGCTATTCTTATGAAAATACAAGAGGGACTGTTCTTCATTGCCACCATGAACGAGCAAATTCAGAACATGTATCTCCACATGTCTATATTCAATCTATTCCATCTTTGCCGCTTCTGTGGGTATTGCTGAATTGTTAGCCTTGTCTTTCCTCCAATTCTAAATCCAAACCAGTTTGTGACTTGCCTGCTTTCAGAGCTCGAGATGTGCCTTATGATAATGGCCTATTGTCAAACCAAGTTGAAATTAATTGGTACAAAAGTGACCCTTCTCTTGTCAAGCTGGTGAAAACAGAAAGGAATTAGTCTAAAACTGATACTTTTACTTAATGAGCTTAGGGATGTCAGGGTTAGAGAGTGCCTTATTTCATTGTGGGCAACTTGTTGCCTCATGTTTGGACAATTGGGTACTGTGATTGGAAAATTCACTAATTTTGGGTGATATTGTTTACTACAACTTTGCATTGCATTAACATTAGTGAATACTCCTGAAACATCACTTTTGACAGCTTGCTATTTGCAGAAGTTGAAAATATTGTAAATGAAAATATTTACAAAAGTGCAGGTGTTAAGTATACTGTAGACTAAAAAATCTACAGAATGTAGTGTTGCATATATGGCATGGTAATATAGTAACCATACATGGTAGTCAAACTTCATATACAGTGAGTGGAACATCAATGAATGTTAAACGGCTTCAGCACATCTTCTAGGGTGTCTGGTTGTCGTATGATTCTCCATGTACTTTGAGAAACGAGCACCTCAGCTGGCCTCAACTGCAAATGTATAGTGTGGGTTAAAACGCTGTTTCTTCTGCTGATATAGTGACCGTGCAGTTTTGGCCTCGTCTGCATTCACTAAATCTAAGTTACTATATTGATAGTATGTGGTTTGATATTAGATTTCATGGTGATTAGTCTGAAAATAGAATTTATTTCCTTACCCTCAAGTTGTAATTGGACCCCATGCTTGCACAATATGCACCAACATCGAAGACTGCCACTCCACACCCAGTATGAGGCTCTTTGAGATGTCGTCCCTGTTTAATATAATCAGTAGTTCATACATTAATTGATGTAGAGTGTTTAATAATGTTCTTGATAGTCCTGGGCCCCTACCTGGCAAGGATGGTATCATTTTAGGTGGAGGCCATGAATCCCAGGGCAACATGAAATGCTCACTAGTATCTAGCTGTCCTCCAAAAGAAAGACTTTATAAGTAAAATATGTGGTTCAGGTATTTGTCTGTTAATTATGAGGAAAGGGTTCGAAACCCAGCCATGGCATGGCGGAGTTGGGCAGATCCTCCTGAAATCACTGCCTCACCCCACCCAGATGTATAATGGGTATTTGGCGATAGGCATTGGCACCTGATGGCATTGGCACCTGTGTACCCACACTAACTAAGCACATTAACATAAAAGCCATGATATTTAAAGCATAAAAAGCCAGTATTGCTCCTAATGTCAATGCCTTCTCGCACAGGTATCACATATTTGTGTTATTAGAAAAAAAGGTACTTACTTTGCCCAAGTAATCTGCGCATTCGCATACTGGTCCCACAATATCATACTGCCGCACTTGGGCATCTGGGACTTGACTTGGTTCTGCGAGGTCAATGTGGTGGTAGGCATCATATAAACAAGGTCTTATTACTTCAGTCATACTGCCATCCAATACCAAGAAACTGCAAAAGGTCCAAAGATGCACATTACATGTACACTTTAAGCACATGAGATTATGATAATTGTTATGGCTATACCTTCAGTCCTTTACCCCATACATGGTTATGGCACATTTTTCATTCTGTTGATTATCAGGCAATGTCTCATTGGGCAGTTCAATAGCTGATATAGTGACCATGCAGTTAGGGCCTCGTCTGCGTTTACTAATTCTAAGCTACTATGGAATGTATGTGGTTTCTAACTCACTTTTTGTCTGCATTGGTCTTGGTGCCAAGGACCTTAGTGACAAGCACTGCTGTGTTTCCAATCAGAGATCTCCCTGGCTCCAAGATTACAGTCATTTCACAAGGGGGCATCAGCTGACTGACCACATCTATCAGTTCCTTGGCAGTGGGCATGCTTGTCTGAAAGCCGAGGTTATAAGTTATGATAACTTGTGCTTGGCATACATTTTATGAAGATTTTGGAAGTGCATCTATGACTAATTAAGCTGGGTGTTCGTATTCGGGATATAACTAACTAATACTCCATTAGGAGTCTAAAAGTATTGTCTCTAGCTGGGAGGTATAGTCTTTTTGGTTCATCTTGGTCCAAATCCATGTGATGTACAACAGATTAATTGGGCCCTCGAAGGTCCTGGGCCTCCACGTGGCGAGGGTGGAAACACTTGGGGTGAAGTCCTCTATCCCCAGTGGCTAAAACAGGACAGTGCGCATTGCACAAGCTGCTCCAGCTATCCAACTCAGACAATTATTGATTTTTTACATGCTTCTGGTTTCTACTACCAACTATTGATAATCAATCTTACCCTAGAAAGCCTCTACATAGCCCACTCAGGTGCTGATGAGGCATTAAACAATAACACTAACTAACTAACATATTAATTGGTATTTCGACCAAATTGTGAGGCTGTATTTCCAATGAGGTACAATGTGGTCTTATTTGTAGTGATATTGCTCTTAATGAAGTAGTCTTGCTAATGAGGTGGTCATAATGAGGTGGTGAAACTGTGTGGTGTTACTGATGTGATTGTCCCAGGTGGTAAATAATATTAGTGAGATGGTTGTAGAAATAAGTAGTTCTGTTACAATCCACCATGGTGATTAAAGCTCGCGAAAGCACATGGCTGACTTATTTGTCATTTCTTCTCAACAAGATCCACAATAATACATGGTGGCAGTGGTCTAGCAACCGGACAACACGTTTAAAACGACATGGCCCCTCCACTAGATGCAGAACAACCCAATGGAGGTGAGGACATGGCGATGCTGCAGGCGCACCTAATATCGCCCAGGCAATTGCAACACATGTCCATACCATCCATGTACAGATGCCAGCACGTTTGGATGTGGTGCCTGCTACACAATATGCTGAACAATGGCCCAGATGGATCACTCGTTTCGAACAGTATCGTATTGCCTCGGGTTTGAAAGGAAAATCTAAAAATGATCAAGTTTCAACAATGCTATATTCCATGGGCGACATACTCAAGACTGTCCATAGATGAAACTAAATCCACATATGAAGAGTTGGTCAACACATTCAATGAACATTTCCAAAGTAGGACAAACACAATTGCTGAGCGGGCAAAATTTTATAAAAGAGTTCAGCGACCAGGAGAACCTGTTGATGTGTTCATCCAAGACCTGTATAAACTTGCGGATGACTGTGATTATGGCCCCAAAAAAGACGAACTAATACGTGATCGTATTATCGCAGGAGTCATAAACGAATCGCTTTCTGACAGGATGCAAAATGTTGGGGACAAGAAGCTCACACTCGAAGTGGCAGTACGTATGGCACGCCAGCACGAGACACAGCAACAAAATAAGAGTATTCTTCGCGGAAACACCTCCAGCCCCAAGAATCAGTCAGTAAATCAAGTGAAGAAGCCTGGCCAAAAATGACACCAGCCTCAGAAAAACTCAAGAACTCAGTCAAATCACAGTTCACAGACAAATCACAGCTCTCAAGCTCAGCGAAATCAGGAGTTGTGCAAGTGGTGTGGCAGGCAGCCACATGCTCGACGATTATGTCCTGCTAAGGATGCTACATGTGGGAAATGTCGGAAACAAGGACATAATGCAGCTGTCTGCAGAAGCACTGCCTCTGTGAACAAAATATCTGACAATATGAACACTTATTATGAGGAGAATTATACCCCTTTCTTAGGCCAAGTTGGTGAGCGTAATGGCTGGACGGCAATTGTTAAGATGAACGGCAAAGACACAAAGTTTAAATTAGACACTGGCGCAGACGTCACAGTTGTCGGCCAACAATGCATCAGTGACAAACATTTAAACTTCAACAAACAGCTGTTAAAAGGACCAAATGATGCAGACCTAGAGGTTATTGTGACGTTCACTGCAACGCTATCCTCAGCAGGAAAGCACATTCAAGAGACAGTCTATGTGTTGCCCAACCAATCAGTGCCCTTACTTAGCCGACATGCATGTGAACAACTAGCCTTAATCACACGTTCATCAGCGGTGCATGAAGTCCAACTCGAAATAACAAGAAAAGATCCGTACTGAATTTCCAGAGCTCTTCAAAGGACTTGGATGTTTAAAACGGGAATACAAGATAACTCTCAAAGAAAAAGCAAATCCATTTTGCTTGTATGCTCCAAGAAAAGTTGCACAACGCCTCTTGCCCAAGATCAAGGCAGAACTAAACAAAATGAAGCAACTTGGTGTTATTGATGCGATCACAGACCCGACTGATTGGTGCGCGGCGATTGTTCCTGTCCTCAAACCAAGTGGAGACGTGCGAATTTGTGTCGACCTTACGCATCTGAACCAGGCCGTACACAGAGAAATCCACCCAATGTCATCAGTAGATGAATCATTGGCAAAACTTGGAAGGAGCAAAGTGTTTTCTTAAATTGACGCCAACAGCGGATTCTGGCAAATCCCCCTAGACACTGAGTCACAAAAACTGACAACATTTGTCACACCATTCGGGCGATACTATTTCAGGCGGCTTCCCTTTGGAATAAGCTCAGCCCCAGAAGTTTTCCAGCGCACAATGTCGGACATCCTCCGCAACCTCGAAGGAGTTATTTGCCACATGGATGACATCTTGATCCATGGCAGTACACAGGCCGACATGATTCCCGCCTAAAACTAGTGCTCACACGCATTCGAGAGGCTGGCCTAACTTTGAACAACAAATGCGAATTTAGCAAAACATCAATCAAATTCCTCGGACACATTATTGAGGATGGGTTTATCAAGCCTGATCCCCGCAAGATTGATGCTATTACCAAGTTCCCTTCCCCAACTTGTGTTGTGGAACTACAAAGATTCAATGGCATGGTGAACCAGCTCGGAAAATTCATTCCCCATTTAGCTTCAATCAACGCACCGCTACGACAATTGCTGCGAAAAGTAAATACATGGGAATGGGGAACCACACAAGAAAGAGCTTTCCGGGAGGTGAAAAAAGCTCTCACAACCTCAGTTGTACTAGTACCGTATGACCCGGAACTTCCAACAATCATTTCATCTGATGCCTCGGCACATGGCATTGGAGCAGTACTCCTTCAAGAACACCCTGATGGAAGACGGCCGGTCAGCTTCATTTCACGTTCCCTAACACAAGCGGAACAAAACTATGCCGTCATTGAAAAAGAAGCATTGGCTATATTGTGGGCTTGTGATCGCTTTGCTGAATATGTTCTTGGACTCCAGTTCACGGTAGAAACTGATATAAGGAGTATTGGGACCAACGAAGTCACCTCACCACAATAGAGGATGTGCTGTTAATGGACACACGACTCATCATTCCGCCCCCACTTCGTCCCGACATCCTCCATAGGTTACATGAAGGCCATCTTGGCATTACCAAAAGTCGTGCCCTGGCTTCGGAACTGGTGTGGTGGCCCACTGTCAGCTGATATTGCCGAAAATATCATGAAATGTTCGGTGTGCCAAAAATCCAGACCCCCCACTCAGGAACCTCTACTCCCAACGCCCTTCCCAAATCGTCGATGGGAGAAAGTTGGAATGGACCTATTCGATTTTCAGGGACACACATACCTTCTTGTGGTTTACTATTTCTCTTGTTGGCCAGAGATCCGCAAACTGTCAGGTCTCTCGTCTAATCATGTCATCCAAGCAATCAAGGGTATTTTTGCAGTTCATGGTATTCCAGAAAAAGTCATCTCAGACAATGGCCCTCAATTTGCAGCATATACTTTCACTGACTTTGCCAATTCTTATGGGTACCCACACAACAAGTTCACCCCTGTATCCCCAGGCCAATGGTGAAGCAGAGAGAGCTGTCAGAACCCTCAAAGAGTTGTTGTCCAAAAATGAAGATCCAACACTGGCACTGCTCACGTACCGTTCCACACCACTGGCTAATGGCTTCTCACCCAATGAATTGTTGATGGGGAGAAAACTGCAGACTCGGCTTTCGATACCCAAATTTGCATAAGTCAAACGTACCACAACTGACGACATTGAAACAGTCATGGAGAGAGAAAGAAAATACAGGGAGAAGTATTCAAAGGATTTTAACAATCGACATAGAGTCAAAAATGATCTCCAAGACTTAGACCCCGGCACACCTGTGGATATGAGACCAAGACCGTGAAGGGTTTGTAGTTACCATGACAACCCATCGTTCTTACATTATCGAAACACCCCAGGGTCAAGTGAGCAGAAATCGATCTGCACTTGTCCAGGTGCAAACCCCAGTTGATCCTGATCCCATAGATCAACCAAATCCATCTGACCAGCCTGGTCCTCCAGACCAACAAATTGTTCAACCAGATAAAAGCACCGTCCAACAAGGTCAACACACCGTCCAACAAGGTCAACATTGTGATTACAAGACAAGATCTGGCAGAGTGATAAAATCAAAGACTTGTGATTGTTGTGTTGATAAATAATTGAGATAAACGACAATGCTCTGCCTAATGTGTCAAAGACTCTGCTTACTGACTTTATCATGCAAGATCATTAGTGTATTTCATGAGAATCAGTATCAGATTATATTGTTAGCTTAATAGAAGTTGTTTGTTAACTTTAAAGTTACCACAGATTAATTAGTTATTCTAGTCGCACATATATATAAATATATATGTTAACAGATCATATGTTACCTAATATTGTTAATTTGCTTAACTACATATTACTAGTAAAAAAATATATGAAATTAAAGTTCTGTTTAACTATCAAGATACCCTCTAAATCTTAAGGGGGAGATGTAGAAATAAGTAGTTCTGTTACAATCCACCAGGGTGATTAAAGCTTGCGAAAGCACATGGCTGACTTGTTTGTCATTCCTTCTCAACAAGATCCACAATAATACAATGGTCTTACATACATTATCAGTGTAATTTATCCCCAGTCCACCTCCGAGATTCAAGTAGCTCAATGGCTCCATTCCCAAAGAGTTGACCTTGGTAGTGAGATCCATCATCACAGTGAAGCATTTCCTGAAACAAGATTTGTTGTCATACCAATTCTGTTATCTTCGTTGGAGATCATATTGTATAAATTGCCAATCACTGCAACTGCTCTAGATACCATCTCTTGCCACTGTCTTTAAAATGTATACTTTACATTTATTATAGTCTACATTTACATGACCTTCATTTTCCCTCTTCACTGAGACTGATTGATTGGTTTGTCTGTTATGATAACTTGAACATATCCATTGGACCCCATGCTTGCACAATATGCACCAACTCCAAATGTCCAGAGGATAAAGTAAGTTTTGGACACGCTGATTCCAAATCTTATCTAATAATTACTGTATCTTATCAGGATTTTGAGAGTTGCATGTTTGCAACTTGACCTGATATAAGTTTCTTGGACCTAACTCAAAATGTCCAGAGGAGAAAGTAAGTTTTGGTAGGGCTAATACAATTTAGTGATTGGGAACAATTGGCCATTTACTGTAATTATTTAATTTATCAATTGATGCATATTCTGCCTGTAATTACCTGAAAACTTGGACATTATGAATGGTGGATCCCAAATGACAATGGAGACCAACCACCTTGATCAGGTGCTCATAATTCAACTGGATTTCCTTGATTAACAACCACAGCTGATCTTCTTTCATGCCAAACTTGCTGTTGCCCACCCCAGTGGCAAGGTAGCTGTGGATGTCCTGGAATAATATTATAGACTTAGCTTCAATAATAATACTTCTTGTATTTGAAAGGTAAATAAGCTTTGATGCTCCCATGGGACGATTTGTCTTATCAATTAAAGCTGACTATGGCATCCCTACCATGGCCTACATACTTTTGAAGCTCATGGTTACTTTTTGCTATATTACAAAAGCAATGTATGAGTTTTAGAATATAGCTGTCACTACCTCGAAAGTGTATAGGCTGCATTTTTCGGCTACTTACGGTGTGGATGTCAGGGTTGACTCGCAATAGAACTCTCGATTGTCGATCAAGTTTGCGACTAATGTTGATGATGAGTCGCAAATCGAAGTCTGAGTCCACATTTATAAGACAATCATTTTCAACTGCCAGCTCCACATCTGCAAGAAGTTTGCCATTGCCATTGTAAATGATGTTGTGCCCTGGGATGCCAGCAGCCAGGGCCATGCGAATCTCATTGCCGCTGACTGTCACAGCGGTGCAGCCATTCTCGTGAAGCAGTTGCAGGATGTTAGGGTTATAGTTGCTCTTGATGGCAAAACCTAGGAGATATGGCATCCCAAGGTTCTGAAGAGGGGTTTTGTAGGCATTCACATTGTCCTTGATCTGTGATTCACTGAAAAGGTAAAAAGGGCTTGGGTAGGACAACATGGAATCCAACTGGTTCTGTAGGTCTGCCACCTTGAGGTCCTCACAGTGCAGATGACCTTGTCTGTAGGTAAAATACTTCCTTTGTGACATTGTCTTGCTGTCTCTTTTCACTTAATAAGTATCCTTTCAGATAATTGTGCTTCGGCTGAAGCAGTGAGTGCTGTTTGGTTTGTGTGAACCTGTTCACTGCATTAATGGGCAAGCTCCACTTGTGCTTGGCCTTTGTTATCAAATGTTAAAATCCCTTAGTTAATCCTGAATTTGTGCTTTGTCTTCCATTTATATAAGATGTGCTAAATTGTTTCCCATACAGCTGTAAATTCATTGTCATTCTTATCGCGCACATTGAATCATGATTGTGGTATTGCATCATTAAACAACTATATCATAACATGTATGGGCTTTCTGGGCCATGGGGTCATCTCAGTCTTTATAACTACAGAGTGAACACAATTGTTAATGTGGTGTTACATTACCTGTTCACTGGCATGGATATGTTCGAAGGTTCAATAAATGCAGCTTACGTTTTAGACATTCTAATGATTGCCCCTCCATAGCTTAAAGAAGGTATTGTCATCACTCGTCTCAGTGTTTGAGACATTTAAAAAAAAAAGTTGGCATTAGCACCTTTTGTAAACATCTTTCATTTAGCTCTTCTATGGTATTTTCCTTAGTGCATGCTTACTTTTATGAGTGTTAGGTGATTGGACCTTGCTCTTCAAATGGGTGTGTATAACGTCAGTTTGGATGATGGTGATCAAGATTTCATTGAATTTGGTTTGTGTACTCCATGAAATATTACCTTTATACCTTTATGTTAAAGCACTTCAGTTGTCACCTCCAAGTACATTGTAACTATGATGGGGTAAATGGTATCACTTCTATTTTGGTGATTGGATGTTCACAAAATTTGGTTTGTATGATGTCTTTGGGTAATGTTCCCATGAGGGTAAAATGTCAAATGTTCTGACAAAACTATTGACAATGTACAGCGTGTCACAGTTTTGTGATGCTATATTTTGTCTAACAAATTATTTTGCCTTGGACTATGATATACACAGGATCTATAAGTTAGTCTTATCTTTGTCGCCTAAGGCAAAAAGTTACAACTTCTAAAACAATGAAAAAAGGTTGAAGTGGCACTCCTCGACAGCCTTCCCAGTGTCATGTATTAATATTTCTATTTTTTATAGAACATGTTTCATAGTTACTTGTGTATGAATTTAGTCCTTCTTTGTTTAGTATATATTCCATTGCCTAGCCAGTGCACCTGCATCATTTGCATAATTAATGAGGGTGCAACTGGCCCCCACAATCCTTTGTTTGAATTGACTGAATATAGCAAGGTCAGACTGGACCTCAGTCAGTTGGGTGTTTCCACCACAATAAACACCTCTCTCAAGCTATACCGCTGGACTTGACTCTATTCTGTTCTCCATACATTACAGAAATATTCTTGTTTTCATTTCAGACTTCAAATGCCTTCCAAATGCCTAGCCTGTCCTTTTAGGCCAGCGGCCAAGGCTCAAAAAGTGCCATATTTTGGGAGTTTAATTCATTGGTAGTACACAGGGATCAAACATGATTTTCCTTGTTCAGATGGTGCACTTTACCAGCAAAATTATGTTTTACTCAGATTTATGGGAAGGTATTGAGAAATTGACAGATATATATGTAGATGTGATAAAATTGCAACACCGAGGTCAAAATGCCTGATACACTGTTCAATGAAGAGGTTGATCAAACAAACTAGGTGATTTTGACTAAATCGAACACGCTGATTCCAAATCTTATCTTAGAATTTCTGTATCACATCAGGATGTTAAGATTTGCATGTATGTCAAAATTTTCCAATTCTGTAAATTTGCAACACTGCTCATCAATCTGCAGTTTCTGTAAGTCAGTGATATACACAATTTTGAATTCAAACTAATGCGAAACAAGTATAGTCAACCGCCCTAAGAATTAAATCGTTCTTGTTGTGCCAATAACTGCTATGTTTAGATGAGTTTGTAATCTCCAAAGTGAATTTCTTAACCTAACCTTATTAAAAACGTTCATATTTGACTCCTCATTGAAGCAATCTCTGGAGAGTTTGCAACCCACTTCATCACTCTACAGCTGCTATATGTCGGTGACACAATATCAAATCTGATGAGAAGCATGAATATTTGACTTACGTTCCAATATATTTTTTAATCAGGGGTGAAGATGTACAAAAAATATGGAGGTATATATACAAGTATGCTACAATTTACTGTCATCAAGCATTTTGCAACAAAACTAACATTTTAGCAATGTTTAGTATAACTAGGGGTACCTCACTTCTAGTAATACCATATGATGTGCAGTAACTGCGCACTTTGTTGAGAACCTGTCTGTAATATGTGCACTTGCATTCATAGGTTAGTCAAATATATGTCTTTGCCATAGACTGTGATGAAAATTGTTTATGACACAGACATACAGCAGCAGCAGAGTGATGGAGAGTGTTACAGGACAGCATTGGATTACAGATAAGACCTACAAGTCAGCTTTAAATACTCAGGGTATGAAACATGCAATTTGAGCCTAGATTTGTAGGCTTTGACTGGAATTTCTTTTAGTTTTGCACAGACAGAATTTTAATCGCTCCCTATGTGCATCATAGAAACAACATTGGTTATAGTTGTCCCATGTGTTATTTAAATTGTACATGTTACAGATACGGTACATAAATTTAATCCTGGACAAGTATCTGCATGAGAGATTACATATCGGTTCTAACAAAACATGCGCAATTGATATGATGTGATCAAGTAATTACATGTGTTGGGACTCCAGTTGACCCCAAAGCAGCAGGGGATATTCAGGGTGGTAGCCATTAGCGAAAGTACTTTTTCTTTTGGTTACCATCCTTGGGTTGCAATATTTAATGTAACTTGAACCTCAATAAGCTATCCGAATCAGGGGTAAAATATATTTTGTTGGAAAATGGCCAAAATATCAGATATTTTGCTCAATCAAACCTTTAAAGGCCCGACTAGGCCAGAAGGACTAATGAAATGACAAATTATATCAATGTATGTGTATCGTGTTAGACTTCAAATTGTGCTCCAGAAATTAAACGTGCTGCCAAACAACTAGCCCCTCTTTCTCACCACAAATTACAGACAACTTTTCACTGAAGTAACTACAATACCTTTGGCAATGTTTTGTTCCAAAAATAAAATATAGCATTCTGGCTGAGCATACACTGGATTGGAATCAGCACTCCTGAATTAGTCAAAATCACCTGTTTTAATCCAATTTTACCAATGGAAAGCTTCAATTTGTTTCAATCTGAAGTAAGAATTTCTGTCTCATCAGGATTTTGAGTTGCGCATAAATGTAAAACAATAGCAAATTTGGCAAGTTTGGAACACTCTCCATCATTTCCCAGCGGCAGCAAGTCAGTGATATATGACATCTTAATTGAAATTGATTCAAAACAGGCAAACTAAGATTCAATAGTTCTTGCTTAACCAATAACTGCTGTTTGTGCGAAAAATTCTAAGCATCACCATCTTTGAAAATGGCTTAAATAAAAATTCTAAGCATCACCATCTTTGAAAATGGCTTAAATAAAAATTCTAAGCATCACCATCTTTGAAAATGGCTTAAATAACCTAACTATGGCACATTTGTCTTCCTTGAATAAAATGAATTGAGGACCATACATGTCAAAAGTGTGTGGTTTTATTGTACCAAGGTATTTATTAAATCTTAACAGTTCCCCCCTCAAACATCAATGGACTCATCCATGTTAGTCTAATTTCCCGGAAATTGGCATGGTTCATTTTGGTTTTAGGGGTGAAAGCTTCTGAAGGTTTTCAACAAATATCTGTTGGAGGCCATCATGTAAAATGCCTAGACTCAACAAAAGCTTAATATCTACTTACATTATTTCATTCCTATGAAAACTAATGGGATTTGAATGGTAACTATGGTGCTTTGGCTGTTAACAAAAATCTGTCATGAATTTGTGCTTGTGATGCTGCTGTTGTATGATTGAACAATTGAGTGGCACACCCCCACTCAGACCTAAAAAAAGAATGAAACTGGCCATAAACACTCACTGTTCTCACTCTTTCTTAAGTGAAACAGTGTAATTACAAAAATTGGATTTGTCAATTGCTGTTTCTGATAGCTGATTGCATTGAAACTGTACACTGTAATTAATTTAAGTAATTACAAATAGGCCAATGTTGAAATGAAATTAAACAGCAGACAGGCAGTTCAAAAATGCTACAGTCACTGAACATGTCAATTATGTATGTTAATGTGAAAATTAAACATGATTATATTTGTTTAAATTTGGATCTGAATTATTCTATTAGATTTGCAAAACATGTCACATTTTTCTGAAAGACTGTTTTTTTTAGCTGCAAATTACAGAATACTAAAAATATTTTGGTATATTAAAAAAAGCACAAAATTCTATGCAACTTAGTAGCAGGAAAGTTTGAAATATGTATATATATATATATTTTTTATAGAATGACTAACAAGCAAAGGTCTATTTTTATAATTACTAATACTATAGATGGTGCAAGTGGTCGATTTGCAGACAGTTGTGGGTAGCTAGGCAAGAGTAGCGAGGATCTATGGAAAGGTAAATTTTATAGCACGTTCGGCCATAAGGACAAAGAAATAAATTTATATGAACTAAACTAATTGCTTGTAATATTTTGACACAATACCTTGTCAGTATCAAGGTTGGAGAAAAGGCCTTATCACAAAACTTTCAAGCGTTCTATTGCAACTGCAGGTTTCATCCTGCTAAAATACTGAGATACATTGGCTTGGCCATTTTTTTTGTCCAGGAGTGTATATTAGCAAAAAAAAAAAAATCTGACAATCTTGATTTAGTGCAAATATTTGAGGATGGTGAAGAAAATATAGATTAGTACACAAAGATAACGAGATGTAAGCTTGATATGCAATCTCTTTTTAGTATTAGTAGGTATTTATACATCCTGACCAATGTGTCTTAAGATGTTATTTATAATGGTATTTATAACGATTTTCGAACGTGTATGCAAAACTTTACAAGTGAAACATGTGTACTGTATTTGTCTGCCATCTTTCGATTAGATAACGCATTTTCTTGAGTATTAGGAGGGGTATCTAATATTTTGGTGAAATATTTTCTTTAGTAATTAAAAAAAATAATCCAGTGCGTTCTGATAATAGGTGGCTCTTGACCTAATTTTTTTGCTCATCTGTCTAACAGACGAGGCATTGGTATCATACTCTTTTATGGAAGAAATATAGACCTATATACTCCTATACTTCTACAGATGAAGAACATAGCAAGGGGATGTTATTTAAAGATGGAATTTAACAAATTTTGGTCTGTAAAAGGGTATATTATGTAGCTACAAGACCGTCTGTAAGTGCCAAGTTGATAGCTGTTAAGATCCTATTTTTGAACAGTGTCCTAGCTCGGTGATCCAGATCATATTGTGGGTCCAGATTGGTGTTTTAATATGTAGTGGACAATAAACACTTGTAATTAGGTTAATGGATGGCATGGATCACACTGGATATTGAACCCCAATATACAATCTGGGTCACATTCTGGATAATGGATCCAGAAGACATTTTCATAAGATGTATTGCAATAAGAAATTGACAGATTCTGGTCGAATATTGTAGTCAAAGAGTTGATACCTCTAAAGGCCCCTTCACACTTAGCCGGATTAGACGACGAAGTGTCCCGGAGTAAATTTCATTCACTCCGGGGGGTTCTGGGATCAAAGAGCTGAAAATATCAACAAAAAATAAATGTTTGGCGGTGTGTTCACGAGGGCAATACGGTGGCAACAAGGAACAACACGGGAGTTAACACGACTGTCCCGTGAGAGTGCGGAGTGAACCGGATTTTCACGGTGCCTTCGCGGATATAACCGGTCTTTACACCGTGTTCATTATTGTGGAACCGTGTTGGTCCTTGTACTCTCCGGCGTTAATGGCAGCGAAATATGGTCGGTTGACGCCGGACGTAGCCGGAGATATGCCGGAGTCAGCATGGAGATTCCCGGAGATCGGCAGAGTCTACTGGGCGTCTACACGGATCAACACGGATCAACACAGATTAAATACTCCGGGACCTCCGGCATGAAAAATTGAACATTTTTAGTTTTTTTTCCCGGAGTCCCAAGGTGGTCCAGGATCGCCCCGGACAATGACGGACGATGCCGGAAATAAACACGAGGTCTACACGCTATCACCGGAGTTTGCCGGAGCTATACTCCTGGACACTTCGGCCTCTGATCCGGCTAAGTGTGAAGAGGCCTTAAAGGGGCGTTTTCACTTTCCTGGATGGGCATGGAGAGTGAGCGCGGATGATCAAAAGGTTTTACTCTTGCCTATCCTTGTTATTCACTCACCAAGTGTTTTAAGGATACTCCTGCTAATCTGTTATATGGTCATAGTCCATCCAAATCATCCGTGACCATCCGTGAAGAGGGCAACATTTTTTTAACATGTTTAAAAATTAGGCAGACATTGTACGAGTCAATTTTTCACACTATTACGGGAATCAATCGGGAATTACTCGGTACTCGCTCGGGAGTCAGTAGGCTAGCGTTCTACGAATGGTCTACGTACGTCTGTGGCCATTCACCACCACTCGTGCTAACTCACAGATACGCAGGGGATGTTGTCCATCAGTATATACTCGCCATCCACTCTTGTTAACTCTTGTACAACTTGGGAGACACTCGGCGGACATCCGCCGACCGTCCGCCATGGTACCGTGCCCATCTGTAGCCCTCTCCTCATTCACTCTTGAACCACTCGCACGAGTGATCTGCTTGGCGAAATAATTTATAACTGATGAACAGAAGTGCGAGTGAGCACGAGTGATCATGTTTAGTCCGTCTAGTAATAAAGTGCGAACTGAGTTGTGATTCAGACCATATTTGGCCAAACGCAGAGTGGGATGACTTAATTGTCTTTAGGCTGACATGTCATTAGAGTAAAGTGGTGAACTGATCTGCCATAGCTAAAATTGGGTCAACAGTAGGACAACAAGCCATCTTTATTCTGACTTGTTGTTTGGCCATTGGTGGGCCTACTAGACTGTCGGTCAACCTGCCATTGGCCAAAAGTAGGCCAATTGGGCTGACCTGATGTTTCACCATTTGGCCAATAGTGGGCCGACTTGTTGACACTAGCCAGACAGTGGGTCGATATCTGGCTCTCTGTAGACAATGGGCTGACCTGACAAAAGCCCAACACCACATTGGGTAACACTGGACAGACCAATTACTGGGCAGAACAAGCTCTAACAAGATGGGCCAACACAACACTTGGGCCAAAATGTGAGCCGACAGTGCTTATACATCGGATTGGCAGTGGTACCAGTGGGTATTGGCAGAAGTTTGCTCATTGAGTGCCCTCTACTTGTTAATTCTGTGCGGCCACTGCAACCCACACCACATTCCTGATATGAGTCGTAGTTCGGCTACATTTGGCTTTCGCAATAATTTTCCTTGTATGTTGATTAGATAGCGAAATAGAATTTGTACAGGTTTATCGAGATCGGACTTCTTTGTAAATAGCTGAATATTTATCAGCCAAAATTAAAAGTTAACATTATCTGGATGTGATAAATGCATAAGATGCTTTACATAAGTATTAATACTGTTTGTTTCCCCTGACTTTCACAATGTTACCAGCTGCTTTAGTTATATCACTTATCGCTGTTCCAGTGACCATTGGCTACTCAAGTGGTCTGTCTTGTACAGATGGTCAGTGTGAAGAAGGCTTCTCCTGCCACCCAACCCAGAACATATGTTATGAGGATGCAACACCAACATCAAAGCTGCATGTCTGGCTTGGTAGGTATCTGGAATTTTGCTTCTTTTAACATCTGAGTCATTGATATAGTTCATGGATCTTCTACATAGATGTTCGGGGGCGGGGCCTAGCTCAGAGGTAGCGCTCTGGGCTTCCAACCGCTGGGTCCCGATTCGATTCCCGGTCGAGCCTAAGTTGGATGGCTGTTTCAACCTTCGTCTCATTGCCATGGTCTCTGCCTGTCCAAATTAGCCCAACTGGTGCAGAAATACAGGACGTAAAGCCCTAATCGCCCACCCACCCACTCTACATAGATGTTCAATGTTCACTTGCAATGTGAATTGAAATGAGAAAGTAAGAAGTTTTCAAGCTACATTCTGGATTGTGCCATGATTGTCCCAAATACAGTGTGAGCTGAAAATCCCTTGACCGTCTCTTTCATGGTGCAGTTATACAAAGTGCAACAAACATATGATGTCAGAAATTAGATGCATCTTGTCTAAGTAATCTGCGCATTCGCATACTTGTCCCACAATATCATACTGCCGCACTTGGGCATCTGGGACATGACTTGGTTTTGCTAGGTCAATGTGGTGGTAGGCATCATATAAACAAGGTCTCATTACTTCAGTCATACTGCCAGCCAACATCAAGAAAGACCTATGATTTTTTTTTCTCCCATTTTACGCACATGAGAATGAGATAAATTAGTATGTGTTGTACATATTCCAACACCACACTTCCGAAGGCTTAGGCAGGCTAAATCATTCAGTCATTATCAAGCAATATCTCATTGGGTAGTCCAATGGCTGAGATAATCGATGACCAATTTAAGTCTTCATTTATTGATGACATTGACAACTGGAACTGTTCCACTTGGGGTCTTGGGTCGATTTCCTTCTCTCTCTGTGACATCAATTATGTATTTTCTCTTAGCCTCAAATTGGCTTTTTGTTGGATAGGGTTAAATATATTCTTGTGGAGTCAATTGCTAACTGATTGGCCATGTTTCACAGTTAGCAATATATATATAAATATAATTTATGCCCGTTTCACACATGTCGCTGCTTGGCTTGCTCATAATTTTGGCATTTTAGTAAGCTGACTCAAGAATTAAACAGTATTCCTATGTGTAGCTTGTTTGGTAAAGAGAAGGTAGAATAAATTTTGATTATTGGAGAAATTTAGAGAATAATTTTGAATTTCAGGATCAGGTCCTGATGAGTGTAACAGACAACCTTCGGACTGCGAAATCTTCGCCATGGACTTTGATGTCACTCATGTTCATGGTGGCACTGAGGAATGGTGTGACAGTGGTGAGAAAGTGAGATGTACAGTGAGAGATGCATCCCCTCTTGCACCTCCAACTCCTGACAATGAGCTGCGAGTCATCGCCTACAACATCTTTGAGAGAGCGTGGTATGTTTCCTTGGATGGACAGAGGGAGAGAACATGTCGTGTACCATCAGTCATTGCTGCCATGTACCCAAATGTTGATGCCATCACAATCCAGGAGAATTTTATGGGAGGTTGCTGGCCGAGACAGGTTTCCATGAGGGATTTGCTCACTCATGCTGGTTTTCCATACCAGACTGAGACTATTCGGGCTCCTAATAAGGTGGAGAATGGGGGAATTTATGTTGCATCAAGATGGCCCATTTTGGAAGAAGATCAGTTTACATTCAAATCATCTGACAGACTCTCATGGGACAATTTTGCTGCGAAGGGTGTATCATATGCAAAGATACAGAAAGGATCACAGATTTTCCATGTCATGGGAACACATTTTCAAGCAGGTAAGGGGGATGCAGCGGTTGAGGCAAGAGTGAACCAAAGTTTGGAATGGGCTGAATTTGTTTCTCAGAAAAACATCCCGCAGGACGAAGGTGTGGTGTTAAGTGGTGATTTTAATGCAGATTACTGGGAAGGCCAAGGCAGTAATTTTAACACCATCATGGATAATTTACAAGCTGGTATGCCAGAGTTGGTGGGACCTATCAATGCCACTTCAAATCCACTTGTTAATGACATTCAGAAACTGAAAGGAAAGGACGGATGGGGGAGATGGATTGACCATGTTGTGTTCAGCAATCGTCATCTTGTGCCCAAAGATGCAAGTGTGGAAATCCTAGTCCCGGAAGATGACCAGCCTTTCCCAGTCTGTTGGTGTGAAGGATGCATCAACCCTCTCCGGTGGTCCTACATGTACGCTACACCAGATGATTGTCAATATGACGTGGAATACATGCGAAGTTTAGCAGATCACCAGGCAGTCATGGGAATTTTCATCTTTTGATGGCATTAATCCGAGGTGGATAACTTGTTTCTGCCACATACATCATGTTCATGTGATTAAATTACTATGCTGTCAACAATGTGTTTTTGGTTTTAGTCTTACAAATTGTACAAGCACCAACCCAGGGTGCCTGCAGGTTTTCTTTACTTGTGTGTATATCACACTGATTACAACTCTCTTGATATCTCCTGAGACCCACTTTGGCGTTCCAAACAATATGTGTTTCTATCTTTGCTGTTGAGGGTTATCAAGATAACCTTATGATTTCAGTGCTGTCCAGCATATTACTTCTAAATATTCATGTACTATCTACATGATAATTGATTCGAGACAGAAAAAATAAACTATTACAGCACTCAAACAGTTTAATCCATTTAATTGGGTTAATATTGCATAACATTGACAACAAATAAATATTCTGGACAAGAATATTAGTATTATGACAAAGGTTGTAAATGTTTAATCAAAAAGTTTTTTTTTTTTCAAATTCATAACAAAAAAATTCAGACTGAAAGTAGTTACATCTTTTAGTATTGTGTAGTCACCCTTGTGAAGTAGAAAATAAATTGTGCATTAGTACTAAAATATTTGATTTGCATAAAGTGATACAAAAAGACATACATTTATACAGGACATTCTAACTAATAAATAAAACAGATTTAATACAATGCCATAAATGAAGTTAAAGGGAACACAATTTAATTTACAATTAGATGAGACAGATTTGAAGTAATTGTATTCATTGTAAAATGGGTATAAATTTTCATATGATCTCAAGTATTCAAGTATGAGCTTCTTCCATTTCAAACTCACAATTTAATAATATACATGCCATAATCAAGCATACAAGTAACATTTCATCTTGCAAATCACACGGCTAAAAAGTGCACATGCATACACAATGACTAGCATTAAATCACAGTGAAAGGGTTAATTTGTGAGATTAGTAAAGATTACACAATTCACATATAAATATACATCTTCCTTTTTTTTTTTCATAATCGGCAAGAGAGAATGAAGGTCTTTGATTTGAACTTTTTTTTTCCACTTTTTAAAAGAAAATGATTATTTATATATGATAAAAAGTTCCACTTTTGGTAAAGTACATATTTAAAAAGAATTTGATATTTAAAAACTTGACAATATTCAAGACAAGAGTGTAAGGACTCTCATTCATTTGATTCTGCCTAGTGTCAATTCTCTTCAGTACTATTATCACTGGCGCCCTCTTGTGTGTTGTCCAGCAACACAGAATCTTCTCCCAAAATGGAACAAAGTTCATGCAATCTTGTTGACATTTTTGGAACTCCTGCCAACTGGTTCTCAAGGCGCTCTTTTTCCTCTCGCAATGTTAAACGAGTGCTCGAGTCCAGTTGCTCTAGTCTCCATCCTCCCTCCCCATCAAACTGTAGCAGATGGGTGTGAAATTTCCTGTGGGACAAAATGGCAATCATAACAAAGACAATGAAAAGATATACCGTAAAATAACTTTGGAAAACCTTACTAGTACTGTTTACTTAATACTTAAGATTTGAATGAGCTGATAATGCCAGATTAACTGGCATGCATCAGGTTGAAAAGTTTGCATACAGTGAAGAAATTGATGTTCCTCTGTCCTCCGCTACACAATTCAGTATTATGTCAATGTGACATTAATTACCGTAATGGAGGGTATTATCGGCAGGGCGGGTATTTTCAACACTTAAATTAGTTAAAAAAAAAAAAATTGTTAAAATTTTAATGTGAGTGTCGAAAATACCTGCCCTGTCGATAATACCCTCCGTTACGGTATATAGATAACACTAACCATAGAGACGGTCTGTGGGTGATTGTGAGCAATGTGATGCCAGAATCTTTGGCTGTATGATAAATTTTACTTTCCACATCAATTGACACAGCGCTTGTGCACTCATCCAAGAGGGCAAACTGCGGCCTGTTAAAGAAAAAGCAATTCAGAAAATTATTAATGCTTCTATATTTAAAAGCCACAACAAAAAATTGCAACTATTTCTTAGAAGATGTTTTTATCTTATCTGCAGATAATACTTACAGAAGAGATAACACAAAAAGATGAACTTTGTTATTAAACATTTGTATATGACATCAATGTGTAAAATATGAATCACATATCTATGATAATCTTTGATGGTAAGATAAGCTATTGCCACGTCTTCCATTAGGTGCGAGGTCAACAACCCATTGTTTTCAATGTTTAAACTGACACTATACAGGAATTTTTTTATCACGTAATATAGGGACAATTGCCTAAATGTGAATGCCATTGCGTACAGTTAAATTTTTGTTTTAACAAGACATCTGATTGACATTAATGTACTTGTCTTAAGTTCTAAACACTTACTTATGGTAAAATAAACGGGCCATTCCCATTCTTTGTTTCTCTCCTCCAGACAATACATCTTTCCAGTCAGCCTCAGCATCCCAGCCTGGAATTCCAATAACCATTCAGTTTTAAAATACTAAACGATGCATACCACAAAAATTAATGGATTAAATGATACACCTCTGCAATGTCTGCATGCTATAATTATAGAACAGTGAATACCTCCTTCTCTGGTAATAATTTGCTCAAGATGAACAATTTTCAAAATCTCATCCAGGCGTTTATCAGTGAATCCTTTTGACTTCATGACATCTACAGAATCAGGGTAGATCACCTGGTCACGGAGACTCCCTATTGACATGTACGGTCTGAAAGGCAAAAGGTTAATTAAAAAAAATCTAAAATAGACAATTTAGTGCAGATTTTTTTACTGACTATGTGCTTCAGCATGACTTTCATTTAACCAGATTATAGGTTCCTGTGAGTGATAGTCAGAAGAAAAAATGTTTATTGTCAAGTTCCAACTTACCTTTGTGGAATATAGAACATGTGTGAGGTTGGAGGTCTAGAAATCTTGCCCCTGTAAACTGGCCACAGTCCACTAAGAATACGAAATAGGGAACTTTTTCCACAACCATTAGGTCCAGTGATTAGTAAATGCATGTTGGTGTTGATCTGTGATAGAATGTATGTAAATGAATGCTCTCATTGTTCAAAACAAGCATCAAAATAGCCTTTTAGAAATTTAAGTTTGCAACAAACCTTGAAGGAAAGACTAGGAACTACAATATCTCCATTCGGAGTGACAACAGGAACATTCACAAGTTCAACATGTTTAGTGGTGATCTCCACTTGTCCTTCAATGACTTCAGCTGTCATCTTTTGAAGGGTTGTCTTGGAGGGCTTGGTATTAACCATAGTTCTCATATATTTGGCATTCTTCATATCCTCAAAAACTTCAAACATGTCTGCTACTCTTGCAGTGTATCCAGCCAGTTCAGTAATCTGTAATTTATTATGCAAATAAAAGTGTAATTTATTTAAAAAAAAAATTTTTTTCAGTAAATCAGATTACAAAACAAATGGGCAAAACCTCTTTGTAAGATGACATCATTCGTTCTATTGCATCTGCGGCTGACGCTAGGAGGTTGCGAGCAGTTGTGAAAGATTCTGTCCTTTCACTCACTCCACCATCAGGCAAATCATCCACCATTGTACCTGTGGAAAAGAATGTTGACTATCAGACAATCATTTTTGTAGCAATATGACATGATCAAAACATGAAACACTCTCATGAAACGTACCATCCTCATTATAAGCTTTTGTAGCTATGATGGGAATTGCTACCATAACTAACCCACTGGCACTCCAGATGTACTTTGTGAGGAATTGTTCCATTTGTATATACCACAACCTCTTCCAGTAAATAAGATTCATCTGTGATGCTAGTGCTTGGTATGCTTTTCGAAGCATGCCATGCTCAACCTGAAACAGATGACAAGGAAAATTATTACACTCATCGAAAGATCACACAAGAATTGATGGTAATTAAATCAAGAGTCAACCAACCTCATGTCCCCCATAAAAGGCAATCTCCTCAGCATTTGCGATGATCCTGGAATGGACGTATCTCAAGTAACCTTTCCTCGTTGCCTCGTCAGCAACAAGTTTGCCAAATTTTGGTGATATGGCTCGAAGAGTTTTGGCAGTTATTACTATGACAACTGAAGCAATAATTGTTGGAATGCGAGAACGTGCACCACGACTTGAAGCCAAGGAATGGAGTGTGAAGCTGATCATTGCAACATCCAATATTGGTTTTGTGAGATGGGAATAAAGATGTGCAAGTGCTGTTGTGAATGAGCTTATATCTTCTGTGAGACATTGATCAGCATTTGTAAGTCTGCCATCAAGGTTCGAAACTTTATAATAGGTCTGCTCTCGAAAGTACTGCTTGTAGGCATGATTAACCAGTCTTGTTCTGAAGGCAAGTGCTAGCTGACATTCTAAGAATCGAATGAGACTATTTGCAAATGTAGCTGGTATAGCAATACCAAGCCAAAGTGACAGCATAATAATAAACTTTCTAACATCCTTTTGTACAATTGTTTTCACAATACTGCCATCTAGCTTAGCAACATATAGAGATATGAATGTTCTTGATACTAGTGACATTGTGTGCATCAACAGCAGTACAAATTCTTTCGAGGCAACTGATGGAATGATGATTTTCAGTAGGGCCTTAAGCTGCCTGAAAAAATTTCTATTTACAGCTATACCACCGGGTTTTTCGTGCTTAACGCTTCCATTGGCAAGATGCCCATGTTCTCCAGTTGCTTTCTGTTTTTGTCTGTAATTCTTAAGTTTCCTTATGCCGTAGTACGCTGCAAGAGCGACAACAACCCCACCAGCTACCTTCCCACTCTTGATGTGGGACAGGTAATCCTTCTTCATTAATTTTGACACACTCATCTTGACAACAAATACGTTAATAGCTGTTAATGTTGTTTTCGTTGGAGCTTTCTCTGTCAACTGCTGATGCCATCCTCCATGTTGAAGTCACGTGACATTGAGGCAACGTCCTTGACCTTGATTTTCGACTGGTATGTTGAATTGAGATACAGGCGGAATGCCTGAGATGTGTTAGATGACCAGTACAAGTCGTCTGCTAAGCTGAAAGTCGCCAGAACTTGTAACTGAAATTGAAACAAATATAATTTAGGCCAAATGAACTGGGTTGGTGGTGCTAGGAATCGCATGCGTCAGAAAGATGAAAGAAAACAGCAGAAGGTAATGAAAATACCATGACATCTCGTGAAGTTGTTTACGTGGCCAAGATAAACCGAGACGATGCATGCAAATTGCAATCATGCAACTTGCAAAGACCTGCTAGTACTATGTACCCCCTGCACAGCTCCCTGCCATAATGCATGGCAAAAGGCATTGGAGGATATCCAGGGGGGGGGGGGGACAAGGGGCCATGCCCCCCCCCCCCCCCACCAGCCTTAATTTCTATAGTGGCCCATGACATAGTGACCCAGCGACACCTTAATCATTGTTAATAGTCTTGCTTTTGCCAGTGGTTGCCAGGGGATGTGAACAGTTTTGTGTTTTGGTCATTATATTACTAATACTATAGGTATCGGGTAAAAAAAAAAAGCACCGTTTGGCACTTGAGGCTTTGGTTAAGGTACCCTCGAAACTAGTAGAAAGTTCAAGCACTTTTCGAACTTTTGCACTAAATACAAATCTCCCAGCTTACAGCTTAAGCCATTTATATTATCTTTAACTTGAAACTTTAAAATTGAGTGTTTCTCAATGAAATATGCATCGGTGGTCAAGTGCATTTCCACTCCTCTACAGCTCAATAGCTATTATACTAGTCACTAACATGGAAATCAGTGAAGTGGAATCAAGTTGTAGCAGGATCCCTGTTTGATGCTTCGCCTGTTTGAATGCAAAAGAAATTAGGGATAGTCTAACTTTGGGCCAGCCTTTCTGCCTTGGGGTCAAACCTCGAACCCCCGGTCCTCGTCTGCAACGCTTATGCATGTCCACTGATGCCACATATATGGGCTCTGCATCCGTAGCGTCAATAACCAAACTTTTGCATTGTCTATAGCAATGCCCATTATGATTATGTAGACATTAAATATATGGTGAAGAGGCCAATACTAGCCAAAGCTGGTGATATTGGGTGAAGTGTGTCTGAGCACAACATTAGAAAATAGAAATTACTAAATGAGGCTGGTAAAAAAGACATATTTGGTGGACTTTCCATCTACCATTTGTTAACATATAACCGAAGATTTTGACGAAGGCCCCAGCATGTTGTCTACACTGTACTTAGACTACCTAATAGCATTTGACTCTGTGCCTCAATGAGGGCTAGCTAAATTAAAAGTGCACGTGTCCTACCTGATCACAACCTGGAAGTCACTATCCACGGAGTACATCAAACTTGTGATGTGTCAATGATATGAAGCTAAAGTTTACTCAGTTATCTTTTGCAGCATCTAATCAGTTTTGTCAGTTTTGCACCACAGTAACAGTGCATTACGACGCATACTTTGATCAGCTTTGATGCTGACCTTAACTGTCCTGATAATAGACTTTGGTTCAAGGATAGTATCTTTTTCCAAAAATGAGAACAAATGTACCCACACATGTACAGCATATCTGTATAGTACTTTTGGCGCTATGAGTCACCCGCATTTATAAGCTAAAGTTAATTCAAATATCTATTTTACCATGATGATATATCAAATATATATATAGATTTTATTGACATGTAAAATATCATAAGTGATACATATGTCATTCAGTTAAAAGATAACATGAAAGAGACATTAATGTAAATACAGAAAGCAATAAAATTTCAATAATCAAGGTTCCAGCCACCAAGTTAACTTATAATACGTGTTTAAAATCCACATACACAATAGAAAAAAAATACAAGCCGCTAATAAAAACGTTTCACTCTTAAAGTCCAAAACATGACAAGCACATCATAACTAATAAACTAATAAACTAAATTAATAACTGTGTGGATACAGGAGATGGTTTTCTCTACACATCGGCTTGAAGGAGAAACTTTCCTAAACTATTTAATAACTCAGGTTCCTTGTTTGTCATTATTGCTGTAAACTTAGTTATATCATCTAGAGACAAGAAGTTGTTAATAAATTTAGTTGCATTCAAATAAAGGTTAACACGGTGTTGCTCATTACCAGGACAGACAATCAAACAGTGAATTTCGTCTTCTACAAAGTTTAACGTACACTTTTCACATATTCTATTTGGAGCAGGAATTATTGGTTTATGGTGTCGACCTGTTTCAATCTTCAGGCTATGTGAACTTGTCCTAAATCTAGCTATTTTAGTTAACACTTTGCGAATTTGTTGCAATTCAAGATAAGGTTCTATTCTACAATCAGTTTATATGTCCTAAGTTTTGGTTGTTGTGAACTGTCATTTATTGCATTTATAAGTCGCTCATGTTCGGCTTCATAGAGTCTTAGTTTCACTGTGTTAGAGATATTATCAATGTCAAAGTTTCTGAGGTTACTAATATCATATTCAATGTTGCAGTTATTTAATACATGACACACTTTACTGAACCAGTTATTTCCATTTACTGCATTCACACAAATTAAAAAATAGTGCTAACTATCACTGCTAACTAATTAAGGAAGCAAAATATTAATTGGCTGTCATCCTCACTTTCTTCAAAATGAAATGAAAATGCATTCCTCAATATTATTTCATTCATTTTCCATCCTAAGGCATCCTTACTGCCAGATCAGTGATATAAAATCCCGTTCTCATTTAGGCAAAAGTAAGGAGAACTGGGTCGGCAGGAGAATTGCTAAATGTAATTTTGGTATTACCCTGAAATTGGGTTACATGACTCCTAAGTGATCTTTATTGTCTGTCTGAAAGCAAGAAACCATTTGAAATATTTATTTTTCTTATTTATTAAGTTAAAATATTTGTTTTATTTGTTTAAAATTTCCTATACATGTATAAAATTGTTCATTGATAAAAACCGATAGAGGATACATTAGAAATAAACATATTGTTATAATAGGGCATGATTGTTGAGGTGTATCTGGATCACTCCGTAATGGACCAATATAGAAATTTAGAAATTAAGGCTGGTATGGGGGGGGGGGGGGAGGGGCATGGCCCTTTAATTGCCCCCCCCCCCCCCCCCCGCGATCCCTTGGATTCACTGATATGTTGTTCTTGCCATGTGGAAAAATATGGTTGTCATTCTTTCTAAGCAACAGCTTTGGGGAGAACTGGGCCACCTTGAGGTGGGGAGAACTGGGCCCCTGTCATAGGCCTCCCTCTGTGAGAAAATACTGTCAACAATTTTGATAAGGAAATCATGAACCACCTAGGTTTAGAAATTATGTTTAAACATTATGATTAGCTTACAGAAAATGAAAACCAGTCTTAGCACATCATAGTAATGGCTACCAATACACGTGGTTAAACCTGTGCTTACACAGTTTAAATTATTAAAATATAAATTTAGCAGGCATATTTCCCCCACATTAAATCATTATTAGTCAAATGTCTGTATGACAGTGATTTACTGTTGTATAACAGCTAAAGTTAAAATATATCAAATCCTACATACAAATCTTTAAATCCTGTAAACTTTTCAATGGAGATTTGATTAGACTTAACAGAATTATGAAGTTCAACATCACATTTATTAATTTAATAGATTTAACCATGAAATGCTAGTCACACTGTTTTGGAAAAAGTTTTTTTTTGCGGCTTTTTTTGTAATCCAAGTTTACTATTAAAAGCTCTGTTCTTTTAATGCAATCATGTTTGTTGATAATTCTTTATGAAAACATCAAAAACTATTCAAGCTTTTCAGTTTGTTATATTAACTGAGAGGAGGGGCCCAGTTCTCCTGCCCCTATAGCTCAGTTCTCCTTACTGGAGTGAGAACTAGGCCATTTTTTTCTGAAATATTATTTTCTTGTTATACATGCATTGGTTGAGAATTTTTTCAAAAAGGCACTTAACATTATTAAAGGGATAGCTATAGTATAATTTAGAAAGGAAAAAAATTACATTGCTTTATTACCTGAATCAGCAAAAATTAAAATGTGATAAATGGCCCAGTTCTCCTTACTTTCCCCTACTTCAAGGTTATCATGCACCTCAGATTTGCAGAATGTATTTCAAATGTAATCAAGGTTCATCCCTTTCTAATTTTTTAGGATTTTTTTGAAAAGAAACGCTTTACAGCTAAGGTAGCAAAGGCTCTAGCTACCATGAAGTCCCGAAGCGCGGTCAGTCAGGACATTATTTCGCTGAACACAATTAAGAAGATGCATGCTCAACAACCTTCACGTCCGTGACTTATCTTATAGTTAGTTATCTATGATAAAGTTTGAGTAAAGGGAGGAAATTAATAATTGATAAACAAATAGTGTATGTTGTCTCTAAATTCTTAATCCTCGCTAGCAATATTATTAAGGACATTTATGAATGAGACAAAATGTAAGTTAAAACAATCTGTTCTTTACTATATAATATTGCTTTTTAATACTAAAATGTTTAGTCTCTTTTAAATTCAATTGCTGCAATGTATAAGACACATCCAAGTTTGAAATCTAATGTCTTAGGCCTATATCTGCAATAATGCGTTTGTCTACATATTTTATTATGCAGAAGGAACGAGGGTCACCAAAATTGACCTGGACAGAGCTAAGCCAGCCGCAAGCAGGAGACTAGAGCATGTGGAACTGAGTGATGTTTCACCCATCAAGTGTGTCTCAAAAATACCCCTGCTAGATGCTAAAGAAAGGTTGGTAACCCACTGTGTGTATATTGCAGATAAACCGGACTGGACATAAATGGCTTTCTCTTTCTATAATGCTTGCTTGGTTTCAATCTCTTGCACCTCCGTGCAGAAATGGTTGATTTGATTATATTGCATAAGAAGTATTCCTCATTACACACATGAGAATACTATTCCTTAAACATTTCAGCAAGAAAGAACAGCTGCAGAAGCAAGAAGAAACATCCAACAATAAACCACTGCAAAGAAATCTCTTCAGGAGTGTTTGGGGCCCTGGACCTGGCAACAGGAAAAATGAACTTAAGACTCCGCTAGATCAAATTTTACCAAGAAAAAGATCAGCTGCTTCATCGATTTATGCTTTGGCTTCTGATAGTGTTAGCCTTCGGGTAATGAAGTTGTTCATTTCTAATACTATTATGAAAATGTAACACCGCTCAGTGAAGTGTGATCTAATTCCAAAGCAGGATATAGTTTGTTTGTGACAATTTTGGCTTTCATTTCTGTCTCAGAAAGTAGAAGATGATAGTCAGCATACGCAACACAATCAAAGTCAAGACTCCACATCAAAAGTAGCTCAATCAGAGTGTGAAGATGAGGTATGCTCCCTGAATAATTATATCAAAAAGGAACTTTCCTTAGCAATTAAAATTAAGATGAATAGTAAATCATTACGTCAAATGAGTGCCCTGTGTATAAAATGATAAAATGAATGTCCAATTCCTGGATTTCTGCAATTTATTGTTACTAAAGAAAACTTAACAATTTGTGCCATTCGTGACTTTTACAGAATCAATATTAATTTTAGTTTTTCAGATACATGTATGACATTGCATGGTCTGCTTGAATGCCAACCACTTGCAGATGTTTGATTTCAGTGTAATAATTGCATTAACTTAGTGTTTATCTCTTTCCAGACGCCATTTATACACTCCTTCAATTCATATGCATTACTCAAAACTGGCAAGGCTGTCGATCAGACTATTCCCAGTAGCCAATTCAAGACTCCAGCAATCTCTGATTGGTTTTCTCAGCCCAGTCACAAACCAGGTTTCCAAGAATTGGCTCACAGGAAGTCCAGTCTGTGGAGTGGCTGCAGTTTCCCAAGCCAGGCTGTGAAACTTGAATCTTCATCACCTCCAGAGAATCTCCCTGACAATTTCTGGAAGCAACCAATGCCCTACCCTAAGGATGTTGACATTTTTGGTAATAAAACTGTTTTAGTAATGATTGTCCTTAATTTGAGTTGTAATGGAAAGCTAATTAAGAGCTAAGGTAGTTTCTTGAATCTGGAGAAGGCTCCCTAGCTGTTTTAACATACATTATAAAGCTTATCTTATTTAAATTTTTTAGCTTCAAACAGAAGAATACAAGAACTTTACCAAAGTGATGAACCTGTCAGACCCAAGATTAAGAGGCATTCCAAAGAGAGGACACAGCCCTTTATCTCTGTGCCTGAACCAACTATTTCTGAGGAAATTAAATGTATGTGTTTACCAGATTTACAAGGCTGAGCTGCATATCACGTTTGTAATATTATGACCATCTGATTGTATGCAATTCAATAAAAATAAAGTATCACATGACTTTGCTTTTCCCAGATGACTCAGATTCATTAGAAATCCTTGATGATGAAGCGTTCAACAAACAGCAGCCAAGGTCACTAAAGGACGACCATCTCAAAGTTGACGAACCTATGTAAGTTGAGATAGGATGCAGTGTACTCCCAAGAAAGAATCAGTGAACCCATTGTTTACATTCATAAAATGTTATTTATTTGAACATTCCAGATAAATTTTGACTAATTTTATATGTAGGCCTATATTCTGTCTGATTACCCATTATCTCCTCCAGGGAGGCGAATGCAGCAACTGGCTCACCTGATTTACCAATAATGGGCAGCAGAATTTATCAGGCAAGAATGGACACAATTGGAAGGTCAAAGACTGACACTCCCGTGATTAAATCAGGACTGCCCACACCAGTGAAGTCAATTGTAAATGATGGTCCACAACCTGACTTAAGCCAACAGATGATGGTAAGTCAAATATAATCTTTCACTATCTTTATTCTTATTAGGTGAAGCATATGGGACTTCCTCATGGTGATTTTACTCAGAAAGTGATAGAAGCATTTATTAATTTTTTTAAATTTACAATGGCTTAGTATAATCTTGATCTAATATATGACCAAGCTTGCGAGTAATAAGAATAAGTATTATTCAAATCAAATTAAGAGTGCTATAAGAATCCACATGATTCAACATAGCTCAACTTTACTTAGTTTCTGTTTCATTATAAATCAGTAAAAGTGGCTGCTTTACCTATTGTGATGCAGTCTCCAGTACACATCATTATTAATGAAACTACCAAGACCCCAACTGTCTTCACAGGTACCGTGTCAGTTTACCCAAGAAGATGGACCCCTTGATCTGTCTGTGAAAGCCTTGTCAAATGGTGGGAATGATCCAGTCCCAACAGAGCCAGCAAATGATGAATGTCCACTTAAAACTGGCTCAGAATTGGATGCAAATGGTGCTAATGGAAAATGCCACATTGAGACGAAATGTGTGCCTCAGTCCTGCAATTTGGAAGAGCCCCTTGCATTGGTGTGCTCATCAAGGCAACAAGATTTCCAAAAGTCATGCAATCAAGATGTCCAAATCAATAATATCAGAAACCCGCTTTCAAAAACCCCCAATACAAATCGATCTATTCAAAATACCCCTGTAACGAGACACAGTATGTCCTCAGAAAACCCACAGAAGAAAGAGTATGATTCCTTTAATACTATGGTTAATGATACAGGTGATATATACACAGCGAGATCAAATTACAGATCTCGAGCAGAGAGAGCCTTTTCTTTCACAAAGACACCACTAATCACAAGGCAAACCAAGGACTCTCAAGATCACCATGACTTTGCAAACTCAAATGATGATAGCCATGAAAAAGATGCATTTCCTGTGAGACTCACCTCAGTGTCAAAAGACTGTAATAGTGGAATGTCATGTTCTACTAATAATGGACAAAGGGATGGCAACAAAGCCAAACTGGATGGCAGAAATTCTCTGAAAGCCTTTGGTTGTGAAACCCCAACTGTTGCAGCCAGGACAGATTGTTTTAACACGATTAATGTGAAAGGTACTGTTAATGCTGGAGGAGCCGTCAATACAGTCACTCCCAACAAAAACACACCAAGCCAAAGCAACATTGAAGATGCAAAATTTGATCAGGGGACTATTGTCAGCAAGCAAGTTTCTACTCAGCCACCAAAACGGAATAACATTGACAAAACTGTGTTAAATATGACCAAAAAAGGAACAAGCGTTGATGGGGTATCAGATTCCCCAAGGAAGAGGCAAGTTTGCACCAGCATCAATACTAGATCGATCAGTGTTAATTCCTGCATTGATGTTAAGCTAGGAAATAGTGACCTTCATCACAAAATGCGAATCGTGAAAAATACATTTTCATGCTCAGCCAAACCAACTGTACCGTTCTCGCAGGTACACAAGACACCAAATTGTCAGCCCAAAAACAAATTGTCTCCTAACTCTGTAGACCAAGATATGAAAAATGCAGTTCATCTGAACAACACTCCACAGCAAATTCAGCCACCCATCACAACCCTAAATTTGACAGGAATAGAAAACACTTACTCTAATGTCAACGTCCCACAAAATGGCTTTGGTAAATGCTCACCTGTAACAAGTTCACCTATTCCTACAAGAGAGCAGCCAGACTTAACCATTAAACCTGCTGGAGCAAGTCTAGTTGTCTCTAGTACTCTGAATACTGACCAGACTGATAGTTCACTATACAAAGACAAAAATACAGACAGTTTGGCAGCAGGTGGGCCAGTGCTAAGCATCACAGGTAACAACCGTCCTCAATTACAATATGGTGCTGATAGCAGTGTATGCTCATTATCAGCCCAGCTATCATTTGATAGCCTCACCACAGGGGACTCAACTAATGAGAATAGTGATGCTAGGCAACTTGCACCTCAGAATGATGTCACGTGTGCTTGTGAAAGTAATTCACTTCCCTTTGCACCTGCAGATGTTGCCCTCTCTCCATTTCTTATACACCAACTCATGCACTGGAGAGACAAGGAGGACTTCACCCAACAATTCACCCCAAGTGAAGTAATTACAACTCGGGACATACGCACTCAGTGTGAACTAATGAAATCTGCCACGTTCGTTCACAAGTTTACACAAACTGACCAGCAACCACCAGTAGTTCCTGAACTGACTTGTTCCACGTCAGTCCAATGTGACATCTTGAAAGAGGAACCAAGCCGAAAGAAAACAAATCAGGAGATCCCAGAAAGGCTGGATGAGCATGTAAATACTTATTGCACAGAGCGAATACAGCCAACAAATATTGATTCTTTTAAGAATCAAGATATTCCTGAGAAAGACACCACCGAACTAGGTTATGCCCATTTGCCCAATGCCAACAATAAGAGACGAACTGTTGAAGGATGTGACACATCATGTCTAACAGTTCGAAACTTAAACACAGATGAAGTCCTGGAGTCTTGCAAAAAGCAACAGCATGAAATTGGTGATTCTTCAGAAAGCCAGGCAGAGAAAATCAGGTCTGGTATTGCTGCTGATACCACTGATCTCTTCACTGATCAGGTGGTGCTAAAGCAAAGAACAGCCATAAACTGTCAAGCTGATGACAACTTGCATCCCGAACCAACGAAAGACGTTACATCTGCCTCTGTACCAGTAGCTATGTTTGCACATTCACCTGATAACAAAGAACATGGCCAAGGCAGACGAGAGCATGCAGAAATCTCTGTTAATTATGTTGCAATTCATAATTATGCTGAAGTTAGTGATAACCAGCACCAAGGAGAGGGAAAAGAAACACTTCCCATGAATAATCAAGCAATGGATAAATCAGATAATGTCAGCAAAGAAATTCCCAACATATCTGATGATGCTATAGAGGATTCAAATGATGACCGAACTTCAACTCAGGAATCAATTTATGAATCTGCTGAGGAAGCTAACGAAGACACTGAACCTGATGAAATGCCTCTACAAAATGCCAAGATTTGCAATGAGACAAGGTCAAAGAAACCACTTAGGTCAAGGTTGCTGAGAAAAACAAGGGCATCCACCAGGTGGAAACCTCCAGTTAAATGAGTTTCCAAATGTTACTCATTGAATTAATAAACTTTGGACCGGTATGATAATTAATGTGATTAAGGCTGGTCCACTACTAATTCACAAATGACATCAATTCTTTTTTTAAATTATAATACGAACACACCGATTTGTTCACATAAAAATATATTTATTCCATTTTCAATAATTTTATACAAGTTTCATAAATTTACCTTTAATTTATCATATTTATTACCATTACAGAAATTTGTGTGTACAACCAAATGGTAAAACCAATAAATTTGACATTAACAAAACTTCTTCCATCATTATTTATCATCTAAACACTTCTAATTTCACATTATTTTAGACTCCCTGTGAACAATGTAACATTAGGCAATGTTCAAAATTTCATTTCTGGCTATATGTATTAAGTAACTCTGAATATGTACAAATATATACATACAAAATTCGAACATTTGATATAATACAATCTGAGACAATGTACAAAGTGCTAGATTTCAGCTGTACCTAGCTATCAGACCAAATGATACTTTTGTAGAATGCAAACTCTTTTGCAAGTATCCTGGCTGCCAGAGAGTGATTGGCTGTTCCATAGCCCTGAAAAATAACATTTAAAAAAGTGAAAAGTGGATTCACAATGCCATGACACAACACTAAACAAAAATCTATGAATAATTATCTAATACAGGTTATTGCAGTGTTTCGCAGTGCTATACAGTACATTGAATTATGGAAATCAATAAAAAAAACATTTGTTGTTGTATCATAGAGCTATAACACTATGGTTGTATCAAGTGCATAAGCCACAGCTGTCAAATTCCTTGGAACAAAATGCCATGTTTAATCAGTATTAAAATAAATTTGCAGGGAATGAAAGTATGTTGCATGACATTGATTCATTGTATAGATATTTTGTAAAACATACTTGTGATTTTCCGAAGACCTCGATGATTTGTCTCTTGGCATCGTGAAAAATTCGGCCACCTCCGAGACATTCGCAGATTAGTCCATACTCCTCCATCTGCAAGTCGATGTCATCGTAGAGGTCAGCTGAAAAATATCATTAGTGATATAAGCAACTGTCTATAATGAGCCTGGCCATAGATCAATACATTAGCATGTTATAGCACAAGATTGTACACCTTTGTAACAGTCTGGTTAGTTGACCACATGATAATTTTTTCTCCCAAGATATGATTTCCAAGTAGACCGAGACTATACCTCTTTTCATTTATATATTTTTTTCACAATTCAAAATGCTTTTTCGCGCTTTGGTATTGCAGTGTATATTCTGATACAAGGATGAAATGGTTTGTTAAATTGGAAACCTAGAAGGCGATTAAATATGTCGGTGCAGTTTGTAGCTTTCCTCATTTTTGCCTACAGATACAAAACCTCAGCTGTTCAGGACTATAAGTTTATAAACAAGTACAGTAGTAAGAGAGGCTGACCTTATTTCCGTCTTGAAAATAATTGATACAAAGTCACTGAATGTTATTCTCACTCAAATGTATGGTAGCTTGAGTAAAAGGCCAAGTTCTCTTGAAAAAATTAGCTTTAGCATTTTAACTCAGAAGATTTTTGGCACAGCACCTCAAAATAAATGGGGGGAATTTGCAGTCCAACCATTTTGAATGTAAACATCAGATGCACCTATAGCATGTATAGTAATTCTTGTGACCTTCATAAGATGAATAGTCTATGATACACTAAGAAAACTTGCTGGTCTAAAAAAGGTTGTTGCAACGCATTCGCACCGTTGAGCAGGCGCTTCTTTTGATGTATCGCCATGTTAATGGTTTTTTGATTCCGTGCCTTGACCATTTTCATAGTTCTGTACAAGTCATTATACAAAAAAAAGAAAATTATTGGACATAGCGTGGCACGGAGGCTTTCAGGTAAAGTTTTCTTAGTGTGATAATTAATGTGGCTTTGGGATTAGTTTATGCTGATTATATAGCAGTATCTATAGGGAATGCAAGGCAGTTAAAAAATCAAGGGACAAATGTTTTGGCAAATATATATGCATTATTCAGTGAAGCGAAAGATAAACGGTATTCCCAGTTTTTACTCGATTAATTTATCTGTGCAAGTTTTGAAGTCCAGTGCATAATTTATTACATTAAAAAACTATTGCTCCAAAATGCAGACCTGTATCCTTGTATCAAGACAAGAAGATGTCCAATATATACTATGACATATAGTATGGTTATAACCATGTTATTTTCTGCTTTCAAAGGTGTCCACAGTACTCCACACAATCTTTAAGAAGTTCAAAATTAGTCTTTTTGGTAATTAGTACTTAAAATTCCAAATCCTCCACTGTTATTATATTGTACTTTCGCTATATGGTAAATGGATTTTAAATTTACTACTGAGTACAGAAAGAATTATCCCAATTTTTTTTTTTAATTGTTGAAAGTTGACACACTTTTAACATATAAACCAAACACAAGATTTATACCACCGCATCCTGTCAAAGATGTCTGACCCTTTTTTGTACGATGTAATGTTGACAATTATTTCTTATTTTCTTTTTTCTCCAACCTACAGCAACAAGGTTAGCGGCATTAGAAACAAGTAACATATTCAAGTTGCATATGCACTGACATAAATTGCCAGATAGCATTTCATATATCTGGAAATGAAACAATGTGCATTAGTCTTAAACGCCAAAGAACATACATTTTCCGGATTTTTTAGTATGGTAATATGATATAAGAGAAACTATAGACTGGGTGTATTTTGTCTATTTTTTCCATATTCATAGAATTAGTCATAATCAAATAATAATGTTGGCAGAATTACCAATTTAAGTTAACGCAGGTAAATGTTTTACCTGTAATCAGTTTCATTACGCATTGTTGAACATTAATTGGTTCTTATCAAACTTCCTTGGCATATAATTACATAACAGTATTAATATTCAGCAACAACATCCATATTGATCTCTTTTGTTGATTGTCCTTTGCATGACGGCATTATATAATTGACAGCATTAAAACCATTTTAGCAAGGTTTGTGATACTATATACCATGTAGTACAATGTGGTTCTTCTTTGGTTGCAACATAACATGATGAATGTGGCTGGGTGATATATACAGTATATATATATATATATGCAGGTTAACCGTTCACCTGACCTTAAATGACCCATACAAAGTGTATTTCAGGCTCATGAATATCTAGATGCAGTTCGATCAATAGGAGCTAATAGGGCTATTCTGATATTTTCAACTGAATAATCATGATAATGTAATACCAGTGTATATCTATAGAGAACTTCTGAGACTAAGAGGCAGGGATGGGTAATATTTGGTAAAAAAAAATATAAGTTATCTGCGTAATAAGTTGATGTACATGATTATACCAGTTGTTCAGGAAATAGTGACACTTAATTTATTTTATATACTTACAGCACTGTGTACTTAACCATGTATTACTATAGTCAATACTAATTTGATCATAATCATGAAACGTTCCAAGTCTGAGCCATTTTTTGTCAGGTGTAATAATGTAAGACGCCCACATAGCAGTCACGTGACTCTCATGCACATCAATAATCTCAACACTGCATGCAGCAAGCTGTCCAGATTAGACGTTATATTTCTTTAACATTCATTAATATGATAAATTAAAGTGTGCATAGTTCTTTTAATGCAGACCATGTAGTACAATATTACATAGGTTTTTTTTTTTACAATGTATTACAACATAGTGAGCAAAGTGGGTCCAATAATAATGCCTGCAAAATGTAAGCGTATTCAGTTTAAATACGTTTTTTTACTTACAGTGGAATTCGGCTCGCACTGTTCCTCTGACGATGTATTTGAAGTCAATAGGATCTTCTGGGTCGTAAACTTTGCACAGGATATAATTGAAAGTGCAGTCATTGTCAATTATTACATCATAGACACACTCTAGGCGTGGATTTCTTGGAGCTAGTAATCCAGGCATGTTGAATTAATGCTGTGTGCTACTCTAAACAAGATCTTATCACATAAGATTTAATAGCTCGGTGGGTGCGGTGGACCAGTAAACAGCCAGTCTTCGTGGAGAGCTTATTATATAATGTTAATTGAATGATCAATCCACAATTTTCTTATCCTCTGCAGGCTCTTGTGCATAGCATTGGCACATGCTAGTCCCAACAGTCAGGTAATATGTAGGCCACTAAAAACAAAGAAATGTGCATGTGTGCAAGAAATCCTCCTTGCTTAGTAAAATACCCCGAGGTTTGGCAAGTGCACAGCCCATGTAAACAAGTTTCTAGCAGTTGGCTAAGTGCCAAGTGTGTTCCAGCATAGCCCTGCAAATCCTCCTGTTTTGTGTGTCTTTGGCGTATTAAATTCTACCATCAAGTTGCTCCTTTCGTTTCTTGAATGCCAAATCTTCCAATTCCTGTAATTTTTTCACCGCGACAAACCGTGTAACTGGAGATATTAGCGAAACAATTTCAGGTAAACAACGACCCACAGCGCTTGTTTTGATGCAGTCTCTTTGCTATGACGAGAACGAGGCTAATGGGGGGGGGGGGGAATCCTTGATGACGTAGCCTGCATAAAAATGAGGCTTTTCCCTGATCTAAAAATAACTACGGTGTCCTCGCCAGGGGTTGTCTAAATAGGGCCTACCTAGGGGATTTAGCATATAATGTAGGGGGTCAGTAGCGGATCCAGAAGGGGGGGGGGGGGGTTGACCCTTGCAAGTAGGCCTATGTTAATTTACCTAGGCCTATTGGTCCCTGCAAATAGGCCTATATTTAAAAAAAAAATTTGGCAACCCCCCAAAATTTTCCGGATCCGCCCGTGTGCGTCTTAGTTCTCTTAAAGTTATTTATTTCCTTTTGTCCCCTCCTCTCAGCCTAAGTGCTAGCACCGCCGCTGGTGTCAGGAATTTAATTTTCTAATTTATTTTAATGTAATTTTTTCAATTTCTATTTCTGTGACATAGGCCCTATGGCCTAGCATTATTAAGTCTATACAGTGTAGGCGGCCGCCTTATACCGTATTGCTTTAGGTCCTAATACAACATGCAAGCCCTCCTGGGGAGTCCTGGCACGAAACTTCTCACTTTCTAAATTAAATTTAAATATAATCAGATATATAGGCCTAGGCTGGGTAAAGGTTCTGGATCCTCCGATCTATATAGGTCTGCTTGATATATATAGGACTGGGTCTGCTATAAAATTTTAATTTCTGAGAGCTTTGCTGTTATATTATCCAAGATAGGGGGAAAAGATTGCAAAGGTCTGTGGCTTTACCCTGACCTGCCATTAATATTCATAGATCGGAAATAGACCAATGGGCGTGCAGCTGCTCTTGATACTTTGACAATAGGGCGTTCGCACGCGCGTTCAATATCGAGAGCTCGCGCATTGCGCATGCATGCTGCCAAGAGGCGTGCGCTCGTCAGGACGGCCGTTTCTGCATTTCACTGAAATTTGAAAGAGAAGATGATGTGATGCCTAGAGACAGACCTGTGCCTCTCTGCCGTCTGTGTCAGTGGCCTGAAAGAGCAGCGGACGTTGTCTAGTGACGCTCTACTATGTGACGTAGGACGTACAGAACGCGCTGGCTTTCAATTCGGCGACGTGCATCTGGGAGGCCTGAGCAGTGCGCTTTGTTTGTCACAACGGCATCCTGCAGGACAAAAGGTAAGAGGCCTGCAGAGGCCTGCATCTTCTCTCTTGGGCCTGTATAACCCTTGTGTGTAGCATTTAGTGCTTTGCTCCTGTCAATACTCACCAATGACACAACTCTTAGTGTTCCGATATTTAAGGAGTGGATGTGTGTGGCATGCTGCTTCTATTAATAGCCACTGATGGCACGTGCACTGCAGGTTCTGTGTTTTGGCTCGTGATAGTTATCAAACGTCAGCCAATGGTTGCTTTGAATATTTAGGCCTACTCTAACTTGTCAATGATAGTTTAATGCAAATAATACTTATGACTGCAGTTGTTGCAAATGAACACTGATTAGGCCTGTAATAGGCCTATTACAATCCTGCTAATATTAGGTCATGTCTTATAGGCCTATATTGTTTTCCCTGGTGGATGATTATATGGACGCATCTCTCTGTCTCATTCGGTGCTGTTGTAATATTCAGCAGTAGGGCATTTATGTGCCCACAGGCCTAAAATAATTTGATACAGAACCTTATAAACATGACATTAATTGGTTATCATCCACAGCCGTTAACCTGACGAGGACAGATGTAAGAATTAAATCAACGGTTTAGTCTTGATAATATCGTGTACAATGTATATATCACAATATACTGCTGTCATATAACCCTATAATAGGCTTGCAAATGACCACGATTCTTCAGATACAATAGCTTTGGGAAATAGTGTGACAAACTCGTATTGGCTGGGGTGTGACAAACTCGCGTGATGGTCTATAATTAGCAGCAGATCTAGAGGAAGCACACATGACAGCAGTGGCTAACCGATGAAGGGTATGGCAAACATAGCCTTAGTCTTGTAGACAGGCCACAGCAGGCCATGTGGAGCAATGGCAGGCCTGCATCATCTTGACTGATGCTTCTGGCGCTGTATCCAGTGACTACAGAGATGCTACAGCTGATAGTCAATATCACACCCTCAACCCTAATATGGCTCCCTTCCAGCAGTTCTATCCGCAGGTTATACGGGTTATATGTAGAGCAATAGACCACAGCCAAGTGACAGGTAGACCTATATATACTGCCAAGATATAGCCAGTGAATCTGGGTGGATTATGTGATGGTATTGGATTTCGTAGACACTGTAGATAATAAGTTATAGGCCGTCTAATTAGTGTGATAGTAGTAAAGTATATTTATTTATTTACAAATATATTTTACAAGGGTAAAATGCTCAGTTAGTATAACTGTTTTTCAGCAGTGCCCTTTAAATATTTACAAAGATAGAAACATCATGAAAATAAATATGCATCATTAAAATAAAATGTAAAGTACTAATAAAGCGTTAGAAGATACAATGTGTTAATTGATACATTCATTTTGGTGACCCTGCCCAGTGCATTTATTGGGTATCACTATGTATGTGGGCATTTAACAGTCACAGGTTCCCATGTAGCATCATAGGGAGGCTGGCTGGCAGGTATCTTCTGCTTCAGATGCTCGTGACAGTTAAGACACACAGAGACAGACACACAGATGGTAGTGTCATGACTGTCATCCGCAGTGTAACGGGCTACTTCAGTGTTTCACTGCGGGTGATAGTGTCACCAACACCGTCACACATATTTAGTACTTCCGAATATTCATGGTTGTCAGTAAATGACTATATCTAACATTTAAAAATTTTCGAAATGTCAAAAAATAGTCATGCACTGCAATCGTACTTTGTATAAACAGGCTGATGCCTTTTTGGACTAGAAGTACGCATGTGTATTAATCCTGTCAGAACATTTGAGTGTCTGTTTCTGCGATCATTTGTTTGAATATCAAATAGTTAAGGACATCATCTTTATATTATATGTGTAGGAGAGATTGAACTGACTGGCTAACCAACTAACTATAGCTGACTGACTGACTGACTACTGACTGACTGACTACTGACTGACTGAATGGTCAAGTGCACCGACTGATCGACGGTATTGCCTGATTGAGTCTGACTAGCTGATTGTACCTATTTTGTCTACGGGTTGAATACACATGTATTTAAAACAATGAAGTTCTCAAACATAGATTTTATAGTGTAAGGACAGAGATTTCTGTTCATTCTAAACATTAAATGACAACAGATAGGCCTACTTATATAATTTATGAACATAAAAATAATTTTAAACTGTTGAGAAGAGGTAAAGTATGACAACACAATGATTCATTGCACATTATTCTTTCAATTTTCTTTTTTAATTTTAAAAGAGTATTTAAATTTTGCTGTGCAGAACAACCCTATGATTCAATGGCAAACACTAGGTATGGATACACAAATGAGTAGTAAAGTCTTAGAAGAGTATTCTGCGTTACAAGTTTTTAGCTTTACTAATAATTCCAATAATTTTCGCTATTTTATTTCTAATGTATTATATATGTTTGTCCCAAATTAAATGACAGTCAAGAATAACGCCCAAAAACTTGATATCGAAGGCTCTTGAAATTGTTGATCCATTATTTAAACATCATCCAAAACATAAAGACCGACCTACATTGCATTAGAGGTAGGGTCGGAACGACTTGGATAGGAATTCTTGGAATTTGACATGTTTGCATTAGTTTCTTCAACAAAAACGTTAGCATACCTATTTCGTTGTTATGTACACGAGGACTGCTCTGTTTACTATTGTCTCGCACTCAGATGTGGTTTATTTCTGCCAATTTTAATCAATTTCTGTGTCATTTTCGCATCACGTTTTATTGATAATCCATCTGCCTAGTTTCGCCAAAACTCACTAGAGTCACTCCAGCAAAGTATATTTCCTGGGTGACTATGGTAGGCACAAACTTCAACTGAGCATAAAATATTTAATTTTGAAATAGCTCTGTACCAGTCCATAGTTTCTTCTATTTGACAGTAAAAATAATTAAAATATAATTTCCAAATATTTTCAGTGTCCTAGTGTGCGAATAAGCAAATAAACACCAATTTATGACGTCAACACAAAAGCTTAGCAATCTGTGAAGTCGCCAGAGCCCTCTAATGAGTTTTGGCCGAACTAGGGGGCAATAATGGCTGCTGTGATGGATAATCAAGGAACCATGAGTTCAAAAATGCAGAAATCGATTAAAATTGGAAGAAAGCAACCGTATCTGAGTGCGAGACAATAGAAGAGGTATGTCTAAACCTAGAGCAGGTGTATTTCGTGTGGCAAATGTTTATTAAACGGATAGTTGCCACACAAGTCGAAATTCCATATTTTTCCTAAATGACGTTTATTGTTACCCTGTCCTGTGGACAGGGGACTTATAGCTAATTCATCTGGTTAATCATATTTGATATATTTTTCTCTTGTTCAAACATCAGCGTAAAGTATCTGTGAAATACTATATCATTTAAATACAAAATAAACAGACAGGGGCGTAATATAGACCCCTGCAGCACACCACATGTAACAGATTGAAATATAACCACTGAAGCATACATATTGTTGTCTGTTTAAGGTGGGGCCAATGTTAACTAAATATTTATTAAAAGTATCAAAAATAGTTCTTTTATCTGAAGTTGTTTGGTCATTTATAGAAAATTCATTACAGCTGTCTTTCTTTTTATTAACAATTCTCTTGATCAAAGTCCATGCTTTTTTTAAGTTAGTTTTATTTTCGTGGAATTGTTGTTCAAAGTTGTTTTTTTTTCTTATAACTAACGTAAGTTTATTTTTAAGTTTATCGAGTCGGTAATATACTGACAATACAGTATCATCAGTGTGTGTCAATCTCTGGTACATATATCAGTCTGATTCAGTCCTAAACGGAATTTGGGATTTAATTAACTCCCTTGGACGATCGATATCTCCTCCCTTGTCACTGTCTTAATGAGTTTAGTTTAACAACGACCAATTAAGGTTGGACTGCCTGTTTGTCTAGACACAAGTCTATGTCAGTTTATGGTGTTGTAGTAGCCTACCAGATCTGGGTACCAGTCTGCGCCAGGCTAGAGTTTAGAAACTAACTGTATCATGACTAACCTTTTAAATTCGACAGACAGACAGAGATAGTGCATTGCACAGTTGATCTGGGACCACTGGAGACATCTAGTGGTTGGAGGGGCATGTCCAGTCATGGCGCTGATGAAGTTATCAAGATCGATGGATGAGTCAAACCAGCCTTAATAGAACTAGACAGTTATAGGCAGGCCTAGCACACAATGCCTGTTCTGTTCTTTGCAGCTCTGACTGCGATGCAGAATCCACCCTTTGCATTGCAATATTAGTTTTAACACCATTGTTGCCCGCTGATATTATGATATTCTCGATTGTGAATGCTTAATCTCCATAGCAACGGATTCTTAGTTTGAAGCACATGTTAGACAATAGTGTCACAGTGTGTTACAGTGTCGGCTTGTGATTTTTTCTGTGCAGTGCACTTGAGAGGGCTTTTTAAATTATTCACTCTTAGAGCACTGGTTAAAAATCGAATGTTTGGATAAACGCATGGAAAACGCATTATAATTAGGCAAAAACCATGCGTTTTCCATGCGTCTATCCTTCTCATGGAAAATGCACGTGGCACATTTGGCCATGTAACAAGTCGGGAGTCAATGGCACAATGATTATCACCAATAGGCATGTTTATTTATCTTTTATATTCAGATCATTTATGGTGTGCAATGCATCATCACCTATATTACTCTAACCTGAATGGGTAAATGCCTTGTTATTTTGCCCTGGTTGTCACATAGACTTGACATTTGAGCTTAGTGACACCCGATGGTGCGCACCAGCTAAAAGGCTACTTTCGGGGCAGGGTGTAGGTGTATATGAATGAGCGCAATGAGGCCAGAAATGAGCCTAGGTAATCCCCTAAGCTTATTAGAGGAGGTCTAGGGAGGGCCGATCAAGGGCTTATTGTCATTTAGGCAGAGGTCAGCCCAGGGTCCTGCAGGGCCAGTGCTCTCGTATACTCTGGTATTAGGTCCTTCTCATAGCTGCTAATGACCTTTTCATTGCCCTTTGCCAACCCACATCATTGCCAAGTGTCTGATGCAGTGTAGTCTCTTCCTCAAGATGTCTACATTGACTGTTTACACAGAATAGATATGGGTGAAGATGCAACATTCGCTAGACATGTCAAACTATGCAGTAGCCTTGATGGTTATCTTTAATGTCACAAATATGTACAAATGGATATCTAGAATGTGATATATAGATAGATAGATAGACCATAGATAGATAGATAGATAGATAGATAGGTAGACCATAGATAGATAGATAGATAGATAGATATATAGACAGATAGATAGATAGATAGGTAGATAGATAGACTGAACTTACTGACCTACTTACTGACTGACTGAATGAAAGAATGAATGAATGAATAAATGAATGAATAAATGAACGAATGAATGAATGAATGAATTAGACATGTCTATCAGAATCAATTTGACTTGATGACATCCTTCACAACCTGTCTCTCTGTCTCAATTCAGGTAAACTTTCTGTGTGAAATACACTTTTGTAAGAATTCCATTTCTTTAGGATAATTGTGCAAAGTGTCCACATGCAGAGGTTCAACTGTAAGCCTATCAACGTAAGTCTGCTCAAGCAGTATCAGATGTCATGTTCTGGGGGCTATTATTTGGCTAAGTGTAAGTCTGCAAGACAAAAATTTTTCTTTGAAGTCTTAGTCTGGCTGAAAAAAAAAATCGATGCTAATCATAGAAGATGGGGATAATTCTCCTTCAATTACCTGATTGCTATACGTAGTAGCTAAGTAAATACAAAAGCAGCAAAGATGCTGAAATCATCAAGTCATTTAGTCTGCGTGGAAGTCATTAGAATGGCCACTGACAGTCATTGTGGCTGCAAAGAGACTTGTCCAGAAAGTTCTAAAGGTCATGTGGATGAATTGAGTTCTCCTGGGTGACATTAAAATTATCATAAGAAAACATCGTAAGGCATGTAAATATTTCCTTGTAACATTTCAGGCTTGACAAATGAATTTTGTAATGACCGATACTAGTCTAGTAGTATTTCTATGACCATACGGGACACTTACAATAACCATTTTGTATGAGAGTTGACCATGCCATTTCTGTCCCAAAATAACCACGCAATATTCGAAAATTAAAATGAATACTGAAGATTATTTGGCATTACTGAAAAGTTGTTGAGTTTTCCAACGGCTTTACTCCATTGAGTATTAAGAATTCCTGATTGTATTTTTAATATTTGCATTCTTAATTGCATTGCTTCTTGGATTTCTGTGCGGTTTGCCATGCATGCTGCTTCTTATCCTTTAAGAATGTTTACCAAATGGCTTGATTTATTTTTCAGTTTGAAGCCATGAAAGCTGCGGACAACTGAGACTTGAAAATGCTGAGTCCGGGGAGGCTGCGTCGTCTATCGCCGGGGGGCAGGGCGTCCGATGTCCCTCGTGGCCGAAGGATCTCCCCCGGAAGACAGGGGGTTGAGTCTCCTCGAACAGCTGCAGGACAAGGACCGGATCCAGGCACCGCACAGGAAGAAAGTCGCTGGGCTTGGGACATCCATAAGGTAAAATACTGAAGAGTAAAAGTATATATTTATTGGTGAAAACCAGGGAGTCTTATCAGTTGAAATCAACTGTGTGTACTTTTGGAATGAGCAGTATTTGTTCTGGTAAACACTGGAAAGGAAAAGGTCAGAAGTATGATCTTATTTTTTTTCCATAGTTTTCAACATAGTCGTCTGTGTTATCACAATGTAAACTAAAAGACCAGAGTGAAAAATGAAACTCTCTTGGGATAAAGTATTGAATTTGAACTCGCATCGTGCTGGTTGTCACCCACCTCATCAAAGTGCTTTTTGTGCATATAGCAAAATAACATACCGATGAATTTAATGATTTCAGGTGATCCTGGTGAGAAGGTCCAATGACAAGTTCGGCTTCTACATTAGAGGAGGCAAAGAATATGGCTTTGGAATTTTCGTTTCGGCTCTGGACAAGCCTGGCAATGCTGAGAGACAGGTCAGTGACATTTTCTGATATTCTAGATCCTGATGTAGCTCGTATTTCATGTCTCCAGGTATTGCCACATTTATTTGACCTTTATTGGTCCTAATTGCATGTTGAACCAAGATTTTTGTGTTGAAAGAAGTTGCAAGATCATGATTAAATTGTGTTCTATATATTATTAAGACATAATCAACTGGTGTAGCAATTAGTCACCAAGAGATTGTTATGAATCATTCTGTTACAAAGTTAACACTTTTGATAGAACTTTCACAAATATCCATTAGCAAGGTCAATACAGGACTAGAATCACCATCAGTAATGTTTTGTGGGAAGTTTTGTCTGTGGGGAAGTGACTGAGGTTGATATAACTTGCTAATTAATGCATGGCTTTTGCATAGTTTTGTGGGGTATTTAGGCAGTGTGTGGAAGTGGTATTAGTGTCATCATTCTTCATTTGTGGATGAGAGGTTGTCAAGATTTGCTAAAACACCAGAGGTCTCTGCTATCCCTAGTTGCTGCAATTGCTTATGGACGCTAATTTGCTCTAATCCTCTTCATGCACTATTCATCTTTAGGAGAAAGGACTCGAGCTACTGGAGAATCCTAGCTTATGCCTAACATTTTTCATCTTTGCATTTTCAAAATGGAGATGATATTGAGGCAAAACAGGGTTATCATATGGTTATGGAATTGTTAATTTGATTAGAGAAGTCCAAGTCATGCAGACAAGGTAATCAGATATTTGACATCAAAGCATAAACTTGGATGTTTTGCTGTGTGCACCACAGTGTGGCTGAGATGGTAAAGGGTTCATCATATTGCAGGCGGTTGGTCTAGTGTTTAAAGCACTTAGTTGCTAAGTTGGTCATCCTATGTTCAGTTTCTTATTCTGGCACTATCAGAAAGTAATGTATCAGCTATCTGATAGTGTTGTTCTTGTGGTACCCAGCGTCCAAGAATGAAAAAGTAAAAGATCCTGCATATGGGTTATTTAATGTTCCACTGATTCCACGCCTCATTCATCTGTCCTCAGCCTTGATAGACATGAACTTGCAAAGAGGGCTGCACTATTAGTTGCAACCCTGAGCCTGATGTACATTACCTTCAGATGTTAGATGTTACCAAATGAGTAACTGCAATGTACTCCTCCACATCAGAGACACTACATTGATGAATTAACTGACATGACACACTTTTTCGTGATAAATTATAATAACGATCTTTCTTTAAAGACTTGTTTTCCTTGGGTGTAAGTTCAAAGCTTTGTAGTTTCATGACAAGAATTAATCCTTCTTTTCTGTACAACTGTGAAAGCAGCTGAAGACCTTGTGATTTTTCCTTGTCTTTTGTTAGATCACTCTTTATATGTCTTTCGCACGGAATTGTATAATTTCTTTCAGTTTATGGGCCCCTTTGATGGTCTACCTTGCCATACTGTCCAACCTTCTCTCTCTCTTTAAGTTTCCTAACTTTTTTTTAACCAGGCATCTTTACGATATTTTATGACATTTGACATGAAGATATACTTCTTTATGTACAATATGTATTGAAATCGATTTACCTCATCATAATGAATGCGTAGGATTGCCAAAATGAAAGTTCTTCAAAGCCCGATTACTTCACCTTGAAACCTTTCCTTGGTTATGATTTTCTGGCTGTCTTTGTTGTCGATTAAAGTACAATGGCAAGATATAGAAGAGGTTCTACCAAATTGCAAGGTTTTGCAAAAATGAACTGGACACTTTTTCTTTTTTTTTTTTTTACCGTAAAAGCGAAGTGCACCATATCAGGTAATGCAGCGATGTATACTCTCCAAGTCAATGCCCTCTGAAACTGTTTTTGTGTTTCATACATTTGAATAGCCGTGTCCAACTGTAACTATTATGTGTCTATCGATCGAATAGAGTCAATGTGTCATGCTTTTTTTCTGCTCTGTGGCGTTATTTTCCCCATCTAAACACTTTTTTGTGTGCATCTGATTGCTCTGTCTGCAAAGCACCCATCCTATTCAATAGAGTCTGGCCAACCAGCCATACGATTGTCACATTTTTCTTTCTGCTTTATTATTTTTTTGTAACAGAGTTGATTGTAGTTTGCTTGAGATAATAAAAAGAGCAAAAAGAAATTTATTGTAGACGTTGTTTGTCTGGTTGCCATAGCAGCAAGAATTTGGTTCTTTCTTCGTTCTATTTGTTCTGAGCTGTTGTTACTTCTTCACAGCACACAGGTAAGATGCAGTGATCACACAATGTACTTGTTCTATTCAAGAAAAAATGTGCTATGGGCACAGAAGGTTGGGTGGTACTGTGAGGGTTTTGCAAAGCTGTGCAATCCTGATTCTGACTTAATTACGTATTATTAGATCAAGTAGTATTTCAAATCAAGGCATCATGTTGACAAATAGTCAACTACGAGTGAAGTTGAAAGATTCAGATAGTCCTATTTATTGTATCATTGTAATTGTTTAGGTTTGAATTTTTTTTTTAGGTTTTTTTTTTTCCGTAATCATCTTATCTTCTTGTCTTGGTTATTTTAGTACGGATATGATTTTGAAAAAGATATAATTGTGGCGGGAAGCCTGGATGGACATGAGATATATTTCATGGTTGTCATTCAGAAATGGTTCCTCTTTGACTCTTGGTGCATGTTACTCATTGATTCAGGCAACCTACTACCTGTGCTGGAATGTTGCTCATTGTAAAGCTAAAATTACTTTGCCCACCTTCCCCTACTTTTATCTCTTCTCAACGTAGTATCAGTGTGGACTAGATTAAAAGGCTTGATGACTAGTTCTCATGCTAAGTCTGAGCCGTTTCGTGTGGGTTTTGTGAAGAAAACCTCAATTATTAGGAATTCTGTGTAGAAGGACCCAAGTGGAAATTGGCGTGTGTTAAACCGGTGCTTGTGATGCGGAGCCAAGTTCAAGCAAGAGAACTTTGGTCTGCAAGCCAAGATGCCATAGCTGCAGAACTCGGGGGGCAAATGAGTAAGGCTTGCGTAATAAGACTTACATTACAATTGCAGGTGCTTACCTGCCACATATAGCTATATAATTACAACTTAACTCTGACAGTTGATACTTGCTCAATTTATCCAAGACTTAATGGAAGTCGTGGATCCTGTCTGGGAATGTGATTGGCACCCACAAGCATCACCGTGGTCATCTTAATGGCAGTAGAAGTCATCCACCCACCTCAAATACTCCAAATTACAAATATATATATATGTATACATACAGTGGTGCAGATTTATAGTTTTGTATCCTATTAATTGTATTAATTTAGTTGTATAATCACTCCATATACATATACAACAGAGGCTGCCAAAAAAGATACAGATTAATATAAGAATACAGGTTACATTATACTCTGAGCATTTATTTACTGTTGTTTATGACAAAAATTTCTGCTTGAAGTCATCCTTAATGACATGTTATGGAGTGTTTTCTTTTTCTCTCAACTTTAATTTTTTTAGGTCGTCTGAAGCTTTTTGCTAATTTGTGTTCAGTGATTAACTGTGAAATTTGGCTTTTTCTGCAAAACAACAATTGTTCAACCAAGCAGTTACGACAGCGTATTAATTTTACAGTCTGTAATGATGATGTTTCGCAGTAAGTGATTTGTTTTCTATCACATAATGATTATTGTACAATGTACATTTGTTATGATGACAATATATTTAACGATTCCTTTGTAGTGTACAATACTAGTTATATTTAGCTCAGAGGATGAAAAGTACTCTTACTACAGTATGAAGCAATTTCCATTATGAAAATCAATATTAATGCTTATGGCTGTTAGTACAAGTAAGTCACAGCCTGTTGTATAGCTTTGCAGTGGGATCAATTGTGATTAACATGCAGATCTGTCTTATCTTATTGAACGTGGGAGCAGGCATTGGCTAGTTTTCATTTGCAAAGAAAGGCACACCTCTAGTGTATTAATGAATGATGAGTTGGGCGTGTAAAGCACTCGGTTGTGAGAATCCAGTCAATCTATTGCAGACACGCTGTTTTTTTCTACCATTTTTCTCACCATCTTTTCACTCTATAGCCATTGTTGTGGCTGCCATGGACCAGCAGCACTTAGCCATCTTCAATCCCAGCAACTGATCACTCCCATCCATTCATCTCGCTTCTGTTTGACACAAATACACAACGTCTCAGCTCTCCCTAAACGCTCCCTGCCAAACAACGTCCCTGTTGGTTAAAGGCTTGATCAGCGGGCGACAGACGAATGAAGAAAGCCTGCGAAAGTCAAAGACAGACAGATACTAGGGGGTATAAAGGATCTATGCAGACACAGAGACATAGACTAGGTGGGTTGGTGGGTGATTAGGGCTTTACGTCCTGTATTTTTGCACCTGAGGGGCTAATTACAGGCAGGGACCATGGCAATGAGATGAAGGATGAAACAGCCATCCAACTTAGGCTTGACTTAGGAATCGAACCCGGGACCTAGCAGTTGGAAGCCCAGAGCTCTACCTCTGAGCTATGCCCCCGCCCGGAGACATAGACTAAGATAGACAGGCAGATATACTGACAGCAAGAGGCACTGTGTCAGAATAGAAAGGATCTAAACAGATGCAGAGACAAAGACCAAGATAGAAAGCAAGTCAGATGCACTGGGTCAGTATGTAAAGGATCTAGGCTGGCACAGAGATAGTGAGAGGCATAGGGTCAGAGTAAAAAGGACACAGAGACAGGCTGCTAGACATACAGACAGACAGCAACAGAGATAGAAAGGGAAAAACAGTGTATGAGACGCTTGAGAGAAAGCAAGATTAGTGTGCAAGTCTGAGTGATAGACAAACTGAAAAATAAACGAGAATGAAAAACTCCCTAAGATGGTGAGATGAAGTCTTACAACTCTAGAGACAGGTAGAAAGACACAAAAATAAGCCAGCGATATAATACTCAAAGGCAAATGCATAGGTCAGCAGTCAATGAGAGTCAAATTACTGCGAAACACAGCACAATTAAACTTATAACCAAGGGGAAACCAAGCAGAACAGTCCAGGTAGTAAAATTGTAAACCTGCCTGTGTATAGTTGTTGAATTTGAGTGTAGGCTAGTTAGCGAATTTTAGTTGTTTTGTCAACTCACCAAGACTTGTATATCCCCCTGTAATAAGTCAGTCACTTTGTGACCACAACTAAAAAATGTGACTCCGAGAGGAGGGTGTGACCATTACACCAAAAAGTCACTCCATGGTGCGAGAGTAACACCCTGCTAACACAATGAGAATATAACTTGTGGGTGGAGTGACACGCTGGTTGTTTTTATGGGCGTTGTTGATATGATCCAGAAGGGCTTTTACCTGACCTGTCATTTACTATTTCTGGACACAAGATCAATTGGTCTATATCAAAAGCCTGGCTACATAAACCTGTCAGAAATCTATATGAGGCTTAAGTGGACTGGTCAGGCTAGCCATTTGCACGTACACTGTCGTACAGTGTTGCTCTTTTGGTTTTAGTGTTTGGTGGTCATTTGAACTGTGCTTCTGTTGCCGCCCTAAACTATGTAGAACTTTAATGCGTGTTTATGCTTGTTGTTACCTGGTATGTCAACTGATGCTTGTTGTTACCTGATATGGCAATTGATACATGTTGTTACCAGGTATGTCAACTGATACTTGTTGTTACCTGGTATGTCAACTGATGCTTGTTGTTACCTGATATGGCAATTGATACATGTTGTTACCTGGTATGTCAACTGATGCTTGTTGTTACCTGGTATATCAACTGATGCTTTTTTGTTTCCTGGTATGTCAACTGATGCTTTTTGTTACCTGGTATGTCAACTGATGCTTGTTGGTACCTGGTATGTCAACTGATGCTTGTTGGTACCTGGTATGTCAACTGATGTGTATTGTTACCTGGTATGTCAACTGATGCTTGTTGTTACCTGGTATGTCAACTGATGCTTTTTGTTACCTGGTATGTCAACTGATGCTTGTTGTTACCTGGTATGTCAACTGATGCTTGTTGGTACCTGGTATGTCAACTGATGCTTTTTGTTACCTGGTATGTCAACTGATGCTTTTTGTTACCTGGTATGTCAACTGATGCTTTTTGTTACCTGGTATCTCAACTGATGCTTTTCGTTACCTGGTATGTCAACTGATGCTTGTTGTTACCTGGTATGTCAACTGATGCTTGTTGTTACCTGGTATGTCAACTGATGCTTGTTGTTACCTGGTATGTCAACTGATGCTTTTTGTTACCTGGTATGTCAACTGAAGCATGTTGTTGTATATAATGTCCCTTGTGGCAAACAGCAGAACTGACATCAGAGTGCCTAGCATATTAGTGGTTACACAGTGAGTTGGGCAAGCACTGAAAATAATTAAATAAAGTGGTTATGTGATGTAGAGCATTGCTTTGTTTTGTGAAACACCTTTCCAAAATCTATTCAATTTGCTCAACCAGTCAAGAGTTTTGACCAACACAGGGATTATCCTAAAATGTTTTATAAACAGCCAAGGTTGGCTGGTGATGATATTTAATGGTCTTCCACTGCTTGAACCCACTAACAATAACAACCAATGTGACGTGGCAGAAGCGCTTTGAAAGGCTGAAAAATGTTGCACTGTTTGCCAGTGTGACCACTTTTCTGCTAGGCACTATGACAATGTTTTGTTATTTGAATTTAGGGAATGCAAATCCACCAGTCTATACATTCCGTTTTGTGTATGTATAGTCAATAAAGCAAGCAAGCAAATAACCGACCAGCCAACCAATGGACTATATTACAAATCAACCATCCTATACACAAGCCTAGGGCACTATTGAGAGAACATGGGGCTGGTTGATATGCAGGTGGAGAGGGCAGTCACAATGGGTGCATCAAAGGTGGTCAGCACAGGGCAACACATGGTTCTACTGATAGCATTGAGAAGACCATGGCCAGATTAGGCCAATGGCATTCCAGGGGTGACTCAGGGTTCATACATTGACCATTCAGAGAGACTTGTGTGTATTTTATGACAGACTGTAGGTTCATGACCATAAAATTGGCGATTAGCTCCTTTTTCGTGTGTAGAGAAACAATTTAATGACGATTGATAATGAATACTATTGATAGGCTGTGACGATAAAACTGAAAATTTAATGAGATTTCGGCCCATTGTATGCAACATTTTCAATGTAATGTCTAAACCCTAGCTGAGCTTGAATAAATTTTTGATTTTAATGACGTTTTAGTGTTTAATCGTGTAAAAAAATCTCCCATCATTAAATGCTGTGTGTAACCATGGTAGGTGGAATTCAATATCTGCTATTTATGATAGATCTTCGATGGAAATATCATATTTTGAAAAGTGAACCTGATGTTGTCACCACCCGAGGCAAATGATTAAACAAGGCTGCCAAAAAATAGACACTATTTACTCCATCATGTCCTATGATGTACAGTTAGTTTCATTAAAAACGGCGTCTCAAATTAAACCGAGACAAAGCTAAATTGCAGTCCATTTTCATTTTTGCTAAATGATGCTACCTGCCACTAACTAGAACTGACTGACTGTGGCTGGTTACTAAAAGCCGGATCTAAAAGTGCATGCAGCACTAGACCGATCCATCAGTCCCTACATGTAGATGTAATGCAGCACCATATCAGATAAATTTCATACATTTACCATGGGGAGTTTTTTTTTTTTGTAAGCCGACTATAAGCTGGGTATAGACAGAAGCAGTTGACTTTGGCCAGTTATAGCTACAGCCAGGAAAAGGTCGCTACAGCTGTCTAGAGGCAACCATATTATATGAAACTAACTGTACATTTAAAGTGCTGACTTGTGAGAAATGATCTTCCATCAAGTTGCAGAGCAATTGCTTTGTAAGGTCTAGTCTGGTGTACTTGACAATGAGTTTGTATTGTGTTAAGCATTTGGTAGTAATGTGTTATGTGACATGTATGTAACCTGGCCTATTGTAGCATGCTTGACACCATGGGACGCACGTCGTAGCCACGTTTGGGGCGTTTGGTTACGTTTTATGTTACGTAATTGCGTAACCCCTCCACGTGGGGCCTTTCAATGCAGAGTAAAGGGCTGTCTGCTTCAAGACAATAAGGCACTGAGCAAATAGAGCCGGGTCTAGTGTTACTCCTTGTGGTACTTGTTCAACTGGCTTGATAAACATCCCTCAAAGTGCTTGTGATTGGCCCAGCTTGCAGACAGGCACTGCTGCTAGCCTCTTTCAGGGATGTTTGCATCTTTCATAACTGCTGCTGTTGTTGCTGCTGCTGATACTGGGCTGGAGCTATGTGCACCCAAAGATGCTTTTTGCTTTTGGCCTCATTCCAGATTAGACTAACTGCTGACTTTTTCAAACTTCTCCTCAGTTCAATGGCCTACTACTTGAAAGAAAACTTTTATAGCTTTAACTTATACTCTCAGAAACTGTGCTCCCAAAGTTTTTAGGCTTGATTTTTCATCAAAGTGGTAACTTTAGTGATATAAGTTTGCCAGTGCAGTTGAGGATAAAAGCTTCACATGAGAATATTTGTTTGTAAAAGAAAGAACCACTCATAAAGATATCCACCGGTGTAGAAGCGAACAGTCCAGTTCAGTTGTGAATCTGTCCATTTGAAAAACCTGGATGTTATGGTAGTTAAAATTGTAAATTGTTTTATTTCATATAGCGCTGTCTAGAATTTAAAATCAATAAATTTTCAGAAGCGCTGTACAATATGACCTCAAAATAAAATTATAATTGAGAAAAGAAATTTAAAATATGTAAATCGATAAAATCACTTGATGTTATTAAAATTGACAGTATAAAAATGTCTTTAGTCTTTTTTTAAATAAGTCTAGAGTTCACTAGAACTTCTTTGGGTCGTTACTCTTGATTCGATATCAAGTTGGTTATGAATTAGCTCTATTTTTCTTTATTCACAATGAAACCATACTTCAGACTTCACTAAACAATTTCAGAAGTTTCCTGAAATATTTCACAGGGCAAACTTTCTCTGCCGTGCTGTTTAGTTAGCTTCGGTCGCCAGTTATTATCGCAAATATGCATCTGATTAATTGATTGCCGTTTAAACATTGGCATGTGTGAAAATTAATAGGAGGCAATTAAAGTTTTTCGTCGATGGCTTTAAACAGGTTTGTGATCTGAAATAATGATGCGGTGTCAGACTGCCCTGTTTATGTTACCCGTTAATTTGGAGAGCTTTGGCAGTTGGAATTTTCCAAGACTGAGTAGGAATTGATTGCAGAATATTATATTTAGAAGCATACTTGTATTGCAATGTCTCACCAGTAAGGACTCAGTAAGGGCCCACTGTATTTTATGTAGAGGTACTGTTTACTGTTTCAGACTTCCTTAAATTTAATTCGCTTAACCAAATGATTTAGACAAGAAAGTTCAGCGGTTTTGTGTTTAGTTACCAGGTTCTTCAACTCAAATTTCCCTGGATGACTTTCCCATGGTGCCTTAATAGCGTCATTCAGTAGAGTTAATCACGCACATTTTAGACGTTATAATCACTGATTTGGAGCACTTAAAATCTATAACTGATCCAGGATTCCAGATGCTACCTGAAGTGTCTATGTTGGTTGTGACTACATACCGTTGGAATATTGCAAAGACTGATTATGTACCCATTCAAGCGGTCTTTAAGAGTTTTGGCGACAATGAGTGTCATCTCGACATTGTGAAGGTGATTTTACTTCACAGTGTGAGTCATCACCAAACAGCCCAGCAACCTGGTTATGGACATTCTTTGCTAGTTTACCTAGTTAAGCAAAATGATTGGTTAAACTATGTAGCCGGTAGGCTGAGTATAGACTTAAGAAATCTTTTCTTGAAAATACAAGAGAAATTTATTCATATTTTTTTAGTTTAGGCAATCTTTCTGAGTTGCCTGCTTATCAGAACAAGAATTGCGTAAACTCAGCACATGAACAACTAATTATTCTGTAATTTCATTGTTAGACCTTTAATACAAAAGCCAGCCTATAGACTATTAAATAAATTGATAAATTTACTTTAGGTGAGTAAACGATCAAAACATGTACATTTAATTAGGTTGCTGGGCTGTGAAGTGACGACACACAGTGTTTAGCTACTTTGAGTGTTCACGATGTGTACCTTGTTTATGCGTGGTTGTGACTATGGTTGTGACTGCATGTCGTTTAAGAATGAATGACACATGTGCAACCCCCACCCACCCACATGCCTCATGGCACTGCCACTCAGTGTTTACAACAGGTAGAATGGCAATCCTGACGACTGGTGATTTTCAGAGGGCACTTGCAAGACTGATGGGTGATTCGCGTTTCTCTTACTGCCTCTGACACTGCACCGCCCCATTCACCTCCCATGCTATAGGATACTAATTGCAGATCGATGCTCCATATACGAAAACCTCACAGCCATCTGTAGTTTCACCATAGACAAACTGTGGCTGCAAACGTGATCTGAAAACTCTAGTTCGGGTATCATGAAATGAAAATGGACTGCAATTTTATTTTTCACTTTTTCTTTGGCAAACTGCATGATTAACATCAGATATACAGTAGAACGTCACTGTTAAGACCATCTCTGGTGCTAAATCCACTGACCTTTGTGGTGAGCTGGTCTTCTATGCAAGATGAACCACAAATTTTCAATGATGAAATTATTTTTGAGTAAAATTCAATATAATGATGGTGATTTGAATGATGACATGGTACTAATAGAGAGATGATCTTAAAGAGGGGTTCCATTATATTTTCAACGTACTGAGTTAATCAATGCCTAAGGTTTGGCTTTATAATAACTTATATGATTTTCATAAGTGTAATGAAACCTTCTTGAAACTTGAATCTTTATAACGCAGTCATCTCATTTACCACTATGTCTACCTAACTTAGTGTTCTTTCCTCCCTTTTTTCTAATCTGTTGTATAAGGCCTTTTTGTGTGTATGATCATAGAGACGTTGATTGATTATTCTGGTTTTTATGTACGAGGTGATTTGGTGCTTTCTCAAGAGTGTTATGCAATTAGGCGAAAGGGAGAGATAGAAGTGAAAGTAGACAGACGGACAAACTGAGGGGCCACCGACTATGTAACGGCACCATAAACGTGAAATATAGAAAGAATGCAATTGATATCAATATATAGAGTTAGATCTCGCCCGAAAGTTTTAGTTGCTGAGTTGTGCTTTCAGAGAAGTTTAACTACTTCTAAAACAGCGGTAGTTCGCATTTAAAGTGATGTCAGTTATGTCACTTTGTCCTGGAGACTTATGCTTGTTCAAGTTTGTCTTTTCATTGGACAATTTGGGAAAACGAAAGTAATTTGGTCAATAATTTCTGTATTTGAAAGCTTGTTGATCCATTGCAATTGTGAGTGACCAAAGACTTTCCATGTTTTTCTTACGCGTGAATAATAAGAGTTGGTGTATAGTATAGGGTAACCGCGCTGAATGTTAAACCAGTCCCTCGCTTCTCCACCACATGCGGGTTGCCTGACTTCTTGACTTGCTGGCTGTACGGCTGGCCGCATCGGTGGCTGCATCGGTGGCTGGCTGCATGGCTGGCTGCTGCTGCTGCATGGCTGGCTGCTGCTGCTGCACTGGGGCGCCCCCTTGGTGTGTGATCAACAATCGTTAAGACAGAGCACCCGGGGCAGGAAGCATTACGCAAATTGCCCGCCGCTCAGCCACCCACCCAGAATTTAGCCATTTGTCCGACCCCAAACTGCAAGTGCACTATATAAAAGCAGCAGCAGCCGCAGCGGCAGACACCAGATACTTCGGGGACAGAAAAGTTCGTAAGGTGTGTGCCTTGGAGAAGTTCTTTCCTTGTCCAGGTATGTGTTTTGTGTCTATAGAAGAGTTTAAGACTACTTTTTGACTTTGCTACAGTAACAGAACAAGCTGTCTTGGTTACTGCAAAGAATTTCCTTAGGCATGCTTTAAAAAGGAAAACTTTCAGAAAAGTTTGGTTGGCTGTGGTAGGTGGTTATGTTTACGAGTGAAGTGATTGTGATTTCTGGTTATATGTTTTTCGCTGTATAAAATTGTGAATAATGTTTCTGATTCTGTGAAATCGTGATTTTGATTCTTTAATATTAGGCAAAACATTCGTGATTGAATAAGCAGCTGTATGATTAGGGACGCCAGAATTAAGTTTGATGTTTGATATGTTCTGCAAGGTGTATCGCAAGGATGACAATGTCAGTCAATTTAACCAGGCCTTAATGGCTATGTTGTCCTTATGAAGCGTAAATTGGTCCGTCATAAAATGTTCCGTTCATTAACGTCGTGACTAAGTAAAGTCTAATCCTGATTTTCGTTCAACGGAAAACGATGTTATTGCTTGTCTTCTGTAATGATATAGACCACCGATTTCATCACTGTGACATCATATGGCTTGGAATGCCTCTGCGAAATGATTTTAATTTCCAATAGGCCATTTATGCTTATCAACTGATATCATTCATGCACTGGGAGTTATGAAAAAAGTAGTTCATTTATTGGGCACGTTATATCGTGGTGTATTTTTTTATGAATTTTGCATGAATCCACATGAGCAATGCATGCTTCGTGTTGAGACTGATAAAATTTGCATGATGGGTAGATAGCCGCATGCAGGCTGGAGGGAAGTTCGAGAAGTTCTTTTGTGTCTCAAGGGGGGTTCTATTAAGGCCATGGCATCTGAGTGGAAGGGGGTGTGCCAAGAGAGGCAACAGCAACGTCCTGAGCGCTTCAGACGCATGGCGTGACGTTAGAACGGCCGTCAAGACGCCTGGCCAACGTCCGTCTCACTCAAGGCCGTGCGTGTCAAACTACAGACAGGTCCAAATCCCAGGGTAACATTATGTTGTCATTCTGTCTAGAGTTTCCCCCAGCTGCTCTGGATACACACTTCAGCAACATATCAATTGGTAGACCAGGAGTGGGAGTCTGCCATTTACAACTGATTGTAGCAAATATAGGCCAAGCTTTTCTACAGCTTCCCAGTCTTTCTGTTGCCTTATCATCGTCATAATCAGGGGTAGTTAATTTTAGGGCTGCCCTTTCAAACTGCTGTTATACACAAGAGTTCCATTGCATGGCGTATTCGTGTCCTTCCTGTTGGAGTCCTGCTGTCTTTCTGAGGCTGTTCCGTCTCTGCAAGTAGTTAAACAATTCTGTTGTGCTCCACCTTATCAAGTGAAGTTGCACTGTATACATGTCTGGGACTATGCTCTTAAATGTTAATCTTCATGTTTATGGCAACTATGGATGCAGTCATTTTGTGGTGAATCGAATTATTATGAAGAGAATTGGACTGGTTCGTCTACAGCTCTTCTAATGCTTGTGGATGCTTCAGTCTCCTGCAGCTTGATGTGTTAGCAATCCCTTGCAGTGATCCCCTCTCCTGTAGGTCCTGCAGTTCCATCCTGTTTCTCTTTCTTGTCTCGATCCCAGACGTGCAGCAGTAGCCCTACATCCGACACACCCTTTTTACCCCCTTTGAAGTATTTCATGACTGACACCTCAAATTCCCCCTAATGCCACCATATCACAAACAATTAGACCAGTCCCAAGGTTGAAGAGAGACTTGGAAGCAATCATCAGGACTCAAATGTGTTTAGAACTCATTCATTCATACATTCATTCATTCATTCATTCACTCATTCATTCATTCATTCATTCATTCATTCATTCATTCATTCATTCTTTCTTTCTTTCTTTCTTTCTTTCATTCTTTCATTCTTTCTTTCTGAGGTGTTTAGGCGGAAAGACAGCAGATAGATAGATCAACAACAGCCTGGTTTAACTGGTACAGTTAGTTTCATTAAAAATGGGCCGTAAAATTGAAACTAGACAAAGCTGTCATAGCTGGCTTCTCAAAACCGGATCTAAAAGTACATATTTATGATATATTAGATTATTTTCTTACATTTACCAAGATTTATATTTATCTGGTGATAGATGTACGCTGATTATTAGCAATAGAAGTGGACAGAAGCAGCTGCCTTCAGCATGTTTAGACCACAGCTAGGTACAGTTCATTGCAGACAGCTAGAGTCGACCGTATTTAATGAAACTAACTGCAGAGAGCACTTGCGTCAGTTAAGTCATTTTGCATATGTGCATGATGACTGCTTGATAGGTTTATCTGCAGTATACTCAGTTAGAACTACGTCCGGTTAAGTATGGTCATGACAATTTACCTGTTGATAGCCAATAGAATTAAGCTTGTGTGTACTTGGTTAGTAACACGACTTTCACCCGAGACCACACAAAAAATTTATGATTCTATCCAATTTATTTGTGTCTATGATGTATTTATGACATGTGCCTTAAAAGAAGAGTTTAGTGGAGATATGTGTCAGTCATGGAAGGGTCTATACTCCCAATATGCCATATTGAGATATATTACTGGATGTCCAGTCGAATTTAAAAACCGTCTGCTGGAGCATTTTAACGATAGGAATGGCTGGATAAGTGTTGTCTTTTCTGCTTTCAACATATATAGATCTGGTGCCTTAGCATTGATCCCCGAAGGACCAATAATGTGAAGTCGTCCAAAACCCAGGTATTTGAGCGATATCATGTGAAAAGAACCTTTTCTTGGCAGGATCAGTTCCCCATGTCTGTTTCCTTCCTGAGAGACTGTCATTGTATTTAGTTATAAAGCACTAGATATGGTTCGACTGAATGATGGCCCTGTTTCCAAATATGGCATCATTTTATGTACTGTTTATGTTATAATGAAAGTGTTAGAGGAAGACATAAAAACTAGCGAACTTCCCAGACAATGATAAAACATTCAAATCGTACAAACATTAATAAGAGCAGAACACACAAACTAAATGCGCAATGAAACTGAAATAACAGGCAACAGAAACCGGACAGTTAAAAAGATCTTAAACATACATTTCTTGAAAAGGTTCTGTTCTGCATACTTGTTAACAATGTATGTGTTATGCTGCTCCTGGTTAATCGTTGAAATTCATTGTACAGCCCTCAATTAAAGAATACGTATATAACGCCGTAGGTTTGTATCAAGAAGTTCAGTTTATCAACAGGAAAATGTTCTGTGAAGTCTCATCAATGAATCACTCTTTCGTGATTTACTAAGGAAAAACTTTGACCAACTTGGAAGTAGGCTCAAGAAATTTTGAAGATGAAGGTGCCTTGATTAAATATAGATGAACCTGCCCGAGTGTTGCACGTTCTGTCTGTAGAACCTTCAGTCATGCAGAGGTAGAGACGTGTTTCTATGCATATTGCATAACACTGCCACTCCTCTGGGTGCCTCAAAAGTTGGGTCGGGATGTTAGCATTAGGCAATAACTTTGGTTTAGTGGTTTTATTGGACCTTACATGATGTGTAAATGGAGTGGAAGAACTCCAGAACTTAGAAAGGCGTTTTATACCAGATTTTAATAAAAATTCAAAGCTCGTGTTGGTTTGATTTGCTTTAAATTGATTTGCAATGTGTCCTTGGTGGTCCACTCCTCGTCGAGGAATCTGGGTTCGATTTAGGCCCATGCAGATGTGATCCAGACATTTCGAATTGGTTCAATGTTGGTTGGGTGTCTGCACTATGGACTCAATGTTGGCCTCTCGTAAGCCCGATTTGCATGAGGTCAGGGCAGAAGTTTAATCTTAGCCAATTCCATTACTTGTGATAAATTACAGCAAAAAAGATAGAGGATGGTGGACACTATATGGTATTCCGTGTACTATTTTAAGCCATTGCCGTTAGCAGTTGTGCTCTAGGGAATTTCCGTTTGACCTTGATAAGGTGTTTTCACACAGATCAGCACTCTCTATTTTGGCTATATGACTCTACAAGCTCTTTAGTTTTGCAATGCTTTTCCCCCTTTTTTTTAAGTCTCTGAATTCAGATATGATTGAAGTTTCAAACATCTCACTGTTACCCACTTTCTTAAGTAATAGATCCTCTGCCTCAGCAGCAGAAACATCAGCATCTTTTAAAGCTCCACATCTCCCTTGACTGATGCCTTCCTTGTAATCTTAACGACCTCACGGCCAAAGGGTGAGAGATTACAGTTTCTGCTACTAAGACTAATGTTTGTGAGTCTTTTTATTTTCTCATTCATCATCTTGATCAAGGCAACTGCTTCTTACAGTCTCCAGAAGGTCCCATACAAAAGAAAAGTTTCCAGGCTGTGAACTGAACTGAATGTGAGACAACATGGTGTCAATGGGAATGTGAGACTTTCAAGGCCAATTCCGCTTGGTCTTTGTCTTTCTGGCTATTTATCGGGTATATACATGCACATGAATGGGTTTGCATTGAACAGGCGGCAAATAAATGCCCCAAGGTTCATGGTTAAAGACGATGAGACAGACTGACAGGCATACTGAGTGGCTTGCAGAACCAAACAGGTAACTCAAAGGAATAGACAGTGTTGGAAACGACAAAGATACAGAGAGACAATGACAAAGAAGAAATATATTAGTACGAATCAAGACAGTCACTGATTGGGTGTGTACATTGGACAAAAAGGAGAAGAATATATTTTTGAAACAACTGGGAGTTACCAAAAATGCAATCTTATGAAAACAAAGAAGTGTGATATCAACTATTCTTAGTAAATATCAGCATTTTGATTAATTGTATATATTCTGACAAGTCACGACTCATCAGTTTGCTGCAACCTGTTCGCTGCAACCTGTTTTCATCCTATTATTCTGTTAGCTGTATTTACTCATATGCCTGCAGCCCATAAGCATGGTAAGACTGATATATCCCTGGATGGAGGCCTGCATTTGCTCTGGTCTCTCATTATGACAGCATTGATTACAAGCTCGTGACTGAGCAGGCATCAGCAAATATTTATGACTGCTCATATTTCAGGTGCTCCTGCCTCCTGCTTATTGTGATACGGCAACACTGGTTGTCCCATTTATTACTCGCCCGCATGTGGTCACTTTGCAGGTTAATGATATATGGAGATATGAGCATTGTGAGGTGACTGAATTGCCACTTGTTGTCTGTGGATGATGGATGGGTATAAGATGGCTGAGTACTGGAAAGGTATTTGATTATTATTATACAGTGGTCATGCCAATTTGGTGGTATAGACCTGACCAGGTGTGCTGAATGTCCTAGGTTCGATTCCTGGTTTGGAAGCTCTTCAAGGGCTGCATCTCAGCTGGAGGTGTTTCACGGGAGACATTGACTTGATAGTGCCTTGTACTTGGTGCCTATGCTGATGCAAGTGGAAGACCACGACCATGGTATTAATGTGTAGCATGGTGTGTCAGTCCACTACACATGGTTCATTTTGCCACAATAAATTAACCCAGTTCTCCTGTATGTAACTTCTCTTGCTGTTCCTCAATAGGTATTTTACAGCTGTGCAAGCACTCATCCTAGGAGTTTTACACACAGTCATTAAGGAGGCAACAATGCAGGTAGGCAACTGGCCTTTCACACAACCTCCTTGCCTTAGGCATATCTGACATTCTGGCCTGGGCAGGGGAATACGTGCATTCCATGACAGGCAAATTGCGTCTGGGGAACCCTGGCCATGTTGACACTTGATAGATTTGAGGTGCGTGACGCCATGAGAAGAATTGCTCGTGATTAAGAGCTAGTAAGAAATAAAGTAAAAGAAGGACAAACTCAAACAAAGAAGTCACCGCTATGCTAGGAATTAAATTATAAATGATCACCAAACAGTTTCCTTTGGATTTCTGGAAGGTTTAGGAAATTTTGATTTTATCTATTTTTGTAACTTTTTGAGGTGAAAAGATTCTGTTGGTGGGCTGTCGGTATGCATGTATGCTACAGAAAGAAAACCTTTGAGGAGGAAAACTTGTCTTTATCCATGTATTAATAAACACTTGAAACACCACCCATACTTTGGCCTCACTAGTTGTAGAGATGGGGATACCACATGCAATGTAGCACGATGCAATGCCACTTGATATATTCGTGGTAAGAGAGTCAGAACACGGACCTGGAAATCAAAATTAAAGTTGATTCATGTGCTGTGTGGTTGTTATCAAGTACTGCACAATTGATAGGGTCTCATTTCCTCTGGCGGGGCGGCCTTTTATCACAGTATATTGTTTTGCACAATTTGATGCCAATACTCATTAATGGTGGCCAATATATCAGGTCACTGTGCAATGTTTCAAGCGATAAGAGGAAACCATAATCACTGCTGGGCTCCAGGGATCTGGTTATAGATTACAAATGGGTTCCAGCATCACCCACATCAGCAGCAGCAGCAGCAATCAGCAGTTCCATAGATGCTTGATCATCATCAGGCTGATTGGCTGCCAATCTGTAAGGGGTCCTGTTAGTGACCCATTGTGTTGCTGACCTTGTTTACTGACCATCATTGACCCTAAGCAGATCACATAAACTGCTATTGTAAGTGAGTTTAGTAATTTAGTAGATCCTTCGTATGTATTTAGCTCACTGGGAAGGGGAGAAAACCAAAACTTACCAGCCAGGTTGGTATTCCTTTTTGTTGCCCTTTTAGGGTCTTTAATTGGTTCGGTTACTAGTATTTTACTACTCCAGATCTATTCTCAACTGGAGCATTTATTTGGTGTCACTGTGTACATTGTTGCAATGTATTGAAAAAACAACAACAAAAAACACCTGCCAATCAGGAAAATTTTTTACAACAGAGAAGCATAGTGTGGACACTCACTTTTACACATGATAACTGGTCACACAGACTAATGCTGCTATACTGGCCCATTACTGGGTGTTCCTGCTAGCTAATCAGCTAATGTAAAGATATAATATAGATTTTGTTGGTGTTCTAAGGTTTCAATATCTCATGACGAAGGACTTTTAACAGACACTTTAAGTCAATTTTGTGGAGAACTATAAGCTTGACGTGATCTTGGTGTCTGTTTTCTCGTTTGTATTGACCGATGAGCCTTCATGATGCAAACACGATCTTGTTTCTTCTATAGTATTTCTCACAATAACTCATTTTGTGTCAAAGTCTGGTGTCATTTGTCGTTGGGGAAGACCATAATGAAGTTCATTGATATTGCAGGCATTGATTTTATGACATATAATAACATGGCATTCATGGAGATAGACAATGATAGAGAAAGTTAGATTTAATGCAAATGAATTTTGACTAAGAGGCGCAATAAGACATTTTAACAATAGTTGATGATGAGGAATCCAACATATAGTTTTGTGGGATGAGGAAACTTATATTATTTGTCCAATTCCCACAAAACTCTTATGTTGGACTCCTCACCATCCACCATTGCTTGTATTCTCCACTCATTGTACAACATACACTGCACACATCCAACATACTCTGTCCAACATACATCCCAGCTGCCCAACATACACCCATGCTGGATGACAATGACAATTCTGATTGGCTCACAACAGCTGAGTGGAGAATGTAATGAGATACTGTAGAGGATTGGCTTGTTGTTTAAAAGTTTTATCATAGTCTTCCTGTTTGTTTGACAATATTCAGATAACCTACAAAGCTGGTGGCATTTTGCTGGAACTAAGATGACCAACTAAACATTGCACAATCAATCATGGGTCAAGTGGTAATCCAAGGGAATTGATTCATTTTACCATTTAAGATAGGTGGCTGCTTAATGGAGGGTAAAACATACACAATTCTGGTCCGGCGTTTTAATGTAGTGATTGTTTGCAGCAGGTGACCATTCTATACAGTGTATATGTTTAGAATTTTATTACAGGTGGTCGTCAAGGCAGATTTGACTGCATTCAGAAAAGAAGTTAATTAAGCAAGAAATAGCCAACCAAGACCCACTCAGTTCTGCCATCTTGTTCTATTCTTCTGTCCTCTACTTTCATATTCTCCATCTTTTTACCAACATAGTACAAGAATACCAGTCTGAGCAAAGTTGAGTGGCTTTGATTTATTAGCATAGTTTGTGATTTATTAGCTGCTGAGAAACGTGCGCAGAGATGGGTCTGGAATGTTGTCATTTCATTTCTTCTGTCAACAGAGAAGCAAGAAGACTTGGGAGAGTGCCAGGGTCTGCCATGATGTGACATAGGAGGTTGTTGGTTCAGCACATTGACTTTCAAAACCTTATTATGCTCTTGTTTAACACCCGATGGTCTTCCTGTGGGCACAGACCTTTTGCATTATTGATATTAATCACCAGTTGTTGACTGTTCCTGGTCAGAATATGCATAAGATGCAGCATTATCATGTTTTTGCTGCGTGCTTTCTTTTCGTTTCTTTTCTTAAATCTTGTTTTTCTTATTTTATCTTGACAAAACAGATCCTGTGATGGAAGTTTTTATTGCATTCAGACCAGTTTAAAGTCCTTTTTAAAAAGTCGTTATTTGTTTTTTTGTGTACAATTGATTTTTTTTCTTCCTCGTCATCAGAATGATGCATGTCTTTGTAATTGCTGTTTATTTGCTTTTTTAATGGTATTGTTTCAGTGGTAATAGATCTTATATTTATAGCCTTCATTTATAATTCATGAGATGTAGTAAAGAGAATAAACTGTATACTAGTATAGATTCTTTCGTTGATGTAAAAAAAAAAGTTCGTGAAAATGTGCATTTAGATCGCATGCCATTCATTCCTCAATTTAGACTACATCGATGAAGTCAGATTTTCATTGAGATTTTAACTTTGTGCACCGATTAGACATGCTTGGTTCACTTCTCAAAATGCATCAATATGATGCAGAGCTCTCATGCATTAAACATGTCCCATGGGCTTTTTTAGTTTTATTCAATACCCCTGCCACTCCTGTCAAGATGGCTATTTAGGCAGAATTATGTCTAATTCATGCATCTTTCGTTCTGGCACTGTTTAATCTCTTTTTAGTCAAATTTTTTTCTGATGTTAGGTGTCACTTCTGATGGCAAGACAGTACTGTCCGTCGGTATGAAGATTTTGACAGTTTGGTGTCAAAGTGATTTGGTATCCCTTTTCTATTTTAATAGCACACGCAAAAGATTCGAGTCAGTATGTCACCTTGCTATATCCCCGATCTGTTTAATGGTATGTGTCAGCCTCTAATTTAAGTACAGCTGTTTGCTTAGGGCCAAACCCCATTGGAAAGGCTTAAGGGCTTTACAAGGCACTGATGACCTAAATATTGTGTGACAGCTACTGCTTGGATGAAACAGAATACTGAATACATGATTGTTATATTATTGAGTTTATGAACTAAAACACGAAAATCTACCATGTAAGTATTGTCTTTTTCTCTTTATACTGGTTCAATATAATGCTGAGATGATGTTTATATTGACATTTACCTTCAATGGTAGCCTTAGCCTTAGGTTGGGTCTTTCACTTGCCCCAGCGTAGACAGCTAGTACAGTGCATTGCCTTTGTACAGTATATTGCGGAAAGCTGTATCCCTGATATGAAACATTCTTTGACAGTAATATACTTTAATTTCGGACAATCTAACAGAACTTTATATAGGTTTAAAGTTGTTATGTGGTTTCAGGCATGGTGATAAACTTTCTCCAATCTAAAATTCATTCATAAAATCAGGAAAATGCTGCAATCAACAGCAAATCATGTTAATGGTTGTTTTAGTTTCTTCCCTCGTAATCAAGGACGTTCAAAGAGGTTAACTCAATAACGGGGACCATCATGCTGTTAATGTTCATTATAACACTGTCTCATGTTCATGTTAACTTCCTTTATAGTCATATATGATGCATGCAGAATGACTTTAATGTGAGTTTCAGTGCCTTTTAGTCTGAAACCATCAATGGATTGGGCGCTGTCTTATACATGTCCTGGCAATGTGCATTTCACACAGGGTGGTCCCACCATGCTGAACATGGCAATAGACTGCTTGTTATTCTGAAGGGCACAGGTTTAAGTGGCTCTGGTTCTGGGGATGATTTACTAAGCTGCAGAACGCTGTTTGAAACCACTAAACAGCCAACCACAGCTTCACCAGTCTCTATTGTCAAGACCTTAACACACATTTACTGCCAAAGGGTTATTACCCCACGAACTTTGTGTATTTCTCTGTCCTTCTTTCATTCGTTTTAGTATGAACTGTTATTATTTAATGTGGAAGTGTGATCTTTATGACATGTAGGTTGATGCTTATAGTAATTCCTTATTGTAGACCATTCCAAAGATCATTGATTATTGTTAATATTTAAGAGGAAGGCCTATACCTATACCTCATTTACCTTTTGGTTTCAAGAATAAATTGGAAGCTTAATCTTAATTGATTAATGAATACAAAGTCGTACGTTAATTGTTCAATTGTATAGTTATAAGTATGTGCAGCATATTCCCGGATCACGGTTCCAGTGTTGTGCCTTGTAGAAGTCGTGGTTGTTAAAATTTTCCAATCTTTCTGGAAACTTGAGAGGCCAATTCTATTTACCAAGATCAGTTTCCTTACTGACCACTAAATAAGATCTCTAATGAGTCTTTATAACAAAGTTAATCTGTGTGCTGGAATGTATGAATTCTGGAATTGTGTGCCCTGTTCACAATCAGTTGGCTACCAGCTGCCCAATATCATTGCCTCAATTGACTAGTATATTACATTGGTGGGGGGCATAGGGTCTCCCTGTCTTACCTCTTTCTTTACCATATGGGGTCTTTTGTTCCCTTCCCCAGGGACTCTTATGTTTTGTGTGTGCTGCAGATTCAAAGGTTCTGTTTGTGCACTGCAAATCACATTACATACTACAGAACTCGGCAGAACTGCACAACTCTGTGGCTGGCTTAGTAGGGCTCGACTGGTGCTCTGATAGTGGTAGATAGTGCTCCTTGTACATTCGTCTGGTGAACTAACGAAGCTAGCCTGGTCTCTTGTTCTCGTTTCCCTCTGGCAGGTTCTCCTTGTACCTTATACTTGGACAAAACCTCCTCTGTAGTGACAATAATGAAAAAGGGGTAAAGCGTCAGGTATAGGCCTTCCTCTACATTACTTCTGTTTTCCCTGTTTATGTTCAGGTTGATGAAATGGTGAATGCCTCGAACTTCCAATTATCTTTTTTGGAGTCCTATTGCAATTTTTCAAACATTTCAAATCAGTTAAGACACTGACCAAGTTCAATGTTAATTATTTTAGAAAAGTAAAAAAATTCTAGAATGTACACTGAAAGAAGGAAACTTATGATCTCCTTGATGAAGTTCTTCGGCCACTGAAACCAGCATAAGACAAGATAAAATATGCCTTAGCAGTATAGTTTACAATATATAGCACAGGTCAAAGAAATTGAAATAGTATATATTGCAGAGAGGGAAAGATACCAAATTGATTGATATATTGCCATGACAAATTTCTTGGGCTTTTGGAACAGATAACCACATAGATAACTCCGTCACAAAGAGAGACAAGTACAAAAGAATGTCTGGCAAAGGGGAGAAAAGAACATTCAAGTCAGAAAATGGGCGAATGGAGGAGACAAAAGGGATGATAATAGGAGAAATAATAGGAGAATAGCTGCTGCAAAGAAGAAAGTAATAGGAGAAAAAGTTGTAGTAAAAAGAAAAACTAGTGGTAAAGACGAAGGAAATGGGTTTAGGAGGCAGATATCTTGCTGTGCATTGGATGAGGCAGGCTGGTCCATAGGACAGTGTAGTGTTTGCTGGTCTCTGGGGGACAGCCCTTCCTGTGCATTATTGAGAGCAGCCAGCTCAACTGACCAGTCCCTGACCATCCTGATCTGCCGCTGACCACAACATACTGACCGCTGTCCACTGCCTGACCACCGCTGAAGAAAAATGTCCATCCTAGCCTTGGTTTTTTGTTGTTGCTGTGTCAGTGCATTTATTTGAACTGGTTTCCTAATAGCCTGTCTCAGTAATGCACTGTACCTTTATAGCGTATACAGTGAATTTGTCAGTTATTTCACCAAAACCGAATTTTGTAAGCTTTGTATTAACCACTCTATTAGTATTATGTGACACTTTCAACAGAGTGGGGATGCCTGCTGGTTATTTGTTACAAAATGCAAAGATTGTTGAAATATTAGGCCTAATTTACGGTTATATAACATATATTAGGCCTAATTTACGCTATTAGTATTATGAGCACTTCCAACAAAGTGGGGATGCCTGCTGGTTATTTGTTGAAAAATGCAAAGATTGTTGAAATATCAGGGCTTAATTTGCGGTTACAGGAGCGTCTTATCTGAGTGGTCTTATGTTAGACGTTTAACTTCCATCGGCCTAATCCACAATGATTTACTAATTTGCTAATCAGTTTGAAGAAATATTAGTTTTTATTTTCTCTTCTGTTTACTGTCTGCACTTGGGCATAATTCACGTCATGTCATATGCTGACTTCCATATGCTTTCAGTACATATTCATTGCTGGAAATTGAGCCTCATAAATATTGTTTTTTCTCCTAATGCTTCCCATCACAGGCTGTTGAGAAGCTCTTCATGTTGAGTACGGCTGAGATTGCGTATGTGGAACGACCATATTCAGCATATGCAACTGAAGTGCATACAGATTAGATAAATTGTGGTTTGGATTGTTTATGTGTCTAGGGGAGCTATATAGATATTAGTGAAAATGATATATTTGAGCACTATATTTGCAGAGGGGAAGCAAACCAAGAATTTATTTTCATGTAAAGGACCAATGATCTGGAATGATTTACCTGAATAAATTAAAGAGTGTACTGGTATCGATGATTTTAAGAGTTAAGGCCAAGTGTTTTTATATGGGTGCTGTATATTAGCTTTTTAATTAATTGTTTTTGTTTCTAACACGATTGTACATTTTATGTTATAACAGGGCCATGTTGAAAAACAGATTTTATTGTCTGAATTTGTCACCTTGTATAAATATGTTTTATAAATAGATAAACATATTTTAGTCTATTCAATACATAAATTCAGGTCGTATTTTATATACTCGAGTTGCATATGCTGACACTGGTCATTCCAAATATTCGGCACATCTACCTTTTTGCATTAATACACAAATTAGAAAACGTGAAAATGAATTAAAAATGAGCTTTATAATTATGTGGCTGTTATGGTTACACATCTGCATCACATTCACTTCTATGAAATCACATTAATATCATTGTGCTGAATATAATTTTAACAGCCACAAGAAGGTAACAACTGCTGCACTTGTGAAGGAAATACTTGTCAGGCAGATAAGGTGCAAATTAATATTAATACTGAAGCACAACATTCATGTAGCTGAGAAGTATATAGAGTTAAGAGTAGGAGGTATTCACTGGATCGAGGTACCATTACTCTCATTACTTGTTACTTGAACTAAATTAGTCATACGCTGCTTTGGTAGCACAGTGTTCCTGCATTGTAGTTGTGACGCTGTCCTTCAGTCCTTATGACTGGTGGAGGAGACACACCCTCTAAAAGTCAGTGGGATCTGGAAAACAACAAAAGGCTTGGTGGGTTCACATTTCGACCCATTTAGAGTGAAGATTGATAGCAAGAGGAAGGTTATTCATGGAAAATGGCAGGAGGAGGGTGACCCGGTCTTGCCCTCTTGCGCCCTCTGGTTCTGGGGCTGCAGGGCTGTGGGGTGAAGCGGGAAGAAGGAGGGTGTTATGTCTGGTGGGTATTGTTTGTCACACCTCAAGTGTGGATGATGGCTCAAGGCCAGCGAGTGACTGGAGAAGGGGGCTGCTAGCAAATATTTAAGAGACAGTCATGAAAAAAGACAATGAGACTATGAGAGAGGGAGGGACAGACAAAACAAATAACAGCTTCAAATAAACATTTAGGGTGATTGACGGGCCTTATAAAGAAAGAAAGAAAGTAAGTAAGAGAAAGAAAGCCATGAAGAAAGCTAGCTGCTATTGTTTAAGAGGCATTAAGAGACCAAAGGATTGCTGAGATGCACGCTCATGTAACAGTTATGTTATATTGAGTGCGTGCCTGTGCCGGGAATCAAACCCGGTACCTTCAGTAGAGTGGCAAATATGTAAATTGGTGAATGTCGTTACCATTAGGACCAGCTAGCCAAGGTTTTTATCCACAACACAGATAATACGAAAGACAGAGGCAGAAATTACGGCCTTACTACTAAATTGCGTTATAAGGAGATTTGCGAACATCAAAGCACGATGTTATAGTTTCCTTTCTACATTTTGCTCATTGTTTTAGTTCAGTTAGTCTGATTTATCCAGAAGAGGCCCCCCCTCCCCATATTTCTAGCACTTTGCAGCGGGCGAGGTCAGGCGAGGCAGAGGTCTCCGTGTTACTGCAACTGGCGCAGGTTCCTGCAGCTTTTCCCCTTCTGCCTTTTATGACAAATGGCAGAAGAGAACAGCAAACACATGCCATCCTGACCCATGCCTCGCCACTACTTGATTTATAACCACCGCATGACCGTTGCCTGACGTTGCTTGACGTTCTCTGACGCTGCATGACTGCTCCGTGACGTTCTCCATGACGTTCTGACGCCCTGACGGACGTTGCGAGCGCACGTCTGACGTTGTCCATGACGTGCAAACACGCTCCTCTAACGCCACTCCAAACTCTTCGACGCTCTTGACGGCCATTTATTGTCATGGTTATCTAAGACCTGCGTGTTCTAACTTGACATGTCAACGATTTTATTGGCAGTGGAAGTTTTCGACCATGTACCGATCAAGTGTGGAGGGCATTCCAGGGAAAGGAGTTTTTCATTAAAAAAAAAAAGTCATATACGTACTGCTATTGCATGCATGTACTTGGTTTATACTTTGATAGTGCCTGGTTAGCTCTGAAATTACCTGGTGAATGCACCAGGGTATACTACTGATGCTCTTTGAATTGGGTGTTCAGTTTGTACCATCAACTAATTGCAAGTACTGGTCGAGTTATGGAAAAAGGAGTTTATTTTATCCTGGTAAAAGTTTTTAAACCATGAAAACTAGAAGTGAAAAATTGCCAAATTTGTAGGTGGTAAAAATTAAGTTCCCTTTGAAGAAAAGTTTTCTGACAAATGTGAAGTTCATTGTGTCCTTTTAGCATGAACCTTACTTACCACAAATGCTGCAAACTACGCGATTTTCACTGCATATTGGACTTTGAGAGAGAATTTTATTTTTGAATATATAGTGTTCCATTAGCTGATGTGAAGATTCACTTCAAAGTTATTGGTGCTGTCTTTCACTCTGTTGTGCATGAAGATGCGCAGGGCGTGGCTGGATAATGTGCATATGGTTTCATCTCCTGAGGACCAAATGATCATGTGTTGCGTGAGCATGCTCCTTTCGCATTACAGCCTATTAAGCAGTAATCAGTTGAGTTCTGGATTGGCCATCCAAATTGGAGCAAGAACTAATGCAGTTTGCTGCTGCATTTTGGGTGGGCCCTTGTGTGATGCTCATGTCAACATCATACATCACATACTTCCCAATTATGTTCAGCAGCAGCAGCAGAAGCAGCAGCAGCAGCAGCAGTTCACTGTCTGCCATGCTACAAGACAATGATTGATTACGTGCATGTTAATGTTGCAAAAACAAAATTATTGGTTGTGGAAAGTTTCTGCCATTTTTGCCCGGACTTTGCACTGTCAGTTCAGTTGACTGGGCACATCGCTATTAGTAGAATGTTGCTAAAGTAAATGTTCAGAATGTTGAGTTACAAAATGAAAAAGAAAAATTATTTCAGTTATATTAATTGCATGTTGTTTGCCTCCCTACCTATGGCTAATGAACTCAAAATGAAACCTGTCGTATAAAATATTATCTAAGCAAAAGCTAATATCAAGATGATTTTTTTAATGTCTGGGATCAATTTATTAAAGGAGCAATCATAAATATTTACAATCTGACACATTTGCCATACAAGGTCAGACACATTTAAGCCCTACTAAATTTGTGCAATTCACAACATGACACATTGTGATGGTGAAGAAGTTAATTGTTCCGACCGATAGTCTTAAAACTATATCTTCCTGCAAAATTTGTCATTCAAGTTAAAGAGCATTTTTATAATTGAGTTATAAACTAGGTGATTTCGTGTCTTTTTCTGTTAGTCATCTGCAAGACGGACTATAAACGATTTAGTTACTATTTAGTTGCGGTATCTTTTTTAGGTGATTCGGGTGACGTTCGCCAGTGACTTGTTCCTGTTTCCCTTAATGAAGACTTAATTGAAGTTTTTGCGTCGATATGACAAATGAAACTTAAGTGCAACTTACGTATCTTCAACTATATGGAGCGTTTAAGTCCGCTAAATATCTTGGCCAAACTCATTTTACAGCGTGGGTAGTTGCATCCATTCACAATGAGCCAGCCTTCGCTCTATCTTCGTGAAACAATACAGGGAACTTTGCCCTGGGGGCGACTCCTGGCTAATACACAGAAATGAAGCTATATGTATTATTTACGAGGGAGACACAAGGAAAATGGATGGAGGTCTTGAAATATTTACATAGCCGTAGATATTTTGACCAAGTCTCTCAGCTTTCATCAGCTGACTGCCAACCAGCAGAAAAAAATGACACTTGAGAGTCAAACAGGTCTACTGGGCCCATAAAAAACGTGCATAAATAAATATACTGGGGAGACCTGTTCTCTCTCCCTTGACACTGATTTATATGGTATGGTGGTTTTTGCTTCCTTGTACTGTAAAACAGTGTTGCACAGGACTGATTACTGCTGTATGTTAGAATTAACTATTTCCCCTGTATTTTGTTTATAATGATTATAACATTGTCGGAGATAAAAAGTTTGCTATATAATATCTCTGAAGTTTATGTAAATGTAATATTTCACCATTTGACTGCTTCACTATTAATTAAAACTGTCAGAAAGTAATTTTGAAAGTGGCAAATGTCGACCTCGATCGGCGACACTAGCCTCTTTTAGGGATAAAGACAAGTTTTTCCGTACAGTTTGTTAGAATTGATATGTAAAATTGTGTACATTTGTAAATTGAAAATTGCACTTGATGAGTCATTGGTGATACATGGACCTATATTTTGTGTTGAAGTTTAAGCTGCCTTGATGACTCATCCTGGCATTCATGGCAATGGATAATCTTGTGAGGATCCTGCAATCATTCAACCATGTCACTAATAACAAGGAATAGCTACAGTGACACAGTAACAGTGGTTGACCTTCCAATGTCCCCAAGAAGAGTCATAACTACCTTATGAGTCATCATAGGATAGAAATGCTATAGTAAACATATTGGAGTGTGACTGATCAATGCAGTTTTTAGCAGAACAAGACAAGAAAGGTACATATCACTGCTACCAACTGTAACGAAGGCAGTTGTGCACAGTAAATGATACTTCAATGTTTTTAGTTCCTGCAGGGTAGATATGGAATTAAACCTGTGACTCCCAATAGCCAAACGTAGCCTTAACCACTAGTTCAAAATAAATATTTATGTGCATGAAAGACATAACATTATTATACATATACACTATACAGCCGGCAATAGATACAAAACAAGGTTATGAAGGAGAGCCTTATCTCCAGCTTTATCTCCATGTAATAAGTCTTCATTAAATTCCTCTGAAACAGACCCTATATTTCACAGGTTATCATATGAAGTGGATCCTGTGTAGCTTTGTTTTTCGGATAAATGATAACAAACTAATAAGCTGGGCAAATAATATCTGTGTAAAGGATAGCAAAGGGGTTGATATAAGGCCTACAGCGCTTCATATCATTAGCATCTTTGTAGTAAACTGATGAGGTTGCTTTCATCACTCGGCTTCGGCTTATGAACTTCACAACTTAGCTTTGAGATTATTTTCCTTAGCTCTATACTTCGTTCAGGTTTCATAACTACAGTTAGTTCAGAAAATATGGTTGACTCTACTAGACAGCTGTAAGCCAGTAGCGACCTATTCCTGGCTAAAGCCAGCCGCTTGTGTCCAATACTAGCTTATAGCCGGCTTACACCACAAAAAATATATAAACCTTCGTAAATGTAAGAAATTTAGCTAATATATGATGATTATGTATGTACAAAAAACATGCATATGTTTAATAAAGAAATGAAAAATATGCATAACTCCCAACTTAGGCACCAAATGTTGCTGCATGTACTTTTAGATCTGGCTTTGAGTTGTTAGCTATAGCCAGACAGTTTATTTAGTGGCAGGTAGCATTGATCAGAAGTTGTATAACTTTGTTTAGGTTCAATTTGACAGACCGTTTTAATGAAACTACCTATAAACTAGAACTTGCGTTACATTGTTCTATTGCAATTTCAGTTAGGAACACCATGTTGTTCTGTTGCTTGTTATTTTATAGCACCATCCGTGAATTCCTTATATAACAAATGTGTTTTTGTTGGAAACAAAGAATGTGGTCTCCAGGGTCTTGGCATTTGCTGGATGTATTGCAGATGCTACATGATCCCATATCCAGCCACACTGGATCATTGCAAAACAGCAGAGAGATAGGGATGTCGTTTCTTGCTTATGTGCTGCTGTGAAGAATCGTAGGTCGTTACTGCCCTGTGCGTGACATTCTGGTCACATTTTGTCATTCAAGGCACGCACAACTTCTGGAAATTGTGGAATGACACATATAATTGTTGTTGTGTATCAGATACACACCAAGTGATGTGCTGACTTCTATACTATACAGTTAGTTTCATTAAAAATCAGCCTGTCAAATTGAACTGGACAAAGCTAGACAATTTTTTGCTGTACGATGCTATCTGCCACTAAACGGAATTGCAGCTGGCTACTCAAAGCCGGATCTAAAGTTGTATGCAGCACCATTTGGTGCCTAAGTTTAGAGTTATGCATATTTGTAATCTTTTATTGAAAAGATGCATGTCAATTGCACATACATATTTATGAAAAATTTGATACATTTATTCCATTTACCAAGGTTTATATTTTTCAGTGGTTTAAGTTGAATATAAGGTAGAAGTAGACAGAAGCAGCTGACTTTAGCCAGTCACAGTTACAGCCAGGAATAGGTTGCTGCAGCTGACTAGAGTCGACCATATTTTATGAAACAAACCTTACATGTTGCATGATAGAGATGGGTTTCTTCTGGTAATAGTTTTGGATACTGGAGATGTTACTCTTTTCCAATTGTGCATAGGCTTTTGAGTTCACACCAAAAGTGTGATATATATCACTTGATTTAGATTTAGATGTTGTGTTTGCTCAGTAATATATCCATATGTCTTGTCACGCCATATTTTTCTTGCTGAGCAAAACACAAAAGATCACGCACTTAAATCGGGTTGTAACCGTGAGTCGTCAGAGAGATTACGAATAGTCATATATATGGCGAGTTTCTATTGGAATATTTTAGTGAATAAGACTTCTATCCGCGTAGCAACAGTAAAGTTCGCTGAATATTAAATGACTAATTGGAAGAAGTTGAGTCTCATCTAGCGACTTTAATCTCATAATCTTAACAAATTATTTCTGCCACTAATTATGTACAGGGCTATTCATATTTTAAATCCTGTTTTTGATTGGGATTTGTGACTTAGCATTTCCATGGCAACTGTGCTGCGTGGTGGAGTCTCTTTTTATCTCATGGAAGATATGCACCAATGGGCCTTGATATTAACTGGATTAGCAGGGGCGGCAGGCTAGTGTTGTTTGGAGAAAAAATGGGGAAAATAACACTTGAAACATGCAACGAAGCAGGGAAACTGGGAATTATCAAGTCGAAGCAACTCTAAAACCCATTAAATTGGATTTGAGGCAATTCGTCAGTGTTTCAGACAGTTATGGCATGCACAGCAGTGTGGTGACTCCTGATTGATGCAGTCTTCTGTAATTACTCCTGTTTTGTGTTCTAAAACTGTTAGCTCCATCACAAAGAGAGCTTTTTAGGTGTTTCGAGTGTCCCTACAAGTGATTTCGCCGATCACCCAAAGGCATATTATGAAGGGCTTTTTAGAATAGATCATCAACTCGACTGAAGCTATTGGAGGGTTTCATCAAGGAATGTGCTATTCCACCCCTTTTTCCATATCATTTGTCTTGAAACAACAGCAATTGAAGACTCAAAATGCCATTTGAAAATGTAATGTTTACACTTTAGAATTCTCACACGACCAGTCAAAGTTTTCTTTGATGTAGTGAAGTGTTCGTTCTGTGAATGTCTGATGGAGTGCAGTGGAACCCTGTCTTACGACCACACTTTTGTTGAGACCTCCTGACAATTAAATGTATGACCAGCTGCAAGAGGCAGTCGTTATTACGTTACGCCTTTACCCCTAGGTTGGGATCTTTTGCTGTCTCAGCATAAACACCGAGTACAAGGCACCTGCAGTTTAACCACTCATGCGATCGACATTGAACCTGGTACCTTCAGCAGCCTGCCAGAGCTGACCATTATGGAATTAGTTTGCAGTCGGTGTAGTTCAGCCAAATGGGCACAAAAGAATCACTCTGACCAGATGCTCAAAATGAATAGTGTGGTCGATTGCGCCATTAAAACCAGTTATTCACAGTGCAAAGAAATATACCAGATGTGGCCAAAGTGACTTAAAACAAAGCAAATAAGTAAAGAGAGTCATTGCGAAATGCAAGTGGATCGATACAAACCAAAGCAGACTTGTAACGATAACAAACTTAAAAAAAATAAAAGAAGACACAATCTGTGACTGGTATAAACTAAAATATAAGACCTGATGAACCTGCAGAAAGTAAAGGAAGGACTGGCGTATTTCATATTATCCAAAATACGGCCAACAAGCAGAGCAAGTTGTTGGCAGCCATTTGGTCGGATTGTATTTATTGTAGGGGAGAGCCATAACTCAGGTGAATTGGCCAGAGGGATCACCTCGGTGGCCTGGTGGCCCATTGCAATCAGCCAATGACAACCTCTGCTATTTATCTGTTGAATTATGTAATGCTCTACCTGCCTGGCCCATGCACAGTGTCAGACTGACAGTTCACTATCCGTCGTTGTTAGCTCGTTGTTCAGTTCTGTGAAAATATTTGTTGTGGAAACTCTGTTGAAGCAGCTCAGTATTGGAGTTTATCACCACACTAGGGCAGTATAACTTTTCCAGCAGTAGCTGATCAGTGAAGCCTTGCACACATTTTGTTCAAGTAAGTTTGAATTCGTTTGTGACTCGAATTTAGTACAATGCATCTATTGTGTTGTGTGTGATAGAACTGATATAGACCAGATACAACAACAGGGAATACCTGTTAATATCGATCTGCTGCCATTGGCTGCATACAAATGTTTAGTTAATGCAGACATGAATGCTGTTGCATTGAGATTGTCATTGTTTGCTTGGAGTCTGTTAATTGACATTTTTTTGGCTGTGGCCAATGTCTCCATTTGTTTGGAAAACAGAGACAATGCAAAGAATAGAAATAATCACATATATTGTCAGACATAAGTTAGTTGCTAACCATAATTATTGGTCGTGTTATTATGCTGAGGCTTCCGTCAGACTGGGTTCTATGCAGAAAACGGCACAGATATTCTCTCATTTGAAGGACGTGTAGTTTTTTTGCTATAATTTTTCTTCTTCTAAAATGCTCAGAGGCAAGCTACAACTTGTCTCTGATTACTTCCAAGCCGATCGTAACAACAGAGTCAAATAGGCAATAGACCCAGGGATACTTTCCTCCTTGCCATATCCCTGCAATGAATTCCATGGGAATGGCCAGTCCTCTCTAGAAACTCTTGAAGCAAAACGTTCCCAGCTCAGACCCAATACCATAAAGAAGCATGAAGTAGCCATGTGACTCTGTGACCATTCAAAGGAGCGTCCGTGGCTGGATTGTATCTTTTTTTGTTTATGTTTTGGGACTGCTTCAGATGTGTTTTCAGACTGAATTTGTCTTTGCAATGTGACTGTTACTTTTTTTTCCTGCAATTCATCAAGCTTCTGTAACTTACTTCAGAAGAAATGTTTCGATAAATATACTGTACTAGTCGTCATTAAGACAATCTATAGTGTAAACTTTATTGGCATAAGTAGAGTAGCCACATAACAGTTGTGTTCACAAGTTAGTGGTCTTCTTAGTAGTCTTGATAAATTGTGGGGGGGGGGGGGGTCCAAAATTTGGTCACAACTACAGTAACGTTATTGTCAGCATTGTTGGAAATAAGGGCTGGTCCGTCGTTCCTGACCGGCAGCTTCAAGGCAGGACCGACAGGTTTGATTACTTCCCGGTCCTGGGGACCGGCAGGTCTGAATGCAAGGCTAATGTTATGGCCTGGTAGGGACCGGCAGGTTTGCTCAAGGACTGGCAGCTTTCCCTCCTTGGGACCAGCAGCTATTTTGTACTTATTAACTAAATTTTGTTTCTATTTCATATTTTTTAGGGGCTCAGAATTGGAGATCGTATTCTTCGAGTGAATGACGTCGACTTCCGGGAAATCACTCACCAGGAGGCAGTGCGAACAATCCAATCAGCAACGAGGCTAGTAGTCTATGTGACGTCATACATGTCTCACAAAATGCCAGGTGAGGTCACTGTTATTTCTAATATTTCCAGATAACTTGCTCAACATTGGGCCAATGACAACCTAACTTCGCATCTAATCTCAGACAAAAAATAAGGGTATATATCTGTATTCTCTGAGACACATTGATGTTGCGAATTTCCAAAATTGCAAAAGAATCAAACCCGGATCTGCCGGGTAGGCTTTGACCAAATGGGCCTGTCTTTTCAAAGAGCTACTTGTTCTTTGTTCTTCTTTATTATTTTAAATGATATTTTATGTATAATGAATTGAAAAGACTTAACGGGTGTAATGAAAGCAACTTTACACTGGTTTATTCAGCACCATGTGCATTAGAGTCACATTTAGTCTTTTTTAGATTTGCATTCACTTTCAGACTGTCATATCAAGTTCTCATTTAAAATGCAAAAACATTGATTCTTCTTTCAGTAGTTTTTATCCTCTCTGCGCGAAATAGCATCAGATCTGTCTGCCCTCGATTTTATAAGTGTGAAAACTTTCATCAGCATATATATTTTTTTCATGCAATTGAAGCCAGTTAGTTGCTATTTGGGGGATGAAATTGGATTTTTAATGTGAAGATAAAATATTCATGGTAAAGCTGTTTTACAGCAGCAAATTCAACCACAGTTTATGCTCTGCGAGGCAGTTAATACAAGAAAAAGCTTCACACACCGAAATTAACTTCTAATAAAGTATATTGCATATGCATTTTGTCAGCTCCAAAGACACTCATTTACATTTTTTCTTCTTACAGAGAAAGAAAAAATCAGCGAGATAGAAAGAGCAAAGGAAGAAGAAGCGAGACTTGAGAAAGAACGAGAGATGCGAAACAAGCGAGAACAAGACGAAAATGAAGGAGCGACCAAGTTGTACTGCCGAAGTGTCCTTATCATTCCAGAAGAAGATGGCTATATTGGATGCAGCATCAGGGGGTAAGTCCTTAATTCCCAATTGTATATTACTATCTAAGTTGAGACCAGTTAAAGACCCCACCCATGGGTAAATGGGTAAAATGGTGTGGACTACAAACCCAATCATCTCATAATTACATCTGCCGTGGCAGCTGCTCATATAAGCTGATTCCCAAGAAGTGGTTATAACATCTATCATATATAATATCTTTTCTGGGGGATCATTTAACAAACCACATTGGTACATTTTATGCAAGTAACACAGGTCTGCATAGTTATCAGGTATGACGAGAGAAAATAAACATCTATTATATGATTTTCTCACTTTTGATTTACCCCCACTCCTGGAATTGCATTTTTAATGCCTTCCCTGTTGTTCCATATTGCCTAGTTGTCTGGATAATCGCCTTGCCAACCTGTCAATATTTGCGAAACTACTTAAAATCCACCTTAGGAAGAAAACTGCCTGCAGCAAAACATGTCGGGGCTTGGTAAAAAGTTTTCAAAGCAAATCTGAGGACTTAATTTCTCCAAGATTCCTTTAAGATTTGAAGGCTGACATGTGAATTTCCTTTTAATCTTCAAAAATAATGCCAGGTGAAATTAATGTCAGAAGGGCATGGCAGCCAACTCCAATGACTTCAGATGTTGACAAGTCATATTATGGTTTGATTCACTCTATTCCATTGGTCATTTGGGTTATAAAGTGGTGGGTAAGAAAGTTGCCTGCAAAAGGCATGATGAAATAAATGACAATTTATGTGCTGTAACTGATGCGGAGGTTTCTCAAGACCACTGTTAGTTATGGCAAGACGCTTTAAAGATCCCAGACAGGGTTGCCACTGGTTAGGGAAAAATCAGGAAATTTAAAGGTTAGGGAAAAGTCAGGACATTTAAAGGTCAGGGAAAAGTCAGGAAATTTTGGAAATAGGATGGTGAAATTTGGAAAATCTGAAAAACTTCAAATTCTGGAACACTGACATGGAAATTGACATTTGCCCACACCTGAATTTACAGCTTTCAATATACAGCAGTAGTTTTATATTATTTCCATATAACGTGACACTGCGATGACAATGGCCTACAGACATATGAGTTTTCATGCATTTATTTTATCAGGGATGACTGAGATTTCGTCGTCCAGGAAATGTCAAGGAGAAGTCAGGGTTTATGTAATATTTAAAGAGTGGCAACCTTGCTAGAAATTCAGTGTCATTTAGATGTTGGTCAATCTAGCAGTTAAGTGGTGTTGTGGATATGGCCCTGGCCAGCTACACCGATGGTACTTGGTATGACCCACAGCTCAAAAACTCTTTATGAGCTTCAACTCAGCTGCAATTTGTTTGAATATGTACTTGATTCATATATCTTGTCAAGTATGCATCCGTTGCAGTCTTTTATAGATAGATAGATAGATAGATAGATATGAAAGGTGCAGCCCTCTAAGGCAAGTTCTTGCCGCTATCGAGGGTTGATTGATGAGCTGAAAGGGAGGAGTCCATCCATGTTAAACATTTACCCCATGGGTGGGATCTCTTACTTGTCTCAGCATAGACTCTGAGTACAAAGGACAATTTAACGTCTAATCCGAACGACATCCAGCTGGGATGATGCTCATGAAAGGTTGCTCGGGCCTGGAATTGAGTGACTCCCACGACTTTTGTAACTCTTGTAATTTTTCGCATGAGAATTCCAGTTGGTATTGCATATTTCTCTCTGTCTATGTTGGAGCATATAAAAGACCCAACCACTGGTAAATTTGTTACATGGTGTGGACTCATCATTACGTCTGCCTGTGGCAGCTGGTCATTTCAGCAGGCTAGGTCCAGACCAGTGCCACTGAGACAACTAAGGTTAAAAAGTCTTGCCTGACCAACAGATATAGATCTATCTATACCTCAAATACCATTTGAAAATGTCGGTTATTGATGGATAGCTTTTCCTATACATCCACTGGATAACTGTTCCTTTTTCAGCATGCAATAATGTAAGTCTAACATGATATAATTGATCCCCAGTACCATTACAATCTGCACTAAACCAGACAAACTGTTACAGAAAACTGTGATTTTTGTTTTTCATTCATGACAGCCGACTGAGATTTACTATCGTCTTTTTTGGTCACTTTTTCACATCAACATAAAACAGCATTCACGCAAACATGTCATTTTGAAAGAGCGAGCTCTGAGTACCATTTGAATTTGGCATGCTCACTTACAAATAATTTGACATTGAGTAAGGGTTTCAGCACTAGGGGCCACCAAACTACTTGTGGGTATATAGCGTCTGTGAAAGCAACAGGTGAGGCAGAAATTGATATGGTGGATTTTCATTTGAATCGTTTGTATTGATAGCGTGAGCATGTCTTTTGTTGTCAGCGATCCAGGAAGATAGGGAAAATGCTGGTAAAAATGCCTCAGTTGTCTTGATAGTGATTTGTTGTGTTTTACGGTGCGTGAGAGAATGCCATCCAATACCCTCCGATGTCAGCTGGAATTCCTTGATTGGCATAACATCGATCCCTACCATTTACAAGTTTTTCATCAGGTTTTTCATCAGCAACAGAGTGCAATTATGTTAGGGTAGGCAGTAGAAAGGACAGAGATGCACTTAGAAAGTTAAAGAGTAAAACTGAACAATTTATAACAAGAAATAACATGATTGTAATTCATTGCCTGATCGTTTAACTTGATTCATGGAAAGGGATGACATGCATGTGTCTAACGTGCTTGAATATGTATGAAACTTGAATTACAATACAAATATTTTTTTTTATATATCATTTGTATAACTCCTAGAACGATTTTAGGTATTTTGATGAGGTGCTATATAAGTATATACATTATCTGGTTGGATATTTAGAGGCAGACAAAAACAGTGCGAGAAAGAAGGAAGCAAATGATACTTTGCATGAATGTGAAAATTATAATTAAGTTGTTCAAAAGAAAGTGCAAATGGAGAAGATTTAGCAATGTTATATGGCTACCCCAGTGGATGGATGAGACATTAAATGTGCTGTACATTACAAGTTGTGCAAAATATTTTATTTTATTTCAAATATAAAACTTAGATTATTGAATATTCAGGTACACTGCACAGCTATCTGGTATTATAATAGAAACAAACAGAATTTAAAAAATGATAGATTGTGGCTGAATGGTATGAACTGGTGGAGAATCCAAACCTGAATGTGAAGCTCCTTTGGTGCTGCGGGAGAATACAATTGGGGTGAACAAAGGAAGGAAGGAAGGCTGCAATCTGTTTCTTATGTCAACTGCATCCAAGCAATCCTTTCTGCACAACTACACTGCTCAAAGTTTACCCTGCATGTTTTCAATCCACAGGCAAGGCTCTGCTTCCTTGTGCTTTAGCAGAACCAGAACCAAAAGCAACCTTTTTCTGTCGGATCTTCTCCTTGCTGTCCCTCTAGAGTTTCTCTTTAGTCAAAAGACCAGCTTCAAACTGCAGTTCCAATTTAAAATTCTGGAACATGATTGTGTGCGTCTCCAAAAGGTCCACTCCAAGCCAATTAGGAATCCAGTCTTGTTCAGATCTTTGAACTGTGCAAATGAAGGTTCTGGACACTTGATGCTGCCTTTAACAGAATTCATAACGAGTGACATCTATAGTAGTAATAGAGGCAGTGGCTGGGTGTGACATTTAGGCCTTGGGAATAGTTACCATCAGTTTCTGTACTAAAGAGTATTCAATACAGTTTCCTGGTAGCATATTTTGAAGCTGTTGCGCAATCAATTCAACATTTATCTTGTAATTAGTTCTTGAAGTAAACAGTATTTAATGAGCTTGTTCCTAATGCACTTCCAGAAAGCAACTCAGTTTAATTTAAACATCCTTCTGGTACACACGCTCAAGGAGCTAGATTAAGTGGGTAATGCACTTATTATTTAATAAGCAATTCAAGAAATGGAAGTTCATTTCATAAAATAATTAATCAAGTTATTCAAAGTAAATGTAATTTTCGAGACATTTTGCTGTCAGTCCGATGTTCAGCTTACTTCTTACACTTCTATTTTTTATTTTTTTGTGGGCATCAGTTACTCTGAGGCATTAGTGTTTGAATTGCTATGAAATTATAGAATTGGTTCTTCACCAGTCCGGATGGCCTTATGCTGTCAGTGCAATATTGCTGGGCGAGCGTATACCACTCAAATATGATGAAGAGTAACGCGTGCATGGGGCAGCTTTACAAAAGCAATTACAGCAGTGCTTTGATCTTTGCTCGACCCGTGGTCAGTATGTTAGCTATGCATATATGTACACTGTACTTCCACTAAACTTTTTTATATCCTACATACATACAGTGGTCAGTTTTTATTCTACGCCGTCTGATTCTTTTATTCCATTCCTTTGCGGTTCCATCTGTGTGTACTTTTCCTTTTTGCCACTTCGCTTTACAATTTACGTGTTGCTCTGTGCACTCTCTCTTGTGTTAAAAAGGAAGAAGAAAAAATAAAGGAAAAATTACTTTTTTCCGGATCAATAAACTTGTCGCTGTAGCGGCATCGATTCGGGGTGTTGGGGAAAACTTGTGCCTCTGTTGGATGGGAAACCCCTGCTCCTGTCACACAACTAGCCCTGTTCAGGTGCAGCACAAGTCCACTCAACACAACTCAAACAAAGCCCTGTCACTTGTCACTCTTCCAATCTTTCACTCACTAGTCTCTTACTACAGGCTGACAAGGCTGTCCAGTTTGGCCTATAGACGTCTATTGACATATGGAGAACGGTGTAGTTTGAGCCTTTCGTTCATTGCTATATGATTAGTGAACTTTAAGACTTTATGTGTCTTGATATGAGTTCTTTTCCAATTGCTCGCCTCAATGGCTGAATGACAGTGTCTCCTACCATACCTACATGCTTACCAGTTATCACTTCAATAGGAAGATCTGTTCAACCAACAAGTAAAAGTAGCTGAAAGTAGTGCTTTCATTTAACTTGCACGAGACACATGCGTGACGTCCTCTCTTTCAGAAAGTACATTCTAATAGATCTCTTACTTTAAAAAAAATTTCCTATCATTCCTATGCATTCATTAAGACCTCATTATCAGTTCTATGACTGACCTTGCTACTAAGCATACATTGTGAGAATTGTGTCAGATGGAAATCACCATATTGTGCAATGGAGAAACATGAAGCTGATGGTCTCCGTGGCATTGGTTTGCCCACCAAGGGGCGATTATGCACTTCAGATGCATATGTATATATACATTATATCAATGGGGGACACGGATCCATTGATTGGAGACCTGAGAGACTCCATTTGTTGAGGACATGATGTCACCCATGTGCTGATGGGCGATAATGTGTTAATGCATGCAATAACAAACGTCCATATCTCTGTGTTGTCATTGAAGAATAATGCTGCATCATCACGCACAAACTTTTGGCTGTAACCAACACCTTTTAACTCTCATTCACGAAACACAAATTAACCGATTTCTGGAAAGCTTAATGATCTTTAAACCTTTCCTAATGGTGTTTTCTGACAGGCAGATAATTTGATGAGAATTAAACACTAACCGTTTGTGAGATTCATGGCTAATATATCAGGCCAACGCCTCCAGCTTTAATTGAAGTTAATGCACTGTGACGAAATTTGACAAGTCAGGGAAATGTGTGAAGATTATTCAATGCGTTGGATGTCAGCATTAAGTTAGCGAAAATTCCATAAATTTGGTGGATGATTTATTAAATCCAAACTGGTTTTGGGCGATGCATGTGGCAATTGTGGCGTGAGACCATGGTTCTTGAACAGGTCTGTGATGACAGAGTACTGGAAATATTTCGATTGCAATGCATGAACCTTACATGTTGTTTTAAAACATTACTTATGTTCTATCTGAAAACATGTCACACCATCCTGATGTCAGGCCAACGTCACAAACTTCGGATCTACGTCATACTGACCACAACAGTATGCTGTCTGGATATATTTTTGTAATTTACCCAAAGTTTATGTTTCACAAGTTGTGAACCACCCCATTTTCAACACTGCATACTCTGTAGGCCAGTTCCACAGACCTGCCTGGACCTCTCATATATATGTAGAATGTCCCCTGGCGAATTCAACACGTCCATTGGGCTGCTGTATATCTTGCAGTGCCTGAGGACTGTTGTGGGCTGTCTCTCTATCCAGGCCACATTCAATTACAAAATGACAAATGATAATTGAGCAGAGTGTGACCAAATAGCTTCAAATGGGACTTCCGTGGAGAGAAATCTAATGGCAATGGGATGCATTAGCTGATTGGCTTCCTAAACGTTCTTTTTGGAACCTTTGACACGGAGGCACCGGATTGGCCGCCGACCAACCCGAGGGAACTCTGTGTCTGGGAAAGTGCCATACCTGTCAGAATGTGCCCGCATTGTTGCTTTTCATATTCCTTTCATATATAGCCTAAACCACACAGTTTTTTTGGTGTGTCAACTGTCAGGTTATTGAGATGGTAGCAGGGCATAAGCACAATAATGCGGATTAAAATGTGTCATATTTGACAATTTGATAAACTTGTCATGGAGCTTATTTGCACAAAAAAACCAAAATGAATAATATAAAGTCTCCTTCAATAAGGTTATACAGTTATACATTAGGAAATTGACTTAGTCCTGTATGTCTAAGTAATTTCATAGGTCTGTGATGACCATTGGAACTGCACACCAATCTCAATATAACAACATTTTCCCTGTGTTTGCATTGGGTTGTTGAACCGTCCAAAGCCATTGGGAGCACGACTATTGAACAGTTGCAGATGATAACAGCACTCTTACCACTATTAGGCTCTAATTCTGGCTTGCTGAATAATTGAGTAGGAGTCTGATTATTTTTAGCTGGTTGCTGCATGGTCTTCAGTGCACTTTCTCTTCTGCCTGTTGCCAGAAATGAGTCCAGTGCGTATGAGATTTCCTTCCTTTCTGCCTTGCCAACATTAGGTCCATTGAAAGAGGATAAACCTGTGCAAAAGCAACAAGAAATGCGGCCAATACTCGTTCATTGCCAAAGTGGATGAAAAGCAGTGCTACGTTTTGCAGCAGATGTATGCCTTAATTGTCGCTGTTTGTCAGGAGTAGGTACCAAATAGCTAGAAATGACTTGTGGTGACTGATATCTGGAGTACAATGACAATTCTTTGAGTTGGCATTAGAGCCAACTAGAGGCTACATCACCTACACCAAGATTTGCCCTTTGGTCCACATGCATACTACCTGACATTCTGTTGCCTGTGAGTGTGTGGCAACCTCAAACGGTATTGAGATTCCAAGCGCAAAAATATCGTTTCTTAATAAATAAAAAGCATATTACTCCAATCAAATCGATACGAAATTACTACAGTTGCTGGCAACTATACTGGGAGTAATTAAATAACAAAAAAACTGTAAAACATCAGTACAGCAACTTTTCCATCATCCTGACATTTTTTCAGTTACCTTGTCTGGATACAGGTGTGCTTCATGGCAAACTTTTCGCAACTCCTAGATTGCATGGAATGATCAGATGTGATGACGTGGTCCACTTTGTGCGGTGAATTAACTGGGCAGGTGTAATGCTGTGTATAGTGGGAGTATTAGCCTGAAATTGCGTCCTGATTGGATCATATATTTTCAGCTGTAGCCATGCACCTGAGGAAAGATTGCACTTGCAAATTCTGTGGTTGACTTATTGGAAGAGATATAAATCAGGAATTGTTATTAACTTGGTTTGGGTTTAGAGTGAGTAGTGCAGGTTTAAGAATAAGAAGATGTTGTAAATGTCGCTGTTTTGATGTCTTTTGTATGATTGGTTGATTGTGTGATTGACACACACAATAATGGGAAACTGGGAAAATTGATATTCTCCTCTTTGTCTCAATGCTCCTTGGTCTGCGGCTTATCAAACATTAGCAGCCGCCAGAGGAAGATGTAATGATGAGATGATATCTATTTGTAATGCTTAGAATTCATCCCTATGACACGTTTAGCCTATTGGGTGGAGCCTTTTTCTCATTCCAAATAAACCGCAAGACAAGGCAACACCACTTTTACCTCTTTAAAAAGAGCCATTCATTGTTCCTAAATTTTAACTGTAACTACTTCATTTCAGGGGAACTGATTATGGCATTCCTGTCTCCATTGTGGATGTGGATCCATCTTCGCCAAGCCAGAGGGCTGGGCTGAGGCCTGGCGACATCATCAAAAATGTAAGGAAATTTTCATGAGTGTTAAGAATATCTACATATGTAATATTTACTGTGATATGTTCATTTTGTTGCTTCTTATAATTATCTGCATGGACGGAATAGCTTCTAAATTCTTATTTCAACATGAAGTCACTGTCAACCATCCGATAGGTTTGTCGAACAATTACGTATGACTGCATCAACATTTAGGTATTCTTTGAAGCTAAAGACAGCTGAACAGCACGACAGACAGACAGTTAGACAGACAGACAGACAAACAGACAGACAGCTAGTAAGATAGACAGACGGACAGATAGGCAGACCACCGCAACCCATTGACAAAGCAAATGAAGTGGTTGGCCCTTGATCAGTTGGTTCATGCAAAGCAGGAAAAACTTATGGCCACTTGGGAGCCTTTGTGTCATTTGCTATTATGATTCAGTGGGTTTTTTGTCAGCAGCAGATCAGAGAGTGCATTGAGATAGATCACATACTTTGCAAATGCATTGTCTATTTGCATATATATGGCTGGTCCGTTCACTTCAATTTCCATCTTATTGTCTTCGTTTACTTGCAGATTAACGGTTATGACGTGAAGCGGATGGCCCACATGCAAGTCACTTATTTAGCCACTTCATTCAGCGAACTCTATATTGACATTGAAACCAGAGGTAAGGAGCAGGAGTATTCTTCAAATTACCAGTCAATGACAGCTGAGAAAATAGAAAGCCTCAATGTATCTATCAAGAGAGCATCCATGGCAATGAGGAAAATCTTCACTTAGTTTAGAGGCAGCTGGAGAACATACTCCAGATATTGATGTTCTCATGATGTTGAACACGAAATGGTCTGAATTTATTTTCAAACGCATAAACAACAAACTGCAAATTTAAACAACAGCAAAGTACACAAATAATTAGGTAAAATATACACAGGAATGCTCTTAAATGTGTGAAGTTTGTAAATCAGTTCAACTAAGAATTTAAAAGTTGCATATTAAGTGACGAACAATTACATAAATGTACAGTGCAATTGAATTACAGTTCATATACAATTATAAAAGTATCTTTGTGGGTAGAAACTGAAACCTAGTCTTATTGACAATGTTATATGCTGCTGAAAATGCAGCATTTCTCTTATTAATTTCACCTCGTTGCCTTAAATGTTGATATATTTCATTCCCTTAAATCATAAAAAAAAAGACACCTGTATTTAGCTGCAGTTCTTTGACAATTGATGCAGGTAGACATAATTTCAGTGCAGTTTTTATGTAGCGTACCTGGTCACTCCTCGCTAATCAATGCTGATGTGCTTGGTTCGTGTGAATTCCTAATAAAAACCAGACTCCAGCACAATCATTGTTTGTGTTCACCCAGGCCAACCAGTGCATAAGGATCAATGCTTCATCATTGGTCTTGGTTTTAGAATGCAAAGTCACTATTTGTACTGCCAATCTGACCTTCTTTTTTTTCGATTATCTTGATTTATACAGTGTATGTTGGTGTTTTAATGGGAAAATACATTATCTGGATCATCAACAATTATTTTATGTAAGATCAGCATTTTGCAGATAAATTTGAAACACATAAACGACATGATAAATGGCCTATATGTACACATTAATACTTTTATGGTAGAAAGGAATATGCTTCACACAGAAGATATATTTGCAATGTAGTATTCATAGAGTAAGTGAATGCAGTGGTACAATGCTCAGTGTGTTCATTTAGCAACAGGAATGTCTGAAACATGAACCAACAACCAGCCACGCCCTCTTATAAATACACAGTTAGAAGTTAATACTTTCTCTTAATATTTTCTATCAATATAACTATTCTTTGGTGATATAAATGAAGAAAGTTGCAAACACATTTGAAAGCTTCAATGTCTTCAGTATTTGTAAGCTGTAATTGCCTAACACTTCTTGAATACTTTAAGTGCCTCTCTCCAATGTTTTGCTTTTCTTTGCAGATCCAGGACCAAGAAAGATGTCCCTACCCACTGGCTTTTCTCAAAGAGAGAACATGACAGCTTATGAGATGAAATTCAGTCCTGCCACTTTACCTAGGCGTCGCCACTGCAGTGGTCCTCATGTCGTAGGGTTTGCAACGCCCCCTATGACATTTCCCAGGAAGCGCAGCAGTCACAGAGGGGGTTCAGTGGACAGATCAGGGTTTGAGCAGGACATTCCAGATAGCAGTGTTTTAGAAGCAGAGTTGCAAAGATTAGTTCAGAGCAGTGTGCCCGTGTTCAATTCTGATTCGACGATGAAACTGAGCACAGAAACTATGAAGGTCACCAAACTCATATCAAGAACAATCCGTCTCAATCTCAATGTAGCTACAAAGACAGTCGAAGTTCAAGCCAGTCCCAAATCCATGAAGCGGTGCCTCAAAACGGATGTCCGAGATATGTTCAAGGAGCGAATCGGATCACCAAGAGGTTCACCAACATTAAGCAGCCGACATTTTCGAAGAGGCTCTGACCTCTCAAGGTCTTTAGGACCTCTTTCCCCAGGATTGGGAGACTTGAAGGACAGCAAAAGTGACACACGGTCTATTCGATCAGGGAGGTCCGGATCTGGTTATGCTTCAGTTTCCAACTGCGCTTGGAATATCCCTCCAATTAACTGGACTGGTCATGTCACATAAGGCTTCTCCAATTATTTCAAGCGTTAACAGACAAAATGGCCATAGTTTTTGTGATAATCAATTCATCATTTTCAAAATTCCTTTGTTGTATTTTAATGATGACAAAGGGTTTTGGTTTAATGATATTATCACAAACGTTAAATTAACATTTGGAGAATTATAGGGATAATCCTCTATGGGCAAATATTACATTGAGATTAATGATAATAGGTCAGTGTTTATAACATACATGTTTGTTGCAGTGTACAGAAAAACCTATTTTCTACATTTTAGGACCATTCCACGGGTATAACACAAGCATGAAAATTTTGGGCAGCAATCTCTGAACATACTCAAAACCTTTGCAGTTTTTACTGCATTTTCTCTATGCCAAAGTAATACAATTATGATGTAATAAATTCTTGCACTGATTTGTATTTCTCATTGAAACAATATCTACAATATTGCATGCATAGTCGAGTGTGTTCTGTTCAGTGTCCATCAAATGCAGTTAGCATAATGTTGAAACATAGGTATACCCCTGGAATTTTAAAGAGCTTGTGGGATTATATTCATTGTGAAAATATAGCACATCAATTTGGCATGCTTCGCAGTGTACATCCAAATGGTGAATAGATGTTTAGATTCACGAATGATCTCAGGGTGACTGTGAATTTTGCAATACATTGCTCTCATACAAAATCCTCGTATCTCCTTTATGGTAAATCCATGAAGATTTTCTTGTTCCTGGAGATCCATATTAGTAAAAGTTTTTTTCACAGGAAACTTACATTGTTGAGATCACAATTAAGTCTGGTGTCAATCAATTCAGACAATTATCTTGGTTTTGTTGTTCCATTACTTTCCAGACATTAATGATTGCTATAAATGCCTAAAAAAATGTAGTTTTCATTTACAGTGCAGCTGAACCTGAAATGGCAGTTTATCGTATATTGCTCAAAATTACTATAACTGATATATTTGAGGATTTTGCATTGGGAGCAATTAATGGTATTGTCATCACCCATCTACAGTATTTTCTATGAATATTATTTTATGACTTACTGTTCCTTACCTCATTTTGCTAAAAAAATTGTGCCTGTCTATTTCTGATTTACAATACTGATATTGTCAATTGATTGAATAGCGATAGATTGATGGTTAGCTGAAAACAATGGCATAATGTATCGGATAGACATAGTCTGCATGTAAAAGCTTGTTCCAGGTACTACACATAAGGTTCTCCCCTTTCGGTTTCTTCTAGGTGTTAGAAGAAGCTGTCAACCTTTAATTAATTAATTTGGGAGAAGATATTGTGCAGTTATGTATGGACATAGCCTTGTGTGGACGTGTGAGTCGACAGTATTCTGAGATGTGAAAATAACTTGTTATAAATGGCATACTGCTATATGAGAGAGTATTGCTTATGGGTGCTTTGAATATCCCTTCTGCTATATGTTTCCTAATGTCGTGTTTAGAATTACACTACTGGTTATGAAATCTATGTCATGCACTTTTATATAAACAATTTACTTGTCTGTAACATAAGGGTACACCATTATCTCAGATATATATAAACTATACAAGATATAGATAATTTTACACTTAGATGTGAATGGTGCCGTTTGTGTGCAACTGACGACGTTTAGTGCAGCTATACTCGGTTAGCGCTAAGCCAATTTGAATTCAGTAACCGGTATTTGCTTTAATTGTCTCTAATGCCCCTGAGACCCAAAGCTGATATTGCTTACTTAGTTTGGGTATGAGAAACTATTGTCTGTAGATTCCATAAGTAGACCTTATGTTTAAGATGTCTGATTTGAATTCTGAAATGGATCTCACATGCTTTTAGTCACATGGAATAAAAGAGATCTTGGGAGGTCACTTTTCTGACTTGTAAGAAAATTGTGTGTGATTTGCTGTTTACAAACATGACCTAGGCAGTCAGTTTGATAACAGAAACACAAGATCTGCATAAGGAATACGTTCTTGATGATTTAAGCTAGATTTTGTATTCCGTCAGTGCCTTTAGTTAATTCACAGGTGCATGGCATGGTTTGTGCCTTTGTTATAATGATTTGTAAATTGTATACTTTGCAGCAGTAATTTGTGCTAACATTGTCCATATGGCTTTTCTATGGCTTCAGTATAACAACTGTATTGTATATTAACAAAGTGAGATAATTATATATACACTCACTTTTCTTTTTTAACATATATAAGGCAACCTTTCCATTGAAACACCAGGAAAAGGAAACTAGTTTCCCAACGAACATATGTGTTCCAAGGGAGAGTAGGTGCTAATAGTTGGTGATGCTTTCCTGTTGTAAAAACAGGAATGAAAAAATTAAGAATTCACTGGCCACACACAGACAGATATTTCTGTAAATCAAGCCGAAAGATTTGTAGAGAAACACACAATTTAATTGGACCACCCCAGATAGCATTCCAAATCGTTTCAACATCGGCACGATATCTTTGATGTTAATAAGATGAAACGACAGTGGCCTATATGGAAATGATTCTGGGACGTGCTGTGAAAATATTTTTGACACAATGTTTTCTGTAAGTTGGTACAACGAGTAAAGCTTTTCCCACAACATAAGTGACATCTTGGTAAAAATTGTTCGCAGCCCAAGTATGCTTCCTTCATTAATATGTACTTCCAGGTCTTTAGCATAAAGCTGTGGGCTCAATACCACTTCAGAGATTATGGGTTCATTAATTTTTGACATAATCCTTATATAATCGTCTTAAGTCTACAATTAATGCAATGAATACATAAAAAACTTAAATATTGTTATATCAATGTAAATATCAACAACAGGGCAGCAGTGAGTTTCATTTGCAATCACGTTATGCAAGGTGTGTTCATTTATTTATCTAAACCATTTATTTTGTACAGTGATTTATTTAGTGATATGATAACAATGAAATACCAATAACGAACTATTTTATGCACTTTACACATATCACTACGCAGCACTGATCTATGCCTTGTCAAACCACTTTCCAGGGAGATTACAATTTATCGGTCATTTGTTATTTTACCATACACCAAATGTTGTGGCTTCATATGTAATGGCTTCATTGACTTTACAAACCAGTGTAGCAGTATGATGTACTTTTACAATAAATAAATGTATTTGTAACCTGGATAACATGCTAACATTGGGCTGATGGCGCCATCATTGAGCCAACATTGTGCCGATGCTGGGCCGACATCTAGCTGATGCATGTGGCATGTTACGTGGGAAGTCAATAGAAATTGTATAAGTTAGCTTTATCGCTATGCTCTTGTTGCTGTAAATTGTGCTATTGTGTAATGAGCTAATTGGGACGCACCTGGTTCTGTCTGGCTCTATCGGGACACGTTTGGACTATCATTTGAAACACTATTAGACACATTGACTGCACTTTTAAAAAGGTACGCTCTCTGCAGGCATGCCAAGTCAGGCTAATATTTGGCTGATTATGGCATGTTGGGCCAACATTGAGCCAACATAAGCAACAGTGGGCCAACTTCCAGCCGATTTCGCATGTTGTTAGGCAGTCTTAAGAAAAAGTTGTCTGATGACTGAAGGTAGTCACACATGGCAATCATTTTAGTCATAATAACCACCCCTTAGTCATTCTGACGACACTTCAATTAGGCCTACAATAAAAGGTCAATTTCTTGTCTAAGATGTCTTCTTATCGTCCCAGATGTGGCCATATTGTAAAGTATCACTGTTTATTTGATGTAAATTTATTTTTATCCAATTGTTGATGAAATTTTGCGTGAAGTAATTTGGATCTCGCAATCCTACCTCTAATACACTTGAAGAAATTAAAAGCTATATTTTGATGAAAAAGAGTTCAAGATGTAATTGAGATGTTAACAGAGTTTTAGGTAAAGTATAATATTGTCTAATAATTATAATGTGATGTATACTTGTATCAGTGTTTGTATGACGTTCATTAAACTATTTGGTATAAGAATCAACCGAAGTGTTTGTTATGACAGATACAATGTCTAATACACCTATGTATACGTGATTGTATTATGATTTAGCCTGCCCCTTAAAGAAGGAAGATTCTACACAATCCAATGTTAATGATGGCAATTGTCTACATGATAAGCATGATTGCCTGAGAAGGAAGTTTGTGATATAGGGACCACCCTCATGCATATATTATAATGTACAGCTGTATTAACTGCACAATTAGTATATATGCAGTAATTCTAAGATTATGCGATTACCCATAGTTTGTTTATTGAAAACGTGGGATTATGTACTTTGATACAAAAATAGGGTACGTACAGTAACGTACTCGGATGGACCCAGGTTCAACTTCAAGTCTTGGTCAGGGCACTGTGAATGCCTGTTCATTTTGCACTCATGCAGTTCTTTAAAATTGTTGATACTTCGCAAAAAAAGACGGTCCTATAGTATGGGCCTATATATGGCAATACCTCATTACCCAACCAATCAAGGAAACTGGAATTAGGCCTACCACATTATACACATTGATGAATATGTGTTGCATATCTAGGCAGCAAGAATTAATCCTTGATTAATGGGTACTTCAGTTTAGGCCTATATATATAGTTCCCTTAAACCTATTGTGGGCGAAATATTAAGTATTTAGTGACCACTTTTTGGGGGCTGGGATTGTAAAGTACTAGCAATGAAACAACCGAAATGAATGTTTCATCAAAACTATGTTAAGTCGCATACAAACGAACCGAACAACTCTCGGAAGCCACACACTTAGACCACGCGTGTATATAGCAGCGGAAGGCGTAGGGCATAATTGTGGGCTGACAGGAAGGTGCCCTCTGTCCTGTCTGTGGGTCTGTCTTCCTGTGACACTAGAACAGCTACACACAGCGCCTGGAGTACTGTCCTCATTAACAAGCGGACGTCCTGGCCTCAGGGCTTACGTTCTTACGCCGCCGTCATATGCAAATTTTTCCTTATATGAATGAACACACATAGCTACATGTTTCACGAATTGTGATGAGTAGAGAGCAGGACCAGAGGCCTGGGCAGCCACTCCTTGCAGCCTAAATACTTATGCCTCTTAACTTGTGTATAATGTGGTGAAATATAGGGACACCACTCACATGTAGATTATACTTTAATGAGGTAAGTCTATTTCATAAATTATTGGTCAATGTAGGCCTATTTCTATTTTATGGAGTTAGGTGTTAAATTGTTTTAAAGCATACCAGTGTCGAAAGCTGGTGAAATACTAAAGTCACTTTAAGAAATTTAAGGTTTGCATTTTAAGGTGTAAACATGCGGTAACTCAATGTCTGATAGGCACCGAAAATGCTTAAGCAATGTACTGTGATCATACCTTCAATAAGATAAATTTATACTTATATTATGTCATTATTTATGACAAGTATCGTTTGTTAAAACTTGGGGTTTTGCAGTCGATAATTCCTCTTTTATAATTTTACAATAAGTAGAAAAATGTATAAACTCAAATTTATGCAACAGCCCCCCAACAGGTCAAATTAAATTTTACCACCAAAATCACGTGACAATTCAGATCATTTCGCCAATTGATTAAGACCCAGTATAGTTTTGATCAAACGTGGAACCTTATAACATCACAAAAACAAAAACAGAAAAAGAAAAAAACCAAAAGAAAACACGAAAGAATATAATAATCAACATTGTTGCACTAGACGCAGGTTTAATTCATTTCCTGCTGACCTGAATATGAAACTGTAAAATGTGATGCATGGCTCGTAACTCTCATGACAGACCATTCACAGGAAGTCCATGTGGTGATCACTGGTTACGTAATTAATGACAGCAACAAGCAATTAATGCTAATTAGACTTTGAGGTCAAGGAAATGTCCTTGTCACTATTGATATCTTTGGAGCTGAAACAGGAAAGACGGTTTAAAGAGCTAAAAAAAAAGAAGTTTGATTTACATGATAAATAGATCATTTTATGCTTTGACTAATTATGAATGAATATGAATAATGACAGGTGTCATGAACAAGTTCAATAGTCTATCCATCTATCTATCTATATCTATCTACCTACCTACCTATCTGTCTATCTGTCTCTCTATCTATCTGTCCATCTATCTATCTGTCTACCTATCTATCTATCTATCTAATCCATCTATCTATCTACATATCTATCTATCTTTCTATCTATCTATCTTTCTATCTATCTATCTATCTATCTATCTATCTATCTACATATCTGTTTATCTATCTATCTGTCTATCTATCTATCTATCTATCTATCTATCTCTATCTCTATCTATCTATCTATCTACCACTCTATCTATCTATCTATCTACATATCTATCTATCTATGTACCAACCACTCTATCTACCACTCTATCTATCTATCTATCTATCTACCTATCTATCTTAAATCTTATTATAAATTTACAATTTCTACTTTGTCCTCTCTCTATTCAATATTTGTAGTATGTAAGAATCAAAGGACGCCTACCATAGGAACATGCCTTCTCTAATTATTGCTGTTAAGTTATGCAGTGAGTAACCACAACCCACAATCTTTAAAAAAAAATTAAAATCGGATTGAAATGAGTTCCTTTCGAAGAATAGAGCCACTTATAACTTGGAGGCATTTACATAGCGCAGACATTGTTAATATCCAGCGCATAAATCTACATCGCAACACTGACCTGATCTCATTTTTCACCCACAAATACCTCAGTCATTAATAAGATCAAAGACGAATGTCTTGTGCTGGTTTCAAGAGGTGTGTTTGATCAAAGCAGGTCAATCCCATTTCGCCCACATTAAGATAAAGTGTGTGTGTGTAATGTTGAAGATAAATATGTGTAATGTTTAATGTCTAGGTCCTATATATTGTGGTCATTTAGTGATAAGATCATAGGAAACAGACAGGCATTTCCTGGATGATAAAATATATCATAGTACAGAGTACTACAGACTGTACAGTACATATTTCCAGACACACACATAACATGTATTGGATATGTAATACAGGACACAGTGTGTAATACATGATACATAGGGCATTCTACTAGGACTATAAATTAGTTATCCTGCACTAAATTATACCCACAATGGATTCAAGTAAGCTTGTCATTTTTAAACAAGAATTTCACAGTAATTTAGGTAAGGTATATTTCCACAGCTCTATAGGTATAGGCCTATATAATATGATATAATATAATATGATATAATATAATATGACATGATATAATATGATGATATAATATGATATAACATGATATAATATAATATGATATGATATATGATATAATATAATATAATATAATATAATATACAGTACAATTGCACCCCACAATTAAGACCAATCCTATGAACAATGATATTTTGCATCTCATGGGTGGTCTGAATTGTAGGGCTCCATTGTATTCAGATCAATTCAATTCAATTCCAAATAAACATACAGTTAGTTTAATGGTCTGTCAAATTGAACCAAGACAAAGCTAGACATCTTATGCTATACGATATTGCTACCTGCTACTATGCGGAACTTTCTGGCTATAGGTGGCTAATAAAAATACACGTGGCACCATTTGGTGCAGAAGTTGAGTTACGCATATTTGTAATCTTTTGTTGAAAAGATGCATGTCGATTGCACATACATATTTATAATATATTAGATACATTTCTTAAATTTACCAAGGGTTCATATTTTTTCAGTGGTGGTAGTTTAAGATGACTATAAGGTAGAAGTAGAATGAAGCGGCTGGCTTTAGCTAGTTACAGTTACAGCCAGGAACAGGTTGCTACAGCTGACTAGAGTCGACCCTATTCTATGACACTAACTGTAGCAATTGTTAGAGCCACGTAGCATCCTTTGTCTGGAATCGTCAGTCAACCAGGTATACCTATGTATGTATTCACAGAAACTCAAAGTGGGGGATATTTAAAAACACCACAAACATTTCTTTGTTTAGAAGACACATGATTACTGTTTCCTTTGTATGACCAGGCACGCCCCAGTACACATAGTGCATTCTGAATTTATAAAGTAGTCCCCTGCAAAGAAGCAACATAACATAGATTTGTACATGACGTGCTCTGCTAGAAATGCCATTAAAAATTCCTATGTCTACCACAATTACTTCTCTCATTTCAGAAAGGACATGGACTTCACACTTTGATTCAGAAGACACTCAGTAGGTGGAGACAACAGTCTTCCGCCTGGTACGAGCATAAACGACAACTCAATTTTGTCACTTATCACAAATTTGAAAGATCCAGTATGTTAATTCACCAAGCGACAGTACTTCTCATCTCAGTCTTCATAACATATTCTTCTGGTGCAATATGTCCTTCCGGCTGTGATTGCCCAGAACCGGAAATAGCTGATTGTTCCGGTCTGGGGCTCCACTTCATTCCACGAGACATCGGACCTAACATTGAGTTCTTGGATTTGAGTAGAAACAAAATCAAAGCAGTTCAGTCAGATACATTTTTGAGAACCAAGGCTAAGAATCTCTCCATGTTGATCCTGGACTACAATGAAATTGAGGTATATACAAATATATTTAAGTAATCAATGTTCTTTAAAGACAATCTTACAAAGTTTATTGTTTTTTAAGCATAGTAGTCATTCACTTGCACTAGTGGACAATCACATAGTCAGTAATAAAACTGCAACAGAGAGTAAAACACCATTGTATTGTTATTATGAATTAATGATGAATATTTGCATCTCTGCTCTTAGAAGTTATTAGACCAACATTTCTCACAAAGATTTATGTTATATTTCAGGAAATCCATCCACATGCATTCAAGGGTTTAGAAAACTTGGATGTTCTGAGCCTCCGAGGGAACAAACTGACTAGATTGGTGCCCTACGCCTTGACAGGAATCTCAGGTCGTCTGGGGTGCCAAGGAGACTGTTTGGTTGACCTCAGTGAGAACGACCTTCAAGAGATCCAGAAGAATGCCCTTGCATGGCTTAAACGCCTCAGTGTCTTCATGGGCAAAAGTAGAGCAGACCTGGTCTTGAAAGCCTACTCCTTCTATGGGGTCAGTGACCTGAAGAGCATCCGCATCTTCGATGTACCTTCGTTGACTATTGAACCAAGGGCCTTCACTAACGCAGAAAATGTTGGATCAGTGGAAATATTCAACACACGATTATCAAAAGTCAAAGCATTCACATTCGAAGGGATCTCAGATCTAAAGACTCTGAATATATCTAGCTGTGATATTGGTGAAATTGAATCATTCGGTTTCAGTGGAATTCAATACATGTCTGGAGGCACTACACCCTTCGGTAACCAGACTGGAATCAGTGGAGGAAACTTCAATCTTGAATCGTGTTCATTGTTCGAAATCCCACAACATGCATTCCGCGACACAAATCTAGTGTCTGTCACCATTAAAAAGAACAGTATTATGCAAATCGCAGCCAACGCCTTCCAAGGCCTGCAAAGTTTAGAAAGTATCTACATCATCGGCAACAATTTGCCTCGCTTATCATCTAATTCATTGTCATCACTCAAAAACTTGAAGGAAATTATCATCCATCGCAATGATATTGCAACCATTGACAGCAATGCATTCTACGAGACTCAAGAGATTCAGTATATTAGCATTGGACAGAGTCCTTCTATTAACATGACAATTAGTCAGAATGCATTTTCTCATCTGTATGATGTGGAACATTTGGTAATCCAGGGTCTTGCATACTTGGATATTGAGCCAATGGCCTTCGATGACATGGTCAGTGTTGGACTCCTTGAAATAAAAAATGCCAAGATCCCAGAGGTCCATCCGCAGACCTTCAAGGGCTTTAGCAAGATCAGAACACTGCGGATGACCAACTGCAATGTCAGTGTCGTTCATACTAAAGCCTTTGGCGAAAGCATCAGTCTTGGTACAGTGGACTTATTTGATATTTCCACAGGAAACAATTTGCCCTGTGACTGTCAAACCAGTAACATGCTGCATGACTTTGAAAACTTCTTCGGTGCTTACAAAGTCACGTGTGAAGGTGGCAACACCTCACCCAATCATGTCCATGCGCGAGATATGCCCAAGTGTGCAGCGCCATCTACTTCCTCTGTGGCAATTTTAATTTTAATGGCCTTCCTGATCATTATTCATAATTTCTGAATTTAAACTGTTAGATATTCGTTCCTGCCTGCAAATTTCTTATAGTAATATATTTTCTTGAGAATATAGGTCTGCAAACCACTGCCTGTATCTATAGTGCACTAAATTATTCATTATTTATGGATATATATATATCCTTTTTCTGAAGTTATTTATTGGAAAAAGATCTTGCAAACTCTATTGCTTGTAGGTAATCTCATTGCTTTACCGCTGACACCTATTGCAATCATGATCATTAAAATAAGCACTTTCAAAAGTTCTTTCGACTGTGATAACATGTCCAACAAAGGCATCAAGAAATCCCAGCATAATTTGTATATAGATTTGATTTGTAAAATATCATGTGAAATTGTGAATATAAAACAGGAAATGTAACTAGTTTTGAAATAAAAGCAATGTACAAATTCAAGGATTACAAAAATTAAAGTTGTATTATTTTCATAGCAATATTTCTTGTCTGTGTTTGCTTCAGCTATAAGGCTTACAGCATAAGCCTTGGAATTACCATTCATTGTGGAATTTACACACTTGTATGCCGTGTTATATAGAACTGCTGGACGGTTACATGTAGCGACTTAAAGATGCATTCAAATCAAGTAAAAATACACCGCTTAGTCAAATAAATATTGTCCTTTTGAGATAATTTACCTTTTAAGATATTGTTATGTCACTAGCAATGGAGACAGTTCAAGCACACAAAGAATAATATTGAATTGGGGCGTATATTTAGATGGTGATAGAGATTTATTTGGCACAACTATACCGTGTGGTTGCAGACTATTGACGATGCTGCCCACTCGTTGTTTCAAGACTAAAAAAAGTGGGTTGGCCAATACTACCAAATTATTTGGGCTGCAAAGACTTCATCATATAACATGTATAAGGGGAAAAGAGAATAGTTAGATGAGCTAACTATTATTATGCAAAGGCTTGTGTATAAAAGGTCAAAACAATGATTCTCCCACCATGCACAGAAAACTTAATGGTGATCTCTGGTGCCTGGGTCTCTCATAGCCATGCATCAAATTCACAATATTGCATGATAGGATTATGAATAGCAGCTAGAGGCATGGATAGCGTCAGTCCCCATGGTGACCCTTGGTGCAAGGTGTGCTGTCCTACAACTTCCGGAGTCACCGAGAATGTGTCTGGAATAACTGACCTACAAACAACAATGCATTGTCTTCCGCCATGAGCATGAAGTACAAAGGGAGGTCAATGAGGTGACGTTCCCATAGTTCCACGTCCTTTCCTATTGTTTAGCGCCATCAGAGGATAAAGGGCAAAAAGTACAGGATTTATTAAGAATAATGAGGGGAAGTGAGGAATGGGATATAATGCCGAATGGGCTTATGGTATGGTATTTGATTATGCAGGCCTGCCTGATGGATTTATTGTCTGACTGGTCTAGAAGCAGTTGTGTCTGAGTTTACTGAATGAATAGAACCCCTGCCTCATACACCAATTTTGACCAACTATTCTTACCATTATGTTTGCCTTACTATTAAGGCCACCTAACAATACATTTTGCCTCAGCAAAGTTCCACCGTATCAATCAATCAATCCAATCAATCCATCAATCGATTCAATCCACCAATCTATCCATCTATCTATCTATCTACAAAAAAAAAAAGACCCTGTAAGACTTTGCGTTTTCTCTAGCTGCAATAATAGTCAGGATATATACTAATGTATGCGATTCCTTGGCAATACAGTACAACTTACACATTGTTACACTTAAGTTCAGTCTATATGCCTACAAGCTAAACTGAGCTAAACCAAACAAGCTGTCCAATGGAAGCTATAACTATTCGAAGTATGCCGTAATGATTAATATTTCAAATTCTTCTAAATTCTGCTACATCACGACATGTATTCAACTGCAGGCTATGTAGAAATACTGGATATATATCAACTTATACCTGATTTGAGATTTCAATTGAGCTGATCGTTCTAAAGGCTTAATATAGGGCTAGGTTTAGGTGTAGGACCTACAGTGAACTGTACTTTCATTATGCATAGAAGTGAATAAATTGAAAATATTTCAATAAATGAATATTTATTTAAAACAGTACATAATTGATAATAATTCCATCAAAAACAGCTTGATTATTAAATCAACATTTAATATACATATTGCATTGTTTGTTGCTGCGATAAATTCATTGATGGACAGAAACTGACAGTTTAATTTGTAAACAATGAACATAAAAACAACTACCTAAAAATATACACACTATGTCAATAAAAAAAATAGGCATAATCAGTCCGAATATATAGATAACAAACTTGGCAAGCATTATTCTCAGATAAACACACCATGTAAAAACAAAAGGAGAGGGCGTAGTCTAGAGAGATTCATCTGTTAACCTGGCTACAATTAAATGACTGTTAATGACTAATAATGAGTCTAAATGTGAGTGCTAATGAAATTCCACATGATTTATGAACTATCTTTTGAATGATGATGAGCATAGTATTTTGTGAGTTCTATGAAATTGAGACAATGTTTCATTTGTTCGCATGTTTCTGCATGTAGTCATCCTTCAAAAGACGTCGTAAGATCTTCCCTGCTGCGGATTTAGGAATCTCCTCCTTGAATTCAACTCCACCAGTCAGCTCCTTGTAGTTAGCTACTTGGCCTGGAAGTTCAAAAATGTTGTTCAATGTTTTAAAGTGTGAAGGATAATATGCCTCAAATCCCTTAAACTCACATTTACTCACTGTCAGAAACGTAATTATGGTGATAGATCAACAAGCTATCAATGCCATACATATGTACATGCATAATATTAACCTCAGACCTTGAGTACAAGGCCTGATCGTTCAAAACATCTACACAGTAACCGGTTAGAATCGAACCCGGGGCTACTCCAGGAGCAGGCTTTTACCACTAGATTGTATCGCTCAACTAAGTTAATTCCATGCAATGTAAATTTTTACCTTTGACAAAATTTATTATATCTTCTTCAGAAATATTGGAGTCCTTCTTTGGTCTGATATAGGCTCTTGGAAGTTCACCAGCTCTGTCGTCTGGAACTCCTATCACAGCTACATCCTCTACCTCAGGGTGGCGCAACAGTAGAGATTCCAGCTCAGCTGGTGCTACCTGGTGTAAAGAAGAGTTTAAATGACAAATGTGATCCACAATTTTTATCCTCCTAATAGTACACCTGGATAACAACTTTCTTATTTAGCGTATTTACACCAGGATGGATATGCAAGATTTTATTCAAGTTTTGACTAGCTGAACACATTAAAAATGGTTTTAAGTTAAAAAATATAAAAAATAAACTTGTAAACTGAAAGGGATAGTACCTGATATCCCTTGTGTTTAATAAGTTCTTTGAGCCTGTCTGTGATGTAGAAATACCCATCTTCATCATAGTAGCCAAGATCACCTGAAGAGATAAGACAGACATTGAAGTGTTATTTCATGCAAATAATATCCAGTCCATTGCATTGTACATTTGTATCTTGTATCTTCTAATACGTAAAACTAAAACCTTTATTTAAATCATCTCACCAGAATGGAGCCAGCCATCCTCATCAATAGTTTCAGCAGTTGCTTGGGGGTTGTTTAAATAGCCCATCATGATCTGAGGTCCTTTGGAGCAGATCTCCCCTTCCTGGTTGGGTCCCAGGTCCTCTCCTGTGGAGATATCAGTCACCTGTAAAATGGACCCAATGATAGCATATGAGGCTTTTGAAGTTCTAGTAGTAGCATCTAAATATCAATTTAGCTTCAGCTGAGTATTGCATGGAATAAATATACAATGTACAAAGAAAGGTTGCACTGGCATTCACCTTGCTGAGAGTGTTTGGCACCGGTTGTCCCACCGAAGCAAGTTTGACAGCATTTGGGTGGTTACAGTGGGTAATAGGACTGGATTCAGTCATCCCATAGCCTGAAGTAAAAATACGAAAGTGTGACCAATAAAGCGTTGCGAAAAGAGAATTTCAACAACCCACAATCTCCACAGAACCTCATTTTCAAAACTAAGCGATGATAATTATGAGAATAAATATTTAGACTGGGTTGGTATTTGGCACCAAAAATTGTCTCATCGGATATAAAAATCTCAAACAATTATAAGAAATCTTGTTTAAAGCTGCATAAAAACCAATGAATTCTTATTGTTAATGTAATATCTTATGTAACATGGCACCACTGACCTTGCCTGACCACCAACTGAGGATTTCTCAGTTTATCTTTGGCTTCCTCGGCCATTTTAGGGCTGACGGGGGCAGCAGCTGTCAACATGTGCTTTACACTGCTGAAGTCATACTTGGCCACTAGAGGGTGTTTCGCAAGGAACAGTACGATAGGTGGCACCACATACATGTAAGATACCTGGAATCACACATTTGAATGTAAGAAATTTGATTAAAAAAAAAGAAGAAATGTTTAAAGTACAAATTTGCACTCATTTGCTTGATGAAATTTTCAATATATCAACAATCCTTTAAAATGATAATAGGAATCAAGAGCAAGAAATGAAATTGTATTATACCCTGTGATCCTGCACAGCTGACAGGAAAGACTCAGGTTCAAACCTGGGCAGAGTGACGACTTTCAGTCCCTCAAACAAACTGAACAATAAGACAACTGTTTTCCCATAAATGTGGAAAAAGGGAAGAACCCCAAGCACTGTATCGCCCTCAACAAACTGAGACACACATGGAGTCCTGGAAATAATAATAGCCATTGAAACAACACTAACAAGCTTGATGACCACATGCAGGTAAAATACAATGGTAGCTACAGTTAGTTTCATAAAATACGGTCGACTCTAGCTGTCTGTAGCGACCTGTACCTGGTTGTGGTCTAAACATGCTAAAGCCAGCTGCTTCTGTCCACTTCTCTTGCTGATAATATCAGCTTGCATCTATCACCAGATAAATATAAACCTTAGCAAATGTAAGAAATTAATCTAATGTATCATAAATATGTACTTTTAGATCTGGTTTTGAGTAGCCAGCTATGACCGCTTAGTCTAGTTTCAATTTGACAGGCCATTTTTTAATAAAACTGACTGTAGCCTACAAACGTAGTTGCCCAAAAATGGTAGCCAAAGTACATGGTGGTGCCAACAATTGGTACTTATCTTATCTATCTTATCTTATCTATCTTCTCTTATCTCCAAAACAACTTACCTCATCTGCTGAATGTTGTTGACCATGTTGTAATGGGACAACATGACTCCCTTGGGTAGTCCTGTTGTGCCAGAGGAAAAGGGAAGAGCCACAATGTCCTCTTTTGGAGATATGTCCAGGTTCTCTGGGAATGCAGTTCCATCATCATCCAAGAGATCTGCGAAAGGTCGGCAGCCCTCTGCACTTCCGAAAGTGATCACACTCTGTGGAAATACAACAGGAATCACTGCCATGACCACTCTTGACATATCTATTGGTCATTATGTTGTGGTGCATATCAGCTGATAATAGTTAGCATGTACAGTGTAATAAAGTGGAGCACTGGAGCTCCTTTTGTTACAACTAAAGATATTAAAGAAAGATAGATAGATAGATAGATAGAAATGGAAATTGCAGCCCTCTATAAGGCAAGTTCTTGCTGCTCACGAGGGTTGATTGATGAGATGAGAAAGAGGAGGAATCCAGCCATGTTACACATTTACACCCATGGGTGGGATCTTTTACTGGCCTCAGCACAGACAGCAAGTACTAGGTAGGTACTGCCAATTTAACATCCAAACAACTGCCAGCAGAGATGTCGCTCATGAAGGGTGCCCGGGACTGGGATTGAACCTGGGTCCTTCAAAGGAGCAGCCGAGTGTCTTAATATTAGACCACCCAAGGCATTTAAACCTAATTACTGAGTCTATGTAATTAATGATCTGTTAGCGACTTTACCTTGACAAATGACAACTTCTCCTTGGCCTGATTGACCACGGGTACCAACTGAGGGATAGTGACAATCAATTTGGAGTTGGCAGCTTCAACCGCATGGCCCAATTCACCTTCAAAGTCAAAACAATTCCATATATTAAAATAAAATAAAATGCATTTATCTTAAAAAATTATAATTTTCTTTTACTCATCTGCAGAAAACATATCCATAATTTGTGACATTTATTGCCTAATTAGCATGTGGCCAACTGTTCGTATATTTTTATAACGATGAATACAATGAATGAATACAGACGAAAAATAATTAGGCCTATTTTACATATTACACAAACCTAAATTATTTAACAAAATGAGGTGACTTTGGATTATTCAGTGACTTTGGCCCGATACATTTTAGTAAATTATGGACTATAAATTGCATATTGTCTGTTGAGAAGCTGCAAGTTTACAAAAGAACATCAGAAAACAAGTCCGGACCAATATCATTTTTACGATATCAAAGGTGTCGCTCGCTTGGGCGACATCTTGACCCTGTGGCACAACTGTCTTGGTGATTGCAACTGTTGCCATCTATGTAAGTCACAATAGTCATTCCTGGGCTAATGGAAATTCAGCTTACACGATGACGCAATGACACCATGCATAATCCAAATATAGAACTATTTTGAAAGGTCTTCCCTTTCTGTTGCAACCAATAGGACAGGACAGGAATGAACACACATTTCTGAGCCACCATCTGGCAAAGAGTTGATGTTCCAGCTCCACAGTGACCTTTGCCAGCGGGAAAATGGTCCTATAGTGACTGTATGAAAACTGACTTAGGTACAGCAGTAACAAGTATCAGGAGTAGCCAAATGATTAAAAACGAAGTAACTCCACTGACAATGTGTTTTTAGTATGTGTATAATAGTGTAGGCCAAAGTCACCACAACCTACGAGGTGGTCCATGATAAAAGTATCAAAAAAAAATAGAAACCATCAGTGATATGAAAACCAACCACATCAGAGTAAAATAGTTACAGATTTTTTAATATATGGTAATAGTATTTAATTTTGGAGAACAATTTTCCTTTGAATAATAAATTTAATGTCAAAAGTGGGCCAATGTCACCCAGGGGCCCGTTCTATACGTTTATCTTCTGAAATCATCTGAAGACAATTAAGAATGCAACGAGGAACAGTTAGAAGTTAGAACACCTACTTGGAGTGTAGAGAGGGTTGACAGCACTAGCAATAGCTCCACACGAATTGATGGCTAAAAATGCTATGAGAAACTCGGGGCAATTGGGAGAAAAGAGGGTCACAGCATCGCCCTGTCTGATGCCTGCTTTGGACAGGGCACTAGCCACTCTGGTCACTGCTGTGGTCAGCTGGTTGAAGGTCCACTCCTTGCCTGTGGAATGGTCAGCCTGGAAATGAATATGGATGAAGTTAATGGATGCCACTTATCGTGATTACGTCATCCAACAAATCACCATCATAAGTTAGTGAATGAATAAAATGAATTGTTTAATTGCAAAGAAAAGATTGGCTACTTTATTATCTTTGTCTCAGTGCTACTGATCAGTGGTCAGAAGCTTAGTCAACTCAGATCGCCACCTACCGATGGCAGACGTAATGATGTATTTCCCTGTCATGTTAAAAATACCCCCCTCCCTGTTCGTACTGTCGAAGATATGTTTACTTATGAGCCCCGGGTGGTCACTTTAATAATATATCCCCTATCCCTTAAACCTGGTTTTGAGTCCCTTGTCCCCAAGAAAGGACAACAACAAAAAACCTGATAATTTTATCATGCTGATAGCAGTGATAGGCCTGTCAAGTGAGGTTGGATTTATTTGTTAGATTTTCAAAATCTTTAGTATCAGTTCTCTGTAATATAAATATCTCTTAAATGCCAGGAAGCTTCAATATTTGTCAGATAAGGCAGCAAGTCTTCGTTCTACCCACAGAAAATCGAACCCCACACAGGGAAGGGTGGAAAGTTACATATTAGCAAACCCATGATAACTTGTTGATATATTAATGTATTAATGTACAAGTAGTTTGTTAAAATAACGATTCAACGTGGACTTAAATTTTCATGGATAATATATCAAATAAATACAGTTATTGACCGCATTAATATCAAGTTGATACATATGTCAAATCGAAAATATAAATAAAATAATGAGATCTAACACTACAACTACTAGACAAGCTATATCTACCGACTATATGCAAGACAGAATAACATAGTTAACATTTCAAGATATAGAGGAACACTATACATTGTCCTGGTCTCAGAGACCTACTCTTTCTACATATACATTAAATATATATAGACTTGAAGGTTATATCATGGGTTGATGCAGTATATCCCCGATTTACTCCCCCAGACTCAGTCTATTCCCGAGACCTCGGGGAGTATATCGGGGATGGGGATATACTGCATCAACCCCTGGTATGACCTTTCATCGCATGCCTCAGATTTTGTATTATTTTTATTATTTTAAATATTTTAATATCATTATAATCCCTTATACAGCTAACGTTTCCCTTAACATCAGTATACTCCCTTATACAGCTAACTTTCCCTCTGTATATTCCCTGGGAAAAGTCTTGTTTAGGGGAGAAAATTAAGTCATTGTTGGGGAATCGTTCAGGAGCGGGTCTAGATTACTGGAGTCACCAGAGTAGCGAGTGTTGCACTGACATCTGGGACTGCGACAGCAGATTGATATTTGTCAGTCTTGCGATAGGGCAAGATGCACTGACCTTGGGAAAACATGATACATGTTCAGTTGATGGTTGAGGTCACCATGCAGAGCAGTGATACACGGACACTGGGATTGCTCTGTGTCAGATGGAGTAGGAGGTTGGGGCAAATCACAAACGAAATATATTTTACATGACTTCATTAAGAAAATTTCCTAGAGCATGTATTATTACTTGTTCTTTACCTGACATTAAGGTCTGAGAGTTGGGAATGATATCAGCTGCTTTGGTAAATAGTGTAGTTCTAGGGGTTATGTTTTTGCTACATATTAAGAGAGTATGCAATTCATCTTATATTTCATCAGAGTTACGTAGAGATTAATAATAATAATTCACTTGCAGGTGAATAGTAAATAAGCGTGACTTGTTAGCCCTCTGTGGGCTGGGTGTCATAAAGAAACAGGAAGTTTAAAAACAATATTATATAAAACATGTTCCAAATGGAATGTTTATTGAATTGAAAAATATAACATATAGCTATGTGAAGAAAAATGTAACATCGTGAAAGACTAGGGCTGGAATTTTTAATTGTCCACTAGTAATAGAACATAATCTGATATACCACTTTTCAAACAATGGCTCTTAAGCATTGATAAGGATCCGAGCAATATTTCACCCTCTGACTTAAATAGGTCAGTGTGTGTAAGCCCAGCCTTAAATCTGTCAACATCACAAGGGCCGTACACTACATCACTTCTTTAAGTGTTCCTCAAATAACTTACCATTGAGCTTTACTAGTTTATGAAAAACCTGTTTCATAATTGAGCCTTAAAAAAGACGTTTACCCTGCCAAGCAAAAGTTTTGGAAAGGTATACATGTTTTCACATTTTTTATAATAATAGCAAAACAGCAATAGCAATCAGTTACTGTGATAATGCTGTTGGAAATGTCTGTGCTAAACGTGTGAGTTTATTTCAAATTATTGAGTGTTTCTTTAGTGTATGTGGCTACGTAGTGATGTTAAAAATATCAGCAAAAGGTCTACGACCTACCCCATCATAATAATAATACATCTCAAACACACACAAAATACATGTAGCTGTACACCGCAAAAAAGTAGATTATACCTGTTACCCTGTGCGCAACATGTTATGACAATCAATGTTACTTAGGTAGTTTTAGGTAATTATGCGAATCTATAGATTATAAAGAGATATAAACTTACCAGTGCTATTTTGTTCCCATGCTTTGCAAAAGAGTCCAGCATATAATGTGGGAGAGGTATATCTTTGAGATCCACATCAGGATAGGGACATTTAACTATCCCATCAGTAATATGGGCTGCTGAAGCTGCTGAAGCTGCATAAGTCCTTTTAAAAACACGTAATGTCCTCAGTGATGGAGTATTCGATTTGGACCTCAAAAAGACTTGAGCTAATCTTGCCGCAGTTTTCATGTTTTCTGCCTGCAAAAAGTGCAGTTCCTCTATACCTGGTAATAAACCTCTGACACACTTGGTCACTGAGTGTGGTGTGTTTGTATGTGTAGAATCTAGGTCATGTATTGACCCATAGGCCTATACACATTAGATCCGCTTCAATGGTTACAATGTAGCCTTAAATATATTTTAGTGACGTAATTTCTTCAAGAAAGAAGCAAGCCAGACCAGCATCCAGTGCATTAAATAACAAAGGTCAAGAAATAGAACAAAGTTACGATATAGGACATTGGGGTTGCTTGGGTCTGGCCTAGTTTCAGGCTGGGGGCAAATCGATATTTTAGTTTTATGATCTTTTTACGTCAATGAAGTTGTAATTAGAAAGAAGAAAAAAAAGGGATTAATATTTTCCTGTAGACATGAATAATATTAATAGATGCCCTTCCCTAATTGTACAACAGCCATGCTGATCAGGTTTTTACCTTGTTAAATATATATATATATATATATATATTTTTTTTTGAATGAATTGTTTTCTTCAGATATTTCTTGGGATTCTGACATTAACTGTTGCACCAAAGGTTGATATTTATTTATAGCGTTATTATCAATGTAGACTGCGCTCTATCAAATAAATAATTTACAAATTTATGTAATCAACTAAGCAGCTTTATATAGCAACAGGTTTGTTGGAAAGGGGGGCGGATCAGGTTAAGGTCTTTCAATGGGGGGGGAGGGGAATATAGGTCATAAACAAATAGCGGCATGTAGATAATTTTGTTGTATAACGTAATCAGAGTACTTGAACCATTATTAGCATATATAATCCAAGTATACATTGCAGAACGTGAATGTGGTTCTAAATAAAAAAAATTAACCTTTTTTTTAAATTTATTGACCATGTGTAATGATATCATTAAGTAACTAATTGTTAAAAAGTATGGCAATATGCACTAAACTTAAGCTCGCAAATAGAATAGACTAATTTATTGATACAGAACAACCTTTAGAATGCCTACTTAACTGTCTAAAGAGGCAAACATTGGGTTTATCCGGAACTCGTAAAAACAAGCCTATAGACTGACTAGCGGATAATGCCCGGAGGGGAGGGAGAAATGATACATAAGTAGCGCATTTACATTGTGTAATTTGTGTAAGTATTTGGATACCTAATTCACCAGCATGTAATTTCACAAAGTACAACAGTTTTTTTTATCCTATACACTGTAATTTCAATGCAGTGTGGGTACATGGCGCTACAAATGCATCACAATCACATTTTGAATCTGATCTATACTTAGAAGAATGGTTAGAAGAATGCATGCGTAAATGTGTGCTTAAATCAACTCACTTCCTAAATTAATTTACAAGCAATCTGCGGGGGTTTCATTTAACGAGGCACACCCGTGGAGTCGCAAGTCAATTTCGACAATATGGAATATAATTGCTTTATTTATTGGAAACTTTTATTAAATTTCTATTGGAGTCGTTTGGAACATTCTATAGTCATAAAATATGTTCGACTCTAGACAGCTGTAGCGACCTATTCCTGGCTGTAGCTATAACTGGCTAAAGCCAGCTGCTTCGGTCTACTTCTAGCTAATAGTCGGCTTACATCTACCACCACTGAAAAATATAAACCTTGGTAAATGTAAGAAATTCATCTAATATATCATAAAGATGTAATTTTAGATCCAGCTTGGAGTAGCAAGCTATAGCCAAACAGTTCCGTTGAGTGGCAGGTAGCATCGTGTAACAGTTGTCTAGCTTTGTTTAGGTTCAATAACTGTAAGTCATATTCTTAAGTCACTTTATTCTTTCTATAATGTTATTTGAAATGAAACGAACACCAGAAATACACACAAAGATAATACAAATTCATATAGATGACAAATTTAAGTACCTATAATTCTATACGGTTAATTTTACACAATAGAATAGAACCAAAAGGTATGACAATGAAAAACAATGCACTAAAAAATGTTACTGAATTGCAACTTATACATTTAAGTGCACATTAAGGACATATTACGAAACTGTTAGAAACACGAATAACAAGGCAAAGCAAAATAATACTAAAATAAGTAATTTTACACGTTTACATTTAACCATATTTAGCATGCATTTATGTAATGGAGCATTGGCAGCATCTGTCGTCGTGGTAAACTGTGGATAGGACCAGGCCTGAACTGACTCGACGGTTAGGCTGATGAAATAATAAACAAATGAAATATAATTAGATAATCTTAGTAAATCCATGATCTATCAGGATGGGTGGGTGGATGAGACGGGCTTTACGTCCCATATATTTGCACCAGATGAAACTGATTAGCATATCATACAAAATATATCTCACCATATCATGTTTTATATTTGTGACTCAATTTACAAATCTATACATGTTTATTTATTTTATATTGTTTAGTGAGTAGATAACTCATCCCAAAGGCATAATATATGCCGCTGTTGGGATGAGGGTGATTACAGAACAAAATGTACGAAAGAAATCAAGTAGAAATATAGCAGATGCAGAAAGTCAGCGTAATTTTGAAAATTGTCGATGTTAACATAAAAAATTTTACAAACCGATGTCCCAAACCGTTTGTGTAAAGATATTTGATAATTCAAAATCAGTGTTTTATTAATTTTACATATATTTAAAAAAGAAAAAATAAAGGTTCAATGCAATTCGATTACTTCGCAAAAAAATGGTGGAATGACATGTCTTTGGCTCTTATTATGGACAAAATACAAGCACTGAACACAAATTCGATTATTATGACTGAGCATATTGGTGATAGCCCTGGTGTAACTCACTGTTGTAGGCCTATTTAAATAAAAATAGAAATAGTTTTACAAATAAATAAAAAATCTATATAACTTACCCTCATAAATTTGACAGCATATAAAGAAATGTCCCCCTCTATGAGCACATGGCCCAGTTTGTCAATTGGCAATTTGTGGTCGTAGTCTGCAAGTTCCACCCCGTCCACTTCCATCTGAAACGACCATATGAAATTATGAAATCCATTTGACATGATCCATCAGGCAGTGGACCCGTTTCATTGTGGCAAGTAGAGCCATTTGAGGCAAGTTCATGTCATTCACGAGATGACGAAAAGAGGTAAAGGGATGGGTTCAGTAACATGCTACAGATTTAAACCATGAGTTGTGTAATATTAAGCAATTTCCTCAGTATGAGATGAGGCTCATCCTCAGCTCAATTAATGACAGAGATCACTGTGTTGTTCAGGCACGAACAAAACAGTTTCTTGTAATAACACTGAAAACCTTTTTGACTAAAACCATGCCAGTAAAAGTTGACTTCAGACATTCTTATGGTAATTTTTAATTAACAAGTCCTAGAAGACATGTTCGTCAGCCATAGCCAATATCATACATGTCAGTCATAATGGCATCTTTAAAAGCATTTCATCTTGAATGGTATTTCTATTGTTCTCAGGAGGGACATAACCAATGAAGATGTTAGTTAACTCCCTCCTGAGTGCAAACTGTACTTTAATTGCTTTATAACAGTAATTAATTAACAGCAGTGAAACAAATCAAACAATCAAACAAATTAGCAAACATGTCTGGTGGAGTATAAGTTTCGCGTCAGGATATAACCAACAAAAATGTTTGTTAACTCCGGGAGATACAGTTAGTTCCATAAAATATGGTCGATTCTAGACAGCTGTAGCGACCTATTCCTGGCTGTAGCTATAACTGGCTAATGCCAGCTGCTTCTTCTGTCTACTCCTAGCTTGTAGTGGGTTTACACCTACTACCACTGAGAACATTTTTAACCTTGGTAAATGTAAGAAATTTATCTAATATATCATAAATATGTATCTGCAATTGACATGCTTCTTTTCAACAAGAAATGACAAATATACCTAACACTCTCAACTTGTGCACCAGATGGTAGTACACATACTTTTAGATCCAGCTTTGACTAGCCAGCTATAGCCAGACAGTTCCGTTTAAGGCAGGTAGCATTGTATAGTATACGTTTTCTAGCCTTGTCTAGGTTCAATTCGACAGCCTGTTTTTAATGAAACTAACTCTAACTATTACTGAACTTACAGAAAAGGATTTCTCCAGGGTGATGATCCTGAGTTTGAAATCCTGTCCTGGGTGGATGTTGAGGTCTCCTTCCACCATGGATTGTTCCCCAATCCTGTCATTGCAGAATGAAGCCATCTCCACCCTGACCAGGTCATCCTCCAAGAAATTCACCTTCATCATGAAAGACGCATGGGTTTGTCTGGCTTTCTCTCCACATAGAAGGTTCAACTCAAACCTAAGACAATGGAAATAGAAGCTCTAGAGAGAAACAATGGTATTGTGACAACTCAAATGTCAGGTCATACACACTAGAATATAAAGTTTTATATTTTGTTAATACTTCAACATGAAAAGCCTCTCCCTTCGCAATTTAAAGAAATCATATTCACATTGGTCAGCCCTATTTCTATATCACCTGCCGATCTACGGGGTACAACATTATAGAAAATTAACAATGTATGACTAGCGGGTTATAAAAATAGTGAAATTAAATTCCAAATCATTCTTCAAAAATTCCTTAGTGTTATTCTGAGACTACTTTTCAAAATTCTAAATTTTCTTATTGTCATCTTAAGTTTATTTGAGCTAGATTTCACAGAATTATATCAAACTTGGAATCTATGTTAAAATGAGGAAATCCTAAGATAATGTTATGGGCCTTATGGCTTACATTTTTGCTTTTGGCCACACAAAGGCATCTAGCATCACTCCACTGCTTTCTCTGAACCCATGGTCTACATCCAGAACATAAGGTAAGTCCTGAAAGTGGAAATGTGCTGTATGATATCCAGTTATATAATTCATCAAATTCATGGTAAAGCATGGCAGATACCTATGCATTAATATCAAACTCACCAGGACAAAAGGACATTCAACATTGTTGAAAACGCAGTCGCCCTCAAGTCGAAGATGGCGGACTCTCTCGACGGGCATCCGATGGTCATAGTCTAGCAATCGTTGGCCATTCACAAATATCTAGAAATAATAAGTCATTCGACAGGTTTGTAACCACTGAAAATGTCTACCCAATGTGAAGTTTAGTTTTTATATTTTTCATTACAAAGCAAACTACATACAAAATCATTTTGCTGGGATGTCAATTTAGACATATGTCATTTTAAGAATGTTTTATGCAGTATAAGCAAAGAATAAGTATCAAGAACACGCACTCCCGTAAGTAGGATGTGCATACCTACAGAAAAGGAGGCACATTATTAACCGAGCTGATTACATCATAAACAGAACAATCGGTGACTATTGAGTGACATCATACTGACCGATTATGATGTCATATGCCATGATACGGACATGGTAGCGTGTTTGTTGACCTCGTAAATATGGTAAATATTAGTCCATTCGCCCATTATGACAATGAAATTATGTCGAAATGACATTTTAATGTGTTGTTCACGTGAAAAAGGTCTACGCCCTTGAGTGGAAGTTTCTGAATGAATTTATCATCCACTAGGGGCCTTAAAGAACTCTGGCGCGCTATGCATGCTGGGAAAAGGAGGTGCAGCGTTTACAATGTAAAGTTTAGCGAACGACGCCGCTTCTTGGTACTTATTCTTTGGTATAAGGTGCTCCTGATTTTTTTTTTATTTGACTGACTGACTGGTTGACTATCTTTTACTAACTTACTTCATAACACTGGCACAATATACCTTTTAAATAACAATGATTCTCTGATAAGGTACCAACCTTGAAACAATGAGTATCAGTGGCGATCTTAATTTCAAACTTCTTTCCTTTAGTGAAGGGGAACTTCTTGTCGAATATCTGAGGCGCTCCCCAGGTGTCGTGGCAGTAGGTGTTGCAGAGGATGCTCTTATCAGTGAAACTGGGTGAGATGAACATGGCAACATCAGCAGTCTCAGCTAGTTCAGCTGTCTGCAGGCTGATGGAGAAGCTGCACGAACATGATATACCAAAAGTCTTATTATTATTTCTAAACAAATATTGCCTAACATTAATTACATAATAATAAAAAGAGAAAGAGAAAGAAAGGAAAAGAAAAAGAGAAAACAAAAACATGACTCTATGACGCAGTGTGCATGAGTTTGCTGAAGTTCGACTTTCAAGATGATTTATATGATATAGTTGAGGTTGGATTTGAAGAAAACACTTACGACTGAGCAGGTTTATTGACAATTCCTTCTATTGAAATGGCTCTGCCTGGTTTGAATCCAATGAGGGGTCTTGTTTGGTGAGTCTGAAAATTGGAATCATTCGTATTTACTATTAACTATAAGGACATGTAAAATGTCTTCTCATTGTACAATTTACTGATGACGAAGCTGTATCTCTAGATCTATATATGTTGTAATTGGTTGTATATAACCAAATGTATGATTTCAAATGTCACTGGACGGGTATATTCCAAAAGTTCATGAATCACGGAGTGTCATGTACAACAGTTAGAACTTTTGTTTCATGTTATTCATATTAATCAAAATAATGTAAACTGGGGTGTAGCATTCATATTAATGAGGATGAAAGGGTCACTGACTTGTTGAAGAAATATAATATATACATTAAGCACAAAGTTTATTTTTCTGTTTTGATGCTAGCTTTTTTTACCTCTAGTCTAATATTTAGTTCATCTCGCGATAAGACAGTATAATGTGGCAGTTGAATGTAACAAAACCGCGGCAATATCACATGTTATTTAGAAATTGTATACATCTGATCCAGAGATAAGGAGTTACATGAAACATGACATCCATTGTACTGGGATGAAATAAACTCATAATAAACTCCAACCTATTATTCTACTTAATTAGTTAATGTTCAAATTAATGCATTAGTAAATTATGTATGTACCTTTCCAATAACTGACAACAGTATGTCCAATTCCATTACTAAAATCCACATTCCATATTATTAATTGCAGTCGCTATTATTGACATATCAGAGAGATTTAATGAAAGCCCTTGAAATTATTTTCGTTCACGGATCTACACAAATATCAAAATACACACTGATAAAACATAACAATGACTTCGAATTAACCTTCAACAGTTGAACATGTGTGAACAAACAATGGTAGTATTAAAAAAGTCACCGGACGGGTATATTCCAAAAGTTCATTATATTCATCCCCGTTAAACAGAGAGATAGTGCTTTCAGTCATAAATAAATCATAAATGTCACATGCAGCAGTGTTGTACACCAAATGAAAATGCAAGTTAACTGACTCAAAGTAGATTCGTTTTTCTTTTTTAATTATGGAGGGTGACCAATTTAGCAAAATTTAAAGAGACTTACTGGCAGAGTTGGTCTTGGTTCAAGAGCACCAATCAAGGTCCCATTTGGAGTGATTTTGAGTTGGTCTTGCCGGACATCATACTTGCTCTTTCTCTCCTGGTACTGCAGCACAGCATCTGAAGGAGAATGCTTCATACCTCGGTCAGCCAAGGCAATCACGGCTTCTCTGGTCATCACCGCTTGTCGAAGATCTTCAATACTGTTTTCAGAAAAGCCCTCAGTCCGACTCTGTGAGGACCTTTTTCGCAGTGCATTCAAGATCTGCTTCTTGGCGATTTCTTCGCTAGTTTTTCTTAGATCTTCTTCGGCATCAGTCATGTCTTGAGTGGATTCAAGGTCACTCCCTGGACCTTGCTCAGTTTCACTTGCGCCATCAGGACGTCGGAGAATTGCTACTTCCGTTTCACCATTAAAAAGCTGCTCTTCGCCTTCAGTGGGTGACCTACCATTGGTGTTGCCTTCATCTTGATTGAATGCACCATTCTCTATCAAATCATTCTCTTGACCAGTTTCTCTATCTGAGATGTCAGGATTATCATTGACTTGTTGTGCATCTTCAGGACTTACTGACGTGGATTGCTTTGCCTCATTGCTATATTCTACAGTACCATTCTTCTGTTCTGTTGTACGATTCACTGGCTGATTTGACTGTTGGTCTTCCACAGCGCCATTCATACTGTCCTTTCTTTCTGTTTCCTTTCTGTTGCTGCTTGCATCAGCATCTGTTTTCTCTTCAGCTGGCTGATCAGACAGAGAATCTGACGCTGCATCCATTTCGGATTGTAAGTTCTGTTTTGGATCCAATTCTGAATCACTTACATACACAAAAACGTCCGAATGCAGACTCTTTTCTGACAGTGCCACTTTTGTCTCCCCATCAACTTCAATTTCTGTCATGCTATAATTGAACTGACAAAACCTATCTGGAGATGGCTCAGTTTCCCTTTCACCTTCGAATTCAGCTTGCTGATGAGCTTGTTGCTCTGCACGAAGTTCAAAGCTGGTCTCTTCAATAATCTCTTCGGTCACAGAGAAGCTACCTGCTATATGAGCTGGTGACGGAGCACTTATAGTTGATGTGGTGGCGGTTGGGATGGATGATAAGGCAACAATGGACTCAGCAAGGATGGCATCACTTATCAGACAATTTGCAGCTTCCTCATCATTAAAGACAGAGTAGATCAATTCTTGTTCTGTTGTTGGATTGACTTCAACAGCTTTCTCTAACTCACTCTCCTCATAAGTAGCTTGCCTTGCCACAGTCTTGGAGGCATTCAGTTCCGAAACAGCAGACTCGAGAAGTTTGGGTGGTATCTCGGTTGGGCCTTCTCTGTCCACCGTACTTTCTGTCGTAGTGTCTGCCACAGCTGCTGGTGATGACAAAGGTGCCACAGTCTGTGGGGAAATTTCCCCACTGTTAATCGAAGACGAATCCAGGATGTTCCTCACAGCATCTGAAACAACTCGTTCAAGTTCCGAGATGCTTTTGGTTCTGGAGCCACTGGTGGGAGTGTGGGCTATAGTGCTGTTGATTGGTGTATGGATGGCTGAAGTGTTGATTGGTGTCTGCTCGGGTGCTTTAGATTTGACTGGAGAGGCAGTTGGAGTGTTGTTGGGGTTAGTCACATCCCAATCTGAAGTGATGTCATTCACTGATGGCTGATTGTCATTCTCTTCAAGTCCATCAATGGTAAAGATGGATTTCTCTGGACTTAGGCTGTACTCTGGGATATTTGGGTTCCTTCCACGAGACGACAAATCAAGGTTATCTGAGGTAGAGGCCTTATCAAAGGACTCCTCAGAGAATGAACTGTGGTCTGCTGGGCTGGAGTTATCTGTAGTTGCGGTGAAATGAGATGTGTCAAGTTCTGCATCAGGCTCAATACTGTCGTTTAAATCCAGATGCCTTGTGTCCCCGGTCTTAAAGTCTGGTGAGTATATATATGTCCTTGAATTGTCCTTGGCTTCAGTGAAATTTTCATTGACATCCAGCACCTCCACCTTGCTCACATCAGCATACTTGAGACTGCCATACTTCAACTGAGGAGACAGCAGCTTGGACCTGTCGTCATGTGACATACCAGACACTGGAGCGCTAGTGCTCACGGGAATGGTCACGTGAGCCATTGCTATCTGTTAACTGATCTCATTGGCCAGTGGCAAAATATCAATGAACTAATATGACATGCTTAAGTTCTCGCATCAAGTCCATAATGTCAATTTCACTATTCATTTTTCTTCATGAATGAACAGTCTTATGAAGGATGTTTATGAGGATATATTGATTGACAAAAACTGGCTATTGCTGGTTCTGTCAGCTTACAAGATTATAACATTCCCCCAAAAGCTACAATAAAACAAAACAGGCTGATCAGATTTCACTGAACTGTGTCCTGGTATGTCAATGGATTAAGACAACTGGTAACTACACTACATAAAGTACACTGCAATGATATTATATGACTATAATTGTATTAAATAATTCCAATAATATATATTGCACAATAGGTCAAAAACTAACCTTTCAACCTCCGGGCAGTATTGTCCGGTACTTTTCCACAACAAATGTGTGCTTATATCCAACCCAAAAGGGAAATCCAACAATACAAATAACTAAAATTCCTGGCTCCTTAAGTGCAATTTCAATCTCTTAATGTCAACTGGTTTGACTAATTTGACAACGATTGGTTGAGTGTGGAAATGTATGAACTGTGAAACTTAGTTATGCAAAATTGCGTGAATGCACTGAGGAGCATTATTTTCCGTCTGGACATTGTTCACAGTTACCTTGATTACTTGGACAATGGACACTGGTCCCCTGAACATGGCAATGGTGACACTTCATAAACACATTGTTCGAAGTATAACAATCAGATTTGGCGTATTCTGAATTATAGCTCAAAGAGAGAAACGAAATCTCTCCTAATCTACACCCCGAAGACCCCCGTAGTAGTAGTAGCAGTAGTAGCAGTAGCAGTAGTAGTAGTAGTAGTAGTAGTAGTAGTAGTAATAGTAGTAGTAGTAGTAGTAGTAGTAGTAGTAATAGTAGTAGTAGTAGGTAGTAGTAGGTAGTAGTAGGTAGTAGTAGTAATGGTAGTAGTAGTAGTAGTAGTAGTAGTAATAGTAGTAGGTAGTAGTAGGTAGTAGTAGGTAGTAGTAGTAATAGTAGTAGTAGTAGTAGTAGTAGTAGTAGTAATAGTAGTAGTAGTAGGTAGTAGTAGGTAGTAGTAGTAATAGTAGTAGTAGTAGTAGTAGTAGTAGTAGTAGTAGTAGTAGTAGTAGTAGGTAGTAGTAGGTAGTAGTAGGTAGTAGTAGTAATAGTAGTAGTAGTAGTAGTAGTAGTAGTAGTAGTAGTAGTAGTAGTAGTAGTAGGTAGTAGTAGGTAGTAGTAGTAATGGTAGTAGCATAAACCCATTGCCTACATTGCAAATGAGAAAACAGTGGAAAATCGGACGGACGCAAAAGAAAGAAAATATTTCAATGATATCCTCACAAGAATACATTAAACTCTTTTGATATATCACAAATTGGATTTCTTGATAATATTTCCTCAAAAGTATATCAGTCTCTCCAATAAACTGATAGCCAGTTTTGAATAACAGTTCAACTAGTCTTGATTACAACTGCAAATAGTCCACATACTTCATGAGGCCAGTGTCTTGAAACACTGACATATTATACATTTTATATTGTCAATGTTATCGGGTGGGCGGACAGGCAGGCGTAACGCTTTCGTTTCCGGAGCAGAACTCTGACACTAATGCACCTATATACTTAAAACCTTGTCATAAGGGGGTATCATGGCTGTAAATACTATAGAATTTAAAAAAATTAGGGCAAAATAAGGAAAATTCCTACTTTTTCAAACCTCCATGTGTGTGTGTGATTAGGGCTTTACGTCCTGTATTTCTGCACCAGTTGGGCTAATTAGGACAGGCAGGGACCATGGCAATGAGACGAAGGAGGAAACAGCCATCCAACCTAGGCTTGACCTGGAATCGAACCTGGGACCCAGCGGTTGGAAGCCCAGAGCGCTACCTCTGAGCTTGGCCCCCGCCCTCTTTTCAAACCTCCATATAAAAGACAATATTTACCTTACATGAATGAAATTGTATCAATCTAAATCATAGTAAACTACAAAATAATGGAAAATCAGAAAAAAAATCTAAAAATTGTGTTAAATTGTGTTTTTGGAGCAGAACTATGCCATTAATGCACTTACCCTATCAAAATTGTATATGTTATTACTGTATATAGCTTAGCTGTGCATTTTTATAGTCACTTTGATATATCTGAGCTGTGTTTTAAAATATTTAAAGAAAAATTAAAAACAAAAACATAAAAATTTCTGTTTCCAGAGCAGGACTCACACACCACTGCACCTACATGCGTGCAAAACGTAGTAAGAATATGTCTAAAATAGTGTAGATATACCTTTTTGGGGTTTCATGACCATTTATGACAGATAATTTTATTTCATAAGGAAAATATGATAAATTTGGACAGGTAATCTTTCAAACCCTCATTGTGTTGGTATCTCCAACATTTTGTCACTGGGTGTCACTTTAATTTGACAGCCAGTGTACTTTTTGTGTGTTTCACACAATTTTCAAAATCACAGTATTTCACACTGCATGGTTGAATGGTTTCCTGTTAGGCCATTCTAATCATTAAGCAGCCAGCACTTATAGAAGCAACATTTGCTTAGCTTTGATTTTCCCTGAGAATGTGTGTATCTACATAAATGTAAGTCCTTTATTATATCTTTATTTATGAGTTGCAGTGATATGGCTCTTGTTTTAGCTTTATTCAAATTCATATTTATTAGCTTCACAATTATGTATCATTAGATTTTCAATGTAGTAATTACTGCATTTCACGTTTGTACAGCTCAAACTGAAATCTTGCTGTGACAGTTGTGAGAGCAGTACAGTATAATCTGCTAATCTGGTATTTGGCATATCTCGGTAGAGATTGTGAGTTCTATTTTTATATTATATTCTCATTTATTTAGTGCCATAATAGTCATACATTATGGTTTCAGTATATTGATTATTGAGCTATTTATTATAATTTGCATAACATTTATGTTATATATATGTATATATCATTGCTATTGCTATATTTGAATGTTTCCTGTTTTAGGGAACCTAGGCTATATAGACTTATCTACGGAATAAAGTGATGAAACGTAGCTGAAGAGTCTGTCTGTCTTGAGTACTATCTCCGTGTGAACCAAAATACCAGTATAGTTCCAATCTTCGCCATCATCCTAGTCTACACTGCCTGGATGTTTTGACCTACACTGCTATGGCTCCACCAATGAACGGCGATACTAAAGCAAATCTTCCTGAAGATGGTAATCAACCTGAAGACCATCCACTGAAATCAGATCGACAACCTGAGGACGAAAACTTGGTAAAAATTGATGGCTTAAAGGCATTAAGAACAAAACATAAATTTAAAGTCACAAATACTGCCAAGAGACTCTGCAATGCTATAAATGCTAACATTAACTGTTCTGCAGTTTTTTCTGAATTAGAACATGCTATGTCAGAATTCAATGAAATTCATGATGAGTACTGTTACCTAATAGAGTGTTTTGATTTGGACACATACAAAGTGGTTAATGGTCTTGATCTTGTTGCGTATCAGAATGCTGTTGATGAAACATATCAACAAGCAATGGCTAAGTTTATTACTTACTCAAATGAATTTGAGTCGCAAAAAGATTAAACAACATATGACTGTCCAAACAAAGAGACTTGAAGGTGTTTGTGATAACTTACAAACTTTGTTGAGTAATGCTCAATGTGATGTAAATGTTTTGCAATGTTACAAGGTTGAAATGGAATGCATGACTGATGAATTACTGCAACTTATGTCTCAACTTTGTATTACGAAGGTTGCTTGTGAAGACCTGCAAGAAAAGGTTAACACACTTGTACTCCATTCTGATGAAATTAAGAGACAGTGTAGTCTCAAAGTAAAGTATGGAGTACAGTCAAATTTTGTTGTCTCTCAAGAGACTCCTTGTTTGGGTTCACCTACATACACTGATTCTAAGCTTGGTGTTGTTTCAAATGTACAAAGTCCTACTGTCAAATTGTCTAGTGTTACAGAGTCACAAATGAGTAACAACCTAGTATCTCAAAGCACCAGTGGTTCACTTTCATCATCAAAACCTTCCACTTTGATTGTAAACAATGAGTCCTTTCCGCAAAGTCATTCTTCTCCTACTTACTCCTCTTTTAGTTACAAAAAAGCAGAGAGAGTTCACACTGAAATTAATCTTAAAAAGACTTCTCTGCCAGAATTCTCTGGTCTTCGTAAAGACTGGCCTGAATTCAAGGCTGTCTGGAAGGAATTAGCTGAGTGCACAATTCAGAATAGATCAGTATTAGCTTATGAATTGAAAAGATCATTAAAAGGTCAGGCTAAAGACAAAGTTCAAAACATCTATATTACTAAGCCGGAAGCTTATGAATTGCTTTGGAAAAGATTGTGCGAATATTACGATGATGTTGGGGCAAGTGTGCAAGCTGCACTTGATGGTTTAGATAAATTGAGACAGGTCCGAGAAGACGATTTTAAAGGTTTGGTACTCTTCATAGATACTGTCGAGTCAACCTTTTCTCAGCTGGAGGAGTTAGGTCAGATTGATGTTCTTTCCATGCGTGACATTGATAGAATAACGGAACTTCTGCCAAACAACGTCAAAATGATTTGGATTCGCCAATATCATCAACTGGATGATCGATCCAAACTTAAACCTTTGTCTACTTTCATGCAATTTTTGTTCACAGAAAGAGCAGCTGTTGCACGATTAGCTGAGAGTAGCAAGAAAACTACATCTCAATCGAATTTTGTGCGCAGTGACTCAGAAAAAGCCAAAGGTGAAGGCAACAGATCTATTACATGTGCATTTCACAAAGATGGTAAAGTTAAGCACAGCACTGGTGATTGTAGAGACTTTCAAAAGCTATCTTTGATGTGTTTGTGATCTAATCATGATATGTTTGTGACAAACAGTGGCAAGATGGCTACAATATTCTGTGATAATGGGTCAAATACTACATACATAACTCACAGCGCTGCAGACAAACTTTGTGCCAGAAAACTGGATAGGTACACACTTGGTGTAACTACTATGGGGAATATTGACACTGAGTATGACTCAAGGCTGTATGAAATTTCAGTTCGCACAATGTCTGGTAAAATAGCTCCAATTATGGCTTTTGGTATGAATGAAATCACAGGTCCAGTGTCCAAGCTTGATGAAAATTGCTTATCTGAATTGTTTCCAGAATATGATGTTTCACTGTTACAGCGAAAATTCAGAAAAGTTGATATTCTGTTAGGATGCGATTACTTTGGACTACACCCAAAGCATGAGTTGTACAGTGCAGGGGATCATCTCAGTATCATGCAGGGAGAATTAGGTGTCTGCATACAAGGTCATCACCCTGATCTAAAAGAAAACACGAAATTCTCTTCCAACATGATCAAAACAATTCATGAGTACAGGATCAACACTGACTGCAATCATGTGCACTTGGACACACATCCTGAATTCTCCAATCCACACTTATCAGGTATAAATAGTGACAACTCAGTTTCTGCTTGTACAATGTTTTGTAAAGTAGACATACTCAACTTTATCAATGGTGAAGAACTAGTAACTGAAACAAACCCACGTTGTGGAAGCTGTAAATGTGGCAATTGTCAAATTGTTGGTCACTCTTATTCCTTTAAAGAGGAGCAAGAGTTAATCATGATCCAAGAAAACCTGAAGTATGATGAAGTTTGTAAGTGTTGGACAACTAGCTATCCCTGGTTAGTGGATCCTGAGACATTACCTGATAATTATTATGTTGCACTAGCTACCCTCAAGTCAACTGAGCATACTTTAGCCAAGGACCCTGAATGGGCTGAGAAATACAGAGCTCAAATTCAAGATATGTTGGATAGAAATGTTGCAAGAAAGCTGTCTAAAGATGAAAGACAGAACTGGAATGGTCCAAAGTACCACATAAGTCATCTGGCAGTGCAGAATTCAAATTCTAAATCTACACCAGTGCGTATTGTTTTTAATTCAAGTCAACTGTGTAAAGGTGTTTCACTGAACTCTGCACTCGCCAAGGGTCCCGATAATTACATCAACAATTTGATTGGTTTGTTACTGAGATGGCGAGAGGAGAAGGTAGCATTTGTTGGTGACATCAGAAAAATGTTCAACTCAGTGCACATGGAACTTCTGGAACAACATTGTCACAGGTTTTTGTGGAGGGATTTGGATGTAACAAAGGAACCTGATGTCTATGTGATGACAAGAGTCAACATGGGAGATCGACCAGCACCAGCAATCAGCACTGAAGCTCTGTACAAGACAGCTAGTCGATTTAAAGCTGATAGTCCTGCAGCTGCATATGTCCTGCGTAAGTCAAGCTATGTTGATGATTTGATTGACTCAGTTTCTAATATTTCCACTGCTTTAAAAGTCACTCGAGAGGTTGAAGTCATGCTTGCAAATGGTGGATTTAAGATAAAGTGTTGGCAATACACAGGTGAGGAAAGTACCCGCAGCAGTAGTGATGCACCTGCGGAAGTCTCACTTTTGAAGGGAACAGCAGAAAACACCAGAGTACTGGGTGTAACTTGGAATCCTGTCACTGACCGCATACTGTTTTCTGTCACATTGAATTTCTCCAAGAAGAGGAAAGGCAGTCGTACAGGCCCAAGCTTAACTGCAAATGATGTGCCTACCGCAATTCCTGATGTCCTCACAAGGAGACTTGTGTTAGAGCAAGTCATGTCTATGTTTGACCCGCTTGGTTTTCTTTGCCCTTTCACTCTGCTGGCCAAAATTTATTTGCATGAAACCTGGTCCAGAAAACTTGGCTGGGATGATGCTTTACCTTCTAATCTGAGAGCTAAGTGGATCGATTTTTTCAAGTCTTTGTTTCAGTTAGAAACTCTGAGGTATCCAAGATGTCTTCGACCTGAAAATGTTGTTGGTCAACTATATCTTATCATCATGTCCGATGCTAGTGACTTAGCTTATGGCTTTGTGGCTTATATCAGATGGCAACTTGATAATGGAAAATTCTGGTGTCGACTCATCCTTGCAAAATGCAGAATAGCACCTGTAAGCAAATTATCTACTCCTCAGATGGAATTGAATGCAGCATTGCTCTCAAAGAGAGGAAGGAGAGTGATTGAGACAGAAATGAGATTTGATTTTGAAAGAGTTTTGCACATCGTTGACTCAGAAACTGTCCTTTGTATGATAAATAAAACCAGCACAAGATTCAAAGTTTATGAAGGGGTGGGACTTGGTGAGATCCAAGCTGCCACAAATGGGGACATGCAAGACTGGGCATGGATGAGTGGAAAGCTCAATACTGCTGACTGGATCACTAGAGGTAGAGTACCCAGTGAGTTAAATGAGAATTCTGATTGGTGGAACGGTCCGTCAATTCTTTACAAGCCTGTAGATGATTGGGGTCTTAAGTTTGGGGGATGTAAAGACACTGTACTTCCAGGGGAGAAGAAATTGTCAACTGCAGCCGCCACTCATACTGCAACAACGTACTTGTCTTCAATCATTGATTACAGCAGGTTTAGCTCCATTAAAAGGGTTTATTGGGTGATTGCACGAATTCTCAGTGTTTTCAGGTTCAAGTCCTTCCGGGGTGGTAGAGGTTTCTCCATCACACCCAGTGTACTGCAAGCAGCAGAAAACCTTGTCATCAAGGTTGTGCAAAGCACAATGCAAGCAGAACTGAGAAATGTGTCGAAGCTGGGTGCTACTGGTGGAAAGTATTCAGCTTTGAAGCCTTACCAAGATGCAGATAGTTTGTGGAGCATAGGTACTCGCCTTACCCACTTTAATCCCATGACTGCTGATTCTACTCCACAAAGGTTGTTGGCATATGATCATCCTGCAACTCGCCTGATTATGCAAGATGCTCATCAGAGTGGTCATAGAGGTCGCAATGGAACACTGGCTAAATTCAGAGAGAAGTATTGGACTCCAAATGGAAGCAAAATGGCCTGGCAGGCGAAAAATCGTTGTCAATTATGCAAACTGAGAAATTGTAAGCTTTTAGAGCAAAGTATGGGTAAATCACTAACATCATAAATGAGAGGCCAATAGGCACAATTCCAAGCAATGATTCAGATATAAATATTTTGACTCCAAATTGCATGTTGCTTGGTAGAGCCTCGGCCAAAAATCCTGGAGGCTGGCAACCTCAAAGCAACAATCTTTCTGATAGGTACCACTTAGTACAAAGAGTTGCTGATCATTTCTGGGAAAAGTGGACTGAACTATGTGCGCCCTCTCTTGTTGTACAGAGAGAGTGGTATACACCTTCCAGGAACTTAAAGCCTGGGGATGTAGTTTTAGTCTCAGACAATAATTCACTTCGGGGTGAATACAAATTTGGGTTGATCAAAGAGGTTTTTCCTAGAGAAGATGGAATTGTTCAAAAGGTTTCAGTTTCATACAAAAATTTCAAAATTGGTGAAAAAGTTTTTGAATACACTGGTGTTAGGGATACAGTTGTGACTCGTAGTGTACAGCGTCTTGCTTTACTTGTACCAATTAATTAAAATGTTTAGAGCCTAATCACTGCAACTCTCATCCTCTCGATGTGTTGGTATCTCCAACATTTTGTCACTGGGTGTCACTTTAATTTGACAGCCAGTGTACTTTTTGTGTGTTTCACACAATTTTCAAAATCACAGTATTTCACACTGCATGGTTGAATGGTTTCCTGTTAGGCCTTTCTAATCATTAAGCAGCCAGCACTTATAGAAGCAACATTTGCTTAGCTGTGATTTTCCCTGAGAATGTGTGTATCTACATAAATGTAAGTCCTTTATTATATCTTTATTTATGAGTTGCAGTGATATGGCTCTTGTTTTAGCTTTATTCAAATTCATATTTATTAGCTTCACAATTATGTATCATTAGATTTTCAATGTAGTAATTACTGCATTTCACGTTTGTACAGCTCAAACTGAAATCTTGCTGTGACAGTTGTGAGAGCAGTACAGTATAATCTGCTAATCTGGTATTTGGCATATCTCGGTAGAGATTGTGAGTTCTATTTTTATATTATATTCTCATTTATTTAGTGCCATAATAGTCATACATTATGGTTTCAGTATATTGATTATTGAGCTATTTATTATAATTTGCATAACATTTATGTTATATATATGTATATATCATTGCTATTGCTATATTTGAATGTTTCCTGTTTTAGGGAACCTAGGCTATATAGACTTATCTACAGAATAAAGTGATGAAACGTAGCTGAAGAGTCTGTCTGTCTTGAGTACTATCTCCGTGTGAACCAAAATACCAGTATACTCATATAAATGACTCTATGATCCTAACATCAGTAACATTTTTCCAATGATATATCTAGAGTATAGTACTTTCACTTTTAAGCTTCTTTTTGACATTTGTTTCATCATTTTTTGTTTGTTCATAATATTGGAAAATCTAGAAAAAATGCTAAAAATGGTGTTGCTTCCTTCATATTCCTTAGCATCCCATAGCAATGACAGCCGTAAATGTTTTACAATTCATGTGCAATTATTAAATATTTGATCATAGTATTGTCATGCTCAACCCATTCAATAGTTTTTGTTTATAATTAGCAATTTTATAATAATTTTTACTTTCACTTGACTCCAATACTTATTATTGTTTTCTTCATATACACCTGTAAAGTGTTCGGTTATAAATACTAATTTAAATGCCATATATTTAATGCAAATCAGCAACCCATTAATTCAGTAACTAAAGGGAATATGGCAATTGATAATATATAGTTCCTTCAGTTGCCAGCTAAATTTAAACAGCGAGCAAAAAATATTTTGACTTATAAAGGCATTAAAATGGGTGTGTTGAGTATCATTCCATACGAAATAAACCTTTAGGATTTTGTATTTATTTGTATTTAAACTTTATTTATTTAAATACAAGTAAATCAAACCTTGAAGGTTAATTTTGTATGAAATTATACCCAACATATTTATGTGGCATAACACTATTGCTGAATTTCATATATATTCCTTAGGATCATTGCCATAGCCCATATATGACTATTTTGGACATGTAAATGATAATCTTAGTTGTAATTGTTTCGGTTCACCGCACACACTATATATACACTCAAGAAATAATATTTTTGTAAAACATAGCCAATATATGTCAGTGTGGCTATCACAAGGCACCACTAGGCCATATAGAGTGTTACTGTATAAAATTTCATTAGGGTAAGTGCATTCGTGTTAGAGTTCAGCTCTAGAATAGAAATGAAAGTGTTTGTTAGAGTTCTGCATGAAAATGAAAGTGTAACGCCCGCCCTCCTGTCTGTCGGACGAACACATAACAATTTTAATAATGCCTGTGTGCTATGTGGGATTTGCTGAGGGTTTAGCTGCAGCGCAGCCTTTTTTTTTTTACTGTACACACAAAGGGTGTCAATGAAAATGCTCCTGCTGATTGTGCCACCCATTTAAAACATACTTAATAAAATAAATTGTACACAAATATCTTGTAAATGGATATTTATATATATTCACTGCATGCCAAGTTATTACGCAACATTTTTAGGAATATTTCTAAAACTATGTCTTTGTGAATAAAGATATTTGGTGTGGACTGTATTCATTGTATACTATCTCAATACTAATGGTCAGCAGCTTTCATTATTACCAATCAAAGAGAGACATAATGATGAAATGATAAAGTTTGGCGGTCACAGAGTTAAAAATTTAACACATGCATTCAGTGTCTAGCGACATGATCTTGAACGCAGGATCTACAAAGAACAATAATTATTACTCTTGAAATATTTCACATCTTTTGACAGTAAAATGGTGATGGCTGTCTAAAGAATCCCAAGGAGGCCACCCTCGTCAGATCTAAATCCTATAAAAACATAGGCTGCGCAGCAGCTAACCCTCAGAGAATGCCCACATTGTACACAAGCATATTCAGCATTGTTCAAGAAATCTCTGTACCAATGTGGTTCATCAATAGGAAGCACGCAGAGATGCCTTTTGAGCAACTTAGATAATTATACCAGATATCTACAGGAGGTGATAATGAATGTAATATGGCGTAACAGGTATGTCAAGTTTGGTATCAATTTACATATATTTTGCATGATAAATATGTTGAGGTTAATTATTCAATAATTAAATATCTGGCAAAGTTGATGATTTAACCAGGATTCTGAACACTGCTGCTCTTAAGAGCCACGTGCGACTGTTAAATAACACTTTTGCGGGGCAATGGAGGGGCATGGGATTAACTGTTGCAAAACAGCAGAGGTAAACCGTTGTGTATTGAGCTGAGATTTTGTACTCACAGCAGGGCACAGATAGCTTGGCTAATTTTCCCTGATCTAGGTGGAGTTTTCACACGTAATAAGGGATTTGGAAGTGGCCGTACCATCACTGCCATGGGCCATAGTCACATTCTGTTGAAAAATGGCACATAACATCATCCAAATGGTCAAAATATCAAGATATGAACGCCCATGAAAAATTGAGTTTTGTTGTAAAGCACTAAGCCAATAAATGGCGAGCATACTACATACCACATGACCTGCGAAAATGTTAATGTAAGTGGACTTCTAATTGGTTGAACTTCAAACATTTGTCTGATGTTTTGGTGAATTACTGCTTGACCCCTGCTGTAACAATTAAGATGCCACCCAAAAAGAGTCCAAAAACCCTGCCAGGGCGATCAGGTAATGTATGTTTAAAACCTTTGGTATTTGTCCGAAGAGCCAGTTGCCTTGGCCTCTTTTGATGAGGGCGTTTCCTTGGACACAAAGCGAAAATGGTGAGATCTCTGACAATTGCTGGAATAGAAAACCTGCCGAAGAAAGTAACAATTGACGAAGCACTGATACCGTCCAAAGGACTTGAAGACTTTGTAACTGCAAACACAAACCATTTATTTTACATCACTTGGTTGTCTCGCAAATTCTTGGACAGTGATCCATTACTCTGGGAAGCAAATGAAACATGCAGCTGTAAAGTCTGTAGTTTCCACAATTAAATTAGTGAATGACATTGCAGAGCGTGGAGTGGCCCTTTTGGAAGAATACAACAAGCTCCACCCACATGATGAAGAACAAAACCAGTTCTTCCAAACAGAAACGAGTCAACACGGATGCAATAGACATTATATTCCAAATAATACTGATCGCTGCCATGTGTCAATGCTATTATGTATATATTACACACATGCACTTACATATGTCACATTGAATAGTTCTGTAAGCCATTACATAATATGTAATGGCTTACAGAACTATTGGTACTATGAAGTATTAGTGAGAAACCATGTCAATGTCATGTAAATCTTTAATACTGTAAATAACACATTTTCTAATTACGAAAATTTCTACGTTCAGAATGGACAATAAATAATCTCTTAATATTGTCCAAATTAGCAGAATTTTTTAAATAAATATTTTTTCATACATTGGAACATTTTAGATGGGTGCCCAAAATTTAATTTAAAGTTTTGCATATGGGGATGAAAAAATAGGGTAGTTCTGTTTTTAATCATGTAAAAAGCAAGAAAATTATTTATATAGGTTTTATTCACTTCAATACCGGATGTTGAAGTGGTGCATTTGACAATTTTGCTAATTTTGAAGTATATGAAGTTTGTTAGTCAGTCAATCTAGGTCTGGAATCTGAATCATATTGGTGTTGCACCAGCTAGGTTAGCCCAGAATATTATTTTTTCGTTTCAGAGAAATGACTCATCTGCATGATCTGTGACAGCTCTGCCTGCCGTAGACCCACCTCAACAATCCACGTCTAGTAAAAGATGCTTGAGGAAAAAGTGATGGGGAGTGACAAAATGTATTGCAAGGTCTGCATGGCCGTACAGAAGAGCAAAACTTTCACACAGTTGTTTTTACGGTTTTTACATAAAAAAAATTCAAGATAATGTTTGACAGTATTGGATCTGCCTTGATCAGTGTACTAAATGGTCAGCTTTGTTTACCAATTATGTAACAGACAAGTAAACAAACTGTGCTCAAAGAGCTGTGCAAAAGTAAGTGAACCATGTCATTTAAAGCTGATCTGCTGATTTTGAAAGCTCATATTCTGCTACGAAAGAGGTGTAGCTATAACACCCTTCCAGGTAGGCAGAGCCACACAGATGGCCATCGATGGTCAACCTGACCAAATCATTCGAGCCGCTGGCTGATGGAAAAGCACGGCATACCAGCACTACATCCAGCCGAACAATTTCACTCTCCCCCAGTGCACCCTGCACATCCTGCAACAGTTTGGCATTTGCCCACTGTACTTCACCCTGCAACAGTTTGGCGCTTGCCAACTGGACTTCCGCTGGCAGCAGTTTGGTGCTTGCCAACTGAACTTCACCCTGCAACAGTTTGGGGCTTGCCAACTGGACTTCCGCTGGCAGCAGTTTGGCGCTTGCCAACTGAGTCAGACCACTCCCACCGACCAAGGAGAACAGAGAGACACTGACATTTTGGGATGAACGACCTGCCTAGCATCTCGTTCTGGGATATTCACATCCTAAAAATGTGCGACTTCCACGTGTATGAACTTTATTCACTGGCAAATGTTTGTTAAACCTAAACACTTTTACTAAGTGCCTTTTGTTCATAGCCTTTGTACTTATACTCCTCACTTTGTACTTATATAGCTAGTCATGTTATTCAAGAATCTTATCTATTATGTGCAATACTGTTTCCTTATTAAATCAGTTAAATTTTAACATGGATGATGCTGTCATTAGCAAAATAGCAAACAATGAGAAACTAGCAGAGGAAAAAATATCCAAATCGGATAAGATTTGGAAAGCCCTGGGTAAACTAAACATTTACCAGTTTTCTATAAAATGTAATGTCCCTTATTTTCTGCAAGAAGCATACTATCCAAAACCTTTACGCAGTTGCATATCACTACAACAATTCGAAACATTTTCTTGTATGGTTTCAGTTTTAAAGCAGTATTTGAAGCAGCAGTCATCGACAGTCTTATTTTCATTAAAGACCTTCAAAGCTTTTGTATTGGTATATATAAAGGCCATATATGTAATTTTGGCATCAGGCCGCCAGTATGTTATATACTTAAATTGAGGTAATTTTGCATAGATATTTTAAATTGTCCACCTGAAATTTTCCCCTTAGCTAGCCTTTCCTTGTTGCATGTCCATAAGATGTTATGAAAGTTGAGACCATTATATCCTCTGAAATCTCTAAGGAAGTTACCAGCCAGTCAGTGAAATCAGCAAGAACATATTCCCAGATGGCTCGGCACTCAGCAGAAGGCGATGTCATTTCCCAGTGGGCGCAAGTCGTAAAAATGACATCTTTTTCTGGTCTCAAACTGGTCATGACGTCGGTGACCAATTTGAGATGTAAATAAGACGTACTTTTCAAGACGTCAAAATGACCAGGAAATATGACGTCTTATCAACGTCATATTCTGGTGCTCAAGCAGACGTAATTATTTTACTTAATTTATACGTCTTTATTACGTCAATAAATTATGTCTAGAATACGTCATTTTTTTACGTCTTATCAACGTAATCTTGTGGTCATTAACATACCAATTCTCTAACCATGAAGGCTCATACAATTTGTTACCATTTTTAGCAATTAATATATAATGACTAAATTCACATTTAGTTTTACTTCATATAGTTAATTTATGATAGAAAAATACAATGTGATTTCCTTGTCAGAATATATATCAATGTATAGCAAATTTATAACATAGAATTAACTTCTCTAACCAAGGTGAAGTTTATCAATTGGGGTTAATGGGCTTATAATATCACCCTGACCCCAGTGCACCCTATATTATCATGATTATAGCCCTGTGGTTATCATTATCTGAACTGGCTAACCAATAAAAAAACCCTAGAAATCTTGAGCAGCTGCAGAACAGGTCACATCTTGTCAGTTAAGAATTTAAAATTCATTCAGTAACTTTGGAGGGATACTAGTGAAGTTGGATTTTAAACTTAATCTATGGAGGATATATAGCATTAAAATTCATCACATCCTTGCATGGTAAGTGAAGTTTTTTCTAAAAACTGTGAAAATAGCTGATTCATATATGATTTGGTGTTTATATAGTCTAATTTCTGAATATATATTCATTTCAGAGAACTATGGAACTATGGACACAATTTAGCTGAAGAATTATGATAGACATAAAAACACATTTCTTTAAAACTTACTTAATTGCAGCAGTCCCATAGATTTACATAATATGTGCATGCATGCATCCAATAAATGTGAAGTATCCTACTTCACACAATATAATAAAGTGTTTTTATTAATTTTAAACTTGTGTGTGTTCTCTGTACATTAAATATGTCCAAAAATTGTAAGCAAAGTTCGTCTTAAAGACGTCGTCAGATGACGTATTTTAGACGTCAGATATTGGTCAACTATGAGACGTCTAAAAGATGTCATCTGATGACGTATTTCAGACGTCAGATATTGGTCAACTAAATACGTCTAAAAGACGTCGTCAGATGACGTCTTTTTGACGTCTCATATAAGACGTCATTGAAGTTTTCATATGAGACCAGTATGGGCTGGTTATGAGACGTCTTGCAGAGACGTCAAAATGACGTCAATGAGACCACTTTTGCCCACTGGGTTTTAACAAACCCCCATTAGAAAGTATTTCAAAGCCGATAATGATCAAAACTGAGCTCGGCTGAAAGTATAGCAGTAGCAATTTTAGCATCATATATTGAGGAGCAAACAGGTGACATGGTGTTAAGTTTCTAATTATTAGATTTGGTCAAACTGTATAAATCATGCAAAAGACCGTTGGTGAGTTTGAGTGTCGAGAAAATAAACCCATAAAGGCTTGGAGGAAGTTACTGTCACATTTGACAGCTTTGCAGGTATACAAAAACGGAACTGAGAAAAGTAATATTTAGCCTTTGATTTATCACTATCAGGAAGAAGTTTGAAACCACAAGTTTGAAGAGCAGTCATGGTACTGGCAGCATTGTTTAAGCCAATACAGTAGAATACTCGTGACAGAAATGCTGAAGTGCAAATATACACAACATGCAGAGTGAAAGCATTAGGCAATAACATAAATAATGTTGAACTAAACCCTAAATGAACCTGTAGGCTATTTGATCTGATTTCAAACAGGTTCCTCTCATTATTAAGTCAATGATGAACTCAGTTACTCAGAAAATGCCATAATTAGATATGTGGCTCAAAATGGCATAACCTGTGCCAACACAATCATTTCCAGTAACTTAAGCCACATACTGAGAAATACAGGAATTTCAAAGAGTGACATTACAAATGCAACGAAAGACCTTGTGACAATTCAAGCGATTGAATATTTGAGAAACAATTCTATATCATTTATTTCTTATAATGAGAGACTCTTCTATTTAAATCAACTATATACTATGTAAATAATAATTGATCCTTCTTTTCTACGTTGTATCCTATCAAGTACACCATTTATGTGTGTGATTAAAGATTATATATATATATCTGAATTAGATTATGGACTAGAAGCATATCTCACTTCAACCAGAAACATCAATCACATCATTGCGTTACTAGGTATTTAGAAGTAGCTCCCACAACCTCTATCCATAGAAACTGGCAAGACAAATTGGTTATTTCAACTGTTGGTTGTGCATGCAAAGGTAATTGTGCTTAACCTGCCAGCTAGTGATGACAGTTAGAGTGGATTGTAATTAACCACAGATAAGTGACTTGATTTTACTCAAAGTCTCCAGTGGTGTGAAACCCTAAGTGCAATTGGCATGTGACATTTGCTTTGGCAGGTGTTTCAAAAAGAACGATTAGTTAAATGCAATTAATACCACAGTCTATATACCTGGTACCTGGAATTATTATTTTTCGTTTTTTATTAGTAAAATAATAATGAGAGTAAAATACCAAAAACGAAATATGAAAAAAATGAGACCAAATTTCATTCCTTCCTATAATTACCATGCATGAAAAAAAAACTGAAGTAGTTTATTAGTGCATTTAATAAAAGGATATTAAATTAATACTGTGAACTACACTTTCGTTCAAGAGATGTTTCTGGTGTTTTTGCTCCCACATTTAAGGCTGTTATTATTTGTATTATTTGGGAATTTAAATATTTTCAAGCAATGTCCATATCTTTTTAGTGGAAAGATATTCTTCTCTAACTAGAAGGAATAAAGTAAAAAAAAACACAAAGAACCTATTCACTTTATAATATGTTCTGATTCATGATTTCAGTTAGGCTGTTAATACCCTAAAAATACAACTTGATATATTTTAAAAGGACCTTTATTCATTTATGTAGATAGATAGATGCATAGATGTATATTTTGCACAGGTTGTTACATTTTCTGAGGTTCATCATGCAATTGTTCATGAAGTGTTGTACAGTTATATTAGACCTCCTTTATGAGAAGATAAGTAAATGTACTATTCTTTAATCCCCCTGTCCCCCCTAAAAACCCCATTAAGGCACGATTTGCTCACTGATCTATTTATGAGCTCCCTGTAGAAAATACTGCGCAAAATTTTGTGATAATAATTTAATCTTTGTTTTTCTCAATTTCAGACGTTCGATCAAGTGAAGCATGCACAGAACCCGGAAATAGCACAGCACAGCTTGTACCCGAACAAGAAGCTTCACGTCCGGGCCAGCTTGGTGCCAGAAAGCATATGCAGCCAACAATAGCATCATGGATGAATAAACCATATTCTCACACCTCTGCAAGGGCGAAAACACTTAACAGAGGATTGGCTGAATTCATCGTTCGAGATATGCGTCCAGTAAACTTGATTGAAGGACAAGGTTTTCGAGATTTCTGCAAATTAATGTATCCGCGGTACCACGTCATATCCAGAAATACTTGTCTTGAGCATTTTATTGTACCCAATGTATAATCTGTCTGTGGCAGAATTTAGGAGAGAAATTGCATTATCACCCTCCCACAGTTTCACCACTGACCCATGGACAAATAAATCCATGCTAAGTTTCATCATGACAACTGTTCACTTTATTGATCCAAAGACTTTGGAATTAAAAAAATTTGTTCTTGATACCCACCACGTAACTGAAAGGCACACTGGAGAAATGCTCTGTAAGGAAATGGAGGAAACAGAGGTGTCAGCGATAATGCGGCTAATATCCGAAGTGCATTTGTCAAACATGATATCCCCTTCATAGGGTGTTTCGCACACACCATTAATTTGGCTGTGTCCAAAGGGCTTGATGACAATGCAATTAAAAGATTAATTGGGAAAGTCAGGTCAATTGTGACAACCTTCAAGCACAGCTACATAAAGACGGAGGAACTTCACCAAAAAGAACAATGCTGGAACTGCATCAGCTTCAACTTGTGCAAGACGTAGTAACACGGTGCAATAGTGCATATTACATGATCGATAGATTGTTAGCAGTGTATCTTGCTGTCTATGCATTGCTCTATGGTGGGCCAGATGAGCACCTGTTGCTGACAGATGATGAACGGAAATATTTAGAAGAGCTTAAGAAATTGTTGGAGCCTTTTGAGAAAGCAACAAGGGTAATCTCAGCAGGGGAGCAACCCACAGCAGGCCTTGTTTTGCCGTATATGGAACATTTTATTACAAATAGATTATCAGAAAGTGATAATGACTCAGCTATGATCAAAAGAGCCTAGCAATTGATGAAGACAAATTTCTCAAAAAGATATCAAGATCAGTGGATGCTCCTAGCAACTATTAGTGTCCTAGACCCAAGAGTTAGAACTCTAGATTGGCACACCGAATCTCAGAAGTCTGAAGTGTATGAACATTTAAGAGAATGTGTAACTTTATGTTTGGAAATTAAAGAAAAGGAAAATACACCAGCTAAAAGGAGTCGAATGGAAAAGCCATCAAATGATGATGATGATTTGGATGGGCCGATAAAAGTTACAAAGGACTCTTCGAATGAAAAAGATATAGACACTTAAATAACCAAAGGAATTGAGAATTACAAAGTGGAAGAATCCCTAGGTTTGGGGTTCAGTGAACCCCTTCAGCGGTGGAAAAACAATCAGCACAGGTATCCATATCTGAGTAAAGTAATGTTACACTTCCTCCATATACCAGCTTCGAGTGTCTCCAGCGAACGAGTCTTTTCTACTAGCTGGGAATATTTTCATAAAGAGGGAACACCTTACACCGGAGAATGCCAACATGATGGTTTTTCTCTACCACAATTATGAGAAATTTATGCAAGCTGTTCACGTGAATTGGGTCAACACTTTGGAGTGACTTACAAATTGTGACAATCTAAAAATTTGTGACTTCATGATATATATATATATATATTATACGATAATATTATTGCAGTTTAAGTCTGTTGTTCACATAAACTCAATTCAACGAAGACTCATGAAACCTGGCTGAATTATCTAGCCCTGTTCAACTTAAATGAATCAATCTATTAATTAAACTTTCATAATCACAATTATCACATATCATTATCAATCATTTGTGATTTAATTTTTCTCATAATGAACAGTTTAATGAGTATATCATAGTAAGATTTGTCTGGACATCAGTCTTCACGCCAATGATACTTATGATAGTATCATAGCTATGACATATTCAATTTGCATATTTTCCTGTGACTTGGAGTTCTCGTTCTTTAAAAGTGAAATACATATATCGAAACCTTGCTCTAATGTGTGAATTGGTTATTTACTGGAATGACTGTTACTAAGAAGTTTATACTTGTTCTGAATTATTAACCACTTATGTCTCTGTGTGGTCACAAAAATGCAAGTTAATCATTAAATATTATCAGTTTATTTAATTTTTTTGGGGGAAAATAATCTGTCGTTTTTCGATATAAATTGAATATCGAAAAAAATATTCTTGATAATCGTATCGAAAAATATTGCTTTTCAATGACATCCCTAATACAGGTAAGTTAATATTAACTAATAAAATGTTTTTTGACATAGTTTTTAAAACCCAGTAGACAATGAGCGCTAATTTTATTGATTATTACATCTCTGGTATTATTAAATATAAGTGGAATTCTGTACCTCAAGCTATTTTTCATTGTCAGAGGCAGGTCCAGAGGGGGGCTAGCAGTGATACAAAATGAAATAAATCTTGTCTGGGCTTCTTCTCTGTAATTAATAACTGGAATTTATTCATATTTCCTACTGTTGTTCTTTGTGATGTGAAGTTGTGCACCTCTGCTTGGCATGGTCAGGGGCATATCTATAGTTACCATGCAGTGGAACTATGCGAGATTATTTTTGGGATCACTCCTTTGAAGCTGCTCGGAGGACTTACTGCAGCTGGGTGCCCTTGTGATAAGGGTGCTAGCCTCTTACGATTCACTTCTCTGTTGATCCTGGGTTCAAACCCTGGCCCAGACACTAGTTTTGAGCAAATGTCGTTCACATGAGACATGTTGGTGCCTTGAACTCGATGTCTATACTGAGGCAAGTAAAAACCCCACCTATGGGGTAAATGTGTAACATGGCGTGGACTCTCAATTAACCCTTGATAGCAGCAAGTACTTACCTTAGAATGCTGCACTATGTGTGTAATCCTAATCTTGATTAATCTTGTGACAGGGCCCGCGCCTTTTCCAGGGGGCCAGTGGGGGGGGGGGGGGGATGCTCTTGGTCTTTCTAGACAGTTTACTTGTAGTTCATGTTGCATTGCACCAACTTCTCTGGCCAGTTTCCTAGTTGCTGACTAAAACTGTGTTGGCTCTGCTTACAGGACGACTAAAGTCACTAAACAATGCAGCACCATTGGATGAAGCAAGTAAGGTGACATGCTTGTGGAGGAGAGTTCAGCGGGGGTATAGGGTCTGACTATGGTATGGATATATAATTATGGCTAGCTAATATACAGGAAAATAATAGGTGTAGAGAAAGAGAACATAGTAAGTCTGTACCTATGAATGAGGAAGTTTTCTCCATAGTTTCGCACGTTTTGAAGCAACAGAAATCATGTCACGCAGGACGAGTGTCAATAGTGCAAGATATTGCTCATTACTAAACACGTAAGGCTCAATAATCTGTCTCACATCTGCGGCATTAGGGTCCTAGCAGCTTCACGAAGGAAGAATCATTGTCAAAGATCGCAACAGACCTACAAACTCCCAGAGCACTGTGGGATCTAAGACAGAAACGCAGATTGGAGAGAGTGCCCAGAGCACCTAGGCTGAACCTGGTATACAACAGTCATTATGTCTTCAAAATATTTATCAGTGTGGCTGTGTATTACATGTATTACTTGATTATTAAGACTTTGCTTACAAGATAACTAAATGGTGCAGCTCCTTTGGATAGAGCAGGATTTAAAGGATGACATGCTTGAGGAAGAGAGTTCAACGGAGAGTCCTAGCAGCTTAGATGTCTTCAAAATCGATTCACTCAGAAGGAGGTATGCTATGGCAGACATTTTCATAAGTCATTCATAAGGGAAAAAGCCTACATGGCTACAAATATACACCCATCACATGGCACTCACTGTATGTTCAAATGAATGAACACCAGTCCCAGACACCGAGTGCTTAAGTCATCCAAGCTTCTATAATCAAGAAAATATGGTCTTGAGATAAACTACAACAAACAAAATCTGTTATTGGACACTTCATATCAATCCTAATTTAATGAGACCATTAATACACTCCCAGAACTCATGCCACATTGATGAAATTCACATGCTATTATTGGCTAGCATTTTCCTGTGGTACCATGGCGAAGCACCCTCATGTAATTTAGCTATACTCTGGAAGACAATCCGAAAACCCTATACTGGTGGGCAAACAAAAAATGAGACAAACTAGTTTTTCACAAATTTTAATGTCCCTTATTTTCTGCAAGAAACAGACTATCCAAAAACATGGTCATATTTCACTAAAACAATTAAAAAGTTCAAAATGGAATAATTCTTTTCCTAGAAGTTTCAGTTTTAAAAGTAGTTTTGAAGTAGTACTCCTCAGCAGCTTTTTACAGTTATTTTGCTTGAATTTCCGACTTTCAAAAGTCTTGCCTACCTGAAAATTTCCCCCTTGTTAACCTTTTCTTGTTGTGCGTCCATGACATTATTCAATTTGAGATAAAACCCATGTGAATGCCAAAATGAATCAAGTTGTTGAATGAGGCCAAAACCCATATTTTATCACATTCGCTGTTTGAACAGGCACAGTATCTTCATGAAATGTTAAAAGTTTGACTTATCATTAGAAAACCGTATTTTAAGGTTGGACAAAATCCATTATCGCAAAACTTTCAAGCACTCTTTGAGATAAAACCCATGTGAATGCCAAAATGAATCAAGTTGTTGAATGAGGCCAAAACCCATATTTTATCACTTTCGCTGTGTGATCAGGCACAGAATCTTCATGAAATGTTAAAAAGCTTGACTTATCATTAGAAAACAGTATTTTAAGGTTGGACAAAAGCCATTATCGCAAAACTTTCAAACATTCTGTTGCAATTACAGACATTGTGCTGTTAACATACTGATATACAGTGCAACCTGCCTTAGTGGTCACCTCTTTAGAGCAGCCACCTGGCCTAAGTGGTCAGTCTGATTCCCCCGAACAAAATACCATGTAAATGCACCTGGATTTAGCAGCCACCTCCATTCTGTGGCCAGCGGTCAGCAGATTCCACCCCAAACCCCCATCCTGACCAGTGCTTAGTGGTCAGTTGCCCCTATTATAACAGACCAGTGGAGCCATGAAGTCTGGTATTAAGTTATATTGCATCACCAACAAAAGACACAAACTCTATCACCTGTCATATATTTTACCCCTTATTACATTGTCCCTTTCTTTTAAAGTTTAAATATCATTATATCCGGATTATATCTTTTGACCACTTTGTGCTAATGTTAGAATCTTACTATTATGAGTGCTGCTGCAACTGGCAATGTTTACATTAAACAAAAAATGAAAAAAGTTTCATAGTTAAGTATTCATTCTGGTAGTGCAACCATTTGCATTGGAGCATATTTCAATAAGTCAATATCTATGAAAATATTAACAAATAAAAGCATTAAATTAAATGTCAATATTCATACAAAAACGGGTTTGCAATTTCAAACACCATTGCTGCAAGACACAAACTATCATCTTCACCTAGTGCACCTGGCTTCAGCAGCCACCTGGCTTTAGCAGCCACCTGGCTTTAGCAGCCACCTTGGCCATCTCCCTTGGCTGACCACTTAACACAGGTTGCACTGTACACTGGTTTGCCTCATTTTTTTGCCCAGGAGTGTACTTATACATCCATACAGAATGGTGATCATTTAATTTGCTCCACATGAAAGCATTAATCAAATGCCCACATAAACCTCAGTAAACTGGTAAGCGTGGATGAAACAGTTCAATCATTTTGAAATAATTAGGAATATAATTATGTTACAGAATTTGTTGAAGTCTAACAGGCATCAAAATATTGGCCCAAAACTATTCAGGGCAAGGTACTTAAGAACCTTGCACTGTTATTTCATGATTAAATTGTACAGAATCATGACATCAGCAGGCTTCAAAATCCCCAATGAGTATAGATAAGATACAAAAACATGGAATTTATAAAAATTGCATTCCTTGCTCACACAGAAAACCTGATTCAACTGTACTTCACATTACCATGGCAAAGCCTAAAAATAATAAGTGTAACTGACATTTGCTGCCTGTGTTAATTTACGTGTATATATTACATACTTATTTTATATACAAGATGGGAAGACCAATTATAGTTTTCAGACAACTTTGGATATTTTTCCTGCTAATAAACACTGTGTTACATAGATTCTTATGTATGACAATAAAAATATCAATTGAAAGGAAACAAACACATAAAATTACTACCTAACAACTAACAAATGACAAGTGGCTACTCTTTACACTGTCTTTCATACATGTCCTTTAATATTCTCATCGATGGTGCAAATCTTTCTTCATACAGCCTCCCAGAATCTCTCCACCTGTAACCATGTTAAAACAAATTAGACAGTTTTGATTAGTCTGTAGAGATTGATAAAGTTTATAACAGCATGACTACTAGTGGTGTCACGATGATCGATTATACTCGTTTTGTCTAAGAATTTGATGATCGATTACTAATTTTGTATAGTCAATTAAAAAAAATTAAAAACACATCAGTTAGTTATCAAAAATTAAAAGAAAACCTATTGCACTTCCTCTCTTTAAGAGTTTCATATGATCATAAATAACTTGAGATATTATAAGAAAAATGACTTGAGATATTATAAATTGTATTTATGTACAGAGACCTTGAATTATCTTGGTTACAATAGCAGTTGATTTTACTTAGGCGACTACTTAAATATGAACTGTACCCGAACCGACTAATAAACGATCATCGGTCGGGTGCACCCAAACCAATGATTGACTACGAAATGTAACTGATTGACATCACTAATGGTTACAGAAACTTGCGCATTGCAAAAATATTCATGGCTCAAGCAATTTTCACCTGGTTCTTATGATTTTCCACCTGGCCATGTGATTGAGCAGAAGCTGTTCAGGCGCAACTGCCGGGGGTTCGTTAATGTTGAGCGGAGAGTCAGTGCAGGTCAAGGGTTCTGGGACTCTAAGGTCCTGAGGCTGAGATCCAGGTTCTCGCTTCATTTTCGGAAGAGAAATTTCAACTGGTTCCGGCAATTCATACACCTCGTCTCCCTAAATAAATCAAACCAAACTCTCCCAAAATAAATCGAACCAAACACTGATGTTGAACATTGAAAGAAAAATGTACAGGATATCTACAAGTAACCGATGTGAACATCTAAGGAATAATCAATGAAGTTGTATTCACAGCTCAGAATAAATGCTTTGAGCTGATTTATCCTGTGTTTCAACCATGTTTGACAATGAGTGAATGGCGCTTACCTCATTGTCATCACTGTTTGGTGGAGGGGTCACTGATCGACTTCTGACTCCGAGATTCCTGTTGTGTGGCTGATTTCTCATCCAAGCTCGACAGATAGGGTACAGTGGGGTACTGTCATCAAACTGAGCAAGGTCAACACTTCTGTCAAATAACTTCATGACATAAGTATCTGAAATATACCATTACAATGTCAGTTACAAAGTGGCAGTAAGTTTTACAGCAACTTTTCTGAATAAATTCTGATATTTTATTTGCACAAGAATGAACCAACTGATATCATTTATAAGACCACATACGATGATAATGGGCTGTCTCTGAATGACTGTCATCTTTTGCACCCCTCCGTCTCTTGCGTGCCGAACCTTTCCCTCCAGTTCCACTTCGCTTTGTAGGTGTGTTTGGAACTGAGTCTCTATAAGGCACATCTATCAGTATTAGCATAATATATGCAATTTTCATGACACAACTTAGCTATGTCTAACAATCGCTCAGAGCTTTATTATTAGCACAGTGAAAGCACACTGATATAATACCAATATCAGATTCAGATCACATTTATTTGCTCTATTTTTCTTTTGTACATTACAATTTTAACATTAAAACAATGTAGAGCTGGGGGACTCTTCCAAGATGATCTCGTCATCGCTGCTGAGGAGCCCCTCCCCCCCCCCCCCCCTTACATTATGATATGTATAAACAGATTATGTTCATGGTGAATCCACACAATCAGCCAGGCAATACCCCAAAAGATTTATGAAAATGAAGAGTTCACTGATTTGCACTTCTGCACTTCGCTTTAAACATTATTGGATCACTGAAATATATACCTGGCAGGTTCATCTGCTCCGGCACCGCCATCATCAGACAGTCCACCCTCACCAGACCCCCTGAAAATCAACGCATTTTCATGTTTAGAATAAATACAGATATACTGAAGCAAGAAAACAACATCCAACAACTAATGTGCATAAAATTTATTGCAAACTTCAGAACAATTTATTACCCTCTCTCATCTTTCTTGTTCACCAGTGTATTTAGCAATCCATCTAGTTTGCTTCTTGCTGAGTTCACTTCAGGAGTGCCCACTGAAACCAAGAAAAAAAAAATCAATAAATAATTTGAGTGAATTGAGAGGTGGGGGAGTGCATTAAAGTAATTATTCATTTTTGCCTTTATGTTGGGGGCTGTTGCTGCCCCCTATTAAAGATACAGGTTAGTAGAATATGGGTGAAAAGGGTGTCAACTATGTGATTAATCCATGAAGAGGTCTAAACTGTAAATATATTTATAATGAGAAAGGAAGCTATTATGGGTACATGAATAGAAACATGATCATGATGATCATGATGTGCACGGAATCAAGATCAAGCAAAGGCTAAACCAACAACATTTGCTCAAAGCCCACAAGGGACCAACAACCTGACGGCTATGTACATTGGTGAAGCTACGACCACAAACAAACCTTTGTTTTTATATTTAGACATCATTGACAGACTTCTTCAAGGTTTTTCAAACGCCAAACTATCTCAAATGTCGAGGGAAAACATTATTTAGCTAGCACAAAATATGATATTTATTTACGGAGAAATACCATCGGTCTCCTGTAGAATGTAGAATAGCCACATGATGGAAAAAAAATATCAAAACCATCATTGACGCATTATTAATTCATGATTTTAATGTTTTGGATTATTTTAAGATATTTTGTTAAAATCTGCTAGATTTTTACCTTGTACCCAAAATTACAAAATTTTCCCAGCATGCATGTTGAATGTTCTATTTTTGGCCCGGGCGCCTATAAGGCGCTCGAGGTACGAGGTAACCTGACATGAAGGGAACTTTCGTCCGCTTCAGAAACATCTGCTGTTTACCATGCGATTTATAAGACAGAAATCTACTCAATTTATACCATTTTCATCTTCAAATTACAGTTTATTCGTTCATATACCTTCCTGAGAATTAGAGAATTATACAATTAGGACTGATTACCACCAAGATGCCGAAAAATAAGAAAGGAAAACCGAAAGGTACGTTGTCAGCACATGGTTTCCAAAACACGTGAATGTTGCTCAAAAATTTTGTTGATTCATTTGTGTATTTGAATTCTTTGTCTACAGTTTAAGTCCATAACGGTATAACTTCATACACATTACATGTTGGTTTTGATAGTAAACGAATTACAGACTGAATGAGTCCAATTTTGGTCAATGAATGACTGACAGCTGTTGAGATAGCTTGAAATGAATGAAACGGTTGTTGACAAAGCTGCCATTTCGCGCGACCTATATGAGAGGGGTTACATCACTGATTCGTCACCAGTGGTGTTCTCGTGTTCTCACGAAACCATACAATGTAAGACATCTTTATAAGTTTATATCAGTTTCATTGACATTTGAAAACAAATGTGTCATTTGTTGCTGTTAGTTACCAAACACGACTTCTGTTCTGAAGCAGTCCAAACTCTTGTTTGTGTTATTGTGTCAGCTGACGTGAAAATAATGATGACTCAACCCTGACTAGCCTAGCTGATAAAGATTTCTCATGAAGAAGGTTCTACGTTCATGTGGAAGTCAATAAGAACTTGAAAGTCTTCTAGTCTCACGCTTACAACCACTGGGTCCCGGGTACAATTCCCGGTCGAGCCTAAGTTGGATGGCTGTTTCATCCATCATCGCATTGCCATGGTGAACACAGGTCAATTCGTCTGCACACAAATTTGTCAACATACCAAGTCATTGACACTTTAGAAGGCCTGGTAAGAATTTGTTGACAAACTAACTCGTATAAATTTGGTAGACATAAAGACGTTGACAAACTTTTAACCATAACAACCAACTTGTGGATGGGTCATTACCATCACAGAATACTGCAATTCTATTGGCTGAAAAAGTTCCCGCCATTGACTGTGATTGGCTGAAGCAAAGTGCATCCTAGCATCAGTATTTTAAGTGCATTTTAATGTATAGTTGACATCTTATCGTTCAATTTATTTCTGTTATTTCCCTGAGAAAATTCTATGAATGGAATTAGTTAGTAATTATCTACTATATCTGAAAAGTAAAATGAATAATAAGAGGAGAAAGACTTATGTCTTGCTGAATTCAAGGCTGCTCAGTGAAAATACTCTGTTGAATATGTAAGATTTGAGAATTGTCAGTCTTTAAGTTTAACATATGCAGACTATGTATGCAAAGAAAGGAGCAAAAACTAGAAAGCACATGATTGTATAGCTTTTGTTGCTAGGGCACTCCATATGCACAATCTCACGAGTCAATAGCAATTAACAAAGTGCACATGTAAGCAATTTGGGTGAAAGTAGGGATGCTGATAGGGGACATGCAGGTTGATTACAATCAAGTGAAACTGACACTGAGTCTGTGACAGAAGTGTTGGTGTTGTGGTTCATAGCAGATGGTCATGTTTGGGACTGTGCAGTGTAAGAAATGAAATGATTCCTCCATGAATGAAATATAAGTCCAGTTCACATATTAATACTTTTTTTAGTGGTAGACTGCAAAAATCTATTTTATTTCCTGAATATTGATTAAGTAACAAAGAAGTCTTTGTCTTGAGACTTGTATGACATATTTAAACTCATCTTCACGACGTCAAGGTGCCGCCCACTCAGGCTCTTTTGTTAGATCTTCCCTGATTGTGCAATAAACTTCTGTTGCATCCAATATGAAAGGATATGAAACACCACACAAATTCCGGCCATTCAGGACAAAGGTTGCTGTGATAGCTCCATACACGGCGATCTTTGCCTACGTGAAAATGATTTAAACTGTACTTAGACAGTTTCTGATTTGTACTCATGTCACTTTTAAAAAATACTAAAAATCCTTGGTGGCCTTCTAATGATAGATTCAATCATATGAACCTTGACAACTCAATCCAATAAAATAAGTAGATTAACAATATATTGACTATTGATCAATGGAGTACACAATAGAAAGTTGCAGGCCCCTGCATCTTCATAGGAACCACATTATGGCGATATTAGGCCATGCAATTTTTAATTATTTGAAAAGATCTTCTCAGCTTAGCTTGTGGGAGGTATATTTAGGGGGAAAATAAGAGTGGGTCGGGCCTCCCACACGCTAGGAGTCTTAAGGACTGGCCCTGAATTTCCTACTTAGTAATGAGGCTGGTTTCACCTGATATTTTACTTAAAATTTTGTGTTTCAGGTCGGCGTGGAGGCGATTCACGTCAACCAAGTGATGAAGAGTATGACACAGGAGACAACGCCAGTGTGGTCAGCAGCGTGTCTGACGTCCAGAGTCTTGCTCCTGATGGTTTGTAATTTTGCCATCTTTCATAATTTATGAAAGAGTCTGTGATATATGCATATTAGGCCAAAGTGTTAATTCTGCATCCTTTAATGAAGGTTCATCAGTTTTAACAAATAGCTTGGATTAGAATTTTAGGTCCACTCCATCCCACACTTTTGAATGGAACAACCATAGAGAGTCATAATTACAATTTAACATTCTTCGCACCTAGCTGTGCTATACACTGCTATAGCCAACTAAGTAAGAGTAGTCCAAATTGCAAATTACAAGTTAGCAATCATAACTTGAAAAAATTGGATAACAGAAGTGTGGGCTTATAAGAAATTTAGTCTTAGAACCATGAATGCTAAATTGATGAACATGTTGTTCTCATTTCCTCTGAAAGTAATGCATTATACACTTTAATGAGTTAAAATAAATATAAATTAATTAACTGGAAATCTTAATTTTAGCAGGCTCAGATGAGGTTGATGAGATTTCTCCCCAAGAAGTCATGGAAGATAAGCTTAAAGATGTAATTGATGGTCTTTCACAAAAAAGGTTGGTTGATGTGTTCAATACAAATTTTTTTTTCACATTTTATTTGTTGGGGAAATTCTTTTCTTTGTTTGTTGACCAGTTTGACAAAGCACACAAATGTTTTACTTTGATTCATACAATTTAGGTACATCTCCATTGATTTGTTCATAGCACGTGTACATGTGTTTTTCTTTGCAGTGCTAAAGGAAGAGTTGAGTGTTTGAAAAGCTTGGAGTCTGCCTTATCGAAGAAATACATATATGAATTTGTGTCTGATAGGTAAGGCTATGGTTTCATTTTCCAAGTTATTTCACTTGTGTGAATCATAATATTATTTCTTGTTTTTTTTTGTGCACTTTTATTTGTATGAGCTCTTTTGACAAATTACCTTTAAAAGCAAAGTGACAGCGATGACTGATCTTCTTAATTAACCTCGTTAACAGGAAGTTGACAATCAATGATGGGCTGGAGCGGTGCATCAGGAAGGGCAAGGGTGAAGAGCAGGCGTTGGCATGTACCTGTGTGGTCCTTCTCTGTATCCAGCTTGGGATGGGTGTGGAGAGTGAAGAACTTTACACATCCATGGTCCACATATTGCGTACTATGCTGCTTGATGGAACTGCTAGTACAAAAGCTCGAAGTGCAGTAAGTGTCCCTCTGCTTGTTTCATATCCTGGGTTTCGAATATAATAGTTAACAGTTGTGCCACTATTAATTTAAGTCGCACAAAATCTAAGTCATTCACTTCATTCATTCACATTCTTTTTTTGTTTTGTTATCACAGTGCGCCACAAGTTTGGGTTTGTTAACATTCATCTGCAGTGGAGACCTTGGGGTAAGTGTTAGGCAACATGTCTTCTCCAATTAAGGCTATTCAATTCAATATAATTTATGGTGAAAGTTAACTTGATACAGTGATATATATTCAGTTGCATATTCACTTTCTATGTACCGCAATTTTAACGCCGGTCATTATTCATGGTTATTGCAGCAAGCAAAAGAAATCATGCAGGCATTGGAAAGTGTCTTCAAAGGATCTTACTACAAAGGGGACGGCAGTATACCCTCACTGACCCCTGAGACCTGTGCTCTTCACACTGAAGCTCTCATCGCTTGGAGTCTACTCCTCTCCATCGCCCCACCTAATGTTTGCAAGGATCTTGCTAGAACGTAAGTATTGGTTTTTTAAGTGGAAGATGTCTGTCCATTTACTCAAAATTGATTGACTATGAATATCAAGTTATAGATATTCTTTATATATGTGCCATCATTTACTACACAACTGGGCAAACAAAAATGAAGCAAGCCAATGTACATTGTATATTAGTATGTTAACGGCACAAAATCTGTAATTGCAACAGAATACTGGACAGTTTTTTTGATAAGGGCTTTTGTCCAACCTTGAAATACTGTTGCCTGATAACAATAGTCAAACTTCAACATTTCATGAAGATACTGTGCCTGTTCACGCAGCAAAAGTGATAAAAAATGGGTTTTGGTCTCATTCTACAACTGGATTAATTTTGGCATGTACCGAGGGTTTATCTGAACTTAATAATATGTCATGGGCACACAACAAGAAAAGTTTAGCAAGGGGGAAATTTTCAGGTAGGCAAGACATTTTTAAGGCTTTTTAATTAAAGTCTGATTGAGAGTACTACCTCTAAACAACTTTAAAACTGAAACTTCAGAAAAAAACCATTCCATTTTTAAGATTTGCCGTTGTTTTAGTGAAATACTACTGTGCTAAGGTTTTGTATAGTGTGTTTCTTGTAGGTAATAAGAAACATAAGAATTTATGAAAAACTAGTCTGGCTCATTTTTTTGTTTATTCACCAGTGTAGGTCTTTCCGAAATGTCTTCCAATTCAACTTTTCTTGCCCTTAGCCTACTAGCCTGTCTTTGTTGTACCCATAACATCCCAACCAGTTAAGATCTGCTCTCCAAGCCAAAATAAACTGAATTGTTGAGTCAGACTAAAACCCTTTTTTGTCATATTTGCTATTCAGCTTATGACAGCATCTTCCTCGAATGTTAAACTTTTCACTGATTTTATACGAAAACAATATTTCAAGTTAGTATAAAAGCCCTTCTCGCAAATGTTTCATGCATTCTGTTGCCAAAAGAGTTTTTTCTGCAAGCATACTGATACACATTGGCTTGCCTTATTTTTTTTTTGTCCAGAAATGTGTATTGTGCATTTCGCATCAATGGACTTTTGAAGTGATAACTTATGGTATAGTTTGTCAATTGTATTTCAGCCACATGTCCAAGTTGGTTCAGATTCTCCACAGTTCTGATGTAGAACTCAGGATTGCCAGTGGTGAAGCCATAGCATTGATGTATGAGATGATCAGAGAGGAAGATGAGGTTTGTGATCACTCAAAAAATCTAGTTTCACACAATCATTTCTTAAACAGTGAGGATTTATTGCTGTGGAATTTTAACCAGAAATGTTCTTTTAAATATCTTGTGTTTCTTTAGTCATATGAAGGTGATAACATCCTGGCGTTGTGTGAGAAACTGAAGCAACTTGCAACAGACGGCAACCGCAACAGAGCCAAGAAAGATAGACGTCAACAGCGGTCGAGTTTTAGAGATATCCTGAGGGCTGTTGAGGTATTTAATTGTGTATTTTAGTAAATTTTTTTACTCTATTTGTTAACAGTTGTTCAAATTTATTTACCTTATCTTATTAGGCTTTGATTGCCTTTGTAGGTAATAAATTTACTGTTAATTTTGTTTTCAGGAATTTGATGCACCTTATGATGAAATTAAATTTGGACTGGAGTCAATGAACATTGACTGCTGGGCCCGGAAAAGGCAGTATGACAGCTTGTGTCATGTGCTTGGGACTGGCATGAACGTTCATCTTGCTGAAAATGAGTTGATCCGAGACATTTTTGACCTGGGTGCACCTATTCCAAGAGGCAGCCTTCCCATTAGTAAAGCCAGCAAAATAGAGCGGGTAAGTTGGTCCTACTTAGATGTCTTAGCATGCTGTAAAATTGTTCTGCTAATGGATGGCTAAATGGATGTTGTTTTGCCTGTTCAGATTTTTTTTTTTGTAACTAGATTGCTCTGGTTAACTTGTTAAACTGGCAGTTCTTTGTAAAAGTACAAGGTATGAGTTTGTTTAATGTAATGATGGCTCCTAAAACAACTTGGCTATGTGTGGGTGAAAACATAATAATAGTAAATTAAGGATTATGTGACTTTGATATTAATGCTATTGTTGTTTTTTTTCCAGCATATGTATAATGCTGCAGCCTTCAAAGCAAGGACTTTGGCAAGGGCAAAAAATCGGGACAAACGTTCAGATTTTGGTGCAACTGTTTTTTAATTTGGCCTTGAAAACTGATCATCAAATCTCCACACCAATTTTGGGATTTATCGCGACCACAATCAACACCGCTTTTGACATCTGCGGATAGGTCTATTGCCCCGTTGATGGGTTCTATGCGAAATCAACTTGAAAGTTGTAGTATACCAAGTTGTAGAACATGCAAACAAATTACGATTGATTATTATATCCATACATAGACAAATATTTTTAATAGTGTCTAGTGTCACATATATGGAGATAATAGTGAAATGACTAGAGGAAAATTTTTGTAGTAGAGAAATGAAGATAGATTACAATAAATATGTCCTTGTCTTACAATGGGGTAGACTGGGCGTGGTATGTCATGTGTTATACTCAAGGGGCATTAATAATATGTCCCCATTCCAGTAAGGAAATGAATGAAATCGCCTGTGGAAGATGTTACTTTTCTGGTTTAGATAGTCCAAAGGGATAATAAAAATCAGGACATTATCAACAATCAAAGTGTACATAACTGCAATTCTGTACATAACCATGATAAAATGTTGGAGGAGTTTCATAGTAGATAATGCAACTTCCATTGGATTATTATTGCAAATTGTGTTTCATTAATGTTACCTTGTGCAATAGGCATAGTGTGAATTTCAATGATCATGATAAAGCCCGCCTGGCCCTGCCCTTCAGCCATTGTGATTGACGATTCTTAACTTGCTGCTACAACTGTGATAATAATTTAACCTGAGAGAAGAGGTTGGTGGAGGCTAACTTATTTATTTAGGCCAAATGTACATGTATTTTATCCTGGAAATACTTCCAGTATTGTATTTATGGAATACTATTTATAGCAGATAGCAGTGTAAAAGGTGTTGGATGTTTTTAGAGACAGGTGATATAACTATGGTGACCTGCGATATAAGTGCTTACACCAATCAAGATACTTCGTCATACAAAAATTTGTTTGATCATAGAACTTTATTTTGTTGCATTTTTATAGTGATTTGGCAATAGTTATGAGATAGAGGCCTGCTTTTTCCGAAGTTTAAGTTGTGTATGTATTTGGTTGAATTTCGAGCAGGAATTGTACACATTTGTTGAAGAATGATAAAACACCACAAAACGAGTGAATTGAATTTTTGAAATGTCATTGTTGATTATTTATATTGAAATCCTGTCTTGAATTTTGACTTATTTTTAGAAGTAGCTGATGAAGCTAGTTCCATTCAATCATAATTTGACTGCCACGTGATGTTATGTGGTCTATTTTTATTGTAACAGCCACAAGGCACTAGTTGTATTCTCAGGCTCTGTTTTTCTGCAGTTATTTTCATTATTGATTGTTTAATATTATGTTATGAAATTGTAATCAAATGTGCATGCTTAGATTTATTGCAAGAGAATCTACCAATTTAGCTTGAATTGAAGCATCTGCAAGAACGCTCAGATGACACGAGTTAAATTTGTTGTTGGTAAACTTTCAAGCATTTATTTGTTGTCAGGCAATCTGTTAAGTATATATTAAGTTTCTTTGAAAGTTATGCATTTCAGGAGGAAAGTAAGTTTTGCCTCAAATGTAAGGAATACTTAGGATTCATGAAATAGTTTGATTTCTGAGTTGCACTTATATAGCAGATATGGATTTATGTGCATGCATGATTCTCAGAATAAATGTTGGTTGAAAAGCATAAGTTGGTTGAAAAGCATAAGTCTTCACATGAATGTGTTAGTGTTATTGTTCTCCAATTCCTTCAAAATGAAAGGTTTTGACTCCTACAAAACCGTGGGAGGATCCTCATGCAATTTTTTAGGGATCTCCATAAGCAGTACCCCCATATCAAAAAATTATGGGGTACTGCCATTAGTCCTAGAGGTCAATGTGATTAACTTTAGAATATTAATGTTCTTGCATTGAGCGAGATATGTAATTGAACAGTCGCTGCTTTTTGACCTCTGACTGTAAATTCTCAGCACGGTACCCCTGCAAGCTTGAATGATCGCTGGAGGGACGAGAAACTTTTGGGCATGATTCAGTGCTTCTGCAGCCAAATAACCCGGAACCCTATAGTAAGTGTAGGCTGGGTTTGAAACGGTAACATTGAAGAACTAGCACATGAGTTGTTCTTTCAGTCCACCGCGTGTCGGGTAATTTCTGTGTTGGTGACACTGGACTGCAGTCTGAGCAGTTCAAAAGCCAATTCAGTCCTGGCCGCCTGGTGGATATGCTACATAACCAGAGTTAAAAAAAGTCATGGTATTTGTCCTTGGATAGTGGGTGTACAGTAACACAACAGAAAAGAACCATATCCATGGAGATTTAGCGCTATTATTTAGAGATGTCTGGTTGTACCATCTCTAATACAGGACATGGCCAAAGCATGCTCGGCTCCTCTGTGGTCTTTGTATTCCATCAATGACTAGATATTCTTTGGTGGGCGGTATAGCATGCAGAGTACACAGATGGCAATTATAAATGGCATTGAATGCAAATGATTAAGTAGCTGCAATTAAATGAAAATATATCCTACATAACCTTATGAAATAATGCAGCATTAGTGAGATGCTGCCAGAAAAGTGACTAAGCTAATTCAGCTGTTCGGTGAACTGAACTTTGAAATCAGTGTCACAGAGGCACCTAGTTGTTTGCCAATGTAAAAAAGTATTAAGTTCATAAGATGCAGTGGTCATGATCATACAGCACAGCAAAGTGGAGTGACCTACAGTACAAGACCAAAGAAAGCATCCATCTTAGATTACGCTTTCTCCCAAAATAAGACCGACTTCCGTGGCGCTTCGCAACATAAATAGCATATCTGCAACTGAAGCTTTATTAGAGAATAGCCCTTAAGTTCACAGAAGAGTTGCATCGGCAGCGTCTTCCCATGCTCATTTCTGGCATTAGGGCCAATACTTTTAATGATTAACAGAGTCAAACATCAACCATACTTTGTACAAAATACAATTCATTTATTTTACGAAAACTAATGCCTACAAACAGACTAGCTTGTGGTTTTTCAAGAAACAAATAAGCTTTGTCACTTTTTCATTTTAACAAACACATGACACTCATTTTAACATACAAATGACACTGGTGCTTAACACACAAACGTAATTAACCGTATTGGTGAAAATTTCAATTTGATTAACACTCCAAAAGAATTACCATTGCTTTAAATTAATTTCATGAGTAAACAGTTATAAATTCTAAGGGCAGAGAAGCTAACATCAATAACTTAAAAGAAGGACTTATTACATCAATAACTTGAAAGCAGATCATATCAGTGTTGCAACAAGTCTGACCAACTCACAATAACTTGAATGTGTCTGGCATGTAGCAACTTCAAATTCCAGGGCAATCGGGTGAAGCTAAATGCAATGATCAGTCAACTGAAGCAAGTCCATTTCCACTCAAGCTTTCATTTCATAATATTTAAGACTTGATCACATGCTCCTTAGTAATTCTGCAGACTTTTTTTGTTTATGATGAAACTAAGACGTAGATCATGCTGAAAAATTAAACAGAAATTATATTGTTAATTGATATTCAAGGCATTTAATGGCAGCATCATAAACACTTTGAAAACATACACAGTAATACAGTGGAACCTCCTTTTATCACGATACATGGGGGACATAGAATCATAACAGCGATTTGGCCGAGGTTCTCTCTATTTCGTTCGCGGTATACGTGCTACACAGGTTAACTGAATGACCAACCTTACTATTATATTAATTGCTCTTCACATTGACAATGTTGACTGACACTGAGCAGTTCAGTTATGTGGGTCCAATTGCAATTCAAAATAAAATACTCAGTGACACTTTCATTTACTGGGCTCACATCAATCAATAGTAACATTGTAATATGATTATATGACTCAAACTTTGTACCAATGGTGTATGAATAAAAATTATAAATAGATAATAGGCCTATAGTGTGAATTCAATTGCCAGGTAGCTACAGGAGTAAATGGCTATTGAGAGCTATTGGAGTAGTTGCTATGTCAATCTAAACAAAGGAACATGCACATCTTGTAGATGTTTTCAGAAACCTGGTCATGACGGCCGTACCTTATACACGCGCATTTCGCGCATCAATGGCCTTTTATTGTTTATTATGTTATCATGCAATGTCTGGTCGAGAGAAATGTGGGTACCGTAATAAGGGAGGTTTGTGTTAATTAGAGGCACATTATAGAGAGATTCCACTGTATAACAATCATTGGATCCAATACCTACCTGTACAAATAGTAGAAAAATGACAAGAGATAAAATGCTAGCTTGATCCATCCTTCCTTTTGTGCCCGGTTGAGCTGGTCGGCATTCATAATTGTTGTGGGATCGTACAAGCCCGGACCACTCATGACAGGTCTATTCATATACCTGTAATGAAACAAAATGCATTCCAAGTCATTGTGGATAGTGGCAGAAACAAACATTATTGCCGAGATTGCCAGTTCACGCCTTTTTCAGCATCTGTCCATTGTTGTTAATGACGCTATCATCATAGTCTATAACATTGTGGTACTAAGTAACAGTTTAATAAGTACTAGTGACGTCACTTAAAATGGTCTTATTTCAACTACAGTTTATATCCATTTAGTCCTTTCTGATTCTGACACAAAAATTATGCCTGTTTTATCATCACCATAGCTGATTTTGCTCTTGTGCATTTGAGATCAGGAAAAAACTACTTCCGGGAACCATGTCCAGAACGGCGTCATTGAAATTGCATAAAGTGGGGGGGGGGGGGGGGGGGGGGGGATAACTAAATAATCACAGCTTTACAAAGTTCTCATTTGGCTGTCAAATAAAAAGCAAATTATAAAGCAAGACTTCCGCCAAAAATTAGAGCTTTACGCCGCTTTGAAATAGAGCAATGGACCGGTGAAGTGAGGCGAGTAATCGACTGCTAATAATCTTGTTTATTTACATGGGATTTTGATAAATGTTGACCTGTGGGCCTAGAAATGATATTCCTGATTGTAATGAGTTTTAAATGCATTACTCCAATGAAAATTGTCTGACCGCTCATTTTTCGTTCTGTCCAATCGCTCGCCTTATTTAAATAGGGCAGCGTTGAGTCCCAAAAGTATGGCAACAGTGTCTATGATACTTTGGTCGTAACTAACACACCCTATTGTACAGAATTACTACATTCACATCGTACTCAATATATTATATAATAATTCAGCACCTGATAGCATAATATTAAGAGATGGCAAATCATTTACAATGCCAAGACTTTGTGGATTACTTTTACCAACCTGTGGATGTGGTATGCAATAAGCGGAGCATTAAGTATCAATGTTCCAAACTGGGCAGCGAAAAGGAAGAGTATGTTATAAAAGATGTGGATCCCATATTCTGGCAGCACAAGCTGAAAAGAAGCAGAAAACATACCATCATAATGATTCATCATTAATTGGAAAAAATTTACTAACAGTATGCTGCGACCAGGGTCTGCAGATTTAAATCATGTTTTAAATCAAGGGAAAAAAAAAATATATAAATTTTTTATAACTCAACATATTGATTCATTTGAATACAACTTTAAAAACTCAAATTGTAAAAATAAATCAAGTTCTGTTCATTTTTAGAGCACAGTTTAGTAAGTTTAAAAAGGAATGCTGGAAAATTATCAAACTTGGCTCATGCTAGCCAGTACTTGCATAATAAAAAAAAATCAATAAAATCAGATTTAAAAAAAAAATCTGCTTCATTAAATTAAAAAAATAATAAATCATGATTTTTACCAACCCTGGCTGCGACCAGAGCACATAAAGAAAATGTGATTACATCAACATCCATTGTAACAAAAATGAGTAATTTATGATGTCACTAAATAGATGACATCATCAATGTTTATCTGCTTTGTTTTCCTACATTGATATTAGAATTTCACTGTATAATTATCAATGTACAAACAATTTACTATCAATTCGTACAGACTACATAAAATAAACTTCAATCTCTCCCTTGTGACTGAATGTACTTACCGGATTAAGGCTGTTACACTGGTCTATAGGATTTTTATAATCTGTTTTCAATTCATCAAATGCAATTATCTGAAAAGCAACAGATCAACAAGATATATATAGGGTATGGTTTAATTCCCAAAATAAACAACACCAGATAATTTCAATTATATTTTTCACTAGACTGGCATGACTAATGTCCCAATCATCCTACAATGGTGAATAAAACAGAAATACTCTGTACAATTACAGAGCTTGTATTCAAGTATATTAGTTATGAATTTCTACATATTGTGGAATATCTATACTTTAAGGCCGTAGTCATTACGGCAGCAGTAATAATCAGCTGGCTGACATGACAAGTTCAATTGAAGAGTTGAAGAGGCAGAAGCCGCATATAGGAAAAACAGCACTGAACAAGTAAGATGTTTGTAGACGTGAGACATTTACCACGAAAGCATATTTTTCATGTAGCATTGTATCAGTGTGTGGTCACACAAAAATGGTCTACCATAACGTCAACAACCAAAAAGGTGACACCCTGAACGGGAAGACAATTATAGGCTACATATATTATCCATTGGCATGGCATTGACTTCCTTGTTAACAGTTGAAATATATATTTTTGTACTCCACTTGATCCATCTCCACAAGAGGTTGGGTTAGGGCTTTACTTCGTGTTTTTCTGCACCTGCTGAGCTAATTAGGGCAGGCAGGTCCCTCTCCACAAGAGGAATCCGCTGATGCGGGCCCACATGACATCTCTGTAGTTATTATGTTTATCAGTATTCGGCTAATACCGTCTTGGAAGGGGGGGGGGGGCCACAGGGCATATCGCGTGCCGGCGAAATAACATCGAAACGATCGATTTGTAGCCGTAACGTCTTGTGTTCATTGCCGTTTTGCCCATTAGAATATTGAAACCATTCTAGTTTGATTGTTACCGTTCTGGTATTGCCTGACAATTATGTTGCCGTTTTTGCGGTTTTCCTTTTCGCGTTGCCGTTTTGACTGGTAAACATATATACCAGTAAGTGGCACAGCGACCTGTTGGAGATTGAAGGGCAAGGGCGGTGGTGACGGGAATGAATTGGTCCCCGGAGGCTCCATTTAACATTTTAAAGGGAGGGGGCGGGGGGAAAGAAATGATTCTACATGAAATGTCTGGGGAAAAAAAACTATCTAGTTACCCACACCACAGAACTGGAGATACAGTTGTGACCTACACTGGTTACGCCAGCCCTACATCGTACATGACGGCAAAGCGGGAGGGGCATTTCAAGGAGATAGGCGTATTTACCGTCAAGGATCTGACTGTTGTGTATGTAATTTTCTGGGCTAATTGCTAATTCTGGGGGCGATTGAATGACAGAAAAGCTGGATTTGGGTTCGCCGGCTAATTGCAATTCGGCTGTCTCGTCAAGACAATCGCGTAATCAAAGAAGATTGGTACATGGCATCTGTTAAAGCGGTGGTGGGATACTTACGTGATATATGACGAAAAATATGAGAAACGCCGACAGGATAAGAGCAACGATGTAACAAAACGCTGCGAAAGTGAACGCCATGGCTGCTGGATTGTTTGGTGCGCATGCGTGCGTAGTTACACTTCCGCTTCCGCTGCACGTGGGTTTAGTGTGGACTGCAGCTGTCTACAGCGATGTGACAGAAATAAGGTGTCTAACAGCTTGGAATTGGTGATTTCAGCAGATATATCGGGTAAATTAGCTTCAAGGTATACCAAGGAGTGAAGTAAAGCCAAAATGAGTGCTGTGACAAGCATGACATGGGTCAAAAGAGGGGTGGCAAAACAGCAACCTGACAGAGTGAAATTGTCAGCTGAGGAATTGAAAGAACTGATAAAAGCCCAAGAGCAGAAACTCAGAAAACTTGGTATAGAAGATGTATCTGATGATGATGACGAAAATGGGAAATTAGATGCAGCAACTGCTCAGGTGGCTACTGGGAAGAAGAGAAAGCATGACTTCAGTGGAGGTGCTGAGAAGCACACCGATCCAGATTTTAATGACATAGTTGATAAATATGGATTAGATGATTACGAAGATGATGATGAGGGCCCCGCTGAGAATTCAAATAACAGCATGAGTGATGTTGCCTTTTACGGCAGTTTAGTGGAAGACCCGTACATTCAAGATAAAGAAGAAAGTGACGAAGAAGAACTGGAAATTAAGAAAGACGATAATGTAATTGTCCTAGGTCGTGTCAAAGGGAATTATTGCATTCTTGAGGCTCATGTGTATAATGAAACTGAGAGTGCACTATTTTGCCATCATGACATTTTGTTACCGTCTTTTCCTCTGGCTTTAGAATGGATTGACTATGATCCAAGTGATCCTGATGCAAGATCAAACTTAGTTGCAATGGGAACTATGGAACCGGACATTGAAATATGGGATCTTGACCTCATAGACAGCTTAGAACCAGCATGTGTGTTACGTGGAGTACCCAAGAAAGCCAAAAGGAAGAAAAAGAAGGGCAATGTACTCGGTCATTCAGATGCAGTCCTCGACTTATCATGGAATCCAAACAAGAGAAAAGTACTGGCCAGTGCCTCAGCTGATTTCACAGTTGGGTTATGGGATCTTGAAAGTGGCACAATGGTGACAAGCATCACCCAACACACTGAAAAGGTTCAATCCTTGAAGTGGCATCCTGTTGAGGCGGAAACGCTAGTTTCTGGATCATTTGACAGTACGGTTAAAGTTTATGACTGCAGGGGAGCTAATGAGAATTACAAAAACTGGTCAGTGGATGGAGAAGTGGAGCGTGTACTGTGGAATCATCACAATCCTTTCTACTTCTTCGCTTCTACAGACAATGGTGGCTTGTACATGTTCGATGTGAGGAAGGATGAAGTGGTAGTAGAATTAAAAGCACACAGGGCTGCCATTACTGGACTTACTCTGAGTAGTTCATTGGACTGTCTAGTTACTGTCTCAGCTGACAAGAGCTTGAAAGCCTGGGATGTAGGGAAAGGGGGAGTGGAAAAAATTACAAAAAAGAAAATGCAGATGGGAGAGTTGCACAGTGCTGCAATGTCACCGGACTCGCAACTGGTTGTTGCTGTCGGTGGAGAGACTGAATTTCGAGTGGTGAACCTAGCAAGAAATGCAGATGTTTCGAAACATTTTGGGTTGAACAATGACACTGAAGATGAGGGTAAAGGAGAAGAACTAGCACTTGATGCGGGAGCTGATACGGATGAAGAAGAAATGGAAGCCAGTGCCATCAAACCGAAAAACAAGAAAAAGAAAAACAAGAAGCAGAAACCTGCCAACTGAAACATCAAGGAGTTTTAATGACTTATATGGACAAATTGACAATGTAAAAACTGATGTCAGAATTCTTTCCTGGAGTGTACATACAGTGTGTTATGTCAATGAAATATTTGAGTAATTTGACAGAAATGTTTATTTTTATTTGACACAAATGTTTATTTTTATTTTTTATAGACATTTATTCATTGAAAATCAAATGCAAAAACAGAGTTCTGCATTGCTGTACTACATTAGACATCTTTATTGAATCTCTAGTTTTGGCCTAATTTTATAAAGTCGAACAGTGCTAGCTGAGATAAGCTGTCAGTATTGAATATTGGGTTATATATCAGAAATTGTTACATTGACTAATGATGATTTTTGAACAACTTCATTATTACTAAGTGACTTGTACTAAAAAGAAAATGCTCCTCCATCTACAGCATGTGAATTTCATTCATATGTATACTCAAAATGCTCCTCCATCTGCATGTGAATATGAATTTCATCTATATTGCTGAATACTATATGTATTACAATTTAAAGCTATGTTTGCAAAATATATAGCTTGTAAATCTGATTTGAGTCAACCTTTATTACTTTTTACGTATTAATCCATAATCTTAGTTGTAGCAACCCAAAAAGATATATAATCTTTGAGGAAGCCTTCGTGCTGGTTCTCTCTGAGTCTGGGGCTCTTACCAAGGGTGGCAACTTGCTCACAAGGGGGAGTGCAAGGCGGGGGTGCACTTTCACCCTTGCCATCACTCGATCGGCCATGAGGCAATTCACCACATATAGTCCCTGGGTTCTGATAGGAAACAGCTGCCCTGTGTCCTCTAACTGTAATCTAAGATAGCCATTCTACTATTTTGGTGCAATGACATGAAAATAGATACATTTCAGTGACTTAATAAGAGTTATGACAGAGAAACTGGTTTAAGCACTGATACATGAGTAAAGAGTTAATTTCAATAGTGAAATCTCTTTTTCAAATTCCTACGCCTGGCCAATGAGGTCAGTGCTTCAACTGAAAAAGGTGAAAATGGCTTTGCAACGGTCAAAACCACGTGAGTTTTGTTTCCATAAAAAGCAAGCAGGGATATACTGCAGCTATTAAAAGTTATTCTGATCATTCAGTGTTTTCACATTCCATATGAATATCATACACTACATGTGGGACAAGTCCATCTAGCTGCTGCTGATAGTTTGACAGCTCTGACCACGTGGGCCTCATGCAAATTAGCTGAAAATCTTTTGGCGTGCCTGCAGCGATGAAATGACGGTAAGAGTGGAGGCGCTGCGAGCAGCTTGCAAGGGTGGCTCCCTAATAGCATCAGATGTTATTGATGTGACATGAATAAATGTTCTGTCTTTACGAGCTATATGTTGCTGGGTTTTAGCACTTTAACAAGAGCCGAATTGAAACGACAATAAATAAAATTTTACTACTTACTACAATTGATATAAAGAGAAATAATGCTTGAGGCAGATGCTGCATGACTTTGAGCTGCGATTAAACCAACAGGTCCCAAAACTGATGATAAATGCTGTAATTCTCTCCTCTCCAGGTTGTTATATACTGTATATTTTATATAGGATACCTGCTTGAGGCTACTGCCCTCTAGTGTAAATATAGCAATTCACATACTGCAGACATCTCACATTTTCTGCCATATAGCATTTTCTTCTATGACTAACATAGTCGTAATATAAATGCATGACACGGTTAAATTCAGAATAGTATGAAGTTATTTATTACCAAAAAGTCAGGTAATACAACATAAACAGAAATTTAGCAAAATATTTAGTTGTATGAACAGACCTCTACTGAATCACTACATAATGGCTGGTCTATCTAGTTGAGCAATAAAATGAACTAATTATGTAAATCCAATTTTGTTAGTCTCTATTAGCTCCCAAATAACGCTATGAAGATAGCCAAATACAATTTCACAATTTGAAGGATTTAATGACGGTAGTAACATAGTAACATGATTGAAATTCAGGGAGCCACACATAAAATTGTTCAAGTACATTTTGTATAAGCTTGTATTTGAAACTAAATGAGATATTCGTGGTACATCATAATAATTTGCTAACTCTACAAGACATCAGTTGGTTTTCAGCCATAGAAGACACACTTGGCATTCTTCAAAAGCAATCTTTACCAGAGGTTTTCAAGCTGCTTTGTCATTTACAAGTTGTCTTAGATGAGATGAAACCAGCAGAAAATCTAGAAAAATAGAAAGAAACGAAAACAATGAGCTTGTTATTGGTTAATATTGTCAAGGAGCACAGCCAAGGTGGAAGGTGTTACAACAGAAAGTAGATATAGATAAGTAGAATTTTTTTTTTTGGACTTTACCCAGCATTATATTTACTATGTATGCAGCTTAAATTTCCCTCCCTTTTTCTCCTTTTCCCAAGAGGTCCACCTCCCTGCTTTTATTAAGTATTACAAGAATCCCAAGTATCATTTTTTATGTGTTCCCAATGGGATTCTTTTTTCCCCCTCCTTATGGTATGCCTTTTTGTGACTGTCGGTTCCCCCGGGATTCTTTTATTTCTCTGATTGAATAATCTTAATTGAAAATGTAATGACTTCTATTCATAGACGACCTTAACAATTTTTTTTTTTTTGCCTAATAGCATGTGAATTTTCATTTACATGACCAGGCCTTGCTACAAATACAAACAAAGGATGATACAATATAATTTTGATTCATCAAACTTGATTGTGGGAAGGAGACCACTGACTACCGATAAATGGCCACTTAAAAATGCTCAGTTGTAGTGTAGCATGTGAATGTCATCAAAATGACAGCGCCACATTAAAATGCTCAGTTGGATATAGCATGTGAATATCATTAAAAAAAAACAAAAAAAAAAAACATGGGCTCAGTGATTTCCTTACAATTCATGCTTGATTTCTATAAACAATGTTAGGGGTGCCCTTTTAAACATCCTCGTTTATGTAATGTAAAAAATATGCCATTGCCGTTAATTAATAATGATTAGCTTGGATCTCGGAAACCCAGGAGGGCACTCGATAGCAATGCTATTAATGTGTCTTAGAGTGTTCCTCCTGGCCTTTCATTCACTGAAAAATATAATATATTTATTGTTTCCAGCTATTATTGTATTATTATGTATGAAGGCAAATAAATATGTCTCGAGTCCAACTAAGACCACGATGACACGTTGTAATGTAGTCGGACAAACTGCCTCACGAAAAAGGTTGTTAGTCAGATAACAGAACATTAATGTGACAATATGTGACACCAAACTCTTGTTTTAACAATTGAACTGTCCAAACACAAATTGTGTATCACCCTTTCTAACCCCATATCTATACTGTTAAAGTTGTCAATTGTACAGCTCAGTAAAATCATGGAGGTATTGTAAAATCCTTAAATGCTGTATTCTCTCTTGATTTACTGGGTTATCTGAGTGAAATGAAGTCACAAGACCCAGTAGATCATGTTTCTGGTAAAGCCACTGTAAAAAGTGCCGTGTACAAGCAATTAAATTGATTTATTAGGTGCAACAAATTTTGTGTCGCACCCTGCTAGAAAGACCCAATACAGTGTGTTCTGTTTCAAGCACGCCTTTCTGCAAAAAAAAGCTGCAAGTTTTGGTTTCACTAGTGACTCCATGGTTTTTGGTGATAATAATTTTATTGGCTCTAAAGTTTTCCATATGTGGGTATACCCTTGATCCTTGGACTAAACAGGGGTTTTTAGTCCAAGCATGGACGTGTAAAAACGTCCATGGTCCAAGCTTGGTCCAAGGTATACCCCATTTCTCCAGATGGTTGTGGTTTGTGGTTTTTAGTGTGCAACTACATACACTCAGTATGTGGTACTGAATCTACAACTAATACACTGTATCAGGAAGGTACTGGCCAGTGGGGTACAGTTTTAGCTTTGAAAATTTAAACTCGTTCAAGGACCTCGCTATCCACATTGACACAAGCTGAATGCCCAACTTTGTATGCTTGGCAAATGATTTTTGACTATTAATATAATGTTAATTAACTGCATCTCATGGGTGATTAACTAGTCTAATATTAACATATGAGGTAAATTATGTTTGAAAAATACACCTGAAGAATAGGGGAAAGATGTATAAGGTGTATACATCCATGTTTATATTATGTTCAAGGTGTTACATTTAATGAGCTATGCATTATTTACTTTTATATATGACACATTTTGCCATCATTAAAGATAAGCTGATGAGTGAACTATAATGCTTATCATGGGGTACCACTCATGGGTACTGATACCACTAAGTATACAATGTAATTATGTGTTATTGTCATTTTGCAATTTCCATATTTACAAAGATTAAGTTCATGATTTTTCCTCCTCCTAGCGGTAGCTCTATTATATGTCTTACTCCAATGGATTGAACCAGATCATTGATCTACAGGATTGTACAGGGATAAGAAGACAGAATGCAAACACATGTAACAGGACGAGATGATAAAGCTATTACCAGAGTGTGACAAACGACCAGACTCAACCAGAAGGGTGGATTGTGGTGAGATGAAAGGAGGGCTCGAATGGAGCTCTTCCTCTGCAGCTTAAACAGGCCCAATGTTTCGTCTAGTTGTAATGTACACTTGTATACTATACACAGTATCAATCATTAAAACATTATAGTGTTCTATTAATAACATGTGGACTAAGTTTGTAGCCATAAATTAATTATATATGAAAAAATATGCAACATTGTGACTTATAACTTATTACCCTTAGCTGCTTAGGGTAGGCAACAATAAATCATAGGGAAAAAAAATATTCTTTACATAACACAGAAACTTACTACTGGCAAGCTAGATGCACAAAATAAACATGTCGATCATCATTTATCTTTCTACCTGTTTTTTTTCTTTTTTCTTAAAAACTTTACATATATATATATATATATATAAGGAATTTCGAAACTAAGCATTACAGCTGGGTAACATTGCCGCCTGTATCCCAAATAGGCCTAAATGGCAAAATTCAAAGCTACCTAATAGGCCCTACTCTAACTACTTAAGTCAAATAACATAATAAAACAGCAACAACTGTACAACGAATATAACAAAGAAAAGAAAAGGTTCCCCTTCAAACCTATTGCTTGACCAGCTGGTGTCCAAAACAATTACACAACATTCAGTGAAATGGGCCCACTGCTTGAAGCTGAATCGTTCAGCAACAAAACAATCCACTTGTAAACTTAGCTAACAAGTACTAGTAAGTGTTCACAAGGGAATATTGTTAGTAATGGTCTCCATATGACTCCAATTGGCTTATAAATACATGTAGATATATAGAGAAGGGAGCAGAAGTAATGATGACATGATAAGGAACCAATTCAACATTAATAAAAGACATGAGACCCCTAAAATACCATTAGAAGAAAGAAAATGTAATAAATGTGATAGTAATGAAGTAGAAGATGAACTACATTGTCTCTTAATTTGTAACAATTATGCAGAACCCAGAAATCAATTAATCCTAAAAGCAAATAAACTGATTCCAAATTTCCATAAACTAGATAAAATACATCAATTTAAAGCACTTATGTCAAATAAAAAACCATGAAATGATATATGCTCTTGGTAATTTCCTAAATAAAGTAATGTAGACTTTAATTACAACTGGGCTCCTCCGATATGACACTCCCTGACATGACTGTCAACACAAATTAGAAGAGCCAAATGCCAGGGTCAGCGCAATGTTGCCTGGTACTTTTTTATTTTTATACATGTGAACATTCTTATCTTTTTGTGTTAATTTGAATCTTATTGTGATATTATGATCAGTATTTGTGTATATTTTTGTAAAATTTAAATCTAATATTGATATTGTAATCAGTATTTGTGATTTGATCTGTGATTTTATTTGCTATCTTTTATGTACTTATATATATATATATTATTTCGCCTTAATACTGAATGTTTAAGAGCAGGACTCTGTCCAGAAAAAATCAAATTGTGGCAACTGGGACCTTAAATGTTAAGCTGTATATTATGTATAAAATAATGAGAACTTGTACATCAGATTTTTGTAGATGTAGTTTTAGATAGACATAGTGAGTAGATATGTGACATATGTATCTTTTCTGATATGAAAAAGTGCTATATATGTGACGCACCATGTAAAAAGGGGGCTAATGGGTTGATTTTTCAAAAATTAGTATTTGATGGCAAGTAATTGTCTAACATGTGTAGTTTATGGAAATGTAAAAAAATTCCATATATCTCAATATCTAGTGGTCATATGTGGTATTTAAAAATGTAATGTTTTCGAAGCATATAACCACTGCAGACGTAATGAGGAGCAACACAGGTGCTTGTGAAACTATGCATTACATTTCATGACATATCTTCGTTATCCGTTGTTCAAAATCTACGAGTTTTGGATATGTGATCGTGAGGTAACTGTTCTATACTGAACTAAAATGGAGAGCTGCTACAATAATTACTTTTTGTAAAATTCAACATTAAAATTGGCGTGTTAAAAACCCGGTTTCCGACGTAAAAACAAACTCCGTATTTGGTTTTTTATCTCGGTTGGTCATTCACCAACAATTACCAAAATCTGGCATTGTGTTTGTCATGACATTTTCTAAATTTTTCTTAAATTTCATAATTATATGTGCCACATTTTTAACACAATTGAGCCTCAAACATGGGCTACCAGCTGAGGTTAATATTCTTACTACGGAAGCCTACTAGTGCCACAAACAACTTTTTTTTTTTGCGTTTTTTTTTTCCACATAATTGTTTTTGCTGCATAATTTGTTTAACTTTTTTTATACATATTTTTTTGGATTTGTGATTTTTGATACAGAATTTTTTTAAATTTACGTTTTTTGCTGCATCATTTTATTTAATTTGCTTTTTTTGATACAGAATTTTTTTCATTTGCGTTTTTTCTACATACTTTTTTTGGATTGTGTTTTTATTATACAATTGTTTTTTCATTTGCGTTTTTTGTAACATTTTTTTTTTTCATCTGTGTTTTTGACAACATACTTTTTTTGAGTTTGTGTTTTTCATTACAAAATGTTTTTTTTTTACATTATAGTTGAATATTTTTGCTATTATTCACAAACATTTGCGAATTAACACAAAATTATTTAACTCCTTCTAGAACCAATTGAGCAGAACAAAACATTATGTAGCAAAAAACACAAATTCGGAAAAATTATGTGGCAAAAAACTCAATATTTGCGAAAAAATGCAATATCATTTAACTCCTTCTTGAACCAATTGAGCGAAAACAAAAAAAATAAAGTGGCCAGAAACGCCAAAAAAGTTGTATGTGGCACTAAAAGGCTTCTGTATATGAGAGTAAGAACATAGAACTAAAAAGGGACAGCACAAATTCAGATCTAATGTTAAAATTATGCCAAATATACCAAATGATAGCCCAAAGGCTCTACTTTAAGTACATGGCTTTGCTTGTCAATATCTTTTGTGAGCAAATGATGCTCTTAGTATTATTTCGGACAAATTGGGGGACATCATAAAAAGGTCAGTTTTTCTAGAAAACAAGCGCGGTGACCCCCCCCTTTTTTATTGTCTCATATAGATTATTATAATAAGTTACAGTCAGGTACCGTGTTATATTAAATTCATATGGCTGGACATTTTTTAATTGCAAGATTTTTAAAAAAGTTCCTTAAAAACAAATTAGACTTTTTGAATTGGCTTGCTTTTTCTTCGGATCCCATGAAATTATTGTTCTCTTCAGTATATAGATGATAAGAATGTTGCAAATGAACTAATTAGAAAAAAACCACATTGTCCTATCATGTATAGAAGCCAAGTAATTACAATTTGAATTTTTGCACTGTCAAACATCTTCAGGTGAGTTAAAGATCAACGTCTTTAGTTAAAGAAAGTCAGGTGAGAAGGCCAAGGCAAAATTAGAGCAGTTTCTTAAATTAAGGCCAAGGCCAAAGGTATAGGCCAAGGCAGGCAGGGAGGGGGGGTGTATATACTTTAAAAGGCTGCTGCTCAAGAAAATGTGTAGAATTTATATAATATATAAGGTGAGGAAAATTAATAAGGTATACTGGGCAAAAACAAGAATATTCTTGTCAAAAACGCCCCCAACATTAATCACTGTTTTTTTTTAAATGTTGATAGTTAGATAGATAGATATGTATATAGATAGATAGTCTCTCGTGCAATTCGTCTACTAATTGGCCGTACCCGCCGAGTCACCCTTAGAACCCGTCGAGTCACCCGTCAAACCCGTCGAGTCACCCGTCAGATAAAGCCCTGCCCCGCTTTGCCGCCAGAATTCGTCGCCAACCCGGAGAAAAAGCCTCTTACATAACCGTTATGTAATACTATGGGTTCACTATGGCAAAACCGGGTATGTGAGACCTAGGCTTTAATTTCCGAAGCAGAACTCCAACACTATTGTATACATTGATATAATTTGGTATCTTATTAGTCTGTATGGCCAAGTGTTGACTTTTGATAGTCTCATTGACATGTCTCAACTTTGTTTTAAGGATTTGGGAAAAAAATTTTTTCAAATTATTTTGCTTTTTCTAAGCAGCACTCAGATACTACTGCACCATGCTTTGTTATTAAATGTCTAAAATATTTTATTTGTGCCTTTTGGTGTCCTTATGGCCATAAATACTATAGAATATTGTGAAAAATTCATGTTTTCTAAAACCTGTATCAACTGGGTCTAACCTACTAGTGTACCTAAACACATGTTATTTGTCTTTTAAAATTTCTATATCGTAATACTTTGAAAGCTTCATTTTGACATATATTTCCCTTTCTTTTTTATAATTGCGACAATTATGCAAAAATTGCTGAACTTGTGTTGTTTGCTAAATTTCATAACCCCTGGTACTCTATGTTTCACTGATGTCACATGCTAACAAATATGCCCCTCATTATAATTCTGCCCATGACATAAAAGACACATGCATTCATCACACAAGTTTTTTCAGATGAATATTTAATGGTAATGTAAAAATTGTCCCATTGACCTATATATTCCTAGCATTGACTACAAGGCATATAGGCTTTCATCCCTAAAACTGAAATGAACTAGCCCATTTCCCAGAAATGGGACTAACATGGGTGAGTCCATTCAATGTTGGAGGGAGAGAGCAGTAGGATTAATAGATAAATTAACTTCTGGGACCAAACTGATCGGCCCCTGTTCTGCAGTTAATGTGTAGGAGACAATTAACCTTGTTCTTCAATTTGCCTCACATATCAAGTCAACTATATAAGGATAAACTGTCAGATAAATATCTAATTAAGTATGGAACCCCACAAGGCTCAGTATTAGGTCCTTTGATGTATATAATTTTAGCGAATGATTTGACAAAAAGTTTGAAATTTTGCAGTGGTGCAACTTTTGCAGATGACACACAATATATGCTTCTGGAAATAATTTAAAATTTTTGTACAAAAAGGTTAATGAAGATTTAAGATCATTAAGTAGTTTGTTTAATGGTAATTCACTTACATTGAATGTAGAAAAGTCAAGATATATAATTTTTCGATCAAAAAGGAACCAAGTTAATTACAATGGAAAACTAGATCTAAATGGGCGAACAATACCCCAAGTCAAAAGTATTAAATTTTTAGGTATCATGTTGGACGAATTTTAGAATGGACGCTACAAGTAAAACATATGTTAACTAAAGTTATTGCAGGAAATTATAGTTTAAATATGATAAAAAACATTATACCAACTAGATCGAAATTACAAGTATATTATTGTAATGTACAAAGTCATCTGGCGTATGTCACAAGTGCCTGGGGACCTATGTTGAAAAGCAAGGATTTACAAAGTATAAGGAAACAACAAAATAAACCAATCAGGTTAATATATAATGTCAAAAGAAGCACCAGACTAGAACCATACTATAAAAAGGGTAAAATATAAAAATTTGATAATCTAGTTAAAAGCTCACTGTTGAATATATCCTATAAGTATATAAGTGAAATATTACCATTACGAATTACGAACTTGTTTAGCCTAACAAACCATAACTACAACACACGAAACAGAAACAATTTAAGGACACCACATCATACAACAAACATATACAATAAACATTATCTGGGACAAGGACCAAGTCTATGGTTACATGCGAATTTAACATTAAAAAGCAAAACTAGTGTCAAAGTCTTTAATAAAGCATTAAAAAAGCAACTTTGTTATTAGTTTTAGTGTGGGATTATGCAATATATGTCAATTCATTTTTATTATTTTTATTTATTTATTATTTTTTTTAATTATGTGTCACTAAATGAATTTAATTTTAATTTAATTTAATTAGCGTCTTTTTCCTTTTATTTATAATGTAAGGGGTGTGCACAATTTTACAGCTTAGTAAGCTAGTGCACATACCCCACAGTATGCTAATGTCATTTATTGTTTATGTAATGTACTAAACATATTACGACATGTACTGTGAACAAGTGGCTTGCTTGCATTTTCCTGCCAGTTTTGCAGTTATGACGTCACCACCCGTAAGCCCCCTTTTCCCGTGGCGTGCCACATATATATTAAAGCACTACATTCCAAAAGTGTTAATTGATGGAACATGATACAAACCTTGGAGATTCCACACCTCAAGAAGCCTGGTTAATGGCTCCCTTCACTCCGGTTATGATCCTTTCCATCTTTTCTTTAGAATCAACATACCCATCACCGTTCTGAAATAACCAAATTTTATACATCATCACATTACTACTCTGTGCTGCATCCAATGGTGCTTACAGCAAATAACCTAATATCACCACCATTTCATTTTAGAATATCAAATATCACAGACAAATATCATGGTCAGTTATATTGCCTGGCAAATACTACAGAATACGAAAACGAGGCACAGACGAACATCATGAACGTCATTAGTGTCATCACTTCTGATACATTTTATTAAACAGCACCTTCAATTTTTGTCCAACTTAAGTAATTCGACTTTTGGCTTGAATGCAAACATCTCCGATCTAATTTTTTTTCATAAAATGACTCTAAAATTGCGAATCGGCGACGCTCTTCGTAACGTTATGATGTCAGTAAGGTAATTTTCCAGGCAGACAATTTGCTTTCCAAGCAACAATATCACGTATGACTTGTTGATAATAAAAGTAAGTGTTCTAGGCATGGTAAGCATGGTTGTTATTTTACAAATAAACTTATAAACCCTGCCATATCAGCTAAATTGGCCTTAAGTGCTATTGGTTGTAACACTCTGCATCACTATTCAGTTTACCATATTTGTCCCTACTTACAAATTCACATGCTATGTAAGTGCACTGAGTTGAAGAGAGAGGACATTTATACACATCTGTAAGGTAACAAGTTGATTATACATTGTGCCCTTTTAAGGACATGCATTCTGTCCTTAGAATATTGGTAACCTTTATCATTAATAATAATATCACATAAACTTATTATAAGACGTGTTGTGAACAAATGAATCTTCCTCCAGTATAACTAAACCTACTACTTTCTTTAAAATCCTTTCAAGTAAATATTCCACATTACATAACTCAATAAATATCTCTCTCTTCTATCAGATATTTTATAAACAGGGTTTATATGTAGGGATCTCATAAAGAACTGACCTTTTTCGAGTGAAGCAGTTTTCCTCCCACTACTTGTACCTCCAACCATCCTGTGGAGTTAGGAGTGCCCTCCCCTGTCTGAAATAAAATTCACACAAATCATCAACAGTTATCAAGGATAAATTAAGGGCACAAAATTGCCACACATGCTATGAAAAGAAAACTCAAAGCTGACGTAATTCACTGTAGCACATGTACACAAAAAGTTTATGTTACGCTTTCTAACACAACAAATCTTCAAATAAATAGACAATCTATTTCACAAGGCAAAGGGTATGACATTTATCCCTTTTAGAGATTTTAAACTATAAAATAAAGGAGATTTAAAAAATAATAAAAGGTTGAGCAGGCAAAACTTACCACTGAAATGGCATCTCCAAATACGCTCTCAAGTTCCCTTTTAATTTTCTGGAACTACAACATAAATTCAAAACAACCCATTCATACATAATTCCCTATTTATCTTGCTTTGATCTTTTTCCATCATCTGAAATGTTCATCTGTTCTTAGAAGTTAGTTTCTAAATCATAGTAGGGGACCACATTCACTTGAATTGATAGTATTTATATTTTTCTGTGAAATTGAATTGCTCATTACATCAATCACACACATTCTATTATCTTTAACATATCTATGCATTTGCAGCATTGCAATCATCCACTTTAGCAGTGGCTAGGACAAAGCTGAGTCACAAAACTGACTTACCTTGGGACCGTATCCTCATACCCCACTGAAACAACATACAGAAAAAGTATGGTATGAACATGTTGCAAACATTTTATCATCGTTTATTATCCAATACACTTCATCCATCATTTAAATTTAAAAAACATTGTGTGCTGCACAACCTTCAGTGAATGGGGAAAAAAACTAACCAGCAACAGATGGATGCTTTCCAGGCAACACTCAATGCTCAAGGCACTCAGTCAGAATGCTGTCATAGTTTCATGTTTTGCTTGGTAATGTGATGACCCCAGGTCACTGACCTTACTAGGTCAGTGACCGACTTTAACGCGCACTGGGTGACCCGGACCACGTGACCACGGGGTCTTGGCGGGAATACACCCAGACCGCGTCAGTAGCTGAAGAAGCAGAGGATAGGCAGGCTGTGCGGCGGGGCAGGGCAAAATAAACTTTAAAACTGGAATACCAACGCTTTGTCTTTCTTGGGGAACCTTACAAATTGGCGCCCGATATGGGACTCGAAGAATCGGATGTAGGGTTCCCCAATTGGATAGAAGACATGGACGACGCATGGACAAGGACATAAAAAACGTTTTGAACTTTTTGAAAAAAACATGACTTCGCGACGGCCACGCTGGATAAAGGTGCCAGCGACCGCGTGGTTTAGTCAGTTGCAGCGGAGCACAGGAACCGTCAGCATCTACATTGAGCGTCAGCAGCAGCGACGTTGCGACTTCAAACTTCAAGCTACACATATCTACAGTTAAGTAGAATTCACGCTACAATACTCTACCTTATTTAGTGTGTTTTAGCCCCACGTATAATGCCTGCAAAGTTGCGTAAGAGGCCTGGCTTGGCATTAGCCGACACGAGTGAGCCCGCATCGACTCCGGTGCCGGGCCCCTCGCAAACGGCGGATGAGTCAGCTCTACGTGCTTCGACTAGGAGTAAAGTAGTGCGAACGCCGGGACGCCCTCGTAGACGAGAGGCCACGGCGGATAGGACTCCAAGTCCTGGACTCGCATTCACGAGTCAGGAAAATACGCGGACAACCAGCGATCGAGGGCGCCGAAAGGAGCCCTCGCCAGCTGGATATGAGTCGAATGATTCATCCGCGTCGACGCCTGTTTCCTCGCCTGATGGGCGGCCCTCCGTGGTTGAGCGTGCGGAACCACGTGGCTCAGCCCGGGCTGTCATGGCGGCCACCAGTACTCCGCAACGGAGTCTGGGTTCTTCGGGGTACAGGCGGAGAAAAGAAGCTATTCCTCCAAAATATGACGGCCAGGGTACGGCCTTCATAGACCACTTAGACGAATTCACTCGAGTCGCCACTTTCAATAAGTGGACGGACGAGGAGAAATGTTTTCACCTTTGGACCAGCGTCACTGGTCAAGCTAAGTTGAAAATGCGGCCCCTAACTTATCGGGACGATTGGAGAGAGATGGTGAGCCAGTTGACGGCTCTGTTCTGCTCGAATCGTGCCCTCGATGCGTACTGAAATAAATGGTTTAATGCAAAACGAGGCCCAGAAATGGACCTCGAGACGTATGGGTTGTTTTTGTTAGATCTCTCCAGGAAAGCGAACCCCGCTTCCGCCCCCGCCGAGCAGGAACGCTTTGCAAAAGAGCGTTTCATGGAGACGGCTGGGTCTACTAGTATGAGATTTTGGTTGGCGGCTTTAAAGCCACCCACCCTGCAGGAGGCCATTGATCTAGCAGTGCAGTACGAGGCAGCGTACGAGGCCACGAAAACGAGTAAGCCTGACGTCGGGCCGGCTGGCGCTATCGCTTTGCCAATACTACAGCCCGAGGCTTCCGTGGCTGCTACTGCTTCAGCGTCTATACGTGGCGGCCCGTCCTCTGAAAAAGAGGGAGCCATCACGAGGCAGGATTTGAAGGATTTGGTATATTCGATATTAGGCGAGGTTATGTCCAAAGACAAGGGGAAGGTTTATAGTAATACTCGCCGGCAGGACCACGATTATTCACCTGAAACACGGAGGTGCTACCGGTGCAAGAAGACCGGGCATCTCCGCAGGGATTGTCCCAAGCGAAATGTTGATGATGATCGCTCCAAAAAACGAGCGCCCAGCAGGGACAGGGAACACCGATCGAGTAAGCACGGTGATAAACGGTCCCAGGGGCGGAGCGATCAGGGTAAAAAGGGGGGCAAGGATAAGAAGGAGAGGAAACACTCGGAAAACGAGTAAGGGTGGAGGAAGTATCCACGGATCCTTCACCTGCTGAAAAAGCGGCCCCTCAGCCTGCTGAAGAAGCGGCTCCTCAGCCTCCGGAATGTTGGGAAGGGGTGAAAGTAGGACAACATTGGCCAAGACAAGTGGCCATGCAGAATTCGAGCGCATCCTGGTATATTACGATTAGTGTAGGGACACGTCACGTGGATCTCCTGATCGATACCGGTGCGCAGGTGTCTCTGCTGAGTAAGCAGGAGTACGATGAGATACCTGGCGCAAAACGAGAGACTTTAAGACCTGTAGAAGGCAAGATCTCGGCGGCAAACGGTGGACCAATTAATATTTATGGTAAGGTGGAGCTCACTCTCTGTCTAGAGAGGGTGCTTTATCCTTGTGAATTTTTGGTAGCGGATATCGGAGGTCTCCCTGGTCTACTGGGGATGGACTTCTTGAAGAGACACGGTGCATTGCTGATGTGTTCAGTAGGAATGCTGAGACTGGGAGGCGTTGATATCGCGTGTAGAGAAGGTCGCCCTGGAAAAACAGGCCGAGCAATCTTACACGAAGACGTCCATATACCAGCTCGCCACGTGTCGCAGGTCTCAGTCAATTTGGTGTCCTGGGGCGTATCTAACGGGGGCGACCTCGTATTCGAGTCGTTGCCCACGGTTTGCCAGGATTTACACATAATGATACCTAGAGGATTATTGGCATCTCAATGCTCTGGGGCTCACGTGTGGATAGCCAATCCCACGACTGAGAGTGTTCATATTGCAAAAGGTCAAGTGGTAGGTCAATTGAGCGAAGTCGAAAAGGTGGATTCACCGAAAACGGTGAATGCTGCTGAGGTCAATTTTGAACACTGAAAGAAGAACACTGAAACACGACTGCCCGTTCATTTGCAGCCTCTTTTGGACGAAACTGACGATCTGACCGCAGATCAAAGGTCAGAGCTCCGAAAGGTCTTGATGGAGTATGAACATTGTTTAGAGGGAGGTAAATACGGGCTGGGACGTACGAGTCAAGCAACGCACAAGATCGATACGGGTGACAATCGGCCTTTCAAGGTGCCGACCCGGAGATTAGGGTGGGCTCAGAACAGGGCGCTGTCAGAGGAAGTGGATAAGATGCTGAGACTCGGAGTGATCGAGCCCAGTAGCAGCCCCTGGTCTAGTCCCCCTGTGTTGGTTAGAAAGAAAGATGGAACTTTCAGGTTTTGTGTGGATTATAGGAAATTGAATTCGTGCACTAAAAAGGATGCTTATCCTTTGCCACGCATTGATGACTGTCTAGACACTTTATCAGGGGCAAAATGGTTTTGTACCCTGGATCTGTCATCTGGCTATTGGCAAATAGCTATGGATGACAGAGACAAAGAGAAAACCGCATTCACTGCTCCCAGAGGACATTTCCACTTTACAGTGATGCCCTTTGGTGTTACAAATGGACCAGCTACACTGGAACGTTTGATGGAGCTAGTGCTAGGAGGATTGGACCTGTCCACTTGTCTATGTTACATGGATGATATAGTGGTACAGGGGCCCACAGAAGTGTCTAGGTAACCTGATAGTTGTACTGAAACGCATTAGCCAGGCTGGGTTAAGATTAAAAGCTAGCAAATGCGAGTTATTTAAAAGTGAGGTCTCCTTTCTAGGGCATGTGATTTGTAGAGAGGGTGTGAAACCAGATCCTAAGAAGATAAAGGCGGTGCGAGAGTGGCCAGAGCCAACTACAGTGCAGGAGGTGCGCTGTTTTGTAGGCTTCGCATCGTACTATAGAAAGTACGTGCGTGACTTTGCTGGACTAGCAGCACCACTACATGCTTTAACAGCGCACCAGGCCGTCTTTAAATGGGATGAGACATGCAGCAACGCTTTTAAAAGGTTAATCAGGGCCCTCACGACTGCACCAATATTGGTGCTCCCACGTGAAGGGTGCCCTGTCATCTTGGACACGGATGCCTCTGATCTTGCGATAGGAGGTGTATTGTCGCAAATGATTGAGGGAGAGGAGCGCGTGGTTGCCTACGCCTCGCAGTGTTTGTCTTCATCGCAAAAGCATTATTGCACTACGTACAAGGAATTGTTAGCTGTGGTCAGAATGGCGAAAATATTTCGGCCCTACTTGTATGGACAGGATTAGTGCGTTTGCGCACTGATCATCGTGCTTTGGTGTGGTTGCAGAACTTTAAAGATGCGGAAGGAATGTTGGCGAGATGGATAGCTTCTCTGACCGAATACAACTTTGTAATCGAATACAGAGAAGGCAAGAAACACGCTAACGCAGATGGCTGCTCACGTATCCCCGTGAGGGCCTGTAAGCGCCAGGAATGTCCTGACCAAGGTCATGGTCAGAATGTTGACCTTGTGGCTTCCATCACGCAGTGGAACCAAGTACGAGGCTTCCGCACGATTACGTGTGGACAGCCTCGAGAGGCGACTGGAATCAGCCCAGGAGAGGCTGAAGGACCCCAGGTGCGAGTGTATATGGCGGAGACAGCTGGAGAGACAGCTGGAGAAACAGCTGGAGACGGCAGTGAGAGATCTCTGGATCCAAATTGGATAGAGTTTTTCACCTTGGAGGAAATACGGTGTGCTCAGGGCCAGGATATGGCCCTAGCTACCGCCAAGAAGTGGTTAGATGCTGGACAGCGACCGCCTTATCACGCTATTGTCACGCACTCGGCCCAGGTGCGAAATATATGGGCCCAGTTTTATTGCTTGAAATTGCAGCGAGGCATCGTGTATCGAAGCCACAAGCTGCCTACAGGTGAATCAGTCAGCCAAATGGTAGCCCCAGCCAGCATCAGACGCAGCATCTTCAGCCAGCTTCATACGTCTCGTCTTGGTGGCCATATGGGGATCAACAGCCTCATATCCAAGTTGAGACGGAGGTTCTATTGGCCTGGCTACAAGGAGGATGTGATACGTTGGATAGGTTGGTGCGATGTGTGTCAGAAGCGGAAACAGGGCGGCCTGAAAAAGGCTCCCCTGCATCAGGTGCCAGTAGGAATGCCGATGGAAAGGATGGCCATTGATATAATGGGACCATTGCCTGTCACGAAGTCCAATAACAAGTATATAGTAGTCGTTGCCGACTACTTTACTAAGTGGACAGAAGCCTTTGCTCTTCCTAATCAAGAGGCTTACACGGTGGCTGATTGCTTGGTGACCAATGTGATTTTGCGATTTGGAGCTCCCTATCACTTACATAGTGACCAAGGGACTAATTTCGAATCGAAGTTATTCCAAGAAATGTGCAAAATATTGGGGATTAATAAGACCAGGACCACGGCTTATCATCCCCAGAGCGATGGGTTGGTGGAACGCTTCAATAGGTCATTGGGTAATATGCTATCGAAGTTGGTGAACGAACGGAGAGATGACTGGGATGACATGCTTCCTTACGTGATGTGTGCCTATCGGGCTACGCCCCATAGATCCACAGATATCACGCCAAATCGAATGATGTTGGGCAGAGAAGCGATGCTCCCTGTAGATTTGATGTATGGTCACGCACTCCAACATAAGCACCACTGTCCAGTGGAATATGTAGAGTGGATACGTGAAGCCATGGAAGAATCCTTCGAAAAGTGCAGAACCCAGATGAGGAAAGCGGCCCAGAAGCAGGCGAAACATTACAACAGGCTGGCAATGGAGCAGTCATTCCATATTGGAGACTGGGTTTTGTTGTTTTATCCGCCACTGGCTAAGCAGAAGCTGGCTCTGAAGTTTCTGGGACCTTACAAGGTGACGAGGAAGATGGGAGAAGTCAACTACGAAATAGAGGCCCCAGCCTCTGGAAAGAGACGCATAGTCCACATTAATCAGCTCAAGAAGTACTTAGTGGAGGTGACTCCAGATGACATGATTCGGATCCCTGACATCCCATCAGACGATCCGTATTTGGACCCATCATTGTATGAGGACGGAGCGAGCGCGACCCCCCTAGACGAGGGGCGGGATCCGCCCTTGCCCGGAGAATTGAGTGGTGACGCAGCGCAGCCTTGGTCTGGGCAGCCAGAGCGGGGCGGAGCTGCGAGGACAGGAGAACACAGGGGGCGCGGCTTGCAAACACGCGATCCCCTGGATACGAGAAGAGTGGCAGATTCGCGTTCGAATCTGGATACAGCTCCTTTTCTGGACTTGGAGCTGTCCTCAGCTCCTTTTCCGGATTTGGAGCTGACCTCAGCTCCTTCTCGGGGATTGGATCCGGAAGCGGCTCCATTTCTACCAGGTAGGCTGAGGAAGCCACCTGATAGGTTAGGCCACAATGTAGGCTACCAGTGAATTTAAGATTTTGGTTGCTGCATATCAGAGGGAAATAGCACGTATTGCTTGACTTCTGGCACTTTGTTTTTGAGAGTCTAGTGATATCACATGTTTATACAATAAATACCAGTTGTAGCTTCATTTAGACAATATATAGTTTGATTTTACGTAGTCTTCCCCATGCAAATGATTTTTATTTATGTTTATTAAAGATTCTCTCAAACAAGTGGTAAATGTCGACATACTAAAGCGGCGCGTCGCTGCAGTCACTTTCTAGTGACTGGACATTTCGTGTACCTGATTCTCGTGGACGGAACACGTGGTCGTGTCCTGCAGAGTGGGTTTTTAGACGTGCCACCCAAATGGTCACTACAGGTGCAGCCCTTTTTGAATAAAAGAGGGAGGAATACTGCAAAGGTAGAATTTGGGCACTGCTGGTTAAAAGCAGGGGCAAAACACGAAATTAGGTAATGAGAATGGTTAAAATGCCTCATAACACTGGAAATATCAGCAAAATAACTTAATTAGCAAGAATTAAGGGCTTTAGTGGTTATGGAAATGTTTAAAGTACCATGATAAACTTTATATAGCAAGTTGGGTAATCTGGAAAGGTCAGCAAAAGGGATATAGTTTGCTAGATTATGGTTACAAGGACAAATGGTTATTTTCTCGTGGTATTGTCATTTAGTGATAAGGAATTGGCTATTTGTCATCATGGAACGTGAAACGTTCCTGATGGTTTGTTTTATTTGGCTGATAGCAATTGCTGGATTATACATTTAGCAACTACAAAATTCTCACTTTCTGTGTCTTGTGAAACTGTGTCACTGATTCTAGTGACCTGCATTCACTGATTCCAGTGACCTGCATTCATGGAAAATTTCCACTGGGGGAAAAGGTCACCAAGTTCGAAACACGAACAGGCACCCCTTTGTATTAATTTTGTCATTTTCGGTGCAATCCTCAATTAAGAAATTTTATGAGGGGGGGGGGGGAGAAAGGGTCAACTGGTCAACAAGGTGATTAGGGTCACATGACCTGTGATTCTGGTCACCTGACCTGTCACATGACTCAGAAGGTGCGGCAAAAAGCTGGAGAGCGTGGGGCGCCCTGTCTCACACCTTCTGAAACCAGCAGAGAAGACACATCAAGCCAAACAGAATTTTAGCGTTTCGAGGACTTAACCAGCACAACTTGGGAAATATAAGGATGTCTGCTACGAATACAAACAGTGAGGAGGTTGCTGCTATGCCAGCGGTGCCCCTGGACAGCGTAGTGGAGGACGAGGGACCCCAGCTGACATCGGCCCAGACCGATATGGTGCTGGCTGCAATGGAGGCAGCGGGCCTCGAGATTGGAGCTGAGTTGGAGGTCTCTGCCAGCGACGCTGAGGTGGCTGCCGTTTGCGGCTTGTCACCTACAGCGGAGCTCCCAATCTCCCTGGCCCCGGATTATTGGAGCCCGCAGCGATTGGGTCTCCTGCACCTGGACATGTGGGCTTACATGTCCAGGAAGGAGTACGAGCTGGAGGATCCAGCAGTGGAACGTTACGGGGCAGCAGAGCTGCCAGAAACGGCCAGGATGCGGAGGTATCTTCGTCTCCGTCCACGGAGAGAGGATATGTCCATTCTGAGTGGATGGATTATTGGAGACCTGGGTGTAGCGACCACCCAGGAGGAAGTGCTGGAAAATTTGAAGAGGCGACTTTGGTACGCCAAGGAGCGAGTGGCCAGGCCCAGCGTAGAGGGCGAGGTCTCTCCCACCAGGGCTACCAAGTCGCCTGCAAGGGAACAACAGGCAGCTCCGCTTACGGAGTCTGCCATGGAAGACGTGAGAGCCACTCCAGCCAGGACCGAGGAACGGCCGCAGGGAGGGAGGCTGGAGGAAATGGAGAGCGAGGGGACGACGGACGATGGGGGGACGGAGAGTGACGTCTCGGCCCCAGAGACCTCGGCCCCAGAGACCACGCCGAGAGTTGTCTTGCCAGCGGCGCCCCAGGGAGTGGAGGGCCTCAACTATATGTGCGCCACGTGCGGAAAGCGTGTAAGAGACAGGAAGTCTCTCACTCGCCACGTGAGCGTGGCCCACGCAGAAGCTTACGTGGGCTTCCAATGCCCTGTGTGCCCCGCAGCGTTGCCCTCGGACCGGAGGACCAACTTCAGGCGTCATCTGGAGCGGTCCCATGGGTACACCCGTACACGGGCGGAGGAGCTAACAGCAGCCACACAGCCGACAACAATCCAGGGACCTAACTCCGATGGATCCCTGCCGGCGACGCCAGAGACGAGGACCCTGGTCAGCAGGGTGCCTACGTCACAGGAGACAGCATCTCCAAGCACCAGGGTGGTGCAGCTGCGCCGCGTCGAAGCAGCTTCGAGCGTGACGCCCCGAAGCCGCCAGACAAGGCCAAAGCGGCCTCACCCAGCAGCAGCCACCAGGACACCAGCAGCGGCAGCCACCAGGACGCCACCAGCAGCAGCCACCAGGACACCAGCAGCAGCAGTCACCAAGACGCCAACAGCAGCAGCAGCCGAGGACATGGTGACCAGGGCCCAGTACCAGGACATCGTTCTGGAGGTCCATAGGGCCAGGTCCCAGACGGCTGCAGCAGCTCGAGAGAACGAGGAGCTGAGGGCCAGGCTTCGCGCCGAAACGGAGCAACGCGAAGCCAAGGCCCGGCAGTCGGATCTCCTGTATCAGGAGGTGAAGCGGCTGACGGCGGACAGGAACAGGTGGATGGAGGAGGCCAGGGCTGCTGGATCCTCATCTGCAAGGCCTTGAACGCAAGGTCTTGCAGAGGATTGAACACACGACGACGACCTAGACCACGCCCCCCACTCAACGAAGCCTGGATACGGACTGGACTTGAACGCTGGACATCAACACGAAATGACACCTAGGCACAACGTGAACGCTGGACATCAACACATCGTGCAGGGGCGGACCCAACGCCCTGCGGAGAGTCAGGAGACAATGATGGTAACGAGTGGGACAGTGACTTTTATAATGGCCGCAGTTAGAAACTGTGAATAATTGGAAAAATTGTGTCACGGCTAATTATAAGAATGTCCTCACTCGGAAATTACGAGCAGCTGATAAAAGACCTTGCAGAATCCAGAAATGGATACTGGCCTGTGTCCAAGGCAAAGATGGACTCTGATAAAATTGATGGACTCTATGTGTATTGTTATGTGTTGAATGTTGTGTTTGCAGCGGTGCCAGGGAGTCAACCACGTGGATGATGGCTGGGGAAAAAGCCAGTCTCCGGGGCGGACGTGACAGCTTCCTAGTGTCACGCCGCAGGGCGATGGTTGTTGATTGATTATATGTAATAATTGTGATTTTTGTGATTTAATGAATCTCGTTGATTTTGTGTGGTTCTGATCGTCGTCGCACAGCCTACTGAGTGTATTAGTTTGAATATGGGGGCATATTCCCAGTAAGAAGGGGGTAATGTGATGACCCCAGGTCACTGACCTTACTAGGTCAGTGACCGACTTTAACGCGCACTGGGTGACCCGGACCACGTGACCACGGGGTCTTGGCGGGAATACACCCAGACCGCGTCAGTAGCTGAAGAAGCAGAGGATAGGCAGGCTGTGCGGCGGGGCAGGGCAAAATAAACTTTAAAACTGGAATACCAACGCTTTGTCTTTCTTGGGGAACCTTACAGTAAATGGGGCACAAAAATGGATGCATATTTCCAAAAATAGGAAGTTTACAAATTGGCCCTCATTATGATAATGCAAACCCTACAAAGCATCACTACACTTGTTTGCATATTCTTGCAAAAGTTTCATGCATATAGGAGCATTTTTTTCCGAACAATTATAATCAATGTGACTATCACAGAGAATGAGTGTATTAGCATTCGTGTTCTGTTTCAGAAATGAAGTGCTATGCCCACCCTCTCATCTGTCGGACAGACACCAGTGATAACAATACCCTCAGTGAAAATTCACTCAATGAGGGTAAGAAAGCAGGAAACATAAAGGCATTAACATGGTGTGAGGCCATGTGACCTAAAATGAAGGTTAACATATAATCTCCAAAAATACTGACTAAATTATCTTCCACAATGATATAAAAACAATCTTGGTCAGTTAAAATTGAACTCAACCTACATGATTATGATCTGTAAAATCCCAAGTTACTTTTATGGAGTCTGAACAAATAAATATAAATCTTTGGCAATTAATGTGACTATCAATGTGGGCGAGTAAGTGTTCAAGTTCTGCTTCAGAAATGAAGTGTTACACCAATCTACTCGCCTGTGGAATAAATAGGATTTCATCTATCAATGACAACATTTTACATCTGTTCTCAGCACACTAAACTGCTGAAATCCCGTCAATATTATAATTATAGTTCTGATGAGAGATGGATCTAATTAAGAGCATATGCATGATGACAAAGGCAAATTTATTGCTTTCGTTGTGTGAAATGTGAAAAGAGTCCATGTTCATGATGATGTACAGCTGCGTGTATACTGTTCTGTGGTTGTGCACCCAGAGAGCATTGAAAATATATAACATTTCTGCACCATGACCTCTTGATATGTTAAGTGCCAAAGAAATAAGTCGAAACCACTCTGGCAGATAACACAAGTTACTTATCAACTGAATTTTTATTTTTTTTTTATAGCTGGTCAGATAATGAAAACTATAACACATTCAGAGCATGATAGATGATCAGATAATGAAACTATAACTCATGCAGAACATGCTAACTTTTGGAAATCAAGTACAGAAATCATTTGCAAGAGATTGTATTATACCCCACAATCAGTTGTATACCACATAGAAAAGCCATGTGGTATAGCCTATGTGGTATACATGTGTATACTACATGGCTTACCTTACAAGGATGGGAAATGTATACCACATACTTCTATGTATGGCAGGCCAATGACAAAAAATCACTTTTTGCAGCTAAGCGCTTCGCCGTTTAAACTAACGCCGCCGCTTTAAAACAAAATTCGGAGTCACAATTTTACTACTATTCAAAAGATAAAATTGTCAGCTCTCTAAAAAGGTTAGAATTTTTGAAATCGGACAAGAATTAACGCTTCTAGGACCAAAAAACGTAACAGAAAGTCAATGGTCTGTTCAGTCCACAGATGCAAGCCATTGTGTGGCTGTGTTGCTATGGGCAACGTCACAGGAGCGTCATCGCTTCGGTAATACAATCGAAATAATACGGAACAATAAAACATTTTCTGTCCAAATCTAGTATGAAAAACAATTCTGACAAGAAATATTTAACAACTGGTTTGTAAACATCATTCGTAAATTTTTTTATTAACCTCAAAATGTCCCAGAAAGTTTTGAGGTGATGACGTTGTTGACAGTTATGCAATGCTCTGATTGGTCAATAGCAAAAATTGATATTCATGAATTTTTTCTATACTACATGAATGCATAGCCAGGCAGCTCAACTAAAAGTGAAAATTGTTGGGTATAAATAAGACCCAAGTGGATATGTGGTATATTTTTATATTCCCTCACTTGTGGACAGATTGGCTTCAGAATTCACTCGTGGCTAACGCCACTCGTGAATCCTGGCCAATCTGTCCACTCGTGGGGAATATAAAAATATACCACATAACCATTGGGTCTTATAATAAGACCCAATGGTTATGTGGTATTTTTTTATATTCCCAAAGAGTGACAGATATTCCCAAAGAGTGACAGATTGGCTTCAGAATTCACTCGTGGCTAACGCCACTCGTGAATCCTGGCCAATCTGTCCACAAGTGAGGGAATATAAAAATATACCACATATCCACTTGGGTCTTATTTATACCCCACAATTTTCACTTTTAGTTGAGCTGTCTGGCTATGCATTCATGTAGTATAGAATTGACTTTCTGTTTCGTTTTTTGCTCCTGGAATCGTTAATTCTTGTCCGATTTCAAAAATTTAAACTTTTTTAGGGAGCTGACAATTTTATCTTTTGAATAGTTGTAAAATTGTGACTTCGAATATTGTTTTAAAGCGGCGGCGCTAGTTTAAACGGCGAAGCGCTTAGCTGCAAAAAGAGATTTTTTGTCATTGGCCTGCCATACATAGAAGTATGTGGTATACATTTCCCATCCTTGTAAGGTAAGCCATGTAGTATACACATGTATACCACATAGGCTATACCACATGGCTTTTCTATGTGGTATACAACTGATTGTGGGGTATTATTATAATTCCCACCACTTAAGCACAGCAATGAAACAATTAAAAAAAATTAAAAAATCCCTATTGCACAGACATTTCAGTTTTACAAGTATCCATCCTCGAGTACAGTTAGTATTTTGGTTTTTATATAAAACTATATATTATATGTAGAAAATGTAGTGCCAACTAATGATGGTAATTATGGTGGTAACCAAGATCAAAAGGCTAGGTTTCTGCTAAACGTTCACCACGGTCCTCTTGATGAAATTTATGTAACTGTGGCTAAATTAAATGCTTGTGTGGCGAAAATCTGTCAAACTTAGTGGCTAAAATGTCTATGAGCCAAGCAATCTGATTGGTCCTCAGAATGGTGTCATCATTGTATTATGAAAGCTGCTTCAAATAATGGTGACTAAACTGTACTAAACTGTCTCTGTTGTGGCTAAAAAAAATTTGACTGCTTTAGCCACAGTGGCTAAGGCTGGAATTAATTTAGAGGAAGCCTAGAAAGGTGCACAGCTATGTGCTAGTAAATTTTTTTGTACACTGGATTTAATAATAAACTTTATTCCTTCTTTCCTTTTTCTTTTACACCTCAAATTGAGGTCATTTTCACTGGTTATTAATGTGGTGTGTAAAGGAAATTGAATTAACTTGTCAGCAGGCTAGGTTATTTTATACAATGCATGCAAGGTCTTTTTATCAGTATTGCTGAACTCAACTCATTAGGTCATGATTTGGTTTGAAAATATAAATTACCCATTGAACAATTATATATACATAAAAAAAGGGGATTGCTCCAATCTGGACAATCACATGAAAATTACCATAAATGCTGTAATGGGAAAAATCTTTGACTCCATTCTTAATAGATAGTAGACTTTATAATAGAAATAAAGCTTTGATCCTTGACGACCCCTGCCAGTTTAGGTTTACTCCAGGAGCTAATACGACTGACTATGTTTTTGTGCTTGACACTGATTAGGTACTTTAAACATAAACCAGTGTACCTTTGTTTTGTAGACTTCACTAAAGCTTTAGATTACATTAACAGAAATGCCATATACTACAAACTAATACAACAAAATATCTGTGATAAAATGTTAAAGGTAATACTAAGTATGTATGCTAATGCTAGAGCTAGGGTTAACCATATGGGTAGTACTGACAACTCAACTCTGGCTGTATATAGTGAGACAGGTAGATTTCCATTACATGTTAGACAAAAAGAAAGAATATTAAATAATTGGACAAAATTTGAGAAATTGCCAGATGATAAATTACTGAAAGATGTCTTAAATATTAAAAAAGATCTGCATACACATTTTAGAAGTAGCTGGTTTGGCAGATTGAGCCCCATATTAAATACTTGTGGTACAGCCTTTGATGAAAATAGTCACAATAATATTCACAATAGCTGCAAAACTGTTAAAGTCACCCTATACCAAAAACAGGAAGAACAAATATATGCAGAAATTAACGATTTGACACAGCAACCTAAGCTAAGAACTTACAAACACATTAAAACTGACTATAGATTAGAACCTTACCTACTTCTTAACATGAATAGGAAAACATGCAAGTAAGATAGCTAGATTTAGAATCGTTCACATAACCTCCGTATAGAAACAGGAAGACACGAAAAGCCTAAAATACCAGCTGAGGATAGAACCTGTTTAAAATGCGATCCAAATGAAGTTGAAGATGAAATACACTGTCTGTGGCCTGTTGAAGCAACTCTTTATTTCGAAATAATCTAAATGTGGTAGCAAGGAAATACATAGGTAACTATAATACACTAAAGTCAAATAATTCTGTAAATATTTATATACTTCAGTTCAGTCAGTTTCAGTTTATTAATTGTAAAATATATATTACAAGCGAGATAGCAAGCTGGACGCCAGTGGCGTATTGTGCCTCGCAAGAACACAAATTTAAGTTTACAAAGCAAAGTGCAGAAATCTGTCAAGATGTGCTGTAAGTCATTGGAATTGGATGAAGGTTAGTCAATGATAAACTGATACACTATTGAAGTTTTAAGAATTGGAATTTATAATCAACCTCAAATAAATTAATTTTTATAACAAAGGTGGACTTTCATTGTGCAGCAAAACCTTTTAATTTCCCTTTTAAAAATATAGCTATGCTTTTGAAGCAAGATGCATGCATAAAAGATTTTTCATCATATTTAATAAAGAGTGGATGATCTAAACTAATAGGCCGCAGGAGCGGCCCCGTAGGGGCCGCCTGTAGGGCTTTTATGACTAGAGATTGGCCAAAAACAAAATCTACTGACATACTATTCTCAAATGACCGGATCGGAACTATGTTGTCCTAATTAAACTAGAAATCAATGCGCGGTCATAATGCGGTCATGATGCGCGACGAAGAAAATAGGCCAAAACGTCACAACAAACTTGTATTGATGACGTCACAGAGAATGCCTTTGCGCTGGGCTAGGGGAACATGTCACGGCAATATCCCCGCTCAAGTGGAACGATCGCGATTTTGGTTGCCTAGATTGTTACGTAGATCTAATTGCTAGATAACAGCTATCCTGTCAATTAAGTGCAACTATGAAAATGACATCAAAATTATATTTTTAGTCATGTAAATCACACCTCCTGCGGCCTCTCATGCACATTGCATTATCATATTAATGTTAACTTCTATGTAAAATACTTAAATTTGGTGGATGGAACTGTCTGTAACTATAGTCTTCGATGTATTCCTTATCCTTAAAACATATTTAGGTAGGTCTGTGCATGCATTGCAGTGCGTTAACCAATTAGCATAAGGTTGAACTTGTAGAGTGACCTTGACTAATTACTGAGCAATAAAATGTTTGTTGTCATCCTGATAAAATACTAAAAAAACGCCTTGTAGACATGACACAATGACAGCTCATGCATGTTTCATTTAAGGACTGTCAAGTAGGCATGAGTAAGCAGGATTTCATGGAGACATTTCCCTCCCTTTTTTGTGAGAAATCACTATACTCTCTACAAAAATTGCCAAAATGCACCATCATGATCTGTTAAAATTAGTATACACATCAGTGTTGCCAACCTTAATTAGTGAAAATGAATGAGATTTGCTATTTTAATTAATAAGCACAATTCTGGATTTGATCTGCTATCTTGACCAAGCAACAGTCATCTGCATTACTAGTCTAAATCATAATTACAATTTATACTACCTATAAGTACAAATCTGTATCATATTCATAGTGTATGTAATTTAACAAGTGAATTGCTATTCAGAACCTTACTTTCCAAGCCCTCGCATTACATAAAACCTCACATACATACCAGTAGACAACATGAATTTTCACCTTAGGTGCCATATCTGCAGTACTACCGCAGCTAACCCGGTCCGAACACTAGACTGGAGCGGTCTCTGAACTAGATTATGTCTGGAGTGGGGCCCCCACACAATTTTTCACACAGCTTGTTAGAGCAGCACCTGTTTGTTTTGTTGTCCCACCCGAGGAATTTTAGGCCCCCAAACGTTTTGTAAAAAACTGATATCTATGCATCAGTTTTTAAATTGTCGTAATTGTGTTCCCAGTTTTTAATACAATATTCAAAGCATCATTGATAAATTTAACTTTTGACAAAATATTCCCATCGGGTTTAATTCCTTAGTCGAGTTCATTTCACATTGGGTGGGGAAGGATTTCTAGACAATTGTTAATTCATTTTGTGTGTATTAATTTTGATTATTGTATGTGTACTTAAATATTGTAAGAGAACATATAGAATGTTTGTTTTTATTTCAATGAAAAAACCCAACGATATTTATCAGAAAGTTTAACGTAAGGTGACCGGCTCGCCCTAGTATGTAATGGACCATATCTAAATTCAGCGAAGTGATTGGCTGGATTGTGACAGGATTACGCGCGCAAACTTGACATTTCGGCGGAGTCCACACCTGCATTTGTGTATTGGTAGAAGCTATCACTCGGGAACTGAAATATCTTCAATTCGACTGACTCCTGGTAATTGTAATCGCCTGTTGAGTTTTGACCCTTCTTGATGTACAAATGTACATGTACAGTACATGTCTTTGTAGTACATGATCTGGCATGGCAACATCGTAAATTTACAAATGACACAAAATTAATGCATTTGCATTACTGACAAAATGCAGCTCTCGTGTGCTCATATAAGTTTGACGTGTTGTCAGTTGTTAAAACTTCTTCACTCATGTCACTCATTTGATCTTTAGCTTCTCGGATCCTCAGCCTCACTGCCTTCAGGGCATTTTTCTAAAGCATGTAATGCCAATGGGTCGGTCGAAAATCCCAAAATAAGAATTTCCTATTAATAACATTGGAACATATTTTATTTCTGCCGGCACATTTTTCTATAGGCAGATCAGAGAACCTAAATTAAAATAAGTGTCACCTAAGTGGTATGGATATGCTGATATATGTAATATGTAATTTCTAAACAGACTAAAGTCCATATAACATCCTCTGTCTCGTGCCCCATGAAGGAAAGCAATCCCTATCCCATTATGTGTATACTGGGCGGCATTACGATATGACGTAGAAATTTGTCACCTTCAATAGATAATGAGAACACGTATTTGAAGCCTGTCAGTTTTATATAGGGAGCCTTTGGGATGGAAAATTTTTATGTGATGTTGATACTCAATTTCGCTAAGTGAATAATAATAATTAATGTAGTCATTCTCTTGCAAAATTTGTCAGAAATTAATTTGTTCAAGAAAGGCTTTTTATACTTATTGTGATTGACTCTCACCTAAAATTTTATTTGTAAAATTTTGCAAATAAATGAATCATAATTTTTTTTTAGACTGTCAACCCAAGAGTTCTCCAGAAAAGTAAAAAAAAATGAAGACCAAGAAACAGGTAAGAACAAAGGAAGTTTCTGCTATCAGCGGCCACCCAGATTTGTTGTTAGATCTACCTTTTTTTATTCTAATCATCATATGATCATACTAACCCTGTGACTTTTCAGGACGATGTGTGCAAATCTGCAGAAACCTTAAAAGTTGACAAGAAAAAGTCCAAGGTGACAGGAGAGAAAACTGAGCAAACTTCTGCAAAAAGCAAAGCAAACACCAGAGTGAGAACGATCAAAGAAATGTTCATGAACTGCGACACTCTTCAGTCTCAGAAAAGTGACGCTTTGGAATTGAAAATTACTTCAAGCATCATTGATGATGTCAAATCTGCGGACAGCTCTCCCAAAAATGAGAAACAGGAGAAGAAGAAAACTGCAAGCGAGTCAAAAACTGGATCTCCCAAGACTTCGGCCACAGAATCCAAAACAAAAGAAAATAAAAAGCCAAAAAAGGAAGCACTAACAAAATCCAGGGCATCTAAAACTATGGGCAAGAAGAAGCAATCGGGGAAGTCTGTGAAGACTGAGGCAGTTAAAGTAAAAGAAGAGACGGAAGAAATTATGGAGGTCCCTGAAGAAATCCTTGAAGTAGGAGATGGATGTGTCCTTGGAAGCATCATGAAACTTAATTTTAAAGCAGGTATAAATCCATGTTGTGTTTGACAATTGACAAAATTTGGCCACATATGAAAAAAAATTGTGTGGTTCCAAATTCCCTACCGAACTTATGTTAAATCCTCCTACCCTAAACATCATAAACAACTTTTTATGGACTTTTCAAACTTTGTGGAACTGTTAGAACAGTTTCAAAATACAATACCTTACATTTTAGTATTAAAAAAAAATTCTTTGGTCGACCGCCAACCCTGCTTTTTTGAAGACTGACATTGGAACCTAAAAATTGTTTTCATGCAGCCCTATTTACGTTAAATTTTGATCAACCATATAGATCTTTAATTATGTTAATGTAACTGCTGGCCATGATGGTTTGCTCAATTTTTCCCAGTGTTTTTACATACAAGACATGTTATATAGATACTTCGTAATAATTTAATTAATTCTAATTAACAGAGGTGTCTCCCTCAGCAAGATGGGGTCACTCACTGACCATGACGAACGAGTCAGAAGCCATACTAATTGGTGGCCAAGGTGACAAACAACATCTCTCCAAGGACTCCTGCCTGATGTTGAATATAAGTAAGTATTTCTCCCTGTGTTCCTTTTCAAATAGTTTATACAGATACAGTATACATTTTGTCTCCTGTTTGAAGAATTAATAAGTATGTTTCTTTACCTCACCTCAGATCGACACAGGTGGCAGTGTCCAGAAACGTTTGTTGAGCAAGGACAGAAGCCTGAAGCAAGAATGGGTCACACAGCTGTGTTTGATCCCACAGTTCGCTGCCTGTATTTATTTGGAGGTTCCAAGAACAAACGCTGGTTCAATGATGTCCATGTGCTTGATATCGATGAAATGAAGTGGCAAATTGTAAAGGTGAGAGCAAATAAGTTTTTTTATTTTATTATGAAGAACTGTCTTTGAGTGTTGGGTGATGAAATTTTGCCTGCATAGCATAGAGGCAGTTGCACCAGCTTAATTGCACAGTATTTGGCTGACCTGACCTTTGAAAAAAAAAAGTCAGGTCAACCTTTCTGATGATGTTAAAGGGGAACTAACACCTTCAGCACTTTACCTCTCAGATGTTAGCTTTAGTCCATTGGAACACATCTATGTCTTTCATAACTTGTATATATCCATTGGTAAAGTAATATCATGCATTTATTAGCTGCATGTTGTGATCTACGGAGGCCGCCATTTTCGACTATCCCGGGTGTTTTGCTCTTGCCGGAAATACGTCACTGTTGTCCTATGAGAACCAAGTGCAATCCAACTGCTTGAGCAGTGTCAACAGGCTAAAGGTGTTAATTGCCATTGAAATAAGAGCATGTTTAACATTGTTCTGTATTTGTTTTGACCAAGTGTCAAGTAAATTGCCATTGAACAATTGACTATGCAATTAGGGCTTTTAAGAAATATCTTATCTTTTTATTTTCACCCATACATGTAAATATATATAGATTTATTTATTTTCGTAACAGAACATAATAAAATGAGAGTAAAAAACAATAAAATCATATTAAAAGTATAAAATAGTAATAGTTGTGAGTAAGAAAATATCAATTTTACTTAGTGCAGAGGGTACACTAATAATTCACACACCTCATCAGCATTTAGTAGCCAAGGCACAACCACCTGAGTATCTCTTATATGGTGTAGCTCCTTTGTCTGAGTGCCTACTTGCATACTGTAATCTTCACAATTATCACAATATAATTTAATGCAGTCTTACAGCTGTAAGCCCTTTACATCAAATTTGTTGACATTACCACATTACTTTTAACAAGTTAGCACCAATTCTTGTATGTCTCTTACAAAGTCTGCAGAAAATACCTTTTTTGATAAATTTATTTATAACAACTTATCTATACATGTGTAATGTAAGCAGGGTTGTTTGCATCTACTTGCCAAGTGAGCAAATATACATAAATATGCCATACAAACAGTTCATTGCAATCAGGCTGTAGTATGTTGTTATTGAAATGGATTGCAATCTGTCAATATGCAGGATTGCATGGTACATAAGTGACGTCACCAGGCATGGTGCCGTGTGCAATAATGGCGGCCCCCAGCGTTGTGGTGGATAGTGCAAACTTCACTTTTAATTGACACCAAATCATACTAAAATTGGACTTTAAGTTACTTGTATTTACGGCAATGTGTTCTTTGTCATCTAATTGAACTTTTAAAATTAACATGCAAATCTCCTTTAGTTCCCCTTTAAGATCCTATGAACAAAAAAGATTTTTTTAGGTTGGTGTGCATTTTGACCTTATTTAAAATTCAAATGGATCTATTCGTAATTATGCAACACATTAACAGTGTTCCAGCTTGGCCGTTTGATTAATTAATTAAGTGAAGACCCTTTTGCTTTTCAACTACAACCTGGGCAATACTAGACTGCAAGGGTGCCCTCATGTCTCAGGACTCCATGCCCAGATCAAATCTTAGCTGGAACACTGTAATTCAATGGAGTCCTAAAACACAGTGTTCCAGCTAGGTCATTTGAGCATGGCGTTGCGCCATGCCAGATGCCCCTTACACTAGCTTTTCAGCTAGCTGTGTGCCCTTAATAAGTATATTTACCTTTGTACGCCATGCCCAATTCAAATCTCAGCTGGAACACTGAAACAGCATTATTAAGTCATTAGCAGATTACCTGTGGGGTATAATGGACAACATACTTAAAAACCTAGATGTGTTACCATTACCATTATTCTAGTTTGTTTGGATGATCTATTGATTCTGCTTATACAAATGATTGATTTTTGCAAATCGCATGTGCCACTTCGAATCAGGGAGCATCTCATGAACAATTGCTCATTTTTAAAAATTTGCAAAAGGAATGTAACAAAAGATTTCAAATTAATGACTGACAAAGAAACAGAGAAATATGCAAGTTGTCAATTATCACTGGCATTTATGTTGAGGGATTAAAACTAGATTAAAATCTCGAAATATAATTTAAGATAATTATCTCCTCTTGCTTTTATCTCCAGGCCAATGGTAAGGCACCAACCAGGGCTTACCACACCTCTACGTTGTACAGAAATGAGCTGTGGATATTTGGTGGTGTTTTTCCACAACCCGACCCCCAGCCTGATGGATGTAGTAATGAGATTCATGTGTACAGCCCGGTAGAGGAGAGCTGGTACATGCCCATTGTTATGGGAGAGAAACCAATACCACGATCTGGGTGAGCCATTTAATTTACATCGATTTATATCGGTTCAATTTACGCTTAACTTTATATGTGTACCCTCATTTGATTCGGGTTATTCATGTGTACATTTTTCTTGCAGACACTCTGCTACACTCTTGCAGGACAGAATTGTTTTCTTCGGTGGTTGGGACTACCCTGCTGTGTTCAATGATGTCTATATTCTTGACCTGAGTAAGACAGCTACATCCCAATATTTCCTTTTCTATCTCTGATTATGAGTTCACAATATTTTTTTTTCATTTATACAATAGTATTTTGTATTGTTTGTGCAGTTCATCAAACCAGTTTTGCCAAATACTCTATTGAATGTCAGTTATTATTGTGGTAGTAAGGACTAATTAATTTATAGTGTACATGCTTACAAAAAGTGCTTCTTGAAAAAATACTCAATTGTAGAATCACTACTAGAATGTTACTTTGCCTTTGCAGCCTTGGTTGAATGGTCGCAACCTAAAGTGAATGGGACACCCCCTGCTCCCAGGAGCTGGCATTCCTCGTGTGCTTTGTATGGAAACAGAGTCCTCATCCATGGCGGATATGATGGCAATATTGCACTTCAAGATTCTTTCATATTTAACCTTGGTGAGTACTAATATATTATACAGCCGTGGCCAAAAGTTTTCGGACACTTTAAAACACCTAAATTCGGGTCTGGTTCATTGCTTTATGGCACTTATTCTTGAATTTTTTTTTTAGGGATTGCATTTACCATCTTGAAAATATATTTGCACAAAAATCATGCCAATAAATAACCAAAGTTATGAATGGTTGATCAGAGGGAAGAGCCTCAATTTTCAAATGTTTTGCTGGGGGGAGTTGAGTGAAGAGCCACAAGGTTCTGGATGAGTTTTACCCTTGTGAACTTGAAACAGTCTTAAGTCGTCCATTTTTTTTAAACTCATTCAATGTCTGCCTCTAAGGTGTATTACCTGTAGTTCCATGAGCTTATCATCAATAGACCTCATGTCTATAAGTGTGGTTGACAGACAGACAGAGAGACAAAAATGAGGGACAAACGGACCGACATGCAGGCCATTGCAATATCCTATACATGGTCAAGGGTTATAAAAGCTGTGATGCAAGATAAAAACAGCGCCATAGTCATCATCTATCTATGACCAAAGTGTCCAAAAATGTATGGCCACAGCTTTATGGATATTGTCAGTGTTTCAGATGAAAATTTGGGTACCATGCGTTTTATCATACTTTTGTATCAATATCTTTCTTTTTTATACATGCAGAAGCACCATAAATCTGTTAAGAATAGTCTGGTCTTTCAATATCATATGTATTATTTCGATCTTTTGAATCTCAGTATTATTTTTTTCACAATATCATTCTTCTTTCAGACACCCTTACCTGGACCAGCATAATCATCCCCAACAACATTTCTGCCAGATGTGGTCACACTGCATGTTGTCTTCCTTACAAGTATGACAAAGAAGGCAAAGATGATGTGATCATTTTTGGAGGAGGGGACAATGATGGTGCCTTTTTTGAAGACCTGTTGTGTCTCAGAGTGCCAATTGATAAATAAGATTCTTGTAGTATTTTAATACTAAGTGCAATGTATATAATACGTAATTATGTAATTGTTATGCTGCTAGTTCAGTGTTTATATTCCACTCGCAATGTTAAAGGTCCATGCACTTTTGTTGATGTGTAATGTAAAATTTAAGTCGGTCCGACTTCAAGATGCCCTAAAATTATACGTAAGAAATGAATAGATTGTTTTGTGTGGAAATTAAAAATAATTCATCTGTGTTTAGATATGAAGAATTAAAGAATTATGCATTTAGATTTAGGCTTCATGTGAATGCATCTGGTTCATGGAAGCAGCCTGGTCAGATACACATGTGTAGGACCTTCAGTTGTCACATTCCAAAAATGTATCTAACACAAGAATTGAAATATTCTGAAATCAGTGATTGCTGAAAGCTAAAGTTATTTAGAATTGTGTACATATAGTTATAGATTGAAAACACAATTAGCATATTTAAAAAATTCTGTCATTCATTGACTTGTTTGGTCTTGAAATTGACCCTAAGTAAACTGATTATCTGTTATGGTTGCTTTTGGTGATATCTACATTTAAAAATATTTTTGTAAATAGTGTATATTTTGTATATATTTATGAAGTGAACATGGATGTTGTGTTATTAATCTGAACAATAAAAACTATAATTTATGATCGTAGTTGGCTGTAATTGTTAATAATGTGCTTTATTTTTTGGCTGATCGACCAGCACACCTTTTTGTACTTTAAGTACAAAGAAATTAATTTTTATCAGTAATTTAAAATGCTTGTCTTAAAGCATGTGATTGTCATCAAAACATACTGCTTAAGAAAGTACATAGTCAAACTGAAATAGTCTTTCTGGGTGGAGCACAGTGAATAAGGCTGTGGTTTAATGGAAGGTTTTTGGTCAAATCCTGTTGCATCTGTAAATTTAGGCACCAGACTGAAGGTTAAGATGTCATAGTGATGGCAAATACATACTCTTTCCAAGTATTCAGAGGTCAATTGAAGGTCGTACATAATGAGCAAGCCCTACATGTAGCAGATCTTCAGATTCGCATTAGCCCTCTATGGGTGGTTTTGCAGTCCTCTTTACCTTCTTTGCCAAGTGAATTAATTAATTGGCCCCCACCCCCCACCTTTGAATTATCAACTTGTTGACCGTAAATCGTATTAAAGAATCTCATGAAAGCTGATAAACACATTTCCCCAGAAGTACTTCCACTGCATTATCTGAATTGCCAGGCTGCAATTCAGACACATTGCATTTACGATGGGTATTTTTATCCCCAGGACTTAACTTTCTCATTAATTATTAAGTCCATTGGAAAGTGTTTTGGCAGCAACGAACGGCACAACTTCAGTTGCAGTTAATAAAGCTACAATCAATGAAAGATCAGTCTCATGACCATTATTCTTGATTTCAATGTAAAATGCAATTGAAATGATTGTTACATATCAGGAATACTTGTATATGATTATATTATATTATGCAATTTCCATGTTGACATGGCACGGTCATCTTATTGATCACTCCTGGTCTTGCAATAACTGCGATGACATTTTAAGTTATGGTGCATCACAAGCGGGAACTCGACAAGTTCCTCCACCAGCATCCTTTAAAATTTACTTGGGTACTCATAAAATATAATTCACATATTCATTTCTATATATGAAATTTCTTTATGCAATTTTTGCTCTTACAAGAATGAAAATCATTGAATATATCACAATATCAATTAATAGTCAACACGAAGTCTTTAAAGGTACTGGAAGGTGGGGACTCGGAATGAGTCGTACAGTTCACATCCTTTCAGTCAAGCACCTGGAAAAGCACAAAAGTTTAGTCTTCGCAATGTAACCTATTTACATATGTCATGGTCTATACCATTACAATATATTCTATCTATATCACATATTAAGATGAAACTGCAGCATCAGGACATGACCTAGAATGAAAAGGTGACTTTTTCATTAAAAGGTCACTTCCAAGGTCATTTTCTGAGTGTATTGGTTTCAGTGACCTTGGTGACTGTTCAGTGTCTTTGAAAAATTCATGATTGCTCAGTTTGTCGGCACTGTTAGGTGGCGATGGGTAGACGTCAGCCTCATCACCTTTAGGAATGTTTAAATGTGCCATTGGTTCAAGACTCTTTTTCCTAAGCTGTGAGTTGTCTGGGGTGTCGCTTTTGTTCCCTTGTGAACCATCTCCAAGCATCATAGTTTCTCGTGAGCGTTGCAGGATGGGCCGCAACTTTCTTGGTTTAGAATTTGAAGAGATGTGTTTGGAGTTCAAAACGGCATCATTGTCAGCAAAAAGGTGTTTGACTTGTTCGAGAGACGAAACATCAGATTGGGCGCGACGTCTGTATCGTTCCACAACACGCTCTGCCACTTCAGAACGATTTTCAACTCTGAAGTTAGCAGGAATGTTTCTTGAACCATCACTGTGTGTGCGTTGGACGTTAGCATGGCGATTTGGAATTTCATCATACTCTTCTAGCTCATGTTGAAGGTTGTGTTCATACTTTCTTCGCAAATGTTTCCGCTTGACCCGAAGGACACTTCGGCTGCCGTCTTGGATAGTGTTTACGGAGTCATCAGAATACCAATCTTCCTCAGAAGAAGCTGTCATTTCCAGAGTGATGGTTGGTCGTGCTGGAGGAGTAAGGGGCTTTGCCAGTCTTGTTACTGACCTGCAACACAATTTTTTATGTATCATTGTCTATACAAAGCTAAAATGGGAATTTTATGGAAACTAAGCTTGACTATCTTAATTTAGATACATTTCTTCATTTGTCTTTGTTGTCAGCTATGGCCGATTGTACTTTGACTTTGACACATTTACTGTGATGAAAAAGCAGTGATTTAAGCCGGATGTAATGTCAACTTAGTTTCTATATGCTTGTGATCACTGAAAAAGTGATGACTTTGTTGTTGGAATTGACATCTGCCACGATTTGTTGGTTTGGTTGTGCAATGTGCATAGGTAATTTATTTTAAGTTCTTACCTGTCTGTCATAGTTGGTGAACCTGGTCGTTCCATGTTGTTTAGTTCATCATCCAGAGTTAAAGTCTCCACATCTACATCGTCAATGTCTCTACTTTCCAAAACTGGTCGCCGGTAGCGACTGTGGTGGGCTGACTTAGGACGTGATGGCTGGCAGTTTTGCTTGGCCAAATTGGAGCTGCATTGCTGTATGCTACCGGGCAACCCATCATCACAATCAATTGCCATTGATCGATGAGGCACAGGGGCCTGGGAGTGTTGTTGCTTCTGGTATATGGAGTTAGGATAAGCATGAGACATGACACCATTGTATGAATCATTGCTTGATCGGGGGTTGGAAGAAGTGTGATTTTTTGATTCCAGAACTGAGGTGTTCACTACATTAGTCCGACTGCGGATGCTGACCTCCGCTGGAGTTGCCCCAACAAGATCAAGATCTGGAGCTGTTCTCCGTCTTGATGCTGTACTGGGTCGTGGTGTCTTCATGGTCGTGTCCAATGACCTTCTTCGACCTTTGCTGACTTTGGATTCAGCTTGCGCCCTTTCGTATGATTCCGCCACAGGTTCAAGCGATCCCCGACGAGTGGATGGTCTTGTTCCATTGGCATTGGTGCGCAACCACAAGGGAATGTCTTTTGAGTTTTGGTTAAAGTCCTTGGGTGCCACTGAAGATGTGGTACTCCTGTTGAACAGGACTGGATTTTGGCCATTTTCATGAAGGTGTGAGACACTCATCATGATGGTTGATGTTTGTGGCATCGCGGCCCTGGAAAAAGGAAAAAAAAATTAAATATTGTTAGGCTCTGTATGCTAATATATCCTACTTAAAGTGCTTCTATGGTATAATTCCAAATTAATTCCAAATGTTGTTTTTCGGTCATATTTCTTTATGCTGAGCATGGAGCAGCACAAAATGGACAGAAATGTTAGCATAAGTCAAACCTCAACATTATAACAACCTAAAGCTCTCCTCTCTTCAATGAATTTTTTGGCCTCCTTATAATCATTATTTGTTATATTTATAAAAAAAAAATATATATTCATGTAATCAGTTAGAAAGTTTGGCTTTGACTTATTGCTAACATTTTGAATCATAAATTACATCTCTGATGTAGGGACTGATGAATCCGTCTAAAATGTACATCCAGCAATTCAGAATCACCATAAAGCATTCATTCTTTTGAGCAATAGACTAGAAAATCATCAAAATTATTATTCCATCGATATCAAAAGTGATGAAAGCTCCATGCAATCTTGATCCTAAGTGTTCAGCATACAGGTGCTACAAACTTATTGGGTACTTGGGAAACGTGGCTATGTACTGCATGTCATCAATTATTACTAAGCAGAGTAAAGGAGCTGTTTGTGGGTTCTAATTGTTGCAGTATCACCTTGACAACTCTCAAGGTCATTTATCATTGGACCAGGGGGGGGGGGGGGGGGGGTGCTAACTGCAAATATGCGAAATAGTTGTGTTGTTTTAATTTGGAGCAAAGTGGGTTTGATTGTGGTTGCAAGAATGCAGCAAGATATGTGCCTATAATTTGTCTACCATTTCACAATACATCATCATTTTTTCAATATTGCAAATAACAAAACAATTTTAAAAAATCATTAAATTTTAGAGTAGCTGCCAATTTAATCCATACCCTTGGAAATTTAGTTGATTTCCTTCCATTACTACCATTAATTTTTACTTTACACAGCTTAATTCATTAATCGGCTAATTATACTAACTGTTTGCTCAGGTTTATTAACTATTTATTACATGAGAGATTTCATCCTCCCTCCGGCTGCTTTTATTGACCAGCCCATCACAACCTTGAAAGTCATTGATCCAGCACTTCGACTGTTTAGGTCACTCCCATGTTTTCAATGGAAGTAATCAGTGTGTGAAGCCTTGCATAATTCATTATAGAACAGGAACTAATTGTGAACTTTTCAAAACACATACTGTAATATTACACAGATACATAAATGCAAATAATAGTTAACCGTAAAAAATCTGAGCTTCACGTTACAAACTTAACATTTTCGATTTGTTATTCATTTTTATACTAGCTGTGGTAAAGTAGCAAAAACGGGAACTAAACTCCAGAAGAAGTCATGTGAATCCAGAACTGCCATTGGTTGAGGGACTGCCTTGGCCTGGATTCACATGACGTCCTCTGAAGTTTAGTGTCTAAGTCAATGAAATCTGCTGTGGTGAGAATATGAACATTTGAGGCTATAATGGTGGTAATTATATCATTAACTGTACATTTTTTTTTTTTTAAAGTCCTTGTACGCTTGAGCAAAATCAATAAACTTTCTCTTAATATAAGTAAAAACTTTTATATGATATTCACACCCAAGAAACAAAATGTAGTGTTAAATAACAGTATTTCTATTCAGAATATCCCATTATCCAGAGTAAAGTCAATAAAATGTCTAGGTTTTGCCTTATTATATGCCAAGATGGCAGCCGGCTAATATTATATACCTTCTTTTGGATACAATTATAAAACTTGAACTTGAAAAAACAAAAATACAAATAAATTATTTATATGGCGCAACTCTTTGGGTTGTTCACATGTTAACAATTAACAGACAGATCTCTGAAGATTTCCTGATTTGCCTATAACACCGACGAAGGCCATCAGGCAAAAAGGAAAAGAAAAAAAGGACCTGCAACGTTTTAATGCGGAATATTTTCAAGCAAAGTATCAGATAATTTTTTTTCTTATGTATATTACTAATAAACAATCCAGTCCAAATATGGCAATGTCTGAATGTGCAACCTATGCCAGGCAGGGCTTTGTATTCTGGATTTCCCGAAACATAATTTAAAGTCCTTTTTAAAATCCCTTTCACAATTAGGTCGTTCTCATGATAGAGTGACTGATAAAATTTGCCTATGACACAACATGGTGCAATCAGTCCGTTTATCTAGGACAAGATAAAGGCTGTCATGCAACATTGTTTTGAAGCTAACTTCGTGTGCATTATATTAGCTCATATCATACAAATATGTCTTGTTGGGAGGTATCTGATGACGAGATTGCTGACCAGGCCATTAGTTATCCTGGAGGTCAAGAGAGAAGTGGGCAAAATGACCCTTCACAATCATCAAGAAGTGGACGAATTGACCACTCACAAAGTCGATCTGGTGAACATGAAAAAGACACAGACACTTCCGATGATAACTGGATCTGGGAACTCATATCCACAGAAGCAAAACCAAGGAAGAAACCAAGTCGTCGAAAACAAAAATGGAAACGTCAAAAGGACCGGAAAGACTTTCGAAACATGATGGAGAATACACATATCGATGCGAGGGATATAGCAACAGACATACATGCAGTCGAGACGAAAGCACCTTACCATACAGAGAGACCTGTTCCACCGCTTTCTCAGTTGTGTCTAGTTTTGATAAAGAAACACTGGCGATACATGCGCCCCGTGTTACCGCTGAAAGTTTGTTCTCAACTTTCTGATGCTATTCTGCAAGATAAATTATTGCCTTGTCTTAGAAACTTCCTTCAGTTATATATACTTTTATAATTTTAGAGGATATTACAACAACTACTTAGCCAACCTTCCTGCTACACAAATACCTTATTACTGCTCTCCAAAATACCATCCAATCAGATCTCCACTCACCCCCTATCATCCTCTGTACACCAGTTTTGCCGCTTATCTGAACGTTCTTGTACCCTCAGTATTGGATGATGACCACAGAGACAGTAAACTGAGTAAAGCTGCAAGGTCAACTGATTTTGAGAAACAGGCAGTAGATGAATCCATAGCTCAGGTTTACAGGATTTTGGAAAATGAATTACCTTGTCATAATGAAGCATTCTTTGATTTCTTGGTACCCTATGTTTGGTGGGCTAGAGGGAATAAGGCACTTGCTGAAAGATATTTCAAGGTTGCAATCACCAGGTCACCTTCAGATAGGGTAACAGCCATTTTGTACAACGAAATTGGCAGAATGTATCTCCATTTTGAAGACAGATACTTTGCCTCACAGTGTTACTTGGAAGCGGCAGAATTTACGAAATATTATGCTCCTCAAACTGAAATTGCAAACATTGATCTGGTTCAAAGTATTCTTGCAGCCTCTGCATTTGACGATGGCTTTCTCCATCCAAAGACTGCTCAGGAAGCATGTGCTGCTTGGGATGCCATATTGACTCATACTTCTTCACCACGTGATATTCACCAGTGTAGTGCCTCTCTGATGTGCTTCCACTTTGCCCACTCCCCACAGAAAGGAGTCAACTGGTGGCCAGCTATGGATGCAATTCTCACCAAGAGGAATTCGTTTCTTGAACTATCACTGGTTAAGGCAATGGCTGGTTGTGAGAGTGCTGCTGACTCCACGCCCAACACGTAACAATAAGTCAAGTATATCGGTCATTTCCATGGTTCCCTGTTGTGTTAGCTGCAGCAGACCACCAACAAGTCAGTCCCATCCCCATGGTTTGGAGAAGAGTTCTAACTCATCCAGTTTTTGAGATGCACTACAAACCACCGTTGTTTGATATTAGTCATGAGAGTTCAAGTTTGTGGATTGGTGAAGATGGCTATCTGACTGGCGACTTTCAACTGATGCTGCCACCAATGCCCCAAGTGAAGTTAAACCCCTATACTGGTGACATCATCCATTTTCCAAACCTAACAGCCCCTGGACCATGGAAATGCTCGGTTTTACCATCCCTCCTTTTTGATAAGGCTGACTACTTTCACCTACCTTCACAACTTCGTGTCTATGAAGATGGCAGAGGAACAGTAGTCGATCTGTACATACAAAATGAAGTTAATACCCAGAAGATGGGGAGGAAATCAGAAGGTGTTGAAGATGCTTTAGAGACTAAAGAGGTAGTTCTTTGATGGAGATGCCAAAATGTCGAGGTAAAGGTTGATCTCAGAAAGGATATAAGAAAAGTTGTGAGGAGGTTGGTTGAACACCCTCAGTATGCTAGGTGCTGATGAGGCGTTAAACAATAACTCACACACACACCCTCAGTATGCTAAGATGCACTTCCGCATTAAAGAGGACCGCAAGGACTTTGCGGATTATGTTGATGAGTGTTATGCAAATGGATACGGTTGCCAGCCAAAACATATCGCCAAAGATTACATAGACCATGTCAGCTTGAGGAACAGATTGATACGTCTGGAGCAGGAAATTAACAAAGCCTCTGATAAAAAACAAACCAAGAAAATCAAGAAAGAAATCTGGCAATTGAAGGGGAATTACCAGTCGAGGCTTAGAAGGTTGTATGTTGTTCTGCAATCTTATTCATCGTATGGCAATGCTCTGATGCTGTCGTTCGGCTCTTCATACAATGACAAAGAAGACTCTTTTTTTTACGTATTCAACTGCCAGAATCAACACAGTTTTAAAAATTTCAAAGCAAATGTACTGAGTCCCCCTGAAAGACAAGAGTGGAACTGGGGTCCACCGACTTCTGATGGTAGTATATTAACAGGAATCGTGTCTGCCCCAGGTTGCCAGGGACTGCATTATCCCTATGCTTCGGTTTTTGTGGTTCCGCGTTGGATCATCAGTCCTGAGAAGAACAAATCTTCCTTCACAGTATTCAATGAACTTGGAGATGAGTTGGTAACTGTAGTGGAGCCAGCTGGAACTGATGCTGAAAATGTCTATAGAGAAGTCAAATGTGTCATTGGCAACAAACTGTTTGGTGTCCATCCAAATGGCAAGAAAATATTCTCAGACAACATTCTTCTCCAAGAATGTAGCCAAAGCAGGACTCTTCCAGCGATCAAATCGGTGTCTATGTTGGGCCGGTTCTTGGTGATCAAGACCTTCGCTGGACTTTATATCTTAAATGAAGACCTTGAGACTTTGCAGTGGAATACTTTTGACACCGGTCGGTCATTGGAAATGGCAGATGCTGGCACCAGGGTTCAGGGGGAGTTTTCTCACCTGGAGATTTTGAGTTGTGATGAAAATTTAATTGGAAGGACTGGACATGAAACCGAAATGTGGCAAGTGCTTTTAGCTCTTGATAATTCTGTGGTGGTGTTTCGACTGCATGCTGGAAGGACACCGCTTGATGCCCTGGTTTGCTCTGCAGTTTTGCAAGTGCCTGGAGTGCCTGTTGAAGCTTGTTATGTAGGAGAAGATGTTGGCTTTCTGGTGACTTCAATCATGTCAGGTGACACAGAACTACACCATGAGGAGCTGTACCAGTTTAACTGCAAGGGACGACTTCTTGCTGTGCTGCCCTTTTTAGGCCGCGGACCACATAGATTTTTCCCAGTTTACTTAACAGGAAACGAGAAAGCTGCAAAACAGAAAGATGATCCCACTCTATGTCAGGCTGGTTGGAGAGTGTTCTGTTTTGATGGCTATGGGGCAGTGTGCTGTATTAAGCCTCTTGTGGATATTTGAATGGACATCTATATGATTTTTTTTTGGGAGTATATTTCTGTGTTATTGTTGAAATATTGTAATTTCTTTGCTCTACACAGGCTTATACAGGAATATTTATTTGAATCCGTCCTATTATTAGTCATAATGTATTGAAATTTCCATTTAATTGATGTATTTATATCAGTTATATACTTTACCATATTTGCCTGAATATGTTGGGAATTGACTAAAGATTAAAAAGAATTAATTAAATTGCATGCCTGGATAATCAATTCATTGTTCATACCGTATTGGCATTTGTACAGTTAGTTTCATTAAAAAAAGGCCTGTCAAATTGAACATAGACAAAGCTACACAACTTCTGCTATATGATGCTACCTGCCACTAAATGGAACTGTCTGGCTATAGCTGGCTACTCAAAGCTGGATCTAAAAGTACATAGAAAGAAGTGGTTATAGCGACAGCCAGGAATAGGTTTTCACAGCTGTCCAGACTAGAGTCGACAATATTTTATGAAACTAACTGTATGTTAGTTGTATCATTTTAACTAAGGATGATTTGTCTTAATTTTAATCAAGGATGTAGGCAATTTATTTGCTAAATGTCAATGATTGTTATTTAAATGTCGTAACTAATATGATACTTTGTTATATTGCAACAACCAGTACTTTTTTCCCTATCTGCCTCCTGTAACTACAACTGAAACAAACTAACACGGGGAAAATCCGTATTTTTTATAAATATATATCAACCCATACTATATACATAGATAAAAATTCCCAATGTTTATAGTTACAACATCAACTGAGTGCACCAGTGACAGTATTGGGTTGTGCATGCACAATTACTGTGACAAAAATGCACTATTTTCAAGTGCAGTTCAATTGTCACAATGCACCGTTCACAAACGGCTTCATGAACCATAAATTTGTTGTCCTTGGTTTATTTTGGAAACGAGTCTCCGACAAACAGACATCCATTGTTTGTTTGCATGCTGGATTGTTTGTTTGCAAAGTTACCATGGAAACCTGACGACAGGTCATCCGCTGTTCGAATTTCACGCTTGGATGATCACGAAACATTGGAAGTTGTGCTCACCCAGGTGTGAATTTAATGAAAATAATAATTTTTGAAGCAGAAAATGTTGAGAAGTGTGACGAAGTATTTATCTATATAGCCCCATACATGAACATACTTGTACAGATTAAGCCAAATAGAATATAAGTGATAAATACAATTTTGAGGCATGTCTTCCAAATAAGCCTATTGAAAAAGGTCCTACTTTATTTAGCAGACTTAGGTCAATATTCCATGAAATATTAGTTTGTAAAGTGTTAAACGATGTAGACTCAAGAAATCGTCTCATCATTACGTGTCCCTCTGGCAGCTGGTCATTCAACTTCAGACCAGTAGCATCGAGACACAGACATAAAACATTTAAATAATGCTATTTAAGGACCTACTTAACTGCTACATATTATCCTATTTAATGGAAATTTATTTGAGAAATTTAAATCCACAACTATTATTATAATAATAATTAGTTATTATGCAGTTCTCGTTTTTTTTCAACGTTCTTAAAATATCCATAGGCAGGTGTTGTTTATATTTTAGCGCCAAAATGGCAGCAACTGCCCACATGGGTCGGGATCCTAATTGCCTACGCCGTTTAAAATAGCTTTCGTTGCACAAAAGTGACTGCCATCAATTAAAAAGAAGTGATTCAGTAAGCACTATTGTTGGCCCTCAGTGTGCTATTTTTAGCCACAGTGTAAACGGGCGGAGGGATGATCAATCAATAATTTTGACGAAGTGTTATGGCTACTGGTTGCAAAACAATAGATGACTTAATCATTTACTGATCGCTCGTGGATTGAGCATGGTGAACGTGAATATTTATCGATGTCTAATCAGGCAAATTATAATAAAAAAAAAAGACCACGATATCACAACTCAGCAAAAATGGAGAACCTTGTAGGGACCTAAGTTTACATGAATTGTGTAGATCGATTTAACACATTTAATTCATTTGTCATTTCTTTTCAAAAAGATAGATAGATAGATAGATAGATGAACATCGACGTCCAATGGTCGTCCATATGACGATTTCGGTGACATAATAATTTATTTAAGTCAATTTTTCCCTACACACCTATTATCTTAAATATTAACGAGTTCGGACAGCCAATCTTTTTTTTTTATTGTTTTTTTATGTGATTTATTTCTAATTGTTCGTGCAAAGAATGGAAAAAAACAAAACGAAACTAATTGAATTTAATAAGCGCAATTACAATTGCGTATACAGTTGCCTCAAACTCTGCATCACTAGCATCATATATAACAACATTGATCGTGGTGGCACTTTTGAGATGCCGCAACCAATGGTAACAAAAATTTGTCTGTGTGTACTTCGTTTCATAACAACTCTTTCATTTTTCTTTATACTTTTGTATTTGCTACAAAAAATGACGTAATGTTATGCAGTTGTTATGGGGAGTGTCCCATCAACAAATGATTGACATAAATCTACAGATCTACCACCAAATAAAAATTGCATTGGAGACCAAGCACAATGTATTGATTGTGTTATGTTGGCAGATATAAAAAATTACAAGATACTATTTTAGAGCACACATGTGTGTCCATGTTATGATTAAATAATAATATAGAATAGTTTTGGTCAAGATTATGTAATTCGCAATCAATGTACTAAATAGGGGGCCCCTTGGCAGCGACATCAAAGATGTCTTAAAGGGGTCACCCTACTTAAAACAAATTTTAATAAACTTGATTGAAATATATATATTTTTTTATAACTGCTTTAGGTCAAATACTAATATCTGAATCTAAATGCACTTAAAAATTCTTAGTTGTCCTACCTTCATGTGCACTTGATGCTACTAATTAATTTATTACAAATTTTAACTCTAAATATATATATATATGAAAAGGTCAAACAGTCTGCTGTTTTCAACTTTTGGTATGGGATATTTATTCTGCCGTATATTGTGGTGGCATTCTGGCTGCACAGTGAAGGATTCTTTCTGCCCATTTCAATAACGATTTCACGAACTCTAATTTCTGGATGGGACAAATCCACCTGCTATTAGAATTTGAAACAAATGCCTTTCAAATATCAAGCAATAAACAGTCATTAAGGCCAAGACAACGAAATTGATTAATATTAATATCTTTGTTCATACCATTATGAATAAACTTTGATTATTATACTATACCAAATTGACATAACAGTCAACTTAACCTTTGCAGTGATTACCATATATAGACCATGTAGAATGTTCACATGTCACCTTTACAAATATTAACAATATTGTGAATGGTTTACCCTAAATTGCAATCTAATGTGCTAAATCAAGATAAAGGGCAGCACCATATTGTTAGACTGTCCAGGACATACTTATAATTAATTCAGGGCTGAGAAAGTGAATTAAATGTCACCATTAAGACCACATTGAAAATGCCTTTGTATGTTGGCCAAAACATCAAACATTTTATATTTTGACAATAACTTAATAAGTATATGAGAAATATACACTCCTGACCCCATGACATAATCGTGTTTTGTACAGCACTAAAGGTTAAAGCAGACACGTGAGACATTGGCACATGTAGGCACACTTAAAAGATCAACAAATGTTGTTAAATTGCCAATTGCGACGGTTCGTGACCGCCAGGACTGTATTGCTGAATTAAGCTATTGACTTTCAGGTCATTGTCCAATTAATCTGTACTGGCAGACAGTAAATATTTTTCCGACCATATTGTGAGTCCAATTGTTGTGAATCTATTTGTGACTATCGCGAAACTACATGGAAAACGCATGGTTTTTTTTAGCTAATCATATTGAGGCAAAAACCATGCGTTTATCCAAACGCATGGAAAACGCACGCGGCACATTTGGCCATGTATAGATTTTCCAATAATAAATAATGTGTGTGGCTATTATCAAAAATGGAGCATATAATACAAAACAAAATAAAAATTAGCAATTTCCAAATAACGCGTGAACATTTTTAGACATATTTTATTTTATTGGGCGAAATTTGAGTTGAGTGCAACGTGCAGATATTTTGATACCAGTTTCAGTGTTCAACAATAAAAGCAAATAAACTAAATGTTTGAATCTGTTTATTGGTTTCAAAGACTAAATTTTATACTTGCTAGTGCAAATGGAAAAGAAAAATCATTGAGTTTATTTATTGTGCGAAATAATGCACATTTCACAATTTTAATATGAATCACTCAACTGTACCACTCATTGTCCTAAAACAGGTACAGTTAAGAATTGGTGAAAATGTTTAAGTGTGAAAAATCTACTTACCTTAATAAGAGCTTTTCTTTTGTTTAAAATGTCACTCTTTTGATCTCTGGTCACTTCTGCTGTGCTGTTTTCTGCTAGGAACCCACGTGGTCTGCCAGGCAGGCGAACTCAGTTTAAATCGAACAAGTCATCACATAAAGGATGACTGGTAGGGTGGGGGGGGGGGGGGGGGGGGGGCACTCCCACAAAATCTATCGAAATGAATTTAGGATATTGGGAGCCATATATAGCCCACTGACAAGTTTGGTCATGCTCATTCTAAACAGTCGTCAAAATTACTAGGGGAAGTCATATATAGCACTGTGTGGTAGTCAATATGACTTGAAGGTTGCCAGGTAGTCGATATGACTCTGTTTGCAATTGGGTGCCATATCGGCCCAGTCCTGAATATCCCCTATTCATTGTTATTCCGCCATTATTTTTATAAGTTATAATTTTAAATAAAGGAACATTGATCAGCTATATATATTTTGGTCAGTTAGGAAATTTAATTTAGTATTTACAGGTGCTTAAAAAAATTACCACCCAGAACATTTTGTTTTAGTGTCAGATAAAAACTATAGATTATTTTTCAAGTTTGTTAACTTAGCAAGTGGTCCCTTCCAGTGATTCAAAATGGACACTGAAAGCCTGTGATATTATTCATTGCTTGTATTTGATCATTGTTATTTGTTGCCTGGCAACGCTGCAATAATTGATGCTTCTAATAATAAAAGAAAATACGATAAGTTCAAACAGAGGTCAAATTTATGAATAATTTTCTTCAACTGTGACAGTTTGCCTAGACTTAATGCACCATTGTGAATTTGAGACCATTACATTATTTCTTTCATTGTCATTTACAAAAAAAAAAAAATTTCATGAAATAGTACTTTATTTATTTAGCCCTATCTGGATCGAAACTGGCACTATTATTCTTATTATAATATTACTATCATAGCATTAAAGTATTATAACTGGTCATTGAAATATCAAAATCATAATGCTGAGTGATAAGTTGTAGGATACTATACCCTAGTCAATACCCTTTTATCATGGTTTCTTGTGGTAAGAAGAGGTACTGCAAATTCAAAGCAACCAATATCATACTTAACTTACAAATATTGTTATGTTAAGTGGTATTACCTTTGGTTTTCCAAATTGTTTATTATTTTTTTTAAACATTTTGATTAATTAATGAGACAAATTTTTTATTACCCTTGACAACCCAACAGATGGCATTATTTGCAAAATGGAGGTAAACAAGACGTTGTCATGGCAGCATGATTGTACCAGTCCATTGATAATCTGTTTTGCTTGATTGTTGCCTGGTGTTAGTCACTGGGTGATGGAATCTTTATTAGTTAAAAGCAAAGAATATTTATGATGCTATGCCGTGACAGACTGCTTCCATTACTGTTATTTTGATGATAACCATAAATGTGAAGAATGTGTCTGACATCTCTATTAATATGCATGCATAATTATGACCACATAAGTTAAATGTAGGAAATTAGCAAAATGGATTGGAATGTTTATTTGACAAAGCATAATCACCGTTTTGTGGCAAGGAAATAACTCTTAGTCATTGCCATTTATGATTTATGACTAATATTGCCAATTTAAAATAATTTCAACTTCCTAGTACTGTACTTACTACATAGGCAGCAGAAGTATCATTCAAAATGGAATTAAGTGACTAAAGAACAACGGAGATGCTAAACTGAATATTTTGATTATTGTAACAAATATAATCAACAAAAGGTTAATAACATTAGGAAATTTTATTAAGCAAATCGTCGTTTGATAGATTAGACACGAATTGAATAAAACATATCATGATACATACATACTATGGCACGAAGGCAAGGGCAATATAAGTGGTTGGATAAAACCTGGAGCCTTGTCATAATATTATATTACCTGGAATAGCATTTATAACCATTACAGTAGTAAATATGCTAGTAAATCCCTGAGATCCAATTGGCTCATGTAACACATGAGTTTTGGGTTCCTTTGAAATTTTCACTTCTTAACTTAAACAGATCCCTGAAAATGAAGGGAATGTGTGAGCCAAACAAAAACAAATAAATAGATAGATAAAAGAACAGACATCAAATAATTTTTCAGGTAAAACGAAAGTCTGGGCTATATAACCCCCCCCCCCCCCCTTGAAGAACAAATTTTTTTTTAAAGAATCGTGCCAACTTTATTAAATAATTGATTTGCAAAAAGTTTGAATTAACTGACCACACTACCCAGATAACGACTGTAGTCCCAACTCTTGAGCACAGCTTGTTTTGGGTAACAATTTGTGTTGGGTCAAGCTGCATATTTAATCGAATGCTACTTAAACTCTGAATTTCCATCTGCATAACTAGATACACCCTTTAATGATAAAAAAAACCCCCATCAGGAAGAAACATAGACCTGAGCAGTATCCCCAGAGCCCTTGCCAGGCTAGTGTGGTGGAGCACCAACCCTCCTGCCAGCCTGAGTCAGTAGCACATGAGAAGTACACGTTGTTCCTGAACACGAATGGAAATCTGCAAGGCTGACCTCTTGCTGTGCCCCAAAATGTGTTTTCTGCAACATAAAGTTTGATTACTAAAAAGTTTTTAATATTGTGATTGGTCACAAGAAATTATTTTCAAGAAAATTTTTTTGTAGGCGATGATGAGTTTTAACAGTTTTAACAGATTTTACAATGATCGAGATGCATGAAATAATTTCATACATTGCAACATTGGCTTATTTATATCAGTCTACATGGCCCTCAATGCAATTAGCATAAATGAGCAATTAACAGATCCAATTTGTGCTGTTTCACTTGATAAACAGTGAGCTTAATATCTACTTATGTTATTTCATTCCTATGAAAACTAATGAGATTTGAATAGGATAAAAAAAAAATCCATCTGAAGCTCTCTTTAAAAGAGACCTGAAGATAGACAATGCCATATTAATGCGATAGAAATACGATTGCATTGTATTGTATTTACACATTAATGACATTATGAACTGACAACTTGTAGTGCATACTAGCGTTTATATAACTTGCTACATCTTCATTAAGTGTGGCTGCGCAGTAGAGTAGCATTTTGAGTAATGTTTAGAGTATAGCCACAACTTTCTCAGATCTTATCTTAAATTTCTGGGAAATGAACTTTCGAAAGATGCCACATATTATGTTAATTATGCATATATGAAGGAGCTCTGTGTGCTCGTGCTCAAAGCCACACCAGCCTCCACTGACCTACATATCGGTGCCTGTATCATATGCAATTCTCTTTGTTATCACAGCCAAGACACCTTAGTTAAACATAAGTTGAGCAACTGAGTGGCCTAATGGTTAAGGCATCCGCCAATTCCACACTCTTCGTGAGCTACATCCCAGCTGGATAAGACGTTAAATTACAAGTGCCTTGAAATGCATGATTTCACTGTCGACTGATAGCAAAAAAAAATATTTCCATTCCACGTAATTATTACGGATAATAAGCTTTTGTTGAGAATCATAACTTGACAGTTTTACATTATGGGCTCCAACAGGTAGTTGTCTCTCTGAGGTTCCAAATGGGTTTCCACTTCTATGTTAACTATCTTTGGAATGGTCACAGCTAATACCCCTAACAGAAAAGGGCCTCACTGGGTGCATTCCGAAGGAAATCCTCTCCACTGATGAAGAATTTTCTATAGACTGAGGCTCGCCTACAAAAAAGTACTTCACTTGCAGGGCACAGTGATTTTACCCATTATTACTTGGAAGGCTTTGCACCAAGGTAGTACTGGCAAATGCAAGAAACTAAAGCTCAAAATATTGTCTTGTGACATCACAATTTACTTGGCTTAATTTTCAAAGTAATTTGAAGGACAGGGAAGCAAATGACATGGAGACAAGAAAATACATTGTTAGCAAACAGTCTAAACAGACAAACAATTGCTTATACTTGAATTCTTTGATTAATTTATTCTTTTAAAATTCTGGCAATCATCAATACTCACGCTGACATCCAGTAGGCTCAGATGTTGCTTGTGGTATACTCAGGCCTATGGAAAAGAAGGCAAATGTAGTGAGTTGGTCACTTCAGTGATTCTTACTGGTTGTCTCTCAGGGTGCAAAATTTCAGTTTTTACTTTATCACTAGATTTATTCTTTAAATAGTATTTTGTGTGTACCTTGGATATATCACTAATTTACCTGATAATGCACTAATCCAACCGAGGGCGCTCATTACATTAGTATGCACTGATGGTCCCTGGGTGGCGCTGCAAGGTGAGGAAGAGCCCCAGCTAACAATTCCAGCCAAGGAAAATGCCCCACCCCTTTCACATGCCAATGGACCCCCTGAATCACCCTGAAAAGAAGGATGCAGGATTAAAACAAGATGGTCATAAACAAAATTCATCTGCAAAAAGATTTCTAGGCCTACCATGATGCAAGTGTGTTCATTAACATGCTAAACGTCCACCTTGGGAAACTGGTACAATGAGTAAATTGCATCCAAAATAATTGACATGCACATTCTTGCTCATACTAACTTTGTGGATAGATTCATAGTACTCCGGTATATTCCTTTACTCAGTTACATCAGCTAAATCATTTTAAATGCAATAGTTACTCACATTGCAGTTTCCCAAACCGCCTTCTTCAATCCCGATGCAAAGTTCAAAATCCTGAACAGCGCCCGACCAATCGACATCGCACTGGTCTCGATTGATGACAGGAATTCGGGCTTCTCGTAAAACTTCATTTGAACCAGTTCCTGAAATCATTGTTTTAACAGGACATTTAATATGAATAATATTAGATGATAGCTAATTAAAGTTACTGTATCTAGCCGCAATATATCACAACACCCCAATTAAAGTATATATATATATATATAATTTTATTGAAAAGTAGATGTCAGACAAGACATATATGTCATAAATACAAAATAAAACAAGGAATCAGAAAATAATCAAAAATAACGAATACATCAAAGACTAGTTACAGACGGTTCCAGCCACCAAATTTAAGTTTATAAAATTTAATCAAAATCGTTTATGCATACATCATGTATCATAAGCATAAAGTTATATTTGAGAAATATACATATTAACATGTTCATCAAAATACAGTTCTCATATAAATGTGTAAGATATAACTATTTATAGAATGATTTGACCTCAAAATACAGCTCTATATATATTGATAAAAAGTATATAAATATTTATCTCACTAACATGCATGGTATACCAAGAAAGATATCTTTATAAAGAGGTTGTATGATACGGATGTAAAATTATCCGACTTCACTTTTAGAAAACAAGATCACACAGAGTTTTTATCATGGCAGTTCATTAAGGCACTTTCAAGTTCAGGATATATATGACTGCGTAATTTTCAGAGACGGGTGAATGCATTGTTTAAACATTGGCTTGTAAAATAAATTTTCCTAGGTTTATCAGCACCTCAGGCTCCTCTGATGACATTATCGCTTAAAATTTTCCTATGTTTAGTGTATTATAGTTACCAATATATTTCCTTGCTATCACATTTAGATTATCTCGAAATAAAGAGTAGCTTGGACAGGCCACAAGACAGTGTATTTATTTTCAACTTCATCTTAGGTGTATTTCCATTTCAACTTCATTCAGATCAAATTTTAAACAGGTTCTATCCTCAGCTGGTATTTTAGGCTTTTCATGTCTTTCTGTTTCTATACGGAGGTTATATCAACTGATTCTAAATCAAGCTATCTTACTGCATCTTTTCCTATTCATGTTAAGAAGTCGGTAAGGTTCTAATCTATAGTCAGTTTGAATGTGTTTGTAAGTTCTTAGCTTAGGTATAGGGTGACTTTAACAGTTTTGCAGATATTGTGAATATTATTGTGACAATTTTCATCAAAGGCTGTACCAGGCTCACTCTGCCAAACCAGTGTATGCAGATCTTTTTGAATACTGTGGCATCTTTTCAGTAATTTATCATCTGGCAATTTCTATAATTTATTATTCTTACTTTTTGTCTAACATGTAATGGAAATCTACCTGTCTCACTATGTGTGTATTGTTAAAAAAAATTTCAAGGTGATTTATCACTGAATTTCATAATTTTGGTTTTCTTTACATTTACTATTAGGTGCCACTTTTTGCAAAAACCCGAGAAGAGCATTCAAATTATTTTGTAAGGCTTTTGCCATGTCTGCCAAGAGTCTATATCATCTGCATGCAGTATATGAGTTAAACTCAGTTTTTATTAATGAATATACCATTAGATTTGTCTAGCTAGTTTGATTGATATCACCATGAGATCGCCATTTGTTTTCACCAGGTGTCACTAGAATAGCCCTAGTGGTGACGCCTGGTGGATGTCTGCTGGACATTGTGTTCACGTGTGTTGGCTTTTGGTGCAAGACTGTAGCTAATTCCACCTTGTAAGATGCCACATCTGCGGTCAATTGAGTTGCCAGTACTACTCATATGGTTAACCCTAGCTCTAGCATTATCATACATACTTCTTATTACCTTTAACATTTTATCACCAATATTTTGTTATATTAGTTGTCAGGGGCGGACTGGAAAATAGTGGCCCTGGAAATTTGAGTAACAGCGGCCCAGATGTATCTCTGGGTATTTTTTTTAATTTTTTTTATTATATATATATTTTCCCGGCTCCCGGCGGCCCAGTCCGCCCCTGTTAGTTGTAGTATATGGCATTTCTGTTAATGTAATCTAAAGCTTTAGTGAAGTCTACAAAACAAAGGTACACTGGTTTATGTTTAAAGTACCTAATCAGTGTCAAGCACAAAAACATAGTCAGTCGTATTAGCTCCTGGAGTAAACCCAAAACTGGCAGGGGTCGTCAAGGATCAAAGCTTTATTTCTATTATAAAGTCTACTATTAAGAATGGAGTCAAAGATTTTTCCCATTACAATATTTATGGTAATTTTCCTGTACTTGTCTGGATTAGAGCGGTCCCCCTTTTTATCTAAGGCATTTATCATTCCCTCAGACCACTGTATAGGGTATTACCTTTATCGAATAAGTAAGATATGGCAAAAAATGGTGTTCTGAGTTTTTAACTAGCACACTTATAGAACTCGGTAAAAATACCCCATCAATCCCTGCAGCTTTATTATTCTTTAGTTTTCTAAAGTGAAGGGATACTTCCTCCTCAATTATCACTGAGTGTATTACCAACTTCGAAGTCTTGTCTCTTTAACTGCACCCATATGATACTTTAAGACCAGCTGAATTAAAATTTGCCAAAAAGTCATAAATCCAACAAAATTTGCCAAAAAAGCCATAGATCCAACAAAATGAAACAAGTTCTCGGGGAAAGAAGATAGTGGTTAGGAGAATGCTCCTTTTTTGGATAATAGGTGCAGTTGGCTGGTCCACTGAGCATTCTGATATTATATACAATAAAACACACCAACTGAATTATTTAAACTTCCTAGTGGTTTGATAAATGACAGCTATGGGTTTCTTCCAAAATATAAGATTTACAAAACACTAAAAATCCAAAATCAGACAGTTCTTTGACACATGACAATGTCATGTCTCTTCAGATATGAAATGTATCAAAAACTGTTCTTTTGGATTCTGATAATCTTATGTAAGTCTTGTTCAGGCACTTTAAATGTGTGGTGTCCACCTTATTTACAGTGTATGCCTACTGACCTTCAGTGTTTCCCCAGCCAGTGATATAGCACTCTTCTCCATCCTGAACATCTTCACTTGGCAGACACACTGGGCCCACCTCTGGGGCACTAAAGTCCAAAGGTTCTGACAACAATATAAGAGCTATGTCTCTGCCTGTTTGGATTCCTGTGAAGGCTGAGTTTTTATAGTAAGCTGCAATCTGAAATGTATTTCATCTCACTAACATGGTATAACAAGAAAGATATCTTTATAAAGAGGTTGTGGCCTCTCGATATCGGTCTTAAGACCTTAGAGAGCGCTCCCACACATAGAGAAAAAAAACTTTTTAAATATTTCTTTGTTTATTTGTCTATTTGTTTATGTTTGTTTCAAACTATGTCTGTATATGAAATGTGTGTCTCTTTGGGTAAATAAATGTATCTGTCTGTCTGTCTGTCTGTCTGTCTGATACGGATGTGAGTTGTCAAAACTTGGTCAAGGCAGCAAGGGGCGAATTCATTTTAAGTAGTAATGCCAAAACAACCTGATAAATTATTAGTAATTTGCTGGCCACCTGGTAAACAGCCTACCATGAGATTTTGACGAGAAAACAGAACTAAACTTGTTAATCCTTCAGGATCCCTTATAAAATCACAAGGGGAAACCCCACCAGGGTCCTCTGAAGTTCCCCCACGAAACGATGACGTATCTAAAGTCATACATATATTGCGCAATGCCCCTACCATGACTCCTAAGGTAACGATATATAGAATAATAAATACAGTTCTGTTATATACTATAGATTCTGATACAGATACAAAATTTTTTATTCTCACTTGAATTTCTTGGCGGGAATTTTCACTAGCGCCATCTGCCCGTAGATGGGCCCCAGCCAGAATGGATTGCAGCGGGTATGAGTCAGTTCTGAAAAGTTAGGAACAATGCAAAAAATAAATAAAAAAACTTCAATACGACTTTGAAATAATTTTAACAAACTTCAGAGGATCGTAACTTTTGAAATTTTAGTGACAACTCACCATAAAAAAAGCTATGACAAGATAAGACAAGCTAAGATAATATTCAAATTACTCACATACAATGGGCAGCAGTGACCACAAAGTACTCTGAGAAGATACTTCCACCACAGAAATGAGCTCCAGAAGTTCTGAGGGAAACCTGCCATGGCCAAGAATGGGGACTACTTTCGTTGCCTCCTACTATCCTGGGGTTGGTTGCATCAGTGGCTCTTGCAAGTCTTGCTTTTTCACTTGGAAGATTCCTGAGTCCACAAGACGCTGAAAAGATAATAGCATAGCTTGAATTGAATACCCAGGGCCAGCTATTTCAAATTGACCTGTTTTGATGAATATATTAAGAGTTCTCCCATGCCGAATAAAGATGTTATTGACTTCACCAATTAAAGCGTTAAATTTATAACACTTGCGGACTCTCTTGCTTAGTTTTGATAGTAGTACTAGTTTCTGATGTACTGGCATCACATCTGGACATAAAATGTACATCAGACCGCAGAATGATGCACTACCTTTTCTTATTGTTAAAACTCACCAGGTGCCTGATTACTGCAGACAACTGCAGCTACTTGTTGGGAACTGCAAATGCCACTTCCCCATCCTCCTCGTCGACATTCCCAGAGTGAAGTATGGCTGCTCGAACAACTTAATGAATTCAGAATGATGCTTTCAGGTCCCAATCCATTGACGGTGGCTTGACTTGTGACGCCAGTGCTACAAAGAACATTCATGTTAATCTCAGAGAAATTCTAAGACAGGTTGTTTGTTAAACGGAAGCTGGACTTTTGTGAACCATGATACCTGAAAACTTAACCGAATTGGTTAGTTTTGCTATCTATTGGATTGTATGAGTGGTTGGCCATCTACAGAAACTAAGATCTGGAGAAGATATAGCTGCCTCATAGATATCAACTAATTCGTCGATTTATGCCAATAATTCAGAAGCCTAATTATCCGAATCAGGATTATTAACCCTTAAAGCTTGAAGTTTAAGTAAGGAATGTTTGCCGAGAGATATTGATCTGATAGACTATAATAAATTACGAAGAATAATTTTACTGGTAGCCAAGAGTCCTGCAGGCAAGATGTGCAGCGAAATCATCGAACTGATCATCACAGACTGTTCCCCACTGTCCATTATGCTTGACCTCCAGCTGACCTTCAAATTCAGAGTCTCCTCCAGAAAGTCTCATGTCCTCACCTACAATGCAAATTTCTTCACTGGTGTCCTTTGGTGTATTATTATTTTTCAGATCACTTCACATGAATAAACAAAGACAGTCTAGAGTTATTGGTTTATTTACAAATTTTCAACAGCAAAAAGTACAAAAGTATACAGCGGTAGGCATACAATGGTGACTTTAAGTTATATACGATTTTTTTTTTCAGATTTGTCTGGAATTACAGCAAATGCATCCGATATAGTTTAAAGACAACATTGAACACGAATGGAACAGAGACATCGAATTGTGCAAAGTGTCAATTAATCATTCGGTACGGGCACATTTTTCAAGTTTAAGCTCTGTAGTTCTGTGGCTTTATTGTTACTTGCCGGGTTGATGAAAGCATCTCACTCCAACATCTTCACTGTGGGAACAGTCATCATCTCCAAAGCCATTGTGAGCACATTGCCAAAGTAAGGATTCTTCCCCAGTGCAGAAGACTCCATCCATCCAGATGGATCCACTGCCTGAGCCAAAGTATGCTTCAGTGAGCTGGTAGCCTGACCTGTTTATGAAAATATTTGGCCCGTTAGTAAGGGACACCACATAGTAAACAAAGTCAAATAAATGTCAAATGTCTGGGTTTAGAGTCTGTTTTCTACGTGGATGAGCTCAACCGACTATACCAATTCCCCCTTGGCAGGCCTGTTCAAGCTTGAGCCTTTCTCAACTCCCTGGGGAGCATACACCCAGCATGCAGCCCATTACACTTCATGGGTCAAACACTCACACTTGCCATCTCTGCCTGCAGCCGATATGGTAGTTCATGTGAGTGCTTGACCCATGATAAAATTAATGCTCATCTTAATAGACCCCACGCCAGTTTCTGCACACGAATATCAGCATGTTCTACAGTGTACAGGAAAAATCCAGGTTAGAACAATTTGGTAGGGGTAAAACTAAAATTCCCCCTAGTTTGCTTTGATTGACTTACTGTAATGCACATTGGATACAAATAAAAGTGAAAAATAAGTAATATTTACCCATATCCTAACATTTTGCACACAACAGTGGCCTCCGCACTGCCCCATCCGTCATCACAAATGGTTCCCCACTGTGTGTCATAGAAAATCTCCACTCGTCCTTCATTTGTACCTCCTCCATTTACCAAACGAATTGATCCTGCATGATACAATCATGTAAAGATAAACGTTATGACAAGGGATACCAACTTTCCCACCAACCATGTTTAAATCCAGAAAGTTATTTAAAGGAAAGCGGAAAATCAAACCTTCTGGCAGACTGGGTGTAGGTGGAAGAGGATTATCTGCAAATATAAAATTGTACAATAACACATACTGTCAAACTAATAACAATGTGTTTTATACTAAAAAAGATGCAATTTTTACTATAGTACATTAAAAGAAGGTGATAGAATATATTGAGAGTCCAATGGTGCTTGACAACACTTTTCAAACATGTTGAAGACGAAACGTTTCAAACTTTTCAACAACGAACATTTATGAAGATTTTTGGTATCTGAGCAAACCTGTGCACATGCCGTGGCGTCTGCAGATTGCCATAGACCCTTTTCACACGGCAGCCATGTTGGTATTTTTGTCTCATGACCTCATTTTGATCATGTGATATATTATGACATCATTACTTACGCCCTGACTTACGCCATTATTCTTGCACTCTGTGACCTCACAATGACCATTGTCTGACGTCACAATACCTAAATCTGAGTGCAAAGAGGGGTCAATCTCAGATAGCATTCCAAATCAAAACGACATCGGGACGATATTGGCGATGTTGATAGGATGCTGTAACAACAGCGACCAACATGGAAACAATGTCGGGCCGATTTGGAATGCTATCTGGGATGAGGCAACAATGCCAACAAGGCTGCTCCGTATATGTCTCTCAAGCATTTGAAATTATGCTCACCTAAATATCCATTTATCCACTCCATGATATTGTAAACTCGTGTGTAGACCCCAGGGTTCCTGTAGTCAGCACAACCATAGCCCCAGCTGGTAATTCCTGCAATTTCGTAGGTTGTGTTTCGTTCACATGAGACAGGCCCTCCAGAGTCACCCTGTTTGGTTCAATAGGACTGATTTTTAATTAACTATTAGTGTATAAAATAACTGACTTCATAGCAGTTTCATTTAATTTCAGGTTAGTCAGTCTGAGGCCGTTTGACAGTTAAGTCAGATGTAATGGCAACAGTTACTGATATGTAAGATATTAAGGCTGACCAAACCTGTGAGTGAGGAGCCATTCGAGACACTCAAATCGTCTAATAAAGCGGACATGTATGTCCAGGAACTCTAGTCCGAAAATAATTGATAGATTTTAGTTTTTTGGGATTTTTGGAAATTTACAAACCTGGCATGTGTCAATTCCTCCTTGTTCAAATCCACAACAGAATTCAAAATTTTCCACGATACCTCTATACCATGAGTCACATGTTGTCTGGTCGATCACCGGTACATCAGCTTCATTCAGAACAGAAGAAGACCCGGTGTCTGAAAGAATGTGTCATTTGAGATGAAATGCTTATGACATAAGGCTGACTGACTTGTCTGATTAAAAACTGATGTTTAAAAGGCAGCCACTTCTGTCAAGATTTTCTTTGCTTTGAAATCAGTATTGGGACTTACTTTCAGTGTCTCCCCAACCAGTGACTGTGCACCCTTCTCCAGCAATAACAGAACGACTTGGCAAACAAGCTGGGGTGACCTCTGGGGCAGAAAAGTCCAGGGGCTCCCAAAGTTGTAGGAGGACAGCGTCTGATCCACTGCCCAGGTAGCTGTAGTCTGGATGAAGAAACACATTAGCTACCTGGTAGAAATAGAGAAACATGGTGAACTCTATAGCTATTGTGCAGTAATAAGTAACACAATCACTAAAACAACAGAATTTTGGACTCAACTTGATAAATCAGAAAAAGAGTGGTTCATATTTATTCGATAAAAACATGGACAATTGATCGATCTTGTATCGGCACAAAGAGACATAAATAGTATGCGTTTTACTGGCCAGGAAACTATTTCAGGATGATTCTCATCCTCATCATTATTACAGACTGTTACCTCATGGTGTTAGATTTATGAGCATGAGATGTAGAACAACTCGCTTTAAAAACATATTCTTACCTGCGTCTACTAGACTGTAATGATTCAGTGTAATATGTATTTATGTCTAATTTATAAAAACAATTCCTATTTATATGTACCTGCCTGACTTGTCTAGTGATCTCCACATCATAGAATGATTTCTTGTGAGCCCCCGCCATTATAGTCCACTTTCTGTCAGACTGTCCATAACTGCTCAATAAAAAGATTTAGTGAGTATATTTCGTTTATTGTATGATGTAGATAGAATTTATATCTTAGCTTGTTATCATAAAACCATATTATACCTTATACCTGATTTAGACATTTCTTTGGAAAGAAATTTTAAGTTTTGAAAAGGTAACTTCTACCAGCTTTACTAAAAAAATTACTATACAGCTCAGATGTCTTGTATTCATACATCAGGGTCCACCTTTTTTGAAATCTACAATTCCACCCTTGCTTGTTACTTACACGCAATGTGCTGCACTAAGAATCCAATATGGAGCAATGATGGTTCCACCACAGTAATGTGAACCCACATTCAGTAAGGTGATCTGCCAAGGCCAAGAGTTGGGCACTGCTTCAGTTCCACCAACAACCTTGCCGGAAGCCCCACCATCTCCTGATTTTGGAATGTTGCGTTGACCACACTCTGTTGCCATAAAGAAATACACGTTGTGAAATAGTTGTCATGAAAAGAAAAATGAGGGTACCCATAATTCTGGTGGTAAAACATGAAGGATAGTATTTTTATTGCACAAGGAGTCTTTTTTGGCAAGAGTTTATTAGGTGGTTACAAAGATTCCAATGCTAATTTCAGAGTGTCTCACAAAAAATTGCCATCATATTCTGAAAGGTAACTTATTGCTGTTCCTTGAGGGAGAGTCTTTTCAAATGTGACGTATGTATTTACCTTGTGATGATTGTGTTGTGGTGGTTTGGCTGGTTGTTGTAGCACTGGTAGTAGATGTTGCAGACGTAGATAGAGTTGTACTTGATTGACTTGTTGATAAGGTGGTTGAACTTAAGGTTGTTGAGGTACTTGTACTTGACTGTGTAGTTGATGACGTTTGAGTCGTAGTTTCAGTTGTTTGAGTGGTTGATGAGGTAGTTGATGTAGAAGTTGAAGGAGTGTCACTCGTACTTGATTGAGTGTTAGTTGATGTAGAAGTTGAAGGAGTGTCACTCGTACTTGATTGAGTGGTAGTTGATGTAGAAGTTGAAGGAGTGTCACTCGTACTTGATTGAGTGGTAGTTGATGTAGAAGTGGAAGGAGTGTCACTCGTACTTGATTGAGTGGTAGTTAATGTAGAAGTTGAAGGAGTGTCACTGGTACTTGATTGAGTGGTAGTTGATGCAGAGGTTGAGTCACTCGTACTTGATTGAGTGGTAGTTGATGTAGAAGTTGAAGGAGTGTCACTCGTACTTGATTGAGTGGTAGTTGATGTAGAAGTTGAAGGAGTGTCACTCGTACTTGATTGAGTGGTAGTTGATGCAGAGGTTGAAGGAGTGTCACTCGTACTTGATTGAGTGGTAGTTGATGTAGAGGTTGAAGGAGTGTCACTCGTACTTGATTGAGTGGTAGTTGATGTAGAAGTTGAAGGAGTGTCATTTATACCTGATTGGGTGGTTGGTGACGATGATGCCAAGGAGTCTGTAATTTCATCATAGTACGGTGCTTCAGTACATTTTTAAGTTTTGTCAATTTAATTTTGAGTTTATTAAACAAAGATGTACCTTCAAAACATGTGATGCCAGCATTTTCACTGCTGATACAATTGTGATCACCCCACGCTCCTCTGCCACATTCCCACAGATTTTCATGTTCGGGTAAGCAATTAACATTGTCCAGCCAGATAGGTCCGTTACCACCACCATATTCCAGAATGCCTTGCCCTGAGCTGTAGATATGTCAAAGCAAACCATGCAATCTATGATGGTAGGAGTTTTAGACACGTGAAAGGTGACATTTAAACCGTAGGAACCTAATTTTCATGATGGCTACCCACATGAAACCCAGAAATTTTGCTTCAGTGTTAATAATAAAGTAGCAATTGTTTCATAGTAGACAAGATTTTCGGGCATTGTCCAGTGAATAAAGGTGTCAAGTGATTATATTAAAAGAAAAACATTAGCCCATAAATGGTAATACTTGCAACATCTCATTGATTCATTTACCTGAAGCCTAACATCTTGCAAGCGATAGTAGCATCAATGTCATCCCACCCATCATCACAAACAGTTCCCCAGGTGCCATCGTACTTCACCTCCAAACGACCAGTATAGTCTTCTGCATCTTGAGCCAGCACGACCCGAATATCTTCTCCAGCTGTATAAACGCCAGAATCAGCATTGAGTAATTATTAGCATGTTATATTTTGGCAGTGGATAAGCCGAAAATCATGACTAGTCTAGAAAGATAGGGAAAAAAAAAGAGTTTACTTTCTTGGACATTTTGAATAGTCCCATAGCTACTACCCCCCGCTCTATAGCCAAAAAGGTCTACCAAATTAAACATGCCCTTACTCACTATTTCATTTGACGTTTTCTACATCTATTTATTATTATTATCCTAAGGTGGCCCCAATAACAACCGACAGGTTACCTGGGTCTCCGAGCAACTCGTAAAAGTGATTGTTATTGTATGATGTTTTGCTTAACTGAAATTTATATGTCTACTGTATGCTTCATTTTGAAAGTTGCATTCAATACTCATGACTAACAATGTAGACCGCAATAATTAAGCTAATGAGGTCTCTTTAGCAATTTTTTGCTAACTTGGTAAATCGTTTTTAGCGCAGATTCTCAGCGCAACTTCTTCTTCTTTTTTTTTCCTTTTTGGAGATGTTTTCGGGTTTGAGATCAGATGTGTAAATTACAGTTGTATGTATAGATATTAACCCACTAGTCTGCTTCATGTTTTACCCCTATATGTCGTATAATCTGCTGTTCTAACTTGGGCAAAATGGAGTGATAAAACCAAACTATCTGTTTCATTCGTCCATGTTTCAACGATGTCTAAATCAGCTGAACCACGGGGAAACTTTCTCTGCCTTAGTGAAGTAAAATGATTTTAAATATTAACATGTACTTACAGCAAATGATTATATCTTACAATAGCTTTCATAACAAAATGATATGTATCAATTTCGGAAGTAGTATAACCCATCAAATCTGGCAGAGCTCTTCACCAACCATCTTCAGGACGAACATTTGATGGTAATCAAATCCTGACACCTACACAAGATTACTTGTAATTGCATTGGGCAAACCATACAATAACTACATGGTTTGTATCCTATAGTGGAATCCAAATTAAATTTCCAACCGTTTTTTCTGCCACATGTTTCAAAAAATGTCTAGGAGCAGCTCAACGTGGACAGGAATGTTAATAAGTAGAATCTCAACTTTTAGCTGCATGATAAAAACACTTCTGTGAAACTATAAACTTGAGGTTTGCTCTGTTTTCCTTTGTAAAATCGGCTACTATTCTGTGGCCATAACATTTCTGTGATAAAGGCATATACGTTTAATTTGCCTACCGTTGTATAATGGTGAACTTGAACTATATTAAATGCTTACACGAAGGCAAAAAATCATCATTGAAAAGACAGTAATCTTAAAGTAAATTTGTCAAGAGAGGGGTTTTTATGAGTTAGTAAGTTTGGATTTTACTTATCATCTCAGCCTTAGTCAATGCCATGTGAGGTGACATATTTTTTTACTAAAATGTTAACCATTATGGCTATAAAGATCAGTTTGTTGGATATACCTGACTAACCTGCCAGTCAAAAATTGCTATGTGGGCCAATCATTCTAGACACAGTCAAAATGTCTATAGTTACAACGAAAAATTTTAATCTTCGTCAAAATGGCTATTTAGCCGTTTTAAGAAACCTTCTGAACTGAACTGAATTTTATGAACACTTACATAAAACGAAAGAGGAGAACAGGAATCACATTAATACAAATGAAGAGTCATAATTCAAATAAAACATTAGTCTCATTATTTCGACACTAAGAAATGGTGTGCAAATTTGGGGTTGAACCAAATACACGTAGCTTAATGCTGACTACCAAAAATAAAATAAAATGAAAAATATATACATCAAACTCCTGAATATGTTGTGATGATGATGGGTGTGGTGATGGGTGGATTAGGGCTATACGTCCTGTATTTCTGCACCTTAATAGCTAATTAGGACAGGCAGATGTGATGATGGAGATGCAATTAAATGACTGAGATTATTCACATATTTATATATTGCTAAATTACAAATAATGGAGTTACTTGTACACAAAGATATTTTCGTACTTACGAGGTTCGGTTTCTTCGGCGAAGCTGGTCATCAAACCTAATCAGAAAATCTTCATGTGAATGATCATACTGGGAACAGACGTGATGCGTGTTGATTAGTCTACGGGATAGATACTATGGTTGTTAATGTGCAATTTAATTAATAAGTCACTGTTATTAATACCTACATGGCCAATTGTGCTACGTGCGTTTCCCATGCGTTTGGATAAACGCATGGAAAACGCATGGTTTTTCCTTTATTATGATTAGCTAAAAACCATACGTTTTCCATGCGTTTATCCTTCTCATGGAAAACGCACGTGGCACATTTGGCCATGTACTTGCCTAAGTTAGGAAAACCAACTGAGGAGTTTGATGTATGACTCGCCGTTCCCCAAAAAAAGTGTTAGGACAAAACAGTTTAGAAATTATAATCCAGCTCTGCATAGAGACAAAGAACAATCCCTTTTGCAAAGGTAGACCCTGTTGCTATTATAAATTTTCTAAAGGTATAGGTGTCCCTATGGGTAATTATAAGTACCTGTCCTATATGGTTATTTTTTAACCATCTTGATGTGAATGACCCCTTGACCTTCAACGGATATCATTTGTTTTTCAGAAGTTTGAACTGTTTGTCATATTTTAACTATCATACAGAGATCAGCCAGTCAATCTAAGGGTGCTTAATTATATATCATAAAATGAATGGACATGCAGAAAAAGCAACATACAATGAAATCTAGATGATGGCGAGTACGGCGAAAGGTCATCTTCAGTGTTAAAAATACAAACAAATCTTCTCCAGAGGACCCTATATAATTGGGAAGCCACAAACCTCTGACAAACATAACCATTCATGTTATTGGTGGTAGAGGGTTTGAGATTTGATATATATGGACGATGTAACTGATGATTCATGGAATTCTAGATGGAATCACACTGACTTTCCTGTTGTGGGTGTCTCCTACAATCTGTCTAAGTGGACAATATGTATTGAAGTAATCAGCCCAATGGTCAAAATACTGTATGCCTGCGATGTAAGCAAAATGAGGATTAAAGAAGAAAATTTTAGTCATTGGGAAAAATACTGATGCAGTTTCTCTCCAATACTAAACACTTCAGCATAGTACCTTCTAGATGAGCAAGTAAATATTAAGAAAATATTGTTTTAAGCCAATTAGTTTTGAAGTGACAAGGTATGTCTGATCACTTTTTTTGGGTAATATTTCCCAGCTGTAAATCAATTTGCAGTGGCTGAGATATTTCTGTTATGTTTTTGTTTTAATTGAGAAGAGCGCCTAAGCCGGGATTTTGTCATTGTTACCAGACTTCATATTATTACCAACGATGATGTCACTCGTTACTAGTGATCCAAGAGTGCATACAATGGCTTATATTTTGTGAACGAATCAGCCTTTTCCTTTGGGGTAAATCCTATTTAAACCCAAGGGTTTTATTCAGTTGACCTCAAACCCTAGTGGCCTGTGGTTGACTGTCCAATGATCGAGCTACTCCAGTAATGGTTACTCTATTTGCATGCATTTAGCTCTCTCATACCATTACTCATGCAGTACTTCTGGTACATGTGTTAGAAAGTTTACTCTATAAACACTGCTACTCTCTCTAAACATTGTGATTCTAAGTTGTTCATGGTTATTACTGAAAGAAAAAGTTAGATACAACAACAACACAAGTCTGAGTTAGTTTCAAATGATCTAGTGCATTTATTTAAAATGATTAGTTTTCTACAAAAAACCACTGGACCACTAAATATTTCTACCTTCAACAGTAAATTTTACATATATACACCGGAGACAACTGTTCGTCAGAGCTGACTTACATAAACTAAACATACACAGCTGTCATCAATATACAGTATACACATATCTACATCAATATATTAAAAATATTAAGGTCACTTAGTAAGAGTAAACAGATGATCTTTCCCACGATCAATTATATACACAATTAAGGCTGATTCTCAATTTAAGTTGGTTAAAAACCTCATCGTGACTGAGAACCCGAGCTTGAATGGCACTGCAAAGTCATAAACAATGAGACCTTTTTCATTACAGATGTGTTATAAAACAAATTGTCCCTGTTTCTGGTATAATTATGATTATCTTCATGTGGTGTTACAACTGTTGAAAAATAAGTGTCCAATCTTTCTAAGGCTCCCAGTCACAGTCTCAAATCTTTGTAGTCAAGGTGATTTTATATTCTCAGTCTACTATATTGACTAGTGCATGCATCTGTTTATTAACGAATTATCGAGTTTTATGGGTATAAAGGTGTTAAGAAATTTGGCACCAATTGTGAAAGATAATCAAGAATCTTCCAGGCACTCACCGGTATTTTTAAACATAGCAGCATACCTTCGGCAAATTTGAGACAACGAAAAGTTGAAAATTAGAGGTTTGAAAAAATATGATTTTTTCATATTTTCCCCCCACTACTATAAATCTATTATTAAAGACTATACAACCCCAAAAGGCACAACTACACTATTTTATGCATATTTTTACAAAGGTTTATGCATGTAGGCGCAGTAGTTTACGAGTCAATGTACACACAAGAGTGTTGGAGTTATTCTCTGGAAACAAAGTGTGCTGCCCGCCCGGCTTACAGACAACTTTTGACCGAAGTAACTACAATACCTTCGGCAAATGTTTTTGCCGAGGGTAAAAATATTATGCAAACCATAGAACCAAACAACAATGATTATGATGAAGAAATCCTGAAACATCACGTCCATATTAATAACTAATAACAACAATGTATTACAACTATATATTACTAAATATAAGCACCCGTACCAACTATATTTCTCAAGAAAAATGTATGTTTCCAGTCTCACTTCTTTTTTGTCAAGTGATGGTCTTTTAAAGAGTCCATAAAAATGTATGTTGCTGCAGAAATTTGGCAGTGCTCACAATTTAATTTCATTCAATTATTAGAATGATAAAGTTTTCGAATGGAATTAGAAAAACTCAGATACTGTTTCTCCCATAATGTTACGGATATTTACAAGAACCTCGCGCTCAGACCACCCTGCTTGTAAGGCTGTCCCATCTAAAGTCATCATAGCTTGAGTCTTGTAAAAATCTGCACTGTATGTACCCTTGTTGATGAGATCACCAATATTTTGATCGCTTTGGCCTACATTCTGGGTGGTTTTAGAGCAGGTACATGTGTTAACATATCCCGGATAATACGCCACATCAGCGCCACATCAGCGCCACGTCAGCCAACATCAGCCAAAGTTGGTTCAATGTCAACCCAATCTGACATATATCCGGGGGGTGAGGAGAGAAACAAACATTTTCCTTTTATTTGATTATTTTACTACATTTTGTCACGTAGGTGTGAGACCTGTTTCTTGTTGGATCCACTGCAAAGTATCGTGAACCCTTGTGTAGATGCCTGGTTTCTTGGCGTCGGCGCATCCATCCCCCCAACTGGTGATACCTGCCAGCTGAAATCGATGGTTCCTCATGCACACCACTGGTCCGCCAGAATCTCCCTTGAGAAGAAGTGTAATGTTAATATATTGAAAAACATAATACCAGAAATTATTGAAAATTATAAGTGCATTGGGTATTGTCATGATACCAAAACCTCGTGCTTTATTATAGGAAATTTTAAGCTACGTAAAAAAAGGGGAAAGATGTTTCACAAATCATTCCCAGATGACATACTACATTGGCCCTACAACAGCTGCTGATGGCCAATGCTAAAAGAAATCAACCTGATCTGGCTATACGGATTTTTGTACCACATGGGCTGATTTTTTCATTTGCATATAATGGCTATAATATGGTGCACTGACTCTCTTTTGGTGACATTTCCAACAATATTTCTCACAGTGGTGGTGGAACAATCGATCTTCCATAAATAGCCGCTACCAACATCCCATGTCAGGTAGCGTATAAAATGTTTGCATTTGTATTGCTAATGTAATTTTGTTGGTCTGTTAGGAGGTGTCAGTGTTTCACCTTGCGTCATTGTAATGTTGAATATAACCACATTTCAAAAAGTGTTGGAATAATGATGTGATTCTTATGCAGAGATAGACCAAGATAACATGCCACAATGGCCCGAAGTTGGACCAGTGTTGGCCCGATTGGATCATATTTATCTGGGGACTTACCTGGCATGAATCTTTTTCTCCCTCCTCGTAGCCAGCACAAAATTCATAGTGAGACACCCGATTGGCATACCAAGTGGGCTGATTGCAGGTGACATTCGATAATACAGGAACTACAACTTCATTGAGAACATCAGTCCGAGCGGTTCCTGAAAAATCCATCAAATAAATATAAAGACTAAACCTGCATATTGGTGCACTTTTTCCATCATATTTTTTGTTGCTAAAAATCTTTCATTGGAAACACAGACCAATATAAACATGAAAATGGTATTTTTCAATGCATATGACAGATACCGTGCTAACGTTGGGCTGTCTCCAATGAGACTGCCCTTGCCATCTAAAGTATGGACTTTAATTAGACTGGTCGAGATTGCGAGCGTTTACGGAATCTCATTGTAAGCAACTCACCATCATGCCCACACTACTAACCCAGCCACCTATAGTCCTCGATTCAAGCTTACTAAGTATTATTATACAAGGAATACAAAACCACCACAGTTAGGATTTCAAACGCTCTTTGCAAAGCAATCTAGAGCAGCGAACATGGAACTAATTTGTTCGGTTAGCAATACCTTGGTTCCCGGGCAGAGACAGGTCTCAATGTTAGTCTGACCTGGCACATTAACCTTGTAATTTGACAAGATAAAACTGCTTGGTTGTTAACTAATTAATAATAATATCTCAATAGGAAACTAAGATGACATCATGTTGTCTTTTTCTGTGTCAATATTTATCCTAGTGTCATATTGTCATTAGCAACTGTTTAAGACACATTTCAAAAATTTACAACAACAAGCTTTTACCTTCAGTTGCACCCCACCCAGTGACATAGCAGTTCTCCCCTACAGTGACTCCTTGGGTGGGCAAGAGGATACAACCAACTTCAGGACTTTCGAAGTCGAACGGCTGTGAAACCTTCACTAATGCTACATCTGGTGCACTTCCAAGGTACACAAATCCTGGATAAAGTTTAACTTCTGATATCTAGTGGAAGAGAAAGAGATACTCAGTGCTTCAGTTAAACAATTGGGTGTTCTCCTGGAGTAACTTTTAGTTTCACTGCGAAATATAATACACTGGCGATCTTCACAGTGATCTGCTCGTTTTATTATAAAAAAATACATTATTTAATGTTCACAGTATAATCAAACGAGGCATACTGTACGTAGTTGTCTGGATGGCTCAGTAGTATAAAATGACTTTTCATGTTGGCCAGCCAGTATTTGCCACACTGACAACGGTCGACCATCATCGCTGTAAGTCAATCCAAATTCAGTGTCACAATAATGTTGAATTCAATGCATGAGCGATAATCGAGAAAATGTCAGTAAGAGTTTTAATACTTACAAGCAATGTGCAGCACTGACGACCCACTCAGGGGAAATAATGGAGCCCGCACAATAATGTGCTTCAGACAGACGCACAGAGACCTGCCATGGCCAAGAAAAGCTGGTTGATTCCACTCCACCCACAATTTTACTGTCTTCATGCAAGACAGACTCACTGACTGCATTCAGGGATGTTGGATTTCTATAGCCGCAGTTCTTATCTGTCAAAGATAACGTTAATCACTAGGATAAAAACTCAATCATCCATCGTAACAAGGCATCATTAACAACCAACAACGAAAATGTTTTAGAATAAATTTGAATAAGTTTATAGCTTTCAGGACAAAAAAAAATTTCCATAAAGGGAAAGTGGCATTTACAGTGACCTAAATTTCATTTGGAGTGCACAACACTGTGTGTCGTCACCTAACAGCCCAGCGACCTAATTATGTACATGTTTCTGACGTTTCCTCATCCAAAGTAAATTAATCAATTTATCTTATAGTCTATAGGCTGGCTTGTGGTATTAAAGATCTTGCAATGAGATTACAGAATAATTAGATGTTCATGCGCTGAGTTTAGGCAACTCTTGTTCTGACAAGCAGGCATTTCAGAAAAATTGCATAAACTCAAAAAATATTAATCCATTTCTCTTGTATTTCTAATAGAAGAAGTCTATACTCAGCCTATCAGCTACATAGTTTAACCAATCATTTTGTTTAACTAGGTAAACTAGCAAAAAATTTCCATAATTAGGTCACTGGGCTGTTATTAGGTGACAGCACACAGTGACAAGTGAGTCATTAATATTTAAGAGAATATAGAAATCATACCCCATTGGTAGTCGTAACACTTGACGCTAACATCTTCGGCATGGGCACAAGTTACGGCACCCCATCCATCATGTGCACACTTCCATAAGGAATCCATGTTACGGTCACAGTCAACATTTCCCATTAAGATGTCTCCTGTTCCTTGTCCAAAAGAGGTGCTCACATTACCATATCTGTTGAAGTGAACACATACCGGATTAAAAAAAAAGAAAGACTGCGTTCAGACTGATTTATGACATTTAGTATCAAACAGTTATTAATAAACGCTTGACCGGTATCATCCAATATGGGGTGAGTTCGATCAATACTTCACTGATACACTCATTAGAAATTATATTGTGTTATGTAGCTTAAGAATACATGTACAATATCTCCATTTAAACCATTTCAACTTCGTTATGTTTGGTCATACTTGAAGAAAGGTCCAGAGGACGCCATGTGATTCCAGGTTGAGGGACTGCCTTAACCAATGGTAGTCCTGGATTCACATGACGTCCTATGAGTTTATTTTCCAGGTCTATGAAATTGGCTGTTATAGTGTATATTGATTACACCATGACCGGTTGGACTCGGCATGAAAGTTAATGTTGTTTCCGTACCCATGGAATATTATTGGTTTACTAACCCATATCCGAGGGCATTGCAGACAACAAATGCATCATCGTCATCCCAACTGGAATCACAAACCGATCCCCACTGGTTACTTTTTTTGACCTCCACACGACCTTCAGAGCTGTCGCTTCCGCCAACAAGACGTATCGCTGCTCCTGGTATACAAATTAACAACAATTAGTGCTTCATAATACATTTCTTCCCAGAGAGCAATGCCAGGTTAGCCCAACGTTGGCCCGATGTCTATCATACATGAGCAATGCCCCCCAGCTGATGTCAAGTGTATGTTCCTGGGCTTTTCAAATTTTAAATTAAAAGATTGGAGTTTTGCCATTGAAACATATAGTGGAACTGTTTGACTAGTGACTATCCAGAGCTTTATTTAATTGCACTAAGCATACATTTGCCCCATTTCGTTTTCCCAAATTTTGATTTGCTTAGGATTTTTCTGCATTTTTTATTATTTATTTGCCACCATATACATCCATTGTAAATGTACTTTATGTGTTTGTGTTTTGTTTTCACCTGGCGGATGGTAGCACTTCACTCCTGCATCTTCACTGTGTTTACAGTCATGCACATTCCAACCAGTATTGGGACAATCCCACAAGATGGAGTCCGTCAAACGGCATTGCACATTGTCCAAAAGGATGCTTCCAGCTCCGTCCGGAGTATCAGATTCTGAAATAACGTCTCCATCACTGCAAAAATAAAAGGTGTTCAGAATTTGTCCGAAAGTTTATTAGCTTTTCTCATAATTATGATGCACATCATTTCATAAAATTTCATGTGCACGTTAAACAAACCACAAAAGTATGTTACATCAAAGATTCCATCCGTCATGGTCCCTACCTTACGTGCAGAATGACAGAATCTTTTGGGGTAGAGTGGCAAATAATTCACATGGCACAACAGATTTCATACAAACTTGGAAACTTAACTCCAGAGGATGTTATGTGACTCCTTAGCCGATGGGCCACTTGAATTCCCATGAAAGTTAACTTTCTTTCCAAGTCTGTGAGTCTCATTTTAATATTTGCATAATTGTTGTATGGAAAGATGTACTTACTCATAACCCAGCATTTTGCAGGTCACTTTGGCTTCAGTGATGTCCCAAAAGTCATTACACACTGTTCCCCATTGGTCTTGGTACTTCACTTCCACTCTTCCTTGCTGCTTTGTGGCACCACCGGCTATTCTTATTCTCTCTGTTCCAAAATTAAATAGCTTGTTAATGATCAAATTAACACAGACAGGTGGTCAGGATTAAGCCGTTTACAGCAAAAGTCCAAAATCCAGACATTTCTTGCATAAAAAAAGCATGTAGTGAATAGCTATCGATTACATAAATACTACAAATGTATTCTTTGCATTTACAATTAGTTTTCATTACTAGCTAGACCACTTCTGCTATACGATGCTACCTGCCACTAAACGGAACTGTCTGGGTATAGCTAGCCAATTTATCTAGAAGTACATGCAGCACCATTTTGTGCAAAAGTTGAGAGTTACGCATATCTGTCATTTTTTGTTGAAAAGATGCATGTCTATTGTACATGATTTATGATAAATTAGATACATTTCTTACATTTACCAAGGTTTATATTTTTCAGTGGTGGTAGGTGTAAGCCGACTATAAGCTAGAAGTAGACAGAAGCAGCTGGCTTTAGCCAGTTATAGCTACAGCCAGGAATAGGTTGCTTCAGCTGTCTGGAAAATGTCTATATTTATTTGCCTGATTGTTTTCTTTATTTCGTAATGATATAATTTTTGTACAGAGACTTTTTTATTGACAGAAATACGGACCATTGGCTGGAGTACCATCAGTGACCTCATCAGTAGGAGCTGCAGTCGTGACGTCATTGGCACTATCAGGAAGAGAACCGCAACCTGATGTATAAAAGAGCATCATGTTTAATTACTGTTATTCTCCCCCCCCCCCCCCCCCCACCATAAAAAAATTACTAATTTGTTAGCCAATATAAGTATGTCACCTTCACCAACTTAGTAGTTCAAGTAATGAGTTAGATCATCAACTATTTCTTTACATTCATGTTTTATATATTATTATTATTATTATTTTTACTTTGTTTTAATGAGCTCAGCAGCAAAATGCATTGTATTGTATTGTATTATTATACATTGGCTAATAAATGTTCTATTTATCTCTCTATCTATCTATCTATCTATATATCTATCTATCTTCTATTGAAAAGCTAACTCAATGGTCAACCCAAAACGATTATAAATGAGGGGAGAGATAGTTATCTAGACACTTCCAAATTCCTAGGTTCTTAGCAACAAAAATATCAATGTAGTGCATTCAGCTGCATAGTCCTACTTGTTATGTACCCCGTTAATTCTAGCAATTTCTTACCAATGCAGTTGCCCCAAAGGTTCTGCCAGGTGGCGCTGGTGGAGCACCATTTGGTGGCGTGATTGGGTGTTTTTATGCAGTTTGTGTGCAATTTTCCATCATACTCAAAGGGGAAATGGCAAGGTTTGCCTGAACCTGTTCCTCCTGCGGTCTTTTCTAAACAGCAAACGAAATACATACATTTTATAGAAAACTAACAATCTATACATTACATACACGACACAATACTTGTTAATAATGTGCACTGTATAACGTTTGTACAAATAGGATTATCCATTATGAGGACACTTTATAGTTTATTGTATATGAATCATTATTATAATTAAAAAATATATTATTAAAATTTAATCGGTATAAGGATAGTGAATGTGTTATTACGTTCACAGTAGTCCAGCGTAACATCTGAAAATAAAAGACAAATTTTAATTAATCATTTGTTAATGAAGTGAATAGGATATTTTGTAATGAGTATCACTGTAACTTCAGCATGCTTCCAATGTTTGAATAAAATCCAATGATTAAAATGAATTCCGAACAAATCAAGCTAGTTGAGGCATGACATTATGTTGTGTAGATGAAAAAGACAAACCTCCTGCAACATTTGAAATCCAAGATAAGACATTGTAGACCCTGGCATATACTCCAGGTTTGGTGGCAAGAGCGCATCCACTGCCCCAACTGACCACACCAACAAGTTCGTAATGTGTGTCCCGATAACACATGTAAGGTCCACCAGAGTCTCCCTGTTAAGAAAATAATATGTTTAATACGATATATGTTTGAATTAACTATTATTAATATTTAGAAGCACGCTGAAATCTTGTTTTGACTGAGAGATTTGCTTTTTGATGGTTTTTATCATGACTTGGCTCTACATTGTCATTCAAGACACAGCCAAAATTAAAAGTGTCTAAAAGTTAGCTGCTTAAAGAGTAACTCGTGATCTCATAATGTTGGGCTGGTTGCCACTGACACAGATGATGTGGTCCCTGTCACACCAATTCCTGTCTCATTTGGACAAGTACAAACAATCTGCTTTAAACAGCTTTTCTAGACACAAGTCATCATAAATTATATTTTACAGTTATGGAATAATATTCCCCAGAAGGCATGCAAAGATTTGTTCCAATTTTGGCTGTCAATGTTGGCTGTCAAAGTTAGCTGTCAATGTTGGCTGTCAATTTCATCAGTGTTCTGTTTATACATATATATATTTTTTGCATTGACATCAAAATATCAAATTGATATGTGTCATCATGGCAAAAAATAGAAGAAAAATACCTGAGTGAAAACCAAGAAGAATGAAATAAGTATCTCTAATGAACATTCTGGGCTGTCTAGAAACTTCTACAGCACCTGATACTACACAACTAAGGTAGTAATACTAATAAAACCAACACTGATTATAGCAGAACCAAACATAAAAATAACAGTACTAATATACATGAGGTTAAATTAATTGTCTGCTACAGCATGCATTGAAATAAAACTGAGCCTTGTTGTAGCTTTGCTTAAAGTTACAAGAAATGAGATGAGGGTTTTGGAGGGATGACAGGGTCATCATGCCATTTAATTTTTCATCAATGCTCAATATGGATACTTAAAGGTTAGCCAACTAATATTTCCTTAAACTATATTAATGACTCACTGCACAACTGTCCTTGCCTCCTTCTTCAAACCCTGCACAAAACTCGAAGCTTTGGAAAAGGGAGCCGTAGTATTGAGATGTGCTACAGAGAGCCTGAGACAGTACTGGCGCCTTCAACTCCCTTAGAACATCGTCTGGTAATGTACCTGAGGAAAAAGGGCAAATTGAATGTTAAGACTGTAGGAGATAGATATATATTTTGGGCACGAAGTATTACTGAACAGATATTATTTACTTTAACATGTCGTAAAGTACCGGTCTGATGATCAGCTGTTCCAAGTCAAAATTTGCTGGTACACGTTCGTCTGTGGCAGCAAAATCAGATAATTTATACCGTCCTTCTCAGGATTTAGTTTTTATTCTGGCCATAAGTATAGGTGTGGTACATTTCAATTGAAACAATTCATGTCAATTTCATGTCAAGACAGAGTAGTTTTGTGCCTGATTGTCTTGACTAAGATACAGTTCCAGTTATTTAACTGCTTAACTGAAGGTGAACAAAGCTGTTGTACTTGATACATCACTTTTCACTAAGCTTTACAAGCCGTAGTTCAATTCATGCTTAGAATTTTCCATACCTTGTGTAGATCCCCATCCAGTAACATAGCAATCCTCACTTTCCACCACATCGTAGGATGGCAGACATACTCGGCTGACTTTTGGGCTTGTCAAGTCGAGTGGACCATCCAACAACAAAAGAGCGAAATCGGGGTTGGTCCCTAGACCGGTGAAATTGGGATACTCGATGATGCGCTTCACCTGAAGTAATGAAATAGAGGTTTTAAACCGGTAAAATGAGGATGACAATTTCATATTTTTATTAGGATACTTAGGAACCTACCTCTCTCACTTGTACATCTGTCTCAATGACATTTGTCTGTTTGTAATTTGTTCCAGCATATACGAACCATCTGGCATAACTAACGCGGTTGTGTCTAAAATGATTAATGAAAGTAAGATATTTACAGCGAAGCGTTTGAGACATTAAATACACACAAAACGTGTTTTCCTGGATAGTTGTTATTATGAAAAAGACAGATTTCTATTTTATTTGATGAGTATATTAACTAACCAGAAGCAAGGCATATAAGAGTGGAAAATATACACCTTACACACCCTGTGATGTACTATTCTAAATTGTGGCCCAAAATTCAAATGCACACCACTCTTTTTTACTTACACACAATGTGCAGCAGTGAGAACCCAGAAGGCATTGAGGACTGTTCCACCACACTTGTGACTTGTGAATCCAGCAACATAAGATGTCCTGACAGCAACTTGCCAGGGCCAGGAATAGGGCTTTGCCTCTGTGCCCCCTACTATCTTGGCTGACTTGGTAACTCCATTCCTAATGCCACATTCTACAAATATTAAATGAAAGGTTATGGCAAAATTGTATATGTTTTTTTTATGTCAAATACGGCCCAAAATCCTCTGGTTTGTGTTTACTTTTTCAGAACTTGCAATTGAGCATCTGAGATGGTTATTTGGTAAATTTTTTTATTTACTAACCTGATGCTTGGCTTGGGTCGTCGCACCCTGAAAAAAGAAATAAGATTATAAGAGGCTACCTGGCACAAAGGTTTTGATATTTTCTAATTGGGTCTTGTGAATAACCGTTGGAGGGTGACTATTCAAGAGTGACTATCCGGAGAGTGGGTATTAAGAGTGACTATCGGAAGAGTAACGAAACAAAGTCACCATTTGCATACACAGTACAACCTCATAGTTACTGTTTTGGTGTAAGAGCCAGCTTGGTATGCTATCTCCAGAGGTGTCGACATGGTTCCAAAATTATATTTTCGATCGAACTATAGTTTCCAATTAGGTGTTGAACATGTTGATATAATAGAGAAAATATAAATATCTTGGACTGATTCAAGACGAACACCTGGATTTTAACACTACTGCCTCAGCTATTGCCGGTTCAGCTAGTTAAGTAGTTAAGGCATTCTGTCTGTAAAAAATTCAACCAACTAAAAGGGATGGGTTTCAATACTTACACAAATCTGTATGAAACTGGAGTTGCGCCCATCTTAGATTATGGTTCTGCAGTATGGGGGTATCAAACTTTTAGTCAAATAGAAGCCATACAAAATAGAGCTGGGCGATTTTATTTGGGTACCCACAGATTTGCTTCTTATGTTGCTGTTAGTGGTGATATGAGCATGTAGATGCTAAAATATCGGAATAGGATGATAGCAATGGACTCGCATCGTCCCACAAAAAATATATTTCTATGGGATTATCATGAGCGTAGATGCAGGGGAAACTTAAACAGTGATGTTTGTAGGTTATTCCCAAAAATGGAGAAATTAAATATTTATCAAAATATATCAACAATAACTGTCAATCATGCAAAGCAAATATTAATGAACATGGAAAAACAATCTTGGAATAATAGTCTTATGCAACTTCCTAAACTGAGATTTTACAGAAAGTTTAAATTTGAGAAAAGCACTGATCCATATATTTTTAAAGTATATATCGGGCCCACCGCTCAATATTGGCACAGTTAAGATGTGGAATGCTCCCTCTTAAGATAGAAACAGGGATAGATAATGAGATACCGATAGAATTTAGGCAATGCCTGTTTTGTGATTCCAATAATATAGAAGATGAAATCCATTTGATATTTTATTGTAGCTTATATTATGATATTAGTAGTCGATTTTTCAATAATATTGAACAGTTACAACAATATTTGGCCAAATTTAGATTTAGAACAGAAATGCTACTCATAATGTCTAAAGAACTTATAAAATGTTTGCGGTAAATATAACTTGTAAATCCTTGTTGGGTTTGGTGTGTTGAAAATTGTACTATGTAATGTTGTTAACTCATGCACACATGTCTCTTAAAAAAAAAAGTACTACTACTATTACATAATATTGGTTGTCAGCCGATATGACCATATTGTTTGGCTAATGTAGCATGTTATCTGGATCTTGAAAGGGGGATAGTCATAATGTGAGTTTGTCTTACCTCTGCATTCTCCCCATTTGCCATTATAAAAAGGAGTAGTAGCGCACCAAGGTGATTGGTACTTGTACTTTGTACACGTGTGGAAAGTTAATCCTTCGAACGAAAAAGGAAAGACACATTGAGCACCCCCGGCTGATCCCCCCTCGGTCCTTTCTGCAAGAAAAATAGCAAATAGCCAGGTATATACAATGTAACTGGAAGTGGAAACCCTATTGGTCTAATTTCGAGGTCTTCACCTCAATTATTACCTGCAATACAAGACTTACATATATTTTAACATCGCCAAAAAGAAAGGAAAAAAATTCTCAAAGCCCTCCTTAGATAGTTATGGCTTCAGGGAGGTCTATACTATAGCTATAGGCGTGTCTAAAATTAGCTTCTTTCAAGAAGTTTTACTGTTAATGGACGCTAATAATTGCCTTAAACCTTTTTACATTGTGCTTGTCAAGATAATGAATTAGTTTCACAAAAATATCTTACATACCTGCGCACGATACTGGAGGTGAACAGCCTGAAATGAATTGACAATAAAGTTAGACTTTCACTTCCTGGTTTGTAAGTTATTGCTGTATTTATATAACTTATTTTCAGACAGTCATAGTGAAATTCTCCAAAAATGGCTGACCAGAACTTTCTGGCTGATAATCATTGATAATAAGAAAAATAATGAATATGCCTTTACTTTAGCATAATTGCTATCAAAGACTACACGTTTACTCTAGACACCCACTTGCTGTCAAAAGTAACTACATTTACACATTATACATTCGTTGAATGTGACTTATTATTAATGAGTACTCAGATTAAACCTTTTACAAAACAGGTTTTCCGAGATAATGTGGCATAGTTTTTCTCTTGATACACAAGAATGAAATAAATTTTGTATGAAAACCCTGCAAACCATAGTCCTACTTTTTCTGATCATGTCATTGCTTCAATACATTTGTAGCACCCTAAATTGCAAAAATTATTACAAATTTGTTATATCGTGATAATACATATATGTATATAGCTTTTATTGACACTTTTTCATATCAGAAAAGATACATATGTCACATATATCTATAACTCTACTCACTAAGTCTTTCTAAAACTACACCTACAGAAGTATGATATACAAGTTCTCATTATTTTATATATAAAAATAGCCCTGTGGCACTGACTGAAGTGTTACGTTAACTGGGATAAAACTTAATAATAACTCAATGACTTACTGTCCATGCAGTCTCCCCAAGCTTGATCCTGGTATAAGGTGTGAAAGGCGCACCAGGGCCTTACATGATCAACAGTGGTGCAACTGTCATACCATCGACCTTTGTAGCTGAATGGTATAACACAGGCAGCCCCATTGCTAGTATATTCTGTCAAATTAAAATATATAGCAAAAAAGTACAGTTCATATTCTGGAAGTTTCATTATAATGTACAGTTTCATTGCTAAGAAACCGAAGATATAACAGGCCACATCCGTTCGGTTTGTTCAATCGATTTGATCTGCTATGCTATCTAGCACATTGTATGGTTCCCGGGTTCTATCCCCGTTCAGGGCACTCTTTAGAGCTACATCCCAGCTGGATGTCGATCGCATGAGACGTTAAATTTGAGGTATCCTGTACTCGGTGACTATACTGAGGCAAGTAAAAGACCTCCACCCATAGAAAAAATGTGTAACATTGTCTGGACTCCAAGCCTTATCATCCCATCATTACGTCTAATTCTGGGGTCCAGAGTTACAGAATCAGTTTGGTCATATAATCTGATTAAGCTTTATTAGACCCATTAGCATTGAGACACTGACATTGATGTAGCACAGATGTGACATCCATAAACATTTCACTAGAGACTCAACTTCTACAGTATACAAATTCACAATAGTGCAATTGGGTTATGAAAGGGTAGACGTAGAGAAGTGGGAGGGGGGGGGGAGTCGATACCACGTTGAAGATTACCCATGGGTGGGGTCTTTCAAGAATCACATCAAGCTGAGATGGAATTATGTAGGAAATTGAATCGCGAGACCTTCGGCAGAGCTAGCCAACTATATCATTGAAAAAAGTACAAATTTCATGTGCTGCATTTAACTCTGATATATAGAAATTTAGGGAAAACTTAACACACAATTGACATCACTACAGCATGTCAAATATGCATGAATGACATATTAATCATCCAGATCATGTTAATAATATTAGAAGGGTTGACTTACCAGTGGCACACCGTTTGACTGAGCACCCTGAAATATAAAGGTATACCTCTTGATTATTATTGGGGGTTAATGGGAATTTCTGTTATTCTGGTATAACAGAATTTAAATAGAAAGGGATAACTAGCTTCGTCAACTTGTATAATTCAACTGAAATTTTAAGATTAAGCTTTGATTTATTTTGCATTTTGATCTCGAAAAAAAAAGCATACTTAACATAATAGGTAGATAAATAAAATGATATAAATTATTGATCACCAAAAGGAAGGCAGTCAATAATTAGAAAAAATGTGTATATAAACTATCACAATTTTTGGAGTTAAGAAATCATAGACAAAAAATGATATTAATTAAGTAGGTATTCATTTTATAGGTAATAATTTTTAATAAACCATCTGATAACCTTATTATCTTCGTATAAATTACCTAAACAGTTGCCCCAATTTCTTTGCTGATCATAGTTGGGTGTCGTGGCGCACCATAATGTGTAGTGGTCTCTGTTCGTGCACTGTGTGTAAGTTGTTCCTTTATAAATAAAAGGAAAATGACAGGGAGCTCCATTTGCATTGCCTCTATCTGTCAGTGCTACAAAAGAAGAAACATTGATATCATGAATGTGCAGCATAAACATGAACAAAATAATGTGTAAAGATGACTGGATATTGGAAACTGATATTTTGAAATTTTCTAAAATGTATATAAAATGTGTATTAGGTTGGGAAATCCGTCACAGGAATTAACTATTTTAAATACTAATAGCTTAAGTAATAATGAATTTACACGATATTGTAGCATTATTACAGTCTGGCACAGAGGTCTGTCTATACATTTCGTGACGCAGGGATTATGTGTATAACTATATTTTACCAGCTGAAGCTAGTGGGGCAGCCTTTTGGATTTGTGACACTTTATGAAATTAGTCCAATTGGTGAAACTTCCACAACTTGATATTGCATAACACCAGAACCTCTTCATTAACATTTTTATATATTGGCAGTCTTAATCATTAAAGTCCGTTACAGTGCACATGCAGTTTGGTAAACTGTATCTTCATTGCTGTAGTCTTACAGCTAATCTCATAGACTTGGAAGCTAAACTCCAAAGGACTCCATGTGAATACAAGATGGTATGGCAATCTCTCAGCCAATGGGAGTCCTGGAATCACATGAAGTCCTCTGGAGTATAGTTTTCGAAGTGCTTGCTTTTTCTGCCCATGTATTGTGACTGTTGGAAAACTGAAAAGGTAGAATCAATTGTAAATCAAAGGTTTAACTTACTGAATGAACAGCCTTGCTTGCCCTCGACAGACTGAGGTTGGTCGTTACCATTAATGCTGTAAAGTGACTGCCTAGAGCACACCTCTCCTGCATTACAGAAGAAAAGGAGAAATTATGATAATTGTGGATTGTGACTGAAAAAAAGACATGCAGGAAAAGCTGAAAAACATCGACTTACTATCTTATTTTACTTGGCTTATTTTGATACTGAAAACATTGCATAGGAAACGATAAAATAGGTATAGCCTATATCTTAAGCAAAATTAAGAATTGCATAAAATTTTATTGAAATTTAATTCTATGTAAACTGAAAAAGTGATCAAATTGAGTATTATATTAATTTAAATGTTCATTGAGCAAAACACCTATTATTCATTTATGAGAGGCCGTTAGGTTTAATCTAGATCTTTCCCATACAGATCTGATATATTGCAGTACTTGTTATTCAGTTGCAAATATCCTATGTATTAGTATTATTTATAGCCATAATTGGCCTGTAACCGGAGTTCAAGCTGTTTGTATACAGGATAAAGAAACTACAAGGATATGAATTGCACTCAAGATGTAAAAACAGCATTAAGAAACTGACTTTGCATTATATCAATAATAATGAATTAAAAAAAACACATTGAAAATACGGACTTGTGCAGTTTTTCCAGGACCCAGTGAAGACAGGTGTGGTGGAGCACCAGGGTCGACCCTCATTTTTCTGCTCTGTACAATTCGAGTAAAATTCTCCCTCATAAATAAATGGCAAGAAACAGCCACTGGCCTCCCACGTCACTGAAATCAATCAATAAATCAATCAACCAATCAATCAATCAAAATGTCGGTTGGTCCATCCGTTGGTCTATCAGTATGTCAGTCGTTTGTTCAGTCAGTCTTGGGTGGTGGGTGGATTAGGGCTTTACGTCCTGTATTTCTGCACCTGGTGGGCTAATTAGGATGGGCAGGGACCATGGCAATGAGATGAGGGATGAAACAGCCATCCAACTTTGGCTCGACCGGGAATCAAACTCGGGACCCAGCCCAGTGCGTTACCACTGAGCTAGGTCCCCTCATTCAGTCAGTCAGTTTGTGGTTTAGAATAAAGACTTCGTAATATGACTCATGAGTTCATACTCAATAATTCAGACATTAGATGTTTAAAAATGTGCTACTGTATTCAGATATGTAAACATCTGTTTTCATCCATCTAATTAACTGCAAAATACAGCCAAATCGTCACTGTTATACTAGCGGACACGAAATATTTAAAGTTTTAAATAGTTTTGTTACATGTTACGTTTCTGTTATACAGTAAAGATCTTAATCATGGATAGTAATGAAAGATGCCGCAGTTGTAGAACACTGTCTATGATCTATACAATTAGTGTTGTAACAAATCAAGACCATTCAATGTTGTTTATTGTTCATTGATTTATTGATTAATGTGTATCATCATGTTTTAGGGGAATGGCGAATCTCGATGTCGTGGCAAAGTTTAACACTTCTGTACATTTTATTGTATTTCATGAATTCAAATTATAATTTTTCCTCTTTCAAATGTGATAGTTGCAAATTCTTTCTTAACAGTATTTATGATCTACGTGTACTTGGAAAACAAAATTATGAAGAAAAAAAAAGACTGGGATTGCCCATTGACGTTGTTCAGGTGTGTTATTGCACAGGTGCGGAATATGATTATGGAAAATCGATGATATTACATATAAGTCTGTTATTTTATTTTTTTTCTTCTTTCACATACAGTATGTGGGTCGTATGTTACTTCGCATTTACCAAACTATTGCCTTGGCTTTCGATTAATTCTTATTCCCAATAGAACAGTGGCGTTGAAAGTAATCTACAGTGATAAACAAGAATATATTACAAGAGCAATATTTGACTACAGTCTACAGTACAATAAATGAGCAAATGAAACACTAGTTGACTTTAAGGAAGTATTTAAGGCTTTTTAATACAATGCATTTAAAAAAGCGATTACTCTCTTAAGGGGTCTTTGTTTAAGGTCACCAGTTCATTCAGTTCAACATTTATTTCGGAAAGATACAATTCTACAGTTTTTGCTGATGTTTTAAATGTCTGTTGAAGAAATTCCTAGAAATTATATCGGATTAATAACTATCTCGTTCTTACGGTGGCTGGGAGGGGACGTTGAATACTCTTTTATATCTCGCTCCCAACGAGATAATATCTTGTTCAAACGAGAATCGTTCTAGCGAGATACTATCTCGTTCTAATGAGATATTATCTCGTTTTAATGAGAAACGATCTCATTAAACGAGATACTATCTCGTTTGAACGAAATAATATCTCGTTCTAACGAAATCACATCTCGTTCTAATGAAATAATATCTTCTTTAAACGATAAAGTATCTTGTCCTAACGAAAAATTAAGGTGTTCTCGTTTGGACAACATAGTTTTTCGTTGGGACAAGATATTATCTCGTTTGAACGGGATATTATCTCGTTTGGACTAAATAGTTTTTTGTTGGGACAAGATAGTTTTTCGTTGGGACGATATGTTATCTCGTTAGAACAAGATATTATCTCGTTGGAACGGGATATAAAAAAAAGTCAATGTGCCCTCCCAGCCACCGTACTTCCTAGCTGAGGGCATTATTCCCAGCATGTTAAGGATATAGTGGAAGACAATCAGAAATATTTCAAATCCGACGATTCTGGCATTCAAACATAAAATACGTCAATAGGTTAGACACGAATTTTAAAAATGAAAGTGACAATCAGTTTCAAAAGGCCACTAAGCAACTATACATGTAATGGAATCAGATAGTGAATTTGCCATTTTATCAAAATCAATATGTATAAAATGTACTTGGTATGTTAATATCTCTGATACAATTTTAGATCCCTAGTGCTTATGTTTGCCATGGAAACAGGGTTCGTAATATTTGCCCACCTGAGCTCCGGTAAAACAAAAATAAAAATGAAAATAAAAAGGGAATTGAGAAGTTTGTTTGCTTTTTTATAAATACATAATGAGATGATAGGGTAAAATTAATAAGCTATGACTTTCACATGAATTATCATCTTTTTAAGGTCAAATAGGCTAATTTTTTTTCAAGCGAGCTATGCTGGAGGCATGAAGTATTCGTGCGCACAGTATATGAGAGACCAAAAATTAGGAAATCTTTGAAGCTTAATTTTTATTATGGTGATCTTTACCAGAACATACCACTGTATGTACCAGTTGCACTGACCCTTGGTCAACACATTTCCATCATAAAATTTGGTGGTACCCATAAAATAAAATTGCTGTCATCATTAGTGATAGAGTTTTTTTTTTTTGGAAACAAAATTTTAGTTGTTGATATCCGTTTGTAGGAAATTTAAACATGCTTCTTTAATTGACACAACTTAATAACCCTATTCATCTGCAAGGAAATTAAAATTGCATTAATTTGATACCATACTTAATGATCAAGTTATATCCAAAATAATGACAGAGACATCACACATGAATCTGACTCTATCAATTCGAGGCACGTTGAATTGTGAGTATCCTGGTTATTTATGACCACGGAAACAAACAAAAATTCCCCCTTTTTTCCCAATTGCATTAAACATAGCCGATACGTTTCAATGAGACTATCAAAAAGCACAACTGAGCCATAAGGACTAAATAAATACTAAATAATATCAACGTATATACATACGAGGGTAAAAACAGTAGACTAGGAGTAAAGAATAGATAATGAATTTAATAAGAATAAGAGTAGCAAATCAATAAGGAGTAAATTGATGCAGTAGATGATGCATTTATACAATACCGAGAATGCTAGGATAGCCCTAATGTCACGAATGGGCATGGTGAGTGAGCGCGTATGACCAAAAATCTTTACTCTTGCTTATCCTTGTATACTGGCGCTAATCCGTAGAGAGCTCCTGGTCCCGCTAGTTTGCAAGTGATCTACGGACGCCCTTGGCCTTTGCAGCCACTCGTGCTCACTCGCGGGTACACGGGGGAGGCTGGCCATCCATGTATACTCGCCATCCACTCGTGGTCAGTCTTGGACAGGTCGAGGAATGCTTGGCGGACATCCTCTGACCTTCTGCCCTGGCACCGTGCCCATCCTTGCCCATCCGTAGCTCTCTCCTCATTCACTCTTGAACCACTCGCATGATCGATCTATGAGTGCTTCACGGATGCCTCACGGATGCCTCACGGATGTCTCACGGATGCCTCACGGATGCCTCACGGATGCCTCACGGATGCCTCACGGATGCCTCACGGATGCCTCACGAACGCTTGTCGACAGAATTGATATGTGATTAGCAGAGCCACGAGTGAGCCCATGTTTGACGTCCGTGGTCATTCGTAGGTCTTACTCGTGATAGTGTGAACTAGGCTTAGAGCTCATGCTTTAGTATGGTGTATGAGAAAGTACTTATGAATACGGTGATTTCAACACCATTAATGGGGGTTAGACAGGTCTTTTTCTTAACAAATTCCAGCAAAAGCTTCCCTGTCATCCACCTGTTTTTGCTCAACTGTTCTTAACACCGGTCTGTTTTGTGTTTATTTGTACGAAAGACATATCCTTTGGAAGTTTTTTATCTCAACGTTTGTCCAGAGGTTTTTCATACCTGCACTTTTCTTTTTTGCCTATGGTGTTTTATGGAATCTGAAAATTTGTATAATCTAAGACGCCTTTTCTATAACCGTTTATTATTTCATAATACTAGATGATGACTGTTTATACACTGGGCGTCCCCATATTATTTCTTACATGCACCATTATAAACTATGCACCAAGTAAAAGCGATGCCAGTGCAATGGCTCACGAACTGTACAGCTAAATTTAGAACAAGTTTGGAATAGCCCCTTAGAATGAGATAGTAATTGTAATACAGAGATATTTGGCATAAATAGTGGATGGTGAGGAGACAAATATGCTTGTAGTTTTACTGGCCAAAGCTGGTGATATTACTAGCTAATAAGGCTCGTAAAACTTTCCATCCACTATGGGTTGAATTCTAGGCCTGAATTATAATGTAAGGGATGTGTGCATTTCCACAGCTTTTTAGTAAGCTGGTGCACCCCCACAGTATGCTTATGTCTTTGTCATGTACATACTGTGTTGAAATGAAAAATCTTGGAAGTCTTGAATTATCCATTTGGTCCACTCACGTGGTATTCTATGTGTGCATATCAAAAAGTCAAGATGGTATGCAAACTCCTAGACAATCTATTGTAGGAAGTGGCATTTGATTATCAATTCTCAAAAAAGTAAAGTTATGATCTTCCATAAAAATTAGCAAAATATTGCTTGTAAAAACTACAACTTTAGTGTTGGAAATAAAGATTTAGAAGTAGTTAACTCATACAAATATTTAGGACATGTTCTGTGTAATTCAAAAAATGTACACAAAGCAATGTATGAACACCTAGCAATTCAAGCACAGAAAGCAATGTGTGCACTTAAGGAGAATACAAAATCCACTGCGGGCTATCTGCCCCCTAAATTAAGTATGAAAATGTTCGACACCCATATATTGCCAATACTTGAATATAATAGTAAAATATGCTTCCCAGAATAACAAATTGACACCCTCTAAAAAGTACAAATGAAATTTCTCAAGAACATAGGTGTCAAACTTCAACAATAGCTATTTTAGCAGACACTGGGAGGTTTCCGCTGTTTGTCAGACAACAGTTCTCAGCATTAAAATTTCTAAATAGACTCAGGTCTAACACATGTCCCTCACTTTTGCAAAGTTGTTATGAGATTCAGACTGAGTTATATCAAAAGGGAAAACCATGTTGGCTCACGAGACTTCGCAAGGTCACTGAGACCCTCAATATGAACCAAAATGAGTTTGACTTAAATAAAACAATTGTGTCAGTATGAACAGGCCCATGCCAAGATGTTGCATGAGATCAATGATAGCGTACGTAACCTCAAACTAAGAACTTATAAAATATTCAAGAAAGATATTCGAATAGAACCCTATTTGAATCATGACTTTCCTAAATCAATTTATTGTAATATAGCTCGTTTCAGGCTGAGCTCTCACAACTTAAATATTGAATTAGGTAGGCACAAACGCCCATTTGTACCTGCTGAGGAAAGAATTTGTGAAAAATGCAATCTTAATCAAGTTGAAGATGAATTTCATTGCCTAATGATCTGTGAACAATTTAATGCCATTCGCAATAACCTATTTGATAAGGTTTGTAAATGTATTGATAACTTCTTTGTTCTTAACCCATCTGAACAATTCCTTCAAATATTAACAAGTAAAAATACTAACTTAAACTTTGCCCTTGGAAAATTCTTAAAAATTGCATTAAAATTGGACCGTAAAACATAAGTATTAGGTTGTCAATTATCATAGTACTAAAAATTGGCTAGTTAGGTAAATTGTCCATTACCTCCTTGACCTATCAGAGTGGTTGGTAGCACATTGAAAAAGCTGTTTCAAAGTGTTTGGATTGTCATTTGTATATATATGTGTGTGTGTGTTAAATTTTTTGAACATATCTTGTTCATTGTATTTACTTATGTGTAGACTGAATTGTATGTCATCTTGCCTTTTGCTTTTTTTTTTTTCAACCCTTCATGATAGTTGCTCATTATATATCAGTATTACCAGTTGTGTTAATTGTACTAGGTGCTCAAAGATACATATATTTATTATTAGTTCATTACCTGGTGCTGTATATAGTTATTTATGTTTTTATTATAGCGTTTTAGAAAAATTTCATGCCTTTATTTTATTATTTTTTCTTTATTTATATGTATATATATTATTATTTTCTTCTCTTCCTTTGCTTTATTTTATTTTTTATGACACATGTATCTGCACTGATATTGTGTTGTCAATAAAAGAATATATATATATATATATATATTGATTGGCTTAGGAGAGGTGACCAATATGACCTACCAATATCGGTATTTATTGGTTCTGTCATGTGCACTCTTTGTGCTTATTGGTTGGCTACAATTTATGAAGAATATTCTATTTTTAATTAGAGGAAATATTTGTCAATCCTAATATTGGCTTTAATGTCATTGTTATTGACATTTCTACCTCTTGCATTGTAGCACCCTAAACAATGTAACCTACATTACGAGCTTTAATTAAAAAAAACCCTCTTCCTAAATGGGTGCATGTGGTTGTAGTATTGTGCAAATGACTTTAATCACTAAATTCCATTTATTCTGTATTGCGTTTTGTATATGTATACGGGGTTCATGGTCTGTTTGAGCTGTCTAATAGCTGTAGGAGTGCCCTTGGTAATTAACACAACAATATATTAGCACAATTTCTAGAAACTGAAAAACGAAAAGGATGTAAAGTTTAGTGTTCCATGAAATTTCAAATTTGAATTTATTCTTTACCATTCCAGAACACTTTGGGAATAATTTGTATTTGATATTGTCTTTGACACAATGACTATTAAATATTGTAATAAAGTCCAAGAAAAGAACAACCTGAGCTAGTTCAATATTTTTTTCTGTAAATAGAAAAAACGTACAGAGATTGAAAATGCTTTGTTGAAATTTGATGTAGGATTAAAGATGGCAGGGACAATTATTTTGTATTGTGCCTGGGGTTCAATACCAGGGTTTTCTTCTCTACGTTCAACAATTGAAAGGTCAAAGGGCAAACGACAGAAACCACACCTAAGCCTAAGGTTTTAGCTTCCTCGTTTTACCCACAAGACATAAAATATACATTGTACAGTTCTTTAACCTGCCTAAAAGTAGGCTTTCAGGGAAGTTTAGTCAGTTATTGTGTTTTGCTATTTTTCCGAGTTCTTCTATTGTAAAGTGGCTGTTTAATATTATAGCTGACGCGGAAGTTGTCTAAACTTGTATAGCATTTAATGCCACATATGCTAAATTTCTGACTATTTCTTATAAGGCCTATAATTGCATGGGCCAAGGCAATTGTGAACTGTGGAATGCTATTGTAATGTATTAAGGAACAACACACCTGAGATGGTGTATAGTATATAATCCAGTGTATCGTTCAGCTACAGCTGATAAACTGAATTCTAAACAATGGTATATCTAGAAACCTTTTTGCCAGGGGTCTTTTCCTTATGGCATCATTCCATTGGCCTGTGCTCTGGGGTGTACAAAGGTCACAACCCCTACTTTAAACTTAAGTTATCTTTAAGTCATTATTAAGTAACCTTACACAATTATTTGGGTTTCTATTTTTATTCCATTGACTTATTTCAATAATGCAAAAAACGCATGAGTTATTGTTGGTTAAATACTCTACAAACGCAACGACTTGAAAGTCACTAAACGTTATTACGGAAACTTTTCAAGCCCTTTAACTAAACATTTATATTGCCTTTTTGCATTTAAAAAAATAATAATTTATCTCTCCTCTGATTCGTTTTATTTCTGTTTTTATATAATATCTATTTTATTCTATTTTACAGCAACTCGGTGAACCTCTGGCTGGTCATTGCATGCAGAGACTATAAAAGACTAAAAACAATGAATTGTCATTCAACGTCTCCAGCAAGCAGAGATTGTAGTAGTACAAAAACCATAATTGCTTTAGTAAATTGCACCTCCAGCAGTCATTTCTTGGTACAAAGAATTCCACGTCTGCTTACCTGGAACTCTTTAAAGCCACCAGTACATTTAATAAAGAACTATACAATCACAGGCAGGACTGTATGACTAATGTCATAAAAAGCTAGCTAACTGAGTGCATTGTAGTCAGGCTTGAAGCTGCGATAGGGTCAGTCATTTTCAAAGACTAAAATTGTCTGACGACTTACCTATATATATACTTTTACTTACATTCAAGCCTTCAGTTACCATACATACAATATTGTTCGAAACGTCAAAGCAGCTGTTGCATTCCATGTATATATTTTCATTAATCTCAAAAAAATCTGGATCTCTCATCGATTGCCACGGCAAAATTTAGACCAACAGTTTTGTCTAGTTGTCACACATAGATGGGGGTCAGTCTAGGTCCCGTCGAATAGCTAAGATCTAGCCAAAACAGAATTTCATTGCTCATTCTGTTGCAGATTAATAATAAGTATCAGTTATGCCATGTTTTCTGACAAGGTTCAAAGTTTATCGTTTCAGTTGGGGGGGGGGGGGGGGTTTCATACTAAAGTTTTCATGGGGTTTGTTTTCATAAGTCAGAAGTTGAAATTTATAAAGGTCAGGATATAGACTGGATGAAGTAATTGAATGAAAATGGAAAAACCCTACCTTTGCATAATGGATTCCCTGGACTCCCTGGATCCCCTGCAGGTGCACCTGTGTAAATAAAAACACAAATGATCGTTAATAAGCAAAATATCTACAACTAGGTCAATCCAAAATTTACTTTTTGTTTTGTATTTATATCTTTATCTATGATTTTTTATGTCTTCATTGTTTATGCTGATCATGCACAGTTCAATTTTCTTAATATCGTGAGAGAGAACACTCACACACACATCTCCATTAATTAATGGATAAAAGTGTAATTTCAGTAGAAGCTACTGGTTTAATCAAAAGCATTTACTGCATGTATATTTCTGCAATAAAGAAACATACAGTAAATCATGCTTTTGAGGTATATCGGTACTATTTGGCCCTACTGTATCAGTAAGTAAATAATGCATTTATTTAAAGTTGAAATGAAGAGACTTGTAACAAAATATATGAAATGCAAATAATATATATGTATAGCAATATTTTGTCTAATTTTATGGTGAGAAGGGCGTATGCTGAACTAGCATTTTTGGCCTTTAGGTGCTGCTGACCTTTCACATTTCAATCTAGCGTTTTTTTTTCTTTGGGAAATGAATGACAATCCTTTCATAGAATCAACACGGTTTTTGTATGCCTTATATAATCTATGATTTGAAAGGCCATGGGTAATTAGATACAACAACCCATATTAACGTTTATGTATACAGACGTTTAGAATTCATTTGGTCTAATGTAGTGTAATAGAACAGCTTAAAACAGCTTTATAGCGATTCTTGTCGTGAAGGATATAAGTTTTTTTTTTTTGTTTAGTTTTTTTGTAGTTATAGTGCAATTAGCCTGACTGAAAAGTTATTCATAAAAGACCAACAATTCCCATGTACTAATGCCATAATTCTTGGTTTCATATTATATTGACACAATGCGGAAGTTTTGGGTGCCAATTATTTGGGCTTTTTGTATTCCTATCATGTATAGTCTACATAATACATGGAAATTTTGTAACACGCACTGTCCACATTTTGGTGTGTATCATAATTTTTACTGTAGTCAATGTGTCAATCAATGAATAAATCAATGATAATAATATCATGAATAGCTGTTCTTTATTATTTGTTTACATGGTTACTTGTGTGTTGTGCACTATCCTGCTTGTTACAGTTGCTTGCTGATCTGTCAACAGGAGATGCGTACGATTCTATGATGTCATCAATGTGGCAACTTGATAAAAAATACCACTCACCTGATATTGTGACAAGAATAAATAATAATAATAATAGTTGGATCAATAAGTCCTTGATCAATAGGTTGCGCAATGACGTCATGTGGAAGAGTAATCCGGACAAGTATCCAATCCGAGTGTTTTAATCCTTTTTTGGGTCAATGGACCACTTCCATATTTCTGAGTGAAATAGTAGGTGCCTGCTGATCTTCGGATGTGTGCCTCTCATGAATTGCACTTAGGACTGCACCCATTTTCTGACATGCTTCAATCCTAAACTCAAGGCTTACTGACACGCTCCATGGCTCGTATCTGCCAAAACTTTATGCTTGGTTTGCTACAGAAGCTGTTCATACAGTCCCTAACTATTTTTGCAAAATATCTTCCCACATGACCACGAAGCGTTGGTGTAGTGTTAGAATTTTTTAAGCTTCAAAACTTTCCCAATCGATGATTATGCACGATTCATGCATACAGCATACAGCACGCGCATGTGAACAAATAGTCAATATAATTTTGTCAGATTTTGCCTTACGTCATCCCCATCATAATTTCCATTTCCATGTTTGGGCAGCTGACTCAGATGTCTCCACATTCAGCTGGCTGTGGGATTTATGGTTATTTGATCAGTTGTGTTATATGACCACTAATCACGTCATAAAGCTTGCAATTAGAACATTCAAAAGCTGACTGATTTCTCAGATTAACTGTTGACAGTGTATAGTCAATCACCGTGACCGAATGAATGAATAAAGAAAGATATAGATAAATAAAGAACCATTGTTGTATTTATCAGTTTGTCTTTGGCAAGTTAAAAACCCCATCTATGTGTCAAATCATTTTCCATGGTAATTATTTGCTTTTAGAGCAAATTGGTAAAAAATATGGTGACTAGTACTTGGCGTCTGTGCTTGGAAAAGTCCAAAACAACAAAATCGCTACATCGTATAGAGGTGGGATAGATAGGTCAGACTTTGAACACTCTAGTATGAGAAGAAACCAGTTTAAAATAAACTTCCTTTTGTCATTTTCACAACACTTGTATGAAAATTTATTTTATTTTAAGTCGTATTTGATGAAAAGCTTTTGCTTTTTGTACGACTTTGGATGATATTCTTGACCAGTTTGCATCTAAAAGCAAAAAATTATTAGGGAAAATGATTTGACACATAGATGGGGTTTTTAACTTGCCAAAGACAAACTGACAAATACAACAATGGTTCTTTATTTGTTTATCCATATCTTTAGCATGACTTTTATTCCTTACTTTTCCACAATCATGGATCATAATTAAATGTATTAAAAAATATGACAAGGCGAAGATCCCCAGTTTGATTCCTGGCCTGGGCACTTGTCAAGCCCTATCGAACCATCTATACTTCTGCATCTGGCCCCTGGTCACAACATATATGATGAGCACCAGAATGCATTGAAATTCAGGAACATGAAATTTGAAACTCTGTGCCAAATTTCTAAATATATTGGGAATGTTATGCTTGTAAAGCGACCTTAGTCTGGTCAGTTTCAATGTTGAAGACCTAACACTTAAATGACCTTGTAGATCTGGAGTATATTCATTGGGTAGAGGGGGGTGGGAGGATCTCGTGTGGAAAAAATAGGGTTGAATATTCAGAACTTCACACAAAGGATGGAAATAAGAGAAAAACGAAAGAAGGTAGGAAAAAAGAGTGAAATTACAGCTGCCAAAAATGGAAACAATTTCTTCGCAGAGGAAAATATCTTCCTGTTATTTGTTGATGATTATTAAAAAAGGCGGTGTTATGGGGGCTTCCATCATTGAAATGAATGGTTGATGTCATTAATGTATTCTGCACCTTAATCGTTGCAACCAATCAACACAGAATACTGGAGATATTGGTCAGGTGAAAGTGAAACTAGCGAAGTGAAAGTGGCATTAAAAGGTATACTTTAAACTAGGAATATTTAGAGATACATAAATGTATTCCTAGCTTTAAACAACCATACTTAATACGGAAATTAACTGTTTATGAACATAATTTACTCTTTTATTAAGCGTTTCACAAATTATCAATATCCAAAAGAATGACCAGTAGAACTGCATATTTGCCTCTTCACTGTCTACAATTATAAGCTATGAACGAAGTTTTCCATGTGTTGAAACGTTATTTGGTCCAGTTTCATGACCTTGTATTACAAGGAATTACCGTTCTTTTGAGTCGCTATTTACCACTGCAAACGTATCTATCAGATAGAGTGGGTACATGTGGCCTAAAAGAACTTTAGTGGCCCACCTCAAAGGCTCCAACACAATGGCACCAAGGCCATTTCAAACGGTAGTAAAACTAGGGATCATAGCACAATTGCATGGTTATTGATCTTGTTTACTTGTCAAATATGCACTACCAGATAGCCTGCCTACTTATTTACACTGATTTGTCTTGTTAAATGTCAATTTAGCGTCTCCCATCCTTAAGTTCAGGAAGGGGTACTTAAATTGGGGAACAGAACAAGCAAACAGGGAAGTAAAAAAAATATTTTCCGGTTGAGATGATATTCATACAAAAAAAAAAAGCGAGCTTCCTGAAGCTTTTTTGTGGAAAAATAGTGTGACTGCAATTTGTGACAAAAGGAGTTTAGAAGGCTATGACGCCCTTGACCCGAATCAATGACCTTGAAAATCAGTTAGCCTCAACTTAAAGTGACAGAATTGACACGTATGTTAAACATCTACAGAGTATTTCCCCTTTTATGTGATGAGTTTTATGGAACTATTTCAATTCACACTCTTAATTCTGAAAACAGAGAAAATTGTATAGACCGTCACAGTTTAGTCGTCTGAAGATAAAAAAAAAAAAAAGAAATTAAAGAAAAAAGGCTATGTCAAATGAAAGTAATTTGGCTCCAGGGCTGTTACAGTCTTTAATTCGTACAGTTTGAACTATTAAAATTATTTGACCTTTTCATAGCAGAGGAACTATAGTGCAAATAACAAATAATGCCATCCTGCAAAGGCACAGCCAATGAGATGAGCATTTTAATAAAATCACATTTCGTGTGTCTAAATTACTTTAAATGAAATTTGAGTGTCATAATTTTTGGTCTGTTTTAATCTCGAAACAGAGACATACTCCAGATAACTGCACATCTAATGAAGGTGTAGATAGCTTTAATTTGCATGTTGTCTGGGAGGTGAGTGATTGACTGGTTCAATCACCATGAAATAATTTGTTGTTTTTTCAAGTAGGCCGCTTCTTTGCCCTGGAGCCTCTTAACCCCGCACGTTCAATTAGAGGTTCAATTGATAGATAGATGACCGGAAATACGATCTGGCTCTTTTACTCCTTCAAAATAACCTGCCATGCCCCCCCCCCCCCTCCAATGTTTTTTTTTCAGATACTTTAATTTCCCCTTAGAATTTTTTTATATTTTGACAAGGAATTCACTGATTTGAGTGCAAAGGCTGCGGTACAAAATCCAAGGGAGAAATTCTGCAAGAATTGAGGAGACGGTGTTGATATTACTAGTTTTTTTGTTTAGGGTCATGCATTGTAGTTACTATTTCCTGAAATTTAGACTGCCCCTAATATACATTTTATTTTCATGTTTACACCACTGGTCCCTATCTGATGCATGATGCAATCACCATTTTTTGTGTCTTATTTAATTGAGCTGTAATCTGTAGGGTATGCTCACATTCTATAAAATTGACAAAACATTATAAATTTGTGAAAATCCATTAAAACGTGGTAAAAAGTAATAGACGAAGGTCTTACGTAAAAATTAATCACACAAACTATTTTTACGATGATATAGAAAATTTAAATTTTTTTAGACATCTATTGAAGCACTTTCCAGACATTTAACTAATTGTTAGACAATTTTAATGTTTCTATAATTTGACTAACATATTTGGTCAGCTTCATCTAATAAATTAGTCAACCTTAGTCATATGTCATTAATCACATGACTAACCAATTAGTCAAATTTCACTTTACATAATAATGATTGACTAATGTGGTTACGCCTGACTAGTTGTTAGCCCAAGTCGGATATGGGGGCAGTCATTCTATAATGGCTAAGATCTCATTGAATATGACTTCTAGTAAACACCAGTGATTATGAAGTGATAATTGGTATTTTGAACGTGACTTATTTTCCTGAAGCCTTAACACCATTTACGCATCAGAGGTCAACTGAAAGTATCATTATGTAACGAAGTACAAACAGGTCACACGTATACAAGTACTCTCATGCATACAATAGAAAATAGATCTTATATATACTAAATTCTCACGAATAATTGTGGGAATATGTATCATGCATATGAAAACACTCTCCACTATGAAATAAGTCTGAATATCATGACCGTTACCTCTTTGTCTGCCCGAAAATCACACCACACCCTCCTGACTGGTTACACTTACCATGGCTGAGTGGATTTCCTTGACACCCACTGATGGAACATTGAAAAAATAAAATAAAAACGCCCACATTATTAACTACCTGTAAATAACATGGCAAAATAAATAGTACATAGTCTGAGGTCGTGCCTTTTGGTTTCTTAAATTAGCTCACCCTTCTCAATTTCAATGGAAATGTCTCTAATATATTTACTTTCGTCACATATCAATGAAACAGACTCGACTGAACTTGCTTAACATAGGCATGGAGTCTCTAGTGACTCCATGATATAGGTAACTAAGTAACTCATTTCAGCCCCATGAAGGTTCGTGTGGGGTTATATGGTCAAAATGACCTCAAGTGTACCAGTTTAGTATATTAATGCAGTTGGCATGAAGAATGTGTAGAGATTTGTTTATTAAAAAAAAAACAGTCATATTGCAAAATTAACACATATTCTGGTTGTTATGCAGTCTTGCCACCCCATTCACTTCTGTATTCGGTTAATTGTAATAATTGAATTGGGGGGAAGTCTAGCAGACTTTTTTGAATGGTTGTGTGATCAACCAATATTAGGGGTATATTCTTGATGAACCTGTTCCAGAGTATTGCTCTTGTTCCAATAATGGCTGTGCCCTTGAATTTTCCCTACCATCGCCAAAAAGTATGGATGCCCAATGTCTGCTAACTTTGGTCGCCCATCAGTTTGTTAAATACATTTTATGATTATGAGTTGGAAGACATTTGGTGGATGTATATCTCCCCATACAGGTCCATTTAGGTTACATGAAATGCATTTAATTTGTATATATCGGTTTTGGTAGAGCAAATAATATTTGCCAAAACAGCCAAAGATACTCCATGTATCATATATGCAGTTGGTTTGTCAGCTGAAGAGCTGTTACAGCCCTAGTGATTTGATAATGACATTTTCTTGAAAGAATGAAAAAAACCTGCATGATGTTAATGAGAACATTGAAATTCAAAATAAGAAAACACTTAGAAACGTTTTTAGATGCATTACACAATTAATATTAATAATAATCTTTATTAGGCCTTCAAAAGAAGAGTTAATTATCGGAACAAAATTCGGTTAAGCATCAAAAACTGTTGATATTCTCATGTAAGTCATGTTTTAGTCATGTTATCCGTCCATGTTATTTATAACAGTCGTTAGTATAGCCAATAAACAAATTGGTACCGATATTTCTGACCAGAGTGTAATCTTTGGAAAAAAATGTTTTTATTTTATTTTTAATACTAATTTTTATATATAGAAATAAATATATTTTACCCCACCAAGATAGTGTTCCTATTGTTCTGAGATGGATAAGGTCAAACAAACAATCAAACAAATTAGCTAATATTAATATGCCTAAGTATAAGTTAGTTATATCCCCCATAGTTGGGAGTTAACTAACATTTTAGTTGGTTATATCCCAACGCCGAATTATTATGAACTAACCTATTCACTGCCAGCATATATTTTCCTTAGGGCCTAATTGCTCTAGGAAAATACAGACTATGACAGCCAATTGTGAATTGCTTGATGATATATCATTTATTAAAAAAAAGGCATGTACAATAATAAAAACATGCCCATATTCAACACAATTAAAATCTCTGTTGGGCATTGGTCTTACAGCTTAACCTGGCAGTCTTATATTAAATCTTATATTAAATGATCAATGAGTTTAATGGGCCATCGGTTGACATAGCATAACCAAGATTAGAATCTTTGCTTTGATTGTAACTCATAGAAGTTATTATTGACGAGTTCATGTACTGGGTTTATTTTGCCTACCAGATCAATGAAGTGGGTAGTATGGTTCATGATTTACTCAGGCAAAATGGACTTCACATTTACCAGGATTGTGGTGATAATACATCTTGCGCTTTGCTGGTCATTTGCAGGTATTGTGAAACTTAATGGTTTGTCTGGAAAATATAGAAAATTTGTATATCAAAGTCATAGAATATATGTAAAGAAAATCATTCTTGAACAATATCATGCATTTCTTGAAACCTCGTATATTTGCTGACCAAAACCTACTTTTATAAAATAATTTTACAATTCTGAGAGAAATGTTAAATTAGCCTGCAGTCTTCTATAGTATGGCTGTAATCACAACAGATAAAAATGTCATTTATATAGAAAATATTTATATTTCACAATCGTATCAATGTAAAGGTGGCGTTTAACTTAGTAAAGTGGCCTTCAAGCATATACCCCACAATCAGTTGTATACCACATAGAAAAGCCATGTGGTATAGCCTATGTGGTATACATGTGTATACTACATGGCTTACCTTACAAGGATGGGAAATGTATACCACATACTTCTATGTATGGCAGGCCAATGACAAAAAATCACTTTTTGCCGCTTAGCGCTTCGCCGTTTAAACTAGCGCCGCCGCTTTAAAACAATATTAGGAGTCACAATTTGACCACCATTCAAAAGATAAAATTGTCAGCTCCCTAAAAAAGTTTGAATTTTTGAAATCGGACAAGAATTAACGATTCCAGGAGCAAAAAACGTAACAGAAAGTCAATGGTCTGTTCAGTCCACAGATACAAGCTATTGTGTGGCTGTGTTGCTATGGGCAACGTCACAGGAGCGTTATCGCTTCGGTAATACAATCTAATAATACTAAACAATAAAACATTTTCTATCGAAATCTAGTATAAAAAACAATTCTGACAAGAAATATTTAACAACTGGTTTGTAAATATCATTTCGTTATTTTTTTTATTAATGTGAAAATGTCCCAGAAAGTTTTGAGGTGATGACGTTGTTGACAGTTATGCAATGCTCTGATTGGTCAATGGCAAAAATTAATATTCATGAATTTTTTCTATACTACATGAATGCATAGCCAGGCAGCTAAACTAAAAGTGAAAATTGTGGGGTATAAATAAGACCCAAGTGGATATGTGGTATATTTTTATATTCCCTCACTTGTGGACAGATTGGCTTCAGAATTCACTCGTGGCTAACGCCACTCGTGAATCCTGGCCAATCTGTCCACTCGTGGGGAATATAAAAAAATACCACATAACCATTGGGTCTTATTATAGTATTCATGCATAATGATCTGTGCAGTGGCTTTTGAAGTTAGCAAAAATCTCAATACTTGATTTACAAGGCTTTATTCAGTAAGTGGCTCTGTTTGTTACTATGTACTTCGTTTTAACTAATTTAACTCTTATGGCAGGTCAAACTTGGGTGTTGGTGATTGTTTTATGGCTTCATTTTTGTTAAATGTTTGTTGGTTATTACAGTCAATATCATAGACTTGGAAACTAAATGCCAGATGACGTCATTACATATCAATCCAGGACTCTAATTGGTTGAGAGACTGCCTTAACCAATGGGAGTTCTGCATTCACATGACGTCCTCGAGAGTTTAGTTTCCAAGTCTATGAGATTGTTTTATATGCTTTGGGTGGTAGCACTGTGGGTGAAGACCTCAATCCTTAGCAGCCAACACTGAGCTTTGTGCAATGCAAACTATGCAGTTTTGCCTAGATGTCTAGCTCTTCCGGCCATACCTGGCACAGGTGTTAATTACTACAGTGTATACTGTATACAGGTTAAAACACAACTTCAAACAATACCTAATTAATTAACAAACCATTTATTTCCCGATTTTTGTTGTTTCAGCACCTCCAGAGTTCACAAATCTTCCCAGTACCATTTACATACCTGAAAACTTGACAGGGGGCGCTGTGTTCCAAGTAAAGGCTCAGGCTCTTGATGGTGATGTAGACCCCCTAGCGTTTTATTTGAGAGACAGACCTGCCATGTTTATCATGTCGAGAAATTGTAAGTATGTATGAATCAATTTAAAATTTCTTGTTTTTTTTTTCGAAATGTTTTTTGTGACTGACCTGTTTTCCATGTCAAACTTTTTTGATAATTGAAAAAACTCAATGGAAACAACTGTTAATGACAAAACCCAAATTACGAACATATCGATGATTCAAAGAAGATATATATTCTAAAAGCTATGCATATTTAAAAAATAGGAAAAAAATATCACTGTTAGCACAGTTACGACCAGGAATTTTGCAACTAGATATTGAAATGGGCAGATTTAGAAATATGGCTGTAGAAGAAACTGATTCCATAAATATAACTTTCTCAGAAAAATAACAAAAATCAACTTAATGATAAGTGTCAATTATACATTAAAATGCACTAAAAATACTGCTGCTAGGATGCACTTTGCTTCGGCCGATCACAGCCAAGGGCGGGAACTTTTTCAGCCAATAGAATTGCAGTATTCTGTCATAGCCACCCGGAAATATAGAGAACCTTCCGTGAAAATCCACTATTGTAATCTGGTTGAAGATGTGATGCATTTTATTTGTATACGTCCTACATATGAAGAATTTAGAGAAGAAATGTACAACAGATCAGATTATGCAAATTTCAATATAATATCAATAGAAGATAAATTTAATTACCAAATTAAACATGAGTGTAATAAAATTAGTGATATCGTTGTTGAAGCATGGGATAAACGAAAAACTTTATTGTATCTATAGTATTTCATTAAAAATATTTCATAGTATGGAATCAGTTAGTTATTACCTACTGTATCTGAAAAGCAAAATGAGTAATTATAGTGTAACTCTGCTGTTAATGTATGCTATACTTGAATTGTAAAATGTAACCAGTTTTAAAGTGATAGATATACCCAAGAGGGCTGAGTAACACCAATTATGTTGTGATCCACTTGTGATATATTATATATTGTATACCTACCACTACATGGAACATAAAATACTCAATACTATCAGGATATGTCTACAAGATCTTCTACTAAAACAACATAGTAATTATACAATCCATGAATGTCACAATAGCTGAGGAAGAATTTTCGGCATCCATTCTGTGGCCTTCGTTCTCCCTTTTCCATCCTGCATATTTCAGCTGATACTCCCTTCAGAGATAAATAATTACTTTTCATTAAAAATCAAGTGCCCAACACCTGCAATGTGATTTCCAAATAGAGTTTGACACTAACATTCCACGTTGATCATAATTGGAAGAGTTAGGGAGTTTGGAGGATGCACCAATCCTCTTAATTTGCACCAAATCTACACGTGGGATCCACATGGCATGTCCAATGGGGTATGGGGTTAGTAACATGTATTACGCCTGTAATTTAATATCACCTTCAGCAGTATTAAGAGTGAAATTTACTTACCTTAGAAAAATACAAAATAAAGGCCATTAGTTAGTCGTAATACAGCTAGAACAATAATTATAAAACAGCATACAGTCAGGTTATTGACCTAATTCCATTTGTTCATAAGACCGAGTTCCACTGTAGGCTGTACATTTATATAACTTAGATGTACATTCATATAACTTAAATGTACATTTATATAACTTAGATGTACATTCATATAACTTAAATGTACATTTATATAACTTAGAAGTACATTTATATAATTTAGAAGTACATTTATATAATTTAGATGCTAATTGTCATATGTTCACCCTCGGGTACTTTATAATGAAGTAGAAACTTTGTATATATTCTTTGAATATTTCTCCAAGGTATATATATATATACATTTTATTTTTCTATCAGTGGTTGATTAGCTATAATGATATTATTGATATATTTAATATCAATTATTAGTATATTTTTACATCAATTATCAATATAATAATATTTTTTTATCAATTATCAGTATATTTTCACATCAATGATCAATATGATGCATTTTTTATTTCAATGTAACATTCCATGGCAAGTGGCTTTTTTTATGACGCATAAGTGACTTTTACCCATTGAAATGACAAATAGCTCCGAACTGACCTCTCCTTGTAAATACAATTATTTATATCCATATAAACACTATCTATACCTTTAACCTTGACCTTTCTTAATTTCAAACAGCTGGTGAAGTTTACTACACGGGTGATGGACTTGACTACGAATCACAGGCCACGTATGAACTGCAGGTCACAGTGAATGATGGGTCAGAATCCACCTCCTCCTTTCTCAGTGTTTCAATTACTGATGCTAACGATCCACCAGTGAGTAAAAGCATGTACTTAACTTAAAATATGAACTACTCAATGCAAGTGTCACATGAACAGTGTTGACACATGCAGGTAGTTAAGGAATAAATGTAACATGGGTTAATACTCCAGGGGACCTAGTAGAGGTTGATATATTTTTCAAAACACTGTGTGTCGTCACCTCACATCCCAGCAACCTAATTATGTACATGTTTTGCTCGTTTACTCATCTAAAAAATTAATTAATTTGAAAATTGTGGGACTGTATTGTATGTGCTGCAAAGTTATCAATTTACAATAGATATCAACATTCCACAAGATCTGACTTTCCCTTTCAATTACTTTCAATATATCGATATATGCTCGTACAATATATTGGTAATTAATTACCTGACTGTTGTGCCATATACGGTTATTATCTAACCGTCACATCCTATTAATTAGCACTGCCGACGTGAATGACCCCTTGGATCTCAACCTGCTACTATACACCAATAACTGAAAACGTCCTAGCACTTTAAAACATCTGGAATACCATTTTATTTTATGATAATAATGAGCTATAGTCAATACTGATTAGCAGACATGCATTTGAACTCAGTTTTCCAATCTTGGAGAATTTCTCCAAAATCCAAGATTTGACTTATGTTATTATAATCTTAATAATTGAAGCTGATTACATATCTTCTTACATTTGATGAGACTGACCCGTGACCAACATTTATAAAGGTAAAAATGACTGTGTGGCAGTTATTCTGGACACCATATCAAATCGTTGAAAAGGTTAGTCTCACATGAGTCAAACTATGGTGATTTACTCCCAGTAAATGCACATAACAGCTGTAGATATACATGGCCAAATGTGTTTATCCATCTCATGGAAAACGCTTGGTTTTTGCCTAATTATAATAAGGCAAAAACCATGCCTTTTCCATGAGTTTATCCAATGGCATGGAAAACGCACGTGGCTCATTTGGCCATGTAAGAAAAGTTATCAAGGATAATGAAGGATAAAGTATTTCTCAGTGAAAAACTTGCCTTATCAATGAGTAACAACATCATCATTTTACACTTAGAACCAATTTTACATGTCTGTAACAAACCTAAGGCACAGCACGAACATCAGCAATGATGGGGATTAAAGCTAAGTGCAGTATACCAGACTCTGAATTGTATACCGCTGTATCTCTATGATGTAGCATCTTGCTCATTTGAGATGCTGAAATGTGCACTCACCCATGCACAGTTGATGGGGTGGTGAGTGAAGGAGAAATCATGCAATTCACCAAGTTCACTTTCCTAAGCATTGTCTATACTTACAAAATAATTTTTTTGCAAAGCTTGAGAAACTTATCTTTGCTTTCTTTTGTTTTCTTTCTTATTTTATCTTATCTTATCTTATCTTATCTTATCTTGTCTTGTCTTGTCTTGTCTTGTCTTGTCCTATCTTATCTTATCTTATCTTATCCTATCTTATATTGCAAACTGCTCATTTTATTATAATGCAAACTACTCATTTTATGACAAATAAAATAATATATATATTTTCCGTTTTTAGATTTAGCCAGCCCAATCACCCACATCATAAGTGTAATATGACAAAGAATGTGGTTAACCAAATTTTGTTGTCTTTTCGCATTATTGCTGCTGCATCCAATGGTGCTTATGGCAAATGAACTTATATCGCCATTTCATTTTAGAATATCAAATATCACGGTCAGTTATATTGCCTGGCAAATACTACATAATATGAAAACGTCATGAACGTCGTCGCTTCGTAATACATTTTATTACACAGCTCCTTCAATCTTCGTCCGATTTTCAAAATTCACAGTTTATTATGTACAAAAATGTGTAGGTGTTTCACTTGTAGCATGAATGGCAGCCTTTCGGACCTCAAGTTTTCATGAAACGAAATTGTGAATCGGCGACGCTGATCATAACTTTATAATGTCAGTGAGGTAATTTGCCGGGCAGACACATTCGCTTACCAAGCAACAATATCATGTTAGGCTTGTTGACAAATACCAGTACCTGTTCTGGGTATGGTAGCATGAATGGTAGTAAGTGCTATTGGTTGTCCTTGATATATATATATATATCTTCAATTCTTCATGTTTGATTGTCTGAGCATATACCTTTAATTTTTGGAGTAAATATTTAGTTTTAGTATTCCTTAACCCAGCTATCATGAACTTAACTGGGATGTGATAAACCCAAAAAAATGGAAAAGCAAACAATTATCTTCATATCTTCCCAACTGATTTTTTACTTTTTGTATTAAAATTAATGCGAGACTGTTTTTCTGATGCAGGTCATTCACAATGCAATAGGACAAGTGTTTTTGTCTGAAGGGACTGTAGAACAAACTCTTCTATGGAAGGTCAATGCAACGGATGCTGATGGGGACAGTCCTTTGAGCTACTCTGTCTCCGCATCCCCCGATGGTCCTTTCAGTGCTAACTCTGATGGTAGGTGCCTTATGGTTTTTCTCGGTAACTTGCGACATTGGTGTGTCTTCTCAGGAAATTAGTACTCTCCTGAACAGTCATATCTGGGTGAAGTGAACATGAGCCTTGGAGCAGCTGTCTGAGGGAAGGTAAATCATTTATGCTGACGAACCTAACCTCTTTCATGCTCTTTTCACATCATATATGTAGTTTAACAGATTAGGTTCCACCCATTGTAAAATCACGATGTAAGCAAACTAACTATTTTTGCAGTTCCTGAATTTCCTATCTGAAGATACCAAGTTTATATGAGTGCTTGTAGGTGCGTGTCATTTAGATAGGTCACACGTGGCATGCTGTGGTTTATGTGCGTAGTTCCCCAGTGCCTTTGTCTTGTGACCAAGTGGCCACTGCCTGCCAAATTGCTTGACTGACCTTGTACACGTGGGCCACCTGACATGACTCTGACGTGTTCTTATATTTTTGGATCGTGGTGTATATTATAAGAGCTTTGTTGAAAAGAAGAAAAACTGTTTTGTACAATCTTGTGAATTTACAGCTACTTTTGCAACTGGGAATTCAGTCTTTTGATTAGTCAGCCACATCTGTTTTCTCGAAGACCTGTCAACAAAGACTTGTCAAAGTGCTCTCCTGGGCCCATTTAATCTCATCTCCTGAGAACACTGTGTAAAGAAATATAAAGATAGAAAAATATAAGTATCTGTGCATTTGGTTTTTTACTTTGTTTTTTTTTACTTTGTATATTTCTCCCCATAGGAGAAGTATGGTTTGACAAAACCCAGCAGCTCGACTATGAAACTACACAATATTACACTGTCAACATAAAGGTGTTTGACCCACAAGGGGCTTCTGGCATTGGTACGTTAAACGTCCTCATTACTGACGTCATAAATGACCCGACGTTACGTCCTGTGTCAACATATTCCAATGCTGCTGCAACAAATGATACTGAGAAGCAATTTTGCTATCTTGGAAATGGAGATGAAATGGATGCAAGCTTATGTTCTGGTCTTGGTCAAACAAGCTCATGTTGGGTGAGTAAAACGTTTCCATTGATTTATATGGAAATGCTACAGGTTTGATGCTTATAGCCACCTTATGTTACCAACTTCCAGAGGCAGACGTAATGATGAGATGATAAGGCTTGGAGCCCACACCATGTTACACAATTACCCCTTGGGTGGAGTAGGTTACTTGACTTAACGTAGATATTCCAATTTATGAGTACACCACCCTTCAAAAGCCTGGAAACGCTTACTTGAAAAAGGGCGTTGTTTGTGCTAGCTATACTAATTTCAGAAAGGTATTTTTTTGCAATCAACATTGACAGAACAAGTTAGTGATTGTGCAAAATGTAGATTCCCTAAATTTGAATTTGTCAAAGAAGCATCCCCTGTCCATAGATGCCATGTTTAGATATTTATTTGCTTGGCAATTCCATGCTTAATTGGTACCTGCTTGGCTTTGCCTGAAATTGCATCTAATGCTTCCATAATAACCTAGTGATTAGATGTTACAACAGACAAACGTGATTCAAATACATCGTAACACCCGTGTTGCATGATCAAATTGGTTTTTTTCATTTCCTGGCTGGGCTGACACGAATTGGTTGTTCTTGAGAAGTTTCTAAAGGCTTACTATGTTTAACGACATGTTGACCTAAGAGTTCATTTAAGTCAGGACTGCATGAGTATGTAAATCATGGAAAGCTAGGTAGGGAGCTGCAGTTAAAGGGAGCACTGAGAGAGCTTGGTGTAGGGAGAGCTAGGTATGGATAGTGTGCATTGCGCCTGGGTTGGCCGCTGGGGTTGGAGGTCTTCACCCACAGTGTTTATAGGTTGATCGAGAAACAACATGACAAAATTAAGAAGCAAATATCATTGCAAAAGTTGTGGTTGCCTGGGCATTTCCAAACTTTTAGAGGGTAGGGAACAAACCCACTGGCTATAGGTTGCCCAGATAGCATTCCAAATGGGGCCAGCATCGTTTCTATATCGGTCGCCGTCAGTACAACATCGTTAAGACATCGCCGACATCGCGCCGACATTGAAACACTGTCTGGGTTGGTGTTTATAGATTTACTGAATTGGTAAATTTGAGCAAAATATTGTATTTTGGTGAGTTAACTGTATTTATGAGTAATTTTTAAATATAAATATTTATACACTGAAAAAAAATTTGGCGAATTAGGTTCGTCAAAATGATGAATTAGGTTAATATTTAATCATCATTTGACAAACTTAATCAATAAGTTTCAGTTGCCGTATTTATTTCATGAACGGCATCGTCAAAAATATATAATAGTATATATGCACATTTTATTTAGTGCAACTCCCTATAAGAGACCACGGACAGACCACCCCTTATGTAAATTGGAGGTGGCCTCATCAGGTGGGTTGGTCGCGTATAATAAAATGTGTATTTTTAAAGCAAAAATGTAAAATATATTTATATATAAAAAAACATAAACCCTTGGCTGCTTAAGGGGTAGTATTAAAGTGGTGGTGCTCTGTATTTTGGCAAAATTACTTATTTTAGGAGACATCATTAATACTTTAAAAGTCACTGCAATATTTACATTGGAATATGTATGTGTGCACAAGATAATAATTTTTCTCATCTCTAATATTTGTAAACCTGTAACTTACTGGTTTTATAAACAATTCAATTATGTTGTTAATTGTATTACTTTTTCACATAATTTATCATTCAGGAAATGTTACCATATGAAATTATTCACACACACCATAGTTATACACAATCACATTTTAAGAAAATAATATATTTTAACTAATATATTATTACTAAGGCATTGTTAAAGGCAATGACGAGGCTACACCATGCAACCGAAAGTAACAAAAAATCTGAAAGCTATGAAAATTCCAACTTAGGTCAAGATCAGAAATAAACACATGGAAAAAGAAAATTTCAGAACAATCAAACTAATCAAATCTTTTTCACAATTTCACATTATTTCAGGCTGCATTTAGTTTTGCATTTACTTTTCTCATGTTCTTAGTAATATTTTTGTCACTTATCTTCAGCCAATAATGTTTAAGTAAGGTAAATGTCTTTCTGACAGTTTCTGGATACTTCACATTGTATATGAAGACCGTCTAAAAATAAAGCTTGTATGAACTCAACAGTTGTCGCTACTATTTGGCCATCCAGAATCACAGCAAATTCAGCATCCAGCATAATAAATTTTTACAAAGTAGCTTTTTCCTGGGTTGCTGTTGTTTCTGCTTGTTGCAGACACTTCGCCTGCAGTGAACTTGGTTTCTTTTCTATTCACCCATGCTTCGCCGGGAGTGTCAACAAGTGGAATTCTCCTGTCCAGGCAGGCCATAAATGTTGATATTTTTGACAGATCTAAAAAAAAAATATTTAGAAAACAGGATACATATTAAGGGTATAAGGAGGTGTTTAATATTATCTTGCTATATAATACAGTTTGATATCATTTTCATTATGGGATGATGGGAATTATTTATGAAATTTAAATAAGTTTAATACTTATTATAATATTGCTAATGCTTTATAGTACACGTCTTTTATTTTTAATTTTGAGCTGTTAACCACAACGAATTTTGTGATAGAAATGACAAAGTATCATCTTATCTTACCTCATCTTCCGTGAACAGGACAGGGTACGTCAAATTCATGAGCAATTCAATTTGTTTTCTCTTCTTGTCTCGTTTCCTTGTCAATGACTCTTCTTGATCAGTTTGTGAAATATAAGTATAAATAGTTAAATGATTCAATTAGTTTAAAGGAGCAGTCTCATGCTGTGTTATCAGGAAAGATACCTAAGCACAACTATAGAAAAAATAAATTTTTTCAAGTCAGGCAAAAAGAGCCCTTAATCATGGTTGAAAATATGAAATACAATGAAATTTAGCATTCATCTTTATGCCAATTAGGCTATTTTTATGAACAAGCTTAACTCTTTTGGCCTTAACAGTAGGTATTCTTGCAAACATTTAGCAGAAAATGGAAGAAAAGTCTAATTTTAGCTGCTCATTTCAAGTGCAGTATTACTGATTACACCAATTTCAATACCTTGATATGCTGCTGAGTACTATTGTGGTCCTCAGAGGAAGGTCGCTGCATGGGGCAGTAATTGTCAAAAGCATACATCTGATGATCACTTCGCTTGAAGCGAACATACAATATGTGAACATACAATAATGTATGAAGGGAAAATGACAGGCTATTTAGTTTGGATTGCAAAGAATTTTCATTTCAAATGATAGCTAATAAATGAAATTGGGTGCATTTTATGTGATGTGTTGTCCAGAACTACTTGTCCTCTGTCTGGTTTTGATGGATTACCTGGGAACATTTATGACATATTTTTAGCTGTTTGACCTTTCTCTTGACCTTTCTCAGGTTGAAGATGGTGACAGATTAAACCATACGTCATGCAGGTTTCTGGTGGCAATGGGGTGTAATTGTGGATGAAGCAGCCTGAAAGACCTCTGTGTTTTTTGTGTCTCTTATGACCTGAAACTTCATATATGAATGACCTTTTGTCATAAGCGCCTTCGGTTGCATTCAAAATCAAGCCGTAGCAAAACTTGTGAAAGGACTGAAGAAAGAGCAAGATGCTAGTTGCATGTTCAATTCAACTTGTTATGCAAATGCAAGTATTTGTAATTCTGTGGTCTTTGGTATGTTACGAAAAGATGGCAGCACTGGAGGCAAGAATAATGAGCTTGCAATCGGTTACCCGAATGGCATGCCAAATTGGGTGTTGCTGTCGGTCTGACGATGGCAAATACCCGAATTTAGATGGCAATATTGATAGTCTATTGATATTGAGCCGATATTGGCCGGATTTGGAGTGCTATTTGGAAGTCAATTTGTAAGTACATGTGATCTGATGGTGAGCTTACTAATCAACTTCCGAACCGATTGTGGAGGTGGGAGTTGATTCAAACATCCCCACCACAGGGGACAAGAGGTTTTTCTTGGGGTTTTTTTCTGTGAATATGACAGTTAAACTTCAGCCCTACATCTCTTATACATCTTGCCACAGAAATTACAACCATTATAATATTTTATGACCTCATTTACATCGTTTTCTCCAAGAATTTTAATAGAGAACTCTGGTTCCTCGTGTTAACTGGTATGTACAGTACTTGTGAGCAATTAATTGGAACTAGGGCTATATAAATTATTAGTTCTCGTTACTTGCAGACTGTCTCCGAGCTTACACAGAATGAAGCAGAAGTCACTAACAGATATTGCCAAGAAATTCCCTGCAACCAAACTAAACTTGTGTGTGGATTGGAGAAATCCTCATGTAAACTGGTATGTACAGTACCCTAATAAATTACGATCAACTTTGTATCCAGAGCTAGCCATGCTACTACAACAAGCCAAAACAAGACTGAAATACACTGTAGCTGATAGTCGGCTCAACCAAAACCCAACTTCAAAAGATAAAAGTGATCAGAAAGTATTTATTCAAGGTGCTTTTTTAATTTTGCTACAAGAGTGATAATTATCTTATGTTATATTATGTATAGTAGAGGCGGATCCAAAAAATAATTCACGGGGGGGGGGGGGGGGTTGATAAATTAAAACATATTGTAGGGACAATAATTTTTTTTAAATTAAATTCGTTTCGGTATATTAATGTTATGTTATCTTATTACTCTATAAAATTACAAGAAAATCTAAATTTTCTAATTAATAAACGTGGTTTTATAATGTTCAATGTATTTTTTGCAGAGGTATATGCCTTTTTTTTTAACTGATGCTTTTTATTTCTTTTTTAGACATGCTCCATGTGTTGTTCATCGGACTTATGCAACAAGTTCAATGTCACTGGTATAGGACTCTACTCTCAGGCCATTCAAAAATGCCAGAAAAGTTCAATTGACTTCTCATCGTCATCCAAACTAACTCAGACTCTATGTTCAAAATTAGGCCTAATCTTATTCTTGGTGTACGTTGTATCCTGAAATATGCCAATAAAGAATATGCCAATATACAATGAATACTAATTGAGACAATGTGAGACCATATCAAATTATTCTAGAGGATAACTACTGGAAATCATTGAGATTAGGTCTTATATACATGCAACTGCATGATGCATTTGTCCAACTTTCCAACCACTGGGTCACAGGTTGATTGGAAGTTGAGCCTAAGTTGGATGGCTGTTTCATCCTTCATCTCATTGCCATGGTCCCTGTCTGAACTAATTAGCCCACCAAGTGCAGAAATACAGAAGGCAGGGATCGAAATAAGTCGAAAATTATCGTTCAGGTAGCGAACGGACCGCCATTTGAAACAAAATGCGTCAGATTATTTGGTCACACCAGTTGCGGTTAGGGGCGGTTATCACATCAATATTTTTGGTAACCGGAAAGCGGGTCACCATTGTTGAACCTTATTTCGATCCCTGATGACGTAAAGCCCTAATCCACCCAGCACACATTTTTCCAACTGACTGTGCCGATGGACAAAATTTTCTTAATGACACAGCCAAGCTGTGTGGATAGACTAAAGTATGTTAAACACACAGCCTGGCTGTGTCAGTAGACAACATTTTCTTAATGGCACAGCCGGGCTGTGCAGTTAGAAAAAATTATGTTAACCACACAGCCGGCTGTGTGGATAGACAAAATTCTGACACTTCGAAAAAACTAAGTATTTTCACCTTAAGTATTATTTAATCCAAATCTCAATTAAATATGTCTGTAATGCATACATCTGATATACGTAGATTATTTGTTCAGTTTTACAAGTTATATGTTGTCATAAGAGTGATGCTCTTTTTTTTGTGAAAATACTGAAATCTGAATCTGTACCAAAACAACATATGCCACATCGGCTTAATGTTTCGACTTGGCATTGGCCGACGTTGAGCCGAAGTTTATATGATAACCGACCAGGCATGCCACATGTATCTGGGTAAATTGTTTGAGTTCAAGACTGAAAGTATAGTCTAATGGTACAACCAATAAGGCTATTATACAGACCGCCTTGAGAAAATTAGTCTTGATAGTGCTACCGATATATCCTACCTAATTGAATCTAGGAGATAGTAATTGATTTAGACGAGGAAGTAGATGCTAGATGCCACCCGAGCTAGCAGTCCTGTCATTTTTCGTGGTATATTTGCAACAGGTTGAATAAATATTGTCTGGCATCAGTGCCAACTATCACCATTTCACATAATTGAAAATTAGTTTAGTAATTAGGTTTTTATTGGCGATGACTTAGTCATTTGGTGATAACATTAACAATTTTTAAGAAGCAGATTGTATGAAAATGATGATTGTGGAAAATTACCAGCATATTAATGTTATTAATAGTGTGTGCACACATTATTTGTCAGTATAGAATAGACTCAGATGGGTAAAACTGAACTCGGACGCAAATGAGGGCCATGCATCCTTCTTTGGCAAGGTAACACTAAGCAATACTGTTTAATCAACAATATAAAACAAGTCCATTAGAGTGCCTAGCAAATTAGCGCTGACAAAGTGATCTTTTGTTTGTTTGTTTGAAAACAGTAAAACAACTGCACATATGCTATCGAATTTGCTCAACGAGCCAGGAGTTTCGACCAAAAGGGGGATTATCCTAAAACGTTGATTACTCTGTTTTATAAACAGTCAGGGTTGGCTGGGGATATTAAATGGTCTCTCACGGTTTAAATCTACAAGTGTCAGAGGCACTTCAAAAGACTAAAAAAAAATGTCATTGTCTGCCAGCATAACCACTTTTCCGCTAGGCACTATAATAAACAGGGATTATCGGTATAAATGATATCCAATAATAAGAAAATAACATTGCAGCTGTACAATCTTGAATGAAGCAGAACATGACCACATTGACCAGCCCTCTCTACAACATAGTAACACCTTCTACTAAGCTGTGACTACTTTGCTGTTATAGAAGTGTGATCAACACTAACAGACAACCATAGATAAATATGTTGTACTATATGATACAACACAATGGAGGACAGTGACCTTGAGTTTCAACATGACTGTATGCCCATGTGTGTTTATAATGGGGATCAAGCAGGCAAAGAGATGATCCAGTGCTGTACAAGATGGTACCACCTGGAGTTTGTTGGACTTGAACCCAAATATAAAGGGTTTTGGGCATGCCCCTACTGCAGGTCAATGACTGCAGACATTACATCCCTAACGGCAACAAAAGGAGACATAAGAGTCTCATTGAATACTTTGAGAAAAACTGTCACAAAACTACACAAGAGCCTTGGTACTGCTAACAGAGTGATAGACCTCAAAACAAGAGAATGTGATGATCTCAAAGAAAATAATGTAAGGCTGAGATTTCAGAATAAACCAAAAAAACAAAAGTCCCTTTTGGTAGGGGATTCTACCATCAAAGATGTAGATCCCTCCAATGATGTAATTCGGAGGTCATCTGCATCCCTGGTGCTCAAATTGAAGACATAAATGATGTCCTGCAGTCAAAGACAAATCGATTTGACACAGTTACCTTATGTGTGGGCTCCAATGACTGCACAGATGACTTGAAGACCTTGAGACTTTGATCCCTAAGTACAAGGAACTAATAACAACTGCGCAAACAACGGTTCCATGTCCCAAGCAAGTGGTTGTGTTGAGTGTCCTCCCAAGATGGATGACTTTAATGAGGATTTAGGGAAAAAAGCTGCTGGAAAGAGTGCCTCCTATGTAGACAACAACAGGCAAGTTAATGAATGGTTCACCAAATGAGGTTCTGTACCTGAATGATGGAGTGCACCTCACATTCAAGGCTACAAATACCTGGCACAAAACCTACAACTTGACATCCTTCCACGGCATTTGAAGAATGTTTGTAGAAGTAGGGAGAGAAGTGTGATCAACAAAAATTCAGAAACAACCAGGGGTCAAAACAACAGCGAGGTCCAGGTCCCAGGGAGAATGTACCACAGACAAACTATCCAGAGGAAAGTAGGTACCATGGATCGCCAAGATCTCCTGTATCATATAGACGATCGCAACACCAACATTTTGGCTCTCCTCATAGCCGATGCTTAAATTGTGGAGAAGCCAACCACATGACTCGAAACTGACGTCACAAACAATTGTTGACTTGCTACGAATGTGGTAGAACTGGCCACAAAGCGAAGTTTGATCATACGCAAGGTTACAGTAAGGTAACTGGCCAAGAAGACAGTGCCGACTCAGTGACTCTTAACACTAGACTGTGTGATGCAGAATCAACACGGGCATCTCATGGTACTTTTTACGTCTCATTGGATGACACATGTGATTTTAATGACTAACTCTGATCCTGACTTATGTGACATTATACCTGAAGTAACGCATAATGAGGATTGTGATTTGTCAGACATTGAGGCAGAAAATTATGCACATTCATGTGTCAACGCATCAGATAACCAAACTGTTAATTTAAATATTGCTTATGTAATGGGTAAAGATAAATTCAATACTGATTGTTTTAATGTATGCAGTTTATATGCCAAGTTATATCACAAACATTTTCATAACTAATACTTTCCATGTTTTTATTATCAATCAGCGGCCCACCTGTATAGTCATCTGGTTAGTGTGGAGAGTGAGAGAGTGTGGCTCTAACAATGGTTCATTTATGTATATATGTGTAATATAGATGTATATACTTCAATTACATACAAATACTAAATTTTATATATGACTAATGTGCATTTTATCGCTAATTGGGACAGGCAGAGACCATGGCAATGAGACGAAGGATGAAACAGCCATTCAACTTAGGCTCGACCGGGAATGGAACCCGGGACCCAGTTGTTGGAAGCCCAGAGTGCTACCTCTGAGCTAGGCCCCCGCCCTATCTCAGTGGGACAATGGAAATAGATTAGCACTTAATGCATCCAAATCACAAAGTATGTTAATAGCATCAAGACTCCAAACAAGAAATCAGCAAAATAAGGAAATCAATGTATGTTTAAATGAAGTTGCAATAAAACAAGTAAAGGATGTAAAGTATTTGGGTAACTATCGATGAGAATCTCACTTGGAATAAGCATATTTCTGTATTATTTAAGAATCTAGCTTTTAAAATATCTATATCGTCAAGAATAAGAAATACAGTGACAAGAGAAATGCTACAGACTATGTACAATTCAATAATTCAGCCAACAATTGATTATGTCATAACAGTATGGGGCCACACCATGACAGAAAACATCAACAAAGTTCAAAGATAACAAAATCAAGCAGCCAGAATAGTTTGAAATAATTTCGACTACATTAATGTTCAAGGAATTAACTTATATAAACAACTTAAATGGATGAATATTAGAGAAAGACTGGTGTACTTTGAAAGATTGTTGATGTTCAAATGTATCCATGGTATGGCTCCAGACTACTTCACAAATAACATTATTATGGATGTCGAAATTAGAATGTTAACACAAGAAGCCATGACATGAATCTGTATACTCCTTTTATTTTATTCAGGTGCAAATAATTGGAACATTTGGAACAATTTGGCAAATTCTACCAAAGAATTTACTGATATGCAGTTTCAAACATAAATTAAGCATGTTTTTAACTAAGGGCATTACTGGAAAACAGTACATTTACTGAGTGATTCACCCTTATAAAATATGTTGTAAAAAAAAAAAAAAAAAAGACAACAACCCACAACATCTCTGGATAATTGATTGAGGAAAGAATAAAATTGATTGATACCATTCTGCCATTCATATAAACATCTGATGATTTTAGGGTTGTGGCTTCAATGCCTGATTGCTATATGTTGCTGTTTTTTTATAATACAATTTTAGAGTAAATTTGTCGCTCTGTCCAACAATGAAATAACAGATTTTCAAACTAAATTATTATTCAGAAATAGAATAGACATCTATTTAATTGGTTATAACCCGATCAAGATTCCCACAAAAGTTTTTATATAATTTAAGTTGTTTCAACTCTATAACTTTCCTTTGAAAAACCTCACTTAGCTGGACACCTTGGAACTTGCTGATTCAACCTTAATACTTAAATCAACTCAATGAGCTGGGTTTAGAGTGAATAGACCATGCCACAAGTGGATTAATTTAAGTTCAATTAACAGAGAGAATAATTCCTGAATAGCAATAATCACATTTTGATTAACCAATGAACTTGCCTTGTAAAAAATTACGTCACATGGGTGACACGAGACCAATTACATGTTAATGAACATCAAGAAGAAATTAAAACGTAATTAATCACCTGTCATTCTGTAATGTTGATTATTCAAGATACAGCTTGTAAAACAGGCCTTATTACACTGCTGTGGCATTAGTTATATTGTTTGTCATCAAGGAATTGAATGATTTGTTTATTGAAGTATCAGTATTGCACTGTCTTCTCTTGCATCTGTGCTTCAGACGTCTTTTTTTCTTGAATAACATTCTCAAGGCAACTCTGAAGTTCTTCCCACAAAGACTATAGAGGAAGAAGTTAATACTAAAGTTAAGGTAAAATATGTAAGTGAACAGTTTTTCAATGCCAGAGTAATCGGCAGATCTTAGTTCCAAGTGACTGAAGAAGTCCATCGAAAGAATGTGAAGTATGTGCTTCGGCAGATTGAGCAAGAGGAAAGAAGTGGACACCACCAAGAGCATGGTGGTCACTTTTGTGTGTATCCTGTTTTGTGAGAGGGATGGAGTCATTGGCGAATCCGCAACTGCTGTTACTTGAATGTGCTGCTGCTTGATACGAGCGACCGCGCACACGATCCGAACATTAAGGATGAAAATGGTCAGGAATGGTATGAGGAACGTCAGAATAGTGTCGATGTTGACCATAAATTTAAGAAAATTTATATAATGCGCATTCGGTAAGCAGAGCTGGACACCATAGACCAATTGCACTGATGAAGTCCATAGAGCATAGCTGTAAATAATCACAGCCACAGCGGTCAAAGCCACGACAACCACTTTGGCTCTTCGGGGTGTGCACATCTCATTCCTTTTGAAAGGGAAACACGTCACAATGTATCGTTCAACAGTGAAGCCCACCACCAACCATACTGATAAGAAGGAGAACACATAACTACTGAAGGTGAAGAATTGACATCCAACTGGCATGTTGTATAGAGTAATCCCAAGGTTAGTGCTCCATGAGAATAGTACACAGATTAGGAACCCGGAATCAGCAACTGCGAGTGATGCCAGATACACACTTGAAGACAGCGTCTTTAATGATGTCATTAGGAATGCGACACATGACAAAGAATTCCCAGCTAGTCCTACTACTACAATGACAGGAACCATGTAATAGTCCAGCAGTCTGATTACATGGCGGAAACGACTATCCTGAATCCCCGTGTCATTCCAAGCTGTCGCTGTCATCACCGTGGCCATCAAGGTTTCATTCATCATGTTCATCAGCGAGGAGAATGTCGTTGTAGTTTCCATGGCTGCCATCTTACAGCTTCCTGCAAGAAAAAAGAAAGCTGTGATTAATTTGGTAATTATGGCAATGACTTCTATTTTATTTTTATTTTTTTTACATTAAAAAGAATTTATTTGACCCAAAAATTACATCCAATAATGGTTAATTGGAATACATAGAAATAAAAAAAAGGGTCAAGGGACATCCATTTTGTCTCAGTTAGGACGCATGGTTGCCCCTTCCCAGATAGCATCTGACATCGTTTTGACGTCGGCCCAAGTGAGTAACTATGTCGAAATGTGTAGTTTGAAGTAGTGTGTTACTAGACCTGTATGCCAGTTGAATTTCAAATTCTGACGGACTCTGCCAAACTTTTGCTGCTAACTTCACTAAGTCATAGATTCATGAATAACTACTGCTTGTTGCCAAATTATGCTGCTTCTGAAGCTGACTAAATGCTTCAAAGTTTCATGAAAGACACACAAACGAGTTTTGAAAATGATAACCTATGGATGTGAAAATGGTCCTGATCTGATTTCCTACAAACTTCTGTTCATTAATATATGGAAATGTGAAATTTTGACGAGGGTAGTGTAATCTGTCATTGTCAATTTGCAAATTACAATCCTTTTCATCACATTCAGTGTTGTGGCTGATCCAGAAAATACATTTATTTCAGCCGTTTTTGTGGCTAATTCAATTTTCAAATCTGACTTGACTTTTGCAGCTTATTATAATGAATGTGGTGGCTTGACTTGAACAAAATATCACTAACTTTTGCAGCTAAATGCTGCAGCTTATGGGCCTATGTGTTACATATATGTATTTATCCCAAAGCCAGTTTTTATATACAATTTAACGCCAATGTTAAAATGTGTTTCTATTTATACAAGTATGTTTTCAGAGTTTTTTTGAGGATAATTTGCAGTTGATACCTAATTTTATTTTCGACAAATTTATGTTAATTATTGCCTATTTCTTGTGTTGAAATTATGGGCTCCTTGCCTATGTCTTATCTTAAACGTGGAGATAAAATAATCTGGGAGGAGCTTTTTCAAATCACCACATACAAACCTAAAGTATTTTTTGATAAAAACAATTAATTGGATTATACAAGCAACATTATTGTAGCCACAGCATGCGCTGACAGGAGACATCATATGCTGATCCAATATGAGGCAGCCAATCATGGAGAAATACTACTTAACGAAAGCCTCATTACTGTGTTTCAGTTGTTACTGTCAGTGTCCTTCCCACTTGGCGACCAGCAAATTTTGAAATGTACACGAACTTCCTTCCTCCCATGGGTTAATCACATGTCAGAAACACGAGCTCAAAGCCGTCAAATGAGCTGCTTGATTCGAGTGAGAAAAAAAAGAGGGATGTTCAGCCGTGAATTATGAGAAATTTAAAATGTAATTAATCTGTCTTACCCAACCTCCCTCCCCCCCCCCCCTCCCCCCCCCCCCTCCAAAGGTTCAGCTTTTATGAAAGCTTTTTGTTCACAAGCTTTTGCATGGAGTAGGCAATTTTCAAAATTTGCTTCACCATAAAATTATCATATATGAATAAATCTGACATAAAGCTGTACGAGTATGTTATTTGTTCTCATAAATAATACCACAGTTTAGGCCAACATGCCACTTCATATTAGTTCCATATCGATGGACTTCATCAGTGCTTCGTTTGACTTGTCTCAATGATACACAAGCCACCTGCATAATGATAGACTTGGAGTCCACACCATTTTACACATTACCCCATGGGTTGGTTTTCTACTTGCTTCACCTTAAATATATTAAAAAATTTACATAAATTAATTTACTCAAATGATATAAGGTTGGTATTAATCTGTCACATTAACTATAGTCGCGCCGGCATTTTTGCAGCCGTACGCGTTTCGTCCTTATTTGGAAATAGCAGTGTCTTGAGCTTCCTTATTTGGGCATTACCTGATTACATGAACATCATTCCGTGTGGTATGAAATGCCCAGCCCGTATCACCCGCTATTTCACGTGATAATTATACATGGATTATACACACGTTATGCAATATTTAATTTGTGTGATTATGTTTTGTATAAACATGTTTACATATAGTCACGGGTGTTTAACTGATGCTCCAACAACTTGTTAGTGCATCATTGTAAGTTGGCGAACCAATGCACATGGATTTGTTTCCATCATCCTGACATTCTTTTTACCTAATTCCATTGTCAAATCACCATCAGGTTCATATATGAAGCAGTTTGAAATGTACCAATTGTTCTCATGTGTGTCCTAAGGAGAATTATGCTTGTGTCTGTCTGTGGTAGATAACAAAAAATACCCTAATATAGATAATAGCAGAAGCTACAACATACACTCACTCATAAGCGGAGGGTGCCGCGATATTTCCATGATGCACAAACACGTTGTTAGTGCATAAGTCGTCACCCGTGATAATTGTACTACATATTTAAATGCTTTTTCTTAGCTTTAGCTTTAGCTTTAGGTGTTCTGGAAGTAGGTGGTGTTCCCAGATCCATTTTTTTTTTGTATAATTCGCGACTGAATTGAGTATATATAGTTTTGCGCAATATATACATTTGGTTTCTCACAATATTTTACTATATAGCTAGCTGAGCCTCAGATGCTGCCCTGCTAGTATTAGTCCTCGGTAGTTATTGTTTACTGTTAATATTTATAAAGTTAGGCCGCTAATGCTGCCCTGCATCCTGGTTCCATATTCCTTCGGATTTGTACATTCTTGGACCCCAGAACTGGTCTAGTGCGTTTTTAAAAGCATTAAGACTCTGCGCCATTACCACTTTTTCTGGTAATTTGTTCCACTCCTCAACTGTCCTTATTATGGTGAAAAAAATTCTCCTCAGATCCAAGTATTGCAAGATCATTTATGAGCCTCAATAGTGAGCAGAGGTGGAACATGGAGCCAATATTATACTCTTGGCTCATGGGTGGACTCAGTTAACTGTTATGGGGATTTTGAATTAAACATTTCCATGAAGAACTCGTAAGCTAAATCCGGATTTGCTCATTTTATATTGAAGGAATATGATAATGCACTTGGGGAATAAGGTTGAACGACCAGCTGCAGTATATCTCATTATGTCATCATGTGGACTGGAGTTAATGTAAGATGTGGGTAATTCAAGTTCTGTCGAATTTTATTTATTTATTTATTTTTTAGATTTCGTTATTGACAACCCCAGAGGTTGATGAAACTTTACACTGGTGTGAAATGTTAAAAGTAAAAAGAGTATAGATAAAATATAGAATAAAAAGTATCACTATAAAAGAGGAATTAATATATCCCATTGAGATAAACTAGGCTTTATATTTCGCATTTATTTTGCTGTTGGTTTTTTTTATTTATGTATAATTGAAACAAAACACTGTCATGAACAAATTTAGGATCACAAGCTTGGAACTCTTTTTTTGATAACGAAATCACAGCCAAGAATCATGTTTTTTTTTTTTTTCAAGCAATTATATATTCATGAACTACCCAATGTTATGAAGTAATCATTTTCTGTGCACTGTACGCGTTTGTTATTTCATATGCTGCATAAATTATGAAAGCTGATATAATAAGACTTATATATAAAAGGAGTTTTGACCACCATGATGTCTTTTGTGGGCAAATAAAGAATATGTCCAAGCCTTAATTATCAAGTCATCATAACTTTTGTAGCAGTTGGTAATAACCGTTGTAACATCTGACACACTGATCACACATCAGGCTAGTACATGGCCAAATGTGCCATGTGCGTTTTCCATGCGTTTGGAAAAAGCATGGAAAAAGCATGGTTTTCACCACATCATAATTAGGCAAAAACCATGCGTTTTCCATGCGTTTATCCTTCTCATGGAAAATGCACGTGGCAGATTTGGCCATGTAGTACATACAATAAAATACACTAAAAACCCAGTCTATATCATGTATATGTAAGCTGAGTCCACTGGGCTTATTACAGATGTCATGGCCCCTGAAAGCATAGGACTAATCACCGATCCTCTGATGTATACCCTCAATGGTTTCTCAGAGAGGGTTCAGTCACCTTTTGTCATCGTAATTTGACTATGGTCTTGTGTTCACTCTTCACTATAGCACACTTTTTTAAGGGTTTCCCGTAGTTGCTTATAGTTTATTAGCAAATCGTTATCGTAAAAGTGTTAATTTATTAGTCATAGAAAGAACAGTTTTTCCCTCAAGAGGTGACCTTAGTTATTTAACCTTGAAGCAATGATCTAGTTCTTTCATTCCATATTTTATTATCGTTGTAATAAGTAAGTAGAATCATTCTTCAATTTTCACCTGATACTGGGTGCATGATGTCAGTCTTCTCCTGTTTTGCACATATTTCAAGCTTTATTTTCTAAAGAAACAAAGCAATACTCAAGTCAAACAAGAGAGTATTGCAATTACCTATCTGACACTTAATCAAAACAGTTTAGCTAGCAGTTAACAGTTTGTTTGATTAAATTACGTAGCTACTGATGGCCTAAAGTAAGTGCAGAAAAGATAACTTTAGGCTTGTGGTGTGATGAATGTAAAGCAAAGCGAGACATCCCACTCCGGTTATATTGGCTTTGCTGTGATGTAACCCTCATGAAGTCAAAGATGAAGATGAAAAGTTTCAAAGACTGTTCTATGTAATTATTACAACGATAATAACATATGCATGGCCAAATGTGCCACATGCGTTTTCCATGAGAAGGATAAACGCATGGTAAACGCATGGTTTTGGTCTAATCATAATGAGATAAAAACCGTGCGTTTTCCATGCGTTTATCCAAACGCACGGAAAACGCATGTGGCACATTTGGCCATGTACAATATGAAAATTGTTACATTGTCCAACCTACTCACCAAGTGCGTTTTATTACATGGCTAGCAGAAATCCAGGCTTCTGACTGACTTAGGGTAACGCAATATATATCACACTGGGGGCACATTGCACAGTATATTTGGTGGATAAAAATCCCCAATGACTTTATGTCTAATTAATGTCTCAATGTTACTGGGTCTGAAGCTTAGTCAACCTATATGACCAGCTGGCAGAGGCAGCTGCAATGATGAGATGAATTGGAGTCCACATCATGTTATTTTACCCCATGGGTGGGGTCTTTTACTTGCCTCCGCATAGACACCGAATACAAGGCAAGACTTCAACGACTGATGTTGCACTTGGCGTTGCCTTGTGCAATATTGGGTGTCTCAGTTCCAGAAATACTGATATTTAAGTCTTGGCTTAGTCAGTGTCACAGCTACACCATGGTGCACGACTTTAATTTGCTCAGCAAAGGCACTGTACAAGACACCTCATGGGCTTTATCTTAGCTGGATGTATCTCTACAAAATGTTCCTTGCAAGCAAAAAAGATCTCTTCAATGGGGGCTAATTACTTTTTGTTTTTCTTCTATTTAATCATTATTTCTTCATGGATTACCACACAAGATTAAAATCTTCACAAAAGCGATGCTGTAGTTATGTCCACACTAATTACAGGCAAGATGCTATAACCACTGTGACAGGCGTTTGCCATCATATATGACATTGCTCAAATCAGTGATGACAGCACTTTTACTTTGACTAATACCTTATTGTCTTTTTGTCTTATTGTATGCTAACTTGCTAAGTGCTGTCTTGATGGCAAACTCATGTGCTGTAACTATACATAACAAGCCTACCATCTGTTGTCTCATTCAAATTCATGAGAATGGGGAACGAGCTATTGATTACATTTGTACTAGTTGATTCTTCTGCTGTCTGTATGCGGAAGTGGATTGTGTAATTTGTGACTTGCTGCCTCGAATTTCACCAAGAAGACTTGTCACCTCATGAAGGAAAGAAAGAGTCTCTCGGGTAGATTTGGTTTCTTATTTCAATATTCTGGTTGCGCTGTGTCAACCTGTTTTGTATTTGGAATTGAATTTAGTGGTAAACTGATTTACATTTTACTTGAGATGGTGAGATATACATTGTACCAATCACCAAGGAAGTTTGGCATTATGTTCGCTGTTGTACAAATCATCATGTAAAACAATTGGCCATTGTACGTGAGCTACGCTGCACTGGGATTGGTCGGCCAGAGAGTGGGCGCGGCTTAAAGCCAGTTTCGTGCTAGAAATTATTCATTCATTGAGTGCTGGAAATTCTAGCGGTCTGACATATTTTGTACATTTTATTTAATAACTTGTTCTGTTTTCATCCGATTTTCAAAATTTTCTGAAACCACCTTTCCGAATATTTGTGACCACCATAAATTTAATAAATTGTAGACGGCGCGCTAATTTTCCTGTGAATTGTGATGAATGGAAAAATAACACATTGACATTGGTAATAGAAATATTGTGGACCGTTGGTACAAAACAATAACACAATGATTACATTGTGAGACATGACATAAGTACACCCCTCAAATGTCATGTGTAACTCGGACTTCGGCCTCATTGTATCTATTTCCCCTGTACGAATAACAGGTAATATAGTGCTCCGTCTACAATTAATCTAATGGATTAATGCCAGTCACATTTATACAGATATTCTTTTTCCCATTACGAATAACTGTACAAATAGTGCTCCGTCTACAATTAATCTAATTGACTTAATGCCAGTCACATATATACAGATAATTATTCTATTTCCCCATTACGATTACTGGAAAAATAGCACTCCGTTTACAATTAATCTAATTGATTATTGCCAGTCACATATAGAGATAGATGACAATATCAAAGAAAATGTACAAGTAAGTCTGATCTTGAGAAGCATGTACTCACTGGATATCTAGTGTGATAGGCCCCGCCCACTTTGTGTTGCTTACCAATCGCAGAATGGCGTGACTCATATACAATAGCTGATCGTTGTACATAAGGATTTGTAAATTGCACTGGTGAGTAGTACAAACCTTCAGTAACAATTGTATAATTGTATAGTGCAGGACTGATAATAACTAACCGCTTGCATTCCACTGTATTGAGTGGAGATAATTGATGACAATGAAGATTTAACTGCAAATCATTTCTTTAGATCATGTTACTAATCACTGTGTGTCGTCACCTTCTTTGCTAGTTTACCAAGTTAAATAAATTGATTGGTTAAACTATGTAGCCAATAACTTAAGAAATCTTCTCTTAAAAATACAAGAAACGGATTCATATTTTTTTTAGTTTAGGCAATTTTTCTGAATTGACTGCTTTGCAGAACAAGAATGGAATAAAATCAGCGCATGAACATCTAATTATTCTGTACTTTCATTGTTAGACCTTTAATACTATAAGCCAGCCTATGGACTATAAGTAAAAATTATTTAATTACTTTAGATGATTTAAACTAGCAAAATATGTACATAATTAGGTCGCTGGGCTGTGAGGTGACGACACACAGTGTAAATGAAGCCATGCATGGTTATGCACCACCCTTCAAAAATTAAAACTGTGCACATGCTCAAGTTTCTTCTATTTTTGGAGGGTGGTGTAAATTAAATATATGGTAAATAGTTAAAATGCATAACCTGCAGGCTTGAAGGGGGTCAATATGTAGTAATGTAATCATGATAATCAAACTAAGTGAAAAAACAGGTTCAGTGAATGTTCACACAAGAACCTAACAGTCCATTTGATTATGAACATCACAGAAACCAGATGAGAAAACGTATGGGTAAGCGAATAGAAATTGCTTCACTTTTATCAGCTATTTGATTACCATGATTGGCTTGATAAACATTGCTCAAATTTGCTATGTTAAAAATATTTGCAAAATGTTTTGCCACAGTTTTTAAATTATTTTAAAAAACCTTGGAAAATAAAATATATTTTCATCAAGAAATTCCATAAGGAACCTTTCATAACTATTGCCTTTTATGTAATAGTTTCTTTTATCAAAGTAAGTAGGGGATAACTGCGCTTATTTTGAAGACTTTGAAAGTTTAGTTAAAAGTCACTTATAAGTTTCCTTAATTCTGTTCTTCAAAGGTTTCATTGGACTTAATCCTGGAAAATCTCACTTGGTTTTCATATATAGCTGTAATCTGCTGTCTAGAAAGTCTCACAATTCTATTGCTGTCATATATTTCTAGCTGAGCTTCATTAGCCGATCAGGCACGTATAGATAACATAATCGGATGCCTTTTTTCCAGACAAGAGGCAATGACAACACAGGCTTAAGATATTTTTCTCCCAAGCTAAATCCTTAATCCTTCCTCCCCTGATTTTCATTTCTCAGCATTATCTCACATTGTCATTTAATTTGCCAAAGTTTTGATCACAGGAGTTGGATAAATGGAGGTCACATGCACTAGTTCATGCATGATATTTTGCGGTTACGACCTATGCAATAAATCTTTTTCTCTCTCAAAATATCCTGAATGGGAAACAAGGTATGTTATACACCTCAAATGCCCAAGCTAATCCAGTATAGAGTATAAGTAAGAAAGTTAGTAATTTAGTAAATAAGCAAGCAAGCAAGGAAGTAGGTAAGTAAGTAAGTAAGTAAGTAAGTAAGTAAGTAAGTAAGTAAGTAAGTAAGTAAGTAAGTAAGTAAGTAAGTAAGTAAGTAAGTAACTTTGTTTTATATATTTGATAGAAAAACAACACACAAAAAAATTGATAGCGATTGAATTTCTGTCTTATAGAGCCACTCCTAAATGCATATTATCTTATGTTATATTTCAATAAAATGTGGCTAAGTTGTGACCAAATGAAATGATACAAATTTATAAATGAGTTTAATTTACACAGATATAGATCAAAAAGCGTAAACAGGAACAAACGATGTGCATAGATTTCTCACACAACGGCCATATTTGTATATTATCTGCTATGGAATTAGTCATATATTTTAACTTAAGAAGCAACGCGACAAACAGACATATGAGTATTTAATAGCAGCACATTCCATCCCCTCTTATCTTATCTGATCTATCATGTCTTTTCTTGTCTTGTCTTATATTATCTCATCATATCTCATCTTATCTTATCTCAACTAATCTCATCTTATCTTATCCTAAGATAAGATAACATACAAACTTTATTTACAGTCGGTGGTGACAATAAAACAAAGAACATAAGCTACAGTCGCTTTTAACCGACAAATAAAATAACCAAAAACAACAAGATGACAAATATTTACAAATGATATGAGAAATGACATACAAATAAGCAAAGTTCTACTGATCAAGTGTTGGTCAGTTGAGGGTCTAATTAGCTTAAAAACCTTTTTTCTACATCTAAAACTAACTATATTTGCAAGTAACATGGAATAATCAAGTGTGATTATTTCTGTCAAATACTCCACAGCTTAAGTTGGTCAATCGGACAACTGTTATCTTAGTTTTGCTGCCTGTTTTTTCCTTGTCACCTACAATATGGCATGCCCTTGAACTGCTGCATTATCTGTTAGCTCAGCTCTCCATCCTTATCACTTGAGGCAACATCTGTACACCATATACCGGGACCAATTAACATAAGGCCTTGGAGTCCACAACATGTTATAAATCCCAGATAATCTTTAATAAGCACGATAAGACTTACGTTGGCATTTTATGGAAAATATCCATGGGTGAGGTATTTTACTTAGTCTTGCATGGATCGATGCAGAGCAAAAATGCCTCCTACATCTGATAGGAGTACCCCAGGACGGGAATTGAACCCAGGACCTTCAGCGAAGCTGGCCACAGTCTTAGGCTACCAACTTCCTTTAGTTTGCCACCATGTATATGTACAGTTTTTAGACCATCTCAGTATTAAGACCAATTTGTGGATCCAACCTTATTCTTCATTTGTATTTTTAGCTCACTATTTAAAGGCCAACACAAGTTGTCTTCATGATGACGTTCACTGTACATGTTTACTTGTTTCATGAGTTATTCATATTTAGAAAACATCCCTGTTTGCATACATTACAGCCGATTTCATAGAGTTGGAAACCAATATTGCTCTTGAACTTGGAAGCTAAGTTTCAGAGGACGGCATGCCAATCCAGGACTCTTATTGGCTTAAGCATAAAGCAATCCGTCAGCCAATGAGAGTCCTGACATAGTCTTTCGACAGTTCTAAGCTAAAAACTCAGTCCTCTAGTTTTCATAGTATCTGCACTCAAACATGAAACTCATCCTGTGTCCGTTACAAAGACTAAGAATTCTCTCATCAACTGGCACAGATCGCCACTTTCCCGTTTCAATTTCCAAAGGAATCTGACAGTATTCTTATTCTTAATTTGGCTAACATTGATCTTCTATTCCTACTTATTACTTGTGTCACATATGCTTCAACTGAGTACATATGCTTAAATGACATGTAAAAATAAGTTTTGCAAACTTTGGTGGATCTTTCATCTCTGACATTTTTTTTCATGAAATAGTGCCCATATATTATTTACTGTGACCACTTAATTACTATTATACGCATCTGTAGACCTATTACTGAAAACACTTTTTTCATTTCAGCCAATCCCTCTATATTTTGGTATTGGTCCCAAAGGAACACCCTTTAAGTAATTCTATCATTTCTCATTTTCTGCAATATATTCCAAAAACGAACTGCTGTCGTTTTCCTTCGTACAAGACTAACACCGTCACCATTCAACGCAAGATTTGGGGCAAATTATGCACACATAAATATGTGCGAATTGCTCGGTTTTGATATGAATCTATTTTAGCATATATCTGGAGGCCCCAAATTTCAGTTGCATAGTCCAAAATTGGACAGACACAAGTAGTGTACAATTTTGTGAAAGTGTAGTATCCTAGACCTTTCAATATTAACTGAGCATGCAGATTACAAATGATTATGATCGGAATCGATGAATTTTATCAATTGTGAAAAGGAATGCCTTGTAAGTTGCATAAACTTTGAATTTCCAAGTATCTTTATCTAAATATGATTTCTTGTTTTGCGCATATCACATCTTTACTACTTGAAATAAGAATAACAGCCATTTGATTAAGTTGAAAAAAAGTTTTACGGTTGTCAATCCAAACGAGAAATGAGTACCTCCTGAGTATGAGTAATGTCTATTGTTTTGCTTTTTGTGCCATAAGCCTTTTTTAAATATTATTATTGTTAACTGATAACGAAATTAGGAATTGTGTAAAGCATTAATCATTGTATCATTTTGTTGAGACTGTCTCAAAAAAAAAAAAAAAATTCATTGTGATAAATCAGTTTGAAAATGCGGCCAAACAATACGCTTTCGTTAAAGTTGGCTGTTTATCTCATTGGTATAGTTAAAAAATTATTCTACTTCTGTTATAAATCAGTGAACGAAGTAAGACAAATCCACCTCAAATTATAAGTTTTTCCCGTTGTAGAGTTAAAAAATATTATTCATAGTGATAAATCTGTTTAGAAATAAGACATAAAATCTATCTTAAAGTTGTCCGTTTATCTCATTAGTATAGTTAAACAGATTCCACTTCATTGTGACGGATCAGTTTAGAAATAAGACAAACCCACCTTAAGATGTAAGTTTATCCCATTCCTGAGTGTAACAATTATACTTCATTGCGATAAATCAGTGTTAAAATGAGACAAACTAACTCACCTGGAACTTGCAAGTTTATCCCACTTGGAACTGACCAGACCTAGTATGCTGTTGTCCAGCAGAGGCAAGCAACATCAAATGATGCTAGGAGGCAACTGGCTGAAGCTCTTGCATGGTGGCGTTGCTGCAGCTGTGATGCTGAGGCAAGGCTCAAGAGATGCTGCATAATTTGAGCAACAGCCTGGCAACAGGCTCATTTAGATAGCCAGCAGGAAATCTGACCAACAAACTAAAAAAGAGAGTGAGTTAGATAATAATAAATGTTGAAGACAAAAAAGACACGATATGGTGTATCGCAAATTTCGAATCTGTGCAAAAAATGTATTTATCATTGCAAACCCTCGTATCTCATTTCTGGTCACACGCTGGACGAATTTTTATGCACTCTTTCACCACACCACTTCAAAAATTACTATTGTACTTCTTGCACTTATAGTACACATTTTCCCCATGGGTGGGATCTTTTACTTGCCTCAGTATAGTCACCGAGTACAGGATATCTCAAATTAAACGTCTCATGCGATTGACATCCAGCTGGGATGTAGGGCATGAAGAGTATTAGATGGAACCTGGGAGCTTCAGCAGACCCAGCTATCAAGGAACGTATTTGCAATGTTGGACGCACGTTGTGGGTAGGTTAGTTGACATGAACGTTGCATGAACTTTCTCGTAATTTTATAATCATAAGATATATATGATAGTATCATATATATAATCTTTATTCATACTATTGGTACAAAGTTTGAGTCATATCATCATATCACATTTAAAAATTTACAATCGAATAAATTAATTGAATCATTTTAACTTATTGAAGATGATATAAATTGGTATTTGTGACAGTAAAATAAACATGAAATATATTATTACTATCTATTATTGAATTGTCAACATCTTTAATGGTTAGTATCAGGGAAACACTCAAGTTGGGTCTGGCGAATCCTGTGATCTGATTGGTTGATATCTAGCATACACAGATTGTGACGTCACTTTACATTTGCTAGCTGGGGAGCTGGCTATGGTGGCATTGTTGTGCTAATGACAAATGAGAACATTTTTAATAAGAGTAATTAGGACAGTATTGAAAGAAAAAAGTATATTTGCTATGTTCTTCTGTTATGTTTGTAAAATAGGGACACACTGATCTGACTGATAAGTGCCTTTGGGTGACTCTATTTACGTTCTACATAAGTGTCCTTCAGTTACCCTTTGACCCCATAGAAAGGTGATCTGTCATGTTGATTTGGCGTTACTCCCGAATCACACTTACTCTGCTGTATATCGAGCCATATAAATGCAATGGATTTCATTTAGTTGAAACAGTCTATCTGATTAAATTCGTTGCATAAGGTCTATATCTACTACTGGACTAGATATATCTACTACTGGACTAGTAGTTGTTCAGTAGACAGGAAAACTATTTGTAGGCACATCATTGTTACTTTATGCTCACACATCATGGCACAGAAGACCAACATAAACATCACCATGGTTTCTGATGTCATCTGCCCATGGTGTTGGGTGGCCAAAAGAAAGCTAGAGGCAGCAATTGCCCAAGCAGGGGACAAGTACAACTTCAAAATCCATTTGGAACCTTTTAAATTGAAACCTAATGTCGGACCAGAAGGGGAGGCTAAACCTCAACCCACTGAAGGCAAACCAAGGTAGGTCAAAATGACATAGTAAGTAAATTAAGTTTATTTTTCCTGATCAATATATTTTTACAAATTATAATAAACAATTACAGCATATAATTTTGTGACATATGCATATGCATATGATATAATGACCTAAAGTTTTAATTTTAACTTATTTGAATAATGAGGAGCAACCCCCCTCCCACCCCCCCCCCCCCCCCCTAAAAAAGAATAAATCATAAAAAAAACTGATTAACGAAAAGACAGTTTTAAATTTCAAAAAATGAATACGCCAATACGTGTCTTTGTATTCACCATCTTACAGAGTCCATTTAGACTGAATTTATAAGTAAAAATTTAGTAATAATGAGTTGCACGGAAAATGAAAATAGTCTCTTAATTGAATCGTTTGCTGAACAGAGGCATATGCATGTAGTCAGCTTTATTATTTGTTTATGTGACAAGAAACTAGAGACATCTACGCCATGAGAATCTTTAGATACATCATACTTTCTTACTTATAAAGGTGATATGTTGTTGTGATGTTTCTATATGTGATATATTGTTGTAATACCGTGTTATCATTGTGGTTATATAAATATATCTGTAAGATAAGGGTATACCATTCAGTGAAACGCCGCTAAATTGCCATCCCACCCATAATTATAGTTTAAATGACAGTGTGACTATGCCTTATATTTAAGATTACTTAGTAATATGTAGTGAAGCCGTCGAAAATAAAACAGAACTCCTGTTGACTGATTGCTGTCACCTCAAAGCCAAGTGACCTAATTATGGACATTATTTGCTAGTTTATCTAGTTGAACAATATAATTGGTTAAACTGTGCAGCCGATAGGCTGTGTATTCACTTCAGAAATCGCTGTGGAAATGGATAAAATTCTTTTAGCTTTGTCCGAACAAGAATTGCGTAAACTCAGCACATGAACATCTAATTATTCTGTAATTACCTTTAATACCATAAGGTAGCTTATCGAGTATAAGAGAAATTGATTAATTTAGTTCAGATTATTAAACGAGCCCAACTTGTACATTATCAGGTTGCTGGGTGACAGCACACAGTGTAATGGGAGTTCTGAATTTACATGGTGTCCTCTGGAATTAGTTGCTAAGTCTATGAGATCTGTTGTTAGTGAATGCAGAGTTGTATCTCCTTTCACATGGTGTTCCAAAACTGCTGGTAATATTCTAAATACCTGACTTTGCTCTAGTACTCCAGTTTTTATTTAATCTAATGTATAAGTAGTAATCTGTGTACATATGCATTAGGACACTGTATAAGCATGATTATGTAAACAGTATCTAAGATAAGTTGAGCACTTGACATAAAACATAAAAAGGGCCAGCCACTCATCACAGTGAGTTTGCAAAGCGTGACAGGATGCCAAATCATGATGGTTGGCAAAATTAATGTTATTTTCACAAGGAGAATGACTACGCTACAGGAGAAAGCAGATATCATTGTGATTTTCAGAAACTTAACATCGTACACTTTGTTATCTTCATGTTGCTTTGACTCTACTTGCAAGTTTCATATTCTCCATTTGTTGCCAAATTAAGCATTAATATAAAAAGTCTAATAATGCCAATTATATCTCAAATACCACAACAACAAGTATTGTTTACCCTTGGATACTTTTCAGGGTAGGTGTTCGATTTCTGAATCATAATGTTTTGCAACAGCCCTTTGCTGGGGTTAGTTCTTGTTGAAGTGTTTTATTTTATTGTTGACAAGGCCAATTACCACCACAAAGCACAACTTTAATTAGCTTCATAAACATCAGCGGATCTAGGAGCACAAATGAGTGGTCTATTGGTTAAGGCTTCGGCTATCTCCCACTGAAGGTCCTGTGTTTGAATAAAAGCCTGGCTACTCTTTCTTACAGCAGATTTCATAGACTTGGCAACTAAATTCCAGACTGTCTTAACCTATTGGAGTTCTGCATTCACATGACGTCCTCTGGAGTTTAGATTCAAAGTCTATGGGATTTGCTGTAATAGCTTGATCTCAGCTCAGGATAATTCACACGAGACGTTAAAATTAAATGTTCTTTTTACTCAGTGTCTATGCCGGGCCAAGTAAAATAATTCCTCCCATGGGATAAATGTGTAGCATGGTGTGGGTCCAAGCGTCATCATCTCATCATTATGTCTACCTCTGACAGCTGATCATGCGAGCTGACTAAGCCTCAGACCAGTTGCATTGAGACAATACAATAATAGCAGTAGGAGAAAGTAGGGAGATCTGGTCCGTTTATCACATTTTATTTTTTGCTGATTCCAGTGATAGAGCAAAATTACTTGTTTTTCCATTCTAAATTAAAAGAATTCCTCTAATAATGTGAATTGCCTTTTTGAAAAAATTCTCAACCATTTCTATTATGGCGAGAGAATTAAAGTTCAGAAAAGAGTGGCCCAGTTCTCCCTCCGATAAGGAGAACACTGGGGCAGGAGAACTGGTCACCTCCTGTCAGTTAATAACAAACTGAAAAACTGGAACATTGTTGTTTTCATAATTATCAACAAACGTGATTGTATTAAAAGAACACAGTTTTAATATGAAAACTTGGCTCACATAAAAGCCGCAAAAACATTAGCTTTGAAAATTGCATCTTTTCAACATAAAACTTCATACTGAAGACAGCATTTCATGCTTAAATTTATCACTGTACCTGCATCTTGGCACAATTCTGTAAAATCTAATCAAAGCTTGGGAAGTTAACAGGATCTATAAACAACGATAAATCACTGTCATATAGACATCTGAAAGATTTGATTTAGGGGAAAAACTCTGAACATGTAAGCATGAGTTTAACTAATTTCCATTGTAAAAGAAAAAAACTCAAATGGCTTCTTGCTTTCAGAAATGCACTTATGATCACTTAGGAGTCATTGGACCCAATTTCAGGATAATACCAATATTACTTAGAGCTGTCGGGAGTGTGGCCCAGTTTTTCTGCCAGCCCAGTTCTTCTTACTTTCCCCTGCTAAATAGTATTAGGTTTATTGACATTTGAGTCCAATACAATGGTCTCACCTTTCCATGGCCAAGGCTTCATTAGATAATTTTAGAAGAAGAATTTTATGAATCCTATGAAATGTGCTCAAGTCCATGAATTTTAGGTCATACAGTCAAGTTTGTAAGAAAAAAAAACCATAATCTAAAGAGAATATTTTACTTTATTATGTATTCAAGAGTATATAGAAACATTATGGGCCAGCAATTAACAATTCAGATAATTTTACAAGGCCAAAGTTGAGACATCTCATCAAATCAGGCTTTCACATAAAAACCAGAAACCATTAAGGTGCCATATCTCAAGAACTAAAACAGATAGAGACATGCTGTTGGTGCTAAAATGTCCCCAATATCCAAGTTAATGTTCATTTCGTACATATTTGGGGTCTAACGCATTAGTTCGTTAGTTATTTGGGAAAACAGTTTTTTTCAGGCCGCTATCTTGGATTTATGCTAATTTGGGGTTTTCCACTGGGGTTCAAATGGCACTGGAATTATTTCTGTTGCAATTTGTTCCGGGGCAAATCATATCTCTACTAGACTAACACTGTGCCAAAGTAGGTCGCGCTATATATATATGATTTTATTCGCATAAAATAAGAATGCAGCACATAAGTATATGAAATTTAAGAATATTTAAGTTATGTCATGGCAGTTATCTGTAAGTAGAAATGAAATTTAATAAATCGACAATGTCTTTTTTCTGGAAGTTTTAATTTTCAAGCACATAAGAATGTTCTAGGCAATTAGTCAACTCCTTTACGGCTTGGACTCGGACCTCAATTTCTTCATCCTGATGCTTACAGGGAAAAGGAGGCGCACACAATCGGTAAAATTACGTCACTGGTAACAAAATAATGACGTCACATTTGCCTTAAATGTCAATCCTGTGTGTGCGCCTCCTTTTCCCAGCACTCCCAGCGTTTACAATATCAAGTATAGCGAGTGGCACTTCTTGGTACATATTCTTTGTCCGTGCATCTATAGGTTCGCAGAATGAGGGCCATGCAGCAGTTTTTGTATATCTTCTTGGGATTATAATGTGCACACAGTTTTACAGCCTTCCTACCCAACTGAATCTCTTCTATACTGACAAATAATGTGTGTAAGCGCTTTTAATAACCTTGACACACTGTTATTTGGACACAATCATAACTTTCATGAAATGAATCGGCCATTTCAACTTTTGCTTCTTAAAAATTGTTTAGGTATACTGAATGACTTAGTTATCGCCGATAAAAACCTAATTACGTATACTGTCCAGACAACATTTATTCAACCTGAAAAATGGCAGGAAAATATCACGAAAAATGACAGGACTGCTGCCAGGCTACCTTTTCCAGTTTTGTGATCTGTGTTGTCTTAATTCCCATACCTGATAATATAGATTTCTTTGTCTTGTTATTTATATAATATGTTTTAATACATCAGACAATATTTCGATAGGCTCTTTCCAGCGCAGTGTATTGATGGTGCTAAATGTACTACATGGTAATGAAATGAATAAATTTAAGTCAATGAACAAAAAAAAAGAGTTATTTGGTAATGCCAAAGCAAATAAATAACACAGATAAAAAATAATAGTGCAGCAGATGAAATTACATAGGCTAATTTAATCTGTATTGTGATCTGGACACTGTTTTTATGGTAATGTTGCATATTTCAGAGTGAGCGATAATCTGCGTACTGCAGGCGGAGCCGTGGGCATAATATTTAGCGGCAAAGGAGACAAATACCCGGATACAAACCCATCTCACGCTCTTCTCGCCTCGGCCGAGACTTCCGGCAAACACCTGGACTTGGAGGAAGCTCTTTATAAGGTAGAGTCATGAAAATTGCATGTCGCATTGTCAGCTCTCCCCGTGGTTTGGAAAAGAGGACCCATGAGCATGAATGATGCTATACCAACCATATCCATTTTATGCATCACTCGGAATTCATTAGGTCGCAGGCCTACAGCTTTTTATTCTCTCCAACTTATGATTAGATACTTCGCACGGATGTGAGCTGCCGATTACATACATTTATTCAGTTATGGATGCTCTCCATATAGGTTTAACTCTAAAGCCTTGGTTTTATTCAGCATATAACGAAGGCCTGAAGCCTCTTATATGCCCTGGCAGCATGGGCACAGAGTACTAATACATGAGCTGACTAAACTGCAGACCAGTAGCATTGGGGTTCGCACATATTTGACCAAATGGTGCAAGTGCAAGTTGCAACACACACAGTTGTCACTTTGACTGACAGATGGCTTGTTAAATTTGTAAATATTTTGACAAAATCATGTATTACTTTAGCTGTGGATTAAAGAGGGTTATCCTATCCTATCCTATCCTATCCTATCTGCTGTAGAACAGTAGACGTAGTGACAAACAGACACCCACACAGATAGATAGATAGAGATTTGTATTTAAAAACACTTGATATATAATGTTTTCGAATATTGTTTTCGTGCCATATCGTTTTGTGATATCTTTCTCTATCTTTTTATTTAACATACAGCTGTACTGCTGTATTCATGTCTTTGTATATTGTTTTTATTGATGCAAGCCACAAGTTACATTTACAGGTTATAATAAAGTTATTCTATTATGTTCTATAGACAGCTAGATAGATAGATAGATAAATAAATAGATAGATAGAAGGACAGACAGACAGACAGACAGATAGATAGATAGATAGATAGAAGGACAGACAGACAGACAGACAGATAGATAGATAGATAGATAGATAGAAGGACAGACAGCTGTCTCTATGTCTTACTCTATCTCTGTCTCTATATATCTCTTATATGTCTGTATCTGGCTGTCTCTCTATCAGTAGCCTAGCTTGACCTCCTGGAATGGGGGGGGGGGGGGGGGGCAGTGTCAGGCTATCTCAAAGATTTAACAAAGCAATAAACCCAAACATGTAATGTTCCCAAAAGTCAGATTGTCACGAAGAGGGACTGCTTTTTTTCCGATCCTCTTAATTAGTTGTTGTTCATTTAACCCAAACATTGTCTGATTAAGTATCCACAAAAGTGGCAACAGAGCAAAAAAAAAAAAAAAAAAACGCCAATGAGACAATACAATAAATTACATTAAAAATGATGCAATACTGTGATCAAAATCCAGAGCTCTGCATGGTTCTTAACAAAGCTCACACAGTTAGTTTCACAACATATGGTAGACTCTAGACAGCTGTAGCGAGCCATTCCTGACTGTAGCTACAACTGTCTAAAGCCAGCTGCTTCTGTTTACTTCAAGCTAATAGTAGGCTTAAATCTATCACCACTGAATAAATAGAAACTTTGGTGAATGTAAAAAATGTGTGTAAAATATATCATAAATATGTACTTTTATATCTGGCTTTAACAGTTCCGTTTAGTGGCAGGTAGCATCGTATAGCTCAATCTGATGGGCCGTTTATAATGGAACTAACTGTATAACTGGGTCAGGCCCAGGGGTGGAATGTGACATGTCAGCAAACCCATTAATATCTTGTATAATTAACGTACAAGGTAAAATAGCATCATTAATAAAAAATTTAGATCCCTAGTCTTAATGGTTGCCATGGAAGCAGGTCTATCATATTTGCCCCCTGGAGCTACAAAAATAATGAAAAAGAAATTGAAGAATTTGCAGGATATTTTATTTATACTTATTTACATGCCATAGTTTTAAATAACCAGCCATAGTTTTCATATGAATCATCATCTTTCCATGGAACATATCACCTAGGCTAATACTTTCCTTAGTGAGCTATGCTGGAGGCAAGAATCAGACACCATGTGCACAGTATATGACAGTCCGAAATATTGGCAGTAAGGAATACTTTTCTGATGGAGATGCTTACCAGAAAAAACCATTGTGTTTACCTGTTGCACTATACCTTTTACAATACATTTCTATGATAAAATCATGGTGCTCTTATAAAAGTAGAGAAATCATTATTTATTTTAGCAGATTTTTAATTTCATATAAATAGAAGTATTACCTCAAGGACATTTTAATTTGCTTTCATGTGATATGTTGGTCAAAGGCTCTATTTTATTTTAACAGAACTTATATATTAAAAAAGACAGAGACCTCACACATGAATATGACTCTATCAATTAGTGCTAAGTCAGCTGGAGTTTAAGGGAAATGCCAAAATGTGAAATAAATAATTCATTATGTGTAACCCCTAAAAATACACAAAACTAAAAGAAAGCCCAAATTCTTTAATATGTGTCTGAGTAAATAAGTTAGCTGAAAGTAGAGATGTTATCCCACCAGGTGATATGATTAGAATGTCTGGAAGAGCATCTCGATGAGAAATATTTAACGGTCAAATTTACCATTTTTTACCAAAACAATGCTGAAAGATGGGACTTGTTGAACAGCCAAAATATTTTAAACATTGTTACCATGGCAACCACTAGCCTTTGAGACATTATATATTTTAGGAATAGTCTTTGATACCATAGAATTACATATTCTGATAATTTGATCAAATTCCATGACCCTACCACATTGCACATATTTTCAAACCTTCTCATACAAGGTTTTACTCTGCCGCAAGTGTTGTAACCACCCTGGTTGGATTTGATAAGCATGATAAGGATGTGTTCTATTCCATATTCTATTCTCATCACCAAACAGATGTAAGTCAAATAGAAAAAATTCCACAGATTCAGATTATTTTTATTTTGCCAAAAAATATTTACAATTTATTTTCATATTTTACTTTATAAAGATTTGTTTCGCAAGGAGACCTCACAAAGATAAATATATTTTTGCCACAATATCTGCCAAAAGGTTTACTTTGTGTAGATAATGCCTGCAGGTACTTGTGCACTATATTTCTCCAGAGAGAAACTTTCTAGCAACACAGGTAGCATGATGTCTGAAAAACATGGAAAAGGCAATATTGCTGTCAAGTTAAGTACACATGACAACACAGTTATCAACCAAGTTGGTTTCCAAGTAACGATAATGTGTATGTCAATCTAAGATATATGTAAGCATATATATATAGAAAATTTACTTTTTGGCAATGTTCACAGAGCAAAATCTAATCAGTAGATTTATATTTCAGACATATATATATATATATATACAGAGAGGCTCGGAGCAAGTCAGGAACATTTTGTGATAATAGTGTAGAGTGTAGAGGAACATTGTTATGTGACATTTGTACCAAATTGCATTTTTTATCCCAATGGCATAGTTATTTGCTTTCAATAGTAAATAGTATTTTATAGTTCTGAATTCCATGAGATAAAATATTATTTGGATGGCTGAATTAGTTTGGTCCAGCGAAGTTTAATTCCTAACTGATGAGCCAGTTTCACAAAGTTATACTGTACACATTAACCAGAACCATCCCTATGACCCTATGAGGATGCATGGTCTGCAACCTTTGCCGCTTGTTCACCTGGAAATTGTAATGGCTAAGCCCATGAGAGAAACCAATAAGTTCAGTGTGGTTCAAAGGAGACCGAAAAGATAATATCGTGAAGCCCTCTTCTTGGAATTGTATGGTCTCCTAACAATTGGATCCACTGACAATAACCTGTTTACCTGCCAGCCTCTTTTGCTTCTTACTTTTCTTTCTACATCTATTTTTTAAATGTCAGGATATTCTATATGTGATTTTTTAATGGTAGACCGAGTTTCATTTGAACGTTGCTAATATTTGGACATAGATTGTGCAGGACAGATCCGATAATCATATGTGGTCTAGAAAATGAAGTGGAGGGACTAAAGAGCGAGTTTAATATTTTTAAATGGTCTGAAATTATATCCGGACAAGTTGATGTCAAAATGGTTCATCATGCTGTACCAGAGGTGTCATATTGCAGTGTAATGTTTTAAGAAATTGTGTAATGTATCAAGGGGCATTTTCAACTTATTTTGAATCGATAATAAAATAGAAGATAGTTATTTGAGTCAATAAAAAAACATTAGCACAAGGGCTAGTTATCTAGTATAAAGAACAACATTATTATATTAAACATGAATTTCTTTGACCTAGTGGTTAGAGCTCTCACATTCAGATTAGAAGGTCATTGGTTCAAAGTTCGAACCACGACCATAACATGGCGGAATTGAGCTAAGCTCCTTTAACCACTGTCCCTCTCCACCAAGGCGTAAATTAATGGTTTAAAGAAATGTAATATTATTTTAATTCAGTGAATCTTTTCTTGGTTACAATGTATATTTTGTCATTCTTCACTTGAGACAATTTCTCTTTCTTGGGTGGTTGGGTGGCTTCTTTTTAGAATTATTTATTTGTATGTCTCACATGAAATGCAATCCGCAAGCTAAAACTATTGGTACACGCAAACATTTATAAGAAGCCTGTCAAAGGTACTGAATCTGCTTATCTTATCATTCCATACAAATATGGCCAAAAAACTTGACCTTTAAATCTTCAAATCTTGTATTATATATGTTTGATAATGACAATAAAGCCAATATGCAATTTTATCAAGAATAAAAAGAAAAAAAATAGAACATAGAAGGAGACAAAGACTTTAAATTTATACTGTTTATTTATCTATTTTAACCGAAGAATATTAACAGCTAGTGTGTACAATGAAGAATTATATTTATAAAAACATTCATGCAGCAGCTATAAATAAACTTGCCAATCTAAATTAGGTGCATTCTGATTGAAGAGATACGAATTTTCTTCCAAGATACAAATTGTTTGTCTTGCCAAACATACAAAATAAATATAAAGTAAATATCATTATGTATTAAAATATTTAACGTATTTTGCAACAGTCCTAGAAATGTTCCTCCTTAAACAAATGCTTGTTGATGCAAATTTATACAAATGAGCAATTTGGAACTTGTCTAAAAAAAAACTCTTTGACAGTACAGGATCTATAACTGCTTAGGCGCAAACATAAAATGAATTCTCAAGGCAAACACGCACATAATTTGGCATCAACCTACTATTTTTGCAAGTATTTGCAGAATATATTGTGTACATTTTGATGAAATGTTTCGTTTTATTCAATATCCTAGGCTTATTTCACTGATGGGCTTTTCCTGGATGAGGATACCCTGGTTGACATTGCAGCCAGTGTGGGGCTTGACAGAGAAGCAGCCAGGACAGCCTTGAAAGATCCCCAGGCCCTGGAAGATGCTAGTGCCAAGGCTAGATACTGGCGGGGCAAGTTGAAGGGTGAGTACAGTTCCAGATAGCCCTCCAAATTGTTTCAACATCGGCACGATGTCTGCGATGTTGAAACGATGTTGTACCGACGACGACTGATATAGAAACGATGCTGGCCCGATTTGGCATGCTATCTGGGGTGCAGTCATCTAAAGGCAAGTCTTGGTCGGTGCATCGCAGAAAGGGCAGTAGCCTATGCCTATATACACATGTGTTTCACAGACGTAAAAAATTTTTAATGTCCACTATGAAGGGTACTCAACAGATATTACCTCCTAAAGGGGTGTTCATACTGTCATGTATAAGACCTACGTATGCCCATGGAAGCCAAAAGTGGGCCATACGTGGTCACTTATGGCTCTGTTAATCCATGTATATATTCTTTCTACGGGCATACTTGAGGCAGTCGTAGATCGCTTAGCGGATATCCGTCAAAAGCTCGCCGAATGTCCAGGCATTTGTAAGGCATCCATGAGGCATCCGTGAGGCATCCATGAGGCACTCGTAGGCACTCGTAGATCGCTCCTAGATTGCTCATAGATCGCATGTGTTAGTGGTTCAAGGATGGGCAAGGATGGGCACGGAATACGACAAGCGGGCAATGCACTTCCGCCGAGCATTTTACGAGTGGACGCGAGTGTATGGTGAGTACATAGGGATGGACAGTGGCTACATATGGCCAAGGATGGCCACGGACGTATGCAGAACATACATAGAATGCTCGGCAAGTGAAACCCGAGCGAGTAACGTAACTAATGTAAGCAATTCACTTGTAGAATGTCCGCCAAAATTTTAAACATGTTTAAACTTTTTTACCCTCTCCACGTAAGGAATAATGACAATTCCTTGAAAACATTTGGACGATGAACCGGACACAGAAATTATGTTAAATGCCATAGTAAAAACTGAATGGTATGCTGCTTTGCATCATTCCAAGAATCATTTCATAATTTGTGATTTTTTATATTTCAGGTGTTCCTGCATTTTACATGAATGGCGTAGAGGCCTTCCAAGGTGGAAGAGAGGCTGAGGAATTCCTTAGAATGTTTGACGTCATTGCTGAGAATTACCCACAGTGACCCTGTTCAAAGGAATCTCTAGAACTGTACAATATTTTGCTATTTTCATACATTGTGTGTCACTATAGATTAAAGGCTTGTCAGCATATCCTTCCTTTTGTTTATTTTATGGTCTAGGGCACATTGTTTTGGCTTTTGCTGAACTGACTTAAATTTTTACATAACTGGAAATTTATAAAGAACTTCTTAAGAAATGGCTCAACAGCAAATCAATGGCTCAGCAGCAAATCAAACATGCTGTCTGCAGGAAGAACTCTACAACTAAGGTAACGTCTCAGGGTAACTTTGGTGGTCGCATTTTGTTAATAAAAGATGAAGAGAGTGGAGATCATAACAAAAATTCTAAACTCAGGACATAACTGGCTTCCTAACTAAGCTGCAGGTTATATTGTTGTGCATACTTTCCAGTAGTTTCAAGTTCCAACCTTGGGTAAGATAGGAGTTATTCAACAAAATGTCAATGAAAGTCATTGGTGGGGTACTGTGAGACAAGCCATAGGGTATAGTGAGACATGGCCTGATAATGCAACAAAAATGCAAAATGTCTCCGAACACCCTTTATTTAGGCAGCAATTTCATTATATTGTTTCAGTGCTACTGGTCTCAAGCTTAGCAGGCTATTTTACCAGCAGCCAGTGGCAGATGGAATTATGAGATGGTCGGGCTTGAAGTCCACGCGGTGTTATAGTTTGGGTCATTCACTTGGCCTGGCTGGCATAAACACTTGGTACAAAAATAGTACCACTAATTCAACACGTCATGGAACTGACATTCAACTGATGCATCATTCACGCTTTGTTTCACTCTTCCCCATGCTGTTTTTAATATGAACTTGTCACCTTCTGAGGTTTACATGGCTATGGCACTGTTATTAAAATGTGTAATAAAAGACCAATTTCCCTAGGTTTTGTATACTACTAGACGATTCCATCACCTTCAAATACTGGAGAATAAGATTGAAAACTTATGTTGATAAAAAAATTACTTCACCTGGTGTAAAAACCAAAAAGTGAAATTTCAGACACCTCATGCTTTTAATTCTTGCAGGTAATGGAACATTCTGGTGGTTTCGTAGTGTTGGCCCAAATGCCTAAAGGGAAGTTTTATGAACTTCGTCATGTTGAAACTAGGACTCTAGTCTCACTTTCTCCAGTCTCACTGTTGCCCACTCTCCCCTATTTGTACTTTCCCCTTTCATGTTCATTACATATCTTGAAATAGGTAATTACCGGACTACATATGTTGTCCTGCATATGGTTGTTTTTTTAACCGTTCCTTTTCCTAGAACTCCTGAGGCTAATAAACATGAAATTATTCGTACTTACTAAACCAAGTGCGTGTATAAGTGTTTTTGCTGGTGTGGAGTTTAAGGTGAGACAACTGCTACGTATAGCTTCAGATATGTCTTCCAAGCTCTGGATAGTTAAAGTTGAGTGTTCTTTATGACTAGCAGTACTGCAAAGTATCTAAATAAAGTAAATGCCCTCCAAGCCAGTATCAGACACAGGAATGACAAGCCCAAAGAAACACTTCAATCACAAGCAGGCTGGTTGTCAAATTAGCCAAGAATGAGATGTGATTATTTCCTATATGTTTCCCAATCATTTGTTATCCCCTGCATATTAGTGGGAGTAGACGAAAATCCATTCACGTTGCGTGTTTCACAGCATGGGATAATTATGATCTGATGTGAATGCTGACTTGTTTCGCCAAAACGCAGACTCAGCAATGTCTTGAAAGGAAAAGTATTCATAGTGAAAAAGGACATATGACAATGCCACATACAAGGAGTCCCGCAACAACACACGGATATTGAAATTCATCGTCCCATGTGACTGCATTTTCGTGATGTTTAAATTGTCCTAATGGCCCCAGACATGGGTAAATTATACAATTATACAATGGTTACATGTGAGACATGAAGATATGTAGACCTGAAAATGTTAATGTACAACGAGGCCGATAGACTGCCTACCAATCACAGCGCGGCGTGGCTCAAATACAATGGCTAACCGTTGTACATAAGGATTTGTAAAATGGCGTACCTAATGCTGAATTGCACTGGTGAGTTGTACAAAGGACACAACCTGAGGACCACTAGTACATTGAAAACAGTGAATAATTCTAAAAACTAAATTAAAATGTCCAACTCAGCATAAGTCAAAATATCCAACTCTGCTTTCACTCAGAGAATGGTTTAGCACATACGAAGAGGCTCCTCATTATTCACTCAAAATGCATTGAGTAACTCTCATCATTTAAAATCATAATAAAAGTGGATGGTGAGGAGTCCAACATAGTGTTTTTTGGGATTCGGATGACACACCATCCACCATTGTTTATGTTCTCTGATCAGGAACTGAAATCTATCATTAAATCCAATGTACGTTAATTAAATTAAACAAATCATAGTCATCTGTGTAGTGTGGGCTACGCAGAAAAAGCACCGTTGCTGTTACGATTCATCTATAAAATTCAAAGTTCCTTATGACCAGAATTGGAGAACAAACTTCACGAGCCCCTGATGTGTTTTGACAGGCCAATCTCAGCCCATTGTGTCTGAACTGTCACAGCACTACAACATAATACAGTTAGTTTCATTATTTATTAAAAACGGCCTGTCAAATTGAACTTAGACGAAGCTAGACAACTTTTGCTATATGGTGCTATCTGTCACAAAACGGAATTTTCTGGCTATAGCTGGCTACTCAAACCCGGCTAGATCTAAAACTATATGCAGCATCATTTGGTGCAAAAGTTGCGAGTTATGCATTTTTGTTGAAAAGATGCATGTAGATTGCACATATATATTTATGATATATTAGATAAATTTATTACATTTACCAAGGTTTATTTTCAGTGGTAGTTTAATCCAACTATAACAGCTGATCAGAGAACATAATATCATGGTGAATGCAAATGTTTGAGAGGTCATCAACTGTACATACATGTGCATTATCGTCATGCTGTGTACATATCGATAAACTCGGCACTGTCTCTTGATTTGACTGTCACAGTGAGTTCACAAAATATGCATGAACACAAAATAATGCTCTATTGGCAGAACTGTAATAACCATGACAACGTTTTTGACTAGGATCTTTTACAATTTGGCGGTGTCTCAAATTACTGCTCCCCATCCCAAGCAGTTTTCTAACACTTTATTTAATAAAGTTAATTACTCCGTCTTAGCTAGTTATAGTGCAGCATATAGCTGCTATTAATATTATAACGTTAATGTTGCACTCTACAGAACACTTTCTGAGATCTCAGCTAGTTTGTTTATTTGATGTGGTCTAAAATGATTGACTCATCTTACTCACCCAACAAAAATTTATCAACTTTAATCAATGTTGTTCACAATTCAAAATCAAAACTCAGAATTTTTACTAAAATATCGGTCACAGTGGCCTGAAATATACAATGGTTTATACCAAAGCTGACTGAGTAAAAAGTAAATAAATAAAGCTGATATTTAGCGGGATAGCAGTCATTCTAGGCAGGTACGTAGACTTCATAAAAAGTCTGAAAACTCAACCAATACATTCAGGTAAAAACGACTTTAGTGTGTATATTTGTCCACCCTGCACTAGTCACATAACATCATCGTTATATACTGATTTTGCAGACTTTTTTTGTAATATTTGCTGTCCAGACTGAAACGATTTAACTCAACGTCAAGAGAGTCCCAGGTCGTCAAAAATACAAATGCAAATAATGTAAAGCTGCGGAAGACAACTGACCAACGGGACCTAGTTTCTTTGTTGTGTGGCTTCCATGAGATTGCTCCCAAGGTTCTCAGTTAGTCTGATCTTGTTGGTATCTGAGGTCTTTGGGGTGCCATAGCATTGTGATCGTACTCCTGTGGGTAATCACCTCCCCGCATTATGTCTGCATGTCTGAAGGAGAGAACTCCATGGAATGTTAATGCATTTTACACACCATTGTGAAAAACTGGCAGACAGAAGAACACAGAAGAACACAAAGGAATACATCACTTATGAATGGTTGTGCCACATGTGGGTAGTAAAAACTTGAACTGAAGTTCTGTCACACACATTGCCCAGCAGTCAAGTTGGGGCAGACCAAAAACCTTCTGCATGACAGTGATGTAGATGTCACTTATCTACACCTTCCTCTGCCAGAGTCTTTTGGATCCGCCCCTGAACATCACTTGCCGACGGGCACTGAATCTGTACAACACATTGAAGTAGCACAATGGTCTTCTTCTTCATAATCATGCTTGATTTCTATAATAAATATTTTAGATGCTCTTATGAACATTTTCATTGAGGTGATATGCCTGGATCTCTCAGAAACCCAGAAGGGCACTCAATAGCATTACTAGACTGAAGACTGAAGACTGGCGTAACGCATTGGAAAAAAACCAAACAGTAGGAATCGTAGCAATTGATCTTTCTAATGCATTTGACTGCATGTCTATTAATTACTAAACTTATAGTGCATATGGCTTTAGTATGGATGCTTGCAAAATAGGGGACACCTTTTCTGAATTAGTAACAAACATTAAGGGCATTCCACAAGGATCTATTCTCGGTTCCCTGTTGTTCAACATTTTTATAAATGATCCCTTGTTTTTCAATATAAGTTCAAAGATCTATAACTGTGCAGATGACAATACACTGTCTTACATTAGCTCTTTGAAGAGGACTGCTTAATGGAATGGTTCCAAGCAAACTAGCTGTCTAGCTACATGAAAGCCAATGCAGAAATATTTCAACTGATGTTCCTTAGCAAAAATGACATCACTAGTAATCAAACCTTGGTGGTAAATAACAAGTGCATTAGGTCATCCTCGTCCATAAATGTACTAGGCACAGAGATTGATAATAATCTAAACTTCAGAAGCCACCTAGGTGACATATGTAATCAGACAAGTACGCAAATCAATGCCTTAAAAAAAAAAAAAACATTATCTGGATAAACAGTGTGAAAACATGCTATATAACAGCTATATAAGTAGCAACTTTAACTATTGTCCCATTGTCTGGATGTTCATGGGTAAACTAAACTTAGATAAACTCGAAAATGTAAAGAAAAGAGCTTTAAGATTTGTAGAAAATCAATATGATATGCCATATGAAAAACTATGTAAAGAAAAGAAATTCACAGTCAACCAAAGATGCATAATATCAGCAGCTATACAATGTACAAAATAAAGCACAAGACGGCTCCCTCATGCCTACAAGAATTATTTTCTGTTAGGGAAGACCTATATAATCTGAGAGCAAAGGAAACTTTCAGTATCCCCCAGTTTAACACAATTAAATATGGCACAAAAAAGCTTTAGGTACTACGGAGCAAAGTTATGGGCGCATCTCCCGAGTAACATATGATGCAAAGTCTCACTCAGCAGCTTCAAATCTGCTGTGACCGACTGGTTACATAATCAAAACGACATTAGGAATATTTATTTTTTGTAATCTACATCTCACACAAAATACATGTTGTAGAAATGACTAGTCAAATGTATTGATTTATCAAAGATCTGTTTGTGATAACTTCATAATAATGATGTCTCAAAAGATGCTGAACCTAACAATGGAGTGCTACAGAAGTGTGCTATATCTATTATATAATTTTTAGTCATATTAGATTAGCTTTTTGTATTCTTATTAGCTTGTTGTACAGAAGCTTTTGTTTGGTTCGTGTATTTTATCTTGAACAATGTATGCGATTCCGTGAATTAAATGAATTAAAACGACACTAAATACAATTTTACTACTACTGCTATAAATATATATATTGTCTTAGAGAGGTCCTTCTGGTCTTTCATGCACTAAAAATAGAAATGTCATATTGTTTCATGCTATAAATATTATGTATGAGGGCAAATAAATTCGTTTTGAATCAAAATTATAATGCTTTCACGAAAAGGCACCCCAAATATTGAATCATTTGCAATTACTTACAACGGCAAAGAATGTGTCAGTGAACATACTAAACATGAGCGAAGGCTATCATTCAAACACTTTCATTCTAACACAGCTCATGACCTCTTCAAAAACTGGTCTTCAAACTAGTTAGGTGTCTAGCTATACAATTAAGCTTGCTTACCGGTGATGCAATTGATACATAGGTATATGAATGGATAACAGAGGGCAGGGATGAAAGAGAAAAAACCCCCAGGTATCTAACAGTTTATGAATGGAGGGATGTATGCGAGACAAATATACAGTAATTCATTATATGCCATAATTCATTACAATTTCACTTTGTTGGATTACCCAGCAGATCGGGGCTACATCGTTCCATAATCTTTAATCCTTCCAATGTCTATGCTGAGCCTGGGCCAATTTCAAGCCATATAGGCATGTTATCTGGAACAACTGTTGGAATCACAATATATATAAATATATATATACAGAAAGAGCATGTAGATTTTGGGGAGATTTTTCCAGGGCAAGCTACAGAACTGAGTACACACTGCACAGAGTCTAAAAGAAAGGTCTCATGTTCTTGGTATCATTTAAAATTTTCCCAGAAGTGGACTCCGATGAAGAATGCTGAGAATATTTACAAGTAACCAGCTTTATCTATTATGAATGTCTTTCTTTTTTCTTCAAGTAGTTAAAGCAAAAGCTAATTATTTAACCACAGATGGACCTATTTTAGTCACTGATTGATGAGGTGCATGGAATGCATGATTAACGGATGAGTGTGAAGTTTGTTGGTTATTGGATATTCGTTTGATATTCGCCATGATTAATGGAGTAGTTTAACAACTCAAGAGTTAATAAATTGGGCCTAGAGAGGGGAAACTACTATTATACTATTGAAGTGTGACCAAATTAGTTTAGTTTTCATACTTAATGAGAACTGGAATTGACAAGGCTAAGATGAAAAATTACCCGCGTGAACATACAAGCGCGTTCCTGAATGTCATGAATTCACTTCCGGAGCAATAAGACCCTATGCCACGGAAGTTGGCGAAAACGGGCGAGACAAGTGACATCTCTGAGAGTCAATATGCACATACAAATCATGTAAGATGCCTATTTTCTCGAGCAATTCGGTCAAACAAGCAATAAAGCCACAGGTCTGGAATTGTCAAAATAGGAGCTGAGACATGTGTGTTCATTCTATGCTGTCTGAAGTGGGTCTAATCTAATGCTACTCACAATTAAATGATTAATTCGGATAAGATTAAATATATTAATTGAATTGATTAAAAATATTTTAGCTATTTATTAATTCAATCTAATCATGATTCTTTTTAAATTTTTATCATGATTAAATTATGATTACATGCATTTGAATGTTAAATATTTTAACAAGGTAGGAACTATATTTGAGTTGCAACTCCCAGATCCTTATATATTGGGTAAACTTGAATTTCCCTTTAAGTATAACTATTGAAATTGTCAACAGCATTTAACCCCGCCTCCCGAGAATCATATAGCCAATCAGAGCTCATCCCAAATCACAGTAAGAAATGAGGTGCTGATATACAAGATGCACCAATCATTGATTTAATGAAATTAAATTAAAATCATTTTCACAATTTAATAATGTCTTTGATGTATGGTGCATACATCAAAGACATTGTAACAATAGAGCTCTACGCATATTTCATCAATGCTAATCAGTCAGTAGACAGACATGGCTAATCTGTTCCATATGACCAATTTACCATGCATAATATGTCATTTCACCTCTATTTTTGCTGAAATATGTAAGCATTTAGAAGACCTTAAATTTGATGACCCAGTCTTAATAGAATTGTGAGAGGCTATATAGAAAAAGATATATTAAACACCATAAACTTAAATTGTTAAGAGCAAAAGATCAATTATTTAATATCATATTTGAACATTCTGTATGTGCTCAGCTTAATTTCTGCCTGTGACATTACCATTTACACGACCTTCTGTTTTTAATCTTTGCAAAGAAAGCTTTCCTTATGGCAGATTTTACTTATTAAAAATGGGCTATATATATTTGTTTGCAAGAAATGGCAACAGTGAACAATTTTTTATATTAGTTTTGGCATTTAATCAAATTTAATCTGATTAAATTTTGCAATTATTTAAATCCAATAATTAAAATTGTGAAAATGATTTTAATTTAATTTCATTTAATCATGCTTTGCTCCTGTTTAATTTAATCTAATCAATAAAACAAAATACCTTAATCGACCCATAGCAGCCCTAAAACTATAGTAATTTCGGTATGTTGCTAAGCGTGGATAAGACAAGACAAGATATGATGTCGGATCTGTATTATCCCCTGGAAAAATTGAAACGCCATCGTGCACAGCCTCCGATGCATTAAATAATGGAAAAGTAATGAAAACATCAGAACATCAGATACCAGATGAAAGAAGGAAAATACTTGCTAAATCATGGACATTGTGCTTCAAAATTGTATGCACTTTACCTGGTATCTGTCATTAATATGTGACTTTATTCTCTCAAGACTATAACCCATGACTTCCCCAGCTGCACTCCTGTCAGAATGGGCACCATTTTATTCGATTTTCATGTCATTGCTTCAAATAAACTGTCAATGTCATTGTTTCAGTGAAGACTCCAGTTTGATTACTAAAATGAGCTTAAAACCTTCAAACGATGGTTAGAATTATCTTGTCACAAATTAACGACTACATTGTCATTGATGAAGTTGACATGAAGTTGTCCGAATCTTTTGAGTCTAAACTCATCGTTACCTTCCTGTAATACTGCTTGCCTAAAGTTACCAAAGATTACTGCATTTGTGGTCATTCTTGCTCCATTGAAAAATCCATAACAAATGTCACCAAAGACGGACAAAATGTATTGTCATTGCGTTAAATTTCTTTTTTGCTCCGATTCTTTACTGGGCTTATGTCGGATGCAGGTATATAGCAGATGCAGGCCAATGTCTAGGTCAAGATCGATGTCTGGGTCATGGGTCAAGGCTGTTGGTAAAACAGATTACATTTGCTTCAGTAGTGACAGCTTCACGTGGACTACTTTCCATCGTAGAAAACAACGTGCACCAGTGCTTCTGTGATAAAATGGCTGTTATCTGAAAAGAGCAGTTCTTCTGATCAAATCCATTCATTTGATTCCATATAAGGTATTTACTGTCTTTAGATGGAACTGAATGGGGGCTACGCAGATGGTAGATTTGCCCTTAGGTTATGGAGATTAAAATTAATTATTGTCTATAACATTATATCATATGATAGAATATTATTGTCTATAACATTATATCATATGATAGAATATATTATATAATATAAAAGAAAACAAATACACAAATAATAAAATAAAACAATACGGTAAAAAGAAAGGAAAATTATATAAATATATATATATATATATATATATATATTTTTTTTTTAAGCTCTCCCTTCATCAATCATCTAATCTTTCAGTAGACTTTTAAGTAATTCAAGATTCAATAAAAATTAATTTAGAACACTCAGATAGCATTCAAAATTGAGACAACATCATTTCTATATTGGCCGCTGTCGAAACAACATATATCATCAACATCGCCATCGTAGCCCATATTTTGACCCGATTTGGAATGCTATCTGGGTTCAGTGCCTATGCTAGGGCAAGCAAAAACTTCCACACGAGGTTAATGTGTAAAGTGGTGTGGACTGGAGGCTTTGTCATCTCATCATTAAGTTTGCTTCTGACTGCTGGGATCATAAGCTGACTGCCTATGCTTCAGAGCAAGTGTGTTGATAACTCAGCACAGCATTCATTTTTGTTCTCTGACACCAATTTCCATATGAAATATGTTATTATATACACAATGATCAACAAAGACCGTTAAAACTTTAAGCTATGCCTAACCCAGATAACATTCCAAATCAGCCCAGCACCGTTTCCATATAGGCCGCTGTCGTTACAACATCGTATTAACATCGCCCACATCGTACCGACGTTGAAACGATGTGGAATGCTATCTGGGAGCAAAGTGCGGGCTGTGAAGCAGCTAGGTGACTATTAAACCAGAAGATGATCTGATGCCAGTGTAAAATGTAAGGACTTTTAATAATAAATAGAATCTCAATATTCTCAGCTTTTATGCTCCACCCTGCATCTAGAGGAAGAAGCATGTTCTGCATGCAGCCTGGATTCCTCTCTGCAGTTGATTCTTGCTGCAATAAAGCAGATTCTAAGGCATCTTCCAACGCAAGGAACACAAACTGATTCGTCCATGATGATGACTGTCGGTAAATTACTGAAGCTCTATCTACGGCAGGACAATCATGGTCCTGCAGGTACTGCAGCCAAAACATACCATCAGTCTTGGTTGATGAATGATCAAGTTTGGTCTTTCCAATCTCAATGCATGTTAACTGATAGTCATTGTCTCAGCATACTGCCAAGCCAGGTTTACTGCCATTTCATTATCCAGATACCCATTTCTTTGCCAATATCAAAAACCAGCCTGGTGTATTTACATAACTAACTTATTCCATAAATATAACTTTCTCTGGGAAATAACAGAAATCCACTAAATGATAAGATGCCAAATATACATTAAAATGCACTAAAAATACTGCTGCTAGGATGCACTTTGCTTCAGCCAATCAGAGTCAAGGGCGGGAACTGTTTCAGCCAATAGAGTTGCAGTATTCTGTCATAGCCACCTAGTGGCAATACAGAGAACCTTCCGTGAATATCCACTATTGACCTGTTTGATAGGGTAATAGGCCAAGTAGTGGTCTATACTCAGTCACAATACTACCACGTCCAGTTGAGTAAAGTAATGACGTATTCCCTGCCAATAAGTTAAAAGACGACGTGTCAAGGTAATTAGACTGACATGAAAGTAATCCGTATGTACGCGGTTAGTGAAATGTCAGTACCACCTCCCCTCCTTGCAGAATGTCAAGTGACTTCATGCCGTCTCCCAACAGACTGCAGCATCCCTTGACCACCATGAAGGTTTGAGCCAGGGCATCACACTTTTTCAGTGTATTCTTTTACAGCAGATTTCATAGACTTGGGTACTAAACTCCCGAAGACGTCATGTGAATAAAGAACTCGCACTGGCTGATAGATGAGCGGCCAGGGGCCAATTTTTGGAGATACTGTGATCCCGCGAGAGCCAGTTAGGCATATGATTTAAGCTATTCAGATGGCTTGGTCTTAATATTCAATATTGTTTTATATTGGAGGCCGAATCCATTTGGGTTAATAGCAAGTCATGCTGTTCCCGAGGCCCATTGTTTACCACTATAACCGGGACCACTGCTTGGGACCCTTGAATCTTCCTGGAAACATGAAGTGACCTACTTTCGGCAGTTTTGTATTCCTTGAACAATATTGAGCAACTTTGGATCGATCGTCATAGGTCAAAAGTGGCTGGGTTAGATATAGATGGCGCGGGCAGTGGACTCGTACACTGATGGAAAGTAATAAAGATTATTCAATATCCAGTATATAGACAGCTTCATAGAAAATATCACTGACAGCGGCATTAAGAAAACTAATTCGTCTAAAAGAAGTAACAGTTTCAATTCCCTTGACCATGCTTAATTTTTTTACATAGAAAAAAATAACATATGTATATTTAAACGAAACAAAAAACATAGACAGCTGTACATACATATTGTACATTCCAGCTCGCCTCATCCCATCTAAGACAAAATTTTGTAACTTACAAATTATCACATCTAACTCACCAACCTAATATTATCTACAGGCAGCTGTGGTGTTGATACAGTGCTCATAGCTTCAATTTCAAACGTATTTACATTGTAGATTTTCAAATATCCAAATAATTGGCTCATTAAGTTCAGTAAGTCTGTGGCAATATCAAATTGCTGCATGTATGGATAGCAGACCATTGGGTCCAATAACTGGTGGTATAATATCAATGCTAGCTGCGGATTAGTGTCCCCCCCCCCCCCCCCGAAGTGTGTATGTGATTAGTGGAGCGTGCCATTAACTCCTGTACAACGGAAATTTGTCAACAAACTTGAGCCCAACCAGTTGCTATAGGTTGGAAATACACACATTTGAGGATTTTAGAACTAGTTGCTAATTATCTCAATGACATTATGATGGGATGGCCAATCGTAAGGGATTAACATGCACTGACAGAAGCTGAGTCTTAAAGGTACAGTATACAGGATTTTGTAAATATTATTCAGGTTTTGTAGTATGAAGTTATAAAACAAGAATTTAATGCGGTTCGCCAAGGTACAGGTGAATGCAAAAATTGTGTATAAGATCATCATGAATTGCAAATTAATATATGTTGTGCAGATTCTATCTTCATTGAAATTTACTTATAACACTGGTCTTTTGATATCATGCGGGTAAATACCATGCATGACTTTGCCAATGTTGAAGAACAATGTCTTGTATGTCAAATCGTCATTTATGCAGATTCTGAAGAAAATAAATTATTTTTCAGGTTATGACAGCGATGCATATGTAACAACTATATGAGACATATCAATATCTACCTTAGAATCAACATATATTTCAGCATATATTCAATTATCACATGGATACTGGTCAAGAATGAGTGGTCACTATTCTCTACCGCCCTTGAGGCTGGGTGGAAATGTGGCATCGTCATTTGATGCCACTTCCGGTGCTGGCAGGAGCAAAAGTCAGGATGCAGCCGGAAGCAGGAACAACAGACTCTACGATTCAGTAGGTCAGTCACTTATTTTGCATTCTTGTTGTTTTAAGGTTACTTGGGCAGGGGTGTAGTTGAAAGGGTTGACGGGGGGGGGGGGGGGGTGCCAGAGATTTTTGAAGAGCCAAAAATGAAATGAAAAGAAGCAAAGAAATAAGTTTTGATTCATGTGCCTACTTTGATATATTTTCATAAATTTCTCAAACTTTATATAATCTTATATATTCTAACAGGCATTGAGAGGTCTTGTATAGCCCTGTTACACATGACACAGTAAAGCAAACCACAACAAAACATTGTATGTCACATGGTCTGGTACGTTAGCCACTTTACTAATGTTGCAAACAAAGAGATTTCCATTGGCATGGCAATATTCGTGGGTTTGTTCACTGAATCTGTGCGCTAAACACATATGCAACTTTCCGTTGGCTTCTTAGTCACATAATTGGACCTGTATGTATTCCAAGAACAGATCAGGAAATGTATTATGGACATCCAGGGATTTTCAGGAACTGTAGTTGGGGTGGGGGCCTAGCTCACTGGTAGCGCACTGGGCTTCCAACCACTGGGTCACATATTCAATTCCCGGTCGAGCCTAAGTTGGATGGCTGTTTCATCCTTCATCTCATTGCCATGATCCCTGCCTATCCTAATTAGCTCATCATGTGCAGAAATACAGGACGTAAAGCCCTAATCCACCCACCCTCCCTCAGGAACTGTAGGCAGCCAGTGCACTTAGGGACCTAAGCTAAGGGTTAGCCCCTTGGCCTCCATAAATGTTATTTCAGATGAAATGGTCTTTTGGGATGGACAAGGTAACAATGGCAAGTGGCCGTGTTAATCTGCTTCATCAAACGCAGATTGTATTCACGAGTGTGTTAGATTGGCAGCAAAGCTTTACAGCTTGCAGTGTTGTTGTCACTTGCAACAGCGCTGAAAATCTCTTCTCTAAGGAATCATTTCTGAAGGAAATTTCATCTTCCTACCATCATTGCATGTTTTGCTGCAAAGTTGATATAAGTTTTCAATGTGGCATAATCATTTACCGCATTGTAACTCCAATACCCGTTTTCCAATATTCCTACCATCGCTTTGAAAAATCCATGTACTGAATCAAGTATTGCTGTAAAACCTGTGAAGCAGCAGCAGAATCAACAATGTTCAATTTAGCATTCACATGTCGCCAGTGAAAGTGCACTCCAGCTCAAGGTTTTGAATATAAATATGATTACAAAATTCTCAAGGTAATTTTGCGTCTGCCCGTTGGCAGACCTATTCATGGAAGTGGCTTATCTTATTATCACAGAATGTTCCTGACTTGCTCCGAGCCACTCTGTATATATGTATGTCTGGAATATAAATCTACGTAACTCATTCTACCTGATGTAGATTATATTCGTACGTTCCTCCTACCTGATTTCTTCCTTAAAACTCAAGCAGGCCATTTACCAGCTTACATACATTTTGCCTGCAGTCATCACACTGAAACTCAAGCGGACTAGAAAGTTAGTAAAACCAATATATTCTTAGACATTTTGAGTAAAAAAATGTCTAACTTTACCAAGCTTTACATGCTCATTTAGACTGCGGTAAGCTAATAACTAGTAATAAAGTCTCTTTTTGAAATGAATAACCTCCTGAGTGCTTAGTGATTTTTTCCTACTGGAAATATAATTGGCAGCATAAGACATGAAAATTGTCTGAGATAAGTTAGCTCTTATGTGACAAACTTCGACCTCAGAGATTTTCATTGCACAATAAGCCCTTTCATACTGCAGCCAGGTTGGCATGTTTGCCTCATTGACCTCATTTTGATATATTATTACATCATTACTTATTCATTGTTCTTGCACTCTGTGACCTCACCATGGCCATTATCTACGTCACAAAACTATATCTAATGCAAGTAGGTCATACAGGCAAAAATGCCAACATGGCTGCCGTGTGAAAAGCGCGTATGACCAGCTCTTTACAACGTCCTGGGTTCTCATCCCAGCCCAGGACCTCTTCATTAGTTACATCTAAGTTGTATATGTCATTTGAGTGTCAAAGTGATGGCAATTTTTGTCAAGGAAGCTCATTTCCACATTCACGCTGATATGGTAGAGATGGTAGAATCTGCCATCTTTGGTTCACACACGAATACATCTATTAACAAACTCGATCCAATATAACTTGGTGTCGTTGGACTCTTACCATGTGACTGTCCAATAAATGGTTATATTGGACAAGAAAATGTTAAATTGGATAGAGAAGAGGTTTTTATTGGTTAGAAAAAGGTTATATAATGGATATTAGAGAGAAACAGTTATATTGGATATATTTTCATGTGACTGTTCAATAAGAGGAGTTTGTTAGTAGATGTATTAGTGTGTGAACCAAAGATGGCAGATTCTACCATCTCCTCCATATCAGCGTGAACGTGGAAATGAGCTACTAAAAGCTGCTATATGAAAGATACACAGGAAATAAATTGATGGTGTGTATTGTGTCACAGGGATAACAGAGATTCCTCCATTTGGGTTGCATCTGGTGTAAAATCTCTTGTCTCCAGATTAAAGGATGATATCATTTAGAAAGTAGACTACCAGCTGTATGTTGATGAAGCTTTGATTAAAAGGCAAACGAAAAGCACGGCCTTCGTTGTATGCCATAAATGCCACTGTAAAAAAATAACACATTGTTGTCAAGATTGAAGAGATGCAGTCTTTTATGTTGTCTTTTCTCTTTTACAGACAGTGAATATCACAGGGGGAGACGAGAGAGTAGGACTTCGTTTCCAAGCAAATCGAATGGCAAGTTCCCTTCGCTCAGATCTCGACCGCCTTCGGATTCCACGGTGAGAGTGTATATTGTATAATTCCTAAATACCTTTCATAAAGCCAGAACTCATTCTTTGCCTGTGGTCTGTTGTTTGCCACACTATTTTCCCGCAGGACTTCTTAATCTGACATGACATATGATAGAGACGGTGAACTTTTTGACTGTAGCCTCAATGACTGGGTCACAGCATGAGCTAAATTCTAATTCCATACATGGAATGTTCGAACCACATGCAGTAGTACAAACAGGACATTGACAGCACTTAATCTTGCTGCAGTAGAGATTCACAGGGACCTCACTACAATTGCTTTATCTAACTTCATTGAATATGACACATGTTGTGTCCAATGGAGAACAAAACAAGTTTCCACACGCGTATTACTTGTAGCAGTTGAAAGACCTTGCCAAATAAATTATTTGAGTAGCAAAAAGAAAAGCATTAATTTAGGATTGCAGTGTGTTTTGCTGTTAAGCTCTGTGAGCTATTCAGCATCCCAAATTAACCATCAAAATGTTATCTTTTCACTAAGTGCAGCCTGATGTTTCCCTGGTGACAAAATGGGTTGTGAGATTACCCTTTTGGCCTTTGTCATATTTTACTTGTGCACAAATGGGAATGTTAACGATTGTTCTGCCAATGTCCAAAAGCAAATACATCCAAATGTCGTTTTATGTGTGTTGGTCTGACAAGGTCAAAAAACTTAATAACACTTCTTGGAACGGATTTTTCACACATTCATCCCTTTTAGCAGATTGGTGTTTTATAACATACTTGCCTGTGACATATGCATCGGCTATTAGACTCGCGCATTGGTGTTATTTCTTTCATTGATGATAATTGCACATTATTGCTTCAGCTTTATGTATAACATGCTCATAGCATTGTGCACGTTGTAAACCACGCTGAAAAATTTTTTTTTTCGAAATATGGATTAGCAATAGTGGATTTTCACGGAAGGTTCTCTGTATTTCAACCAGGTGGCTAAAACAGAATACTGCAATTCTATTGGCTGGAAAAGTTCCCGCCCTTGACTATGATTGGCTGAAGCAAAGTGCATCCTAGCAGCAGTATTTTTAGTGCATTTTAATGTATATTTGACACTTCATCATTTAGTTGATTTTCGTTTGTTTTCCGAGAAAGTTATATTTATGGAATCAGTTAGTTATTACCTACTGTGTCTGAAAAGCAAAACGAGTAATAAGAGGAGAGGAAAGACTTATGTATTGCTGAATTCAGGGCTGTTTAACAGACTCTATTTAAGACTCTATTTAACATGATTTACAATCCCTGACTGTAACACTTACTATATTTGTGGAGTGTGGCAATAATGGAGTGGCAAGGAAACAGGTGATTCGGTTTGCCAACGCTGTGTCTCCTGGGGCAACGCGAATATGAGAAATGATTATGTGCTGTCTACAATGAGTCACCTGGGTATACCATTGTTCGGTAAGCTGCTCACCAAGTAATGTCAAGTGTCATCAGAATCAAGCCCGACCGGTCTACACTATTGAGAGCAGAAAAAGCTATATTCAGACACAAAGAACATGTGGGCTTATTTCCTGGGTGTGAACAGCCATGGCAAGGCAAAGATAAGAATAACTGCTATCTGGCTACGATAGCATCACTTTCAGAGAAAAAAAAACACAGTAAATAAACCCTACAAGTGGCGTAATTACATGACCTATTGCAGAGTAACTTCATTCCCACAGAGGGTTCATTAAGCCCAGATCACACCTTCACGATTATGGTACCGATCGACCACGATCTCAGTATCGTCGTCATTTTTGATATTATTTGAGTGTGCATGTAAGCATGTATTATTAGCATGATTAGCATGTAGTTTATTCTTGTCACGTGAAATCACACTTACAGTTGAAAAAAAAACCTCAGGTCAACTTTCCACTCAAACATGCCCCCTATGACTGGTAAAAGAATATTAGAAAAGTAAAATTAAATCTATCAAGAATTTTATGTCTTGCTCAAAACCATGCAGCTCAAGACTCCTTCTCGGCAGAGACGCAGTTCTTAATTATCCCTAGACAGTACACACCTCTTCAGTTGTTGATGGTATGACCCTGTTGGCCAATTAAGGAAGCTAATTACTAACTATATTTCATTGTGGAAGATACTCATATTACTGATGACCCTTTATTTTTAAAATCTTTTTAAAACTTAATCATTCGAATGCACGTCATGTGGCATCTCTCGCTGATAAATGAATTCATGTAACAGTGCAAACATAGCTTTGGAGGGCAAATCCCATTAAGTCTCCGCACAGGGCTCTTTCCTCCAGGTTGTGAACATATTGGATCTGAGAGTAGGTTACAAATTAGTCAGCCTCATCATGCTCATGTATGTTTTTAATCATACTGACTGCTTTGATCCCGAAATGCAATCTCTGTCTGGCTGAAATAAACAGAATGTGATCCAAGCTGTAGGCTATATTGGAACTTCACAACGAAGATGATCTTTCATTGTACAAGGCTGACATTCATTGGCAACTAAACAACTATGTGTCTGCTATAGCTGCTTTACTAGAAATCTGTTCGTCACTTTGGTTTTAAACGACGACGTTGGTGTACTTTTTAATCATTTAGTAAAGAAATAGAACAGACAACATTTCTACCTCTCGTCTTGGAGATTTTGTTATAACAGTTAGTTTCATAAAAAACGGTTGAACCTAGACGGCTGTAGCAACCTATACCTGACTGTGGTCTAAACATGCTAAAGCTTGCTGCTTCTGTTAACTTCTATAGCTAATAGTCAGCTAACATTTATCACCAGAAAAGTGTAAACATTGGCAAATGTAAGAAATTAATGTAATCTATCATAAATATGTACTTTTAGATATTTCAATTTGACCGGCCGTTTTTAAGGAAACTAACTGTACCATGTTGTAGACACCAGACAACAGTTGGCAGCTAATTCTCTTCAACGAATTGTCTGAATATGATCAACTTCCCCTCCCCACCATTGTAAATGAAACTATGACCATAACCAATATACGCTGCTGCTGTACAACACCCATGTTGGACGACCATGAAGCGTTCTTATTGGCTCTACCTGAGTGGGGAATATATATGTATTGTACTGCATGTCTGGTACTTATCTATCCCTCGATAGTGGCAAGAACTTTGCCTTAGAGGGCTGCACTTTCCACATCTATCTATCTATCTATCTATCTATTGGAAAATGTTAAGAAACAAAACATGCAATGACAATGCTGAGGTTATATGAAATGAATAGCTTTTCTAAGGTCACACGTTCATATTGTGACAACATTGCTCTTATTGCGACATTTTATCAAATTAGTTGTGTCTGTATTCATTCCTGATCACAACCAGTGTGTGATCGCTGGGTGAGGGGCTCTGAAAATGCCTTCTTATTTATCTAACCTATATATGAATGACAATATGGATGTATTATATCTGCAAATATTCTGTCTGTATTTGCATTTTTATACATTTACAACAGGTACCTACACAATATAAATAGTGAATGTTGAGGAGATCATGCATATGCAGTTTTACAGGCCGAAGTTGCTGATACATGTCCTACACTTGTTAAGTGCAGTACATTGTATTTGTGCATGTAATTATTGGACCACTAATGGCCACCTGCGTGTGGCTACAGGCATCTGCTCACTGTCCATCTTGGTGCTTGTAATATTGATCTTATTAGGTAATGTCCACCTGACCAAAAGTTGTTTTTACATGTAACGAGTTAGTCAGAATCTGTAAAAGGTAACTATGGGCAGCTTGGTGGCCAAGTGGTTAAGGTGCTGGTGCACATTGGCAAGCTCAGGGACTCTTTGTGATTTCAATCTCAGGCAGTTGTAAGAATGAGACATAAAATTGTCGGCGACTTGTACTCATTGTCTATGTAAGTTGTGTAACAGTGGGTGTCGTGGGCTAGTGGATAGAGCATTGGACTCGTATGCACATGCACAAGCCAAAGCACGGTATGGAGGAACTGAGCAGATCCTCCTTTGACCACTGCTTCACTCCAACCTGGTGTAAATGGGGAGGTTGGCTATAGGCAGAGATGGCATTAGATTGCACAGGGAGTTCCAGTGAGAACCTAGCCTGCCAACTGAAGGTATCGTGTGAAGTCAGCTGCACCTTACAGGCTGATAGCAGACTACAAACCCCACCTTTACCTTTTTATCTTTACCCCATTCACGGGGTTATACTAAAACATGGGATGGATTCGAAGCCTTATCATATCATTGTTATGGCTGCCTCAAACAACAATATGACCGTACTGTCTGTATGTACTGCAGTATAATAGGTTCTATGTGTACTCTTTTTTCAGATGTTTTTGCAAGTAATTTCTTTGTCCTACTGCAGCTTTCTAGACCAGATGCTTTGTTCTCAGAAACATTTGAAGTTTTTATTTGCAAAGCATGAGATCTTTGTTTCTCTATCACTTTTGTTAAAACTTCTTTGAAATTTATTTGTGATTTCTCTCCTGTATGTTTAGTTTTAATTTCTTCAGATTTCAAAAGATCCTAACATGCAACTAGAGTGTGCGATTTCAAGTTGGCATACATGACCTTTTGTCATCTTTTGTTGTTGGAGATTAGTAGGTGGGGTTTCCTTTGAGGTATACTAGGGAGACACATCATAGAACTGAAAGAAAGCAGGATAAAACGTATTTTGAAACAAAACGATGGTCTAATGATTGGAATTAATCAGACAGTTAGTTGCTACAATGACATGCAAATAAAAAGATTATTGCTCCAGTTGGTACTTTCTGATATCATGACGAAAGGAATGGGAGAATTGTCTGTTGCAATAGCAATAGGGCAATTTAATAAGTATGAATATGATAGACCACAGCAACTACTGATTAGTAGGTGGGGTTTCCTTTGAGGTACACTAGGGAGACATTTGAAAAGTTTGGCATTCAACTATTTGGCTTAGCCTAGCATCCAGGCAAACTCGCATGTTATCCAGATTTAAATGTGGGTTAGGCTTGTGGTTGGATATTTTTAAAATAGACATGTATGCAATTTCATTAGGGTAAGTGCATTAGTGTTAAAAGCCTAGGTCTCACATAGCCGGTTTTGTCGTAGTATTACATAACGGTTATGCAACAGGCTTTTTCGCCGGTTCGGCGACCGATTCTGGCGGTAAAAAGGGGCGGGACATCATCTGCCGTGTGACTCCCCGGGTTCTACATGTGACTCGCCAAGTCGCCGGGTTCTAAGGGTGACTGGGCGGGTAAGGCCAAATAGTGGACGAATTCCACGAGAGACTCGACGGCTTCCAGGAGTAACTCGCCGAGTTGTAGGAGTGACTCGCAGGGTTGTAAGATAGACGCGCCGGGTTCTGAAGAAGTTAAGCAAGGTAGCTACGACAGCCCCGGGAAAGTGGGCGAGTCTCTCGTAGAACCCGGCGAGTCACTCGTCGAATGATATTTTGTACATGCAGCAGCGGAGGGGGTTGTATATACTTTAAAAGGTTGCTGCTCCCCTAATATTAGTCCGATAACGTCAAATAAAACTAAATTGTAGTATAGTTCATACTGATTCCATACGTGTTTTTGGATCGAAAATAGACCAAATATTAAGCGAGTTATTTGTCTGAGAAGGCAGCTAGGTTAGCGGAGGCAAACAGTGGTGCTCCCTCAAACGTCCGCGCCCGGACTGTATCAATGCAGGAAGGGCTGAGCGCTTCTTTAAAAGGCTGCTGCTCCCCTAATATTAGTCAAATCCAGTCTTATTTGACGAAAATCGGACTAATATTAGGGGAGCAGCAGCCTTTTAAAGTATATACAACCCCCCTCCCTGCCTACGCTGATGCTGACGCTGGTAGCAGTCGGCGAGTCACCCGTGGAAGTCGGCGGATTACTCCTGGAAGCCGTCAGCTTACTCCTAGTACACCGCCGGCTTTACTACGGTCAAAATTAGGGACGGATAACTCGCCGACCTCGACGGGTAATCCGCCGACTTCAACGGGTAATCCGCCGACTTTTTGGACAGCCGGGAGTTTGCCACGGGTATGCCATGTACCAATGGCATACCCGGCTACCGGCTCCGAAACTCCCGGCTTGGCCATGAGTCCCAGGAGTCACTCGACAGGTATCGCCGGGTATCCACGGGTAGTCGTCGGGTTGAGTTTATAATACTATGGGTTCACTACGGAAAAACCGGCTATGTGAGATAGGGGCTTTAGAGTTCAGCTCTGGAAGCGAAAGTGTAACACCCACCCTCCTGCTTGACGAATGAACACTGAACAGTTTTAATGATGCCTGTGTGCTATGTCGGAATTGCTAAGGGTTTGCTGCAGTGCAGCCTATGTTATTTTTTACAGGGACGTTGGGCTTCGTGTCTATACATGGTACACTGCATATATGTCTGAATAAGTTAATGAACTACCAAATTAAAAATTTGGCAAGTTCTGTACTAATATTAGCATAAACAGTGTATCTACGGCTGCTTTGGCAAACATTATTAGCTCCAGCAAAACAGACAAAGAAAAATTAATACATTTTATGCCACCAACATGGACCTTATATATATGGTAGATAAACACCATACATCTTCTTGCAACTCAAAATCATAACAGTTTTCTTGAACAAATAATGGGCGGCATTTGGGTAACTTTTGCCACCTGTGATCTTTTCAATGATGCAGCCAAAATTGTTGGCTATAATATGGAAACTTCAATGGCACATTTCTTCTTGGAACACTGAGCAGCAAAACTGTGAAACAGGTACACCAAAAATAAACTCCAACTTACCCTTAGCTATTGATGGTTAATCACAATACTGAAGTACAGCATGACAACCAAATTATAAGATGATTTTGCGATGATATGACCCTGTTACTTTCATAAGCTAATCTCTGCACATACAGCATACTGCATCAATATACTACAAAATTTGGAACCCTTGAGGTCATTTTGGCTATGGCCAGGATATGCACTAAGCATCAGAGGGCTGAAACTAATTTTCTGTGGCTCTACCAAGAAATAATCAAAGAGTTTGAATTAGCTATACACCATTTTGATCTGTGAGAAATTCTCTACAGCAGTACGGCATACATCCTGGTTTCCTAGACTAAAGTATACAGCAACTGCTGAGTCATTGAAAATCACATGCCTTAACGCCTTAACATAACTGTCCCTAGAGCAGCATAGACTACATTAATGGTCATGATTTTTCATTTTAAGGGAAGCTAATAGGTTATAAAGGATCCTCCTTGAACTATTGTTTCACTCAAAAATAGGTTACCTATATTCTGACAATTCAGAGTGACTCAACAAAGCCCCGTTTTTCATAGGCGGCCGAATTAAGCCTAAAGCAACCAGAGATACCCGGGTGTATGGCATTCAACTTTATTCTAAAGCTATTAATTTTGTTTAGCTTAATGATTCGATGTTATTCGGATTCAGCATAGAACACCATCATTAGACAAAAATGAATGTAATTCACCTCAAATTAGATACTGCAAATGTCATACTGACAAAAATCTGTGGATCAACATGCCATGAACGGACGTGGTGGACAAATCATTAGAATAATGAAAATTTGCATGAGAGTGAGAACTATACAAGATTGACTACCCCCCCCCCCCCCCCCCCCACATGTCACATATATCATTTGTCATCATACAGTCAAAAACATGCCACTTAACATGATATTCACCAATGCTAGCTAACTTGTCAAGAATGCAGACTTATAGTAATGTGGAAGTTGGGGATGAGTCATGAGAATTTCATAGCATTTTCTGTTGAACTTTCAGGCATTTTCCACTTCTAAAGAATCCAAGGGTCAAAGGGTCATCCCACCTTTCTTGGCTTCACCTCAGTCAGAGCAAACTGGCTTCATCAAAAGGGTAATTTCATTTTTTTTGTCACAATGATACTGAAAAGAGGATAGATCTACATGGACGAAAAAATGATGGAAATTACCAAGGCATAGGTTTGGTTTTTGTAAATTGCACCATCTCACCCTAAGTTTCCAGGCGAAATGTTTTTCTTCCCATTAAGGTAATTTGCTGTTATTTCATACATGCCACATAAACAATGTCACATACCTCATTATATTATTTTTATTCTCTTTGCAGTCATCTTCAGAAGAATGTTTAAAATGCATGCTGAAAGTTCCTCATGAAAGATGCGAGGCGGTAAGAACTCTCTTTGTAATATAAACCTGAGATTTTAAGGACTTAAAATTTAACACAAAAGCCTAGGATATTAAATGCTTAAGTCTTCACTTAAACCTAGGATTTTAAGCCTTATATTCGTAAAACGTGGGGTTCTCTTACAAAGTGGTTTTGATACTTTTTTTACGTATGGCTTCTAATGACTCCCTTGCAGCGATTTGTGTAAAAGGGAAGACTTTATATACTTTCATATAGTTAAAACTCCCCATGATGAAGCCTTGATGACCAATGTTCATATATTTTTTGTTGAAAATACGTCATCTGCATAATGACTCATGATGGTCAACATAATGACTCATGATAGTAAACATAATGACTCATGATGGTCAACATAATGACTCATGATAGTCAACATAATGACTCATGATGGTCAACATAATGACTCATGATGGTCAACATGCCTTAAGATGAGTCATAATCTGCTACTGGTTAATACTTGTCACTTACTATCAAAGGCTTATCACAGTGTTACAAATTCACAGAAAATTGACACTGCCTGCCATCCAGTGAAACAAAAAGCTTAGGCCATAACCATGAGTTGATTTCGTGAGTCATCATTGCATAGTATGGCAATGAATCACATTAGAACATGATTCACGGTTTTTGCTCCATAAAGAATTACAGTTTATCATACAATGCATTAAATAAGCATCTGATTAGGACATTTGAGAGTTCAGTGCAATTCATTTTGTTATATGAATTATGAATCTCGTGGTGGATGTGTGTGAATAAATATATATATATAAAATGCATTATTATTGGTCGTATTTTAATTCTCGTATCTTCTTCCTCCATGATGAGGCTCACTCAGAATTACTGTTCTTACAAAACTCACCGTAAATTTTATCTTTTTCAGCACAAATATATCAGAATTGGAGGTGGTTACCGCCATAGTTACTTGATGGTTAAAGCCATGTTGGAGGAGATTGAACTCCAGGTAATCAAGGACTTTTACACTGTAAACCTTCACACCTTCACATCAAGCCCCTCTTTCCAACTTCTGTTTTTTCCTCGATATTGATTCAAGATTCAAGATTTAAGACGAATTTATTTGCTTTCATACAATAATATAATAATAAGTTGAAGCAGTCAATATACTCTATTTACAGTGTATGAAAGGCCAGGAGGAACACTCTTAAGACACATTAATAGCATCGCTATCAAGTACCCTCCTGGTTTTCCGAGAGATCCAAGCAAATCATTATTAGTGAATGACAAGGGCATATTTTTTACATTAATATTCTCAATGTTAATCAGATGATTACCAACTGTTTTAGAAACAAAAGATAGTTGGTATTTATTAAGTTAAGGCTTAAGCTAATAAATCATTATAAATTAATCCAGTTTTACTTGGTATTTTTTAATATTGATGAAGACAGCAACTGGGTTAGTCGAAGGGTTTCCAATTACAAGAGTCATTTACACGTTTTGTCTTGAGGCCAATCATAAACAAAGATATCTTTTGGTTTCAGAAACAAAAGGAGCTATTACGACAAGAACGGTTGGAGGCAATTCAAGAAAAACGTAATTCTATGTGTATTTGTATATCTCAATGAATTGAATCTGATATTGCATCACTATTCAAATATTATTTCTCGCCTGTTTTACAATATAGCTTTCACATTCTTACTGGTCAGAAAATGTTATTCACTATAAATACTATTTTAATTGTATGTCTTACGCAATTATGTTAAACGTAATTGGATCTCATATTGAACCATTATTCTAATAGTACAGTATGTCTCTACTCTGTTGTTTTATAATTTAGTTTTCACATTAATCTTACCAGCGAATATGTGAACGTTTCAAGTTAATTTTTGAAAGTGTTCGTCCATTACAGAGATTCATATTATAAAGACAATGATTCGAACAAAGAGTGGAAGACTTGTGGAACGTCTAATTTACATGTCAGAGGAGGATTACCAAAACTTTATCTTAGCTGGTGAAAGTGGAGCAGAAGAGATTTTGAAGAAGTATTTATCTAAAGAGGAGGCAAAGAATTTAGCATCTTTTGATCGTGAGGAGCAGAAAGCCATTACAACCTGGATACGCACAAAAAGCGGACGGCGTATTGCTCGAACTGTGTTTGTATCTAAATCAGAATATGAAGCCATAAAGGCAGGCAGAGTGGATGCAAACAGTATTCTCAAAAAGTATGTCAAAATGGAAGAAGGAGAGACTTTGGATGGCTGGGGTGAAGCAGAGATGAAAACTATTAAGACTTGGGTGCGAACAAAAAGTGGACGCTTAATCGAGAAGACCATTCTTGTAACAAAAGAAGATTATGAAAGACTAGAAAAGATAAAGGCAGAAGGAGGAGATCCATCAGAAGTATTTGGCAAGTACATGTCAATGGATGATGGTGCAAAGATCGAGTCTTGGGAGAAACACAAAAAAGAGGCCATGAAGGTGGTGAAGACGATGGTGCGTACAAAGAGTGGTCGACTGATAGAAAAGACCATTTTGATGACAGAGGAAGAATTCCGTCAGTTCCAGGTTTGTGGCAGAATGATAAAATACAAATTCATAGTATACATATGATGCAATTTACAAATGAGAGAGATTGTTGAATTATTGGTCTTTTTCTCTGGTGCAGCTCCATTTTTAAAATTTATCAACTAGATTTATCGACTGGCAATTTTGATCTATGTTTTTGTGTCGACAGGAAACAGGAGGGGACCTTAAATTTCTGCAAAAGTTCTTAGATTTAGACAAGGACGATGTTATAGAAGGATGGGAGAAAGCATCCACTGTGTACAGTGCATCTGATGATGAAGACATAGCGGAAGGTAATAGGCGTAATCATAGTTGACTTGGAAACTAAATTTCAGAGGAAGTTGTATAAAGGCTAAGATAGTTCCTCAACCAATAGAAGTACTTGATTCACATAATGTTGGGTGGAATGCAGTTTCCAAGTCCATGAATCTGCTTTAAGTTCGTCGACAGAGGAATATTTTTACTAATAGGAAGTTTGCATAGGCATTAGTTACCTACATAGTAAGCGCATAATGTCACATTGTGATTGCAGCTAAGCCAGGGACCAGGATAATAGGCAAGGATGGAAAAGAATATGAAGTCTATGTGGATCCCATAACCGGAAAGAAATATAAGAGGTAGCTTTATTTTGCTTTTAGCTAATACCAACAAAACATGTATGTCTTGATAGACAAGATTAACCAAGAAATTCCCTGAATTTATACCAATCCAATTTTTGTATGCTTTAAAGAGAAATCAAACCTAAAGGCAAAGGAACTGGAAAAGGTCCTCCAAAAGGACCAAATCTAAAAGGGGTGAAGGCCGGAAGAGTGAAAGGAATGGGACCAGGTGATGATGACCCCAATGAAAAAGGGATGAGTGTTGAACAGGTCAAAGCCTATCGTACAGGAAAACGTAGAGATGGGAGTGACTCTGAGTACAGTTATAAGAGTGCAGTAAGTGCAGGAGGAACGAGACATGTCAAACGAAGACGAAGGAGAGCTGATGGCACCTACAGTGATGAAGAGTCATACCACAGTGACCAAGATGAGGAGGGAAAGAAGCGAAGACAGAAAAGGAGAGTTGAACGCAAAGCAGTTGCCGTGAAGAAAGCAAAGGAAAAGTTTGTAAAAGGCGGTCGCAATGCAGGTAGTGACAGTGACTATAGCTATCGAAGTGTTGTGAGTGCTGGTGGTACAAGACACGTCAAACGGAAACGCAAGAATAAAGATGGCACATACGGGGATGATGAGTCATACCACAGCAGCCAGGATGAAGATGGACAAGCAAGACGCAAACAAAGGAGAGAAAAGAGGGTGAAAAAACTGCGTGAAGGTGGCAGGAATGCAGGTAGTGACAGTGATTACAGTTACCGTAGTGTGGTCAGTGCTGGTGGAACGAGACATGTCAAAAAGCGTAAAAAGAATAAAGATGGAACTTATGGCGATGAGGAATCATACCACAGTAGTCAAGATGAGGATGGCAAAGATAGACGTAAGAAAAGGCGTCAGGCAAAAATTGCTGCGACGAAGCAAGGGAAGAGAAATCCTGACAGTGACAGTGACTACAGTTATCGAAGTGTTGTGAGTGCTGGTGGAACAAGACATGTGAAACGTCGAAAGAGAAATGCAGATGGTACATATGACGATGAAGAATCATACCACAGCAGTCAAGATGGAGATGGCCAGAAACGAAGACGGCAGAGAAGAAGAGATCGTAAGCATGCTGGAAGTGCTCACAGCTACTACAGGTATATCCTGTCTTCATATTTATCCTTAGATTTAAAAAGTACTCATACAAAAAATTCCTAAAACCATGAAATCGTTTCATTAAAAAACACTAGGAATTGCTATTATTACAATTAAATCATTGTGACTTACGATTGGTCAGTTTTTTACCAAAGTTTTTTTACTCATTTTTTTGTTTTTACTTGAAATGATTTTTTACTCTAAGTGATATTTATATATATATATAAAGCATAGAAAAAGTTTATTAAAAAACCATTAATTTGCTTAGGTAAATTTTGTGCAATGGTAAAACATCAGTAGGTAATGTGTTATGTACCTGTAATAGTATATAACTTCCAAAATAGGTCCACCTGCATTTTGCTTGTTACATTCTTATTTTCTTTATTTTATAGTGTTGTGAGTGAAGGGGGAACTAGACATGTAAGACGAAAGAAAAAAAGACCTGACGGGACCTATGAAGACTCCGAGTCATACCACAGCGGAGACAGTGAACTCTTCGAGAAAAAGAAGAAGTACCGAAAGAAAAGACATGAGCATGGCTCTGGCAGCGAATACAGGTGTGCTAATATAGCTTAGATATTTCTTCAGGAATAACCCTTTATCCTCTCAATGCCAAATGCGGATTGCTGATTGGTCGAAAGCTGATAACGTCCTCTCCACTGATATTTTCTGTATTGCTTGTTTGCTGGCTGTATTTCTTAAATGACACCACCGGCAGGTGCACTGGACCTCAGTGCCATAAACATGTGACAACTTTTAATATTTGCAGTGTCAATGAAACGAAATATTCATTGCAATGAAAGATGTTTTCTTAATATAGTGTTTAATATCACAACATAATTTCCTTTGTAATTTAACCTTCCCAATAAAGGGTGGATCTCACATAGCCATAAAGTGATGGAAATTCCGTGGCTAATACGTACACCCTAAGTTGACGTATTGGCCAAGGATTCTTGACTAAAAAATGGGCGTGGTTTAGGCGTTGACGTATGGCTACGTATGCATTGGCGAATGCAACGTACAATTCATGGATATCCTGCGGATCGTACATAGCTTACGTCAACTGTACGCTGACAGAAATGTACATACAATCAGCTGACTATGATGTATGCTATGTATGGTCCACGGTTTGCATCGTATAATCCGCCGTATCAACCACAGAAGTAAAAAGAAAAGATGAAAATTCAAAAGAAATCACCAAAACTGATGGCTGCAACCACGTACAATACGTGGTAGTCACTGTTCGATCGTCGCAATTGTAGACTCTTCCATCATTTTCCGTAGATATTGATTTTTCAATACTCTGCTTACGTAGAAATTGACGGAAGGTACGTGAAACCGACGGAAGTCGATAGGACTCACATAAGCTTTGGCATATGCCACATATGATCCGCCGACTGCGATGTATGATCCAAGTATTAATTGCCGATTAATCTTTCCGGCCCATTCCGGCTCGGTCCCACAGAATTTTCATGCACGTTTCAAAATTCCGTCGCTACAGCCAGAATTTGACGGCACAGCCACGTCAGCAAGGGAAGATGAAGTAAACCCGTGTAAGCTCACATAAACCTCATGCAATTCCACATAAGCCCACGGAACGTGCAAAGTATGCTTAGTGGTGATATGGTTCATTATAAGCGAAATTACAATGGTGAGAATCAAATTGGGCTCATATTCATCGGCCTTATATAGTGATGAGATAGGGTTGCACTGTCAATAATACAGAAAAAAAACTCAACTTAGAATTTTTTTTTTACTCCTATGTCATCTTATATATACTTTGCACCAAAGGTGGTCTTATTGGCGAGGTTCTGCTGTAGTAGTGCAAGGAATGTGTTGCTATATATAAAATTGCCAATTAATGAATCTAGAAATTTCAATATATCTGAGAATTCAAGTCTAATTGAGAACACCAGGTATGCTATAAAACTGCATGTGCAACCCTCTCATACAAACTAGACATGTGCTCAAATGAATTTAAAAGAAATGTATATTATTGTTTGTTATCTTATCATGTGAATATGTATAATTAGCCAAAATTCTAAATATTTAAGCAAAGATAGTGGCTTTGCTATTACAACACACACAACTTGTTTTCTTTGGAAAATTGGCACTTTACCGAAAAAACTATAAATACAACATCATTTTACACACTTACCTATTATCCAGTAGACAAAAGCCTTTTTTCCTACTTCTGTTTGACATTTTAACTTGCAGCTACATAAGTGAGGTTAGCGCGGGTGGAACTCGAAGGCGAACACGAAAGAAAAGGATCCGAGATTCCCAAGGGCGTGTCATCGGATACGGAACGAAAGAAGCGTACACCAGCCCCAGTGGTGAGGAATAAGATGCAACGACTTTTCAATATTCATTGACAGTTCTAAATGATTTAGTTGCATTGTCTTTTATCCTTGATTTGTTTTTGGAATTGGAGGATAAATCCAGAAGGTTATGTAATCAATATCAGCTGCTTATGTAGTAATTGCATCTCCCTGATTAATGTCAATGAAAAGAAATGTATATACCTCGTGCCTGTACACAGCTGGGCTATTCTTCTTCTTTAGCAGTTTAATTAACGAGGATGCATGTCTAATCTCAAAGGATTTAGCTGAAATCTCATTTTCAAATCTCTCATGTAACCACACATTGGACTTGGCCATTATAAAGCAAGACAAGGAACAACCTTTTAATTTATTTTATTTTTTTTACTCAGAATATTGGCCAAATATTTATGTTGCCATAAAAAAATATATCTTGTTAAACATTTGGATATTTTTTCCTTAATTTTTCAGAATATGAAACAGATTCAAATGCAAGGTCAGTACATAATGAAACATCGTTTATCTAGACATAACTAAAACTTGTTTATACTGTCATCCTGTTGTATAAAGAACCCCGCTAGGTGTCGGTCTCCACCTTGGGCTATGGCTAATAGACAGCAGTATGATAAAATGTGTTGTGGATATGGCAATAAATTGAAATCTTATGGGGGCCGAGGAGTACACTTTTTGGTGCAAAGGTTTCGCCCCCCCCCCCCCCCCCTTATAGTGGAGGCTTCGCCCCACGAAATACCTTCGCACCATGAAAAACCTTCGCCAATTCCAAACACAAATCGCCGACTGTGTCATACCATGAAAGTAGTTCAGTTATTATAACTGCAGGCAACTTCGTAAGTGTGGCCACAATTTCTCCTCATCTCCCTCTCCTATATTCCTCCTCCACTCCACTCCACACTCTAAAATTAAGTGTTTGAAAACCAACACTAAATAAAAAAAAATTTGTTACACTTTATGAACGTGTTGAAATGTTTAAGTAAGATAAACATGTTGAGGTGTTTATGAAAATGATATGAATAACATCTCTGTATGTTTATTATTTACGGAGATAATTAGCTAAAACTGCCTGTGAGGAGGCAGTAACTTTAACAATAGGATACTTTCTTGGTAAAAAAAATTGGTAGTTTCGTGGGGCGCAAGTTGGCAGTTTCGTGGGGGACAAGTTGGCACATTTCGTTGCTCGAAAAAAAGTTAGTAACTTTCATGGCACGAAACGGTCTCCTACAAAACCACGAGACCAAGAAATGGACTGTTCGGCCATTATGTTCTAGGATTGTCATTTTTGTATTCTATTTTGAGGGGAAAAAAGACAGTAAAATACAGATTTTCTCCCTCTTGTTTGACAGAGTGAAAGTAAACTTGTTTAATTACTGGTGTTCTATATTATCATACAGCATTCTTCAATTTATTTTCTTGAATTTAATAAATGTTTCCTAAGGGTAAAAAGTTTGTAACTTCGTGCATAATTTTACAATTTGCATATGAAAAAGACTACATGTACCCTTTCAATACTGCTATTTTCCTCTACGTGCCATAGTTGTTCTATGTGTCTAATTCAGTTTCTCTTTGTTGAAGCTCATGCTCTTCTCATTCATTTCCATCTGCAGTTACTACACCTATGTGTCTGATGGAAAGGGAGGCAAGAAAAGGGTAAAGGTCAAAGAAAAAGGAGCAAAGGTGAGCTTCCTTTCACTATTTGAATTGTATTATAATACAATGTCAGAAATAAGTTTCGGCATACCAGATACACAGTACATTTTATATCCTCCTAATGTATTAAATTTATTTTTGTTTTATAACTATGCTAAGTCAATCAGTAGCAGTCTAACTGGCAAAGTTAGAATTTTTAAACATGCATGAAAATTCTGTGAAACTGAGCCAGAATGAGACGGAAATATTGTTACATAATTAAAACTTGGATCATACGCCGCAGTCGGCAGATCATATGCTAACGCATACGCTATTGCATATACGCATACGCTAACACATACGTGAGTCTTATGTTGCCTTGATCAGTTTTTGGTGCCTTCCGTCAGTTTCTACGGAAACCAAGTAAGCGAAGTTTGGAAAAATCAATATCTGCGGAAGACGACGGGGAGAGTCTACGATTGCGACGATTGAACGGCAACTACCACTTATTGTACATGGTTGCGATCATCATTTTTGGCTATTTCTTTTGATGTTGCGTCTATTATTTACACTTGCGTGGTTGATACGGCGGATTATATGTCGCATAATGTGGACCATACATAGTGTACATCATAGTCGACGGATCGTACATCATATACGTCATACCTCCGTCTCTCTTTCCGCGTGCAGCTGACGTAAGCTACATACAATCCGCAGGATACCCATGAATCTTATGTCACATATGCCAACGCATACATAGCCATACATCGTCGCATACGCCAATGCATACGTAGCCATACGTCAACGCCTAGCCACGCCCCTTTTTTCACACATTTTTTCATCAAAAAATCCGTCACTTTACAGCTATGTGAGATCCAGGCTTTACTATTAACCTATCAATTGCGTTTTGCATCCATACACAGGTAGACTAGAACTTAAATTTATAAAAATTTACCCAAAAATCTTGCTTTTTCATTGGGTGTCCAGAAACTTGCTTGCACCACCGCATTAACCTTTAATGACTTCATGCAGGATAGTTGGGTGTAGGTTGAGTTTGCAACCGGACCGAGAAAAGATCTCTGGAGAAGTATAGGACCGAAACGTGTGTCCTGAAATTAATTAATCAGACAGTGTGTGTAAGTGGCACCATCTTGGTGGAAAATGTTGCACTTCTTGGTTGGTGCAAGCGAACTCTTATTAAACCAATTTCCAGGGCACATCAGTAATTCTAGAATAGAGTTGCGATGTAATAGTTACACGCTTAAGTTCGAACATATTCAAAATGCTTAAAGGGGAACTAATGGAAGTTTGTAAGTTAATTTCAAAAGTTCAATTAGATGTTAAATAATACATTGCAGTGAAAGGAAATGTCTTAAACTATGGTTTGATATGATTTCAAGCCAATTAAAAATGCAATTTGCACCATCCGCCGACATGCTGGGGGCCGCCATTATTGCACACGGCACGCCTAATAGTGACGTCACTTATGTACTAAGTCAAGAACAGCTAGGCCGTATATGCATTCAGCCATATGAATCAATTCAATCCTGTTGATTACAAGCCCTTACACTGTTCATTGCAATTATAACAAGAACAGACAGCACAATAAAATAAAGGGTGTCAATTGCAATTTTTTTGGAAAAACTGCATAATTATTGCATTGATTGCAATGAGCAATTTGTATCTAAGAATAGGTATATAGGCATGGGCAAATAATATTTTGTATCACTATATTTCTGACCATATTTTTGCAAGAGAACAGAATTGGAATACTGCTTTGCTTTGTAAATAAAATATGTGTTACATGATATTTAGGGACAGTGTGCAGTATTATTTATAGTATAAATATATTTCGTAGTATCTATATTTAGTGTATATATAGTGTTAGTGGGGATGTTTTATAGGCATCATCTCCTTTACCAAGATTAATATATTAATTACCATATTGTGCTTATTTCAATTGTATGTTGGTTGCATTGCTAGATACATTTAATATAGGCCTATCAGTTTAAAATAAAATATATCAAAAACTCATTTTCAACAAAACTTTGTCCAATACACTATTTTTTTTCGTGTATGCATACAATGCTGAAATCTAATACAATAATAATAATAACTGCTCTAAATTACCAAAAATGTATTTAATTAGTACTCAGTTATCCAAACATTCAGTAGTTGTATTACATAGCAGGATAATTGATAGCTGTTTCACTGATAATTTTATATTGTCAATTCTGCTGGCTGCTTTGAAATCTGTGAGTCCCAGTGCCACCCAGTACATTCATACACAAAATATATTTAATGTCACAATCACAATTAAGAACTGATCCCTGTTGTAAACTTTTTATTAAATTTGCAATTTGTTTGCCATACTTTCATTTTCATCCCATCATTATTTCTTATATTTAGATCTTGTTATTTATAATAAATGTTTTTATTAATTTTTTATTTCTTATTTTTATTTTATTAAATAATTTTTTTTAAATATGAGTTTAAGGGGGCATCCTAGTCAGCATTTTTTAAAATAAGAACTTTATTAGTGGATGTCTCCTGACCAAAAAAATTTTGTATTTTGACCTTTTTTTATTTTATTTTTTTACTGCTTATTGTAGTTCCTTGTAATTTGCTGCTTTTGTTTGTTTTATTTAATTTGGTCTAATAAATTCTCTAATTGCATTGTCAAATAGTTCATTGGCAATTACTTGACACTCAGTAATAACTGCTCTGAAAGTGAAATTAACTGTATCTTAAACTGTTGTTGACAGTTGTTCTCACCACTTGAATTGCAATGCCGAGATCTATAGTACAACAGTGACGTATTTCCGGTCAGTGCAAAACACTGGGAATTTAAAAAATGGCGGCCTCCGTAGTTCACAAAACGGAGCTAAAAAATGCAGTATATGTCATTACCAGTGCATATATACAAGTTATGTATAGCGTGGATGTGTTTCAATGGACCCAAGCTAATATCTGAGAGGTAAAGTGTTGAAGGTGTTAGTTCCCCTTTAATGACTGTGAAATCTATCCATTAAGACCATCCTTTGTGCAGACTTACTGGCCTCAAAGGCGAAATTACAATGACAAGCAAGACTTGAGACACTTTTATATTTACAGCTCATTGCACGATATATTAATTAGAAATAAATATTCGTCAGAAATGTACATATTAGGTTTGGGTAGACCAGGAGAGCACTCTAAGAAACCAAAGGATATCGCTAGCGAGTGCCCATCTGATAGATAGCATATGTTAATTTAGCCGTTATCTGACTCGAGATGCATGATCTAGTGCTGGGCCTCATAAAAAATGTTATATACATGCCAAAACAATGCAGAAGTTTAATATTTATCAAGGCAAAGGTCAATGCTCCCATGGAAAAGTAAAATATTTACAAATTTTGTAGAACAAATCCCAGAACTCAGAATCATTTTATTCATATTACATATATATGCATTTAGTTGTACATGACATATATATGTAATAAGGGTGACACCTCGAAGATAAATATATATCGCTACTGAGGTGCCACCCATGATTTCAGAAGATCCCCTTCCAATCCATTCAGTTGAGATCATAGTCAAAAAAATAAAATTAAAATAAAACATGAATAATCTAAAGACATATTTAGTTGAAATCCATTCCCAGCGTCATTCTACGATTCATCATAATAGGGGAGAGTGGGGAACAGTGAGACAGCCCCCCCCCCCCCCTAGTTTCAAAGCAGTGAAGTTTATAACACTACCCTTTAAGGATTAGGACCAACACTACAAAACCACCATAATGTTCCATTACCTGCAAGAATTAAATGCACGAGATGTTTGTAATTTCACTTTTTGGGTTTAACACCAGGTAAAGTAATTTTTTTGCCTGTGAGTTTTAAATCTTATTGTCCAGTATTTGAAGATGATCAAATCATCTAATTGTATACAAATCCTTGAATATTGGTCTTTAATTCCACATATCAATAAACAGTGCTGTGGCCATGTGGACCTCTGAAGGTCACAAGTTCATATTAAAAACAGCACGGGGAAGATTGTGACAAAGCATGAGTGGGGCAGGGTGAGACAGTTAATACAATGCAAGTTTACATATGAAAAATGGCTGAATGTTGGTTGCATAACATGTTGAATTGGTCGTGCCTTGTACCCAGTGGCTATGCCAGGCCAAGTGAATGAACCCCAACTACTGTACATATAGGAAATATGCAAAACATTTTGGATTTCAAGCCTTACCATCTCATAATTACTTTTACCTCCGGCTGCTGGTAAAATTACCTGCTAAGCTTCAGACCAGTAGTAATGGACAATAAAAGGAACTTAGTAGCTAAAATAAGGTATTAAAGTTGATGTTTCATACAGATGTCAATCAGCAAAAGTTGGATTATCTTCTTGTGCTTTGATGTACTTTGTGACGAACAAGTCCACAGGGATGAACTAAATTAATTATGCGATGACTTAATGGACTTTGCCTTGAAAGCAGATGCTGTATTTCCTAGAGTTAAAAATAATTGGAAAAAATCTTGCTTAGTCCGCAGAAGTTCGACTGTACCAAAAAGAAAGTGAATTTTGGTTTAATTTTTGGAAGCAATACAATTAGCCTAGATCTGGAATACGGTTTGCGCTCTGCCAAAATGGATTAGTACAAGATTAGATACGACAGCTAAGACATAGCAACTAAAATGTGCTACTGGCTGTGGTGTCTGCAGATAGATAGATAGATAGATAGATACAATATATAGCCAATGACAGATCTAGAGATTTTTTCAAAGAAGTTAAAAAAATGTACCCTAAACAATGCCATAGAAGGCAGATCAATTGATTACAAATTGATTGACTTGGATAAAGCAAATATATTCGGTAAAAAGCATGAATGTCTATATAATAGTGTACCATCAGACCAAGCGAATTTAGTCGGACTGACTCATGACTTTCATAAGCTGCAGTCATGTGACTCTGTTGATACAGAAGTAATTCTGGATGATGTAAATGTAGCTATTAAATTGCTGAAGCATGATAAAAGTGATGAAATGGACAACTTTGTCTCAGACCATCTGATTTATTCGAGCTTAAAATTGAGAAAAGAGCAGAACTATTAAAATCTATGTATGTCCATGGATTTCATCCAGTTGTGACACTTTTGGCTACAATTTTCTCAATTCCTAAGGATTAATCAAACATTATCTAGACTGCAAATCCACTGTGCACACAGCCTTGTTAGACTTTACCAAGGCGTTCGATAGAGACATGTCAGCCTCCAATATTAGTGCTGATAAATATAATGCTTTCTTTAACTCCATCGTAACAAACACAGTTTTTCATTTACAATTACATAATTCAAAATAATATTTTGGCATCAGTTAAGAAAAAAAATTTTAAACTAGGAAATAAAAGTAATATCGATTTGTCTCATTGCTAAAATAATGGTAACGTTGGTCCAGTATCAAGTTGTATAATTTTTTGCAAGAACACCAGCTTATCACTGTTGACCAATCAGCATATATTAAGCATCACAATACTCAAATATCTTTGCATAGAGATGTAGATGACTTTTTATGGAACATGAATAATAGTCTTATTGCTGGTGACACAGTACTGGTATGTGCATTGGACATAAGTAAATGTTTTGCCACAATTGACCACCAAATTATTTTGAAGAAATTACGGTTTTATGGGTTTGATGATGACGCAATGAAGTGGTTTTCATCTTATTGCAATAATGAATTGTCTGACATTTATTATGTTAATATTGGTGTACCACAAGGTTCGGTATTAGGACCAACATTATTTTGACTTTATGTGAATAATATAAATAACTACCTAGGTGCGGCAACCTTTAACATTTATGCTGATGATGTTCTTATCTATCGTAGTGGATCTAATATTAATTAGGTAAATTCATAACTCCAAAACTCATTACACTGTATCCAAGAATGGTATGAAAGCAAATTATTACTTGTTAATGCTATTAAGTAATATTAATTAGGTAAATTCACAAATCTAAAACACATTACACTGTATCCAAGAATGGTATGAAAGCAAGTTATTACTTGTTAATGCTTTTAAGTAATATTAATTAGGTAAATTCACAACTCCAAAGACTCATTACACTGTATCCAAGAATGGTATGAAAGCAAGTTATTACTTGTTAATGCTTTTAAGTAATATTAATTAGGTAAATTCACAACTCCAAAAACTCATTACACTGTATCCAAGAATGGTATGAAAGCAAGTTATTACTTGTTAATGCTTTTAAGTAATATTAATTAGGTAAATTCACAACGCCAAAACCTCATTACACTGTATCCAAGAATGGTATGAAAGCAAGTTATTACTTGTTAATGCTTTTAAGTAATATTAATTAGGTAAATTCACAAATCTAAAACAAATTACACTGTATCCAAGAATGGTATGAAAGCAAGTTATTACTTGTTAATGCTTTTAAGTAATATTAATTAGGTAAATTCACAACTCCAAAAACTCATTACACTGTATCCAAGAATGGTATGAAAGCAAGTTATTACTTGTTAATGCTTGGAACCAAGTAATATTAATTAGGTAAATTCACAACTCCAAAAACTCATTACACTGTATCCAAGAATGGTATGAAAGCAAGTTATTACTTGTAAATGCTTTTAAGTAATATTAATTAGGTAAATTCACATATCTAAAACACATTACACTGTATCCAAGAATGGTATGAAAGCAAGTTATTACTTGTTAATGCTTTTAAGTAATATTAATTAGGTAAATTTACAACTCCAAAACGCATTACACTGTATCCAAGAATGGTATGAAAGCAAGTTATTACTTGTTAATGCTTCCAAGTCCAATACAATGTTAATTACCACGAAACAAAGAGAAGCCTTGCTAAGTAGAAACTCTGATGTTGTCTTGATTTAGATTGATCTGAACTTAAATTGCTGTACTCAAATTGCTGTTCTGTGCAAGGAATTAGGTTGTATGGTTTGGACGCTCTCACGATTGAGAAATGTTTTACCTATTGACTCCCTCATTCAAATGTACATTGTGCAACCTAAGATTGATTATACTATCATTGTATGGGCTCAGGGTTTATAGCAAGCAATACAGTATAGATACAGTACAGAGAATGCAAAATAGAGCAGTTAGGGCAATATTGAGTATTTTGACTTTGGGAATGTTAGGGGTACAGATTAAGTTGCTCGGCTGAAAATACTGAATGTTAGACAACGCAGAGACTATTTCATGTCTTTACTTGGATTAAAATGCATTAATGAACTAGCACCTAACTACCTTTGTAATGAAGTTCTTATGGAAATTGAAGTGACAAATAGGAATACAAGAAAGGCTAAGGTGAATAATGTACATGTTCCTATAGCTAACATCAATTGTGCAAAAAGTTCTTTTTCATATTGTGGGCCTAAAGTATGGAATTCACTGCCTGATGACATAAAAGAGTGCGCTAGCATCGATGTTTTTAAGCGTTAAGTGCGCTACTACTTACATAATTTGTGAATGGTTTCTATTACAGATTTTACTTCATTGTTTTAACTTGTACCATATATACTGTATGTACAGGGCCAAATTGACAACGGGTTCGCCCGGAATCTAAAACCCTGTTAAAATATGTTATATATAAATAAATATATCATTAATGTTTAGAATTTCAAATTTGTAAATGATGGCTCAGTATGGGCATTATATTTTGCATTTGAAATAGTTCGTATTGCCCTTTTGTAACTTTAATAATCTTGTAGCGCTTGCTTCCCATACCATAATGCCATAACTCAAATGAGCAGCCAGATGGATCTAATATTTAATTGTGTCGTTTTGATAATGAGGTGGTCAATCAAACATCATCCTTCTCTAACCTGCGTAATAATGGTTCATTGCAATAGATTTGTGTGTGACTACCTGTCAGAAAGGTAATCACACACAATAAATCTATTGCGATGAACCATTATTACAAATATAATAAAAATTGGGAACAAATGTATGATTTAAAGAGGGCTTAATGATTCAACAATATGAATAGACAGAATAACAGCGGTGGCAATAAGTCGGTTAGTCGTCTTGATATCCCGGCTTCTGCAATCCCTGCATTCCCTTGAAGCCCAAGTTGACATTTTGGCCAGCAACTAAGCTTGGGAAGCCAAATAATCACATTCCTATTAGAAGGTGTTTGACCTTGCCACAATTCCACGAACTCTGTGGTCCATTATTTGAAGCCTGTTTCGTCGCCTACCAGCAGGGTGGTGAAAGCTCGCCTGATCAACATGGCCTTTCAGGAGAAGGACTATGGCGATGATAAAAAAGGTTGTATTTTAGTATTTGAATTGAGGAATTATGCATCATAGTAATATATAATTGCAATTAGAGTATTACAATTATCTGCTACCAGAATTCTTTGCGATAGGTATGTATGTTTTACTTTGCATTACATATTTTTTCATCATCATTGAGTGCAGGTAAATTCTATTCTATTATATTCTATTCTATCCACTTTAACATAATATTTGTAAGATTCAGATCAGGGGCCAGCCCCAAATCAGGGGCCAGACCATCGTTCATGACGTCACTAAACAAATGTTTAGCAGCTCTGCATGTAGTAGACAATTCTGTAATTCCCGGATTTCTTTTCTTCTTCTTTTTTTTTTTGGTGGGGTTTTTTTTTTTTTTTGCACAAAATACTTCATTCTGGCATATGCAAAAGCACCTTTTTGCAATTGTGATTACCCCTATTGTTTTTCCGGTGTGTTTCATAATTTACTCAGAAATAGCCTACCTTTTTCTTTTTAGCCTATTTTCTTAAATTATTTCTTTATTTCGTCTTATTTTATGTCATGTGGTCTTATCATCCAAACATCTTATGAAATGCAATAAAATCTTGTTATTCTGCTTCATCTTATCATATTTCATTTTGATATCTAGGCCAGGTAGACCTACGTGTACTATTTTCTTGAGCAGTTGTCTGAAGGTATGAAAAGAACACTAATGATTAATTTTTACCTTTCTTTTGGGGGGTTACTGCCCCCAATCCCCTGCTAAATCCAGTTAGTCTAGAGGTTTTATTCCTCTACATCTTGGCCTACTAAAATCCTAAGACTTGTCAATATACACTCTAATAGATTCTAGATTCTGATACTACTAAAGTTAGCTGTTTTACTAGTGAACAGTCATTAATGAAAACTTTCCTCACTATTGCACGTACTTTGTATAATAGAAAAAGAAAACCACCTGGGGAGGGATATAATTCTGATAAATCCACCAGCATCGTATTTGGGAGGAGTCATTTTTCAAGCCTGCCTAATGGACAAAAAATGGCTGCAATAGCAGCCTGAAAGTACAGGCTGCTGGAATGACTGAAAATGGTGTTACTCCACAAATCAAAAGTCACTTGTGGAATAGTGCTTTGCAACCCATTCTGTCACATGCAAATGATTGCCTAGCAATAGGAAAATGTGACCTGAAGAGCATGGAGATGCTAGGACAACACCTTTGCTGTATGCTGTCAGTGTTAAAAAAATTTGAAATACTCGCCAATGTTAACTGTCTTAAACTTTTCAAGTCAATTAGGCTGAATGACTCTCAGTCAAAAGAATTGTACTTGTATCTCCATAAAAGTAACTTAAGAGGCAACACTCTTCTATCCCGGGTGAAGCAACAATGTGGTATGATTGGCCTGGGGTCTATTTACAAACTGCTATTTGATGACAATCTGATGAGCTCATGCCTTAAGAAGATGAAATCTGTGCCAAATGATGGACTGACTGACAGTTGCAAGATACTCTTGAGAGACTTTAATCATTTTAACAAAGAACTTTTAAAACTGCTCTTAATGCCACAATTTTAATCTAGATTTTCTCTCTTTTTTGCATTGCCTTTAATGTATTTCTTTAATTTCGGCTTTTAATTGTCACATTTACATTCTGTTTTTATATATGTACATCTCTTCATTGAGGGAATAAAATATTGATATTATTATTGTTATATAAGTCATATGAAGACTTGTTGGCATCAGCCTCCGTTCTGTCTGCTCCCAGGCTCTGTTCTTGACAGCAGTGTCCGAGGCTTCAAGTGTTCTGCTTGCCAAAATGGGACATGCAGGCGAGGTCTGTGGTAGCTATCAATTCCTTCCACAGACACTTAGTCACGGAAGCTATAGACACTCATGCCAGAAACACTCAATTATACCTGCAGGGTCTCACCTTGTCCTAATCCCAGTTGCTGTCAGGACATTGGAAAATAATGGTGGCAAAACCTCAAAACGTGTCTGCTTTAATAGCATATCCCAATTGAGCAATTCTACTTCTCATAGAAGTATAGAATGGAATGATTTGAGAAAAGAACAAAAGCCAGATTTTTAGCAAGACGATCAACCAAACAGAGTGGATAGATAGATAAATAGATAGAGAGAAGATGGATATATGGATATATGGATATATCGATATATGGATAGAGAGACAGAGAGATAGATAGATAAATAGAAAGAGAGATAGAAAGACAGCTAGATAGATAGATAGATAAATAGATAGATTAGATAGATAGATTAGATAGATAGATAGATAGATAGATAGGTAGGTAGTTAGCTAGGTAGATAGCTAGATAGGTAGGTAGATAGGTAGATAGCTAGATAGGTAAAGTAATGGCAAAAAGTATAGGGATATGGAATTTTCACCAGATTAACCGATCAATCCAGAAGTGCAGGATTGGACTAAACTTTTTGCCACTACAGGAAACAATGGATAATGTGCAGCTGTGGTGAAATTTTATTTATCATAATTATAATTCTGGACAACATTCTGTTTCATATATGCGCATTCGACACGTGTTGGCTGCAAAGAAAAACGCTCGTCAAATGTATGCGATTATCAGGTTAATTCAGTAACTTTTATTGCTGCGGGTTTTGCCTCTGAGTTTTGTCATATTGTGAGCTAATGTCTAGGAAGATGATGTAATGACATTTGTGCACTTGTATAGATAATGTCATTGTGTGCATACGTGTCGGGTGCAATTGGATATTGTGTTGAACACGAGGCTTGGATATCAGCCTCGTCTGGCAGACTGGTAGTACAAAAATGCCATTGTTTTCGCCTTAGCTGCTCTCAAATTCCAGTACAATGCAACTTGTTAATAAATTGGACTTTGCTGGCATTTGTGGCCAAAAACACAATTAACTGATGGAAATGTACCTGTAATAATATTATACTATACTTTTAAAAAAGTAACAAATTTTAGTGCGTTAAAAACAGTATTGGGAAATTGGGAAAGCAAAAGGTGGAA